>OU452168.1:12680100-14015150 GCA_911728515.1 Peribatodes rhomboidaria | reverse complement strand
GGCTCAAAATGAAACCGCGGATGAAGGTAGACAAGGCTGTCAAGGAGTCGGGCGACACGGCGCGCCTTTCTAAGAAGTTTGAGCGGAAACTTGACGACTTGGTGGCAAAGAAAACGCCAGTTAACCTAAAGGACACGATGCAAGGCAAGAAACCATCTCAAAAATAAAAACTTCCTTTTTTTTGTACAATAAGTCTGCTTTTGACCACCAACTCGCCTGATGTTAAGTGACGTTGTGGTCTAAGATGGAGCACGACGACCTATAAGGTACTTATTCACTCTAGCCTTGAAGTTTTGTAGAGTGAAGAAGTACAAAGACGGCAGTTGAGTGAGGCGCTACAAGTGCGCTACTACTCAGACCCGTCTTCGGAACGGTTACACCGGACTACATCCCGAAACACGACTAGGTCATTTCACGGCATGGCTTGGTCCGGTGGGTGGTATATCAAGATCTTTATGAATATCAAGAGTTGATAAATATGTATTTCAAAATGTTACAAAAGTAAATAATTACATGTTTTAGAGCTCTACACTCTCCATTACTATCTACTCGTTCCACAAATCTCTGCCTACCTACTAACTTAAAAAATGTTTGGTTTCAGATGTCATCATTGAAAGTTCTAGAATTCTAGCTGAATACTTCGTTTCTAACAGTAAGTGCGTTTCTTTTCATACTTGCTAAGTTAAGATTTTTGTATCTTTTGGTTGGTTTTTACCCGACTGCGCAAGAAGGAGGGTTATGTTTTTCGAATGTATGTATGTGGGTATGTATGCATGTATGAGGTTTACTTGGCACGCCCTACAGCCTTAACACCTTGATGGATTTGTGAGGTGTCATTTGAATCGTCTTGATAGTGGGAGTGACATAGGTTACAACATTTTAATTACTTTCGGAGTGTCAGACTACATTTTACAGTCAGTTTTTTTGTTTTTCTTTAAATAATGTTACTCGTTGTTTATGCAGCGGACGCGACTTTCGAGAGGCACAATATTTTTTTTCTACAAATTTTAATTTGAGTATTTGTTTGTTTAAGATTACAAGGCGCTCGCAAGAGATGGTCTTATATCGGAGATGCAGCAAAAAGGCAACGAAATTCTCGTGGAGGTCGGCGATGCGTCGGAGACGTACTTCTTTGCTGCTCAACGGTATGCTAGGCCACAGTTTTTGTCCTAGCTTTTGTTACCTATCTGTATTTTTATTTAAAGAGATGTTTTTGTAAGGACCTACCACTCTCCACCTATGAATGATACTTATCATAACATATCGTCACGCTTTTCCCCCGAAGTGGCTGACAGAAATGTAATACAACATCCACACTTCGCCGGACGATATTCAGTCCCAAATGACAGGGGATGAGTCTGTCGCCATACACCGGGCTCCAGTCATGTAGCAAGTGACATAAAATACGCACATAATTATGTCCACACAATGAACAAATTGGTGCGTGCCGTCGGCTGGATTCGAACCCGCACCCTCTGGCTTGAGAGGCTGGCCTTCACCAACTAGGCTATCATCGCTTTTGACCTAAGTATAAATGATGAAATTATTTAAATAGGTAGGTATCCTTGCTCAATCTACAAAGTATATGTGTGTACCTATATTATTACTGTTTAATATACCATTGAAAATAATTTAAGGTTGAAGAAGGCGAAAAACTTGGATGCCAATGATCCTTGCGACAGAATCGCATCCTATTTGGCAAAGCAACTGGATGAACTGATACGATGTCGGCCTATAGCCCGAAAAGTGCTCAGTACTATAAAAGGTAATCAAAACTGTTCATAAACTGTCACGCGACGTAATTTGAAGGCTATACATTTTATCTCGGTCACTCTAACCCACGAGAGAGCTTACAATATTTTAAAATATGGCTCAATAGATCATGCAAGCTTTTTATCACAAGATTTTTTTTGTAGAAAGCATAATATAATTTTAAATTGCATAAGCTATTCATTTTAGTTTAAAAGTGTTCTGCTGTAAGTACTTATTATTATTTAGGTATAATTTAATTCTGTCATTTTGTAATTCGTATAATTTATAATAATTGTACTTATTATTCTAAATCTGAGATTTTTACATTACTTCATTGTATTGTTATTTAGATATGACTTGTAAAAATGAAATGAAAATGAGTCTGACATAGGATGTCTCACGTGCCAAAATAAGACCCTAGGGCGCTCACACAGAGTGCCTGTTCGGCTAGTCTTATACCTAACTTAGCTTAGCACTATTTAGAACACACTAAAGACAATGATAATACATACTTTGGGCTACTTTTGGTTTTAAATTTCAGAACACATCAAAGATGCATCGGTGTATTTATCGGAGCACGTCACCAAGCCCGGTACGATATTTTTAAACTAATTTTGTTAAAAGTGTTAGTATTTATCGTCTATCCACTGTTTAAAATAGCAGCCATCTGTTTTCCCTATACAGTAAAAAAAATATATTTAATACCCTAGGATCCCTAATATTATAGCTTTGTCTATCTTAACTAATATTATAAATGCGAAAATGAGTTTGTTCGTTTGTTTGTTTGTAACGCTTTCACGCCCTAACTAACCAACCGATCATCTTGAGATTTTGCATATACGTTGTCTGGGGTACAGAAAAGGACATAGGGTACTTTTTATCCCGAAAAACTAAACGGGTCCTGTGGGACCGCGGCTGAAACCGCGGGTAGTAGTTTATATATATATGTATAAATATGTCGGATATTACGATATCATTATAAATACGTGTTTATATTCTTATATAAATACTATACGTCTTATGTCGACGAAGGAAAAGAAGCATCGGCGTCTTCCTTGACCTTGCAAAAGCCTTTGATTCAATCTCGATTGGTTTGCTCCTGAAAAAGCTAGATGCCTTCGGAGTAAGGGAAGTGGCACTCAATTGGTTTAAAAGCTATCTATCCGCTCGAAAGCAAATTGTCAAAGTCTGTGGTCACTGCTGTGATCATCTGCCCATCAGCTACGGTGTTCCACAAGGCAGTATACTTGGCCTCACTATTCCTTTTGTACATAAACGAAATAGTAAATAGTATACTTCCTAACGCTGATATCGTCACATACGCTGATGACATTGCGATTATTTTTCACGGAGAAACGTGGAAGAGAGTGCTCCATCTTGCAGAGAATGGTCTGTCTGTACTTGCTGAATTTCTCGATAGAAACTCGCTAACTCTTAATACTGAAAAGACCAAGTACATAGCTTTTTCTAAAACTTGTGTTTCCCAGCTTATCAATGCCTCAAAATTCATTATTGTTCCTCTTATCCCCAGCCACCCCTTCCTTCTTGCTCGTGCAGGTCCACATATTGTACTAAGAGTATCAGATACCTTGGCGTAAGTATAGATCACAATCTCTCATACAAACAGCACATAGCTGAGGTATCTTCTCGCACACGCAAACTGATACACGTTATGAAAAACCTCCGAGATTGTCCGCCCTTGCCACTCTCGAAGCAAATAAATATTGCGTTGTGCCAGTCGATCATCCAATATTGCATCACAATATGGGGTAGTGCCGGCAAAACGGTTATGTTGACCATTGAGAGAGCACAGCGGGCTTTGATCAAAGTTGTACTACGAAAACCATTTCGTTTCCCGACTGACTCCTTATACGCCGAATTTCAAGTCCTACGAGTACGACAGCTTTTCGTCGACAGTGCGGCTCTTAGCACCCATGTCAGCCTAAAATCGCATCAAGACTACACTGCCGTATTGTCTAGACGATCAAACAGGGCGTACATACTTCCGCTCCCCCGCGTTCGATCTCTACTGGCGAAACGTAGTCCTGCTTTCTCACTCCTTTGTACATTTAATGAGGTTCGTCTGTTTTTAAACGTAAGCGACGACCTCAAAAATCGCGACTTCAAAAAGAAATTGAAAAATCTGCTCCTAACGTTGAGACTGAGAACCTCATATGCAGTCTGTATAGTGAATAATAGTTCTTCGGTAGTAAATTACACACACAGGCTAAGCATGTCAGTGTCAGACGAGACCTTTCTTGACGCTCGCACACACACACACACACACACACACACACACACACACACACACACGCGCGCGCGCGCGCACGCACGCACGCACGCACGCACGCTGACATTATTATTAACGGTACTTTCTGTCTACCTAAAAGTGTCTCCTGTTAACTTCGCACCGAGCCCCATGATACAGGCCTAGAGCTTAGTTTGGGACTCACGTTCAGTACTAGTTGATTTAGTTAATCCTACTACCTCCTCTACCTCTAGTTAATCCCTTTAGGTCAACCTGTCTGTATGTACCTACTTTTCTTTTTTATTAAATAAATTTGAATTTGATTTCATTATAATTACGTACTTATTATAACAAAGGATATTCTTACAGGTTGTGCCCATTTTTTACAAAATCAACTCGGATGACGAAAAATTATTTTTTTACAACCTTTTTTTTTTAAATTATCAATGTGATCAAAAATATTGCAGATAAACAAATCGAGGCGTACGTGGCGCTTCTGGGCGAGATGGAGTCGGCCGGCGACGCGTTACTCTTCGAGGAAAATATTCCAAAGTCCTACAAGAGCTGCGCTGCATAGTACGAATTCAAAGTCCTATACTTACTTATTTATTGATATAAAAATATTTAATTAGGACAAGTAAACATTTTAAATTTAGAAAAAAAAACTCGACCCTTTGGCTGCTTAGGTGTTTTTCAGAAAATGCTAAAACAATACTAATTACACGCCTAACGTGTATCGCCACACTGGCGTTCGGCCGAGCAACGCGAGTGCGGCGATATACGCACGGCGTGTAAACATACGCCGCGCGCGTCAAGCCGCACTGTCCTTGCTCGCGCCACGCCCTCGCCGGTGGATTACACGCGGCTATTACGCGAACTTTGTTGTAATAGTACATAAATGGCCTGTGTGTTATTAAGTCAATAAGAACTACGACTATTAATTTTACGAAATCATTTTATTTCTTATTTTAAAATCGTAATTGTATAAAATCGGATAAAAAAAATATTGTATGCTATTGCAGCAGTGAAGAGGCATTGTTGACAGTAACATCAGTATAGTGTCTAGCTCGATAAATAAAAATGGGCAAACACGCGACGCGTGTTCGGCCGCACTGGCGTTACGTCGGAGATAAACACACACGTATGTGTTTTGCCGCACGGTTGTATTGAATTTGGGCTTAACGCGCCTCGCGTGTTTAGCCGCAGCTGATCACACCAGCTGACAACAGACAAAACCGCATCAAATTCGATCTATCCGTTTGAAAAGTTATGCGATGCCACAGTTAGACACACACAGATGCACACATCAAACTTATAACACCCTACACTTTGCATCGTTACATATAAATTACTCATTGTCCGGACCGCGTTAACTACAGCTGCTTTTGATGGTTTTTGAATAAAATGACTGCTTTATTTTTACAGTCTACGCAATCTGACGTCGTTCGAAGATCAAATAAATCTATCGAATATGTCACTAAAAAGTTCTACGAAATCCAAATTGAAATCACTCATGTCGAATGCTTTAGAAGTCCAGCGCTACCCAGCCATAGACCGTGAGCTACCAACTTTTAATAAAATTCTACTCCATCCATCGAAGTCGGATGATAAACTGACGTTTAAAATAGACTCAAGTCGATTTTAAACGTCAGTTTATCGATCGACTAAGAATGGTGCTAACACAGGCTTATCTCTTTTTTGTTTGTTACTTTGTTCCTTACTTTGTTACTTATTTTGTTCCGATTTCAGAAGTAATAGATGAGTGTGCAGGACATCTGGTTTCATACATCATGCTGCAAGGTAAAATTCAGTCTTTGTTAAAATTAAAAAATCTTAAACAACTATGGCGGATAAATGGGCAATCAACGACAACGACATCACCAGTTAAGAGGTTAGGATGCGCCAATGACATTTGGCATTCGACGCTCAGTTGGTTTTAGCGCCTCTAGTGATCAACGCTCGAAACTTTTGAACATTGAGCTAGCATTTCTCAAAGACTAAACAAATTCAGACGAAACACCGTGAAAAAAATATTTTTGCCTAAAAATGAATGCCCTCTGTGATGTTATGCTTTATTGTAATGTTTTGTTACTAAATTATTTGAAGCCAACGGCGTTTTAAAGACTTGAGCCTTTTAGCAGCATGAGTGCGGTAGTTTGTTTATAAGTATAGGTAGATTAAGTATGTACTCACAAATATCCTGCATCTAAAGGTTTTGATTCCCTTTGGTCGTGCGTGTAAAATCTAAAAAAACAATCGTAGACCACGGACTCTCTGAAGTGTGAGATATTATCTTGGTCCTTCTCACTTTCATGATTTTTCAAACGAGAGAGACATTGACCAAAAATATCTCGTGCGTAGGAATACGGGGAATAATATAATATCGTATGAATAGCCCTGGAGGGCTATTCTTGACGAGTGTGATGTTTCTTGGTCACTCTCACTATGACTTTTAAAACGAGAGAGACATTGATCAGAAAATATCTTTCGTAAGAATAGGGCTCCTGATGGGCATCCTAAGAACTCCGGTACCAGGGATAAATCACTCAACCTATCCTAAACCAATGCTTACAACATTTCAAAAATCTCATAACAAAAAACATATTTACTAGGACTAGCAGAGCTGTTCAATCGACGGCCCGCTTTAAAAATGTATTCTACGAGTTGGTAGTATTAATCTGTTTTAGATAATCAGTAGGTAGTATAAAAATGACTAAAATTGTTGAAAATATAGTGGACCTAGAACTTACAACCTCATTATTATCTCGATAGTTTCTTGCCTGATTTTGCTGAAATGTTCCTACTTGAAGTTAAAAACGCGTTTGTGTTTAATATCTTTTTCATCACTCTCGCTCGTAAAAAGAACTTTATTACATCAGTTTTAGCTCATAATCCGAGCTATTAAGCACGTGTGCTGTTACTTTACCATTATCGCACTAGTAACTAAACTAGACTTTTTTAAAAATAAATAAACAGAGGTTTTTTTTACTTTTCTTAAATTCTTGACTTCAAGTATCAACTACGTAATAACAGTAAATAAGCATTATTTTTTTATCAAAATATTGACAATTAATTAGGTATGATAATTTAAACAAAGTATTCGCTATTATTTTGCCTAGGAAAATTTTGATAAGTGATAAGAAAAAGGAAAAGCAGCAAAATGCGCATACATTTTCAGAAAAATGTATTGACTAATGCTAATGACTAATTTACTAATAAGTCTGTGTTTTTTCCCCTCGCATGTGTGATGAAAAACGTCACATGAAACGCGTGTGCGTTAATAATTACACTATTGGCTCCATTAGTGGGCTCGCATACGGCCCGCGCTATAATACCTCCTCGAGTGAATGAGAAATACAAGAAACTAACGAAACGAGCTTTTTTTATCTACGCGTACGAAATCGTGAGCAACAGCTAGTAGTTAATATAGAAAAAAAATCCTCTATAGCTGGACTAAAGGGGTCTTAGATTGGATATTGAAAAACTTTTTGTAGCTGAAATACATGTATAGTGCTTAGATTTTAGCAAACACCAAAAAAATAATCAAAATAAACCGAGATTCAAAAAATATCAATAAATCAAATGCTTTGAAGGCAGTAATCGCTCAGATTAGCACATCCTTAATCTAACACATGAAACTCAAATGTTGGTTTTATAGATGAAACATAAATTCGAGCGAAGCTTGTAGTTGGGAGTTTCCGAGCAAAGAGGTTAACATTGAATGAAAACTCAGAATAAGCACTGTAAGAAGAGTTTATTTGAAAATTGAACTAGCTACCAAGAAAAAAATACGAGCACGTGCTCCACGAGCTGCACGAAATTTAAAATAAAAGACTGTACCTTACTAGTACCTTTTTATTAGTTATGAGAGAGTATAATATTAGACAGTATTTTTAGAAGAGGATTCGCTAAAGCAGTGTTTTTGTCTTGGGCGGCTTGAACCCCTCGCTGCCCTCAGGACTCATCTTCCCTTGCTGCATTCGGGAGTTAACTCTAGATTCCCTCGTTACGCTCAGGGTACAATAAGCCGCCCGCGACGTAAGGCACTGCTTTGTGCCCTCGGTACATAATCTACTATTGTTACTCTTTATTCACAAAAAGGTGAATTTAGAAGCAAGACCTGTTTGCTTTTCTTCAATCAAGTCTATCGATTGTTTGTCGCAACCAAATCCATTGTGTCTTGATATTTCCTTCAATTTTACGAAGAAGAAGCTAATGTTATAATACTCCAATAACTTTTGTCTTTCTGTTCTTGTTCTGCTTCTTCTTCGACGATGAGATTCGGCAATGAAGACTGATATTGTTGTTCCTAAAAACAATATTAAATGATAATTAATTTGCAACCATACTAAGTCCCAACGCTCGTATCAATAATTTATTTATGTACATTGTGTACACAAAAAAATAAAAAAAGATTACCAGTTTATTCGAAGGTGAAAAAGTCCCTGTTCCTCAGATGCTCTGATACCCTTCGGCTGATTTTGAACTAGGCATCTGTAGATAAAAATATAGGATAAGTTTTTAGTATTTTTATTAACTGAAACGGAAGTTCTTCACTCGCGCTTCGCGCTCGCTGAGTGAATGGTTGTACTGGCGTCACGCATGCCCATAGCAGTTCAGCGCCACTCTGATTACAAGTAGTGGCTCTATGAGCAACGTCTCACAAATTACATATCTCCGCTATTTTAAATAAAACCTAAATTTACAAAATTTCACAAATATCGGTTGAGAAATGCGATCTGTAGAGGAAAACAATCGGACATCCGTGCAATCAGATGCTGGACGCCGGACATACGACAACTTCAGCAATAGCATTTTCATTTGGCATAGCTCTGACTATGCACTATGCTTGTCACCCTAATAATATAAGATGTTAAATTTCTTTTAACTCACCTTAGTTCAGTACTCGCATTTGTTGTTGGCTGAACGCTTGTGTTTAAAATTTGATAATTACGTTGATCTCTGTTTCTGAAAAAATGAAATAGAGCAATTTAAAGATATTAATTACACAATATTCATATTACTCAAAGCGCCTCGTTTGTCTCTTTCCATGATACCATAAAATATAAAACAATTACCAATCTATAATCCCAGTTTAAAATATATTATTAATCTAGTCTTCATGCAATAGAGACTAAGTTAAAATAACTATTAAGACTAGATGCAGGTTGGTATCAGTTACCAAAGAAATTGTTGTATATAATAAATATAAATAAATAACAATACATACAATAGTGACTCTGTGAGCTGGTGATCTCGTCAAAAAGGTTTTTTGAAAATTTTCCAATTATGCGGAGATATATCTTTTTTTAAATCACATCTCTGCCATATTGAAAAATTTCCAATAACCGCCTAGACATGAAAATTCTTTTTAAATATCGGACTTCCTCACAAAGTTTCAAGAGAATAGGATAAGAAATGCGACCTGTAGATTAAGACAGGTCTGGACAGAGATCCGGACAGAAATCCAGACGGAATTCGGACGAAAGCATTTTCTTCGAATCTGAAGCATAAACGCTTCGCTCGCTAACGATCTCTCGCTCGGTTATTGTTGTAAGAAAATGTAATAACTTTTCTATCGAATTCAATGGCCATGACTCGGAACACTACTTTCTGAATGCAAATGCTTGACTTTTTGTATTAAATACTATTTTTTACTAAAAAATACTTTATTTTGATCAAAGTGACTGATCACAGTGTTAGTAAGCATATTCTTTCAAATAAAAAATAAATGAGTAAGTAACAAAGTTATGCTGCAACAAACATTTAGTAAAATTTATACAATGTAATTGAGTGCGTCCTAATTTTTGAAGTCGGTTAACAAACCAGGATAAGTTAGAAAAATATGCTCAATACACTGCTAAAAATAATAATGTATTGCGGACCGTGGTTGGTCAGCTATAACATAAAAATATGATTGTTTCTAGTTTAGGTAGGTTAGTTTAGGAAATGTGCTATACCAAAAACAAAAATTAGTATTAGTCATTTACACCGTTCGCACGCAACGACCGCTTTCCGATATTGACATCGTAAGTACACATAATAATTATCATTATTTTATTTTTACCCGATTGTTCAAGAAGGATTATTTATTATTATTAACTATAGAATACTCCCCATTTCTATGTTATTAACTAGGTGTTGGGGCATCAGCAAGTATGCCACAGCTTCAATTTGAAATGGCTTAGGTATATTGACCTTAGTATAATTTTTGTGAATAATTGAATCAAATGAAATCACGAGAAAAAAAACAGCTGTTTCATACAAAAAGCTCATCGATCGTCGACAAAATGTAAGCAGATGCTTTTTTCCCCGATTTAATTTACAAATAAAAAAGTTTAAAAAGTAATCGTTGTTTATAATGAAGAGTACAATGACCCCCGTTTGGCTTAGTACACCCTATACCGATAACCCTGTGCAATGTACAAATATGACACATAAAGGTACATTTGTACATAACAAAACAAAAACACAGTTCTGACAAGTCTTGCACTTGGATAATTATCATGAGCAACATGTACAATGGGGCCCGTGCCGTGGCGTGATGATTGTAGTACAGCACGACGCTGCGCGACCGCGGCTCGTATCACAGCAAAATAAGGTTCATGGTCGCACAGCGTCGGCGGGTAAATCCAACAATCATCGCAATAAGGTGTAATGGACGGTGAAGCCCTAAGAGTTAACATAGGTCGGAGGACACGTCTGTCGTTTTCTATTATTTTTATCAGGAAAACAAACGTCAGACCGAATCATATGCCACTAAAAACTCAGACACTAGGGTTAGTCACTTCAGTCTACACAATAAGAACAAACGGGTAAAAATATTTATGTGGTAATTAAATATTAATAGGTAGGTAGGTACTTACCACTTAGCTAGTTGGAGTCTAATTTTTTTCTTACGTCTAGCTGCCTTGGTGACATCTCCCATTTTCATCGGATCAACCTTCTGTACCCTCTACTCACAACGCGATCAATTATTGTCCAAATAATTTCACTAGTAGTAAAGTCACTAAAAACTTATCAAATGTCTTGAAAAACTACTTTTTTTGATTGCCTCTGGATAATTAAGCACTGTTTAATTGATGATTTACGTACAAATAGAAAAAAAATGCGAAAATATTTTTCGGCAAGGCGAGTACGTCCCTCCTTCGTGAGGCGCTAGCGCCGACTGGCCCGTCCCCCGCAAAGGAGCTCGCGGTTGTCAGTGGTCACGTGATCTGACGAAATACTTCAAAATAACACAAAATATTACTAAACTAACTCAATTTTAGCTATAAAAATATGGTAAAAGAACGATCAATCATATTTTTAAATTTCCTATCCGAAGGTGTAAAAATATATAGTAACGTAATCTCCGTAAGCACGGTATTGCACGCCATGAGAACGAAAACAACGTTCATTTAATATTTTTTTACTCGCAATCTAGTAAGTAATATAATATTTTAATCAGACTAATTAATAGGTAACAGAATGATCTTATTGGTGATATTTTTTTCATATCGGTAGGGTCCGTAGCTTCTTCACAACGACGAGTTGAATAGACGCATTTGGCGAATATTCAAGGCTTAATTGTCATTGGTTGACGAACGTGAAACGAACCTCTCCAGTCAATTGTTTACTTATTACCATTACCATTGATAATGCGGGTAGCGTTTTTTTCCCCATTATGATTTGAATACTGAGCACACATGTACATTTCTAAATGCACACACCTAATGTTGTAGGTCATATTATTTTGGTAACATTTTTAGCTTACAAATAAAAAAAACAAAAAAATATACAAGGACCTACTTTTTTTTACCTTGGGAAAATCCTTGGATACCACCAACAGCCCGGGTGCGGGCACAGAGTGGTTATGTGGGAATCCTGCCACTGACGGCCTACCCACTAAAAACCCAAGGGTGTTCCACCTCGCGCAAAATGTCGGGGCTACGGGGCCGCTGTCGTACTCTTCCGCAGCCCCGACAGCGCCAGCCCTTTCGAGCACCTCCACGAACTTGCGCTCTCTCCCTCTCGATGACGATGTGCCGAACACCAGACACATCGTCATCATCCACCACCTTGAGGTGGTGGATGACGAATTACAAGGACCTACTTAAGTCAACCTTTCACATTTTTCAGGCGAAAAAACCAAAGCGCTCCAGGTGCTAATAGATAAAATGACAGAAGCGGGACCGGACGTGTTGTTGCGACATGGTAACATCAGGAAAACTTTCTCTGATGGCGCGGATTTGTAAGAGAAATATTTTAACATGTCCTTAATAAGCTTTCAAATAATATGCTGCGTTCTTGAAGCTTCACTTAGATGTAGCAGTGGCCAGTCTAGAATGGTCGCGATTATTTTATTTTAAGAATAATGATTTAAAAGAATACTGAAAATGTTACCCTAATAAAAGAAATACGAATCATATTTCCAGCTTACTGTTCAAATTTTGTCTAACATTTTACGATTTTTGATCAGTATTGTGGCATACTTTTCAATGTTGCGTTTCGTAGATTACGTGAAAAGAACGCCGACCAGCTAAACGTGACCAGCGCTGACCCTGTAGTCGCAAGGAAAGTGCAGCTCAAACTTATCAGTTTGATGCAGGAACGAATATCTGACAAGTATCAAGCACTAATGAACGGTAACACACTTATAATTTATAGCAGTAAATTTAATTGTAGTGCTTAGTGCAGTTGTCGATTACATAAGAGAGAGAGAGAGAGATGTTCCAGTTTTTCTTAGGTCAAATTCAAAATTAATTAATGCTTTAGATATTTAACAATGACATGCTTTTTCCATTGTCAGCTTTTTACAATACACCTAATAACACAATTAAGAAAATGGGCCATAGAAAGAACAACATATGATAGACAACCTTTTAAAATCCAGAAGGAAATTATGTAAGGATGGTAATATTTTAGATCTACTTATCCTATTTAAAAAAAAATTGGTTTCAGATGTCATAGAAGATGCGACGATGTACTTGGCAAACTATCTACTGCTACCAAGTAAGTAGCCGAACCTACGCTTTCTTTTTAATTCGGTACACTGCTACACACTGGTACACTGCTGGACCGATATCGTCCGGTCCAGCAGTGCTAGTTTTCGTATTTGTCGATTTAGTCGATTTGAAACGTCAGTTTATCGATCGACTATGAACCGTACTTGAACTTACAGCTTAGATATTTTCCCAAGACTCGCATTTTTTTGGTAAAAACATGAATGCACTACATAAAACTGTCGTAATGATACTAACTTTATTTCAAACACAATGCCCTAAATAAACTTTTTTTTTAATATCTCAGAAATAATCCACGTGTGCAAGTGCATGAAGAACGTGTTCGTGCAGTGCGAGCTGCGCAGCGACGAGATCCTGCGGCACGTGGTGCGGCCGTGCTGCAAGTGCTCGCGGCACGTGTCGGCGCAGGCGCTGGCCGAGCTGGCGCCGCGCGGCGCGCGCCCGCCCGCGCTCTCGCTGGCGCCCTGCCCCGCGCGCGCGCCCTGCCCCGCGGGCAGCTGCAGCGCCGCCTCCTACATGCTGTACTCCACGGACCGGCGCGGCGAACGCCCCGGCCCAGCCTACGTGGCCATGTACATGACGTCGTACGAGCGCTGGCGCGCGCCGGGCGCGGACAGCGACTCGGAGGCGACGCGCTCGACGAGTGGCTCGACGGAGTGCGAGCGCCGGCCCTGGCGCGACCCGCCCTCCGACTCCTGCGACTCCAACACGCTCCTCGCGAGCTCCTCGCTCCCCTGCGAGCCCTCGGGCCCCGTGGTCCCTTCGTTCCCTCGTAGGCCCACCTTACCTGTGAGCTCTTCGTATTCTCGTAGCCCCGCGCGCCCCGTGAGCCCTGCGCGCCCGTTGAGCCCCGCGCGCCCCGTGAGCCCCGCGCGTCCCGGGAGCCCCTCGCGCTCCGTGTGTCCATCCTTTAATCGCAGACCTATATGCCCCGTGAGCTCATCGTTCCCTCCCAGCAGCACTATACGCCCCGTGAATTCGTCGTTCCCTCCCAGCACTATATGTCCCGGGAACTCATCGTTCCGTTGCAGCTCTATATGCCCCGTGAACTCATCATTCGCAGGAAACCCCACTTTCCCTAGGAACTCATCGCTTGCTCGATGCCCTACGTTCCCCTGTACCTCCTCTGACCCCCGCTCCCCCTCTCTCCCTCGCCAACCCCATTTCTCTCGCAGATCCTGTACTCCTCGCAGATCTTCTATCTCTCCTCGACCGTGCTCTCCGAGGCCCCTTCTAAGACCTCAGAGCCCGCCAATGCTCTCCCGCCCTTCATCCCCCCAAGATTCGGAGCTTCCGAGCTGTCCGTCTACCGCAATGCGAAAGATAACGCAAAGTTGTATGAAAAGTGTTTTCGTAACACGTAAGTCATTTTCCCTATCTTAATGAAATTCGATTCCGACCGGTGTCGATCATCGATGCGTTTATGATGTAGTTTGATATTTGTTGTAGGCACTCCGATAGTATCGACGGACCAAATGTCCGACTGGCACGCCATGATGGTGAGTCTGTTGTGGAACGTGCAGGCCTGGCGCGATTGGATCCAACAACACATTGACCGCGCGCTCTCCTACCAGCCCGACCCTAGCCTTACGAGAGGTTATTTTGGCTTAAACCTACTTATCTTTTTATTACTCGAAGTAGACAAAAATGGGTAAAAAAATGTGCAGCTTATATTTAAAAATAAATTAGCCTGGAGTGCGAATTGTCCTCAAAATGTAAATTCTAAAAAATGCATACAGACGAACATAGAACCTCCTCTTTCTTTCCTTCCTCCCCCTCTCCTTTTTGGAAGTCGGTTTAAAATGGGTTCCGTTTCCCTTGTTGTGATATTCACTTATTTTAAATTAACTGATGTAATTGGCATGTTGCCGTTTTAGTTATTAAACAATTAATTAAATTCCCACGATTACAAAATTTCGAACCCAGAAGGTCCAAAAAGAAATTGGTTTTAATATATTAGTAGAATTTATTTAAAAGCAGCCATTTACAAAATCATAATAAATTTGAATTTGTTTGTAGCCGATGCGAACGAGAGCTGGGGGAATTATCAGCGGAAAGTAGCGACGGAGGCCTTGCAGTGGCGGCAGTACAATATATTCAGTCGCCAACTCACACTGCGACTCGGATCACGTTATCGGGATAAATATGTAATTAATACTAGTGGTTCTTCTCTATGCTGTAGACCTCGCAAGTCTAGCTCCCCAATATCTTTACCATTATTTTTTATTTTTTTTATTTGTGTAATCGACAGCGTTACATAGTAATATTTGATACAATTATAACAATATTTAGAATAAGGCCAAAACTGATTACAATTATTTTATAAAAATAAATATATAAATTCAATTTTACGACTTTACGACAATAAACATTAAATTAAAATAACAATCAAGGATTCCAAAATGTGTATGTGTGTGTGTGTGTGTGTGTGTGTGTGTGTGTGTGTGTGTGTGTGTGTGTGCGCGCGCGTTTGAGAGTGTGTATGAGAGAGACAGAATGAAAGGGAGTATGGTGATTATGAAAAAAAATATCACATAATTAAATTGACAAAAAAAAATGACGGTAACTATCGATCGGTTAAGAAATACCATCTGTAGAAAAGAACAGCCAATTATCCGCGCGACAGACATGAGACAAAAAGCATGTTTGCCCAAGCTGAAACAGCGACGCTACGCGCTCTCTCGGTCAATAAGCTAGTCGTTAAGGCTAGTACCGTTAGTTTTGCTGAGCGCAAGTCAAGTAAACCAGCACCTATCGACTCCAACACATTCAAAAATTGTTAATTTCCAGATAGTATCACCGACAAGAGCTACAAACAGAACCGAAGCCTATACGGAATGTCAAAAGGAAATGTTGGAAATTATTGACATGTTCAGTAGATGGACACAGTGGCTTTCCATTATTGTAAGTAGTTTGCAATAGGCTGATGAAATATATATATATATATATATTATATAGAGAGATAGAGCAAAGCTCTGAAGATTGGGTTGAAAAAATAAAAATTAACCCCCTGGCTAGGAAAAGTAGATGTCAAAAGTGAAAAGTCACCTTACATAAAAAGTAAGGTGACATTTAACTTTTGACATCTACTTTTCCTAGCCAGGGGCTAGTACGGGCATATATGTATAGGAAAAACAGAAAAAAAAATTGATTCGGTGTCTAATAATTGGCTATGGAAATTGTCATAGCGGCGCGAGGAAATGTCTATGGATTAGGAAGCTGAACCAAAGAGGAAAAGCAGAGATATCGTGTTATGTAGTGTTCTTTAGGAGAAGCCTAGGAGTATTTTGCATTAGACAAACATTGCATATGAAACATCTGATGATGATGATCGTAGCATATCCTTAATAAACCTTACATCTTTTTCAGATAAAGGAATCAAATTCGCTTACCGATTCGGGAACAGACGTATCTTCACATGAGATGTATGTTCTATTTTAAATTATTTTTTTCTCTAACTCTATCTCTTCCCAACTATGTATGGTGGTGGTCAACTATCAATGGTGGTATATGCCTATAAAGGTTCAGCCTTGGTTTTACTTCTTTAACTAAGCAAATAACAATTTGTTGACTTAAGTGGTTCGTAATTTAGGTGCTGGAACAATTTTAAGATGAAGGTAGAAGAATATTCCGAAGATTGGAACAAGTACAATTCGCATTTGAAAGTGTGTTTGGAGCATAAATATAGAACGTTAATTGCAGGTATTTATTGATTTTTCCAAGTGGGTAGGTATAAGATAAGCAAGTCAATAATTTGGATATACGAAATAAGTACGGTTCAATAACAGTTCCTTGACGTACCCCTGTTTGTAATAGAAGACTATTATGAACTTACTGCATTAAACTCAAATAGTTTTGTATTTTATTCTTTAGGATGATGAGCTGAGGACAGAAAATTTCCATAACATGCACAGGTTACAATAGTCTGCTGATGTACAAAGTCAAATGCTTTTGCAAAATCACAAAACAATGTATAGCGTCATTTTATTGCTCTTTCCATGTTCTATTTTTACGTACCTACAGTTATTTCCAGACTTACGATTTATTATTGATGTCGCGCATTTATCTCAATTCTGTGTTACTTAGGTACCTACTCATTATAGAGTGAGACCTTAATCAAAAAGGTAGAACTTGATAGAAGGCTTTTCTTAAGAGTTATTATTTTTAAAACATATCGGCGTATGTATATTTCATTTGCTACAACCTTTCACATAATCATTTTTCACATAAGTCGAATAAGCTCACACATGTAACGGGACCGACGGTGTATAACAAGCTACCAAGTGACGTCGCTGCCGCTCCCAACCAGCAGCTCTTTAAAAATCGCTTAAAGCGCTGGCTTGTCGATCAGACGTTCTACAGTTTCAAAGAGTTCCTTGAACTGTAAATAACAGGGATAGTGTACAAATGTACAATGACTTATTATTATTATTATTACCGTACTATTTAATGTTTACCTAATAGTATTAATATTACTATACATTTTTATAATATCTTGATATGTAAATAACACTTACGAAATAAATGAATATGAATATGAATACATAACTTCGTCGTGCTTTTTACTGTATTTAGCGAAACTGAACTCTTCCTCAGTAGTGAATAGAGTGATGTGTTATGTAGAGTGGCTGCCGACGTGGAACTCGCCGGGTCCCGTGTGGATAGTGAGCGCGTGCGGCGCGGTGCCGAGCGGCGCCGTGTCCGCCGGCCTCTACGACTCGGAGGTGGTGTGGGTGGCGCGGACCACGCACAAGTATGTGAACTGTTGTCTACACACAGTGTCTGCCAGCGTGGATGTAGCTATAGCCATAAAGTCATTAATAATAGGCTCGCGTTTGGCCGCTAACTCACCTGATGTTGAACAATATGCTGTCTACGATCAAACCTATTCCAATCTTACTCTCTTTCATTATACGCGTATTATTATCTTTCATTATATGCGTATAATGAAAGAGAGTAAGATTGGAATAGGTTCGATCGTAGAGAGACGTAGACCGTAGATACTGCTAGCAGACAAATTCTTGAATTTGTACCTTTATCGGTCCGTTTATTTTTAATGTGGTGTTCTACAAGGTAGATGTTCAATGGTGTAATTTTTACAGGTGTAATGTTCTACCAGGTGCGTTACATCCTTCAAAACATTGCTGCGTTGTGTACGCCGATAAAACCATCCATAATTACACAAAATATCAGGTGAGCGTTTGGTGTCTTAAACGCACTGTGCAATTGAAGGGTATATATCCTACTTCCTACTAATATTTTAAACGCGAAAGTTTGTAAGAATGGATGGATGGATGGTTGTTTGTTACTCTTTCACGCCAGAACGGCAGAACAGATCTGGATGAAATTTGGCACAGAAATAGATTATAGTCTAGAATTGCACACAGAATACTTTTTAACCGCGGGTGAAACCGCGGGGCGCAGCTAGTATATAATAAAGGGAAAAATATAAATACCTTATATATTATATGTACCTATAATAAACCTTTCAATTGATTATATTCCACTTGGAGTTTTGGACCCCCGTAGGTGGGTTATATTCACCTGTGTGAACGAAGTAGAAATTTTAGTGTCCTTCACCTATGAAAGTTGAATTGAAAGTAACGTTCCAATTAAAGTAACGACGAAGCACCGAGCAACTAACCCGAAGAGGCGCCAATGACTCTTTGCGTTTCGTCGCGAATGTCAAATTCGCAAACGGTCAAGTGACTGAAAAACCGTCAAAATCGCGATCGGTCAAAATAGCGATCGGTCCATATCGCAAATGGTCGAATTCACATAATTTTCTAATCGCAGACGGTCAAATTAGCAACCAGTCAAGATCGCAATCGGTCAAATATTTTACTTCATATAGCTCTCGTAGTCGTACACAATACACATGATTTTAAAAATAAGGTTGGTGTGTAAACGGGAGTTTACACCCAATAACGTCAATTTGGATATTCCACCTACCATTTTTTTTTTTTTTGGGTGGGAAATCATTAGATGACTTCTCCCGCTCTGGGCTGAGCGGGAGGGCATGTCAGACTTTTACTGACTTTTTACTGACTAAAACCCACCCGTGTTCGTTCCATTGCCTGTGTGCCAGGGCCCCGATATCCCTTTCGAACAATTCGCAACCCTGGCAACCTACCTAGGGCAAACAATTTTGTGATAAACATTTGTGTTTATTTATTTTTTTGTAAAAGGGTTCCTTACCTATACATACATATGTTACATATGTATGTATAGGTACATATGTTACATATGTATGTTCATTGTGAATGAAAAATTATGAAAAAAATAACAATATGGCCCTGGTGAATACGCGCACCAATCCGCGGATGAATCTGTGTGTAAATTTTATCGGTGAGCGGCTCGCGGACCAAACCGCCGCGCCGCTCGCCGTCAAAGTCATCGTCACCGCCTACACACTGTGAGCTCTCAGGGGGGCTATTCCTGCGCGTGAGATGAGATGAGATTTTATCTTGGTCACTCTCACACCTATGACGTTTCAAACGAGAGCAACAAGGACGAAAAAAAATGAGATGAAAATCTCAAATCTCCGAATAGGGCCACAGCTGCGCTGCGGTCCAGACGCTTTTGTGCTTCGGCGAGCCTCGGACGAAAAGTTGTTGGTTAATGTAATGATGGATGTTTGGATGCTTTTTCGTTTCCCTGGTTGATTAGGATTATAGATAAGGTATTGTTTAGTAGGTATACATAATTGTCGAAACAAATCCTCACGCACGAAGACAAGCAACAACTAGTATACCTACCTACAATTTGTGACGATTTGCTATTTTGTCAAAATTAACAACAAATTTGTTTCGTAGTGATCAATAAAGGGATACTTAATTACAGTTTAGCAAAGAGTTTTTCTTAATGCGGAGCACATATTGTGCCCAAAACAATTCCTGTCTCAGTGTTAGCTGCTCGTGGCGACGAAGCCTCGTCACAGTATTTATAAGTAAGGCTGGTTTGATATATTTTGATGTAACCGACCGCTTAGGTGATGTGCAACGCTAACGCCGCGTGGCTGCCGTGGCGCGCGGGGCGCGTGGGCGCGCGCGCCGTGCGCGTGGCGCCGGGCGTGCACGCCGGCCGCGTGCTGTACCGCGGCTCGCACCTACTGGGGGCCGTGCGCGCGCCGCACTACAGGTGAGAGTAGGCAGGGACTGTCACTTACTGGGGGCCGTGCGCGCGCCGCACTACAGGTGAGAGTAGGCAGGGACTGTCACTTACTGGGGGCCGTGCGCGCGCCGCACTACAGGTGAGAGTAGGCAGGGACTGTCACTTACTGGGGGCCGTGCGCGTGGCGCCGGGCGTGCACGCCGGCCGCGTGCTGTACCGTGGCTCGCACCTACTGGGGGCCGTGCGCGCGCCGCACTACAGGTGAGAGTAGGCAGGGACTGTCACTTACTGGGGGCCGTGCGCGCGCCGCACTACAGGTGAGAGTAGGCAGGGACTGTCACTTACTGGGGGCCGTGCGCGCGCCGCACTACAGGTGAGAGTAGGCAGGGACTGTCACTTACTGGGGGCCGTGCGCGTGGCGCCGGGCGTGCACGCCGGCCGCGTGCTGTACCGCGGCTCGCACCTACTGGGGGCCGTGCGCGCGCCGCACTACAGGTGAGAGTAGGCAGGGACTGTCACTTACTGGGGGCCGTGCGCGCGCCGCACTACAGGTGAGACTAGGCAGGGACTGTCACTTACTGGGGGCCGTGCGCGTGGCGCCGGGCGTGCACGCCGGCCGCGTGCTGTACCGCGGCTCGCACCTACTGGGGGCCGTGCGCGCGCCGCACTACAGGTGAGAGTAGGCAGGGACTGTCACTTACTGGGGGCCGTGCGCGCGCCGCACTACAGGTGAGAGTAGGCAGGGACTGTCACTTACTGGGGGCCGTGCGCGCGCCGCACTACAGGTGAGAGTAGGCAGGGACTGTCACTTACTGGGGGCCGTGCGCGCGCCGCACTACAGGTGAGAGTAGGCAGGGACTGTCACTTACTGGGGGCCGTGCGCGCGCCGCACTACAGGTGAGAGTAGGCAGGGACTGTCACTTACTGGGGGCCGTGCGCGTGGCGCCGGGCGTGCACGCCGGCCTCGTGCTGTACCGCGGCTCGCACCTACTGGGGGCCGTGCGCGCGCCGCACTACAGGTGAGAGTAGGCAGGGACTGTCACTTACTGGGGGCCGTGCGCGCGCCGCACTACAGGTGAGAGTAGGCAGGGACTGTCACTTACTGGGGGCCGTGCGCGCGCCGCACTACAGGTGAGAGTAGGCAGGGACTGTCACTTACTGGGGGCCGTGCGCGTGGCGCCGGGCGTGCACGCCGACCTCGTGCTGTACCGCGGCTCGCACCTACTGGGGGCCGTGCGCGCGCCGCACTACAGGTGAGAGTAGGCAGGGACTGTTACTTACTGGGGGCCGTGCGCGCGCCGCACTACAGGTGAGAGTAGGCAGGGACTGTCACTTACTGGGGGCCGTGCGCGTGGCGCCGGGCGTGCACGCCGGCCGCGTGCTGTACCGCGGCTCGCACCTACTGGGGGCCGTGCGCGCGCCGCACTACAGGTGAGACTAGGCAGGGACTGTCACTTACTGGGGGCCGTGCGCGCGCCGCACTACAGGTGAGAGTAGGCAGGGACTGTCACTTACTGGGGGCCGTGCGCGTGGCGCCGGGCGTGCACGCCGGCCGCGTGCTGTACCGCGGCTCGCACCTACTGGGGGCCGTGCGCGCGCCGCACTACAGGTGAGAGTAGGCAGGGACTGTCACTTACTGGGGGCCGTGCGCGCGCCGCACTACAGGTGAGAGTAGGCAGGGACTGTCACTTACTGGGGGCCGTGCGCGTGGCGCCGGGCGTGCACGCCGGCCGCGTGCTGTACCGCGGCTCGCACCTACTGGGGGCCGTGCGCGCGCCGCACTACAGGTGAGACTAGGCAGGGACTGTCACTTACTGGGGGCCGTGCGCGCGCCGCACTACAGGTGAGAGTAGGCAGGGACTGTCACTTACTGGGGGCCGTGCGCGTGGCGCCGGGCGTGCACGCCGGCCGCGTGCTGTACCGCGGCTCGCACCTACTGGGGGCCGTGCGCGCGCCGCACTACAGGTGAGAGTAGGCAGGGACTGTCACTTACTGGGGGCCGTGCGCGCGCCGCACTACAGGTGAGAGTAGGCAGGGACTGTCACTTACTGGGGGCCGTGCGCGCGCCGCACTACAGGTGAGAGTAGGCAGGGACTGTCACTTACTGGGGGCCGTGCGCGTGGCGCCGGGCGTGCACGCCGGCCGCGTGCTGTACCGCGGCTCGCACCTACTGGGGGCCGTGCGCGCGCCGCACTACAGGTGAGAGTAGGCAGGGACTGTCACTTACTGGGGGCCGTGCGCGCGCCGCACTACAGGTGAGAGTAGGCAGGGACTGTCACTTACTGGGGGCCGTGCGCGCGCCGCACTACAGGTGAGAGTAGGCAGGGACTGTCACTTACTGGGGGCCGTGCGCGCGCCGCACTACAGGTGAGAGTAGGCAGGGACTGTCACTTACTGGGGGCCGTGCGCGTGGCGCCGGGCGTGCACGCCGGCCTCGTGCTGTACCGCGGCTCGCACCTACTGGGGGCCGTGCGCGCGCCGCACTACAGGTGAGACTAGGCAGGGACTGTCACTTACTGGGGGCCGTGCGCGCGCCGCACTACAGGTGAGAGTAGGCAGGGACTGTCACTTACTGGGGGCCGTGTGCGCGCCGCACTACAGGTGAGACTAGGCAGGGACTGTCACTTACTGGGGGCCGTGCGCGCGCCGCACTACAAGTGAGAGTAGGCAGGGACTGTCACTTACTGGGGGCTGTGTGCGCGCCGCACTACAGGTGAGAATAGGCAGGGACTGTCACTTACTGGGGGCCGTGCGCGCGCCGCACTACAGGTGAGAGTAGGCAGGGACTGTCACTTACTGGGGGCCGTGCGCGTGGCGCCGGGCGTGCACGCCGGCCTCGTGCTGTACCGCGGCTCGCACCTACTGGGGGCCGTGCGCGCGCCGCACTACAGGTGAGACTAGGCAGGGACTGTCACTTACTGGGGGCCGTGCGCGCGCCGCACTACAGGTGAGAGTAGGCAGGGACTGTCACTTACTGGGGGCCGTGTGCGCGCCGCACTACAGGTGAGACTAGGCAGGGACTGTCACTTACTGGGGGCCGTGCGCGCGCCGCACTACAAGTGAGAGTAGGCAGGGACTGTCACTTACTGGGGGCTGTGTGCGCGCCGCACTACAGGTGAGAATAGGCAGGGACTGTCACTTACTGGGGGCCGTGCGCGCGCCGCACTACAGGTGAGAGTAGGCAGGGACTGTCACTTACTGGGGGCCGTGCGCGTGGCGCCGGGCGTGCACGCCGGCCTCGTGCTGTACCGCGGCTCGCACCTACTGGGGGCCGTGCGCGCGCCGCACTACAGGTGAGACTAGGCAGGGACTGTCACTTACTGGGGGCCGTGCGCGCGCCGCACTACAGGTGAGAGTAGGCAGGGACTGTCACTTACTGGGGGCCGTGTGCGCGCCGCACTACAGGTGAGACTAGGCAGGGACTGTCACTTACTGGGGGCCGTGCGCGCGCCGCACTACAAGTGAGAGTAGGCAGGGACTGTCACTTACTGGGGGCTGTGTGCGCGCCGCACTACAGGTGAGAATAGGCAGGGACTGTCACTTACTGGGGGCCGTGTGCGCGCCGCACTACAGGTGAGAATAGGCAGGGACTGTCACTTACTGGGGGCCGTGTGCGCGCCGCACTACAGGTGAGAGGAGGCTGCCCTGCCACTTACTGGGGGCCGTGCAGCGCCTCACCACAGTAAAGAATAGGCGAAGGAGATTTTGGCGGGAACCGAAAAGATGATGTCGTGATTTTGTATTATTTTCTAAATCTTGTGATTCTTCGAGTGTTCAAGTGTAAATAATGGTGGATTGTTTACCGGTTCGTCAACGTGCACGAGTGTGGACAAATGATACAAACATTACGAAACGCTACATTTTGTGCTCTCTGCAAAACTTCACTTAAAGTTTCCATAACTTTACTGGAATAGGGAAAGGGGAGAGGGATTCAACATCTTCGTCATCACCTCATCATCATCATCTGTAAAAACGAATGATTAGTACTTGGCAAATGTACATGACGTGCGACGCCAAATTCCCCTGAATGGGCGAGAGAGAAAATAAGAGGCGTAGGCGGAGGGAGCGCGTGGCGCTTGCACTTACTAGGGGCCGTGCACGCGCCACTGCAGGTGAGAGGAGGCATGTAATGGTGTAGGCGTGCGCATGTCAGAAAACCCACGATTACTTACAAGGTTCCGTATACCGTATAACGCATAATATGTCATTCACAGATGCCATGTCGTGATATTTGGGCGACCCTTCGCTTTCAACTGTTACGAACTGTTGGTGCTTCCAGAAGAGTAAACCGCGCCTTCGATTCCGGTGGAGAAATTTATAGTAGTCACTGCTCATGAATCGAATCTGATTAATTTATTTGCAAGAACCTGCCAGATGGTAGCTTGAAAAATTTATGATTTTCCTTATTTATTTATATTTTGTTGTTGTATGGGTCGCGGTGCCCCCGATTCTTCTGACCAATTGTTTTTTAATTATTAATGAATTGCTTCAAAATGACCTTTGTATGCCTCATGTGTCAAACATAGACCATTAATTTACAACTTAAATAATTGATTAGTAGAATTCAGGCCTTGATATAACAAGCTTATAGAGCTAGCTTTTATATTTTTGAAAGAGAAATTGTCCAAATTCAAGTCCAAATGTATAAAATGATTAGAATAGATTAGAAATTTGCTAAATTGTGTTGTAATGCGTTAAGTGCGGTTTGTATAATTTTGTATTGTTTTACGACTTTTGTCCTTCAATAAAACGACAACTTTTAACAAAAACGTTTTATTCTCACCATCACCATAATCTCAATCAATACTGAACGTCACATATTTAGAAGTTACATTGTATAGGTGCTTTACAAATATCACAAGTTTAACTTGGCTTCTAGTGTTTTGCCGTTTTGTTCCGAGTTTTCTTGAAGAGTGACTCTCTCTAAGGTGCCGTTAGTGCCGGAGAGTCGGACGTAGTCTCCGGTTTTGAATATGTCCGTGGCGTTAGTGGCGCCCACTATGCACGGCAGGCCGTATTCTCGCGCTATTACTGCACCTGTAAAGAAAAATAGCAAATCAAATCAAATATCTTTTACCAATTGGGTATCGAAGGTACACTTATAAACGTCAAAGTTATAAAAATAACTACCACCACGTTCGAAAAATAAGACACTACCCAGAAGAATAGGAAAGAAACTGGGGGGCATAACAGCAGTTAATTGGGGTTATAAAACTTATTATAAAAAAAGCTTTTAAGCTTTTACGCTTCTTATAATTTTACTAGGCGCCTGTCGGTCGCGTGTTAAAGAGTGTAACAGTACGTACCATGAGAGATGAGGCCGCCTGTCGGTCGCGTGTTAGAGAGTGTAACAGTACGTACCGTGCGAGATGAGCCCGCCTGTCGGTCGCGTGTTAGAGAGTGTAACAGTACGTACCGTGCGAGATGAGGCCGCCTGTCGGTCGCGTGTTAGACAGTGTAATAGTACGTACCGTGCGAGATGAGCCCGCCTGTCGGTCGCGTGTTAGAGAGTGTAACAGTATGTACCGTGCGAGATGAGGCCGCCTGTCGGTCGCGTGTTAGAGAGTGTAACAGTACGTACCGTGCGAGATGAGCCCGCCTGTCGGTCGCGTGTTAGAGAGTGTAAGTCTGCGGGTACGTAACTTGCGACGGCCGGAGCGACGGCGGGGCGGCGCGACGGCGATGTAATCAAATGCATTAAAAACATTAAGCGCTGTGTACGAAACGGGCGACGGCGGAGCGGCGCGATCGAGCGATGCACGGGCGGCGGTAAAGCGGTGGCGGCGCGGAGCGACGAGAACAAACTAGTTTGGTTTCGCCGCTAGCGCGGGTACATAGTGTTGCATTTTTATCACAGTAATAATATGGAAATTATGGAAATTGACAATGAAGAGTTAATATCTTTTATTTTATCAAAACCGGCTATATGGGACAGTAATAACGTACACCATAAAAACAAAAGAGTTATAATAAAGTGTTGGGAAGAAATAAAACGCCATTTCGGGAATGTTGAAGGTAAATAAAGTGTAGAAAATTCTCCCAAACTGTGTCGTCGTTGATTTATTGGATGAACACCTCTAGGTAATAAATATTCTCTCATTAGGAGACTGGGCTCCAATAGTTCTCTTCGACGTGAATTCATGTTTATCACAACACTACGTGAGCGCGACTGCGCGGAAGTATGTTTCGTACACACGCAAGACACCGCTATCTCTTCGCCCCGCGCCGCACCGCCCCGCCCCGCCGTCGCTCCGGCCGTCGCAAGTTTCGTACCCGCAGACTAACAGTACGTACCGTGCGAGATGTGGCCGCCTGTCAGTCGCGTGTTAGAGAGTGTAACAGTACGTACCGTGCGAGATGTGGCCGCCTGTCAGTCGCGTGTTAGAGAGTGTAACAGTACGTACCGTGCGAGATGAGGCCGCCGAGTTCGGTGACGATGCCGGCAAGCAGCGGGAAGTACGGAGACCAGCCGATGTCGGTCGCGTGCGTTACTAACACGTCGCCCTGCTGCAGGGACCCGATCTGGAATATAATTGCCATGGCATGGTATAATAATATACTCCATCAGGTATAGCAGCCCGGTCACGTGGGCAACACAATCAATCGATGCACAAGCAAGACCGAAATATGACATTTACAAATAGTTTGAAAGAGACGGATGACGATGACGAGTGGCGTCATTACGTGTTTGCTCCCGAAATGTTAGACCTTATTTTTTTGCATCATGGGCCATGGTAAAACAACATACTTAAGCAGGTATAGAATTCCGGGAACAAAATTTCACGTTGTTGCACTTAGTCGATGCATAACAAAATTTGTTTTTATAATTTTTTTATCATGATTTTATAAAGCTGTTCGTTTTCCATGAAATAAATAAGCAAAACCGAATTAAGTAATTTACAACAAATTCGAGAGAGACACTAAGAGTGACGTAGTTGGGTGTCAACTCCTGGAACGTTAAACTTTATTTTTTAGGATTAAGATATGTATAAATACGTAAAAAAAATACGTTGTACGTAAAAAAATAAATGGCCACAAAAAACAAATTCATTGTAGGACCTGTGGCCCTATTCGGAGATTTGAGATTTTCATCTCACCTTTTTTCTTCCTTGTTGCTCTCGTTTGAAATGTCATAGGTGTGAGAGTGACCAAGATAAAATTTCATCTCATCTCACGCGCAGGAATAGCACCCCTGGAGGGCTATTCTTACGAATGAGATTCAATCTCACCATTTTTCCTCCTTGTTGCTCTCGTTTAAATTGTCATAGGTGTGAGAGTGACCTAGATAAAATCTCATCTCGTCTCTTGCGTAGGAATAGAAAAACTGAACTCCTGAAACTCTCGTAGGTCTTACTCCATTCGGTCTCTTCAGCTATAATAAGCTCAAGCATTAAAAAACCGCCACCTCGATCTTTTGTAAATAAATGTGTGCTTAATATTTCTACCTGCCAGGTAATAACGCGTTACAAAACTTCTTTTGGTACTACCAGGCAGGTCGGCAGTAGGTACTACAGGCAAATAATACTCTTGGTACTATCGCTAGCAAAAACTATAGTACGATGGATAAAAAAGTTTTGTTTAGTTTTCTAGTTTCATTCTTTATTAAATTAGCTTCAATATCAAATTGTATAAAGTTTTCTAGTAGATATCATTAAATTCTTTATTTAATAAACTTTAAATATCAAATTGTATAAAAATTCAAATTGGCTTCAAAAATCAAATTGTTTAAAGTTTTCTAGTAAATTTAAATAAATTAATTCCAAGAAATGAATAAAAAAATCATATTCTTTGAATTTAATGCGACGTTAGAGCGGAAATACACTAGAGATTGGTTCAAGAAACAATTTTGAAGATGAACTTCCGCAAAGCAACGCCTGATTCAATCAACTATCAATAGTATTACCTCAGAAAGGTCTTTAACGACGCAGGCTCGCGCGACCACCTCTCCCCCACAGACTGACGCGGCTTCAATCCTCACGTCACCTCCGGTCACCGCCGGCCCTTTGAACTCCAGCGGTCGCGGCCAGCCTTCGTTGATCTCCGCAAACTTTAGCTTGCACCAGCCTGGGTAGTACTGGTGTCTTTGGGCAGCCCTGAAAAGGAATTATGAAGTTAGGGAATTAAGACTTTAGAAAACTTGCCGATTTGCTTGACTAGTGTAATCGTAAAATTCACATCTAAAGTTTTGGTGACTTTGGTATAATGTAAATATTATAATACTTGCGATGACAGCCTCGTTGGAGAAGGCCTGCCTCTCAAGCCAGAGGGAGCGGGTTCGAACATTGTGTGAACATATGTCCGTATTGTATGTCATCTGCTACATGACTGGAGCCCGGTGTATGGCGACAGGCTCGCTCCCTGTCACATTTGGGACTGAATATCGTCCGGCGAAGTGTGGGTGGTGTATTACACCTCTGCCCGCCCCCTCGGGGGAAAGGCGTGACGATATGTTATAATAAGTTGTATGATAAGGCTGCTGCATAAAGCATGATTATGTGCAATAAATGGCGAATTTTTTTTGCTAGAAACTTTCCTAATTGACAATAAATGCTTGATGCCATTCTGTAGCATAAGTCCGTCATTAAAACTTTAGTTTTAAGAATTTGAACGATACTCACTTCCTCAATAAAGCCGGGTCTCTCGTTTCAATGTATGCCTTTAATTCTTTGAATCTGAAGAAGAACACTAAGTCTTGGTGCGGCAAGTACCACTGCTTGACCATCATCTTGCCGAGGCGAAGGAAAGCGAGCCTTATCTTGTGGACGGCAAGGATCAAATGCGCTTTCGTGCCTTCCCGGTGCCGCACCGTGCGCCGGCATAGAGGCATCACCCAGCGGAGAACTTTCCTAAAATAGGGCAAAAAGAACAATTTGTTTTTTCTAAACTGAATAAATCTGACAATGGTAAAATTATGTAAATAAATCTGTTTCATTTTATTAGAAGAAGACTGTTACAAGTTTAGAGTTTTGAGGGCCAAACAGAATATCGAAATCGAGTGTCTATGCTAGTTCTTAGGATGCTCCTAGACGGGCCATATTTTCACTGCAAAACTAGCCCGGCAATACTGGCAATATTGCCAACCATCATAGATAGATAAAAAAGATAAACACTTTATTGTTCACACCAGAAATAACAAAACAACAGAACAGGAGAACTTAAACTGTAACAACTGTGTAACAACTGGCGGCCTTATCACTAAGAGCGATCTCTTCCCGGCAACCTTATCATCAGCCATGCTCGAAATTTTGTCAGGCCGGAATTGCAGTAAAAATATGGCCTATTCAAATTCAAATTTTCTTTATTTCAGGCCTTTTACCCATAAACATTGTAAGTGTAGTATAGTATTAAATTGAATAAATTAAAATAAGAATAAGGTATTAACAATTTAATTGAAATGAACATGAAATTAAAAATGTCAAAAAAAAAATTAAAATCTAGGAGCCTATCTTAACTATTCTAAACTATCTACCCTTAGTAAAAAGTTACGTTTACCTGGTACTCGATTTCTGTGGAGTCTTCAAAGAAGCAATGATTTCGTCATCCGTTTTAGTGGTCATCGTACTTTCTGATGCCCGAAGGTTTTGCAGCACTTTCATCATTTCTTCTGGTACCAGCACCCACGGTTTGGTGGCCAGGTCGAACTGCAAACAAATTTGTGATCATTTATAAAAAGATATGTACTTTATGGACTGGTCATAAAGTGCCTTTTCTTTTCTTGTTTTTTTTGGTCTGCGAAAGGAATTTACTTTTTGGATCTTTTGTTAGCCTGCGTTTTACGATCTCTGTTTAAATTAGTTAAGTAATTCAATTAACTCAGTTTAGTTGTATTTAATCACAAAGTTTGCTAGATGTCTACTCAATATAAACAATGCTTAATCATTATCACCAGCCTTAACTCCCCTCTACAACTACAACCCACTACAAGAAGAGAGGCCGATGCGCAGGCTTCTCTTCTTGTATCCCGTTCATCCCGGTTCTGTGCCAATTTCACCCAGATTCATCCCAACCCAACGACCCAACCACTTTGAGCACCATACCAAATTGGGTATGATGCTCAAAGCTGTAGGTTATTGTGAGGTATACTTACCTCCATTATAGCCCTATGTCCACGTCGCTCCAAGAAATTGCACACTTCCAAGTACACCTACGCTCAGAACCGCTCGTAGTATCCTGAAGCCTCCAGCAGTCGCACGAACGAGCTAGGTACCTTTAAATTGATATATTCTTACCTCTATAATAGCCCTATGCCAATGTCGCTCCAAGAAGTTGCACACTTCGTAATACACCTACGGCAGGCATCTCTTTAGCCAGGCCAGCGCGTCCCCCGGCGCCAGCGCTATGAACCGCTCGTAGTGTCCTGAAGCCTCCAACAGCCACGCCAACGAGCTTGGTACCATCGAATTGATGTATTCCTACCTCCATGATAGCCCTATGTCCATGTCGTTCCAAGAAGTTGCAGACTTCCAAGTAGACCTGCGGCAGGCATCTCTTCAGCCAGGCCAGCGCTTCCCCCGGCGGCTGCGCTCTGAACCGCTCGTAGTGTCCTGAAGCCTCCAGCAGCCGCGCGAGGCGAGCGAGCGAGCTCGGCACCTCGGCTGACAGGACGTCGCCCGAACTGAACAGGGCGCTGATCTCGTTGCAGCTCTCGTTTGAGAAATCTGTACAAAATATTACGAAATGCACTAAACTTTCCTATACGCAAGGTTTGAGAAATACTGTCATATTGCTTTAAAATAAGGGAGGACGACAGTAGAACAACTGAAAACTTCAAACGATGTTCATTTTAGTTGCAGGCTACGAGTATGTAATATAGGGTGTATTCTGTGATTGCAGGATACGTCGCGAGCTTCGCAATACTGGATACACTTGAATTACAATAATGATTAGTAATCTTGGCTATGGTTATTGTAGAAAAAAACGAAGATATTTTTTTACACAACCTAACTAACAGAATATTGAGAGACCTATAAGTAAAAGAGTCGGCTAAGTCTACTTTCATTAATTTTAAAACGAAAACTAGATTGATTGAAAAAGGTTAATAGGTACTAAAAGTGTCTGTGCAAAGAGATTTCTCATTATTTCCTTCGATTTCCTCACCTGTTCGTCCCTCCAACAGAACATTCATAGTAATGAACTGACTGAATGTGCTCGCTGAGCTTGTGACGCTGTGGTAGTAAGCGAAGCGGAACATTTTGTCCTCGGTAGCGGCGATGGCTTGCAGGATGGCTTGGGGTGATTCTGTAGCGTCGATCGACATCGCGTGCGCGTCGCGGATGATGTTTTTCATGTAACGTTTGGAAAGCAGGAGCCACTAGGAAAAAAGATTTTACGATCACAAACAAAACAAAACTTGAGATTATAGAATTTATAGGATTTTTTGTTGTGCGAATAGCTGATGCCCGTGACTTTAGACGTAGTGCTATTCGACCTTGAGTCCCACACCATCCCCTATTTAATCTCTTCAGGAATTTTCAAACACCCTTTCATGCTCATCTATTTTCACGCCTGAAGCAAAACGACGGGGTGTTATAAGTTTAACGTGTGTGTGTGTGTGTGTGTGTGTGTGTGTGTGTGTGTGTGTGTGTGTGTGTGTGCGTGCGTGCGGCATGTGGCTATGTTTGACGAAAATCGGTGTCGGGGGTTTTTAGCATAATAGTTGCAACCTGGGTCTCTTCAAGACAAGGAGTAAATAGTAATAGCATCCCATGGAGACCACATCGTCATTTTCGTTAACATGAGTTGCGGTCAAACGGTCAAACGTAGGCCCATTAAAACATAAAACAAGTAACATTATTAAAAGAAAAACAAAAAACCCAGCTGCTAAATATTGTATCCTTTACCACTTCCACTATTAAGACGATTTAAATGACACCTCACACGTCGAAACCCATCAACCTGTTAAGGCTGTAGGGCGTGCCAAAGAAACCTCATACATACATGAATACCCACAAACATACATACATACCCACATACATCAAATTTCTTTATTTAGCGAATGGTACAAAGGCAAGTTGCATACGCTGAGAGCCCCAAACTCAGCTCAGCCGGTATCTTGGGCTCCAAATCATACATACGAGTACACTCGAAAAACATAACCTTCTGCCTTGCGCAGTCAGGTAAAAGAATATTTGAACGCTAAAGAACTATCATATCGTCACGCCATTCCCCCGAAGGGGATGGCAGAGGTGTAATACAACACCCACACTTCGCCGGACGATATTCAGTCCCAAATGTAACAAGGGGCGAGCCTGTCGCCATACACCGGGCTCCAATCATGTAGCAGATGACATACAATACGCACATATGCTCACACAACGAACAAATTGGTGCGTGCCGTCGGCTGGATTCGAACCCGCTCCCTCTGGCTTGAGGCGGGCCTTCTCCCAACTAGGCTGCCATCGCTGATTAGAACTGATAAAGAACTATCAACTTACTTTAACCATCTGGTAGATCATCTCTGGCTTGTGATACCAGCGCGGGCGGTTCCTGTGCAGCGCCGTGCTCAGCACGTGGTCGTCCGCCACCTTGTGTCCGTGCACCGCGAACTCCACCATGCGGATGTTGATGTCGATCTCCTTTGGAACGCTCCTGTACACCGACTGAAAATATTACGATATCATATAGAGGTGCTTTACGAGACGCAGCCGCGCGCGCGCACTCGCCTTGATAGAGACCGCCGAATGCGGTTGAAACTATAGTCGGAATAATCAACTAAATCGTACGTAAGTAATGCCCGTTTCATAAAATCATAATATCATATAAGCTCGGGTATAATTACTCGGGTATACTCGTAAGTAGCCGGGTCTCGGGTATACTCTTATACGACATACACCATAAGCTACCAATAAATTCTGAATCCAACCCATCCCCATTGTGAAATCAGAAATCAGAATGTTGCTAACAATTTAATAAATAATGTTAGTATTATTGTATGTTTTTACTTTTAACTAGGCTTATAGAACTTTATAGAATTTTTATTTTATTTGGAGTTTGGTTATCCAAATAAAATAAAATATAACAAAATTCTGATTTTATAAAAAAAATAATGATTTCTGAATAAATTCTGATTTTTGATCTCACACATCCTCATGCGTGAAATCAGATATCAGAATATATTGATAACTCAGGCCGTTACATGTCACAATAGTTGTGTTTTTTTTTCTTCAACAGACTAGGCATGCGTTTGACCACTGTCTCGCCTGATGGGAAGCGTCGACGTGATCGAAGGTGTAACACGCTTGCCTAAGAGATACCTATTCACTTTATTCTTAAACACCCCCGGATTGTATTTAGGTGGAAAGACTGACGCAGGCAACGAGTTCCACACCTCTGCAGTTCTGTGTAGGTTCTATGTTTGTGCTGTGATAATAGAGGAGTGGTCCACAGATTTATTAATTTAAGTTTTACAAGGAAGGTTAGGTTTAAAAGGTTCTCGAATGGAGACCACGAATTAGAAAGCTTTACAAGGTGGATCGATGTCCAGAAGTAGACGTCTTCCGGCTGAGATGTTGAGCTTCTAGTGAAGGAAAATACGAAGAAACCGTAGCATGGTGGTGACATAATTTTTTTAATGCTCCGCTAGCCGACTACTGACTCTCAAAGTTAAAAGTCTGCACCCAAATTATGTGTTCCAGTAACAACTCACATTGTAAAGTGCAATCGCGCATCTATTGTGAGTGCAGATGATGCTGTGGTCGAAATTACCACGAGGCTTGCCGACTACTGTGTCGATCCCTTCACACAGCGGACCGTTCACCAAGTCGTTTGTCAACGGCGACATGGGCCGAGGCATCACCTGGGGACAACGAGATAGATATTTCTTTAATACTTCTATGGGCGTTGTCTGAAATGAGGTTAAACGACACAGAGATTCCTTTTTGTACCGTGTTGCTTCTCATGGGTACCTGTCGATGAAGATGGTTGGAACTTTGTTTGGAACAGGAACTGTTTAAAAATTGGGTTTACCCTGAGACTAGCTGCGCCCCGCGGTTTCACACGCTTTACTTTGAATCGTTAATCGTTTTTTTTTGTCGGGATAAAAAAGTAGCCTGTTTTAATCCAGGCCTGTCTATGCTACTTTTATACAAAATTTCATCGAAATCCGTCCATGCGCTTGAGCGTGAAGAAGTAACTAACTCACAATAGCAGATAAACTCACATACCATCGCATTTGTAATATACATATAAATTATGAATCCTAACTAATATACATATATTTTTATATCCTTACTTAATATTATAAATGTGAAATGCGTGGATGTTTGTTACGCTTTCACGCAAAAACTACTTGACGAATCATCATGAAACTTTGTACACATATTCTGGGAGGTACTAGAAGTAACATAGGGTACTTTTTATAAAAAAAAAATACAAAAATATTTATTATTTTTACAATATTATAAACGCCAAAGTTTGTAAGAATGGATGGATGGATGGATGGATGATTGTTACTCTTTCAAGCCAGAACGGCTGAACAGATCTGGATGAAATTTGGCACAAAGATAGATTATGGTCTAGAATAGGATACTTTTTAACCGCGGCTGAAACCGCGGGGCGCAGCTAGTAGATAATAAAAATAATTTATTAACAAACACAAACAGAATTAAATTGTACACAGAGAATTACAAGTATTATAACAGATAAGTGTGTTTGGCAATTGTAGTAAGCTCAGCGGTGTACGAGTAAGTAGGTTCATATCCATAAGTGTAATTCCATAAATGTACTTTCTAAGATGATCCAAAAATTGATGACGGCACTCGTCATCTTCATCCGTCTCTTTCGAACTGTTTGTAAATGACTTATTTCGGTCCTGCTTAAACATCGAATGACGTCACTGCGTGTTGCCCACGTGACCGGAATGCTATATCTGGCGGAGTATTTTATTATACCATGCTGTATAGTACTGACCTCTCCCGTATTGGCGAAGGTGATTAGCTCATCATCAGCCATGATGGGGAAGTCTAGCTCGTGCAGCAGTTCCTCTTCCGTCCAGCGCTCCAGCGACGTGATCGGACGCGCTTGCAGCAGGAATATGTCGTCCTAAAACCGGAAAAATAGTATCTTAATACTTTACACTCTCTCTCTCTCTCTCTCCCTCTGGTCGATCCTTCATGGCTGAAGATCGCGACCACCATTTTCCTCCACCCAGCGATTTGTCAGTATCCTCCACTTATTCCGGTCTGTAGCCATTCGCACCACTTCCTCAAACCTGGACGAGCTATTTAGTTTGAGCTGGTTTGATCACCTCATCGGGGATCTACCGCGTGATCTCTTGCCCTCTACGTTTGCGCAGATGATCAGCTTGTTTTACACATTCAGTACCAAATCGGAGACGTTTTAAAGAAAGGCCAGGGTCATATTATTACCATGATGGTTGTTTTGTTTTTGACTCTGGGCGACCCCGAATCGTATCGCCGCGTAATAAATAATAAATAAATATTCGGGACACTTGAACATACGGTCGTCTGACCCCAAACTAAGCAAAGCTTGTACTATGGCGGCCAGAGACTGATATACATACTTATATACTTTTTAAATACATACTTAAATAGATATTAACACACAGACATAGAACAAACACAAAATATTCATCTTATATATGTTTGCCCTAGGTGGGAATCGAACCCACGCCCCCTAGCTTAGAAGGCAGGTTCACTACCGACTGAACCACCGAGGCAGTTAAATAAGGTCCACGGTAGCGAGCCTACTGTGACATTTTATTGCCATGATGGTAACGTTTTGATTTTTAAGCCGCGCTACCGTGGACCTTATTACGCGGCGATACGATTCGCGGTCGCTCAGTGTCCACAGCAAAACGTAACCATCATGGCAATTAGATGTCATAGTAGCAGGTCAAGCACACTCGTAATCTTGGATTGGCTTAGATGAAATGCCTCATAGAACTAGAAGAAGCGAAAGATGTTTGATAGGATCGTAGCAAGTAGAGAGAAGCGGTCTCTGGCTACCCTACTCCTACGAGGAAGAGGCATTAATATAATTGTGTATGTGACATAAATTTATCTTAATATATATAAATCTCGTGTCACAATGTTTGTCCTCAATGAACTCCTAAACCACTTAACCGATTATAATAAAATTCGCACACCATGTGCAGTTCGATCCAATTTGAGAGATAGGATAGTTTATATATATATATATATATTTTAATAGGATAGTTTATTATTTATATATATATATAAATAATAAACGCGAACGAAGTCGCGGGGTGACAGCTAGTAGTTGATATAAATTTATAATTAAGTAGGTACGTATGTTCGTGTACGGTGCGTGTGTGTACGTGTAACGTGTGTGATTTCATTTTCTTATACCAGCTGTCAAGTCGAACACTTTAGATATTGAAATAGAAGGTGCTCAGAACTCGAATTTCATTCTAGATTTGTAAAAAAACGACTTATAATTTAATGTATCTAAACAAATCTTCTTGCGCCGCCAAGATTTAGAAGCAAACCTTGAACAAACACAATTATAAGAGTGACATTGACATTTATATTGAGTTGACATTGACAGTGATATTTATGACTGCGTTTAAAAGTTTAACTCCGTGTCTTCTCTAAGGGGGTGATATAGTGTCTCACCCCCGCGACAGCCCACTCGATGTCTCGTGCGGCGCCCCACAGCTCCTCCTGCACGACTCCCACCCTCGCGAGCTTCAGCACCTCGCTCTCTGATAGACACGCCTGCTTCCTCTCAGCCTCTGACACCTTTATACAAACAGATATATATTGGTCTAGTTGCGGTTTAAAAATAGCCTATGTGTTAATCCAGGGTTTAAGTTACCTTAACACGAAATTTTATCAAAATCTTTGATTTAATTTTTTTGAACTATTTGCTTAAGTATAACTTTTAAGATTTGACTTGAAAAATTAGTCTAAATATTATTTTTGATTTAATTTGATTTGATTGGATCATCAGTAGTTCACCTCGAACGGAGACCTCGAATCTCTCCATTACTCTTCGTCCGATTAAATATTTATTTTAGTTCAAATACTAGTCGATTGTATCAAATGTTTCTCACCTCCACTGTCTCCACTCCCTGCCCTACAACAGCCACTTTCTGCTTCTTGTCGCCGATGATGGTTTGTGTGATCCTGAGCTCGGTGGAGCCAGGGCTGCGTGCTACTATGAACGTGTCGGGTTCCACCGCGCCGGATACTACGCTCTGTGATAGATATAAATATACATATTTTTAACTATTTGTTGTTTACATTAGAAACAATTTTTTTAATGCTAAATAAATAACTGTCATGAAATTGGCTGCTAATTATATTTATCGGCTAGTAAGGTAAATTACTAGCTGCAAATTTTTCTCCGAGCTATTTTTATTTTATTTATACTGGACTGGACATTACTTCTCTCGCGACGCCTCTCTCCCTCTATACACATGTAACAGTACAGTACCTCTCCCAGTCCTAGGTTGGCAGTAATGAGCAGGCGGCGCGGGTCTCCCGCGGCGGGGTGGCGAGTGAACAGCACGCCGGCCGCGCGCGGCGCCGCCAGCGCCTGCACCGCCACGCCGCCTCTATATGTAACAGTACAGTACCTCTCCCAGTCCTAGGTTGGCAGTAATGAGCAGGCGGCGCGGGTCTCCCGCGGCGGGGTGGCGAATGAACAGCACGCCGGCCGCGCGCGGCGCCGCCAGCGCCTGCACCGCCACGCCGCCTCTATATGTAACAGTACAGTACCTCTCCCAGTCCTAGGTTGGCAGTAATGAGCAGGCGGCGCGGGTCTCCCGCGGCGGGGTGGCGAGTGAACAGCACGCCGGCCGCGCGCGGCGCCGCCAGCGCCTGCACCGCCACGCCGCCGCCGCAGCTGCACACTTGCCCGTTCTGTCTGCACACACACATATACCATAATCAAGCTGACACCTAGCTTAGTCAAAATATCCAGCATAGAACAGTGAATTTGACAAAAAGCGCACCTACCTAAAACTTGGTTGCTTGTGAAATTGTTGGTCTTAGCAATAAGACTTCTTAGCTAGCGTCAATTTATCCTTTTGAGTTTGAAGATTCAGATTTGTTTAATAAGGAATTTTTCTATCGCTTTGACAACATTACACCTACCTCCTATAATAAGCGCTGGTGAAGGCGAACATGGATCCCCAGCACTTCTGCACCCCTCTCAACACATCCTCGTCAGTGACGCACCCGAGGATGGTCTCATTCTGTCCCGCCGCCGACAGCACCTCGCTGTCTTCTCCCACCGCTGAGGACACACATTGCTTATTTCAACCTAACCCTAACTATCCCAGTTCCAACTTACTTATTATTTATCTTAGAGCTTCCCAAACTTATTTTTACTATGACGCCTTTGGAAGTTTGCAATTTTTTTGAGACGTCCCTTCCCCGACTCTTTAGCCAAAAAGTAGGTACCAGTGTCCTAATATTGGTCGTCATATTTTCTATACTTCCACTTTACTATGGATAATGGAGAACGCGCGGGGGAATATCGACGGCGGCCTGCGACAGTCAGGATTAGAATGTATGACAAATGTGTACTCGACGCGGTTGCACCGATACAGACAGGCAATCTATGTGGATCTCCCTTCGCCGCCCGTAGCTCAACACCGGGACGCTCCAGGGCATCTCGACGCACAGTTTGGGAAGCCTTCATCTATCCTACCCTAAGGCAATAGGCGCGTAGCGAGTAAATAAATGTATGAATAACAATAAAATGTATAAATGTTTAACAAACATTTATTTATTGCTCATAGCTCATAGTCGGCGGTTGGACAACAGCCTATAATATCATTAATGCGCTAGTAAGCTTGTTCTTTTTCACGCTCTAACTATTCAATCGATTATCATAAAATTCCGCATACAAGTTGACAGGGGTATAGAAAAGGACATAGGGTACCTTTCATCCCGAAAAATTATCGGATCCCGTAGTACTGGGAGTAAAACCAAGTACCTAGTGAGAAATATAATTAACGTAAATCCGACAGCTAGATAATCGAACAAGATGCGTGCGGCCCGCGCCTTTACGAAAATACTAGTCTGATATTTACTTATTTATTACATGGAAAACCAGCGGCTTTAAAACAAAATATTAAAACAACTATAAGATAAATAAAAACAAACAAGCCTTTAAAGTTTTCGCTGCGTCATATAATATTGACCTACCCTCAAACTACGTATAAGAGAAGGTAAATGATACTAGATGGCGCTGACCAATGTTAAAAACCGTAGGCCGTAAACACTAGTCTGATACTCCTACACATATTATAAAGGCGAAAGTTTGTGTGTGTGTGTTTGTTTTTGTTTGTTACGTCTCCGCGCTTAAGAGGGCCGCGACGCTCTGAAATTTCCATACAAACGCGCTTCTCAAATTTCTTGAAAACTATTTGTCAGATTATGATGAAATTTAGCATGTACAATTAAATTAACAATATCTCCGCCCCTATGTTCTTGTTTTTTTTAAAAAACGTTTCTCAAGCAAAAACAGAGCTATGAAAATTTTCCGCATTTGTAAGGGGTCATTTTTGACTGATTTATTCAATAGATAGACAAAGCAAATCAAAAATCCCTTTACATAGGGAGGTTGTCTATATCATTAGCTTTTAAATGAATCCTTAATACAAGGGACATTCTTAGTTATTTGAGAATGATTAGAGAAGTGCAAAAGTCATACAAAAAAAAATGCACTTTGTCACTCTGTAGGTAACTTTAAAGGCTCGTCAGTATCTTTACTTGCTCTCTTCGTTCGTCATCTTCTTTTAGACGAAATAGTTATGGAAAACCTTAAGCCAATGCGAAGTTAGTAAAGTAAAGTGGTGAATAAAGTAACGTGGTCGCCGGACTCTTAAACGGGTGGACAGATTTTGATAAAATGTGGTATGGAGGTATTGGTACAGGTACCCTGAATTGATACATAGACTACTTTTTATCCGAAGATAACACCGAGGGGCGTAGCTAGTATGATGATAAATAATAATGTTCTTATCTCCAGTGACACCGAGCGAAACACACAAACTCATAAAAAACCTAAAAAACAAAACCAGTTATGGTATCGATGAGCTTCCTTCTAGCCTACTGAGACAGTGCTGATGAACTAGCCTTACCTTTTTATCTTTTAATAAACCAATCCTTTAGTGAAGGTGTCTTCCCAGATCAACTTAAAAAAGCTATAATTAAACCTATTTACAAAAAAAAATTAAAAACAGACACAAATAATTATCGTCCAATAGCTCTGTTGCCTTCAGCGTCTAAAATATTTGAAAAAGCAATGTGCGATCGTGTATATTCATTTTGCGAAAAATATAATATTTTTGATGACTGTCAAAACGGCTTCCGTAAAAAAAGATCAACAACCTTGGCGGTATATAAGTACATGCAGGAAGTACTCAATATCTTAGATGCGAAAAAGTACGCAGTAGGTATCCTGCTGGATATGACCAAAGCATATGACAAAGTTCAATACGGAATTCTGCTAGATAAACTATATAGTGTAGGTATCCGCGGCATAGCTCATAAGTGGTTCAAATCATACCTTAAAAATCGAAAACAACTGGTAGAAATAGTGCATTACAATTATAAAGATAAAACTATTCAAAACATTCGTTCAGATACAATTACTATAAATGCCTCGATTCCCCAAGGAAGTGTCCTTGGCTGTCTCCTGTTTTTGATCTACATAAACGACCTCCCTAAAATAATGACGGAACCATGCGTTTGCTTCGCGGACGACATTTCGCTCCTTACGTCAACGAAAAGTAGTTTAGATGTTAGCTCAAAACTTACCTCATTACTAGAACGAACAACAAACTGGATGCACAAGCATAATCTCGAACTAAACTTGTCTAAAACAAAAATTATTTCTTTCTACCCGTATCAGAAACCGCCACTCAATTTTAATTTCACTTTTAATGGCACTAAGCTAGAAATTGTAAACGAATTTTCTCTGCTAGGTATTACTATTGACACCCACGTAAGTTGGCAAGCACACATAAAAAGACTCAAATCTAAACTTTCATCCCTTACGTACGCGCTTCGTGAAGTCAAAAAGACGACTGACCTAAAAACAGCAATTATGACATATTACGCGAATGCACATTCAAGGCTGAATTACGGTATAATTTTATGGGGAAATGGTAGCGCGGTGCATGATCTTTTCACAGCTCAAAAAAAACTCATCCGAGTTTTAGCAAATATTGATCAGAGGGACAGGTGTAAACCATATTTCAAAAAATTTAAAATATTAACTTTAAGCTCAATGTACATTTTAGAAATTTGTAAATTTGTCCGAAACAATACGCATTTATTTATAATTGAAAAAGTACCAACAAATTCAAACGACTCGCTATACGAAAACCGGTTAGTGCTACCAAAGTCACGCCTAAAGATGCACGCAGCGGGTACTTTAGGTATGGCTATAGACATATATAATAAATTACCAAATAAACAATGACATTAGGTTTACTAACAAGCTAAAAATATTTTTGACTGAAAGATCTTTCTATTCCATTGACGAGTTTTTAAACGATAGTAAATAAATAAACATAGAATTACTTAATTTAATTTTTTTATATACATATTTTAATAATTTAATTTTTTTTTTTATGACAATTTTTTTGCATACTATTTTTTTTCTATAATAAAGTGGTCCTCCTCTGCCCTAACTTGCAGCGCCCGACAGGGCCCGTTGTGACTTTTGTGCCTTTTTGTTTAAGACCTATGCACACTGTACGGTTATGCAATAAAAATCTGAATCTGAATCTGAATCTAAATATTCACACCAACTTAGCAATAAACGTTGTATAACCTCGGAATAGTTATACAGTGTTTTGTTTTCTTCTTTCTTTTACATTTTTGGACTCTGACGAAAAAGACAAAACTGTATAACTATTCCGAGGCAACGTTTATAGCTAAGGGGGTAGGTAAGAAGGCAGAGAAGTAATTGTTGCATTACCTGACGATCTGACCGCGAACCGTGGTTCCGATCCAAAATTCTCTTCCGCGGCTTTCTTCCTTAGATCCGCCATACTCGCCAATATTTCTTGTTTCACATTGCCACTAATTTCTGTTACGGCGAATAATGAAGATGCTCTGTAAAATAAAAATAAAGTTTTCTGAAAATCATACATAAATATATATTGTCACGCCTTTCCCCCGAGGGGCTGGCAGAGGTGTAATACAACACCAACCCTTCGCCGGACGATATTCGGTCTCAAATGTGACAGGGGGCGAGCCTGTCGCCATACACCGGGCTCCAGTCATTTAGCAGATGACATACAATACGCACATATGTTCACACAATGAACAAATTGGTCCATGCCGTCGGCTGGGTTCGAACCCGCTCCCTCTTGCTTGAGAGGCGGGCCTTCTCCAACTAGGCTATCATTTCTTTTAAAAATCATGCTTGGATATTCCTATTGTTGTGGTATTTTGTGAATATTCTCGTTATGTTTGAGACATTTTGTACGTACATTTTTTAATTTCCATGGGTATTTTGGTACATTAAGGTATTTGACTCCATTGTAACATTTGTGTTGTTTTCATATCCTACATTTATGGTTGCACCACTAGTGCCAACATGCACTAAATATAAGAATTTCCTAAGTCCTTGCTTAACTAGTTAAAACTACTAAGAGCTAGCTCCTACCTAAATTCTCTTGCACGAACCTTTGGCCATTCCTTAGGTGACTATTAACTTGATGTGCCCGATATGTGTATATTTTGTAGGAGGAGCTTAAACTTCGGCAACGCTTTTATTTAGTACAGTTGGGCATTCGTGTTTGTCCTTATCTAGTAGGTTGAAATGAAAGAGACAAAAATAGTAACATTATCATACTTGTCACATTTGGCTTTGAAGTTACTTTCTTCGTAGTGTTCGTTGGCGGCCTCTATTTCCTTGATGGCAGCTTGTAACTCTGGGTTTTGTTCTAGATGCTTCTCCATTGCTAGTATCGTCAGGCAGAAACCTGGTGGAACTCTGTAACCCTGTGAATTAGAAGACAAATCTAATTGTTTTAAAAACTTTTTCACTTGTAACCATGAATCGCTTGAGATTGGGGATCACTTACAATTATGCATAATTTGTAACCATGACTTGTTTGGTTACACTGTTATTATGGATTACTCAAAATGATGCCTCGCTGGCAATTATGGAATTCTTGTATCCATAGAGTTCTCTTCTAAATATGGATCACTTGTAATCATGATCGCTAGTTATTATGGTTCATTTGTAATCATGGATAACTCGGAACCGTCTCTCGCATGTTATTATGGATCACTGTAGTCACGAATGCTTGTAACCATAGGTCGCTTACAGTCACAGACGTCGTCTTACCATCCACTCTAGCCAAGTGGCATACGATCCTAATTCTACAAACGCAATCGCTTGAACGACAATAAGATCAAGTGATGACATGTCAACTCTTCCAGTAGGCAGCTAACGCTCAATGAGCTCACCTCTTCCTTCTGCACAAGGCCCAGTAATACCAGAGAGGCTATTCCCGCCCAAATGTTCAGCGCGAGCGACGACTCGAACGACTCACAGCCCGTCGTCACCTGCCGCTCACTACAGCACGCGCGAGAAATTTCACTGAAGTTAATGAGCTCACCTCTTCCTTCTGCACTGAGGCCAGCAACGCGAGCGAGGCTCCCTTCCCGCCCACAAGCTCTGGGCGGGCGGCTTCGCGTTCTTCAAACGCCACGCAGCACCGCGCCGGGCCCGCCCCCGCCGCCCACTTCAGCACGCGCGCGCCAGATATTATTGACGGATCTTTTGTTACTGCAAATACGAGTCTAATGTTAGTGTCAAAACTTTCTCGGCAGATTTGAGAATAACCCTGTCAAAAGTATAAGTACCTATCGTCGTAAAACGGCCTGAAAACTAAAATCTAGCTAGTCTAAGAGACAAAGCTAGTTAGCTATCTATCGGATGAGCTGCTTCCTACGGTATTTCCGATTAACTACCTATACTAACTATGGGTTTCCTCAAAAGGGCTGTCAATAAACTGACATGGTACCTGGTATTACAGATATCCATAGGCGACGATCGCTTACCATCAGGCGGCCCGTTAGCTTTTTAGCCACCTTTAGCATAAAAAAAGTCACTCTGCCTTTACGAACTTGCTTGCTTGCTTTACTACGTAAGGATTCGGTATATACGTTTTCAACGACACGCGAATAAAAACTAAGAGTTTGACAATTCGCCTTGATGTGTACCTACTCATATGTGTATAGTTAACACATCAAGCTTTGATTTTAAATAAGAACGTTTTTCCCGCCGATTTAAAGCTCGTCGTATTTGTGACACTAGATTTAATCCTCCTTTATCATCATTACCACCAGTCCCTAATCTCCAACTGCTGAGCTGTGCTAAAGAAATATTGAATCTAACATACACAACATCACATACATATCGTCACGCTTTTCCCCCGAGGGGGCTGGCAGAGGTGTAATAAATACAACACACAAACTTCGCCAGCCGATATTCAGTCCCAAATGTGACAGGGGGCGAGCCTGTCGCCGCATACACCCGGCTTCAATCATGTAGCAGATGATACACAATACGTACATACGCTCACACAATGAACAAATTGGTGCGTGCCGGCGGGTTCGAACCCGCTCCCTCTGGCTTGAGAGGCGGATCTTCTCCCAACTAGGCTGCCATCGCTCTACTTTTGAATCTAGTATTCATCAATTCTTTCTTCCATAGTATCACTCACTTGAAGACTCGTATCCCAGTTCGAGCGTCCCCGAGCCGCTGTACCCGTCGATGTTTGCATGCACGGTTCTGAAGACATTTTCATGCTGGAAAGGAACGCCGCTGAAATACTTTCCCCCGTGAGTGTTGATCCTCAGTATTATTCTCAAGTCTCGTGTCGATGCTAAAATAGAGAATAAACATTACTCCATGGGCGAAAGGTTCATTTTTCAAAATCAAATGTATTTGATAATCCCGGACGAGAGAAAAAGAAGACACATAGTGATGTATCAAAAGCATGATATAGACCATGATCCAAAAAAACAAGATCTAGCATTCTGCGAGCCAACACGTGATGACGTCACTTGTCATCGTCATCAGTCTCTTTCGAACTAATTGTAATGCCTTATTTCGGTCTTGCTTATGCATCGATTGACAGCATCACTTGTTGGCTCCCGGAATGCCTTGTTTTTGTGGATCATGAACATATACTCAGACATAGATATGGACATAGTCGTACAGCCAATCACAATCAAACAATAGTAAGCCATTTATTGTTATACATATAATACAATACAATACAGTACAAGACGCTCTTCTTTCATTAGATTTTTTCAAGGAAAGTGGTCCATGTTATTTCTTCATCCAAGTTGGTAATAGTGACTATTTTTGCATGACAACTTACTGCTCACATTTATAGTGTAGGCCTTCGGTATCTGTTCGGGGCGCTCGCAGAAATTGGACATCGTCAGATCTGTGCCAGTGATACTCTCGACTGAGAAGTTTGGGAACCGCACGGACCCCGATATGACCCTGAAAAGAAAGACTCTTAACTTGTTGCGTTCTATGCTACCCTGGTCCTCATAAGAAATTATACGACCCTGAATTGAACCAAATTGCACCCAGCCTTCAAAAGAAAGGCCAGTAGATATTTATAATTGCCTCGGTGCTGTCTTAATGCCTCGGTAGCTCAGGTGGTAGTGAAGTTGCCTAGGGGGCGTAGGTTCGTTTCCCACCTAGGGCAACATTCGTGTCATAAGCTTTGTGCTACTTCTATGTCTGGATGTTAAATATCTATTTAGGTATGTATTTATAAATACATATATCTATTTAAGTATGTATTTAAAATTATATATGTATGTATATCAGTCTCTGGTAGCCATAGTACAAGCTTGCTTAGTTTGGGGTCAGACGACCGTGTGTACAAGTGTCCGGATATTTTATTATTATTTTAAGAAAAACTTTATGTTTATTTGTATATCAGTCTCTGGCAGCCATAGTACAAACTTTGCTTAGTTTGGGGTCAGATGACCGTGTGTGCAGAACGTCCCGAATTGTAGATATGTTTTTATTTATAAAAAGAAAGAAACTCTTTAATCTATACACTATAAAAATTGAGATAACAAATCTAAATCACTAGACCTCTGCCCCCTCAGCAATAAACGTGTCATAGTCTCGGAATAGTTTCACAGCCTTTCGTCTTTTTCGATCGAGTTCAACAGCTTAAAAGAAAGAAAAAGACAAAACACTGTATAACTATTCCGAGTCGAAACACTAAGGGTTCTGGTCTATACCTAACAGAGGGCATTTCAAAGCTATTAAAGATAACACAAGCCAGTCAACTTACTGTGTCAGCACGTCTTTGTAAGACAGACACTTGATCTGCACAACAGTTCCATCCGAGGTGGCGACGGTAACCTCCACGGCCCTCCTGAGCGCCTGGTACCCGTGCGGAGCCCAGGCCCGCGCCCGCACGCCGCGTGTCTGAACATACTCGCTGCGATCTATGCTGCCCTGGTCATCGTAAGAGATGAACCGACCCTGCATAGCACCGAACTGCATCCAACCGCCGTCATTCCATTTGCCTCTGAAATTGCGCATGGATTCTGAATAACCTTTTCACCTTTCACCACAAGCTCGGAAAGGTTCTGTTTTTCATCCAAAATCCGAGTGCAAAAGAGTTTTTTATCCGTTAGCGTGGACAGAATTTTTAAAACAACCGCATTAGCCCGCACGACTGCATGAAAAAAAGGATAATTTTCCTCGCTGTAGTGTGGTGAAAAGTTGTGTGTTTCGCTCGGCAGCAAAGTTATTCGGCGGCTCGTACTTTAAAAACCTTCGTTACGCACAGGATTCTACATTTGAACCAATATACTCTTAGAATCCTTCACTTCATCATGTTAACCCAAAAGACGTCCACTGCTGGACAAAGGCCTCCCTCTAAAATCTCCACAGCGACCGGTCCAGCGCTGCCCGCATCCAGCTGCTTCCCGCGACCTTCACCAGATGGTCAGTCCACCTATGCTGCGTCTTCCGGTTCGTGGTCGCCACTCGAGAATCCTTCGCTTCCTTAGGTTTCAATACAAATACTCGCGCCAAAAAACAACTTTGCAGCCTTGCATAACAAATAACTATTATTGCGGCAGGGTTAGGTCTAAAAAGTATACAATGTCTTGTGTAGCAATGATGACTACGGTGGTACTGCTTAGTCCTCACCCGTGCGGGTGAGGCATCAAAGAGGTAGAAGCGCGCAGGCCTTGGCGCGTCTACCTCGATCTCCTTTGACGCCGTACTTCCACACCCCTGTTTCACGCCAGCCAGAACTCAAGCCACCATAGCAGGCATATACCATTTAGACTTAAGTCAGAAAAAGCTAGTTAAAATTTCAAGTGGAATTAAGATTTCTTAATTTTTACCGGACTATCACCCTGGAGGGTTTAAAAATGTCTCCGTTCTTTAGATCCGCGATTTATCAATGCAGGTATAATTAAAACTGAAAAAAGTGACTAGGTAATATTCATAATTACATGACTTCTAGTCCCTCCTACTTGTTATTAATATAATTAATTTAGATTAAATAATAATATGAGTAATTTTATGTCCACCTGCATGCACTTAACGCTATCATCGACCTTGTATCGAATATCCGTAAAGATGTACCTTACTGCTGTCGCTTCATTCTTGATTTGTTTGATAACATTCAGATCCACTTCAGATTAACATCTCTGTTCAGATTACGTTCATTATGCCATGTAAGTAAGGATTTTTGTTTGAAATCAGGGTATACTATAAACATCTTCCACACCATATGTACTCCAGATTTTTTAAAGGGATCTAATCTAACACACCCACAAACTACTAAAAAAAGATTGATCGCAGAAAAGCAAAGTGATATACCTGTTCTTCGCATCATGACCCTACCCAGGGTGGGACTGAGCTGGAAGGGCCCGGGTGGCTCCCCACAAGCCAGGGGCCCGAGACGGGGTGTAGCCCCCAACCTACCTACCGCCTGGCTTGCGGAAGCCAAGTCCGAGGGAGGCCCGCGCCGGCTACGGCCCAGCTGGCAAATGCCACACTAACTATATGGCCAGTCCGACCCTGACCCTACCTACCATTCAGATCCAGACATTAGGCTAGAGTAAAAAAAGATTACCTACTTATCTATAATCCATCCATACTAATATTATTACATCAAAAGTAACTCTGTCTGTCTGTTTGTAGGCGTTTCACGGCTAAATGGCTGAACGGATCTAGATTAAATTAGATAATTAGTTACAGTATTTCACGAGGAAAGTTCTTGGATACTATTTTCTGAGTGGACGCGAACGAAGTCGCGGGTGGTAGTTCATATTTATTTCTCTGTCACATCGTCGCTTACCGTGGACAAATAAACCCAAACTAACTTACAGCATGTAAGACCAGTTGGTGTCGCGCCAGGGCTCGAGGGCCAGCGCCTGCGCCGCCAGCTGGTTGCTCCACTCCTCAGGGTAGCGCACGGCCGCCGCCGCACTCACCCAACTGCGGGATCAAATATACATGTTACCAGTTTTCATGTTACACCTGTACATTCTCGTAAAGAAATTCCAAAGGCTGTAGACAACGAAATCAGGGACTCTAGGGAATCAAGGTTTCTGAGCGAGAGTATTCTGCTGTATAACATTACCTACAGGTACTTAATGATTAACAAAACATATCATGCTTCATTTCAAAATCAAATAATGACAATTTGTATTTACAGTAGTACTTACCATTTAAATGAGTCCTCGTCCTCGTAGTACACGAGCAAGTAGGTAATCTATGTAGGAGCCTGCCACCCGCTCCTACCTCGCTCCCCTTTGACGCCTTACGCCCGCGTCCCTATACCGCGCGGGCGAGAACTTTTTTTCAACGATACTATTATAGAATAAGTATTTTTAGGTACTAACATGAGATTTAGAGTGACATGCTGTACGACGTTATCCTGCTCTCTAGTAAGAAGTCCGTTGTAGAGGACCCTCATCCGAAGACCCGGCTCCAGCACTTGAATCTTCAACCCGTTGGCGCTCCAGCCGCCAGGAGTGCTCTCCCACACACCGACTGCCGCTTCTGGGCTTTCTGGAAAATAAAGTACAGATTTCAAAATGGCCGTTAAACAATCGCAGTTTAGAAATGATGAAATCGCAGGATGGAAAATACTACTCCAGTCTATCAGGCGACTTCGGGAGGGAAGCCTCATACATCAAGGGAGAAAAGTAATGGGTAAAACTGGCAAACGACTGAAAATCGGTATCCTGACATCAGGGTATCACCAATGCTGCAGTTTGTTGTCATCAAGTTGTGGCTTTCACAGTCATGGCGCAGCGTCCCGACTCTCGACCATACCACTGATTAGGAAGACGATCTGATAAAATGTAGATATGGTAAAAATACTAACGAGGCAGCGCATAAGTAGTCCCATCTTTCAGTTTAACAAACACAGTAGTTTCAGCCAGCGGCTGCCTCGCGTTCAGCTTCCTGATGCCGATCAGCACCGCCGTCCCGTCGGGTGCTGTGGCCCGCACGGTCGTGGAGTCCCACCCTTCGAGCAGATCACCGCGAGGCTCCTCCCCCACTGTGCTGGGACGTAGCTGCTTCTTCCAACTGCGGACCGCATAGCGCGCGAAGAGATATTTCAGAGGGTAATTCCACCCTGAAATAATCATTGTTGGAGCGTTAAGAAGTGAAAAAAATAGTGGGCAAGTTTCCGTTAACATTACTGCTAATAAATAAAGATGATGAAGGAAGTAATCCTATTGGTGGTTTTGAGGGTTCCGTACCCAAAGGGTAAAACGGGACCCTATTACTAAGACTCGTGTCAGTCTGTCTGTCTGTCTCCAGGCTGTATTTCATGAACCGTGATGGTTACACAGTAGACATTTTTACAGATGATGTATTTCTGCTGCCGCTATAAAAAAAATACTAAAGAACATAATACAATTTAAAGGGGCTCGGGAATACAACAAACGTGATTATTTGCCTCTTTTATAGGTAAAGGTACGGAACCCTTCATGCGCGAGTCCGACTCGCACTTGGCCGGTATTTTTTCCTCGCAACACACTTCGCACCGCTCATCTTTTAGTTGAATGGCACTCTCTTAATAAGTTAAATAGTCTGTTTTACGTGTCGCTAATTATTAAATTTACTGAGGATTTCTAGTCCGGTAATTTCAGCTACTGGCACTAAATGTGCCAGTAGCTGAACTACTAATATAAGTACGTAATTAATGACCTTTGTAAAGAGTCTTCCTATTTTGATTTTGAAATACTTCGCGATCAGAAGTTATAAATGAGTAGGTACAAGAAATAATGCTGTGTAAACATCTGGCAGTTGAACATTTTTATTTTTAGGTAGCGTGACAAAGCACCAGTATTATATTGGTAGGTACCTATATTTTTATTTAGTTACCAATGTACACGTTGGCAACTAACGAAAGTGACGTTATATCAGTAGGGAAAGGCCCTTGTTCAAAAATTGAATTGATATAATCCAAACACATCTTATTCATACAAACAAAACACATCAACATAAGCACGAGTTCCAGACAAGGTCAAACTAATTTCTAAACTTTATGATTACCTATCTAATATCCATTCTACGATAAAGAAATCAAAAGATAAGTTTCGGACTGACCTGCTTGCTTGTAGTCAGCGTACTTTGGCACTGTTTTCCTGAGTAACAAGTACGCAACTATACCGGAGGTTATCAGACCGGCTTGAAGAAGGACATCGAACATATCCATTACAATTGTGTCAACTCTCGCGCACTCGGTACCGAGTGGCCGATACCGTTGAACGCTTCCGGGATCCTTTAAAGGAACACAACTGCGTAGTCCAAACGCTCGCAGCTAAATGACACAAGATAATTTATACCACTTATACCTAATAATTAATCAGTGTAATTGTAGAGCTAGTAACAGTAATTGTGTCGATTATCTTGTAGCTGCAGACGCCGGCTGATAAGCTCCAGCTAGCTCGTACCCACCTGTAATCAGGAGGCATAAATTTATTTTATGTTAATCCAAAACGCTGTAATACCTAATCAAATTTTTAATTCAATTAGGTACTAATTAAATAAAGTAGGTACCTACTTGCATAATCATAAACGTCCAAAAGATGTGATTTCGCTAGACTTAGTATATTTTCTCTATTATTCTTTTGGTAGTAAAGTGACAACATACATTTCAGTTTAAATAGGTGTATTGGTTGTGGGAACATTTGGGTAGTTAGCCCAAATATCATAGCCATAAAAATTTTGTACACTAGATTTACCAAGTAATTTCCAATAGGTATATATGGAGCGCCTCAAGCTATCTTCAGAGCAACAAAACTATATCAAACATTTTATCTTTTTTTAAAAGTGATCTAGACCGATCCTAGCGTCAGAATTCATTTATAATAAATAACAATTATACATGAAGGTAAATTGGCCAAAATTACAAACTATTCACTGGTAATGACGCCTGAAGTCATCTGGCCTCGATCTTCAGAGTACAAGGCCATCGGATCTGTGATGTAATGATTACCTTATAAATTTATACGACCCTGAGGCGTATATCGTAATGGATGGCATTTGCGTGTAACTCATCTTTTCATTTCCTTTTTCTAATGAAAAATGCTAGTTGAACGTTTCTTTTAATTGCTTGTTTTCCTTCTTCCACCCAGTGCAACCGTCTATGCAAATAACAGTAAGTTAATATACGTTTTAAGGAACAGTTACAAGGTGTTATTGATAATTGACGGTGTTGTTTTCAAAAACAAGTGAAACATTTTATGACTTAAGTTTGCTAAATTCGAGAAAAACAACAGTCTCCCTCTCTCTATGACTATAACTAGCTTGTAGTTCTGTTATTTTGTGTAGAGACTTGATTTTTTTCGATTTCTGTTTAGTATTCAAAGTGATTTACTTTGACAAGTAGAACAATTACAACACCTTTTTGTAACTGATTGTATATTGAAAAAAAACGACTACTGGTATAATATAATGTAAGGTAAAGGCTTGTTATAAATGCTTTTTCATAAACGATCGCTAAATTAATCTAATCTATGTTCCGAAATTGTCTATCAAGCCCTCACTGACGCCTATAACCAGGTATTTTTTTAAACATAATTGTATTTTAAAATAAAAGAATTTATTTTTCTGTAATACAGGTTCGTATATTGTAAAGAATCAATTGTGACAAAGTCACACTTACCTATAGGTACGGATCAATTGTTTTAACATAGGCTAAAATAAGCGTACTTGTTTAAATGTTTACATTATAAATTGCAGTTTGGTAAATATTAAATGTGTTGCATTAATAAAATATAGCCTCTCTTTCTCTCTCACCCGCATAGACTGCTAAAGAGCGGGACAAAGATAACTATTAAATATAAGTACAATTGGCCTTTCCTACATTTTCCAGTACGATATCTGTATGTCGTAGTTTCTTTATTTCAAATCTCACTCATTGAAATTTATGGTACAGTAAACAATCTGTACAGAACATACCGAGAAAACGATACCGCACCGAGAAATGGAGGAAATACCTAAGCAACAAAATACTACAATTTTATTGTCGGTTAAAAAATAAATACTAAAATAATAATTGTTTGTAGCTCTTTAATAAGCGGCTAGTATGAAGTAGCCTTGAAAAAGCTACTCCGTCTTTTGTCTCTTTAAATGAGTTCAACTTTTTTTGAGAGAAAAAGATAAAACATGGTGTAACTATTACAAAGGTTTTTTTGCGTTTATTAACTAGAATTTTAACTAAATGTAACTTTGTTACCCTCTAGGGTAACAAAAGTTGAGCGGTGCGAGAATGTTCAGCGAAGGTAAAAACCAACACTGAAGTAAATAAAATAAATAAATGATGATAAATTGAATTATCCTATTGGTTGATTTATTTCTCGCTACACATCCTTACATTGCTCGTCTTGTGGTGTGAAGGCCCCTTAAGGCGTATGTTAAGGCGCAGCAGCTGTCTCGCTCGCTCTTGACACTAATATATTAGATGTAAAATTATAGAATGTAGTATTGATAAATTTTCCTCTATGAATGCATTGAAATCAGTATTACAAAGTATCCTACTAATATTATGAACGCGAAAGTTTGTAAGAATGGATGGATGTTTGTTACTCTTTCACGCCAGAAAGGCTGAACAGATCTGGATGAAATTTGGCAAAGAGATAGATTATAGTCTAGAATAGCACAGATACTTTTTAACCGCGGGTGAAATCGTGGGGCGCAGCTAGTTTAGAATAATTTTAATGTTAATCTTTCTAGTTATTACTTTAAAAAAATATGTGTTTACGTTTCTCTGAGCACTCATCATACATAAAAACTATTCTGAATACTTTGTAAGTTTGTAATACTGTTTTCAATGCGCTGATAGAGGCAAATTTATCAAAAATACATTCTATAATTTTATAACTAATATAATGGTGTCGCGAACGAGCGAGACAGCTGCTGTGCCTTATCATACACCTTAAGAGTATTGCGAAAGATGAATAAACTTACAAAATTATGTATAGGCAAGCTTCGGCAGGCTTTGACGATTGCATTTAAATATACTTCATGCCCAATACACAACTTTTACTATTTATATATATATTTTCCACCCGTACCTATATTCTTCATAAATATTGCTGTATTTACTAATAAATATTTGAAGCCAAAATATCAAAACTCCGGAAGACAGACAAGTAACAATTTCTAATCAACGGCGCATTGTAAAAAAATCAATGTACCCAAAATAGACATATTTCTGAACGTCAATATCAGTCAAGTTTTATTTAATAGCTTCTTTTTTTTAAACATTGTTTTTTAATATGATACATCCACAGTGCAGCAGCACTTTCTCAAAAACTTAATGTTACCTCACAAAAAGCAGCCGTGTTCTGTTTGCACCATTACATTAATGATAACAGAAATTAAAATATTTTTTATACGAACAAATTTTTTTAACAAGTAAACATAGCATCAAACTATACAATCATAATAACTTTTGAGCATTTCATAAAACACAATATTTTTAAGAGGTTCCTCACTTTTTAAACCTCTGTAAACCACTGGTAGCTTGGGCCTTGCCCTGCTGTATAAAACACATACAAATTAAGAAAAAAAAAAAAATCATAAAGTAATATTTCGCTAATGTATAAAATAAATGCACACAATTTTGCTGTTACAAATTAAGAGAAAAAAAAATCATACAGCATTATCTTTCTCATATATTATATTTTAAATAAATGCACGCAATTTTGCTGTAGAGGCGAAAACAAACATATCTATACTTAGTTTAAACGATCAAAATGGACTCAAACGAATAATACAGCTTCCTAGCTTCCTAATGTGATGCAAATATCGAAAACCATAAACAAATATAATTTTGTCAACCTATTACATTCTGAGACATTGCCTCAATAATAGTCCGAACAATATTAAAAAAAAAACAGACCATACCCACTAAAGCGGATCTGACAGGGCGAAGCATAATTGACCAATCACAACGCTTCCACTGTAGCGATGCGGAGATTTCTCGCATTGTGATTGGTCAATTCTACAACGCTGCAATCAGCTCCGCCTCAGTTGCAACGCAGCCTAAAGGTATCCTATTAGAATTGTTATCTAATTTACAAATTTCACTAGCAAAGTATTAACATTCGCGATTTCATTTGAGCTCCAAACATTTCGTAAATAAACAACCTGTTATGCTAAAGCACAATAAATATCGTTAAAAATCTATCTGGACGAATCAATATCCGTTACGAGTACCTAATAAAATTAAATCGATGTATTGTACACTAGAAGTACGAGTATCTTTACTAAAATATCGCCTCAAATTTTAGCCTCGACATTAATTCGTATGAAATACCAATGTTCGCTAAGAAAGCAATGTAAACACGTCAGTCTGTATTGTATTAGAAAATAAGGGTTATATTACTCTGCCTTCTCCTTGAGTGGCTCCAATTCTTCTGGGTTTTCATCCATGCTGGAAGCATTGTCGGTGCGAGATTTGTCCACCGGGTATAACCTGCAAGAGGATCATGTTTTTAAAGAGTATTTTTCAGTAGATTAACTTAATAACAAAGTAAATACTGCCTTTCCCCCTTGACAATAAACGTTGAATAGCCCCGGAGTAGTTATAGTATTTTGTCTTTTTCTTTCTTTTAAATTTTAGAACTCGATCGAAAAAGACAAAATATTGTACAACTATTCTGAGGCTTTACAACGTTTATTGCTAAGAGGGTTCAAAATTAACGGCAGCATACTTAAAATACCGCCCTAGACTGTGTTCTGAGATGTGTCGCAATCACAACATCACGTGGCAGCATTTAGGTTACACGCGATCTTTAAGTCACGTTGCGCTGATCTAGAATAAGTTAGTTCTTGAGATGTTTCGTTTAAGAGAGTTTTCAATAAACGGATCTCGACACCACAAGATGTTTTAACTAACGCCATCTACGTCAACCAACCACCCATCTACCACCTACACATTACAGATTATGATTAAAAAACGGGAATTACTCACGTACGATTTAGTCGATTATTCCAACCGTAGTTTCAACCGCATTCGGTGGTCTTCATCAAGGCGAGTGTGCGTGCGACTGCGTCTCGCATAGCACTCAAAAGTCGGAATAATCGACTAAATCGTACGTGAGTAATTCCCGTTTTATAAATCATAATGTGTGAAAACCACGTCAGTTTCCATTTATATTACAGTTCCGATTCCTGATCGGTCCAGTCAAGATTCAGATTCTGGCATATCATTGGTGTGCAAAGATGTTACATTATTGATCTAACGCTAATGTGTAGTCTGAAAGTGTAGGTATTAGTTGGTAGAAAAACTCACCATCTCTGATACAAGTAGACGAGAAACACCAGATCGTCCCTGAAGCAAGCGACGCGGTGCGCCGTCGGCATGGTAATGATGAACGCGAAGATATCGTCTATGAAGGTGTTGAACGCCTTGTACATGAACGCTCGCCAGGGCAGCGCGGCCACCGAGCGCAGCCGGTAGTTCACGAACAGCTGCGGGAGCATGAACAGGAAGCCGAAGGCGTACACGCCGTTCACGATACTGTGGAGCGCCCAGGAGTACCAACTGAAAGGAGACAAACTCTGTGAGGTTGGCACCCTCGTGGGAAGTTCGTGTCTGGACGCCAGTTAGCTTACCTCTAAATTTAAAAAATGTTAATATATTTACATAGCACTCTTCATAGTTATAGCTCCTTACTAGGATTTCATGTCGGGATGCTATGGAACACAAACATGGAACAAAAAATAGTGCGTGGAGTCTCTCCGCGCGGAAGAAGTGAAACTTCTGTGTATCTTTCTTTCTCTCTCTCTTTTGCGTTAGAATATTGGACGCTACTCGTAGCTAACGTTCGCGCTGGCCTGTAACAGGTATACTACGCGCATGCGTTCAAGTGTCTAGCATTCACTCTCGCTCTGTCTCATTCTATTCCCCCCTCCACAGGAGCGTTAAACGTTTAACGCAACCTTATTGAAAGTCGCATTAGAAGTTTCACTCCAAAAAGCAATCAGATCCAGCCTCACTCCGATATGTCAAGGAGTTGGGCTGGCTCAGGTAGGCGCTGGTAGGGGGAAATGCACAATACAAACCAAGCGGAACGTCAGTGCAGGACAAATCGTCCCCATCTCGAATAATAATAAGCATCCAGATCCAAAATAAATATTTAAATTCATCATTCGAACATCTTTTAAATTTAGACTTCATTGTTTTTACTGCCCAATTTTTTTTTGTTTTTTTTTTTATAACTTAATGGGCTTGTGTGGCCACCAACATGCCTGATGATAAGCAGTGATGCGGCCTACGATGGAGCACGTTTGCCAAGAAGAAACTCGAGACTTGAAGACACCCAGATTAAGTGTCTGGGAATACACACTCTAGCGGTCCGTATAAGAAATGAGGAACCAAAGCGTTTCGTTACCCTTACGTTACGTTTTGTAACGCTACTACGCAACTAAGTCAGGGGTCGTCAACTCTACCTCTTATGCGGCTCGTAGACGAGAGAGTAGCCCGCCCCGGCGACACACAGCGGGTACAGCAGCATGGAGAGGTAGTGCATAGCCTCCGCGTCCGCCCGCGCCGTGGAGCGCTCGCCCGCGTCCGCGCTCGAGTCGCGCCACACGCGCACGCGCCACCCGGCGAACGATACGCGCAGGTGCAAGACCTTACTCACTTTCCATAGCTGGAATAAGTTAAAAATTTATGTGTACATGCATAACATCAAAAATCAAAATCAAAATGTTTTTATTCAATTGGGTATCAAAGATACACTTATTATAAATGTCAAAATTTTATAATAGACTCGACCGCCTTGTTTGGAAAAAGAGCCACTAAGAAGAACAGGCAAGAAATTGCGAGGCATTATTTTTTTTCAAAAAAATTAATTACTGTCTAACAAATTTTTGCTTTCAACTAGGTAATATCTATGTACTAGTGAACTAGTGGCTACTTGACGGAAGTGGAAGGCTCCAGACATCTTTGTCTTCTATTTTTGTTAACTTTATAATTTCATCTTTTCATTAATTTAGTTTTTACATGTGATGTGAATTTTCCTTCAGCGAGCCCTGTTATACTTTTCGGAATTTTATTATAAAAACGAACGCAGTTGCCTCGTCACGCCTTTCCCCGTGGGGGCTGGCAGAGGTGTAATACAACACCCATACTTCGCCGGACGATTTTCAGTCCCAGATGTTTTTTATTTTTTTACAACAGACTAGGCATGCGTTTGACCACTGACTCGCCTGATGGGAAGCGTCGTCATAATCGAAGGTGTAACACGCTTGCCTAGGAGATACCTATTCACTTTACTCTTAAAACACCCCCGGATTGTATTTAGGTGGAAAGACAGACGCAGGCAACGAGTTCCACACCTCTGCAGTTCTTACAAGAAAAGTTGACTTGAAACGCTTAGTGCGTTTTGGCGGAATTTCCACCAAGAGGATGTCTCTTGTGACGGGGGGCGAGCCTGTCGCCATACACTGGGCACCGGTCATGTAGCAGATGACATACAGCAAAGCACTTACAAAGTATTTAAATTCTAATCGATAGAAAGAAGCGAGATATCTGAGTGTACTGGGACATCTCGGTATTTGTTAGTTCCAATCTTCATAAAAATTTGCAGGTAATTGATAGTTTTTGCGGCCGAGCGAGCTTTAGCGAAGCATCAATGCTTCAGCTTCGATGGAAATGCTTTCGTATGTTCGAATTCTGTCTTCTTCTTCTTAGTTGTTTACACTCTTGTCAGAGTGGTCGTGGTCATCGGTCAGGGTGGTGGCTCGCTTCACAAGTCGTCGCCTTTCTTGTGCACGTGTTTATGGAGCCGTTAAGTGCAGCCCTTATTTGATCAGTCCACCGTAATGGTGATCTGCCGCGTGGTCTCGTCCCCTCAATTTTGCCCTGCACCACAAGGCGCTCTATGGAGTCGTCGCCGCGTCGCGATACGTGTCCAAAGAAGGTGAGGCGAATAGAGGTAATGCGAGCTTGAACGATGGAGGATAGACGCTGGGTGATGCTGAGTTCCTTTAGAATAGACTGATTCGTTCTGTATTCAGTCCAAGATATCCTCAGCATTCTTCTCAGAATTCTGTCTGGATCTCTGTTTTCCTCTACAGGTCGCACTCCTGATAACTAATGGAATTTTTTGTCGAGGCAGTTTTTGATTTTTTCAAAATGGCGGAGATATGATATTTTGGCAAAAAAAATTGTGCAACTATCGAAACTGCTCACAAAATTACACGAGAATCGGTTAAGTTATGTAACCTCTAGAAGAGAACAGACACCGGTCGCGAGGCCTTCAACTCAAAGGCACTAGTTTTTTTTTTTTTAAGAAGAGTGGTTAACCAGCAGACGGCCCGTCAGATGATAAACGGTAACCACCGCCATACAACACTAGCTCTGCTATTGATGTGCCGCTTACAATAATAACTCGAGACATTTTTGCACACACGGTCGTCTGACGCCAAACTAAGCAAAGCTTGTACTATGGCTACCAGAGACTTATTTTTTTTTTTTTTATGTACAATAGGTCGACGTTTGACCACCAACTCGCCTGATGTTAAGTGACGTTGCGGTCTAAGATGTAGCACGACGACCTAAAAGGTACTTATTCACTCTATTATACCCTTATATTATACCCTTGAAGTTTGTAGAGTGAAGAAGTACAAAGACGGCAGTTGAGTCAGGTGCCACAAGTACGCTACTCAGACCCGTCTTCGGAACGGTTACACCGGACTACATCCCGAAACACGACTAGGTCATTTCACGGCATGGCTTGGTCCGGTGGGTGGTAACTAGCCACGGCCGAAGCTTCCCTCCAGAGTTTGCTACCCGGTTAGCACTACCCGGGGACCACGTGTAGGGAATCAGGATAGAGTACACTCCTACGGACGTGGGTAGCTCAGCCCCCAAAAACATACATAAACTGATAAACATACATATTTATTTTTAAATACATTCTTAAAAATAATACTAAAAAAGCGATGGCAGCCTAGTTGGGAATAGGCCCGCCTCTCAAGCCAGAGGGAGCGGGTGCGAACCCGCAGCTGATGGCACGCACCAATTTGTTCATTGTGTGAGCAGATGTGCGTATTGTATGGGCTCCAATCATGTAGCAGATAGCTACATGATTGGAGCCCGGTGTATGGCGGATATTCGCCCCCTATCACATTTGGAACTGAATATCGTCCGGCGTAGTGTGGATGTTGTATTACACCTCTGCCAGCCCCTTCGGGGGAAAGGCGTGACGATATGTACTTAAATAGATGTTAACACCCAGACTAAGAGCAAACACAAATGTTCATCACACGAATGTTTGCCCGGAAATAAATTCAAATACAGTTATTAGTTCACGCTTATACAATTTCAAGTTCGAATATGAGCGAATTCGGTCGTGGAGTAATAGAAATTTGCGAGATCTCTGTTGAGGCGAATTAGTAAGCAGCCAGTTAAGGCTAGCTAGTTAATAGTAACGTGGGCCCACCTCAATGAGCGCGCTGATCCCCGCCGGCGCCAGCACCAGCATGGAGGTCTGCTGGTCCAGCAAGTAACAGAAGATGACGAGCTGCGAGAAGGCGCGCCACAGCACCGTACGCCCCGACAGCCCCGCCAGCGACCGCTTGCGCCGCCAGAACGACACGTCGTTCTTGAACGCTAGGAAGTCGAACAGCAACTGGAACAAGACAACATTGTTAATTTTATATTTATTTATTACTGGCTGCGCCCCGCGGTTTCACCCGCGGTTAAAAAGTATCCTATGTGCTATTCTAGACTTAAATCTATCTCTGTGCCAATTTCATCCAGTTCTGTTCAGCCGTTCTGGCGTGAAAGAGTAACAAACATCCATCCATCCATCCATTCTTCCAAACTTTCGCGTTTATAATATTATAGTAGAAGGAAAACCTGTACAGTATATCTATGTAGCCTATTTGGAGAAGCCTCGCCCCCAAGCCAGAGGGTACGAAGAAGCGTGGATTCGAAGGCACGCACCAATTTGTTCATTGTGTGAACATAAAATTTGTGCGTATTTAATGACATCTGCTATTATACCTGGTGTCCAGTGTATGTCGACAGGTTCGCCCCCAGTCACATTTAGGACTGAATATATTGTGGGTGTTGTAATACACCTCTGCCAGGCCCTTTGCCTTCCCAGCGTGACAATATGTATGCAGTATAGGGTTTTCAATACTGACCTATACTACCAGGGATGGTGAACACACATACAGTATCTATATAAATACCATCCCACTGGGCAAAGACATCTGTTAACTGTCTAAGTTAAGCAAAACCAGTAAACTTTTAAAAATTTATTGTAAAAGAATAACTGACTATAATTTTATTATTATTTACATTAACAAACAGACAAAACTTAATTGAATTATCTTAAGATTCAGATTCATACTCACATGACAACTAGCAATCAAAACGGTAGCTGAGAGCAGGTACAGATTTGTATCAGCAAATATTCCTTTAACATCATCTACATCTTTCTGACTAAAGCCCAAGCCGTTTAGCTGATCCAATGCCAGCCGAAGATGTAGAGCCAATCTCATAGACCCGTATGATGCAGGAGCGACGTCCATACTGATGTTAACTACTGTGCTACTGCTGTTCAGCAGTTGGAGTTGTGAGATTCGAGATTTGAGGACATTGTGTTGAATAATGGGCAGAAATTTACCGTTTCTGATTCTGAAACCAATAATAACAATTGATCTATAAAACAATTCAAGGATAGTAAGACTTGTAAAAGACATTGAATTGGTCATAACATATTTCTTGGCTTAAATTAATTTTTGACGTGACAAAGTCTAATACGTGAACTCGATAAACGCCGGCTGCACTCACGAAAAAGGATGACTTTATGGTCCCGTTACGTGTATTGTCCCGTTGCGTTTAACCAGTTCCGCTCATTGTAACGTTACGATCGGGTGATTTATTCATAATAGTATGCAATCATTTCATCAATGTCTTGTTATGACATTGTCACGTTAAACTATCGTCCGTAAACCAACTTCACAGACAACAAATATTTTCCTTTTTTGATTGCTACATAGACCTGGCAGGAAAATAGAGACAGCAAGTATAATAAAGAGCATTCACTTAGAATAACCAGTTTATTGGTAAATTGAAGATGTTTAATAATTTACACATAAATAACATGATCATGAGTTAAAAAATCATTGGTGTTGATTGTGTTGTAACATTTATTAAAAACTAGCTGACCCCGCAAACTTTGCACCAATTAACAGTCGATTCTTTAATAATTTTTTAGGCAATTTTAAAAAAAATTCTTTGCATAAGAACCATTGTCTTACTTCAAGGAATATTCTAAAAAAAGAATTAACGAAATTGGTTTAGCTGTTCTTGAGATTAGTGTTTAGCAACATATTTAGCGAGTCTCTTTAAATTATAGATTATACCTACCTACCTACCTACCATTTTCTCACACACTCCTGATAACTAATGGAATTTTTTGTCGAGGCAGTTTTTGATTTTTTCAAAATGGCGGAGATATGATATTTTGGCAAAAAAAATTGTGCAACTATCGAAACTGCTCACAAAATTACACGAGAATCGGTTAAGTTATGTAACCTCTAGAAGAGAACAGACACCGGTCGCGAGGCCTTCAACTCAAAGGCACTAGTTTTTTTTTTTTTAAGAAGAGTGGTTAACCAGCAGACGGCCCGTCAGATGATAAACGGTAACCACCGCCATACAACACTAGCTCTGCTATTGATGTGCCGCTTACAATAATAACTCGAGACATTTTTGCACACACGGTCGTCTGACGCCAAACTAAGCAAAGCTTGTACTATGGCTACCAGAGACTTATTTTTTTTTTTTTTATGTACAATAGGTCGACGTTTGACCACCAACTCGCCTGATGTTAAGTGACGTTGCGGTCTAAGATGTAGCACGACGACCTAAAAGGTACTTATTCACTCTATTATACCCTTATATTATACCCTTGAAGTTTGTAGAGTGAAGAAGTACAAAGACGGCAGTTGAGTCAGGTGCCACAAGTACGCTACTCAGACCCGTCTTCGGAACGGTTACACCGGACTACATCCCGAAACACGACTAGGTCATTTCACGGCATGGCTTGGTCCGGTGGGTGGTAACTAGCCACGGCCGAAGCTTCCCTCCAGAGTTTGCTACCCGGTTAGTTTCCCTCCAGAGTTTACACATAAATAACATGATCATGAGTTAAAAAATCATTGGTGTTGATTGTGTTGTAACATTTATTAAAAACTAGCTGACCCCGCAAACTTTGCACCAATTAACAGTCGATTCTTTAATAATTTTTTAGGCAATTTTAAAAAAAATTCTTTGCATAAGAACCATTGTCTTACTTCAAGGAATATTCTAAAAAAAGAATTAACGAAATTGGTTTAGCTGTTCTTGAGATTAGTGTTTAGCAACATATTTAGCGAGTCTCTTTAAATTATAGATTATACCTACCTACCTACCTACCATTTTCTCACACACTGGAGTGAAAAGATATACCAAATAGTGCTGTCAGTTAACTAAGATTAGACAATGGCAGAATATATTAATGTCACATCTTCCTTACCTCAGATAAGGGTACAATTCACCAGGAATTTTGTTAGCAGGTAGATTCAAGTTATCTGTGAGAATGGACAGTGGAGCAACTGTAGATATGTGGGCATAAGGTCGAATATTCTTTTGCAAAGGTTTTTCTTTCTTCTCATCCTGAAATGTTTTAAGATATTTATAAGAACAGTTTGTTCAACCTGTACTTGTGTCTGGGATACAATTTAAGTTACATTTACTAGACTATTATTGATGACATTATTATCTTTTCTTACAAGTGTATTTAAGTGGGTTCCTTATGAGTCACTGTACTCTGCACTAGGTCTTGTAAGAGCCTGTATTGCAGGATACAGTTTTATAATAACAATTATATGCATGCAAACTAATCTAAAATTTATTTAAAAATATGAAATATATAATTAACTTAACTATACTTAAATAAATGTAGGTAAAACAACCTAGAATAGTATTTGTGTATGTAGGATATACAGAGAAATCCATGATAGCCTAGTTAAAGACGGCCTGCATTTTAAATGTCATGTGCTACAGCCCGGTGTATGGGGACAGGCTCACTCCCTGTCACATTTGGGACTCAATATCGTTCGGCAAAGTGTGGGTGTTGTACACCTCTGTCAGCCCCTTCAGGGGATAGGTGTGACTATATATGTTATACACAGATTGATTTTTATACAATTAAAAATCAATGACTTAAATAGCATATTGTTTAGACTGCAAAATAGATCCATTTAATGATTTTTGCTATGCAACTAGCCACAAAACAAAAACCAACTAGTGTAAGTACCCTTCACATAACCAGTGATATGGCTTTGAAGTTGGTATACAAGTATTTTGCATAAAATAGTTTACAGTTATAGTTATAGTTATAGTTTTATAGTTTTAGTGAACAGAATGATGAAAGTTAGAATTTGATACTCACATTTTGTTGCAGTAGATTAAATGTTTCAGCTTGTGGCTCAGTATATGTCACTAATGGTATTGTATGAATAGATTCAGAGCGATAAATATCTTCAAAACTCTTATACAGCCGTCCATCGTCTAATAATACTGCATGCATGAATAATGTTCCATTATTTCTTGTTTTACGAGGAATTCTTAAGGTAATATCGCTGGAGAGAGAGTAAAATATTTATAAAAAACAGAATCACATAGAATACTGGATTATTTTTAATCTCTTAGAATTTTTTGAACTACAATATTAATGGAGTCACTCACAAAGTAGCGGGATTCCGGTAGTCAAATTTCATTGAAGTATGCACTTTGGTAGCAGGCTCTCCCGATGAACTGTCGAAGGTGGGTTGTTGTCTAACAGAAGTGAAAAGAACTAGATGCTGTACTGGATTAGACGATAGATACGACGTATAACATTTTTCGCCACGACTGCAGACTGGTGGTATAAATATTTCAGCTAATGTCCATATTGTGTTCACTATGTACACGGCAAAAATTAAAGAGAAAATTAAACTAACTGATATATATTTCATATCGGTTTAATTTCAGTTCCTGAAAATAAACTCTAATGATTTTCAGCTAGCTTTCCAAAATTCAAACAATGTTGTGTTCTTTGCAAAAATTTGCAAATTTCTATGTCAATGATGTCAAAGTCAAATAATACCTTCAAGCAGTCAATGTCAAAGTATTTTTTTCTTTGTTACTTTCTCACTCTCTTCAAGAACCAATAATGTAAAAGCTTAAAATAAAATAAAACAAAATAAAGTGACGGTATCTTTTGTTGACCGCTTCGTTTCACATATGTTTATCGCGATTATCATTGACACACATTTTGTAATATTGCTGGCGTCACACTTTTTTCCTAAGCTTTTTCCACACCGACGCGGCGGTACGCCATAGCGAAATTCACCATTAAACATCTCACGCGCACGAAAACACTAGTTACATTTGCGCATAGTCAAAATAATAGGAGAGTCGTGATTTCTTCGGAGAATGCGGTGGTTCTGCTGGTCCCATTACATGCACCCTGCCAAAGTACCACTAAGGGATGAAGCTAGGTAAACGAAAGAAAACTGCTTCACTCTCTGTACAGTATCTGTTTGCTATTGCGGTTCACCGCGTAGTTGTTAAAATGGTATTGACGACCAAAGCTGACGGCGGTACGCAGAAACGAAATTTGCGCTTGTTGCATCTCGCTGTACCTATATTATGTAATTTCTCTATAACTGCATCTCTGTTTGTTTATTTTCGCTTTGCTACCAAGGTTGACCGCGTTGGTGTGAAACGCGCGTTACGCGGTTGTGTCATTCATTACCATGGTTCACCGCGTCGGTCGGTCGGTCGATGTGAAATCAGCGTCAGTATTAACATTATTGCTGATTCCGCACCGACCTGGCGAGTCGCGTTAACGTAGCGATACTATACAGACAGAAATGCAGTTAAAGGGTAATCACAGACTGATAGAGCGAGATGCAACATTGAATCGCTATGTTATCGCGGTTCGCCGCGTCGGTGTAGAACCAGCGTATTTTATTGCACTATTTCAGTGATACCAGGAACGAAAATGTAAAACTACCAAGTACATAAAATAGTTTTCAATGGCAAATCATGGCTTGGCAATCTTGGCATGCACAAATAAGGTATATTTTCCATAGCTTTTTATGGCAACATTCCCAACCCAATGGACGACTGTACGGAGATGTGTTAAATCGGTGTTTCCTTGGAAATAATATTGATGTTTTGTTAAGTTTCTGAACTCGTAGAGGTAATTATTGGAGCTCCATTCCAACAGTTATCCTGATTCACATATTCTTCAAGAAATTTTATGAAGCATATGTGGCAGTGTTTTGACAGTTGACATTGTACCTCTAATATTTTGTTTATATTTTCAGCATGTATCTTGTTGTTTGGACTTCGGGACTGCACTCTTAAAAGGATCTACGAAAAATGACAACAATAAAGTCGAATATGTGTCAGCCGTTCTTAGACAATGGATGTTAAAGATTTGAGGACGGAGCCTGCTCTGAGCGAACGTAACAACGATGGCAGTAAGTACACTCAGGGTGGCAATGCCACATTCCATTGCAACAGAAATAAACCGTATCAAGATATCGGATCTCATCCATTGGCTAAAGCGGAGGGGGTACCGGTGCGGCCGTGCGCCGTCATCGGCCCCGACCGGGTGGTGCCCCCACCCACCGCCAGCGACGCATTTCTAAGAAAAGGATCAGTCGAGCCATGGCCGAGCCCCGAGAATGGATACCGTCGTCCACCAGACTATCCTCACAGACTCCATCAAAATCCTGCAAGAAACATATCACCGAGACAAACATTCCAGGAAAACATGCAGCGAATCAATGTGCCACCCACTTACAATGCTGTTAGACATAGTGATAGTGCAAATTTTAATCATATTCAAGACAGGAGTGTCGCTATATCAAAGAATGCTAAACCAAACATGGCTCCAGAAGCCAAGTACTGTGATGTGCCTTATGCTCTAAATATTTTACCAAATGAACCTAAGAATGTTAGGGACTCTGAAATGTATGTGTCTAGTGTAAACTCACAACTTACAAGGAGTGCACCACATGTCTGGCCTCCAGGCAGTGTCAACGTGAATTCTTCAAGGACATACAGTGCTAATGAACAATACCAGTACTCTCAGTATGCAAGCTGTGCAGGTCAGAGGCCACCCGTCATCCCAATGACTAGGCCTCAAAGGACAATTCAGGAAGATCCAGCATATGTATATCCAGATCATTATTATCGAGATGCAATTGGACGGCTCAAACCCTATCCACCAATGAAGGAGCGGTGTCCACAACAGAGGTATGAATATGTTGGTAACTATGCGGGCCAATTTCATCCTCCACCTCCAATTCAACCTCTCAAATATGACATTCCAAAATCAGGCCAGACTCATCCATATCCTGTGTTTCCACATTTTAAATATGTAGATAATAGAGTTCCTGACCCTAATTTAGAAGGTTACCAAAGATCGAGCGGTCATCAACCCCACTATAACCTTCCGTTCCGTACCCAAGTCATCCATCCAACATATGGTCAGGCACCTGGTAGTGGTGCACCACAAAAGGTGCATCCTTATCCACCTGACGGGTCTATTAAAACACTTCCTTCAAACAAGTTACATTATGACAACAGTAACAAAATGTATATTGATTATGAAAATGCTAGAAACAAACCATATCCAATGGCAGATAATTACTATGTCAATGAAATGAACAGGTTTCACCCACTTAAAAATCAAATGGTTATGCCAAATTATTCACCGATGCATGCAATGCCTTCCCAACAATATTACATAAAAGAAAATGCACCAATGAAACCTTTTGAGTATATGCCTACCTTTAGAAACTTTGAACCTCACCTGACAGGCAATCCAGTGCTGCGCCATGCACCTCAATTTTCTCCTAACACATTGGCTATATCTCCAACTGACTCTAGCACTAGTAATGACACTGCTCAAACACATGGAACTTCTCAAGAAGATTGTGGCTATGTTAGTCAATCATCTACCACAAGTGTGAGAAGTATTGATTCAGGTATTTACAGACTGCCTCATGAATATTACAAAAGGCATGATTTTAGGTATGGTCCATTTGTTGGAAGTCCACACACACTGCCTAAAACAGATTTGAATTGCAAAGATAGCAAGCAAAAGCAAATCGATGTTAGACAGTTTTTACAAATGTGGAACGAAGGTGAAGAGGAGAATAATTCTGAAACTAATAACTCAAAAGAAATTATTATTCAAACAGGCTCTAGTGACATGCGTAATTTTCCAAAACATGCCAACACTGAGGATCAACTCTATGTACTTGGACTAGTAAATGTTTCTAGTGAAGACCTTAGTAAATATGAACATATAGAAAAGATTTCAAAGCTTCCAGAAAACATCAAAGGCTATAACAACTTAGAATTGTTCAGCCGGTTTGAAGAAGCTATGGAATCTTGTAACACTACAACTTTAAAGGCGACTCCCAAAGACCACCATAATACTTCAAAAGACAACTCAATGAAAGTAATTGGTGAAGCTTTACCAAGGCCGGTGTCCCCACTTGATGTGGAAGCAAAAATAAGCCAGTCTGTGATTCATAAAGAAGTTGGATGTAACTTTGAAATAAAGCCATGTAGTCCAAAAATGTTAAATGTGGAAGTAGCTGCCCCAGCACGAAATATTTTAGGCGAAAGGACAATAGAAAAAGTTACAAACCCTCTTTCTAAAATAGTCAAATCACCTTTACCCATCAAGTCAGATGAAAACTCAAATTGCCATTCTGTCATAAGACAAGACAACGTTTTTGCAATAGCTGATAATCCAAGTTGCAAAATGGTTCGAAGTCCTTTTTCATCAAACAATATGGATTCAGTTAAAACAAATTATACTATACAAGACTTAGAAATCAACTCTGGGGTATGTTTGGCATCTCTGCCCAGATTAGACAATGAGATTGAGTTGAATTTCCCTGAAGTAAACCAGCAATTCATTAACGCAAATAAAAAGGATGTGTTTTCTTCAACAAACTGTTGTCAAAGCAACTTGGAAGAAAACCCAAGTTTGCCTGACAATAACGAGGACAAAACAGATTCTGAAAAGAGCAAAATAATACCACCCGAATGTGACAAATCAATTAACAAATTGAGTAAGTATAGAAAATCGAAAACAAGCGCGGCTGACACTTCTGAAAATAAAAGTAAAGCTATAAGAACAGATAGTGTTATCATAAAGAATCCAGAAAATATTGAAAATAAAATGTTAGAGAACAGCTTAAATTTGCCAATGAATTTATCTTCCCAATCGGCACAATGGTACGATTCACCACATGAATCCAACGAAAATAAAGATAATGATACGGCTTTGGATTTTAGTCTAAACAAATCGAGCAATGATCTACCCCTCATTGAAATTGAAAAAGATGCGGTAACTAAACCATTGCCAATAAACCATTTACATTTATTGGGTGAAAATGTATTGCCTACAGATGCTAATCTATCTTGTCAGGAAAGAGCAAATATGAATGATATTACAGTGAATCCAAAAACGACTACTGACTTAATTCAAACGACCTCCAATGCAATTTCTTGTGTCCAAAATCATCAAGATTTATCACGCGAGAATGACTTGTCTACAGATCCTGCATTTTATGAGAAAAGTGCTTATATAAACGACGACAGTGTAAATCCGAAAGTAGCTATTGTCACTAGTAGACAAACTGATGCCAAAACTTATTCAAAGCTACAAAATACTCAAAAAATAGAAAACAAACCTAATGTTGAAAAGTCTTTCGAAGTTATTAAATCAACTGTTGTGAAAACAGATACTGATACATCAGTCTTAGACCGCACAAGTCCTGACTGTTTGGTATTTGAAGCAACGGGGCTTGAAAATAAAAATTATGATACTCATGTACATACTGATTCTGAAGAGTCACAAGCATCGGTTAAAAAACAAAATGCTGACGGAAATACTGTGATGTCAGGTAGTTATATTTGTGACAAAGCTAATTTTGAAAACCACGTCAATCTTACAATAACACGTACAGCAAATGTGCGCAATGAAGTAATTGAAAACATGAAACAGTTTTTTGGTCCCGAAGAATATAGCAATTTAAATAAAAGCGATCTGCTTACTATTTCCCAAAATGAAAATGATTTTGAACATGACGAAATTTCCGCAAGTTTAGAAAAACTCTTTCGAGAAACTAACGATGCAATAACACCTACAAAAAATGATAAATGTTCTTCAAGCATATCAGTTTCTAAGACTTCCAAAAAAAGTGGTTATCATCAAAGTAAAGAGCTTCACTCACCTTGGATTCAAAAACTTCTGACGCATAGCGAAGGCTCATGTTCAAGTAAACATATTCCCAAAAAAATAATGATTAAATCAATTTTTGATCCTGACGAATACATCGACATACCTGTAAAATATAAAATAGAAAAGAAAATGATTTTGAAAGATGATTTACAACAGAAAATGGAAATTGACCAGGAGACAACAGCTTCGACGCTTTATATCGAACCGAACAAGTTCACAACTAAAAATCGAGTAAAAGAGCTAACATTAGATATTAGGCATAAAACCGAATCTAATGCACTGAATTGCACGTCTGAAGATGTCGAAGATTCTATGAATAAGGTAAATGTATTTATTGATAATATAGATGAACCACAAGATGCAACTAGAACTTTAAATGAAGAGCACAATATAGTGGATGTAAATAAGTTATGCATAGAAAAAGTGTCGCATCGATTCATAAATGATAAAAAACTGCATTCTGAAGGTGTTACTGACAAAAGTAAAACAAAAGTAAAAAAACGAAAATTACATGACCAGAAGTTACACAAAAAATTAAAAAATGGTGATAAGAAATATACAACCAATGTAAATGTAAATAGTAAAATAGACACAAATAATTGTGAAAACAACATAGCAACAAAAGAATCAGAAACGATTGTTAGTAGGAAATATAATTGTGATTCCGAAAATGTAAATCAAAAAGATTCGACTGCCGCTAGTTGTAAAAACGTATCTGATTCTACACCAGATAAAGAAGAAAAAATACCAGACACTGATGAAAACAGAATAATTTTGACAGAAAATATACTGCCGAACCATCACAGTGGTACAGCAACTGAAATTCTGAATAGTAGCAACGCAGATTTTCACCTTGATCCCATTATTCAAGATGACTTGAATGAGTCTAGCGTCGAAAATGTATCAAGCGATGTGTCTCATAGTTTTGACTTTTCTGGCCATCAAATAGGGGTAAATCCAAGAACAGGCAAACTTATTGAAAACATCTCTGAGGATCGTAACAAGGTTACAGATGAAATAACATTCACTTCTGATAACTGTACTGATGATTCACATCAGGATTATATCAGTTCTGACAGCTTTTCCAAAGATATTTCTGGAATTTTTACCGAAAACCAAGAAAAAACGCTTTTCACTAACATGACTATCAATAATCGTATTAAGGATGATAACATGGAAACCAGTGAGAGTAGTCATGTGGATAAAAAGGATTCTAGTAAAATATGCAATAGTGTGTTAAATGATAGTACAGGATTGGGAATCGAAGAATCGAAAACCTTAGAATACTTAGACAATGTAGCAAAACATTGCGCTGATAATACATCGGGTTTATTAAATATAACCCAAACAGTTTTCAAAGATGTCGATGTAGTTGATGATTTGAAAAGCCTATCCGCCAGCATATTCTTTAATAATTGTTTATCACATCAAACTAAAGACAATTTATCTGAGAAACGATTAGTCGAAAAACGTAATGGTAGCGAAAATTTAAAAAAAGAAATTAATTCACCCGAAAATACTAGTACTATTTGTAATTATGATGTTGTAAGTCAAGAAAATAAAAATGTAGAAAGTTTGGTAGAAAATATAAGCAATACACCAGACAGTGAAATACATCAAATGTCAAAAACTATAGATAGTTTAAAAGTCGTTTCTATTGTTCAAAGTATAATTCCAGAAGATCTGAAAATTGATTCTAACTCTTTGACCGAAAATTTATCTGACACAAGTATAGTTGAAAGCACGTTTGAAAATCTAGAAAGGTGTAAAGATCATGACGTTTTAGCTGAGACTTTAGGTAAAGATAATAATATAACATGCAAAGAAGATAACATTCAAAAAGATCAGCACAATCTTGCTTCTGAAATATTGTCTAAAAACAGTTCAGAGAATTTAAATGCAAAAAAAATACAAGTAAACCAAAGCGCAGAAAATATCGATGCTAGTATAGGTCTCATAAAGGCAGAAAGCGATTCTTTGTTGACTCATTCTGATTTCACAAATATTAAAGTTGATAATGCAGATCAAGAAACTCAAAATTTAGAGACTTTGCCCAACATTTCCAAAAATTACATCAATCCTGAAACACGAACAAAAATATTTCAAGATAGTTTAGTACCAAATAATGCTATTGAAATAAAAGAAACATTGGAAGTATTTGGCAGTACCCTAAATGGCGAAAATTATTTTAAAGCTGACGAACATTGCAGTTACTCAAAAGTGGAAGGTCATAACTTTAATGATAACTCTATAAAACGTGAAACAAAAGATGAAATCGAAAAAGGAAATGAACCAGTGCTAAAAGAGAGCGATTTTATTACGGCTATTGCATCAGATAAATGTGCAATAAATAACAGTGAGCCCAATAGAATTCAAGAAAATAATAATGATAACACATTAACAAACTTGCCCGTTCAACGGATCGAAGATTGCAATGACCAAACGACGTTATCAAACGATGACGAGTATGTACGTTGCGAAGACAAAGAAAACAGCTTGTGTGATCCAGTCATTGAGAATAATCTTGACGAGTTAGACAATCACTTGTCGAATATACATGACCAAGAGGCTCCTATTCAAGAATCTCCGATAAAACGGAGGCTAACACTCAAGAGGTCTTTTTCGGACTCTGCTTTAAATAACATAAAAAATAGAGACACTCCTGATAGACAGTTAATAGACAGCACACCTATGTGGCCACCTAAACGTCAAAAAATGTATCAAATTGATAGTTCTGAGCAGCAAGCGATAGACGAAAATTTTTGCAATTTCATACAAAATCGTAGGAATTCTATTTCGTCGTATTACAATGCAGAAAATGTTTCTTTTTGTATTTTGATTGACAATGATTGTATTTTAACCGAAGAAAATGAAGAAGAAAAAATTTGTTTTGCTGAAGTATCAGAAGACTGTATAACCGAACTGAATACTGCAGACGCTGAAGATAGTGCGAGTGAAGTTGTTTGTAATCCTGAAGAAAATGAGTTAGATTTTTCAGACTCTGTAATGTTGGGTTATGATAGTGAAAAATCCATTCAAGAATCTTGGCTCGACGATGTTGCCTGTGTAGAAACTGTGGTCAGTGATGAAGTCGTAGAAGATGACGATAATGACGTGCCTGGCTTTTCAGAAGATGTTGAAGTATCAAACTATGATGAATCTGGAATTTTCAACAGTGAAATGAGTGAACTTACGCATGGAATCAATTTTACCAACGAAGAAGTTCACGATAACGTCTCTGAATTTGAAAATACCTATGAAACTCCTTGCGATGATGACAAAATAATGCTGTATGATGGAGAAACACAGTTTACAAAAAATTACAACGTTTTGTATAATGGTCAATGCATGGAAAAGATTCTTTCGGAATCTTACCGTAGTAAAGGTTCGCCTTCACCTACGTCAGATTATTCGGATTCAATATTGTTACCAGATGATACCGCGGGCCCGAAATTGGCAGAAGACAAAGAAAACATATTTTCAAAAAACATGACGTTACAAAATTTTGTAACTGAATCGGATCACAATAGCACAAACGATGAAAATAATTTCAGTGAAGATGTTGATCAAACAGAAACTACTTGCAGTTTACAAACTGATAGTACTATGCATTTGCCTGAGTCCAGCGTAGACAACATATTTAATTATCATAAACAAGATGATGATGTTAGTTTACCAACTTCAACATCCAGTAGTTCACCAGAAGTGTCTTCAACAACATTCGAAGAAAAAAGTTCCAGTATTTTACTAAAAATAACTAATTATAATGGATCTAGAGTTTCTGAAATTAATGAAGTTAACCGTAATAGGCCGCGTTGTAAGTTTACTGAATCTAAAGATTATTCAAATTTGCAAGGGAGTTTTCCAAAAAGACCATTGATAACTAAAGGAGCCCAAAAATACATTCCCCCTTTAAAAGAATCAATTCGTGATCTCAAAGTAAAATTGCCTCTTCCACAACCAAGACTTCTAAAACTAAAACAATTAAAATTATCGAAAAGCGAACCAAAGGTAGTTAAGCAAAATACTTTAGCGATTCCCAAGAAACAAAAACCAAAGCCTAATTTTGAAGATGTTCTAAAAAATATAGACGAAGTTCAAATTAAGATGCACAAACAAAACAGCAAGAAAACTAAAAATATTGTACCCAAAGTAGTTATTAAGAAAAATGTAAATGGTTCCCACTACACGAGCTCAAGTAGCAAAGATAAATTCAACCCAGACTTGACAGGAAGGAAGTGGCAACCATGGGTGTTCCTTGAAAGAAACCGTTTCATTGATGACATGGCTAACAGAAATAAAACAAAAGCTATTTTCAGTCATAGAAAAAAAACATATGTTTTAGCTGAGAAATTCAAAAAGTATAAGTCTGTGAGTGACTGCAGCGCAAAGTTTGTTATTTCGCAACCGAAAACAGGGAACTCGTCTAAAGGACAACTCAAGTATACAATAAGATTAAAACATTCATAATAATAACTTGTTTGAAGTTTCCTTTTCAGTTAATAAGTTGAAACTATCCCACCCCAAAAAGACAAGGTCTCCTATCATTCCTTTCATATATTCCTTATTATGAGTATAATAATATAAATAATATAATCCATGTTAAGTTTTTAAAGTTACCCTAATAAGTTCGCTAGCTATAGTTTTTTAAAGAAAAAGCCAAAATCTATACCTAAGTGTGTGATAAAATAAACAAAGACAAAGAGTAAAGGCATTTTAGAACTTCCGAATTGATCTGATTTTGTTACAAAGTTTCAAAGTTTATTCGAATTGTTAAACTATTCAATATGAAATTCATTCCATTTTGTTTTTAGATTATGATGTTAGTGTAATTTATATATGTAATATATGTATTTTGTAAATGCACAGTATATTTAATATTTACTGAATATTGTATTTAATGACTTGGACAATGTTGTGTCACTTCCAATTACATTATTTAGTTTTGTTATAAATAACTGTAGCATGTAAATTAGTATAAAAGGTGTTTCTATGTGCGTGATATTTGTGTAGTACGTAAGTGTTTATTGGTACTTTATCAATGTTTCGTTTGTTTGGTGCTCAAGGATTATGAAATTTTCATTCATTACATTGATTACATATTTGCTGTTTTAATAATATTTTGTCGTTATCAAGATAAACACACGCTTGAGTGTCAATTTGTTTCTGATGAATGTACTTGTGTAATTCAAACATTTAAATTATAAAACCTTGTATGGTAAACCAGGAAGAATTAAGATGATTATTTTTAAGTGGTTTATAAAATCAATTAGTTTGTATTTTGTAAATTGATTAGTAATTATGTAATATTAGTCCCTAATGTTACAGTTTGCTCATGTTATATTATTATTATGATATCCTTAGCACTTTTAAATTGTGTAGATAAATTATATGGACTGATGATGAATGAGCTGAAGTACAAAATATATAATCATTATGTGGCTTAACATTTTCAAAAAAGACCTTTGTCGATATATACACGTAGATGTAGAAATAACACGGTAGGTAGGTAATAAAATTTAACCGTGAAATAACCAAAGCCAATACTCATAAATATCAAGTTATAAAACGGAAATGTAACATTTACCGAAAAAAAATCCATTGAAGTATCCGAAACATTGTGATGATAAATAACTAGCTAGAAAATCTTAGGAAAATATATTTCGTTGCCTATATATACTTACATAATTATTTACCTACACTATACGAATATTTTTGCCTGTTTTGAGTCTTATGTAACCCAAATACAAATCTCATACACAAACAGTAGCGGATCTAGGGGAGGGCTAAGAGGCTTAGGCCCCCGAAAGCTTTTGAATCCACAACATTGGGTACATTTTAGTGTTTTAGGCAGGTATGTTGAATTTAGCCTACCTTCAGCTGTGTATAGCTCCACCAAACTAACACTCTGGATCCGCCACTGTAGTGTAGCACTAATAGAATTTGAGTGCTTATGAGTGGTCTAAAATTTTGCCTGAGGACAAAAGACCTTTTTTATTATAGTAGGACCATAGAATATTTATTACCTACTACCTATTTGAACGTATATTATGCTAGATATCACATGAAAATATCTGCGCAATTTAAGCGCCCATTGTGCCTTTATATTTTATGCTTATGATATTACACTACACCAAATATATTTAATTATTCTAGATTTTACTTGTTATTTTTATAAATTTTTGGCCATTTTGAGAGTATATATTTAATGATCTCATTACCAGGCACTCGCCCTTTCGTATCTGCCTGTCGTGCCTATTAATGTCTATATACTTACACTATTTTTATATCATGTACAGGGTGTTCATAAAATATACCAAATATGTGCTTTTATGTCCTGCAAGCAGGTACTGTTATGTATTCGCAGTGTTGCCTTTGTAGATAGTGAATAAAGTATAATAGCGATAGCGCTAAATCGATTTTTGATTAACCTACTTTCGTATAAAACTGCAAGTCCTATTGATAGGACAGTTTTAATTTATTAATAGCATAGATAAATAAGTATTTTGAGATATGGTAATGTTAAGTGTGGTTTTGTGTATTAATTTTATTGTGAGTGTGTAATTGAATGTACAAAAATTGATTAGTCCAGAGAATTGGACCATTTTAAAATGTAAACAAAACAGCAAATGAGACATGCATATTTAATACCTACATAGTATGTCTGCGTAGACTGTAGACCATTGCAGTTCAATTCACGATAAAATCTACACATATAGGTAGTTTAGTAAATTGCTGTAGATATACTACCTACATAATTAGATCTTATCGTGATACAAATAAAGCCTGATGACTGATATCAATTTATGATAATGATAATTATTTAAAATTCGTTTTTCTTTAAAATTTTACGTATTTTATGTTTGTTACGCACTATAGAGTGGATTGTTTTTTTTATGTTCCTTGCACGGTGGCCATTGTTATAACTTTTAAGTGAATTGGTATATTTACTGTAGTTAAAATATTTTGTAAGGGTTATGGAACTTTGTAAGTAAGTTTAGAAATTATGTAATTAAGACATTTTGTGGTGAATTTTAACGTTACAACATATTCTATGCCAGTAACGAGCGTGATCATGTTGGGTGATAGTTCTAAGAAACCGTTATTACTGACTGTTGAAGTGTGCAGTGTGGGCCACACCTAGGTAATTGTTAAATGGGAGTGTACTGTTTTTGAGTGGAATTAAGTTTTAAAAACTGTTTTAAAATTGACCAAATAAATGTGTTCTGAATAAAACGAAAGATAGTTTTATTTAAATAAGTTTATTTTAAGCAGTAATATTAACTTTGACAGCTTCCTGACGAATAGCACTGATCAGCTCTTGGTTTACCAGGAACACGAACCGAAGTCCCGCAATCTATAACAAAGAAAATACTTATTATTCACTAATCACTAAATTGAAATATAATGTAGGTACCTACGACATTACTTTTAGTCACTAATTTGACGAGTTAGGCTTTCTAGACCGTCATAAGGCGCAAATTGTACAGGTCGGACGTAAGACAAGAATGTGGCGCGGACACGGTTAGACGTGAAATCTGAAGCAGCGTGGCGCTTGTGTATAATTCAAAACACGTGGATTTCATACATTTTATAAAAACAAGTCTTAAAGCAGCACCGCGCCTGAACCTTGTCTGCGCCTTAGCCTGGCCTTACGATCGCTTGTATAATTTGCGCCTTAAGGCAGGATTGGACAACGCACGCTGGGTGCCTACAGACAGAAGTACCTACACGGTATAATATTTAAGGTCAATTCACAACCGAGGTGCCAGCGGTAGGTAACCACAAACATTTTAGGTCTGTGGTAACCATGCACACAGTCGATGGCATAGTACGGCTGTCGAACTTTCTCTTGTTTCTAACCTTTAGTAGGACTACACTTACATAAATCCCTATTACACTGCTTACAATTTCTGCAGAACCATTTACTTCATAGGCATCCAGGTACTAAATGTAATTTCTAACATCGTAAGAACTATTAACATTAAGCTTTTCGGTTCAAAGTAACAAAATTTAATCCAACAATGATAAACAGACAAGATCGACGATCAACAACAAAAAATTAAACTTTCCTCACTGAAAGTAACTAGGTACCTATCCGTCCGGCGAGTAAATAACATTAAATGAGGCTGATTTGATTTCTTTAAAATGACTAGGTATTTTAAGTGCATTCTGTAAACAACTGCATGTAGTAATGAGCATGCCTACTTTGCTATTTACCTCAATGACGCTGTTGTGGTTGAGTTTGACTTTGTTCCCCTGGAGAATCGGTCGGCCGTCGACGAAGATAGGCCGCTTCCCTTCCGAGGTCATGAAGAAGTCCCCGGTGTTGCGGAGGCGGATGGTGGCCTGCTTGCGGGACACCTTCGCCGCGGGACCTTCGAGAGTCAGGTCGACGTCGATGGAGTGGTCCCGAGTGCTTCTACCCACCGCGATCTGGAGACGAAAACGGATGTAAGATTTGGTTCAGACGGTAATTATTGGGCGTTATTTATGCAAAAATTCGCCTGTGATTGATACAGTCTAAAGTTTTAATGCAGAGCCATACACTGGTATCAGCTTATTTCAATTAGTGTGATTATCATATTCGCTAGTACGTACTTAACGTACTAGTAGATATGGAAGCAGGTATTATACATATGTAGGCAATTGAAAAAAAACGTTTAACCAGAAAATAATAGAACATTCTCGCAAGACGTTATTTAGTTACGCATTGACAAGTCGCGTTTCCTACCTATCCAGTGCAATGCTTGCTATCTTACTATGCCAGCAAGCAAAATACTCTAGATGTACTAGCTATGTATTCTAGGTACACTCTAGGTATGTATTCCTACGCGATTCTAAGAAAGCAGTGGATAGGTGGAAGTACGCACATACCGGGCACGATTTGAAAATATATTTAACGACTTATTAAACATTCAAAATTATTGATTTACAGATTCGTCATCGTACGCAGTTCTGTGGTAAGTGTTTCTTGTTTGTCTAATTGAGTAAGTGTTTGTCGTACAGTCTGTGTGCACAGTTGTTAATTAGCGAGGTTAATTTAAAACTGAAACAACGAACGCTGCCGGTGGGTAGGTGATGGCAATCTTTCAGTCTCGGTTTATAACCAATAAAATATTACACAGAGCGATGGAAGTTTAGAAAGAACATAAGAAGTAAGACACCCAACGAGAAAACCACGGTTTCATATACTTACTTAGACAAGGGTAAGCACCGCAGGAAATGATTGTCAATCAAAAAAAACAGCACGATTTTAACACAAATCGAAAGAAACGCTTACAAATGCGACCGCGTATCGTGGTACATCGTTAATTTAGTTTGTTACAGCGCCGGCGACGTCAGAGCTGAAACTCCACTAACAGAGCCCGGTAAGTCTACCTACCGACTCAATACATACCGGTTTAATTTAAACGTTATATTAACGTTTTACAATCACGCACGTTATAAACTAATCGAATACGAGTACACTGCACAGGCTTTATAAATAATATTTCGTAGCAATTTAACAATGCGAATCGTAAATAGATGCCTAATTATTATAATGACTTTGAGCTGGTAGAGTTAGCAACCACACGAGGGATTTTTAAGATTTAACTGCTGTAACTGATTTGGGACCCCATTTTTTAACGAATAGAATTGCATTAAAATTTTACAAAGAAAAATTATAAGGGTATTGATACAAACTGTTAAGTTTTTCAATACTTTGTGTTTTAAAATGTATATTTTTTACGAAATAAATAAATTTAAAATAAAACGAACATGAAGTGTCTACTTAGACCAAAGTGCACAGAAACTTGACGAGGTGATTAAATTTTAACATGTCTGTTTTTGACAGCTATTCATTGAGTTACACGTTGTCAACAATGGAGGGTTAAACAATTAATCGGCTTGTTAAATTTTGGTGAACGCAGGCCTTAACCAAGTAAGTACAAACTTAGCCAAGTGAAAACTAATGTATTATAAATTATAATTAGTTGTAACCTTACCGCCTGTTGTTTCCACCAAATATTAAATTTAAATTAATGGTAAGTACTTAACAAGTGGCGCGATAGATACAACCAAAACAGTGTTGTTGAAAGTACTTGTTTAATCAGCCGTTCTGTACCGCCATAGGTATAATATTGCAAGCAACAATAGCAGATAATGTTGTTGACACATTAATTGAACTGATAAGGTTTATCAGCTGCAGCCACATACTTTGGCGGGTAACACGACGATCACATTTGCCAGTGTGTCGCTGGCTGCTCGTATCGACACATTCCATTTCGCTTACCTCAACTAGTATTCTAATCTAGCAGTTATTTCATGGTTTCATTAATCACATTGTTAATCGCGTATAATTATTCTTATTATTCGGTCATGAATATAAAAAGGGAGTCATTGATAAGGTTTTTAGTTATTATCAGGTAATCGTTGATGGATGGAGCGGGCGTTCTTGATAGTGGCAAAGGGGAGTAATTAACTTGCTATTTACAAAAGGATCAATCTTGTGTTTGAAACAACGACTGCCTGTGTGTGTAGTGCGTATTTCTATACCACGATCTGCACGGTACAGTCAACTAGAGTCGTGCCTTTCACAATGTTTCATTAGCTGTGAGTCGCGCGCTTGAAGCCGAGTGACATTATAAATCAATAATAATTTTTAAAAGTTTTTACCTAGCTCATCAACTCTAGGATCTGTTGTCTATAGAAGTATGAACTTTGTAAAACTTTAAAAAAAATTAGGTAGGAGTCTAGGAGTAGATGAAACAATTAAGCAAGACCTAGGCTTTTTTCAATCAATTCTGTTTTACTCATACTTGCACTTGTCCAATGGGGTCAAATAGGTCATGATGATCAAATTCGGAATGATACGCGGCCGAAAGCCAAGAAGCACAGCTTAAGAAGTTGCAAGCATCAACGAGTTTAAAAAGTTGTCCAATTTAACAGACACAATTTTGATGAGACAGGCCTTTATTAAGTTCAATATAAAATCTTAAAAACATTTTTAAATGCATAAACCTATAATTAAATTCTAATCTAAAAGCCCGTTGGCAGAGGGAAAGGTGCCCAGAATGCTAGCAGCATTGCCACGCTGGATGGCAATGCTCAATTTCTGGCCTAAATAAATGCCAGCATTCTGAACACCTGACGCCTCCACCAACCGTTTAGCCAGGTCCCTGTAGATATATTGGGCCGCTGACCGTCGTCTCGCATCAGTCCACTAGGTTCTAGGACTGATGGGACGCCGGCAGTAACAATTTTTGTATAACGTATTTTTCAATTGTCCAGCTCAACGTAAACAGCTAACGGCAATGTTTATCTATGGCTGCGCTACAGGCAAGCAATGCCATCAAACCATATCAGACTGTTTACTTTAAGTCCGTTAAACCAACGTTCGTGACATGGCCAATGGTCGACGCTGATAAAACTGCCGATACGTAAAGATTACTTTTGTCAGCCACGTCGGGTTTTTGGAGATAAATTCTCTACGAGGGGCGCGAAGTAGATGAATAAGATAATAAAGTAAGTAATAGGGCGCGAAGTAGATGATACGGTGTAACCGCTCCGAAGACGGGTCTGAGCAGTAGCGCACTGGTAGCGCCTCACTCAACTGCCGTCTCTGTACTTCTTCACTCTACAAAATTTCAAGGCTAGAGTGAATAAGTACCTTATAGGTCGTCGTGCTCCATCTTAGACCACAACGTCGCTTAACATCAGGTGAGTTGGTGGTCAAACGCCGACCTATTCTACATTTAAAAAAAAAATTAATAAGATACGAATTATTGTCAACTAGCTGAACCCTGTTACTTTGTCCACATGAATTGACCAAACATGGCTCGCTTGCCTCTTAATAGGCAAAGTGAAGCCTGTGCGTGTGGTAAGCCTATAAGGCATAAAAAATAACTAAGTATAACCGATAACTGAAAATTTTAAGTGTCTCATCAAATTAGTTGATGTCGAAATCTAGAGGCTCGGAAGTGCGCCTGCCAAGTCGATTTAAAAGGCTCAGCCAGCATCCTTTTCCCGCATCTACTCAGATAAATAAATAAATATTCAGGACACTTGAACACACGGTCGTCTGACCCCAAACTAAGCAAAGCTTGCACTATGGCGGCCAGAGACTGATATACATACATATATATACTTTGAAATACATACTAAAATAGACATTAACACCCAGACATAGAACAAATACACATGTTCATCACATGAATGTTTGCCCTAGGTGGGAATCGAACCCACGCTCCCTAGCTCAGAAGGCAGGTTCACTACCAACTGAGCCACCGAGGCAGTCAAATCATCATATAGATCATTAATTACTTTGTCGTCGATAAAGCTAGATTTATTTTCTTTAACATAACATATCGTCACGCCTTTCCCCCAAACGGGGTTGGCAGAGGTGTGATACAACACTCACACTTCGCCGGACGATATTTAGTCCCAAATGCGACAGGGAGCGAGCCTGTCGCCATACACCGGGCGCCAGTCATGTAGCTGATGACATACAATACGCACAATTGTTCATACAATGAACAAATTAGTGCGTGCCGTCGGCTGGGTTCGAACCCGCTCCCTCTGGATTGAAAGGCGGGCCTTCTCCAACCAGGCTATCGCTTATTCTTAAAGAACTATCTTATTAGTCCTTCAACTACAAATTACAGCGATTTCCTTTCTTAGCAGCCTTGTTTTCTGCATTGATTCAGACTAAAGTTAACCGCGGAACTTTTTAATACGTTTTCATTACGTATTAAATTCTTATCGGTGTAATTTTATATAAGTAGCCATAAATAAAAAATCCTTTAAGTGGATAATTGCTGCTTGTATTTCAGTTCGAGGCCAATACTTTAGGTGCTGATTTCAGATATAATTGCAGCTCACAATGTATTCACATGCAATATAATAACTTAACTGGTAGCCAGTCGACTGGTAGGTACGGTCTGAATTTATGAGGATCATCATCAAAACTAGGATTCAGTATAATTATCTGTCTATGTACTCGTATATCGTATATCTGGTATGTTTTGATCGAATTTGCAACACCCAGTATAGGATACTAAATTTAACAAACCATCCATCACACTAATATTACTACTGGCTATATATGTGAGGTGAAGACACACACACATATACGGCCGGGGTCTCGTCCTCTTTTACAGAGGGCATTTCTCAACCGCATAACCATACAATTTGTGTAATTATCGAACATGCTCACATTTTTTTGGAAAAAAAATCAAAAAAAAAAATTGAAAATTGAAAAAAAAATTCTAAAAACTGACTCGGCAAATAATATCTATAATTATAATTATCGAACCTACTTACAAAATTTCACGAGAATCGGTTGAGGAATGCGACCTGTACAGAATTTAGGAGGACAGACGTCGGCCGCGAGGTCTACAGCTCACTGAGCTACTTTAAGCTATACAGTTATTTTTTTTGACGCGAGAATCGGCTGTAGAGGTCGACAAGCCTCTACCTCGACCTAATAGCCGCTACGTTTCAGCTTCGAAAAAAAACACAATTTTTTTTTCGAAGCTGAAACGTAGCGGCTTCGTTTGCTAACGCTTGGTCGATAAAGCGACAGTTTTAATGGATGGATAGCATATAGGATACTTTGTAACCGTGGGAAACACCGCGAGGCGCAGCTAGTATTATACGAAAGTTTGTATCAAAGTCAGAGTTTTCTTTTATCAATTAGGTATCGAAGATCGTCTTACGAAAGTCAACGTTACAAAAATTACTCAACCGCCTTGTTCGGAAAAAGAGCTACTACTCAGAAGAACAAGCAAGAAACTGGAGGATGGATGGATGTTTCTTAATCAATCACGCAGGAACAGCTGAACGGATCTGGATGAAATTTTGGACAGTGATAGTTTATAGTCTGGAAAAGCACATAGGCTACTTTTTAACCGCAGGGAGCAAGTAGTACCATAACAGCCAAAATAAACTTGAAATTCTGATATGAAATCAGAATGAAAAATCTGATATTACATACAGGATGTATGTTTATATTTTCTTCTAACAACGTTGAAAAGCAATGCAGCGAACGAACCAGTCAATCTTCGGATGGGTTGCCGCGAGTGAAATTGACCACTTAACACTGCCTCGGCTTGTACTGACTCACTTTATTTATCTGCAATCTGTTTGCGCCCTTTTACACCTGCAGCTTCATACGCGGGATTGAACAGATAACTCGACCTAAGTTCACCACATTTGGGTAAGTAAATACTTTTCAAAAATGTTGTACGTGTTGACATTCTATTATGTATCGTTAGAACTATATCGGTAGGCACGAAATACCTCATAAGTACAATTTACTAAAAAGAACTGCCAAGGAGTGGAGCGCACTTCCTGCCTCGGTGTTCCCCAGCAAAAGATACAACCTGGATCAAGACTCTTGTCTTGAAGAGATCCAGGCCCATGACGTGCCTATTCGCAAGCGTGCCCCCTCTTAGACCGCATCGTCACTTTCCATCAGGTGTGTTGTGGTCACACGTGGGCCCATTCAATCATAAAAAAAAATCTTTGAAAGTAGAATGAATCATTGTTATGATTTATTATTAAAACGGTTTTTTCTGCTGACCGTCGTCGTATTATCGTATTTATTGTTTTCTCGGAAATATTCGCGAAATCAAACAAGCAGCTTAAAATGACACAAAGGCCATACCTTCGTTGATATATATATAGCGATATCGACATAAAATACGTTATCTATAGGTAATATTTATCGCCGTAATCACAATCGTGACTGATTAACATAATATTAATGATAACAATTACAGCAAAACTGTGACAATTGTCACGAGTGCTACCTTTACGAAATGCTCTTTACGATATTAGAATGCCACTTCCCGTCTTACTTCCCTCGTTTTCATCGCGTTGGTGATATTATCTCCCACTTATGGCTATTACCAGAAATATTAAAGTGCGGCCAAATACTATAATAATTAAGTGATGGAAAAGGAGCAGGGATCATCGAAGGCACGGAAGCGCTTTGAATAAAACAGAAGAATAACTCTAGTCGGGAAACATTTTTGTCCAAAAATGGCTACGAGCTCTTGAATCTACTAGACCCACCAATTATTATTAATAATATTTTATAATTTTTATTTTGTTTTGTGGTCTTCTATTTGTTTGATCGTATCGTGTCTCTGTTCTCTGTGTTTGTGTTATATTATTAACTTGCAATTGTTTTGATTCCACTATTATGACATTTTAATTTTTTTTTATCCCTAACATTTTCATTATATTATTAACTGATTTGTTTATTTGAATTAATGTGCATATTTTTTTAGATTAAATATTTATTTTATTTAACAGATTTTTACAATATAATTGCTTATTATATTGTATAGATCTCAAGTTATCTTAAGTAATAAAAAATAAAAAAAAAATATTATATTTTTTAAATTTTTTATTACTAAAAATTAAAAAAATATATTATATTTTTTTAATTTTTTATTCTTTTTTTTTTAAAGCGATGGCAGCATAGTTGGGAGAAGGCCCGCCTCTCAAGCCAGAGGGAGCAGGTTCGAACCCAGCCGACGATACGCACCCATTTTTTCGTTGTGTGAGCATATGTGCGTATTGTATGTCATCTGCTACATGACTGGAGCCCGATGTATGGCGACAGGCTTGCCCCGTTTTGTGGGAGAGGGAGTTTTACCTCTGCCAGCCCCTTTAGGAGAAAGGCGTAACGATGTGTAAAATTATTATGTTCGGTACGTTTGCAAGAAAAAAGGCTAACTACATTTTCACGAACTGTAACACGTTGTTTAGCTACAGTAGCTATTTATTGTACGTTTATTTTGGGAATCGACTTACTATTCTTTCTAATATTAAAATTGGTCCAATACAACGCTATTCTAGTACGTAGCAAAAATTACACTGACCGACGCAAATGAATATTACAGCAGTATTGAAATTTAAAACAACGCCCGTCGCAATTACAATGTTAGTGTAATGCAAATATTGTACCACATTTCCAGTATGCGAAATGCGGTACAATAGCACTTATATTAACTAAACTATAGGAATTACGACCAGTTGATTAAATTCCGTATTTTACTTTGTTAACTAGCGTGTTAAGGAAATGGGGATATTATTTCCAATTCAATAATAACAATTATGAAAAAAATATTATGTGTTTAATACTAATGTATTGAGTGATATGAGTATGGCAGGCAGAAACACAATTTTACGCGCAGTAAACAGTTTCGATAAGTAAAAAACTTTTTCCTTGTGTAAATGTAATTTAGTTTTAAACCCATTTTAAGTTGTCACAGTTTAATATAAAAAGCAAACCGACTTCCCGTCATTCTTATGAACAATTTTTACTTGGCTTTTGTTGATATTTTCATGCTTGACAATTTCGACAAAATTCATAAAGGCCCACCTCGGGAGTATACTCTTTCGAACTAAAACCGTTTTTTAAATCGGTTCACAATTGACGAAAATGTCGGCGAACACACACAAAAAAAACCTACGGACGAACATAAAACCTTTTCCTTTTTGGAAGTCGGTTCTAAAAATTTAGTTTTAAACTGTTAAACTTTTAGTTTTAAACTTTATGTTTGCTCCGTTTGGGGTAGAGACGATGGGTCCGTGGGGGCCGGCCGCTTTGGGGCTTTTTCGTGACCTGGCCAGGCGATTGGTGGAAGCGTCGGGTGTCCAGAATGCTGGCTTTTACTTTGCACAGAAGCTGAGCATTGCCATTCAACGTGGCAATGCCGCCAGCATTCTGGGGACCTTTCCTTCCACTAATGGTCTTTTAGTTTAAATTTTTGTGATTTATTTAGTTATTTTAATTTCTAGTTTTTAGTTAATAGTTTAAGTTTTCTTTAATTTTCTGTTATTATTTTAAGTTGTATACTTACAAATAAATCGAGTTCTCCATAAAAAAAAAAAGTTTTAAAGTTGTTTAATAGGATAACAGTCCACTTTTATATTATTACTATTGATAAGCAGCGATATTAACGAAGCGAATTTGGATAAGAAAAGCTCTACCCTGAAAAGATCTACATTATATTCCGTATGTAATTCTGGAAATAGGGAAAGCAGTAGTTCCATTCCTTGCTTCAACGAATTAGAAATGATACATAAATATATATCATAATTATATCATAAATACTAAATATTGAAGCGGTTGAACATTTTTAAGCCTCTCAGTTTTTTTAGTAGAAAAAACAAACGAGTGTAAGCCCGTGTACAATTTACTGGAGCTTCCTGTATTTCTAGATTACATTTACATAATGTATTTATTAGCACAATAGTACTAAAACTAGTTTGGCTATCATTAATGAAGCAACAAGTATATTATTGAGCTGTACATTACGAAGCACGTATTATTTGTAGAGTGAAAGCCTAGATCCTAGATCTATTTACTGCATTTATTTACGGTTTGTTGTATATTCTAGAAAGTACGTGTTGAAATTACTTATTTCCATTAAAATATTTATTATATTGTAGCTTTTTAGTAGTGAAAGATTGACTGCCTCGGTGGCTCAGTTGGCATTGAACCTGCCTTCTGAGCTTGGGGGCGTGGGTTCGATTCCCACCTAGGGCAAACATTTATGTGATGAACATTTGTGTTTGTTCTATGTCTGGGTGTTAATATGTATTTAAGTATGTATTTAAAAATATCTAAGTCTCTGGCAGCCATAGTACAAGCTTTGCTTAGTTTGGGGTCAGGCGATCGTGTGTTGAAGTGTCCCGAACTTATTTATTATTTATTCTAAATCCGTTCAGTGCTTTCGAAGATTACCCCCGACAAACAGAGTAACAAACTCCCAAATATTACCTCTTTATTGACCGAGCAAGCGTTAGCTTAAAAATGCTTTCGAATGTCCGAATCCCGGATATTTGTCTTCGTCTACAGCTTGCATTTCTTAATCGATTCTTTTGAAACTTTTAAATATTAGGTTTGATAATTGTATTTCATTTCTTTGTGGAGGACGTTTTTAAAAGTATCTTTTATTTACATATCTCTCCTATTTCAGAAAAAATCCAAAATCTGACTCGGCAAAAAAAATCTGTCTATCTAAATCTAAACCTGATAATTATTTATCGAACTTGGGGGGCTATTCCTGCGCGTGGTCACTCTCACACCTATGACGTTTCAAACGAGAGCAACAAGGACGCAAAAAGGTGAGGTGAGAATCTCAAATCTCCGAATAGGGCCACTGCTCACAATTTTTTACGAGAATCGATTGAGGAATGCGACGTCGGCCGCGAAGTTTACATCTCACAGAGACACTGGTAATATTAGTGTAGCATGTAGATTACCAGCTCATATCCATATTGCATAACACGAGTATAGGCATCTACCCCTTTTTTTATGATGGGGGGAAGTCTTCAAAAAGATGCCCGGCTGCATTGGGGTGCAACCGGGTTATGTGGGGGTTGGCCCACTAAATCCCCTCGGTGGCCAGCTTCTGTGCTTAACAGAGGGCACCGGGATTTCCATAGGAACGCACCGATGCCCTCCTAACACGTTGCTTGAAGCACCGTCCCGGACGTTGGTCCCTCATCCATCTTCACAACGACGCGGGCCACGCCGCGCCGTTGTCTTCCCTGGGGCATCTACCCCTACATAGACTGATTTAGTCTAGTTGTTCCTTTTGATCGTTCAAAATCATCACGGCCATCTATTTTAGTTTCAACTTTACTGCCCTTCTTAACATTAATTACGTCAGTAGTTGACATACAATGTTTACCACAGATACTGGATCGAGCGTTATCAATTATTTGAGCAAATGAAACGTTCTGCATATTATCAAATGAATGTGTTTAATAAGCTCTATAATAAATGTGCAAATAAGCGCATGGAGATAGCGTTGACTCGTTTCTACAAACATTATCTTCTGTAAAACAGTTATAGCTACTTTAGCTGCTGCCGCAGTTTTACCCGCCATTAAATTTTCTTTACTGTACCCTTGACAATGTGTTAGAAAAATTTCATTTTCATCGGCAATTTCAATTTCATTATTAGGCGTGAAGGCGATACAAATAAACTAATTTTCGCATTTATAATAGTTAGGATATGTAGACTTTTGAGACTACTCTACATTTATGATGTATCCCATTTGCTCTATGTAGGTATTATAAGATAAGGGGTTACACAAGGGTAACGGGTTTCCCCTCAATTGTTTATCATATACGCCAATTTTGCATCAACTTTAATGCAATGTTCGTGATTTCAGTAGAGGTTAGTTCAAATTGTATAATAAATTTAAAGTGCTTGACGTTTTATTACACGGCAATGTTAACAGTGTTTGTGAAGGTTAGCATTATGATACGCTGGTTTGTTGTTTCAACAGGAGACGCATGGATTTTTAACGAAAAATATTTTAAAAGATATTGTAGTTAGAAATATAATTATTTCTACATTTGAAAATTATTCTAACTAATATTTCCATGCCATTTCAGTACATTTACAAAACTGATCTACATTCTCAGATCAAAAACCTGTTAGGATCTACCTCAGTTTATCTTTGAACACAGAAGTGCACTAAGTACAGTAAACACAGAATAGAATTCGATTCCAGTACTTTTAACATTTTAATACCCACCTTGTGGCGTGGCTATAAAAACGATAAGGATTTAGGTATTGCACTAGGTACGTGGCTAGGCCATGAGCAAAACTCTAAAAACGATGTAAAATTTTGATTGATTTGAAACAACCAAGGTAACGACGAGATAAATTCGCGGTCACAAATTGCTACTTGCCATAAAATGTCCTGTAATTTTCCGGACTCAAGCAATAAACTTCATAATGAATACGTATTGGAATAGAGTTTTAATTGAATTGCTAGTCGAGGGTGAAATTATACGGATGAAGCTGCAATTCCAGAAGATAATAAGCATATTTTGAATAAGAATTGGTCTTGAACTTTGGTGTTGGATTTACCAACATATGATAAACTTTGTCTTGTTAATGATAAGTAAAGCATAAGAGCATATATTATGAAATCCAAAAGCATAATAAAACTACTTATAGGTGTCACCAGTAAAATTCAGTTCAGATAAAGAAAAATCAGTTGGTTTGCTTCTTGATCTAATTGAATCCATAATGAGTATCATTGCTTAAGAACTTTTAGGCTTACTGCAATCAAACTGTCGATCTGACATGATACTGAGCACAACAGGTACAATAATACATTTAACAATAAAAACTGGAGCTGAGCTGAATGGTAACAAGAAGCCAGGCGAAAATCTAAATAAAGCTAACCAAATTAACACCTTGCCGGTAAACTCCCGTTTTGCAGGACGACAGCTAAACTAGACAGCGATGTTTTAGCAACGAAGCACTAAAGCGGACTGGTGATTCTATCCACTTTAAATAAAGCCGGAAGTTATTTCAATAATATTATTAAATAAACCTACAAAGCGATTTTTTTAGTGGCTACGACTGTCTGTTTGAAACAGAGAACGTATTTTATAATTTGGATACCTATAGGGGCTATAGGTGAGTACTGCAATGGGCCTTTTATACAGGGAAACTTCTTGTACCTGTATATAGGACAAAACTTTTGAAAGTAAGCTAGTTCGTTCTCTCTCTCTCGTACCAACGATACTAGAAAGAATAGAAAGAACGAAAGCATTGTTAAATTAACAAAGGAATGTGTCATGTCTGCTGGAATCGTCGCTGTCCAACCAAAACGGTCAGACCGTAACACCGGATTCTGGAGCGAGGAACCGGTGCGAGCATGATCACTGTCAGTCAACTAATTGTGCTAAATGCCCTAATTGAAGCCGTTACCGTGACACAGCCGATGTTGCCATTGCCGACATAGCGAGCTGACAATAGCAATTATTTATTCAGGGCCCGGTGTAAACCACAACGAAGACGTGGGCGACGGGGTTAACAACACCAGCCCAATATCGGCGTAGAAACTGTTGAATCAATAGAACTCACGTCTGTAACATCATCGATTTGTATAGAATAAGGAAGGAAGGAAGACGTAAATATAGTTTAATATAATCGTGTTGTGGAATTTGCGGCCGCGGACCTAGTTTTTTCCTGTTGTTTCCTTTTACGGATAATATTATGTACTTACTTTAATGTAATCATACATAAGGCAATTTTGCAGTCTATATTTTTGCGTAGCGTTTAATTTAGAGTACCTACACCGGATGTTTTATACATAGAAATTTATGTATTTTTGTGACCTGAATTCTGTATATGTGCGTATTGTATGTCATCTGCTATATGACTGGAGCCCGGTGTATGGCGACAGACTCGCCCCCTGTCACATTTGGGACTGAATATCGTCCGGCGAAATGTGGGTGTTGTATTACATCTCTGCCAGCCCCCTCGGGAGAAAGGCATGACGATATGTTATGAATTCTGTATAATCCCACATTTTGGGGCACACCTGCAATCTGAGGAATTCTGCAGTAATTTCGAGTAACTTCGGCTGTCAATAGAGTATGGGCAACGTATCTGTGATGCCGCTGGTATTACAGGTATCCATAGGCGACTGTGATCGCTTACCATCAGGCGGCCTGTTAGCTTGTTTCATAACTATGGCATAAAAAAAAGTATAGAATGTCTGAAACGATAATGAGAAAGGTCTACAGAACTCTGTAACTAAAGTTTACGACCAGCAGAGGACAGACTAAAGAATTTTCAATAAGAATGACAAAGTACTATGACCTTTTTACGTCTTACATTGGTATTACGAAAATATATCAATATCAATATCAAAATGATGTCTTTTTTTTATTAATAATTAAACTATCTTTGGTCTTCATTTTGTAGTCATAATTACACGTAGTTAATTTTTATTATCATAATATATTTACTTGAATCTTTAATGGGTGGTAACAGCTTAAGTAGGTATACCTACCCATTTAACACAAAGATTCCATACTAAATTATATGTTATGAAATCATGGGAACAATTCTATTAATAACATAGGATGAATTTTATAATTTCTTAATACGAGTATGTTTTGTTTAAGTAGGTAATTAATTTAATGCTTTTGTTGTTTTAGTAGAGACAATCTTTGGCATATATTGGCATTTAAACTCTCCGGTAGCAGGGCTGCCCTGCTTCAAGAATATTAAGAACTTACTGGGAATCACCGGCGTTATAGGAACGGTGGTTCTATGCCGAAAGGGGCTCACTGTGCATACCATTACGTGTAAATGCGAAAGTTTGAACATAGCGATGGACGGATGGATGGATGTTTGTTACGCAAGCACGCCAGAACGAATCTGGATGAAATTTGACACAGAGATGACAGTCTGGAATAGCACACAAGCTACTTTCTAATGCAAGTAACATCGCGGGCGCGACTAGTATTCGTTTTCATGGAAAAAATGTCATTTGTCAATTGTTAACTAATCGAAATAACCTCAAAAACCAAAATAAAATACGCTACTTTAATGTCAGTGTCAATTTGTCAAAAATGCTGCTGTCAAATTTGTTCACAGATAATTTTTGGGACTTGAAATGTTCATTCTTTTATTTAGTCGATTAGTAGAAACACTACTTTCTAATGCAAGTAACATCGCGGGCGCGACTAGTATTCGTTTTCATGGAAAAAAATGTCATTTTTTTTAAATAAATTCGGGACACTTCCACACACGGTCGCCTGACTCCAAACTAAGCAAAGTTTGTACTATGGCTGCCAGAGACTGGTTGATATACATACTTAGATTTTTTTAAATACATACTTCAATCTAATATTACAATTAACTTTTAACTAGTTTAGCTTTAAATATCTGCTCTTTATTGATCCATGAAGGTATACAGAAACCTGCAACACAAGCTCTGCTTAGTGTAGGTTCTGTGGACCACTCCCCCGAGGGTTCCCGCCTTGTCGTGGCGGGGGGGCTCAGTAGCCGTGGCCTCGGCAACCACGGTGAAGCCAAGAGGAATCCGAGGTAGGGCCGCTTCTTGGGGCTTTTAGCCCAAAGCCCATATGGAAGCGGCCTAAGTAGGGTGTGGGTCTGTATTGCTCATACAGACCCACAACTGAGGCGGGGTGCAGTGTCGCGTTGGCGAGACTGCAACCGAAGGCTGGGGGCCGCGGCGGGAGAGGACTGATGGTGTGTCGTTGCCACTTTCCCTACCTTCCGCGGCCCAAACGGGGTCGCCACCGTCTGGATGGCGGACGCGGTGAGGCCGCAGAGGAAGAGGCGTGTCGGTGTGTCGTTGCCGCTCTCCCTATCCTCTGCGGCCGAAGTGGCAGGCGGCGGGGCCACTCATCTGACCCGTCGCATGGGGACCATGGGCACCTAGACACGGGTGCTGTCTGGCGCCCACGGGCAAGTTGGTCCCCGAGGAGGTGGATGATGACGATGTGTCTGGTGTTCGATACATCGTCATCGAGGGGAAGAGAGCGTAAGCTCGGGGAGGTGCCCGAAAGGGCTAGCGCTGTCGGGGCCGTGGAAGAGTACTAAAGCGTCCCCTTAGCCCCGACATATTGCGCCGAGGTGGAACACCCTTGGGTTTTTAGTGGGTAGGCCGTCAGTGGCGGGATTCCCACATAACCACTCTGTGCCCGCACCCGGGGCTGTTGGTGGTATCCATAAAGGATTTTCCCAAGGTGAAAAAAAAAAAAAAAAAGGTTCTGTGGACCAACCTACTCGTTACCGCCGAAAATATACTTTAAAACTTTAATGTACATATGTACAACAAGCTACTTTCTTTAAGAGTATTATTGTATCTTAGGTAATTTTAATTTTTCCTATGTATTATTGGCTTGTATCTATGCAATAAAGATTATTATTATTATTATTAATACATATTAACACCCAGACATAGAACAAGCACAAATGTTCATCGCATAAATGTTTGCCCTAGGTGGGAATCGAACCCACGCGACCAAGCTCAGAAGGCAGGTTCACTATCAACTGAGCCACTGAGGCAGTCAAATTAACTTTTATCGAAAAGTTTTGTTATATTCTTGGCAAGAATTGGGGACTTTTACCAACGCTCGCATATCATTCCCAAACAAAATGGATGGAATAGCTGGTTTTTTTTTCAAGATTTTAAGCTTGGTCTCGTTGCAAAAGTTTTTCATAATGATGAGCATTGTTCTCGATTCGGTTAAAACTACTGTTCTGTGTACCTGTAAATACATGTATGTGGATTTAATGTTCATTTTGTCATAGTTATACAATTGAAATTGTTCGCTTCCTGAGTTTAATCTGCAGTTTTCATATCCAACAGATCTCTGGATCATTAGTCATTTATCTACTATAGAAATATTGACGTCGACGCTTTTGTAATATTCTGATCTAAATAAGACATCTCTAATAAAATAAAAATCAATGATATTATGTTCATTTGTTTACCTACCTAGACTAAAAATGATGCCATTCTCACTGACTAAACACCCTTTCTAATAAACGTTGTATAGCCTCAGAATAGTTATACTGTGTTTTGTCTTATTTTTTCTTTTAAACTTTTAAGATAGAAAAAGACAACACTGTAAGGGCTACTTGCAGAAACTCGGGTTATCTTTTTAACTCGGAGTTAACTGCTCATCAGAAGTTAAACTCTTCTAAAAATATGAGGTTAAAATTATCCTGGCTACCAGGAGTTAGAAGACTTAGAAGCTTACCTTGAGTTAGAGCAATATGAGAGTGACAGTTAGGTCTAACATTTTACCTCTGTTAATAAACCTGCGTTTAAGAATTTATCTCCGTATCTTATGCAAGTGCCCCAAGTATAACTATTTAATTAGAGGCTATAATATATGACGTTTATTAATAAGGGATATATCCCGAAAACTACACGATTACGCAAGCAGAAATTTTCCAGGTACCTATGGGTTGTTTATGGGTAGGATACGTCGTCGGCTACGAACGGATTTTGCAGCAAAGTGACGCAGCTAGTTTAAAACGCATGGAGAGATCCTACCAATTTCAATTTAAAACAGTTACTTCAATGAAATAATGATACAAAAGAAACGACGTATGTATATTTTAACGATTGTTCTCAACGTGAATCATAAGTTGAACCAGACAGACTACTTAGCGCTTACAAATACAAAAGTAACGTGGGATATTATATTACCTACTCATTCTAGAATAACGAGGATAATAATGAAGTAATGTCGAAAATTCAAACAAACTTCCAAGGGCAGTAGGTACGTTTATACTTAGTTTATTATTTTATCGCTGACCTGACATAATTTGTATAGTTTTATGTACCTATACCTAAGGTAACAAATTCAGCGATGCTATCGACTGTCCATGTTTGATCAGATAACAAACGCTGACGTGGGGTGTAATTCGAAATGCGCTTCAGCGACGGTGACCTCAAATAAAATCATGCATATTCAACCTACATATTTTATTTCAACAAATTATTAACTACAGTAAAGGTACGCCCAATTGAACTGATCGAAAGGTTTTTAGCATGGAAAATCGAAGGTTTTCAGGATCACTTGAAAGTCTCACTTATCTATCTGTCGCAGCCAATTAACTTAATTCGCTGTTCAAGTAACAGTCTAGCCTCTTAACTAAACGACGCCGTTTCAACTATAATAGCTTCTTGATGATATTCAGCCATTCAATCAAACGCCTAGGCAAAATGACATGAAACAACACCGTTGAATACTTGCCTAGCCAAGACATTTAAGTAATTAAGGTTTCTGGTTGTTATAAAAAATATCAACGAGCAAACTTGTAATTAGATGAGGTGTGATCAACCGCTCCGTTTAGCTTCCATAAAAAAGTATTCTATTATTAAGATGCGCACTAGTGAATTACATGTTATATTGAAAGTAACTCTGTTTGTAGCCTTTTCACGGCTAAACGGCTGAACGTATCTTAATGAAATTTGATAAATAGTTGCAGGATGTCACAAGTAAGGTTTTTGGATACTTATTTCTGAATAAATAAATCTTTTTGTCATGAAAATCTGTAAATTAATAAAAAATAACGCGCCGCTTACCAAATGCGTCAGACAACATCACAGAATACTCCGTAGTTGGTACTAAAATAACAACCGATAACTTAAAACTCTGCTCAAACCAGCCAGTATTTTTTTTTAATGTTGAACTCTGATCTCTTTGGTTTATTAATTTGATAATTAGTTACAGTATATCACGAGGAGGGTTTATGGATACTATTTTTTAATAAACGCGAACGAAGTTGCGGAGAACAGCTAGTAATAATGTTAATACTCCGCCAGATATAGCATTCCGAGTCAAAAATGGTCGCGTGGGCAACACGTAGTGACGTCAATCGATGCTTAAGCAAGACAGAAATAAGTCATTTACAAATCTATCGAAAGAGACAATTAAGATGACGGGTGACGTCATTACGTGTTGGCTCCCGGAATGCTGAACCTTGTTCATGATGAAACCCTAGATCATGGTTCATTGGAATACGCGAGCGAAGCGTTTCGAAATAATACAAAGTAGTTTTTTTAAATCGCTTCAGTCTTATTTTTGTTCTAGAATGTAACAAAGCATTGCGAAGTAACATTAGTTTTCGTTTGTGAAAAATTCAAATTTACAGAGTATTTTCGTGCATTCGAGTACACTGCCCTCATGTAATATAAATACTTGGCAAAGTTTTAGATCCGCTAACTTATTCAAAATTCTAACTAAATCCAAATAAGGAGGAAAAGGTTATCGTGGCCTAAATGGGTAAATATCGTAATCCTAACTATATCCTAACTATAATATCCTACTAATATTATAAACGCGAAATTTTGTAAGAATGGATGGATGGATGTTTGTTACTCTTTCACGCGAGAACAGCTGAACAGATCTGGATGAAAAGCACAGAGATAGAATAATAATAATAATAAGTATCCTATGTGCTATTCTAGACTATAAAGTTTAGAATAGCACAGACTATAAAGTCTAGAATAGCACATAGGATACTTTTTAACCTCGGGTGAAACCGCGGGGCGCAGCTAGTGTATTATAAATACGAAAGTGAGTTTGTTCGCTTGTTTCTTTGTTTGTTACGCTTTCACGCCTTAACTACTGAAAAGATCATCACTTTGCTTACAGGTCGTACAGAGAAGGACGTAGGGATACACGTACCTTCCACTCCGAAAAAAATTACGGTGTGGGACCGCGGGTGAAACCGCGGGGCAAAGCTTTCCTAACTAATATTATAAATGCGAAAGTGAGTTTGTTCGTTTGTTTGTCCGTAACGCTTTCACGTCTCAACTACTCAACCAATCGTCTTGAAATTTTGCATACATGTTGTCTGGGGTACAGAAAAGGACAAAGGGTACTTTTTATCCCGAAAAAATTAAACGGTTCCCGTGGGACCGCGGGTGAAACCGCTGGGAGCAGCTAGTGTGTAATAAAACTGAAACTTAGTTGTAATCTTTATCTTTCAACAAATATTTGTATAAGTTTTAACATCTAATGCAAAAGTAGTTAGTTGGCTATTTTTAGATAGGTAGCCGTTTTCACACAATTATTGTGCAATCAGTAATTTTATAGACTTGTATTAGATAAAAGATAATAGTAGGTACATAATACAACTGCCATAAAAACGATTAATTACAAGAAGCTACTTTTTTTGCTGTAATATAATCTGCTTTAAGTTTTTTTTAATTACCATAAACTAAAAAGGTAGTTTTAGATTGTTTGTAGCAAAAACCAGTAGCTACTTATTAGATACGTAGAATAAGCTAAGAACCGATAGAAATCTTAATTTCTATCGATTCTTAGCTCTTCTTTAGCTGCTTTTTTTGCTGTAGTCCGGACTATTCCGGACTTATCCGTAGAGATTTTGTTTACTTACAAAAATTCACAAACTGAAATGCAAAAATTTGGTAGAGCAAAAAGTGAACATTGAAATATGAACTCTAAACTATCGTGGACAACGTATAGTCCGGACTCATCTGTAGAGATTTTATTTACTTACAAATAATTCACAAACTGAAATGATATAATAAAAATAGAGCAAAAAGTAAATATTGAAATATGGACTCTAAGCTACTGTCGATAACGTATACTATTGCAAATTACAATAATCGTACATACATGCTCTTCGCTGAGCAATTGCAATGTGTAACGGAATAGTGCAAAGTTGGATTCGTTTCACAAATTCGGAAGTAAGTACAGTACATGTTACAGCCACTCTACTAACAAAGATGCAATAGATACACAAGTAGAGCCATTACACACCTATCAGCGGTGCTATTAAGAAATCATTCGTTAACGACAACTGTGGGACACAAGTATCCAAAATTCAAAAGAAAAGTAATCGAGTCTCCATACAAAATAACTGGTCACGTGATCAATTTTGTATGTTGACTTGATTTCTTTTTTCTCGAATTTTGCAAACTTATTCAAATTCATTTATTTCAAATATCAAATTCATATTGGTAACAAAATAAGTCCATACAAGGACTTAATATGAATTTAAAAACATGTTATGTTCTGAAAGTTGTTCACTTTGACGAGTACAACAACACCCTTAAGTATTGCTACACCCAAAACCAGCACGTTGTATAATATGTATACGCCATAGGCACAAAAATCAAAACACTTCATTTCTACGATTAAACATGCTTTTACATCCAAATAATAAAAATAAGTAAGTACATCGCACCGCCTATGAATAAAAAATGAACTCAGCGATCGTGCAGCTTAGAACAAAATTGTTAGATTACTAGATACTCTGCATCAAGGTAGAAGTTAATGAAAGTGTATAAAAAATCGATTAGAATATAAAAAATACATACATATGATAGATACCGAATGGTTGTGGGTGAGGGTGTAGCGAAACGAAACCCCGCGCGGATTCACCGGACATTGACAAATTTCTCAGGCATCAACCTTCATGTATTTATGAATAATTGCTAATAATATTTGAACATCAGCCCCTGTGGCGTGCCAAACAATGCCGTGTTGTACGAGAGTGTTTTGTAAACACCTTCCTTTGCCACTTCTTCGAACAATAACACAATGAGATCTTTGCCTGACCAAATCAGTTCAGCTTGGAATGGGGTAAAATAAAATTAATATTGTATTATGTAGCCGTTGTTTGTCGCGTTTTTCTTACAACTATTTCTACGTGTCGCTTAAAATAGTTAACACCATTTATAAGTATTTCATTTTTTCTCTTCTGTTTTTTATTATCGTTTGTTATGTTATATTATAGTTTATTTTAATTTTCTTTTGTCTGCTACTAATTATGTATTTAAACATGTTTTGGAGTATGGTAACGTACAACAAAAACAACACGTTCCTCGTTTCTCATTCGGACCGCTAGAGTGTGGAATGCTCTGCCAGAGTGTGTGTTCCCTGACACTTATAATCTGGGTGTCTTCAAGTCTCGAGTGAATCGGTTTCTTCTAGGCAAGCGTGCTCCATCGTAGGCCGCATCACTGCTTATCATCAGGCATGTTGGCAGGCAAACGCAAGCCTATTAAGTAGTAAAAAAAAAATGGTTCAGCTCTGGCTTTTTCTTCTTTATACTACTTTGTAATTGACTGTACTCTGTTTTGTGTTTAAATAAATAAAATAAATATATTAAATACTTTTTAAATGCTTGTTAGCTAATTCGTTAATTTAAGTACAATGTGTGTGCAGAGTACCAATCCATGGGTATTAATATATTTTGCCGAACAACTGTAGGGCTACTTGTACATGCATACGTCACACGCAGTACGTACGTACCAAGGCGTTTCAGCTGCATGTTATGTATGATTTTCAACAGGTTGTTTTTGAGCAGTAGTAATAGTACAGTGAACCGACATTTGACATTGTCCCTGGCCTGACTTTCCCCTGCAGGGCTGGCACGGGCCGAGGACAAATTGCCTTTTCACCGTTTTTATCTGAGCTTAGATGTGAAAAAGCTAGAATACGGATATGTTTGTCCTTTTCTCGTAGGATAAAAATGGTAGAAAGACAATTTGGCTCCTGCCCGTGAGCCCTGCTGATGCCCATGTCCGGTGACAGAGAGTGTATCTCAAGAGAATGTAGTGTTTGCAAAAATAATTAAGATTTAGCTCATTTGAGATTAATATAACGCACAAAATATAGCTTGTATTATTCTACAACATTTGACTTTTCTTCACTTACTTTACCCTTCAGATGACGAACTTGTTATGAAGATGAATAACTTTCGGGTGTTCACAATTTAATTAATACGTGCTCAGTGAATGTTTCAATTATGGTTATTATTTAAAAAAAAATACAATAAAAAGAACGAACGCTGGCGAAGATTCGCAGCTCTGTGATAAAAACTCATTGTATGCAAATTCGTTAAATTAATTCAGGGTTAATGAATTTACCGAATATAATTGCGAATAAAATACAATTGTTACGATATGTCTTGTTCACGTAAAAGGGGCCCCATTTAAATATTTTTAGGTATTATTGTGTGTATTAAGCAACGAAGGGTTAACAAGGTCAGGTACCCAGGAACCGTCGGGTTAATTAATCAACTAATTAATGAGGCAGTAACAAACAAATAACATTGTTTATAGCAGGTGCGAGAGTAGAGTTCCCTAAAGTGCACCTATGTTACGTACGGATAAGATTAAAGAACTTATAGTATTAAGATAAACATTTGTGGAAGCTGTAAGATTTTAAAAAAAGATTAAATCGTCCGCTACAAAAACCAAATAAGCAATTAAATTGAAAACCTGCTATTTTTACCGACTAAGATGACAGTAAGTGATTTTTGACAGCAAAACAGCAACGCTGACGAATATTTGCTCGTTTATTTTTAGAGCTGACCAAAATCTAAATATATAGCTGCTCATTAAAATCGTAGCCCATTTAAAGTAGCTCGTCCATATGACACGTTCGCGAGGAAATAAAAAGAGGACAATCAATAGTGCTTGTGTGATGGTGGATTATAATTTTCCTTTGTGGAATGTCAATCGACGGGTGGCACATACGGGGGGAAGGGTGCCCTTGAGCCAGACCACAGCTTATGTACTAGCTACTACGTGCACCACGGCCTGACATAGCACCCCTGGCACAAATACCTACATTCAAAGCTTTCTGTTTCATCGGTCAGTATCATGCTGGACAATAAATATAAGTAATATATAGATCGGTTTTAATTGTAGGTTGTTGCTTGACATAACTAGGCTGGCATGCTTTCGCTTTCAAGTCAATTAGAAGTCGCTTCATTTAATCAGAAGTAGTTTTCTGTTACACCTGGCAAGTTTAATAAAGGAGATTGACAAGAATAAACATAATTTAACTGTAACTAATTTGTTTTATTTATTCTGCGATTTGGAGCTTTATTTTGTAAAGGTTTGAAAAGTGCTGTGGTCACAATATTTTAACTTTTTTCCTAGCTGTCGCCAGTAGGGTTCGTTGGGAGCTAAAATTATTTTTTGTGCCAACGACCACGACCAAACTGTCACCACTAGTGAAAACGACAGTTAAACCGATAGAACTCTAACATGGAAAAACCATTTTTTAAACTGTATACATTATAATGACAAAACAATAAAAATAATGACTATTTTTATGACCCAACGAGACCTACTGGCGCAGTTGGGACAAAAATTAAAACTATATCCGAACGGTCGCCACAGGTGGCTGTCTTGGTGGTGGTCGTTGGGAGCAAGCCTAAATATGTATAGGACTTGCTAAATTGAGGATAACTTTATTATCATGATTCAATGGTTCTATTGAATCGATTACAAAAAAAACTATATTTTTGCCCAACTGCGCCAGGAGGGTTATATTTTTCAAGTGTATGTACATATGTTTCTTTGGCACGCCCTACAGCCTAAATAGCTTGATAGGATTTCGTCATGTGAGGTGTCATTTGAATCGTCTTGATGGTGGAAGGTACATGGGGTACAATATTTTGCAGTAGGGTTTTTGTTTTTCTTTCAATAATGTTACTTGTTACTAGTAGTATCCAAATATTATACCTACTCAGAAAATATTTTTGATAACATTTTTACTCACATGTGATTGGGTAGGTAAGCCATTGCAATTATAAAAGGACTTATTGGTTAAAAGCAGCGGTCGGCAACCCGCGGCCCGCGGGCCATATGCGGCCCTCGTTCCTCCTCCTTGCGGCCCGCGAGGATTTTGTAAATGAATAAAAAAATCGGAACATTTTGCTCACACGTCGTCTGGCCCCAAACTAAGCAAGGCTTTTACTATAGCTGCCAGAGACAAAAAACATTGATTTTTAGTAGTGCTCCCGTCCCTAGTGCTAGTGTCCCCGGGTAGTGCTAATCGGGTACCAAACTCTGGTGGGAGGCTTCGGCCGTGGCTATTTACCACCCACCGGACCAAGCCATGCCGTGAAATGACCTAATCGTGTTTCGGGATGTAGTCCGGTGTAACCGTTCCGAAGACGGGTCTGAGCAGTAGCACACTTGTAGCACCTCACTCAACTGCCGTCTTTGTACTTCTTCACTCTAGTAAACTCCAAGGCTAGAGTGAATAAGTACCTTATAGGTCGTCGTGCTCCATCTTAGACCACAACGTCGCTTAACATCAAGCGAGTTGGTGGTCAAACGCCGACCTATTTTACATTTAAAAAACCTATGGTATAATATTTATAGATAGAAACTTATTGTAAGTTTTTTTAACAAGTGCGGCGCGTCTCTTGCTTATTTTGACACTGTGCGGCCCTAGCCTATCAAAACTTTGCCGACCGCTGGTTTAAAGCTACTGCAAACCCACACAAAACAAATAAGGCAAGTTCTCACACATTGAAGTACATGATAGATCCATCATAATATTGTTCTACAGTTGACTAAACACCTCACACTCTGTCCAACATTGTCAATACAGGTAATATCACCATGGAAATTTTACATACAACAAAATGTAACATCAACAATGGGCAAAAGAACTATGTAACGTGTCCCCGTTCATATCCGCATGGTGGCTACTGTTTTTGTGAAAGTTTTTGTTGGTTCGTAGGCTAGATAGAGATGCTTAAACATATTATCGCATTTAGCATAGATATTATACTAAGTGTGACTTTGCATTCCCGCGGAATTTGTAGAGGTAGCTAAACTCCATTAGCAGAGCACGAATAAACTATGGGTTAACCTTGAAATCGAGAAAACAGCTGTTCCATAAAAAAAGTTAGTTGATTGTCGAAGAGCCGCGGGAATGCAAAACAACACGGTGTATAGGATTAATTGGATTGGATTCATAATCTTTCGATCGAGGCAATACTTACACTTAGGGTACCTACTGAGGTTGCTTTTGGTATAGGAAAAACTATTATTTCTGAATTACTACATAGGTACTAATAGGTACATGGATAATAAAATTATTCTACATTGGTACTTTGGGGGACAAGTTTACTTTCACAAGTTGTTCTCTAACGCATAACTTACTGCAAGGAGCACTTGAGATTTTCGAGAAGTTCTCAATACTTAGGGCCGCATTATAAAACGATGCTCAATCAAAGTTTTAAATCTCGATTTAAAACTCTGAAGTTTTACTAAAAACTAGTTTTTGCATTTCGTCGCGCCTTTCCCCGAGGGGGCTGGCAGAGGTGTAATACAACACCCACACTTCGCCGGACGATATTGTCCCAAATGTGACAGGGGGCGAGCAGATGACATACAATACGCACATATTGTGTGCACACAATGAACAAATTTGTGCGTCGGCTGGGTTCGAACCCGATCCCTCTGGCTTGAGAGGCGGGCTTTCTCCAACTAGGCTATCATCGCTTTTAATCATTAATTTTAGATTCATGACTGAGCGTCATTTTAGGATGCGGGCCTTAGTTCATAATAGCTTCAGGATACGAATTAAAATTCAATAACAAAGAAAAAGCTGAAACTGTAGGATTGTTTTTTTGGACTAGCACATCGGGTTTTAGTTAGAGGAACTTTTAGTTAGAGGAATTACTTGGATTCCTTGGAGGTCTAGACAAGGGAGGGTTCTTGTTCGTTCTTGGCGAAAGCAAAATATTCGCAAATGTCTATAATTTCAAAGGCTTTAAAGATTACCTACCTTACAATTATACCTACAACCTTACCTTACCTTACCTGATTAGATACCTACAAGAGATTTAAAAGCTAACATTATAGAGCAGGCGGCTCAGCTAAAATGAATATACGATAAAACTAAAAACGTAGCTTGGTTTGCTCGTCTTTTGTTGAAGACATATGACCTGGATAACGCTATTAGGCTAAGGTCGACGCGTCGATTGGGTAAGAAACTCCAATTAGGTACCTCATTAGGAAAGAAGCGATTGTATCTTTTGGAGTTTCGTCGCCATGTCCTGATGACACATCAATCATTATCGATCGACGCCTGTCTGTTTGTACATACTTTTCTATGTGTTTATATTTTTAGTACTGAAGTAATGAAACAGTGTGACCCAACAACCTTTAACAACTTTAATTTCTTTTTTAGATACCCAACTATGTAAAATCGACTCAATGGAAAGATTGGTAGTCCAAGGTCAGGTAGTAGGAAAGAGAGGTAGAGGCAGATCTCCTGCCCGCTGGACGGATCTCATCAAGACAGCGACAAACGCTTCCATGACGCAGTGCTTGCGTAATGCGACGAACCGGCGAAAAATTGTTTTTTTTTTAATTTAATTCGTATTTTTTGTATTATTATTATTTTTTCTCTGATCTTCCAGTGTATATGTTATGTTTCCTTTGCGCGCTAGCACTATTGTTGTTCTTATAAGTGGTGACCTGTATTTGGCCTATCTGTTAATATCTTTGTATGTTTTTACGTTTAACCAGGCTGTTTGGATGACCAAACAGCCTGGTTAAATATAATCGTGGTTATCCAAATAAAATAAAATAAAATGGAGAAGCATTGCGAGAGCAGTAGCTACCGCCGCCGGGAAGACTGACGACAATGAGGACCCATGTACCACCATCTTAGTGACCACGACCACTCTGCCAAGAGTGCCCGATTAAGAGTCCAGCGACCTAACTAACTTCGACCTAGGCGACCTAGACTAACTTCGCATTGGCTTAAGGTATTCTATAGCTATCGTCTAGAAGAAGAAGACGAACGAAGAGAGCGAGTAATGATACTGACGAGCCTCTAAACTTACCTACAGAGTGACAAAGTGCAATTTCAATTTTTTTTATGACTTTTGCACTTCTGTAATCATTCTAAAGTAACTAAGAATTTCCCTTGTATTATGGATTCATTTAACAGCTAATGATGTAGACAACGTCCCTATGTAAAAGGATTATTGATTTGCTTTGTCTATCTATTGAATAAATCAGTCAAAAGTGACCCCTTAAAAATGCGGATATTTTTCATACCTATTTTCGCTTGAGAACGTTTTTAAATAAAACCAAGAACATAGGGGCGGAGATATTGTTAATTTAATTGTACATGATAATTGTCATCATAATCTGACAAATGGTTTTCAAGAAATTTGAGTAGCGTGTTTGTATGGAAATTTCAGAGCGTCGCGGCCTTCTTAAGAAGAACTATCTAAAATAGCTAGTAGTACGAGTAGTACGTACGATTTAGTCGGTTATTCCTATTCTAATCCTAGACTATAGTTTTAACCGCACTCGGTGGCTGCGTCTCGCATAGCACTGATCAGTGGTATACGTCGGAATAAACGACTAAATCGTGAGTAATTCCCGTTTCATAAAATCATAATTTGTGAAAACCACTTCAGTTTTCATAACAAAGAATTATTTTCCTGAAAAATTATAGGAAAATTCGATTTCCCGTCCTCAAGTCATCGTCGGAAATAATCATTATCTTACAATACAAACGTCGAATAGTTCCGATAGATAGATTGACTTAGACTATACCTTACTTAGCTAAGTCAATTAGCTTTTAGCACTTTTAGGCTATATAAATGCACAGATGATTTTTTAAACGATCGCTAGGTATAGTCTCTGTTTGGACGGATACTTTTCAGCTATTAGCCAAAATATTTGTCCATGAAAGTTGAAAATCGACGAGACGACTATTACATCACTTGTGCGATCGGGCAAACAAATGCACGTTTGTCTACATTTTTTTTTATTGCATTTGCTTACGCTCTAAGCACAAACCTACACCAAAATATTCCATTAGATAGTTGATTGAATCAGGCGTTACTTTACGAAAGTTCATCTTCAAAACTGTTACTTTAACCAATCTCTAGTGTACTCGTATTTCAGCTCGAACGTCAAATTAGATACGCCAAGGAATACGGGTTCCAATTACTATTAAGCTAACCTGAGTTTTTTTTTAATAATGATAAATCTGAATTAATTTAATGTAATTTACTAAAAACTTTACACAATTTGACATTCGAAGCTAAGTTAAGCTTTATGTGGTGGCCGAGAACTCGGCCACGCGCTCGGTGAGTCAACACGTCCTGAGGATGCTTAGTGGAGAGGCGAAACACGTGTCGACGAAGTGCTCTAAGAATAACGGTTTTTATTGTTCTTTTAAAGCTTTAAACAATCTTTCAATTGTATAAATAATAATAATAATAATAAATCATTTATTCATCGAGTATCATAGACTCATACAAGTTTAAATTAAATAATCATCAGAGTAACAGTCACATTATTATCATCATAAATTGCACCACATTAATAATTAACAGAATAATAGAAATACATTATGGATTAATAAACTAGAATGGAAGAAATCAAAATGTCAGTAAGTACAAAAATAAAATAAACAATAAAAATAAAAAATGTCAAAAATACAAGAATCAGATAATGTCATTCCAATAAAATAAAATAATACAAAATAATAATACAATAAGATGTCAAATATAAAAATTTTGAAAATCAAATAAATTCAATGTAGACGCAAAATATACATAAATTTAAATAAAACATGACCTTAAACCATGATGGCTTAAAGTTTCAATTAGCTTCGAATATCAAATTATTTAAAGTTTCTAGTAAATTTCATTGAATTAGTTCAGAATTATCCAAATTTAAAAAAAAACTAGGTTAGTTAGACATAAACATAAATGGTAATCATTCATTCCTTCGTGCAGGTTTAAAACACACTTTTCAAATTATGACGAGGTCTATCAGATAGCCGCGACGTCTCCAGCATGACCAAATCTTGTAAATCCATCATATTGTTAAGTTTAAATCCATTTAGTATAAGGAAGACAAAACCTACAATACCGGTAGCCTTTGCTTCGAAGGTCTTAACTAAAGGTCTGCCACCATACTGACTGGTGGAGTTTTTGAATGAGTCTGTGTTTATGCTGAGAATTCCTCTAATATCTTTAACACCACCGAACTACCTCTTCAGGTTAAAAAGAGTGCATTTTCCCCTCAAAGTTTGCTTTGCCGTGACCATCAATAAATCTCAAGCCAAACTCATAATTTACTGAAATGCTTTTTACAGTTAGTTATACATGGCCTGCTCCAGAGTATGCACGGAGCAGCCTGGTGTTTCTAAAAAAATAAAAATATGGTATACAAAGAAATACTGAGGTAGGTATTCGTTGCAAACAATTTTTAATTTTCAATTATCTACTTTTAGACTGCCTCGGTGGCTCAGTTGGTAGTGAACCTGCCTTTTGAGCTTGGGGGCGTGGGTTCGATTCCCACCTAGGGCAAACATTTATGTGATGAACATTTGTGTTTGTTCTGTCTGGGTGTTAAGTTATTTAATTATGTATTTAAAAATATCTAAGTATGTATATCAGTCTCTGGCAGCCATAGTACAAAGCTTTGCTTAGTTTGGGGTCAGGCGTGTGTGGCGAAGTGTCCCGAATTTATTTTTATTTATTTAAAGGGATTTGCAAATAACAAAGGCACCAAATATAGTACATTACTGCCGCGGTCTATAATGACTACTTTTCTGGTCGCGCTGATGATGGCCGACAGCGCAGCTCCAGACCGACACAGCGCGGTCAGCGTGCATTTGATGGACGAGCTGAGATAAAGGCCGAGGCCGTAGGTCGAGGCCTTTACAGCGAGGACAGCAAGGGCTGCAATGATGGCCAAGCTGGGAGGTCTAGAGCTCGAGGCAATCATAGCGTGACCAGCGAAACAGTCATAGTGGGCCAAGGCTTTTATAGTGTTTTACTCAAAAATGCAAGTACCTAACCTAAAAAAAACCAGCAAGTAATTGAAATAAAATATATATATATTATTAACTAGAAATTTAATTAAATGACAATTACGAAAAGTACAGTTACTAAAATTCAACACCTTCTTTCCCGGTTTCATATTACTAATAGTTTGCGATAATTTTAATGCGGTGTTTTTTTTTTTTAGCAATGGTAGTTGGAACTATGCAGCCAAATATGGAATAAAATTTTTTTGTACCTATCTCTTTATATACAAACAGCTGTGTTTGACCAGCAAAACTTTGCCGGCCGCTCCTTGAAACAGAACGGCAAGGTCGACTTTGCTCAAACAAGGTTGTCAAAATAATGACTACATTACATGCATTTTTGAGTAAAAATAATTATTACCTTAAATTCTACTAGTACCGAAGATAATCCACAGCTAAACTAGGGGTCTCGGTGGTTCCATGGTTTAAACCTAGTACCTACTATACTATAATTAAACCGTGTTTTGGAATAAGACCGGTAGAGTTGTCAAAAAAAAGACAAGTTGCGCAACTAAAAAATGGTTCCTAACCGTACAAATTAGTCATCGTAAGGTGGGTTTCCAAGCAGAAACACATTACAGATTTTACCCTATACCATTTTTTACAAATGGTCTGCATTTGGTTGGCAGCTCCTCACTAGTACCTGGATTCCGTGAGGTAGCGCACGAGGCGGCCGCGCAGCACGGCGAGCGTGTTCTTGTCGAGCTCCACGCTGCCGCCGGCTCAGAGAGTTCTGTAGGATCCTGCGTGTCTAGTATAGTCAGGGTAGTATCTCACCTCCCGCGACCTCATGAGGTAGCGCACGAGGCGGCCGCGCAGCACGGCGAGCGTGTTCTTGTCGAGCTCCGCGCTGCCGCCGGCTCAGTGTTCTGTAGGATCCTGCGTGTCTAGTATAGTCAGGGTAGTATCTCACCTCCCGCGACCTCATGAGGTAGCGCACGAGGCGGCCGCGCAGCACGGTGAGCGTGTTCTTGTCGAGCTCCACGCTGCCGCCGGCTCAGAGAGTTCTGTAGGATCCTGTCTTGTCTAGTATAGTCAGGGTAGTATCTCACCTCCCGCGACCTCATGAGGTAGCGCACGAGGCGGCCGCGCAGCACGGCGAGCGTGTTCTTGTCGAGCTCCGCGCTGCCGCCGGCTCAGTGTTCTGTAGGATCCTGCGTGTCTAGTATAGTCAGGGTAGTATCTCACCTCCCGCGACCTCATGAGGTAGCGCACGAGGCGGCCGCGCAGCACGGTGAGCGTGTTCTTGTCGAGCTCCACGCTGCCGCCGGCTCAGAGAGTTCTGTAGGATCCTGTCTTGTCTAGTATAGTCAGGGTAGTATCTCACCTCCCGCGACCTCATGAGGTAGCGCACGAGGCGGCCGCGCAGCACGGTGAGCGTGTTCTTGTCGAGCTCCACGCTGCCGCCGGCTCAGAGAGTTCTGTAGGATCCTGTCTTGTCTAGTATAGTCAGGGTAGTATCTCACCTCCCGCGACCTCATGAGGTAGCGCACGAGGCGGCCGCGCAGCACGGCGAGCGTGTTCTTGTCGAGCTCCGCGCTGCCGCCGGCTCAGTGTTCTGTAGGATCCTGCGTGTCTAGTATAGTCAGGGTAGTATCTCACCTCCCGCGACCTCATGAGGTAGCGCACGAGGCGGCCGCGCAGCACGGTGAGCGTGTTCTTGTCGAGCTCCACGCTGCCGCCGGCTCAGAGAGTTCTGTAGGATCCTGTCTTGTCTAGTATAGTCAGGGTAGTATCTCACCTCCCGCGACCTCATGAGGTAGCGCACGAGGCGGCCGCGCAGCACGGCGAGCGTGTTCTTGTCGAGCTCCGCGCTGCCGCCGGCTCAGTGTTCTGTAGGATCCTGCGTGTCTAGTATAGTCAGGGTAGTATCTCACCTCCCGCGACCTCATGAGGTAGCGCACGAGGCGGCCGCGCAGCACGGCGAGCGTGTTCTTGTCGAGCTCCACGCTGCCGCCGGCCACCGACTGCACCAGCACCTGCCACCGACTCAGGGCATTCTCGAGGATCCGTATGTCTTTCTTGTCTATTCTGTTGGGTTAAAAGTGAACTTCATTAGCAGAAATCCACCTGGCCTGGACAACCACAAAAGCAGCGTTTTTAAACTACAGATATTCTATAGCTTGCAAATATTATAAATTTGGATGTAGGAGGTAACATCTGAAATTTCTGGTGCAATTTTAAAAATTATTTGACTGATAGAAAGTTACACAATAGTTATGTGTCACAGATATGGACGTACCATACGTTGGGACAAATAAATAGATACATAATTATCCTCCAGCCTCACACCTAAGAAAATTCTTTGCTTCTGCCCCTACAAAGATTCTGGGTACGCCCATGGCCACAGGCTATGAAACGTAAGCAAAGCCGCTGGCAGTATGGTATTCAATAAAGTTATCATGGAATTTAGAAAAGTCTATTTCAGTCACTGCCTTTCTAGATGGAAAAGTCATCAGAGTAAGTGAATGAAACAATATTGCATGTACCAGAAATGGAGCCTCTTTTCAACCTTTTCAGGAGTGTCATTATCAAATGACTGAATCTATCTTCATGAGTGATAGTAGATAGCTACCTAGTTTGCGTTGTAAGTATGAACAATAGAAACTTACAAAATATGGAAAATAATCAGAGCAAAAGTAGTAGTGTGCTGCTAGCTAGTAAAAACATACCTGTCAGCTAACTGCATTTCAATATCAACACCGTCTTCTTTATAATCAGGCAATTCATTGTCATTCATAGTTTCTTCTGCATCGGAAAATGATACTATCTTGTCATTTTGACCTGAAAAAGAAACAGGAATCCGTTTTAGACACAAAATCTGGCAATACCAAGTGAATCGGTTTATTCTAGGTGTGATCCATCAACATCATAGACCACATCAGGCGAGACGGAAGTCAAAGGCTAGCCAATCCTCTTTAAAAAAAACTGTTCAAGTTTTAGCTAGAAGTAAAAAGATGGACTGGTGCATTTTATCATGGGAAAATGCATAAGGCCTGTATGGTAGTAGTACAATATATTTATACATGTATATAATAGCTTACTAGCTTGTTAGTATACTTTTTAATAACAAGAATATTCCATTTGAAAACCCTGATTTTACTGTCTGTTCCTCACAATTCCATGTAAATCTTTAACCATTCAAGAGGGTGCAGATCTTGGGGCTGCATACTAAAACGACGCTCAGTCTTGAATCTCGATTTTAAACTGGTTTTGTCATATTTAGAAGATCTATACCTATATTGTGTTTAACAATAGACACGATGCCAGCCAAGCACAAGCCTATTATCGAGTTAAAAAATATTATAGAAACTCTCACCAGCTGCATAAAAGGCCAGTTACAGTACTGCATTCTGGAACACTATGACAAGTCAAAATATGCTTACTTTTAGGCAGAGGCTGCACAGTCTGATCAGGCAGTAGCTGATATTGCTTGAGTAGCTGCCAGTGGTTCATGAGAGACTTGGGTGTGCGGGACTGGTAAAACACATGTGGGTTGGCCTCTAGCAGCTCTTGGAACTTGTCTATAGTTGGGTGGGAGTTCTGGAAATACAAAAATTTAGGTCAGAATAAGATTTTATACATAATATAATCATTTAAGGTCACAGGTGTTGAAAAGCTAGCAATACCAGTAATTGGCATTACTGGTATTGATAGACAGTATGTCAATAAAGAGAATCATTTTAAGTTGGCGAAAGATAAAAAAGTTTGTTGAACTGATAGTGACACCAACAGTTAATATTAACTAAGATTATGACAGCTTGACACAGTGGTGTGTTAAGTATATTAAAATATATCTAAATAAAATGTAATATCAATGTTAAGCTGATTTCATTCAATTCAAAAGTTAGCTTAGTAATACAATTATTTTATCACCAACAAATTTGCCAAAAAGCAGACCTACCTGTGTAAGTCTGCTATTAAGATTTTCATCCAAACTTACACTTTTCAAAGTGCCTAGCAACTCTTCCTCTGCAGTGGAATACAATGTCTGCTGCTGTACTGCAGCCACCAGATCGGGATGCAAGTTACTCATGGCAGCAACAGCAATTCTCGACACTTCAGCATTGTACAGTAAAGCATACCACCGAGATTGAAGCTCGCTCACAGTGAAGCGACAGGAGAACTTTATGCCTCGATGGACCATACGCAAGTCATTAGTCTGAAACATTACAATTTCTTGGTTATTTTATGAGCATGCACACTTATATTAAATATATATCATATTTTGTAGAGAGATTAATATCATCCAAGCATTATAGCAGATAACATTGTTGGCATCTGGTTGATTATTAATACCATACTAACCTGTTGTACACCAAGTATCAAAGCAAGGTCATCAGTAGGTTTCCAACGGCCCAAATCCTTCGTAGACAATTGGCTGAGCTGGCCTTTGCGACGAGCTTTACGGCCCATGCTGCCCATAGAATGAACTCTGCTGGCAACTCTCCTGCGTTCAGGAGCTGGGGTTGAAGGCGTCGGAGGGGCACTGCTGGTAACCGGGAACTCTGGCGGTTGGCTAGTGTACGACTGTGTACGCATACGCTTGTCTCCTTTGCCGAGAGACGCTCCTGGTTGCAAACTGTATTCAACCAGCTCATCGTCAAAACGCCTTCGTTTTATAGATCTTGAGGAACTGAAATTTTACATACAGCACATATTAGTTCTCAAAATACACGTACAAAAGTACGAAATGTTTACATATCCATAATTTGATTATACATCTGCACGAACTTGAAGATGAAGTACAAAATACCTGCGTCGTTTGTTGTCGTCTCTGGAACTGAGATATGGGGAAGGCGTAGCTCCAGTATACTCATTTGTATCAGATGTATGCGATGGAGTTGCGGGAAATTCCATCGTAGAGGCTCAATATTCTCGATACAAAACAAATTATTTGCAAGTTTTGCATGCTCAACTTTTCGCCTTTTTCTTAGTTTTTTATTTTATTTCTAGATTTTGTTGCCAGTACTAGACCTGCCTAGCGCTACCATTGCTACCAAGCTCATAATGCGCCTATCACACCTTACAATGTGTCGTGTGCGAAATCTACCAATTTTCTGACATGTTTCTACTAATCGACTAAATAAAAGAATGAACATTTCAAGTCCCAAAAATTATCTGTGAACAAATTTGACAGCAGCATTTTTGACAAATTGACACTGACATTTAAGTAGCGTATTTTATTTTGGTTTTTGAGCAGTGTGACCATTTGTGGCAGATTTCTGCCATTTTGGCAGATTTGGCCCCTAAATTTTGTCTGTGACAGATTATACTGACGATTAACAAAAGTAGCAGATTTAGGCAGATTTTAAAGATTCCAAGAAAATTCGCATTATGTTACTTGAATTGTCAATGAAGTATAATTATTTGAAATTTTACGACTCTTTTTTATCTAATAATACATTAAGTAAAATTTATTATTACATTTAAAAAAATGATTTTATGAAACTGGCAACTTCATCAATTGTAAACTATTTCTGAAGAGACGGTATTCAAAACCACCATAACGTAAATGTAAACAACTAATACTTCTAATAATCCAAACCATGTACAATATGTAGGTATTAGATTCATATTGGAATTATATGAATCTAATGGACACCAAGATCAATACTACAGAAAGACACCCAAGAAAACACTACGAGGTCCGTCCTCTTCCGTGCTCCAGCGAGAAGTGCCGGTTGGGCGGGTCGGGCGACTCAGGCGCTACTCCTTCATTCCTTACGCTACATTCATTCATTCATCCGCTACATTCCTTTAACAGTTCACTCGCAAAACGTCACACAGCAGACCATAGACTGCATTCTTTTGTATGTGTTGCTAACACGGCCCTCCTGCGCCGTGCATGCCCTCAGGCACGCTTCTTATATTGGTTCCAACTTTGCACATGAATTACGTCTCTGTCAACACACACATGATTTTAATGGCTGTTAAAATCTTTAAGCTCGGCCTATCATGACTCATGATGTCCTAAATAGATAGAACTTCAGTTGCAACCTTTTCATCATTTGATTCCTTTAGACTTGGGAATTTCTACCACTTTGTAACTAGTTATCTCATTCATTAACTTCATCATCAATCATAACACCGAAAAAAAAGTCTTTTAGGTTTCTCAATAGTTCTGCAATTTATCTTTTTTTTTTAATAGTACTGACCATCTAAACCAAAGCTGATATATTTAGGCTTAGGAATTCCCTATACGACTGCTCTTTTAGCTCACTCCCTTAATCCGAAGTAGTGCCTGGTCCAGATCATTCCTTTAGTCTTAGGAAGTCGCTGCTTCAGCTCACTACCACTATTCTGGCGAGTGCCTATAGCAACCTTTCAGGTCATCTATCAGCTACTAATTCACTTACTGTTCAGCTATTTTAGCTCACTCCCTTAATCCGAAGTAGTGCCTGGTCCAGAACATTCCTTTAGTCTTGGAAGTCACTGCTTCAACTCACTACTTCTATTCTGGCGAGTGCCTATAGCCGTCTTTCAGGTCATCTGCATATATATAGTCACGACTGTTTCCCATATGGGTAGGCAGATACCACTTCTTTTCACTTGCTAAGATCCTGGCATACATCTTTCGCTTCTTCTACTTCCATGAGGCTTTTCATACACGCTTGTCGTTTCATCTAGTACTGCTAATCTAATGAAGTTAGTTGCCAGACATAATAACATTACACGATTTGCTAAAAATAATTCCGGTATCTTTTGCCTTGATACCTTTATCGATGTATTTCTATTTCATTTATGGCGCGAGAAAACTACATCTCACTTCTGATGTAAACTATTTCTGAAGAGACGGTATTCAAAACCACCTTAACGTAAATGTAAACAACTAATACTTCTAATAATCCAAACCATGTACAATATGTAGGTAATTCCAATATGAATCTAATGGACACCAAGATCAATACTACAGAAAGACACCCAAGAAAACACTACGAGGTCCGTCCTCTTCCGTGCTCCAGCGAGAAGTGCCGGTTGGGCGGGTCGGGCGACTCAGGCGCTACTCCTTCATTCCTTACGCTACATTCATTCATTCATCCGCTACATTCCTTTAACAGTTCACTCGCAAAACGTCACACAGAAGACCATAGACTGCATTCTTTTGTATGTGTTGCTAACACAATCTTCTCATTTGAGTGTTTTATTATTTCGACTGAAGGACTTGTATCCATGGTCATGAAATAAATTTAACAAAAAACTAATTTGAGTGGATTTCATATATTCCTATGGGGGAATTCCCTAAACGGTATACCGTTTTTAAACAAGCAATAAGCACATAATTTGATTATGAACCTTGATTTATTTATTATAGTGTTCAGTATTCTTATCTTCTTAACTGATTTCGTTTCCAATACATTTAACTTTTGATTTTACCTCATTCTCTTTTGGTGTTTGTCAAGTGCGGTTCGGTACCTACGAGTATTTAACAAATAATTATGAAGAGAAGATACGAGCGTTCTTATCGACCTGAGTGGGAGCAAGATCCCTTGCTTTCTTCCTGGTTGTCGAGGTCTAAGGATGACCAGGACGCTGCATTCTGTAAAGCTTGCAACTGTAAATTAATTACCAGATTATCTTCTTTAAAAGAGCATGGATCATCTCAGAAGCATAAAAAAAACGTAATTGGGTATAGTGGCCAATCATCGGTAAGTACTTCATACTAAGTATAAATATTTAGTCAGTCTTCAGATATTTTCAAAATTACTTATTTTATTAAATTGTTTCAGGTTGATCATTTTTTTAAGAAATCTCCATTAGAAGAGGAAGTGAAAAAGGCGAAACTAAATTTTTGTGCTATGTTAGTGGAACACAACTTACCTTTTCGTTTAATGGATCATTTGAGCGAAATAATATAAAAAAAGTTTCCACGATTCTGAAATAGCAAAAAAATTTTCATGCAAGAGGACAAAAGCAGCAGCGGTAACGTATAATATTTTGAAGCCTGATTTAGAAGAAGAGATGCTCGTTGATTTAAAATCGTGTGAAAATATGAAAACGCGGCAACCAATATTTTCCTTAATTATTGATGAGACCACAGATGTTACAACCACTTCGATGCTTGCAGTTGTAACCAAATATTATTCTGAAAAAGATCTCCAAGTGAAAACCAAATTTTTAACTTTAGTTGATTTGGACGGGTCTGATGCGCAGTCATTATTTGACGCACTTTCCAGGGCTTTGACTAATGCTAACCTTAATATTAAAGATGCTATTGGTTTTGGGGCTGACACTACTAACGTTATGTTTGGAGAACAAGGAGGTATTGTTGCAAAAATAAGACATGTAAATCCACATTGCATGTTTATTAAGTGTGTTTGCCATTCTTTGCTTCATTCATTTCATGCTTTGTGTGTATCGCACGCTAGTAAAAACACCATACCACGAGCTATTAACCAAATAATAAAGGAAGTTTACGGTTATTTTGCACATAGTAGCAAAAGACAAAGAGAATTTGTCGAATACCAAGATTTCATTGGCACTGAAAATCATAAAATATTAAAGCATTATGAAATTCGCTGGCTAAGTTTGCATGCTTGTGTCAAAAGAATTTTAGAGCAATGGGAAGCTCTTAAACTATTTTTTCAGTCACAGTTTTTGGATGATCGGAATATTTCATCAGAATTCTTGTTCAATAGTTTGAATGACAATATATATAAGCTGTATTTTTATGCCCTGGATTATATATTGCAAATAGTCAACAAACTAAACATTATATTCCAAGGCGATTACACCACAGTTCACACAGCATTCAGAGACATTTCTGAAGTGTATACATGCCTTTTGAGTTGCTATATCAAACTAAATTATTTGAAAACTACAGATCCACTCTTAATTGATCCAAAATCCACAGTGAACTTTTTGCATCATAAAGACATATATTTGGGTGTTAACGTAAGCACTGAGATAGATAGCTTATCTGTAGATGCCAGTTTGAAACAATCATTTTAAAAAAAAATGCAAACATTCTTGACTGAACTCTGTACTGAGTTAAGGACACGCTTGCCACTGTGCAATATTTTCAAAGAATTACAATTCTTGGATCCGCAACATGTGGTCTACAAAGATTTTGGGTCAATTTTAGACGTTGCTAAGAATTTTCCTAATATTGTAGACGGAAACACCATTCAAATAGTTGATGACGAATTGCGTCAAATCAAATTTGATAGTACAGTTAAGGGTTTATTAGAATCAGGTGGAAGTGGCACTACTAACACAATTATGAGCGTTAACAAATTTTGGGGAGCGATTGGCAAAATTAAGGATGTCAATGGGGCCGCCAAATATCCCAATGTTACAAATTTCGCGAAAGCGTTACTGTGTCTGCCAATGTCAAACGCATCGTGCGAGCGAATATTTTCTCAAGTGAATCTAAACAAGACAAAAATAAGAAATAGGTTCCTAAATCAACATGTATCGGCAATAATCACGACAAAAGAGGGGATAAAGGAACACGGCGACTGTGTATCCTTTAAACCTCCGAAAAACATGATTAAAAAGATGTCATCAAAATGTATGTACATTAAAAATCAAGAAGAATATTTGGAGGCAAACATCGATACGTAGACTAAGTAATAGTATGACAAAGTATGTGTATATCACATATTTAAAATAAATGTTTTAGAGTAAGTGTGTAGTTTAATATATAAGTAAGTTTTTGTAATATACCTACCTCTATATAATATACAAGTTTCCTCGTAGTGGTTGTGTATTTTTTCCGTTTCCTTGGAGGCAGATTTTTGGCATTTTAGACGCCGTGTGTGGCAGATTTTGGCAGATTTTTTGCCTAGTCTGTGGCAAATTTGCCACTTATGAGATGGTCACACTGTTTTTGAGGTTATTTCGATTAGGTAGCAATTTAAAATCTATTAAATTTGTTAGAGAATGGCTGGCATTGCCCGGGTTATAGGCCATAAGCCCAAACAAATTATCGCCAGATTCTACAACAAAATAGTCATCACCAACGACGGATCTACTATAGTTGCTCTACATCAAGATCCAGAGTTTCCATACGAGCATTCAAGACCCCTGCCTGAAGAACCAGCAAATAGCAATAGTATTCTGCGGATGGATAATATCAAAGAAGTCCATAGAGTATTCAAAGACACAAAGCCAGAGATTGCAAGAAAACAATTAGCTGCCATCACACTGACCACAGAACACCGTTGGTTCCCCAGAGCTAGAGATAAGAAAGCTAAAAAGACAGAGATGAACAGGCCTTATTTATAATTAATGGAGCTTCCTCTATGTTCTGTAAAAAGCTCCGTCACAAACCTACCTGAAAGGTTTAATTTCAAAAATAGGAGAGTAAACAGCTTCTTAGTTCTAAGACTATTTTTGTGGTATGATAGTCTAGTATGTTATTACTTAATTAATTAGGATAGCAGATAATTAAAAAAAACTACTGTTTAGAAATGGTTTTATTTCAATACATAAGTAGGTATTTAGGTGTCTCATAATTTGATTACAAAAGTAGGTAACTAAAAAATTGGTAAAAAAATTCATTCATTTCAAAATAAATAAGTTACAATTTAAATTAATTCTCAATCACATTATGTAATTTTGTGTCATTCATCTGCAAACCAGCTATTTCATACTTATCCAAACAAAATACCAATTCTCTTATTTACAAATAGACTCTAGGCTAATCTATGTTTATTGCTTCGTCAACTTTTTCCAAATAAGAAGTGTTGTATGTGCATGATTGAAAAGTGTGAAAATGAGACAGCACATTTAAACTTAAAAGCTTATTAAAATTTTCTGAAATAAAAACAATTATTTTTATAACAAACATAACCTTAACATTTGGCATAGGTAATAAAAAAGCTTTGCATTTATTAGTATATAGGTATGATTGTGACTTTTTTAACCCATTGGATGGTTAAATTGCTTATTTGGTGACAAAGAAAATGTGTGCCCAGAATGCCAACACATTTTTTGGGCAACATAGCTCAATTTATAGAAAATCCGAGTAACATTCAATTATCACTTTTATTGTCTTTTATAAATAACTGAATTTTAAGTACCTACCTATTTATTCTTAATTCTTGGCAGGTAATTTCTAAATTTGACTGATGGTAAAAATTCACAGAAATTTCAAGACCACATTTTTTTCTATGTGACTGTGGTATTCAAAGGGTTAAAACAGAATATACAGATGAATTTTACTAAACAATTTCTACTAAAGGCCACTAATTAGTGAATAACTAAACTTATTTCTAGCATCTACATTTTTAAACCTGTATTTAAAGATACAGTTAAATGCACTCATAACAACTCATTATTCTACTAACTATCAATTAGTTTTGTTCCACAGATAGGGATATTATTATTCATTTCATGATTAAAGTGCATTTAACTGAAAAATAGAAGTGCAGAAACTTTAACAAATAACAAACTACAATAACCTCTTTATCAGAAAAATATACTTAATTTCCTCTCCACATACAATTATCACAATATTTGCTTCCTTTGGTGCCATTTACATTAAATATTGCACTTAGCAACTGAATAGTATCAGCCACAAGTTTTATCAAAATATCCTCGTCGTAACATAATAAAATTACTAAAAATAGATAGTACTTAAAACTCTATTAAAATATTAATAATAGCTGTCCTGAATTTAAGTCCTATGTAACATGTTTATAGTGACACAAATGTGCAGCCAATTGTTGCGTTGGTTGGCAACTAGTGCAGGTCGCCAACAATGAGTGCTCATCAGCTGTGACACTTCCAAGGCCCAGGCATTGACACACATGCTAAGCTAAATACAACTACTAGTATGCCATGACTGCCACTCTTCAACAATAAAACTGTACATACATTTACCAACACATAGATGTTGGGTCTGGTATAAAATTATACCTTCCAATGAATTATTATTATTCAATTAAATCCTGTGTCGTCATGACAATGCTTAATGAAGCTTGCAATAATTTTAGTCTCCTCTTAGCAACATTTCTACTTTTTAAGTCCACCTTTGGTTCGGACCACCTACCAACCCAATATCCATGTATTTGTAAGTTTACAGATATCAAAGTAAAACACCCGGAAATATAATGTCATTACATGACTATAAGGCTAGAGTTGTACTATAGTCGAAGACACATTACTAACTAGAAAGCTTTAACATTTTCCTATGACTGGACTTCATTAATTTTCTTATACTAATGCTAGTTTAAAGGATTCTATAACATACATAATGGCACATGAGAACATAGATTGAAATCACAGTTAATGATTTTATTTATGTCAGTATTTCATGGGTTCCCTCTAAGCTAAGATATATTTACTAGTTATACAAGTAGGTAGAGCATTCCCCCGAGTAAGATGTTAGTGACAGATATTAATATAGCAGAAATATGCATATGCATATCTCAGAAATTGTAGATGGTACCATCAAATAGTATTCGTTCATACATAGCATATACTTGTTAGCAGTTTGATTCCATGTTATTCAGGAATAGAATAAATAAAAAATACATGCAAGTTTTGCAAGTATGCTTCTGTTCTAATAGCTTAGAGGAGCAAGCCAATAAATTATCTGATTGCCCGAAAAGAGGAATATATTTTTCTCTGCATGCTATGCTGCTATGCTTGTCTATGACCTCCTACCATATAAGTGATTCAACCGATTTTGGAAAGTGAGGGTTGATTATTTCCAGTGTTATTTTTATTGTTAGAATATATCACATGAATAAGAGAAAAATCCTACTTTTATTACTAACAAATTTAAGTTGAACCCTGGGAAGTAAGAGCACACATTAAATGTAAAGCTCTCTAACTGGTTTTTAACATCAATAAAATTCAGAGTTATTTAAAATTGATTTTTAAATTAATTACAAAAATATATAACTATAACTCTTTAGTAAAAAAATGAACAGGTACATTGACATAAGAATTATGATTTATCATGCTATAAGAAGTAACTATAAAAATATTATTGTTTTTCAAATCACACATCTATGAGTGTAAAATGATAATTTTATTACTTAGTGAATTTTAACTTTTGAATTAAATTCTAGTGACTAATTAATCTTTATTAGTTGCTATATTTTTTTCGACTGCTCAAAAGGAGGATTATGTTTTTAACAATATTTCTCATAGCACTTTATAGTTGGTACTGAATTTTGAATAATTAACGCTATTTTAGTTCATTAGTGCGTCATTTTCTTATCGCATCAATTATTCAATTACAGTTAAATATTATATATATTTAAACATGTTACATTTACCATTATTAGTTTCAAAATATTTTATCCTCAAAATGCAACCATAGCATATAGTTCTACCTATGTTCTGTTAAAAATCATCGCATTCGCGTCTTTTGTGAAATCGCTTGCGATTGTGCTCTTCAGTTTGTTTAATACGCGTCGCAGTATTGGTTACTGTTTGCTAAATTTGAATTTAGCTTAGAATATAGCACAACCTGGCAAATTTAACTAATCTTCAAACTTTCCTTATTGCTGCAACCATCCTCGTCCTTTAATTCCTTTAATTTTGAGTCTTATCAGAATATACAACAATACAACCACTAAATGTTTTATGATTGCTTACAAGTTGTGCCATATACAGTACAGTACTCCAGTACACCCTAAACTGTTTAATAATACCGGTGGCTGAGCGTCCTGTCGAGACTGCGGACGCGCCTAGGCTCGGTATCGACGCGTGACCCGAAGAGCGAGTAGGGGGTGAAGGGTCAGCGAACACGAGACACCCTCAGCTCCCTGTCGAGGAGTTGCAGCTGGCGCAGGAAGCCCTCGTTGGGGTGGATGTCGCGGCGGGAGCGGACCACCGCCAGAGCCTCCGTCAGCGACATGCCGCGCTTGATCATCAGGAACGCGAGCGCGCAGGTGGCAGAGCGTGACACGCCCATGAAGCAGTGGACGAGCACGCGACCTGCGAATGTTTCAGCTCGCATTAGAGTTATTTATAGCCTGTTACCGTAGTGCAGCGGAAGGTAATAATAATCCCATATTTCCTAGGAACGCTGTTTTCACATAATTCTATTACGAAGTATATACTGTAGAAGAAAAAGCAAATGTTTTGTCAATAATGCTAACTACATGCATGTACATTTACAAAACCTCCTTTCCTTAATCATAAAAACTGGATATTTAATCATTTTCGTGTGATTTTGCTAGGTAGTTGCAGAACATACCTCCACTAGAAACTCCCTCATCAATGAAGTTTGCCGCAATATGGAAGTACTTGGATATATCAGTGCTCGGTAAATCCATCAGCTGGAAGCCCTTGTACCGCAGCCCTGGGACATCTCGGTAGTACAGATGGTCGGTGTCCACTTGAGTGTATCGCTTGCCTTCAGCCGTGTTTAACACGTAGTTGATGCCCATGCGACGGAGGAATTGCTTGTCTTTTGCTGCCACACTAAGGTTCAAATTAAATTGTTTAGTAAATCTTTTTTGCTCAAATCGAAAGTTACAAATACAAAGTTGATACGTACGAGTCACCGACATACAGTCCAGGGTAGACTTCATTCATGTCAGGCGCCGGGCTGTACGAGACTTCGGCGAACGGTCGATTACGGAACGAAGATAGCGAACTGAGCATTGATGATGGTGACGACCCAAAACTCTGCACAGTAAATATATTTGAAAAACAACTGGACAAGACCCCACCCATCGTACTAAAGATTTTTTATTCTACAAAGGCATTATATTATTGTTGGACACACCACTCACATCCGTGCACAAACTGTTAGTTGGAATAACTAATTGCATTTCTGATACGGACTACACTCTTTATCATAGAATGTGACGTTGCAAGAGATAAGGAAGTAAATATTTATATCATTACAGTAAACTAGTAGCATCCTACAGTTTCACTGGCTATGCCTCTAGAGCTGTTAAGTTGTATGTTTCTAAATAAAAAGTAGCCAGCACAGCCAAGTGCTGGCCCAAGATAGGGTAAAGTTGAAGAAATTGGGAGAAGAACTTTGCACAGCTGTGGGACAATCTTAAGGTTATTAATATTTCAAAATTTTGTAAATCCATGGTATAAATAAACTACGAGTACATCCATACCAAATGTCATACTCATACTACAAGTCCATCAAGCCATTTCTTCATAGAATTAACAACACAAATCCTCACTGACTCGTCCAAACTTTGGCATTTAAAATTTATTTTAGGTGTGGTTGTGGTGTTAATTGGGTGGCTCTGAGATTGGGTGGACCTGCCATTTTAGCATCTGCGATTGGCAGTTTAGTTTATAGCCAAAGCTAAGAGTATCTACATGAGATGAGTTGACATATTTACAGAATTATTTTTCATTAATTTAGTAGTTTCTCTGAAGGTATTAATAAATCACTACCAACTGTAGAATTAGAGTAAAAACTTGGGTTACATATTAACAAATTTGAACAACAATTACAATAAAATCTAAAGATATAATACCAATAAAATCTAAAGGTACAATAAACTTGGGGTTGTTTCTTGTGTGATTGTTGCTACAATAACATAGGTACTATGTTAGTATTTAATCAAAAAGCGTTAATAAATTGTTACAAAGGGTCAAACAAAAACTTTTTTAGGCTTTGACGCTTTCTTTGGAGAGACGTGGCGTAGGCATACCACATAATATACCATGTGTAACATAGAGCAATATTTTTAAGTTCACAATCCTCCAATTTATATGATGTAACATATCAGTTCCTTGAAGTATGCTTCATTTCATATAGATTCTATTTAACATTATAGGGTTTATATATGTAGGGTCTTTTGGCGACATTAATCCTCCGCCACGCCTCTTGGTGATTACCAGAGCGCCTTATTATAAATACCATTAGGGTCCTCAAGTAGGATCCTACTCGCTGCTCGGTAGCTGCGCAGTATGAATGAGATCGTGGAAAGTATGAGTACTGTTGATAATAGACAATGGTCATGAGGTTAATAGCAGCAGACATGCATTAAACTTGTAGTAAGCAAGAAAATTATAGACAGTGTTAATCAACCCTTTTACTGTCTGAGACAATTTTTTCTGACAACGGTTTTTGCCGCCTAGAGCTCATTGCACTAGGCGACCAAAACCGTAATGTCGCCGTCCCAGATGGAATGGGCTTGAAAATTTGTTTGTTATATTAGACTCAGACAGTTAAAGGGTTAAGATGAAGCACATGTAATTTTATTATCAGCCGTCATTCCTAAACTGATATAATGTGAATCTGATGTGGGTAAGCTATAAACTGTTAACTGACATTGTTTCACATATCCAGTCAACATATGGTTTCACCGCTAAAACCATTGTCAACTTAAAGTCAACTTTTTTTTATTGAGTCAACTTTCATTGGACCAGCTTTCAGTTAACTTGTTCAAGCTTGTTTATGGTAGAGCTAGTTTTTTCGTGCATAAATGTTGATTGGAACTTTAAGACTTTCTAGGTGTAGAATTAAAAATTGAAACTATTATTTTGAAACAATATATAAAATTGATGATTGATATTGAGGTCATGATTTTCAATAAAGTAATGATTAAAATATTATTTCAACATTTAATTTTTATAGTTTGATAATCTTACAACTCTGATGTAAGGTAATTTTTACTTTATACATGTACAGATGCTTTGAATATATAGATATACTAAACACATCCGTAAATAAATGAAGAGTAAGTATAAAATACAAACCAAAAATAGAACAGAAAAAATCAATAAAAAAAATCTACTGTTAATTTTGTTTCCTAGGTACATACATCATAATAAGATACATGACGGCGGGAACACCGAGGGTACAAATACTGTGGAAAAAGGGTTTTATTTGGTCTTTTTAGGTAATCTAGGGTTTTGGATTACAATGTACTGAGTAACACATACAACGTGAATATTTTATTTTTATGCACGTGAACTATCACGTGTAGCATTTTAGAGTAGATTAAAAATAGCGCTACAATCGGAAAAATGATATCCCACAATTCCCCTTTGGCCTTGAATCCCTGACTCATACTTTCCCAGAATAGAACAGGTGAAAAGGAAATTGTAACGAAATCCGCGGAAATTATTTACTAAGTTATGTAGATACTCAGTATTGGAATCATTTTGCATTTATTATAATCTTTTACTAATAACAAGGTTCATAACTTAATTATTTAGTAACTTACTGAATCTCTGTAGCTCATTGTGGTGGAGTTTTTAATCTAAAATATATTGCGAACAATACTGCAAACCGAATCTCACAAAAACAAACTACTGCAGTTTAATCTCCGCATCCGTAGCAATAAATAAATGGCAATATAATAAAACCAAGATTTCAAAGAAAACTGCGTCGTCCCGTCTGGTCGGATTTTTTTGGTTTAAATTAGAGCAGTGTTGCCCTTGCCATGCCGTGCGTGTGTGTTATAGCTTAGCCAATGTTGCAGATTTTTCCACGATTCAAGACTCGTAGCAAACTATAAAACTGCTTAAAGTAGAGCAAACTCAAAATTAAACTAAGCGCAGATGAGAACTTAGTGACAAGACAGCCTGCTGCAGTACTGAATAGGGGACAAGTTGTTCATTACTCAATGCCAATGTGAAAAGCATTGAATTCATAGAAAAATATTTCTTATTTTGTGTAGGTGCTTATTTGTGTATTGTTATGAGATAATATTAATTGCTTTTAATTTAATGTGTCGTTCAAGTGGACGCCCACGATACTGGGTTGTCCAAGTGTGGGCTCCACAGTCTTTGTACATTGTGCAAATGGTTGGAAATATTTATGTTTGTAATAATTGTTATTATTATGTAGTAAAATATATTTATTTAATATCTATAGTTATATATGAATTATGTTTTGAAAATAATTATATAAATTTAGTTTAATAAATCCAAAATATTTTAGGTCAATCTAAAAAATTGTAAATAAAAAAAAAACAAAATAGATAGTTTTAGTAATTAGATAACAAAGCTGATATTTCACCACTTTTGTTTAATGTTTATACCGAGCTAATAATGCGCATTACTCTGGAGGATTACAATTAGTGGTTATAGAATAGGCAATTAACACTATGCGGGTGATACCACTCTTATTGCAACTAGTGTACACCATACAGAAGTTATGAAAGAGCTATTCCGTAGGATGGAGCGAGTAAGCTTTAGGTCAAGATTAAAAATTAATCGCAGAAAAACGTAGATGATGATTGTAGACCGCTGCCATGTTTCTCAAGAAGTAACTGAATAAGTATAAGAATAAGTAGTTTAGGTTATAATATGAATAAAAATAAGTAGTTTAGGTTATAATATGAATAATAATAAGTAGTTCAGGTTATAAGAGTGATTAGAAAAATTAGGTTATTTAGATAAATAGATAGATTAGTCAGTTAGCTTTTAGAGTTATTATAGAAGTTAAGTTGTGGTTAAGTGTGGAGAACAATAAAAGTATCAATAGAAAGCTTAAATAGCATGAAATAGTATTTTCTGGCTACACTGGAAATGTCAGATGAAGTTTGAAAGACAGGTACACCACCATAGACAAGTTTAGAGTAAGGACGGGTTTGTGTCAACAAAGTTGAAGTTGTCCGATTGAAACTAAAATCGACTAAAATGAGATGAATGAACATATAAAAAATGTCTGTGGGAGGTTCGGTCGGTCGGTCAGTTTACGTCACGTTACGAGTTTTTGTTTTGGCGGGATCCGAAGAGATGTTGTCACAATTTTGTTTTATTTTCTAAAACTCGTGATTCTTCGAGTGTTAAAGTGCAATTTATAGGTAGATTACCACAGAATACGCCCTATTACATAGGTCCAGAAGGATAGTCTTCATACAAAACACGATTTTGAAACGTGTCAAATTTATTTTGGTACCCTATTACAACCTTTTTTTCTATACGTGATGAACTTGCCATTAAAAAGTGGTTACCCGATTTAGTTGGGTAAATTATACAACGATCAGAGTTATTTCAAAGAAATCATAAGACCGGAAACAAAGTATTAGGCCAGCTTAGGCCAGAGCTAAACTACACACAAAGGCTTACCCAGATCTATTCATGACACTGTACTACAAACTAATATTATAGATTGTATGTAAACCTTAACTAAAATCAGAATAGGTAAAAGGTAAGAATTCAAGTAAAAATCATGAGTACGAATTTGAGTTAAAATCAATAGTAATCCCTTTAATCCTATTTACACATAAATTTACACATTATCATTATTTACATCATACATTTAAGTTATTTTTTCGGCAATAAAATAACATTACATTTACATAAAAATAAAACTGACGCCTGCTTGTCATGATATGTCTCTGTTACGTATCTTTCTTTCTTGCGAAGGTGCGAAGAGCGAATTGTTGAAAGGCGATGAGGTTTCCACTAATTTTCATATTTACTTTGGTGATTTTTTTTTAAATTATATTAAATTCATTTAGGTATTTCAAATTACAAAGATTCATATTTAAAAAAAAACAGTCAGCCACATTACAAAATATTTTAAAAAATTAACTAGAACTCATTTAAGTACTAAAAATTGAGCTCACTGCTGAAAATCACACGGGATGCACAGCGACAACGTGAGCTTGCAACAGTGAGCTATTTGTCCACTGATCGGCTAAAACTGGATCCTTAAGAAACCTAAAGATAATTTATTGGGAAAATATAAAAATACCTTGTGGCAACACTTTTTCAGCAACTATGCCAACTATTCGCTCTGTTGACATTAAGAATTAATTACAATTATTAGCTTTTAAGCACATAAAAATATATTTAAGACTTACGAGTGATATGTGACGTTTCCTTTTTTTACTGTTTTGGATATTCTGAAATTTTGGCATGAATGGACTACACAGTTCACCATACTTATTGGTTAGTAGGGAGACGTAACCGCTACTGGATGACATCGAAGACTGACTAGTGAATTGGTTGATTTTCAATGGTTTGGTTGACTTTTTTTGGAATCATTATTTTTGACCGATTAGGGGTCTTTCCTCTATGTCTATGGTAGATTACCTATAAATGATTAATCATTTATTTTATTAAATATCAATCCTTTACCGGTTTGATAACGTGCACGAATGTGGGCAAATGACACAAACATTAGGAAATGCTACTTCTCGTGTTCTCTACAAAACTCGGCTTAAAGTTTCAGTTAAGTACCTATTGATGGCTTTACTGAAATGGGAAAAGGGAAGGGATTAATCTCTTCTATTATCAGCTTCTCTTTCATCATCTTCATCGTAGATTTAACGTCTACATTAAGGAAAATATGAGTAGGAATGAGTAGACAGTATGGCCATGTTGGCTCTAGCTTGCCCACGGGGCAAAACAAAAAAGAAATTACGTCACGTGATTCATGTCAGTGAGAGATGCGTATGTTGGAAATGTTTTTGTTACAATAAAATTAAATTGGAAAAATACGAACTATGGTAAAGAAATTATAGCAGCAAAGTGCGTAGCGGTTAATTGTAGCAAAATAAGACACCATGGATGAAAAAGAAGAGTTGCATCTAACCTCTCAAGAGTTGCAAGTTTTGTCGGAACTTGACAGGTAAATTTTTATTTCTCTACGAAAACAAGTTTCTTTTTGAGGTTTGTATAAGTTTAGTGTAATTTACAGTAAATACAGAGACGTTGCCAGCTCTGTATGTATTATCAACAGTACTCTAGCAAAGGGTTTTGTACGTAAATCTTTGTAACCTCTGTTGTTTCAACTGAATACATACACAACTGATACATGTACAACAGCTTAAAATGCATACAATGAGGTCCATAGGTACTTCATTGTATGTATTTTAGGCCCCTTCCTAAGGCTACATTTGTTGAGGCATATTCTTCTGAGGACTTGTCACTCATGTTATTAAGTTATTTTGATTTCTTTTAACCCAATCTCATCACATTACAGCCGACAGTTTGGTTTCCTGAAGCTTCGTGGAACAGAACATGGCAGGACCAGAGCACTTGTCCTCAAAGCAGTCAAGTACTTGGAAGGAATGCTGGTGCAAGTTAAGGTAATCTTCCTTTTTTTTTTACTTACTAACAACACTGGGGTGTCCATGAAAACATACATACAATCATTCTAAAATTGCTGCACATTGCAATGTTGTTACCCGCAGTAAGGTAAGATATATTCTATGTTCTTTTCAGTACCCCCAACAATGTATATATATGTAAAAAGTCATTGGCTGAGTTTTTAAGGCATGAAAATGTAATAAACAAACAAACACACTTTAATATTTATAACATTTGTTGGGATTTTAATAGAATAACAAGCAACCTGTGTTAATCCTCATAATAAAAGCTTCTTTGCCAAATACATGCTTTCAACATTGGTTACATAATTTGCTTTGATTTGACTTCAGGAAGAAGAGCGATCCTGTTTGCCAGTTGTCAGAAGAGACATATGCATTGATCCCAAGACTTACTGCAAGTTGGGTCACTTCCATCTTCTACTCGAAGACTATGCCAAAGGTATCTAATCTGCATTACAACTATTACTGAGACTCAAGTAAAGCTGGCATCAAAAGAATTATTCTTGTTTTATAATGACCCTAAGTTCTAACTCAAGGTCATTATCATCATCATCATCATCATGAAGATTACCATATTATCATGTTTGACCTGCCTGGTGCCTTAAGGTATGATTCCGAACTCTGCTGCACACAGCATCACTACTGTGGTCCTCCTTACGGTGCTGATTCATTTGGTGGGGCAACACTGCCGCAATATTGCTGCATAGTTCGGAATGTAATCTAATAACTTATTACGACTATATGGGGACCAGTAGTAGACCAGCACTGCTGCGTGCAGCGGAGTTCGGAATCATACCTTTACACACCACAAATCTGCTTAAGGAATGACATGCAAAAAACAACTCTATGCTGCATACATCTGAACTGCTAAATTTTGCAGACCAGTCTGCACAGTAGAACTGATTGTTTGTATTGTGGCATTATCTAGTGGTGTATCTAGTTTTCCTATAATAAATAATGAAATAGGCAGGTAAATAAAATAATTCTAGATTTAGGTGTAGGCAATCTCTGGAACCATTAACCAATTTAAGATGTGGCTATTACGTAATTCATACTCTTTTATCTTATATGTATTTAATAGTTCTACACATTTTAAAACGAATGTGAGTGAATGTGAGCTGTAGACCTTGCGGCCGACTTCTTTTCTCCTCTACAGGTCGCATTCCTCAACCGATTCTCGTTGAAACTTTTTGTGGGTAGGTTCAATAATTTTATTTAAAAATATCTCTAGTCGGTTTTTGGACATTTTTCAAAATGGCGGATTTTTAATGAACGCAATTTTGAATCTTAAGTCGGTTAAGAAATGCGACCTGTAATAACTTGAAGTAATAATAATACGTTTATTATGGAACAAACAACACAAGGTATTACAAATTTACCGATCGATGACACCTGCAGAAGTGTAAAACTGAGTCACAGATGTCAACACCCTCGTCCGAAGATTTTCACAATAGTTCCGTAATTATTCTAAATTAACATCTTTTAAAAATAAACTATATGAAAATAATATACAAAAGAAGAATTGTTCAAACAAGTACTGAACTGACTCAACTGAAAATTGTTATACTATTAGAAAGCCACACCCCAATCTAGACTGTTTTGTTCACAATACAAGCGAAGCTATAGTCAAAAGACATAAAGCCAAGATAACATCTTCTGGAAAATTTGCAAGTAGGAAATGTTCAGGTGTTTTGTTAAACAAACTGTAAAACCGGACCTCTATGTATCGAATACCCATATTGGTTTGCCTTATCAGTCGCAAGTCAGCCTAGCTCGCTCGCACACTGTCAGTCTCGAATGAAGGCGCCGACGGGCTCTTGTGCTCTCAGCGAGCGGCTCATCCTTTTGAATTGAAACAGCCAACAATTACGCGGTTCAGCTTCAGTCAGTCCCGCTTGACAGGTTTGTTGGGAATCTATTATGTTACAATCGCCCAAATTGCATCAACAACGTAGTAAGTGGGAAGTCATCTCCTCAGCCAGAAGACATCCAGTGCTGCACAAGAGCCTATCAATTATCTCCACAATGACTGCCTGCACCCAGTGGCATCTGACACACTATCTGACTAACCACATAACATCTGACCCCAAACTAAGCAAAGCTCGTATGGATGGATGTCAGAGACCAATAAACATACAAAATATTTTTAAACAGCAGATTTAGAGCAAACACAAATGTTCACCACATGAAGTTTTGTTCTAGACGGGAATCAAACCCAAACTCTCAAGCTCCCAAAATGATCCGAAATAGTGTACTATATTGTTTGTTTCAGCCATGTCAGCCTATCAGAAGTTCTACGCTCTGGAGCAGGAGAATTGGAAGGATCCACTCTTCCTGTATGGACTTGGACTCTGCTATTACCACTACAATGCTTTTGAATGGTAAGTAATTTGTACTATTACTTGAATTGAACGCGAAAGGAAAAGTGCGAGAGTAGTCGTTTTAATTGGTGGGCTCCGGAAAAATATTGTGAAAAGTAGATTTCCTAAGGGCTCTCCTAGACGGCCTATATTATTACTGCAATACTGGCACTATTGCCAACTGCAACCTGGCTAACATCAGCCATGCTAGAAATGTATGAATAAATGGCCCGGCCACACTCAAAATATTGCTGGGCCAGTATTGCAGTAAAAAATTACTCCTCTAGGAGCGCCTTAATATAAAAAAATACAATTTGGCTTTCTTATAATTTATGGTAATTTGTTCCATCATTGATTTCTTTTGATTGCTATTACCACAGAATAAATAATAGTACTACATATTACCAGAGGGTGTCACTTCCCAGTATAGGTACGTTGGGCGGCGCACCTCCCGGGTAGGAGCATGGCACGACATTGTCGCTCGGCGCTCGACTCACGCGCCAGCCGCGCTGTTAGCGGCTCGCGGTTAGTTGGGCATGTTTGGAGTTACCTAGCTATAATGCTGCGTTCAGACGCTCGCGTTCAAAGCGACATTCAACAGGCGTGGGCACGGGCGCAAGCATGTGAACAGGCTGTTTGTGCTCGCGCCCGTGCTCGTGCTCGTGAATGCCGCCGATCGGGCCGACTGTTGGTTCTTCGACAACTTTCAACAGATTAATGTGCATGCGCTCGTGTGTCTGATCACACGCGCTCGGTCGCTCGCGGAGAGCTTGTAATATCTTGCATTACTGGCGCGCCCTAGTGCGTGTGAACAGCTGGCTTGGAGCGCCGCGCGCGCCACGCTGCACGCCGGGCTACGCGCCGCGCGTCTGAACGCAGCATAAAATCATTTTATTTGATGGTCAGAAACAATATAAATAAAATAATACACTTACTACAATTACTTATTTAGTAAAGGTAACTTATTGAATTAATATGTCGGAACTCGAGAGGTATCCGTTTCGCATCAGACATGGTTCTACGGCGTGGGTATAGCGGGCGAGGAGACTGAAACACCTCGCATATTTAAATCAACTTTATTTGAATGGCCGACAATTAATTTACACAGTAGGTAGATTATAATTTGCCTCGATATAAATTGTGAACAAGGTATTCCACTTACTTACAGTTTATATATTATAGCGTTATTTTCAGTTCAGTTCAGTTTATTATAGCGTTACTTACAGTAACGCGCACTGTTCACTCCTCAACGTCCCGTTTTTTCAGTAATTTACTCTTAATTGCAAATAGTATTAAAATAAAGCTTACCCAATATTTTGAAGTAAACAAAAAGTCAGCTGGTTCTAGAGTAGTGGGTCTATCAGCCTCCCAAACACGTAGAAAAAAAGTATTTTTTCAGTCATTTCCTCCCGATTGAAAATAGTGTCAAAATAAAGCTATGTGATAAATCTATTTTAACTTTAAAAATTGTACAAGTTTTTGTCAGGGAGGAAGTGATTGACCAAATTTATTCCTGGCTTGGCCGGGCTATTACAATAAAACAAGACCTGGGGCTCTGTTCTGTTCGGTGCGTTTTTTCTGAAAACAGTGACCGAAATAATATCGCACGCGCTAAAAGGCGTCCTTATTTTATGCGTGAAATATTTTCTGGTCATATTTGTTTTTGGTCTTAAGCGATGGTAGCCTAGCCGGAGAAGGCTCGCCTTAAGCCAGGGCCAGCGGGATCGATCCCAGCCGAAGGCATGCCAATTTATTCATTGTCCGAATATAATATGCGCGTATTTAATGTCATCTGCAATATAACTGGAACCCGGTGTATGGCGACAGGCTCGCCCCGGGTGTCACGTTTGGGACTGAATATCGGCCGGTGAACTGCAGGAGTTAAATACATCTCTGCCAGCCCCTTCGGGGGAAAGGCGTGACAATTCTCTCACGTTTGCAAAGTCATAGGAGTGAGAGTAACCAAGAAAACATTTAGCGGAGTTTTGGCGGGAACCGAAAAGATGATGATTCGTGATTTTGTATTATTTTCTAAAACTGGTAATTCTTCGAGTTTTAAAGTGTAATAATGGTGGATTACTTATATAATGTTTACCGGTTCGTCAACGTGCACGAGTGTGGGCAAATGATACAAACATTGTGAAACGCGACTTTTTGTGTTCTCTGTAAAACATCGCTTAAAGTTTCAGAAAAGTATCCATAACTTTACTGAAATGGGGAAAGGGGAGGGATTCATCATCTTCATCATCACCTCATCATCATCATCCCATCATATGTGAAAACAAATGATTAGTACTTGACACTGACAAATGCACATGACGGGCGACGCCAAATTCCCCTGAATGGGGGAGAAAAAAAATATCTCACGCGTCAGAATAGGGGCCAAGTTCCTTCCAATTTAGAAAAATCGTAATTCCCAGTCGTCGCTGATGGTTCATACTGGTTTGGTATACTGCTGCGGGTTCCGTCGATACTACTATTGGTGTTAAAAAACTGATTTCTCAACTTCGATACTGGCGACGTAAAAGAATAGCTGGGTATGTTTTATTTTCCAGTCGTTACACCTCGAAATTGAATTCAAAGAAATATTAATATTTTTGATGAGCGAAGACAAAAAAACATTTTTAAACACAAAAGTCCTACGGCACTGCTTGTTATGATTATTCGATTTAAACATTAATCGACCGAGTGACCGTTAGTGAGCGAAGCGTCTCTGTTTCAGCTTCGTCAAAAATGCTTTCGTATGTCCGGATCACTGACTTCGTCCATTATCATTTTTTAAAATGACAAATAAATGTTTCTTTTTGTAAAAAAAAAATCATATCCGCAATTTTGAAAAAAAAAAGAAACTTAAACTAACTCATCAAAAAACCTATCTAATTATAGTATAATTATCGAACCTGCTCACAAAATTTCACGAGAATCGGTTGAGGAGGACAGACGCTGGTCGCGAGGTCTCCAGCTCATAGAGCCACTTAAGTTAGGCAGTTAATTTTCTTTTATTTGATGAATTATGGGTCTACTATGGGAAATGAAACATATCCAGCAGGTCTATAACGGGTTGGAGTCAAATTGTCTTCCTACGTTTTTATCCGCGCTTAGATGCAACAGGGCTAGAATACGGATACGTTTGTCTCTTTCTCGCGAGATAAAAACGGTGAAAAGGCAATTTTTCTCCGGCGTACCATACGTCCCATACATCGACATTGTCTAGGTACTACGTCTACGTATGGGAATCTAGTCTTCGGACAGTGTTGACGGGACCTAGAAATATACGTAAAATCACATGAATCCTGTAGCATTGACATAGAATCCTACTTAATATTATAAACGCGAAAGTTTGTAAGAATGGATGGATGGATGTTTGTTACTCATTCACGCCAGAACGGCTTAACAGATCTGGATGAAATTTGGCACAGAGATAGATTATAGTCTAGAATAGCACATAGGATACTTTTTCACCGGGGGTGAAAAAGTCTTTTTCACCGCGAGGCTGTCGCGGGGCGCAGGGAGTAGAACATAATGCGATCCTAGCCTTGCAAATATAGAACATCTGCAGCGTTAACTGCTACCTGAAACCCTCCATAAATCAACCCCCAAAAAAAAACCGTCGCAGATGGCAAGTCTCTGGGACAAGGAAGCAACCGACCTACTTTTTAATCATGATTCATTTCCGGAGAGCTGAATGGACGACTTGCTGAATTACTTAATTAGAACAAGGCCGCCGCGATACGTCTGCGATTGTTACGCGTTATCTCGTAAGCAGCGGCGGTGGCTGGGCGGGTGGAATAAAGTTGTCATAGTTTACCGAGCGATCGCGAAGCGTCTCCGTTTCAGCTTGGGAAAAAATGCTTTCGTACGTCCTGTGGATTTCCGGTGGTTCTCGCCTACAGGTCGCAATTCTCAATCGATTCTCGTGAAGTTTTGGGAGCAGGTTGAATAATGCAAAATCCGCATTGATTGGTTATAAAATCCGTATTGATTGGTTATGAAATTTTTCAAAATGGCGGAGATATGATTTTGATTTACGTTTTCGCGAGATCTTTCAGCTCAGAGAGACATTAGTATAGTTTAGTAGAGTAAGGGGCGGAAAACCCGTTAAAAACTTCTTTAACAAATCGTATCTATACATACAAATACATAAAAATGAATCACCGAAATGTATGTACGTAAATGTATAACTTGCGCACGACTGCACCAAATTGGATATTTATTTTTTCTTACGTTCGTTATTATCGGGAGGTTTGTAAAAAAAAAATAGAATTTGAAAAAAAATATGGTGCGAAGTTTGCCGGTTCAGCTAGTACATGGTATTATTATACGAATATACTCCACCAGATATAGCATTCAGAAACACGTAGTGACGTCAATGCAAGACCTAAATTAGTCATTTATTTACAACAATTCGAAAAAAACGCATGACGATGACGTCATTGTGTTTGCTGAATACATACTAGACCTTTTTTTTGGATAAGGACCTTTTAAAATAGATCAACAACAGTACACTCTCGTTCATGTCAATCCACAACCAAAAATAATTAAAGGAACTTGGGAGCTACCATGCAATAGATAGATAGATCCATTATGTACAATATTCATTGATTGGAATAGTAAAGAAATAATTTCATTATAATAACAATAAATTCGGGACATTTGCACACACGGTCGCCTGACCCAAACTAAGCAAAGCTTGTGCTATGGCTGCCAGAGACTGATATACAGAGTGTTGTAAAAACCCTGTTATATCCGCGAGTGCGCATCCCGTATCGACTAGCTAGAGGATGTTATTATGCTAGTTTTAAGTACACATTGACCCTAAAAATGTTGAACACACATCGCGCTTCGCCCTCCTAAAAGCGTGAACGCAACCACTAATCGCATCGGTTTTATTTGTAAACTATCTGCGTTGTGCCGCTACTTTCTTAGAATAAAAACCGCCAACATACGATGAAGATATTTTGTTAACATTTGTAAAATTTCCTTTTTTTTATTGCGTTTTTAAACCGGTCATAATTCTTGCAATTTTAACCATGCATTTTTTTTTGGTATTTTTGCAAGAAATCTTGGTAGGTGCATCGTGTAGGTACATGCCCTTCAATTATAAATGTTGTTGAATGTTTGTTCAGGTGGGAATCGAACCCTCTTTGCTCGAATCGAAACTTTGTTTGACTTGAAAGGGTTACAAAAAACTGCATTTACTCATTGATTAGAAAAGTAAAGAAATAATCTCATCAATACTTTGTTTAACTTGAAAGGATTTAAATGTATGACTGTACTGACTCATTAACTGCAAAAATAAAAAAATAATCCTATTTTTTTTTTTTGTAAATTTGAAAGGGTTTTTAAAAACATGTACCTATATCTCGTGAATAGTTATGAAAATCCGAATGAAATCGAATACGAAGGCTGGGTTAAGTTTTCTTTAGTGATATATAAAATACTAGCTACGCTCCGCGGTTTCACCCGCGGTTTAAAAGTATCCTATGTGCTATTCTAGACTATAATATACCTCTGTGCTAAATTTCACCCAGATCTGTTCAGTCGTTCTGGCCTGATTGATTGATAAACATCCATACATCCATCCAAACTTTCGAATTTAAAATATTAGTGAGAAGTGAGATAAAAATCAGTGTTTTTTTTTTACTAATTTAGATGACCTTAGAAAACTATCCTTAGTCCTTTATTAAGCCTTCACAGCCAAAAAAAATTAACCTGTAAAATAACTGTAAACAGGTTTAGGTTGAAGTACTTGTGACGTTTTATATTTGCTTATCGGTCACCAAATCTAATGTATTTTTACTCTTTTATTACTTATCTAGCAAATCTAAAGAAAAAACAGAAATATAAAAATGAATAAAAAAGTACCTAACTTACCTACTCACTCATACTCATGTTTGGAGTAAAGTAAACCCATAATTAATGTTATTTATGTGTTTTCAACTTTAACATACTCATACAAAAGGAAATGCTAATTACTGTTCATTCTATTTCCAAAATAGTTTGAACAAAGTTTATGTGCGTCAGTAAAATATTTCACTCAGTCTCGAATTAACGTGCTATGTAAATAGACGCGTTAACGAGCTTTTACTACGCTTTAAAACGTGAAACATCGAGCGTCTCGCTTCTAATTCAGTAAAATTTTCGAAAATTAGTTTTAAAAAGCTCCGAATGTGTGTTGTCGCTCGTGCTCGTACCTCTTGCTCATGTTCGTGTCGACATCGTGATTCACCGGACGTAGGACGAGCGCGGCGCGCGGGTGGAGGCGGTAGGGCCGCGCGCGGGGCGGGGAAGGGCGCGGGGCGGTGTCGCGGGGCGCGGGGCGGTGCACGCTGCAGCGCGAGGTCGTCGCTCGCTCGCGCCGCGTACTGCCAGTCGGGAGCGGGATGCGGTGACGTAAACTGCATCGGCGCGAGCCGCGAACGTAGTGTAGGACGGGACGTGTCGTGTTTATATGTACCGAGTGTATGACTTGAACCATTCCGTGTGAACGATTATTAGTGCTGATCCCTCTGACGACGTCTCCGCTCTTCACTACGCGGGCCGCTGCGGCCGCACACCTGTCAGCCCCGGATCTGAATATCCCCAAAATGGTGAGTGCGGTCGAAGCTCCCGATCGTGGTTTGTTTACGTCGGCCCTAGTGCCAGCTCTCTCTCTCCGCCTGCCGCCCCTATCACTGCATCGCGTTCGCACACGACTCTTTCTATTGTGTTTTGTTTCCAAAATGCAGATACCTACGTCGACGGCACTGAAGCTGGTCCCGTCGAGAGGTGTGTTTTTGTTCCCTTGCATTATTTTGTGCGTGTTTTTTTTTAGTATTTCGCAGGTAGTCCGTCGTGGCAGTTTACCCATTCATCTGATCGACCCATATGAGATGTCTGCGAAATATTGCCAGGATCTGGGAGGGTAACGAAAACGTACCAATAAAGGGCCCATGCCCATTGCGTGAGCTGCTAAGCTAGTAAATAATGAGTTGGCCGTCTCGCATAAAATGTAGGTCGGTAGTGTGTGGTTATAACCACGGTCGCCGCACGCGATGCTATGCTACCTTACCCTGCTGCCACACCAAGCCTCTAATGCATTTAATGCACCGCTATTGCATTCTGTGATTGTACTATCGAGGCACGTACATTTTACAGCTACCCGCGAACGGTAAACTGGTATCTGACAAGGATATTCTCACGTTTCCTCTGTTTTATGCACCAGGATTTCCCAAATGATATATACCTACCTTTGATACCGGTTCCGGGTCCGGAAACATTTGAGTCATCCAAATGATCTAGCATTGATGAGAAATAGTGATACGATTGCCTTCTTTGTCATCTTACAGTAAAACTGAACACATGTGAGTCATGAACTCGATAGCCATATCAGGTGGAATTCGCGCACTTTTGTCTTACGTAATTGGTCACCAAACCGGTAATGCATAGCTGTTCTTAAATTTGACGACAAAGTTAAACTAAGCATCTGCATTATCCATGCATTCTTTTTCAAATACTCAAAATCTTAATATCAATGAAGCAATTACATATTACTAAATGGGTACATAGGAAGTCGACGCTACTAAGAATTCATAAAGTAGGTAGGTACGTTGTTATCGCGCTATTTCGTAATGTCTATGTTTAATAGCAAAATTTGATTACAGCACCGCGTTTGTAATCTATATCTAGTTGTCGTACGCAAGTCGTGGCTGTTATCAATCGTCATGCATCATAATCATAATATTGGTTATCTGTCGTAGGCCCGTCCGAGGTTTATCTACGCAACGCCGCTAGCCGCTTCGAGTAACGGTACCATTCTCTGGAGCCCTCCAGTAACTAGCTAGACCCGCTCGGCCCGTTTCGCAAACTTGTTCATCAATATGCTAGCCGTGTCCTTTCTCGTTGAACTAAGCCGGAAATGGTATTTCCATTGGCAATTACATTACATGCGCTTGACAATAAAATACAAGACGCTTCTATAACGTGTACTTTGACCACAGTAGGTCCCAGATTACGAAACTATAAAGTACATACTTAAGTCAGTATTTTTTCGGAGTAGCCATATCAAAATTCATTTATTCATGTCGTTCTAAAGAACACTATACTTAATCCAGAGGTTTCTCGGTACACATAAATATGTATTGTTTTTCAACGAATAATCTACAATAATGTTCACCGTAGAATTTTCTCGTGTTTTCTTGTGATATTCTTCTGTTTTTGTGTAATATTGAATTATGCAATTTCTGTTGACATTTTATAGGCAGCTGCTGCTTTATCCATGTGTAGGATAATGTCAAGTTGTTGGGTATCTATTCTTTTATGGATGTGAGTAATGAATGCTATTAAATTGCTAGAGCAGCTTGCGGTGGCGCGTGCCGTGGGCAGGTGTATGCCGGCTGCTATCACACCTGTCACGCTATGACATCAGCTGCTCCTGATCCTGGGTACCTAGTTAAGGAAGTCGTCGGCGTATGTCGACGACTTCCTTAACTAGGTACCCAAATCGTATATCGGTATCGAGCAAGTCAACAATAAACACGCAATTTATGAACGTGCTGTTTGAAACATTAACTATGTATGGTCAGTTGTTGGTTGTATTGCAAATACTTCATTTTTAAGTTTCAAGTTGTGCGAGCATGGCCGATTTAGTTGATTTTAGACGTCAGTTTAGATGCCATGCCCGCACCCCAGTTATCAAAACTTGACGAAAACCTTTGCCTAAATCCAAGTGGTTTGAGATAAAAAAAATAATGTTTTCTGAAAATGCTTCTAAAAACTTCCACGAAGATTTGAACTAAAAGGGGAAATCTCGAAAGGAAACTCGCCCTTTATCGAACCATTGTTGAGTTTTTACTACGTTCCCGTAGTAAATAAACGGGCGTACCGCGTAGAAAGCGATAAAATTTCCCGACGTGTTTGCTTACTCGCTAGCGCTACTTTACAGTGTAATTGCATTTCGTACTTAATTTCTCCATCAACGGCTAACTTTTCCGGTGGTCTAAGCATTGGAAGCTGCTCGCTCACAGCACTGATTTCTCTTTATGTGGCGGTAAAAGACCACATCTGCAGTTTTTATTCTCTTTCTCAATTGTGATTTATTTATTGTGAACGAGTGTGTAACACGTGCCTCATCTTTAAACATTATCATACACAGTATTATTATGAAGCATGTTCTTTGCATTTCGATGTATTCCTGCTTTAGCGATACCCGTCTTGTAACTGGTTTCTTTTATGATATGCACCACATTTTATAAGTTAGTATTAATATTAACTTAATATCGGAGTAGAATTCTGGTCGCTATTTTCTTCATTTCGTGATTCGTAATCCAATCTTAATGTTACCTATTTTCAACCCCTCGACGCAAAAAACAACGGGTTGTTATAAGTTTGACGTGTCTGTGTTTGTGTCTTTCTATGGCATTGTAGCTCCCGAACGGACGAACCGATTTTGTTTGATGGGTGAATTAGTCGAGAGTGTTCTTAGCTATGTTTGATGCAATTGGTGTTATGAAAATCGGTGTCGGGGTTTTTTTTTAATTTAACATTTCGACTTGTCTTGGTTTGGTACTTGGTTTTTATTCTAGATTTTGAGTCTTGTCTTGTCAGTCTTTTCCTTGTTAGATAGGTAATAACGTCATGCTACGATTTATACTTAGAATATGTAATTTTACCATTTACGTATCGATTGAAACATTATTACACCACAGTGACTACGTTATTTTTAGCATGCGAGAATAACTTTGTAAGCTAGCACTGCATGGTAACAGAATAGCGGAGAAACCGGAATTTGTAAACGTTTCGCTTGTCTAGTCACGTTACATAGATGAAACTACGGCTTAGGAAGCGGTACTAAAAGTTGAACGCTTATATTTAATTTAGAGACGAAAACTAAATAGCCTAGTAGTGGCGCGGTCTGCGGTCCCCGACCTTAGTTGGAAGAGCGCATCTGAGCAGAGGTAAAGATGTGCGGGCGGGGCTGACCTCCTCGCCCTTCGTCCCGCACCGTGAGCTACGTCACGTACGCACGGGCCCTTTCACGCACACAGCGACGCGCCGCGCCCTGCCATGCCGCCGAGGGCCCGCGCGCGCATCCGAAATTCGTCCTGTCCCTACTGACTCTGACTGAAGGGCGTTTGCATTATTACCATCCCCCTTCTCCCGTCGGCCCCGTCCCGAGCCTATTTAAGCTTTGCCGGGGCTTAGAGCTCTCGACCCACTGCTCCCACACCCCTAGGGCGAGGAGGTGCGGCTTTTCGATTTTCTACTCGTCGGCGGCACCTCGTGACATAATCTTTTTTTTTTATTAATCTAGGTCACGGCTCAGAGAGTTGAGAGCAGGGTGAGCGCAATGGTGACGACGTTCGGTCGTCGACACTAACGGATCGCTATTTATACCTGCCGCGTAGTGCACCGGAACTCGCTCGGTGCATTCGCTGCATCCGCGCCACCCGCCTCCGCCCTGTCAATGACCTCGGGATCCCGCCTCACGGATCACCACTCCACGGTTTATTTCCTTATTCCATAAAGCAAATCACCAGATAGAATTGTTTAGAATTAGATACGTTACTCGGCTCTAGCATAGCTGTTACTGTAGCCAAAGGGCGAAGTTGCGGAATGCTATGGCAAGCGGTCGCCCTTCGGCTTTGTTTAAGTTACGTAAGTGAACCCGCCTACATCTGTAGGGCTGCCAGTTCGCCACCCACGTAGGGTATGAACTGTGTCAAGCAGCCTGTCCTACTTTTCACACTAACTAGGCGAGTTTTTCATGCAAAGGAAAAGTGGGTCTCTTTTATTTTTGTTTTCGCTCTCCCCAACTCTCAGTTGACAATACGAGCGCGTGCTTTGTTTTGAAGTTTTTCCTCTTTACCTTAACTTCTAACTGGAGCAGTCTTAAGCCTTGAATATTCGCCAAATGCGTCTATTCAACTCGTAATAGTGAAGAAGCTACGGACCCTACCGATATGAAAAAAATATCACCAATAAGATCATTCTGTTACCTATTAATTAGTCTAATTAAAATATTATATTACTTACTAGATTGCGAGTAAAAAAATATTAAATGAACGTTGTTTTCGTTCTCATGGCGTGCAATACCGTGCTTACGGAGATTACGTTACTATATATTTTTACACCTTCGGATAGGAAATTAAAAATATGATTGATCGTTCTTTTACCATATTTTTAGAGCTAAAATTGAGTTAGTTTAGTAATATTTTGTGTTATTTTGAAGTATTTCGTCAGATCACGTGACCACTGACACCCGCGAGCTCCTTTGCGGGGGACGGGCCAGTCGGCGCCAGCGCCTCACGAAGGAAGGACGTACTCGCCTTGCCGAAAAATATTTTCGCATTTTTTTTCTATTTGTACGTAAATCATCAATTAAACAGTGCTTAATTATCCAGAGCCAATCAAAAAAAGTAGTTTTTCAAGACATTTGATAAGTTTTTAGTGACTTTACTACTAGTGAAAATATTTGGACAATAATTGATCGCGTTGTGAGTAGAGGGTACAGAAGGTTGATCCGATGAAAATGGGAGATGTCACCAAGGCAGCTAGGCGTAACAAAAAAATTGGACTCCAACTAGGTAGCTAAGTGGTAAGTACCTACCTACCTATTAATATTTAATTACCACATAAATATTTTTACCCGTTTGTTCTTATTGTGTAGACTGAAGTGACTAACCCTAGTGTCTGAGTTTTTAGTGGCATATGATTCGGTCTGACGTTTGTTTTCCTGATAAAAATACTTAATAGAAAACTACAGACGTGTCCTCCGACCTATGTTAACTCTCAGGGCTTCACCGTCCATTACACCTTATTGCGATGATTGTTGGATTTACCCGCCGACGCTGTGCGACCATGAACCTAAGCTTATTTTGCTGTGATACGAGCCGCGGTCGCGCAGCGTCGTGCTGTACTACAATCATCACGCCACGGCACGGGCCCCATTGTACATGTTGCTCATGATAATTATCCAAGTGCAAGACTTGTCAGAACTGTGTTTTTTTTCTTGTTATGTACAAATGTACCTATATGTGTCATATTAGTACATTGCACAGGGTTATCGGTATAGGGTGTACTAAGCCAAACGGGGGTCATTGTACTCTTCATTATAAACAACGATTACTTTTTAAACTTTTTTATTTGTAATATAAATCGGGGAAAAAAGCATCTGCTTACATTTTGTCGACGATCGATGAGCTTTTTGTATGAAACAGCTGTTTTTTTTCTCGTGATTTCATTTGATTCAATTATTCACAAAAATTATACTAAGGTCAATATACCTAAGCCATTTCAAATTGAAGCTATGGCATACTTGCTGATGCCCCAACACCTAGTTAATAACATAGAAATGGGGAGTATTCTATAGTTAATAATAATAAATAATCCTTCTTGAACAATCGGGTAAAAATAAAATAATGATAATTATTATGTGTACTTACGATGTCAATATCGGAAAGCGGTCGTTGCGTGCGAACTGCGAACGGTGTAAATGACTAATACTAATTTTTGGTTTTTGGTATAGCACATTTCCTAAACTAACCTACCTAAACTAGAAACAATCACATTTTTATGTTATAGATGACCAACCACGGTCCGCAATACATTATTATTTTTAGCAGTGTAGTGAGCATATTTTTCTAACTTATCCTGGTTTGTTAACCGACTTCAAAAATTAGGACGCACTCAATTACATTGTATAAATTTTACGAAATGTTTGTTGCAGCATAACTTCGTCATTTATTTTTTATTTGAAAGAATATGCTTACTAACACTCTGATCAGTCACTTTGATCAAAATAAAGTATTTTTTTGTAAAAAATAGTATTTAATACAAAAATTCAAGCATTTGCATTCAGAAAGTAGTGTTCCGAGTTATGGCCATTGAATTCGAAAGAAAAGTTATTACATTTTCTTACAACAATAACCGAGCGAGAGATCGTTAGCGAGCGAAGCGTCTATGCTTCAGATTCGACGAAAATGCTTTCGTATTTCCGAATTCCGTCTGGATTTCTGTCCGGATCTTTGCCCAGACCTGTCTTAATCTACAGGTCGCATTTCTTAACCTATTCTCTTGAAACTTTGTGAGTAAGTCCGATATTTAAAAAGAATTTTCTTGTCTAGGCGGTTATTGGAAATTTTTCAATATGGCAGAGATGTGATTTAAAAAAGGATATATCTGCATAATTGGAAAATTTCCAAAAAACTTTTTGATCCGAGTCAAAACAAAAATTTATATAATTGTCAAACCTGCTCACAAAATTTCACGAGAATCGGTTGAGGAGTGTGACCTGTAGAGGAGGACAAATACAAATACAAATAATTTATTTGGGTATAAAATACATGTGACAATTTCAAATCGGACAGACATCGGTCACGAGATCTCCAGCTCACAGAGTCACTATTGTATGTATTGTTATTTATTTATATTTATTAAATACAACAATTTCTTTGGTAACTGATACCAACCTGCATCTAGTCTTAATAGTTATTTTAATCTAGTCTCTATTGCATGACTAGAATAATAATATATTTTAAACTGGGATTATAGATTGGTAATTGTTTTATATTTTATGGTATCATGGAAAGAGACAAACGAGACGCTTTGAGTATTACGAATATTGTGTAATTAATATCTTTAAATTGCTCTATTTCATTTTTTCAGAAACAGAGATCAACGAAATTATCAAAGTTTAAACACAAGCGTTCAGCCAACAACAAATGCGAGTACTGAACTAAGGTGAGCTAAAAGACATTTAACATCTTATATTATTAGGGTGACAAGCATAGTGCATAGTCAGAGCTATGCCAAATGGAAATGCTATTGTTGAAGTTATCGTATGTCCGGCGTCCAGCGTCTGATTGCACGGATGTCCGATTGTTTTCCTCTACAGATCGCATTTCTCAACCGATATTTGTGAAATTTTGTAAATTTAGGTTTTATTTAAAATAGCGGAGATATGTAATTTGTGAGACGTTGCTCATAGAGCCACTACTTATAATCAGAGTGGCGCTGAACTGCTATGGGCATGCGTGACATTCACTTAGCGAGCGCGAAGCGCGAGTGCAGAACTTCCGTTTCAGTACTAAAAACTTATCCTATATTTTTATCTACAGATGCCTAGTCCAAAATCATCCGAAGGTTATCAGAGCATCCGAGGAACAGGGACTTTTTCACCTTCGAATAAACTGGTAATCATTTTTTTTTGTGTACACAATGTACATAAATAAATTATTGATACGAGCGTTGGGACTTAGTATGGTTGCAAATTAATTATTATTTAATATTGTTTTTAGGAACAACAATATCAGTCTTCATTGCCGAATCTCATCGTCGAAGAAGAAGCAGAACAAGAACAGAAAGACAAAAGTTATTGGCGTATTATAACATTAGCTTCTTCTTCGTAAAATTTAAGGAAATATCAAGACACAATGGATTTGGTTGCGCCAAACAATCGATAGACTTGATTGGAGAAAAGCAAACAGGTCTTGCTTCTAAATTCACCTTTTTGTGAATAAAGAGTAACAATAGTAAATTATGTACCGAGGGCACAAAGCAGTGCCTTACGTCGCGGGCGGCTTATTGTACCTTGAGCGTAACGAGGGAATCTAGAGTTAACTCCCGAGCGCAGCAAGGGAAGATGAGTCCTGAGGGCAGCGAGGGGTTCAAGCCGCCCAAGACAAAAACACTGCTTTATCCTAGAAGCGAATCCTCTTCTAAAAATACTGTCTAATATTATACTCTCTCATAACTAATAAAAAGGTACTAGTAAGGTACAGTCTTTTATTTTAAATTTCGTGCAGCTCGTGGAGCACGTGCTCGTATTTTTTTCTTGGTAGCTAGTTCAATTTTCAAATAAACTCTTCTTACAGTGCTTATTTTGAGTTTTCATTCAATGTTAATCTCTTTGCTTGGAAACTCCCAACTGCAAGCTTCGCTCGAATTTATGTTTCATCTATAAAACCAACATTTGATTTTCATGTGTTAGATTAAGGATGTGTTAATCTGAGCGATTACTGCCTTCAAAGCATTTGATTTATTGATATTTTTTGATTCTCGGTTTATTTTGATTATTTTTTTGGTGTTTGCTAAAATCTAAGCACTATACATGTATTTCAGCTACAAAAGGTTTTTCAATATCCAATCTAAGACCCCTTTAGTCCAGCTAGAGAGGATTTTTTTACTATATTAACTACTAGCTGTTGCTCACGATTTCGTACGCGTAGATAAAAAAAAGCTCGTTCCGTTAGTTTCTTGTATTTGTCATTCACAGGTCCCACTTCGAACTTGCCCCCTTCTCTCTACCATCATCATATTGCCAGACCATGGTACGGGCAACAGTTATCTAGTTGGCATTGGCAATTGTCTTTATACTGGGTTTGGCTGGCACTGTCCGATTAAAACGTCACGCTCAGACAGGTGACTCGGCCTCCAAGCTAAATCTAATAGGTAGCCAAGTCTAATATGGAGTAGATAGTTACAATTTGTGTAGTAAGTAGGTTATATACTTGTTGGTAATAGGTAGAAGTACTAGGAGTTACTCGTACTATGCCAAATATTTCAGTCTGAATGTTTAGTAGGAATTACCTACTACTCGGAACCAGCCAAGCCAAGTAGGTAGTATATAGATACTATTTATATGTAGTAATTATGTAGATCCATTGTAAGTAGTATCCATCTTCTTCTACCTATAGGACTTGGCTGGCACCGACTTCAAATAGATGGGTAGCGCTTATAATAATTATATTAATTAATATTAGTGCTTATTTGTGGTTTGGAAGTCGCTTTAATTTTGTTACAATGATCACTTAAAACATCTTCTAACTTGACTTTTATTGAAAATCAGTTTACTAAAAAAATTAAGTAAACAAAATTAAGTCAAAGTGTAGTTTTTTATATCGTAAATTATGACACTTTTGTGCTAAGATCATTACACTCGAGGCGGTATTATAGCGCGAGCCGTATGCGAGCACACTAATGGAGCCAATAGTGTAAATTATTAACGCACACGCGTTTCATGTGACGTTTTTCATCACACATGCGAGGGGAAAAAACACAGACTTGCATTAGTCAATACATTTTTCTGAAAATGTATGCGCATTTTGCTGCTTTTCCACTTATCAAAATTTTACTAGGCATAATAATAAAGCGAGTACTTTGTTTAAATTATCATACCTAATTAATTGTCAATATTTTGATAAAAAAAATAATGTTTATTTACTGTTATTACGTAGTTATGATACTTTAAATCAAGAATTTAAGAAAAGTAAAAAAAAACTCTTGTTGATTTATTTTAAAAAAAGTCTAGTTTAGTTACTAGTGCGATAATGGTAAAGTAACAGCACACGTGCTTAATAGCTCGGATTATGAGCTAAAACTGATGTAATAAAGTCCTTTTTACGAGTGAAAGTGATGAAAAAGATATTAAACACAAACGCGTTTTTAACTTCGAGTAGGAACATAATTATCAGCAAAATCAGGCAAGAAACTATCGAGATAATAATGAGGTTGTAAGTTCTAGGTCCACTATGTTTTCAATCATTTTAGTCATTTTTATACTACCTGCTGATTATGTAAAACAGATTAGTACTACCAACTCGTAGAATACATTTTTTAAGCGGGCCGTCGATTGAACAGCTCTGCTAGTCCTAGTAAATATGTTTTTTGTTATGAGATTTTTGAAATGTTGTAAGCATTGGTTTAGGATAGGTTGAGTAATTTATCCCTGGTACCGGAGTTCTTAGGATGCCCATCAGGAGCCCTATTCTTACGAAAGATATTTTCTGATCAATGTCTCTCTCGTTTTAAAAATCATAGTGAGAGTGACCAAGAAACATCTCACGCGTCAAGAATAGCCCTCCAGGGCCATTCTTACGATATTATATTATTTCCCCTATTCCTACGCACGAGATATTTTTTGGTCAATGTCTCTCTCGTTTGAAAAATCATAAAAGTGAGAGGGACCAAGATAATATCTCACACTTCAGAGAGTCCGTGGTCTACGATTGTTTTTTTTAGATTTTACACGCACGACCAAAGGGAATCAAAACCTTTAGATGCGGGATATTTGTGAGTACATACTTAATCTACCTATACTTATAAACAAACTACCGCGCTCATGCTGCTTATAAGGCTCAACTTTAAAACGCCGTTGGCTTCAAATAATTTAGTAAAAAAACATTACAATAAAGCATAACATCACAGAGGGCTTTCATTTTTAGGCAAAAATATTTTTTTCACGGTGTTTCGTCTGAATTTGTTTGTCTTTGAGAAATGCTAGCTCAATGTTCAAAAGCTTCGAGCGTTGATCACTAGAGGCGCTAAAACCAGCTGAGCGCCGAATGCCAAATGTCATTGGCGCATCTTAATCCCTTAACAAAATTTCTTTTTTATATCGCAAACTTATAATAACTTCATTTATTAGGATACGTCGATAGAATATACCTGAGTTTGACCAGTTGTTAATTTTATTATTTTAATTTATTTCAATCAAATTGTCATGGCAAATCTTCCTTCGTATTTCGTTAAATTTACCTAGTGACTTAAATTTAATTAGGTATTAAAAAACCTAGCAGAAGTTGGGAGGTGAATGTCGAACTCTGTAGACTAGTGCAGATGGTATTCGCACTCCGCGATCGTCGTCCGCTTTGGAATTTGCGCGAAAAAAGCTATACGTCACGAGACGTCACATGAGTACGCGGGGCGGGCTCAGCGTAACGTCACGCTCACAAGGCCGCTGGTGAGTAAGCAACTAGCAAAAGCTACTTGTTTATAATCACACCGATGCCTACCGACTATGATTAATGTATGGGATGACTGCAAACAGTGAATCACTAGAAAAGCCTTAGTTATTCTTGACACACTTAATACATGCTCAAGTTTCCTGACTTTTCGGAGAACATACAATCGAATTCAACACACACGAATTAAACTCATTTACTTGACATATAATTGTAGGCGCTTTAATCATTAATCAATAACCCTCTTCCTTACGGCTTTTCCAAGTAATTTGAAGGCGTTTATCGTTGATACTCGTCACTACACATGGGAATCACGTCTGTTTCGTGTACTAGTACGTAAATTACATAAATTAGTAGATACGTCGGGTAATTCACACATGGCATGTGTGCTCAGAGATAAGAGTGCGAATTGATATGAACAACGTCAGCAGTCACTAATGTATGTTATTTGTGCTTATAATACGTATAGTGATAAGGCCGTTTGTGTGAGCCATCTGTCGTGAATCGATAAACCTCATTATAGCATTTTACCCTCTCAGTGCCCTTATTATAATGAACAAAATACTGTCGCAAATGTGGTGTAGTCGTAGCTTTAGTTATATTGAAGATACATGCTTACAATTTTATTTAAAATCAATATATGTACATATATTCTAATGATTTTTAAAAGTCACTCTAAAACGCTGTCCGTACGGTCCGGTTGTGTTGACCACACACATACGAGCATACGTAATTAGCAGGCAGCGGAGCGGTTCTCACGGATGTCGATCCATACTTACAATCTTACCGTCACGTCTCTTTGTACGCACAATGGGCATTAGAAAGCGGCCGGCGACCGCAAAAAGGGAGCAGTGGAAAGGGCTCTATTCCGTGGCTCTGTGCTTGCGAGATGATGTTGCGTCACTATTGAGCGATAACCGCTCCCCTGCCCCGCCGCCGTCCCTTCCGAAGGCCCCTGACCCGGGGAACACAACGCACGATATGCGTGTCGCAGCCATTCTAACTTGCACGTATGCACTACTGCCCTCGCTTTATCTATGACGTCAAAGCATAGCCTCGAAAATTTAGTTCTCAAAGGGTTCAACCCTTCTAAATCGAATCGAGGGATGGGGCTGTTTTTTAATTCTGCATGTAAATAAGCATAGGACTAGTTCATACACTTGTGTGCATAAATCGTATAGGGTGGATCAAGGGCACTCCATCGTTTGTAATGTAATAATAGTGCAGAATTTCTGTCCTTTCAAAAATTCATTGGGGGAGCATGTTGTGCATGTTTTATGCGTGTTTAAAACGCGCCATTTTATTCCCATTTTCATTTTAACATTTATCGTCTTCCAGGTTGCGAAACATTAAGCAAAACAAATTACGTAATTGTAAATAATCGTCATTACGGAGTTTTCATATTTTTCTTGCTTTTCACAAAGTAAACATTAATGACGTACGCCTCTGATTATGTTGTAATAATGGTTCGCAAAGGCTCGTTGAGTGTATAACTCGCGAACCTGTTCAGTAATGGATTCGCATAATGTCGCCGTGACATCAGGTTCACGTCAGGTTATATAGACGACGTGCCGCGTATGTAATGCGGTGCGGTATGTCGGCAACATTGCGTCGTCCATCTGCCGTCGCCATGCCGTAGGTGCTTCCGGGTTTTGCCAGCGCTTCTACCTCATGATTGGCTCTTCTCATTCCAAGCCCAGCAATGATAGTATTTTATTTTGCATCATATTCTTTGATCTCAAACCTGTAAAGTGCTTCCTCAATTTCCATCTTTGTTTCTAGTACATTTCCAGTTGCAAATGCGTTAAAGCATTCCTTTACCTTGACTATAAATACAAAACACCATGTCAAGTGTCTTCGAAATATTAATCATCAAACAACATTACCATACAATTACGGTAAACTACCTTCGTAGTCGTCTCTCCATTACCTTTTGAATACTTGGCAGTACTTAGAAGCCACGTAGTTTAGCGTATTCACTTGTTTACTTATCTGAATACAAATTGTGTTCATCACAATCACAATGATATTATAAATGCGAAAGTGGCGTTGTTTGTCCCTTTGTCTATGTGTTTCTTCTTTAAGCTTGAACGACTGAATTTGCCATATGCTAGTCGAAGTAGTGAAAGACACATTTTTCAACGAGTAAACAAGAAGAAATTAAAAAGTTGGGAGTAAAGCCAGGGAGCTCAACAATTAATGTAATAAGTATTTACATCTTCGTAAGGTTTCTATATCTAGTAGATGTACAACGTTGGTTATTGTTTATCATAAAAGCCTTCATCTCCATGTTTACAGATTATGCAGGTTCTAAGTAAATGTTTTCTTACTTTGTAACTCGTACGTACTACGACTACAACAGTAACATGATTGTTTTTATGGCTACTATGTATGCCGTATGTGGTAAGTAACACAATTGCATGTCACTTTAGTACTACAGTTTATTTAGCATTCAGCATGACAATTTAATTTCCACGCCTGTATCGTAAATCATTGTAAAACGTACTATAGAAGCTCAGACTAGTATAGAAGGTACTGCAACTAATGTAATTCGTGTAGAAAAACAGTTTCATGAAATAATCATGATCATGCTAAATACATGCGGACAATTGGACATTACTGGACTTGGCCTTGCCCTGACATCATTCTGAATAACTTCTGGTATGCTCTGACATGCTACGGTTGAGTATTTTCAATCAACATTATATTTATTAATGTGGTGAGCCGCGGCATTGAGACAGACATGTCTTATTTTCTGTTCTTTTGAAAACCAAGTAACCTAGAATCTAGATTTAGAAAATGGAAGCGCTTGGAAATAAACACAGACGACCTAAATCCCGATCACCTAGTGGCCTTAGAGCGAAATAGAATTGGAAATGAATTCCTATTTTATGAGCACTTTATTCTAATTCAGCACAGCAAATTACGGTGAAAATAGCCGGCTCAACTGAAATATTGCGTTCATGAGATCATATCATGTAGGTTACTCTATAAGTGGTATCGAATAGGACGGAACTAGGTCAACTAGCATGACGCCAGCGATAAAAGAGCCCTTGCTCGTTCATTATCAGTTTCGTACTACTGTGATCACAGTGTTACTTCCTATGCCATACGAATTGATAAAATCACTCATGTATTTTATGGATTTAAATGAAAACTTAGGTGCACTTCAATCAAACGTTGTCTTTGTTGCCATTTCAGCTTTCGTAGTTACATGGTTTGTGATTTTCTGTAATAAAATCCACAGCAATAATCATGTAGTGTAGTGCATAGGATTGCAGTTAGCATTGCATTCAGTAACCTCGGTACCAAGGCCGTGAAGCAATAAAGGTACTCGTAGGTATACCTAGGTAGATATAGGTTTAATGCATCGCATGATTGCGTCACTTGGTCACGAGCATAACTTCACAAGGTTTTAATAGCGTAAAACTCAAATGCATTCATTGTGCATTCTTGCTTATATACGCTAGCAGATGTTGCTAGCTTTACAAACGCATAACAATCTCAAGGATCCTCGGCGTTTAGAGAAATGGGTTTAATAATTCCCTCGACTTCTCCGTTCCCCCGTTGTTCGAAAATTTCGTGGGAAAATCTAACGTAGGACGACGAAGCAATCACGTGCGAAGGCACACCTAGCGTACTTCAGTTATGTAAAGTAAGTGCGATGACGACCGACGAATGAACTCTATAAATAGCGGTCGATCCGTCCTTGAGCCGGCGCGTCTAAAGAACTAGGTCACGTCGAGGTGCCTCATGCCATGCCCTCTACACCAGCTACCATAGCACTTGAACATGAACCGCTTTGTTCTAGGCAGCGGTAAACTTTTCTGTCTGGCATTCCGTAACATTTTATTTACCTAGATTATTTTCGAACTGTTTCATGGACACAGTCGACGTAACGAGCTAAACTAAAACACGTACCGATTTACCTCTATCGCGTGTCTCATTAGGATGAATCGATCAACACTTCATTTATTAAAATGTGACAGTAAATGTGAAACATAAAAAAAACAGTAATTATCTAATATCCGCAGTAGACTTCAAGGAGTCGTCAAAATAATTCAGAGCACAAAACTCGGGACGCCGCCGACTGGTTCATTTATAGCAGGTACCTGCGGCACGAAATGCATTTGAATAGCGTAATGAGAATTTTCTTTGTACGATCCAGTCCGTCTATTCAATCCCCTTACCTGAGTACGTACTGATAATGCTCAAGGTTGGGCTTTCGCAGGTAGCGAACCGGATTATAATTGATCCCTCTGAAGGTATACGGGATGCGTTATTATTTATTTAAAAATACGTGTATAATTTTTGGTACCTATTCAAATAAGGGGTTTGTGTTAGCGAAGGGATATCTCAACCTTCATCACAAATCGTATTTCACAGCAGATATTTAAAGGAAATGTGAGCTTGTTTTGCTGCCAGCGTTATTTTAAAGTTATTATTCATTTATTGAATGCAATACAATATTCGCTATCGCAGTACTAGTATTTGCGGATATCCGTTATCAGCGACGTGGGTGTGATGTGTGAGCCATCGGCCAGGTCGCTGATGTTATCGCTCTAAAAGCACTGTTGCGATATTAATTCATTATCTTAGGGATAATTCTTCTTGCTTCTATTTATTAATCTATTAATTCACTAAAATATTTGTAGGTCCGACTTCGGAAAAACTGTGTTCTACAACTCATTGGATAGATAAGTTTGATAGTATTCGTTATGTAGGCCCGTTTCCACCTTCGGAAGTAACGCTAGGAAGCCGTATGTTGCTTGGAATTTCGAACGTTGCGTGATGCCCGGCAATCATGGCTTGTTCCGCGGAACAATGAATGTGAATAAGAAATAATATGGTTAGATACCGAGTACTCATAATATTATGTCGAGCATAGCTTCAGGCGACACGGCCGGTGAAAGCTCTCTACGGCTCGTCGTTCGTGTGTGTGTGTAATTCTCATTTATTTTTGTCGCGGTCGTCGGTATTGGGGTGAACATCGGACGGCACCTGTCTCCTTTGTTTCGGCTTGCAAATGTCAGTAGAGGTCATCTAAATAAGGTGTATAGGCGTCGGTTTGGGAGCGCGATCGCTGTCTAGACGTTGTGTTGCATCGTCCGATCGATTGCACGAGCAAGCCTCAGACGGTCGTCGACCCCTCGGGCGCATCGGTGACGTTACGCTCCGCTGATGCGCTCTTCAACAACCTTACGGATACGGACCAAGTGGACGGCGTAGCGCCATTTTGCCTTTACCAACGGATACATCTATGACATCGCTGCCCTACCAGTGGATTTATCATGACGTCGTTCAATGATTTATTCTTTAATCTTTAACACCGATAAAACTTTTTGATTCCTACTTCTTTATAACCTGTTTAGGTACCAACCATAGGTACTTACATAAATCGATTTTTAGATCATAGAAGTTTCTCGCATTGTAAAAACCACCAAGTTTCGATAATAAACCAAATTCTACAGATATTCACATTGAATCCCCATGTAATGCAATCTGCGTTTACATCTTTACAAAAGAAGACAGACCGGTTTTTATTTTAGGAGTTTCAAATCGTAAAAAAAGCCTCGCTTTAATTCTCCATTGTTGAGAGCTCGTCCGGCTGCACGAGCATTTCTAAAGTTTTCTTATGATCCCTTGCACAAAAAATACAGATATCCGAAGTTTTATTATCGTCTACTATTCCAAAGCTCTGTTTTATGTACGACTGCGAGCATTCAACGTTTTATTGAAATTACTCCCTTCATAAATCACGATTTACAATTCTACTGACCTTGTCGGCCCGTCAAGTTCAGGCCACACCGGGATATTGTTTTCTAGTTTGTTGACAGAAAACACTGTAAATTTTATGCGATATTTTAGCCTGGAACCAATCGGTTTATAGTTTCGAGATCTTTTGTTTCGCAATCGTCGGAGTTCCGCTAAACAATGGGTAGCAATAAAATGGTACATTTACGAGGGTGTCGCATGGGTGGGTCGCAGGGCGACGAAGGCGCTGCAGATGTCGCTGTACGTGTCGCCGGGGTTCTCGCGCGCGCCGGACGCGCACCTGCGGCTGGCGCTGATGTTCAAGGCGCGCCGGCACTGGGCTGCAGCCGCCGCGCATTTCCGGCGCGCGCGCCTCGCGCCGCACCAGGACGCCACCTTCACGCGGCTCGAGCTGAGCTTCCACGCCGCGCACCTGCTCGAGGCGAGGGGCCTGCGCAAGGCTGCCAGGGACGCCTACGAGAGGCTGCTCAAAGAGCCCCAACTCTCTTCCACGCTCAAAGCTGACGTCTGCCGACAGTTAGGTGAGTTCATTGCGACGCGCGACGACGGCTACATTCTGTAAGTATTGTATCCTATTTCGTAAACACTGTAATGAAAGGAAATGGATGAGGAAGAGGATGATTACTAAACACATTTTTTTAATAGGTCTGGTAGGTACATTAAGAAGTTTACCAAATGGAATACCGATGCATTGTTCCGAGCTTGGTTTACTTCACTTTTGAACTTAAAATTTCAAAGTGGTTCGAATATTTTTGTATCTACGCTGGCATATTCACCCTTCACCATTTTGTTTTTTTTTTTTCCAACGTTTCCGAGCACGTTTTGTGATCATGTGATGCTATTTACAATACCTAATTAATAAAAGTAGTTGTTTCGTGCAAATATTTAGTTCATTGTATATTTAGCAAACAAAGGATACTGGTAAACGAAGCGTTGATGAACCTCCAGCTCGCTGGGTCGTGATATAGTGAACAGTGTTGGCCGAACCTGGACAAGATTGACACAGGACCGGCTCCCGGGATGAATTGCGTACAAGAAGAGAGGACCTGTGCCCAGTAGTGGCTGACGTGGTAAACGGGTTGATGATGATAATCTTTGATTAATCATTCTGGGAACTATTATTTGAATTCAATGGAATGTGGTAATTATTTAGCACTTTTAGTGATTTTCATAGCTCTCATTTTAGATATTTGCTTCCAAATATCACGTGACGCTTTAGGGTACCATAGCGCAGAATATTTTTTGTTTGTTTAAGTGTCCCCTACCCATATACATTAATTTCTTCGTGCGTGGAAACTTTGAAAAAAAAATATTGTCGATTGATATATTTCGAAGTTTTGAAGCCCTTTGACATCAAAACTTTCTTTGATCCGAGATTCCTGAATAAAATCACGTTACCAAAACATGGAAATTTGAATAACTTTTTGTTTTTCCTCGTTGAGTTTTACCGTCAACGCTGTCGTCAGTCATTGCCGTAATTGTTTTTAAAATAGACATGTTTCTCAATCAAGGGAATTATACACTAATTTCTTCGTGCGCGGAAAATATGGAAAAAAAAGTATGACGACGGGTGGTATGGTACGAAGTTTTGAAGCCCTTTGACATCAACTTTTTTTTGTTGATCCGAGTTATTTGAATAAAATCACATTACAAAACATGGAAATTTGAATAACTTTTTGTATTTCCTCGTTGAGTTTTACGGTCATCCGTGTCGTCAGTCATTGCCGTAATTGTTTTAAAAATAGACCATGTTTCTTAATCAAGGGAATGGGGTGATTGTTGTGAGAGTAAAATACAAAATTGGCAAGTAGCCCATTACGCAGTTGACAATACAATTTTAAAAAGCGTTCTTTGTGACTTTGTTCCTGTCTGAGTTAGTATAGATTTGGAGGTTTGACGAAGTATTTGTTCCTGCACCAGGTTGGTTGTACCACCGATGTGCATCGCTGGGCGAGGCAGCCGGGCGCGCTCGCGCCGCCATTTGGTGCTTGCAGCGCGCCGTCTCAGCTGAGCCCGAGTCTGGCGCGGGCTTGTATCTGCTCGGCCGATGCTTCGCCGCCCAGGGCAAAGTTCACGATGCCTTCATTGCATACAGAAATTCAGTGGAGAAATCCGAAGGAAACGCCGATACTTGGTGCTCTATCGGGTGCGTATCTCGCAAATCGAATCATTTCAAGATTCACTACAAAATCTTTTGTTATGGTTTCCTTTTCCTTGCAGAGTGTTATACCAGCAGCAAAACCAGCCAATGGACGCGTTACAAGCTTACATCTGCGCGGTGCAATTGGATAAGGGTCACTCGGCCGCGTGGACTAACCTGGGCAGTCTTTATGAGAGCTGCCAGATGCCGCGCGATGCATTTGCTTGTTACAACAATGGAGGGACGGCCGCGACGGCGTCCAACAATGCTCTGAGGCAAAGGCTAGCATTCTTGAAAGCGCACTTAGCTCATGCGCCAATGCCGTCCGTCACTGGAAAGTGAGTAGGCTACCATAAAACTGTAGTTACCCCAACTTACGTCCGCAATCACAGTACATTCGCTATTTTGACTACAATTTTTACTGTGTGTAAAATGCAGAACAGAACACGTAAAGAACGCATCCGCATACTTGACACGTTATTTAATTAACAGGATTTTCATTCAAAATATTTTAGAAATCACCTTGAACATTGTATCACGATCGCGTTTATTTGTTGCTGTTCCAACCTTTGCATATTTAATACTGTAATGGCTAGCGATGAATAACCGACTGGTATAGTTGCGGTATCGAAATCGCGTCCTGAGGCCAAAGACATGAGCACTGTGACAGTAAAGATTGACGTGCACTTGTTGGGAGGCGCGGCTTTGGACACGGGCTCCTTTAATGTAACCTGCAAAACGTGCAATCAAACTGACGAAAATGTATTCCAATGTTGATAGCAAAACAGAGGAAATTCCACACTGACAAAAGAGCTCGATCGCAAATTGATTTGTTTCAAATTGCGTTCACTTCACATTAAAAGAGTTTTACGTACAAAACCGCAGTTTCAAGCAAGTTGACCGCTCTGCTCTGGTCTTGGCCTAGATAGTGCACGATCATCCTAAGCGACAATCTTTAAGTATGCTTTAAGTATGACTAATAAAGCCACAGCAAGAATGACACAATAAGTATTAGTGTGGCCAAATTCGGCTGTCGATATCGGTCGATGCCATTAGGAGCCAACGATTGCTTTAAAGAGGACGTGATTATTAATTCATGTTCTTGTGTTCAGGTATTGTTTGGCGCTAGGATGAATATACTATAGAAACGGTCATCTATTGTAATGTCATTTGCTTAATTTCATGACACAATTGCGGCAACGCCTAAATTTGTACATTGATAACTTAAGCATTTAACAATTTGTCTACACTTTCATCCGAGCTCTATTTAGTTTAGACTTTTATGACATAACAATTTAGACTTTTATGACATAACAAATCGTCACGTCTTTCATCTGAAGATGCTGGCAGAGGTGTAATACTAACCCACAGTTTGCCGGCCGATATTCAGTCCCAAATGTAGCATGTCTGTATTCAGTCATGTAGCAGATGACATACAATACGCACATGCATATGTCCACACAATGAATAAATTGGTACGTGCCGTCGACTGGGACCGAATCCGCTCCTTCTGGTTTGAGAGGCGGGCCTTTTCCAACTGAGCTATCATCGCATTTTCTGAGATCGCATTTAGATTTTTGTAAGCACTGTCTTATATATTCGCAAACGCGTCCACAATTTCCAAAAGCTTTTCGTTCACAGACGGCGTCAGTTACCGTCGATAGAGGAGGCTTGGAACCTGCCCATATCAGCTGAGATGTCATCACGCGCGCCCAAGTCCGCCCCACCCCCATACCCGGGCAAAAGACCAGAAGACCCCCCTCCACTGACGCCACACCAACTTCAAACGCTCCAGTACCTTCAGAAAAACGCGCACAATCTCTCGCCCCAGCAACAAGTACTGTCGGATGATATTACTTAGCCGGTATATTACTGCGTGCTTTCCGATTTAACAGGCAATACTTGTTTCCCTATATTTGGGAATATTCGTCATCCAAAACGGAAATAACGACGTAATACACTGGTTAAAATTTGATAAAGTTTTCCCTTTGACTTCATTCATAATTAGCTGTGTTGTCCTTATTCGAACAGTCGTCATTTTATGTCTTATCAGACGGTATTAAATAATGATGTCAACACTAAAATTGTATTAACTTTTAACAAATTGCTAATTCCTTGTTCACAGGCACTAATGCAACAGCTGCTGACGCAGTACCGTCTATCGCAAGCCGCGAGGGCACGATCGGTTTGTAAATTTTCGTTCTTGATCACGGCGGCAGGTCTTAGGTTCCCGATATGAATGCTAGGCAGTTGTATCTGATTCCCTTTTACTGATGAGCTCTTTTCAATGTTGCAGGTGACCAAAAACGAAGGTAGCGCGACCGGCGGCGATCAGGAGTCGCTCGCTGAAGACTTACTCAAACGATTCTCAGATACGAAGCCGGAAATCAAGAAGGAGCCCATTTATAGTAAGTACATTTTAAATTTTGACAAGCGAACCGAACAGTCGATTTTAAAATTTAACCATGAGTTGAACCGGTGGTAATTACTGTATTAGTAGATCATAGAAAAAAAATAACAATTTTATGTCTAAATCCTAATAACTTTTCACTGAATACATCCATGATTCAAGAAAACAAGGTCTAGCAATCCAGGCGCAAACACGTATGACGTCACTCGTCATCGTCATTCGTCTCTTTCACACTATTTGTAAATGACTTATTTCGGTCTTGCTCATGCATCGATTGACGTCACTACGTGTTGCCCACGTGACCGGAATACTGTACCCTGCGGAGAATATTATTATACCATGAAATGCATCGAGCGGCTTAACAATTGACATGGCATTGACAACATTTGGATGGCATTGACAATACAGATGGCGACTCAGCCTATCAGAAATTTTAATTTACAAATTCGGCGTTTAATATGTATTTCCGGGCGCTAACAAAATGTCAAAGCGTTAATGATAAGAAAATGAAGTCATGGTCTTTTTTCTCGAATATGTTGAAGAGGTCAAAACCTATTAGTATTAAATAAACGAATTTTGTTATCGCTAGCAAGGAGTGGCGTCAGTCAATACGTTAGGGTAGGTCTTTTAGGTCAATAAGCTTGCTAACGAAGATAACGCAGTGTTTTTTCTAGTACTCAAGGATTTAGGTCACACCAAAACATGTTTTATTTCTCATTCCATTCGTAGAATCTTATCAAAGTAAGCCCATTGATATTTCATTAAACGGAATATAGAAAGGAGTAGGTACATAAAGGCTTAACTATTATACTCCATACATAGAACACATTAACCTCATTAGATTATGAAAAAAATGCTGAAAGTCATTGTCAGTGTCACACGGCCACGTTAGTTTGTTTGACAAGTTAATTTGAATTTAAATGAAGTGTTTGCAATAACTAAATAATTATGAGAAAGAAACGAAAAACAAAGTGTAAGCTATTATTAAATGTATTACCATTCCCGTTTTTGTTGAGTATCCTAATTAGAGTAAGAAGAAGAAGAAGTATAGATGTCTAAAACGTTATTTTTGAATACCAGTGATATTGCATCTTTTATATGCCTATAACCCAGCGGTCGCCAACCCGCAGCCCGCGGGTCACATGCGGCCCTCGGTCCCCCTCCTTGCGGCCCACGAGTGTTTTTAAATAAATAAATAAATTTGGGACATATTGCTCACACGGTCGTCTGGCCCCAAACTAAGCAAGGCTTTTTTACTATAGCTGCCAGAGACAGATAAACATTGATTTTTAGAGATCAGATAATACCTACATAAATAAATAGATACCTATGGTAGAATATGTATACATAGAAACATATTGTAAATTTTTTGAACAAGTGCGGCCCGTCTCTTGCTTATTTTGGCACTGTGCGGCCCTTGCCTGCCAAAAGGTAGCCGACCGCTGTCAAACTATTAATTAGGGAGTATTCTAAGGCCTATAATTACTTTTATGCGTATAGCTAACGATTTCGGGCATTAAAATACCAGAAATTAAAAAAAACAGTAATCTGAAAATAATGAAAAGTTTTGGGTACTTTCTCGTGGTCATACTGGATAGTCTAACTGATTTTTCCAACAGGAAAAAAATCCTTGTGGTTAAATTGTCTTCTTTGACACATACTATAGTTAAAACAATACATTTTTATGTAGGTAACTACGTGTTTCATTCATAACTACATAATCAGAATAGGGTAACTTGGAAAACCCAAATTCTTTACGAAATCTGTTACCTATACCATGCTTTTAATACTGAAACCTACTTTTACTTGGCTTGGTTTGTACTTGTCAGAATATAATCGATTTAATAACACATATTCTATAAAACGATGATAGCCTAGTTGGAGAAGGCCCGTCTCTCAAACCAAAGGGAGCGGGTTCAAACCCAGCCGACGGCACGCACCAATTTGTTCATTGTGTGAACATATGTGCGTATTGTGTGTCATCTACTACATGACTGGAGCCCGATATATGGCGACTGGCTCGCCCCCTGCCACATTTTGGGACTGAATATCGTCCGGCGAAATGTGGGTGTTGTATTACACCTCTGCCAGCCCCCTTGGGGGAAAGGAGTGACGATGTGATATGTCTTCTTCAAAACAGGGCTAGCACAGGTCAGAGACAAATGATCTTTCCACCGTTTTCTATCCACGCTAAGATGTGACAATAGACGAATATGTTTGTCGCTTTCCTGCTAGCTTTTTTTGGGAGAATTTTTAGGAGTATCGAGGTGTTTAGCATTGAAAGGGTACTTTACGTATAGTGTTATTCTCAGCAGAAACAAGCAGCAGCGCGATGATGACCAACGAGGCGGTGCTGGGCCGGCAGCCGGTCGTGAAGCTCGAGCCGCTCAAGACGGAGCCGCTGAAGCCCGTCGTCTTCAACATCGGCATGAACTCGAAGCAGATAATAGACGCCTGCAAGTGAGTATACGTATCGGGTTACGTCCGGTTTTTATTTGAGTGAATATTAGTTTCGGGAGCTAGGTCGTCCGGCGCGCGCTGACATTAGTGAGTGGTTGCAGGGAGAGCGCGGGCCCGGCCAGCGCGTGGTCGGTGCTGGGCGACGGCCTGCCGCCGCCGGAGCCGCCCAGCGTGCCGCCGCCGCGCCTCAGCGCCGAGCAGCTGGCGCCGCCCGCGCCCTTCGTCTACGTGGAGGCCAAGCGCGACGCCTTCTCGCCGCAGCTGCAGGACTTCTGCCTGAAGCACCCCATCGCCGTGGTGCGCGGCCTCACCGCCGCGCTCAAGCTCGACCTCGGCCTCTTCTCCACCAAGACGCTGGTGGAGGCGTGGCCCGAGCACGCCGTGGAGGTGCGCACGCAGCTCATGCAGTCGGCCGACGAGAACTGGGACGCGGCCGGGCGGCGGCGCGTGTGGGCGTGCGCGTCGCACCGCTCGCACACCACCGTGCGCAAGTACGCGCAGTACCAGGCCGGCTCGTTCCAGGAGTCGCTGCGCGAGGAGCGCGAGCGCGGCGGCGCGGCGGGCGCGGGCGCGCCGCCGCACTCGGACTCGGACGGCTCGGGCCCGGCCAAGCGCCGGCGCCAGGCGCGCATGCTGCGCTTCGGCACCAACGTGGACCTGTCGGACGAGCGCAAGTGGCGGCCGCAGCTGGCCGAGCTGCAGAAGCTGCCCGCGTTCGCGCGCGTGGCCTCCGCCGCCAACATGCTGTCGCACGTGGGCCACGTGATCCTCGGCATGAACACGGTGCAGCTGTACATGAAGGTGCCCGGCAGCCGCACGCCCGGCCACCAGGAGAACAACAACTTCTGCTCGATCAACATCAACATCGGGCCGGGCGACTGCGAGTGGTTCGGCGTGCCCGACGCGTACTGGGGCGGCGTGCGCGAGCTGTGCGACCGGCACGCGCTGTCGTACCTGCACGGCTCGTGGTGGCCCGACCCGCAGGAGCTGCGCGCGCACGGCGTGCCCGTGTACCGCTTCACGCAGCGCCCCGGCGACCTGGTGTGGGTGAACGCGGGCTGCGTGCACTGGGTGCAGGCCACGGGCTGGTGCAACAACATCGCCTGGAACGTGGGCCCGCTCACCGCGCGCCAGTACGCGCTCGCGCTCGACCGCTACGAGTGGAACAAGGTGCAGAACTTCAAGTCGATCGTGCCCATGGTGCACCTGACGTGGAACCTGGCGCGCAACATCCGCGTGTCGGACCCGCGGCTGCACCGCGCCATGCGCACGTGCCTGCTGCAGACGCTGCGCGGCGCGTGCGGCACGCTGGCGGCCGTGCGCGCGCGCGGCGTGCCCGTGCGCTTCCACGGGCGCGCGCGCGGCGAGGCCTCGCACTACTGCGGCGCGTGCGAGCGCGAGGTGTGGCACGCGCTGCTGGTGCGCGAGCACGAGCGCCGCCACGTGGTGCACTGCCTGGCCTGCGCGCGCCGCGCCGAGCCCGCGCTGGCCGGCTTCCTGTGCCTGGAGGAGCACCACCTGGACGAGCTGGCGCAGGTGTACGACGCCTTCACGCTGCACCGCGCGCCGCCGCCGCACGCGCACGCGCACGCGCTGCCGCCGGCGCCGCCGCACACGCCCGACTGAGCGACCCCCCTTATTATGTGTTCGTGTGAGTGTGCCTCCGAGTGGTGAACATTTTCTTTCGTTCGGCCGCGGACCGACCGGAGCGACGGCGGGGATGGAAGACTCGGAAGGTTCGGTTCGTCCGCGCCACTTTTTATACAGTATTAGTCGCTAGCTAGTTTCGGGCGTAATTTGTACACTTTTTGACCGAAAGTCACGTCGCGAGTGGAGACCGACGTCTATTTTTACTACACGGCGTGTATATGGAGTTGTTGCGCGAGGGTAAAAGTATTTTGGTGATAAAATTGTAATTTTGTACGAAGAAAACTTTTACGGTTTTACGAGCTCCTCGATCACTTTTGTAATTGTGAGAGATATCGATATAATATAGCGAGTCAATTCGAAAATGTATGTTATGTAGTGTACGGTAAGGTTGGGTGGGGCGGCGGCCGCGGGTAGAGTAGAGGTCGGTAGTTAAATGTACTCGAGTGGGGAGTCGCGGCGAGGTGGTCGCCGCCAGTCTCAGTACTCACGTGTTCACCATTTAAAAATATGTTATTTTTATATAGAGCCGTATTATTTATTTTTGACGTGCGGGAGTTTAGTTTCATTTATTTAGGTGATCTTTTCTAGAAAATAATAGCATTTAAGTATATATTGCACGGATTGAGGCCTTGCGTTTTAGTAAGGCCTGGCGAACAGTGCTGCGATGTCCCAAAGAATGTTATGTTGTGTAGGCGAGGTACTGCTAGGTGGTTTGGATTGTCTTGATTTTGATGTTTCTGTGCCTGGCGTCTACCGCCAACGCTCTCAAACGAAATAGTGACATTGAACTAAAGGTTCGCGCACATTGTGTAAAGGCTTTTCCTAATGGCAACGAACACTGCCTACGTGCGCTAGCCTTAGGACTTATCCATTGGTTAGTAAATTTATCGACAGAATTCAATCATTTCAAAATATTACTCTACCTATGTAATCAAAGAATCTGACAAATTTAAAATGAAATGTATATTAAATTGAGTCTTAAGGCAGAGACTGACTGATAACGTTTTGTTGTAAGTGGTTAAGGTTAAGGTCGATTTACATCAAACGAACATAGAGCTAGAGCTAGAACAAGAGCATTCTTTCGTAATCTTTTAGTGTAAACGAAAGCTAGACGTGTCCATTTACATCAAACAAATTCTATAGAATCTTTGCGAACGCACTAAGAACAACAAAAAAATGCTCTACGCCTGTTTACACTTGAAGAATTTGATGTAGTGGGGATAGAATGAGCATTCCCTCGTTTGGTGTAAATCGACCTTAACGTATAGTGTTCGCGTATCGATTCAATGAGCCGAGCCCGCTCGCCGGAACCTCGCGAGCCTGTCGGCATTTTACCTGTGAAGCGCGCTCGTTGCGAGTCTCGAGCCAAGGTGCCGACTGGCTCGGCTCGTTGGATCGATACGCCCAACTGTTACGGTGTAACGATATTACGAGCACACGTTACGAGCTTTGGCTTTAGTCAGTCTCCGGCTTTAAAGATCACTTTTGGACTATTGATAAAATTAGTTAATAATATTGTTTTTTTGGATCGATGTAAAGTTAGAAAGTGTAGTTGGAGTAAGCTCTGTGCTGGCAGTAAGCCCGACTCGCTCTCGACACTCGTTTGTTGTTTATATTTGGAGTTTTATTGATGTGTTGTGAGATTTCAATGTTGAATGTATTAATTTGAAATGTTGAGAGCAGTCGAGGCGGGAATGATGAGGACGTGGTTAGTCGGACTTTGTACAGCGAATGCCGATATTTTATAAGTAATTGTAACACCACTGCCATTTATGACCTTACAAGTTTGTACTATCTATAATATTACATTTTTAATAAAGAAAATTACAATTGTAATTTCTGGTTTGATTTTACCTTGTTTTCCTTTGACTCAGAGGGGAGCTTACCTTCTGTAAACTTTTTAAAGTGCATATTTAAATCAGATAAAACATTCATGCAATGGACAGATGGAAGAGCAGTGAGCGGACAAAGAAGGTAGATTTAGCAAAAGATAATAATTACAAAAAGATGGATGGAGTTTTACTGACAATGAATTACTTAGGAGCCTAAAAGCATTCATATTAAACCAGCCTAAAGGAGGGAGAGGAGAAAGCGTAGGACGATTAATATTCAAACAACCATAATTATTTTCACTTTTATTGAATCACAATAATTATAAAATATATCGGATTTACATGTAATTCATTGATAACGATATTGCATAAACTACACGATCATTTAATTTTTAACATTATATTCATAACGTTAACGACTTTTTTCCAGTAAGTATAAAACTATTAACAGTGCAAGATTTTGTAAACAGTGATGAGGTCGGCTGAGAATAAAATATCTCAAGTTTACTAGATAAGTTTAAAGAGCATTGATGGAATGGAATGGAAGAGTCCGGAATGTTTCCAAAGCGCAGAGTAAATGCGACATATGACTGCCTCGGTGGCTCAGTTGGTAGTGAACCTGCCTTCTGAGCTTGGGGGCGTGGGTTCGATTCCCACATAGGGCAAACATTTATGTGATGAACATTTGTGTTTGTTCTGTCTGGGTGTTAATATGTATTTAAGTATGTATATCAGTCTCTGGCAGCCATAGAAGCTTTGCTTAGTTTGGGGTCAGGCGACCGTGTGTGGAAGTGCCCGGAATTTATTATTATTATTATATCTTAATAAACGACGGAGCAAGCGAAGCGTCCATGCTTCAGCTTCGACGTCGTCTGTTTTCTACAGGTCGCATTCCTCCCTCAACTGATTCTCGTGAAATTTTGTGCAGTTAAAAATTGCGTTCAAAATATCGACATACCCGCCATTTTGAAAAACAAAAACAACTGAACCGCCAAAAAACATCTTTAAAATTTTCGAACCTGCTCACAAAATTTCAGAGTTTGTAGAAGAGTTGTCTATAACTCACAGACCCACTAGTATAATCCCGTGCATTGTCTTTCACTTCTTTTTCACACATTTTAACATTTATTTTTCCATTTGTTAGCGTTCGATAAGATTAAGAACTCATAATCTTCTGCTCTGCTACCAAGTCACCACTGTAATTGAAAATCGCGACAAGCATTATTTTGTTACTTCTTACTTCTATCGAAGACTACATAACAAGAAGGTACCTAAACAAAAAATATCTACTTAAAGAGAAGATGGATGCGACACTATACTCTAGGCTAGGGTACTTACGAAAAAATACTAATAACGATGTTCAAACGCTGAATTTGAGTTCAAATAGTTATTGGACTCTCTAACAACGACAACACTAACTAACGAGGTTAGTTTACTATATTGGAAAGTATTTCGAACTTCTTGTTCGATCCGAAAAACAAGGTTAGGAAGCAAGCACGTAATAACTCGTCAATCTTTCGAACTATTTGTAAATGACTTATTTCGATCTTCCTTATGCATCGATTGACGTCACTACGTGTTGCCCACGTGACCGGAATGCTAAACCTGGTGGAGTATTTTATTATACCATGTGACGATTAAACTTATGATAGCTCGTTCGTTTTCGATGCATTTCTTGAAGCTTAATACTAATTTGGTATTAAATTAATTCTGTTTATCTAGAAACGTGAAACATTCAAATTCCCAGCCGACAGCCAACTAGATTCAATAAAAAATGATTAACTTAGCATACATTTTGTTTTGCAAAACCTACTATAACAGTCTTAAAATAAAAGTCATATTCATGTTTGTGATTTTGGCTATATACAAGTCATATTTCATTCACTAGCTTCATAATGATTTCCTTATATCTAAAATTAAGTAAGCCGTTAATAGCACCTATTATGTCACCGCGTTATGTGGTAAAAATACAATTAAAATAGATATCGGAGAGAGCCATGAGATTATTTCAATACATTACAAGGAGAATGTGTTAAATATAAATCAGTTCATGTATAGCAAAATATATATCTTCGTAGAAAAATAAGACGATACAAGTTTGGCATTGTCAATTGCACAGCAATTCGCTTAAAAATAACTTATTTTAAAATTAAACGTTAATATTTTATCAAGTTTCATCGACTTGCATTACACAGTTCAAAGATAAATATCAGAAACTTTTCTGCTGTGTAATGTACTTGCCTTTGGTAAATAATTTATAATTACAGTCAAAAGAACTTATTAAAGTTTGGAATAATTCGTTTAAATGTCTAATATAATTTTATTGGAATCGATCACGACGTTACATAAAACTAATTTTATTTCAGCTTACATCTAATTGTGCTATAAATATTGTAGTGAATTATACTACAAGGTGTATGTCGATATAATTAACTAAAATTGTATTATAGTCCTACGTCCTAATTAGTCGCAAAACGACACAACATTTCTTGTCCGACCGACAAAAGTTCGAACAGAGCCGTAAGAAACATGCACGATCGAAAAACTTCGCATAATTATATTTTGTCATTTTGTTGCGAGCAACGTTCCGATTTTGTCGTCAAACAACATGTCAATTAGGACCAGAGTAAGTCACAGGAATCACAAAAGGACTGGGGTCATCACTAATTGTGCTTCACACAGTACCAGGTTTAGAGACTTCATAAATACAGTCATTCATAATACCTATAACTAGCTAACAACTTCACGCAGAAAGCTTCTCTACACCGTTATACCGGTTGACTTTTTTTACCGTCTCGAGAACAGTATGGTGTTTTGAAAGAACAACAGCCACACACGAGAATGTTTGTCTAGTTGAGATCGCGGGGATGCGCGAGCGGCTCCTGCAGCGCCTCCGAAAGGATATCTAAGACGCCGACGGCACGAGCGGCAAGTATATACTGATTCAAACTTAATAGCGGCTGTGAAATGCGCCGCAAGCGAGACTGCGGCATCCTCAGGATGTGTCGCCAGTATAATGATATTTTAGTGGACCATCATAGCTCAATTGATTTATTTAATTTTAAGTTAGCCAAATTTAAGCATGATATTTGGAGTATTTTAGGTTAAAAATTAGCGATAATTACTTCTTCTTTTTTTAATGAGTAAGACCTATTGTAACAGTTTAATAATTTCCTTTCCACCTAAATCATGATATGTACACTAAGCTGATTCGAAAATTTGTTCATGCTATGTACACATGTTTAGGAATATGGTCTAGAACCAAACCATTTTTGTTCTATATATTTTTTTTTTCTAATAATGATTGTATTCTGTTTTGTGTGCTTAAATAAATCAATAAATACATAAAAATCTTGCCTCTCTTCGTTTTGGCTACTGCGCAGCGTTTCGCACCTAAATTCACAACCGTCATTAAGTTTAAATCGGTCTATAGTCTATACCTACCCATCGGCCGGCTAAAGGAAAAGGATCGCGCTACGAATTCATTGAAAATTCCGTGCACTTAGTAGTCGATTTAAAAATAAATAAAAAATGTCTATGCCATAGGCATTTTACACTGTACGCTCATCTTTATCCAAGACAGTAAAAAAAGTCAACCAGAAAACACACAAAAAATATCAACATAACTATGGTGACCAACCTAGCTTCAAACAGGTATTGATTATTCTTTAACATCTGCCTCTTGTATATTCTATCAAATTAAACGGTATTAAAACCTATTTCGTTTCATCATCTAAGTATATTATTAATATTATATTTCAAGTGTTGGTTGGATCAATGATTGTGATGTTTCATAGGATAAAACACAAATGCTACAAGAAATTATAGTTTCTACAACATGCATAATCAGAAGTACTTTTACATTTTAAAGCCAACTAAAGTTACTGTACAACGTGTTGTTTTGCATTTTCGCGGAATTGATAGAGGTAGCTTATACTTCACTAGCAGAGCACGAAAAAACTATGGAGCAACCTGGATCTCGTGAAAATAAAACAGATGTTCCATACAAAAATTCGTTGTTCGTAGATCGTATCGTTGTTTTCGATTTCAAATCGTCGATAAAATGTATTGAACAGCTTTTTTTTTTCGATTTCAATGCTTTTTCATAGTTTATTCGTACTTTGCTAGTGGAGTATAACTGTAAAAATATATATTATATGTATTATATTCTTTGTTAACCACATACGGTTGCCAGCAATGTGTCCAGTCTGTCTAAAATATTAATTATAAAATAATGTTTAACTGGCGGTTCAATTTACTTCGACTAGCTCACTGACCCCAAACCTGAGGGGCTATTCCTGCGCGTGAGATGAGATTTTATCTTGGTCACTCTCACTCCTATTACGTTTCAAACGAGAGCAACAAGGACGAAAAAAGGTGAGATGAAAATCTCAAATCTCCGAATAGGGCCACTGCTATTAAGTTTCTCGGCCTAGCTACTTGTGACCAACGTTGGGCCAGCGTGTGGCACCGCGTGGCGTGATCAAAGTTTCTTCAGCCAAGCAGACTACAAACAGCAAGTACTTCTCTATATCGAGCACTATGGAGCGAAGTTGTAATGAGAATAATACCGGCGTGATTTACAATACTGAAAAATTGAACGGAGTGGTGTGATAAACTTGTCCTGTGTAATAATTACACAAATTGGAAGTTTATCATGCGCATGGCGCTTACACTGGACAACTTATGGGGTTGTCTGGATGGTACGGACACTGATGTTTCACAAGATCGCCGTGCTCCGGCGCGCATCCGCTTGTGCGTGGTGGCATCGTTGTATCAATATGTTCGCGAGGCCAAGACGGCGAAAGACGCGTGGAGTGCGTTGGCGTCAATTTTTGAAGACAAATGTCTCTATCCACGGGTTCTACTGTCTCGCCTGCTGCATCAGACGGAATTCAAAAAGTTCGCAACGATGACTGAATACATCAACGACGTCATCACTTTGGTTCACCAGCTCGCTGATATTAGGAAAAGCATCAAGGATGCAGAAGTCTCTAAAATATTGCTGAGTGCATTGCCTGCTGAGTACGACGTCTTCGTGTCCAATCTGGAGACTGCATGCATCAGACATTTAACAACTGAGCTGATTCGTACGAGACTATTACAAGAAGAATTTCGAAAAACCACAAAATGATCCGCATAATACAGCTTATAGCGTGACAACTAAAACAAAAGTGGTGTGCCATTATTGCAAAAAGGTCGGTCACATAAGGTCTAAATGTTTCAAGTTAAAACGACCACCGAAAAAGTCAAAATTAAAAAAAAATGTTAAGACCGATTCAGCCTTAGTCACTTCGAAAGATTGGATGGTAGATAGTGGTTGCACGGCTCATATAACAAATGATTTATCAAACTTAATGGACTTTAAGCCAAATAAAACTTTTGTATTGTAAATAATGCCAACACAATTAAAGTTGTAAATTGTGTTGGCTCAAGTTATGTTAATTTTCTGTTAAATAACAATGATAACATGCCAAATAAACCAATTTGCCTGTCAGAGCGTGAATTTTGTGTCAAAAATTTAGGTTCATTAAAAACACGTTTAGGTATCAATGTAACCTATGATAAACACAATGGTGTACTAACTTTGGATCAGTCCAGTTAACACGTTTTGGCACGGAAAATTGTAAGGCAGTTGCAACTCCCCGGGTAATAAATTATGTAAACCTCAAGGTAAATGCCTAGATGATGTACATAGGTAAAGAGAGTTGCTGGGTTGCTTGATGTGCCTATGTGTTTGTACAAGGCCATATTTGAGTTTTGCTTGTAGTCAATTGAGTAAGTGCAGTAATGAGTTTGATCAGTCCAGCTTGCAGCAGGGACAATATTATGAACTGTTTTAAAGAAATTGTAATTTATCATTAACTGCTTTTGCAGATTGGGTCAATGATTGTAAACTATTTCTGAAGGGACGGTATTCAAAACCACCTTAATGTAAATGTAATCAACTAATACTTCTAATAATCCAAACCATGTACAATATGTAGGTAATTCCAATATGAATCTAATGGACACCAAGATCAATACTTCAGAAAGACACCCAAGAAAAACACTACGAGGTCCGACCTCTTCCGTGCTCCAGCGAGAAGTGCCGGTTGGACGGGGCGGGCGACTCAGGCGCTACTCCTTCATTCCTTACGCTACATTCATTCATTCATTCAATACATTCCTTTGACAGTTCGCTCGCAAAACGTCACACAGCAGACCATAGACTGCATTCTTTTGTATGTGTTGCTAACATGATATTGTGGATAGGAAGTCTTACACTGGCTATGTGATTATATTAGGCAATAATACCATAAATTGAGAATATCGAAAACAAAAATGTGTAGCGCTCTCTAGCACTGAAATTAAGTACTAAGGTTTTACAGAAGCTTTGAAAGATTTATGTTTTATAAAAGCTTTGTGTCAAAAACTTTGGATGAAAGTATAAAAATTAGTTTGTTTAAATATAAACAAAGTGCTCGCAGACTGTTAGAAGCCAGAGAATACTGCCATAAACGGACCAAACATATAAATATAACATATCACTTTCTAAAAGATCTGCTACAATAACTACCTCTACAAATTCCGCGGAAATGCAAAACAACACGTTGTATAAGGCCCACTTGCAGAAGACACGGAATTAGGCCTGGGTTAATTAACTTTGAGTTAAAATGTTCTAAATGTCACTGTAATACTGTGTTAACTTAATTAGCTACTAACCCTTGGTGGCGCAAGACGATTTATAAGTTTACCTCTGATGAGTAGATAACCCCGAGTTTAAAAGATGCGAGCTTCAGCAAATGACCCGTCAATAACATGCACGACACAACTTTTTAACATATCACTCATTAAAGTCAAAAATCACCTCTTACACCCTCTCGCCCTCCGCAGAGGCTAATAAAGAGGCTTATAGTCTTGTTACAAAAAAATGTTTACTATACTAGTAACTAGCTCCACTGTTACAATCTTAAAAGAGCCGTTCATTTCTTCGACATGAGCCATGTATTGATTTAGAGTAAAATCTGATTCCATTCCAAAATTCACTCAAACCCGTTTTAGCGTTACGATTATTATTATATATTAGTGTAATGAAAATGGAGTGATATTCACCATACATGGAATCATCGTAGCTGGGTACTTTTAGCGGCGCTCAATTCCTCGTATTGACCTCTATTTTAGTGTGAATGAATTAATGATATTCACCATACATGGAATCTTCGTAGTTGTAAGATAATTCGTGCTAGTGACCGCGCGTGGTGCTCAGGAGGGCGGGCGTAGGACTGGTTTGCGCAGCAGAAGGGCGCTGTCTGCAGATACTATGGGGAGCTCGTTGGTGCAGTGATACTTGATCAGGTGAGGGACGCTCTCGAATACTCGGTCTTTTGTTCTCACCTGGATATAACAAGACACGATGTTGTTTTAAAATATACCATACTTTTTTACATGGGTATTATTTTATACATACATTACACAACTTAATGACGTCATTGCTACACGCGTGGCTTGCCCCAATAAGTCACCCACGCATCTCAACGCCATGCTGTGCATGCGGTACACGGCTTGCTCCACAAAGCGTGTCTGATCGCTGTTTGGCAACGTGGCCACGCTACAGTTTTACATAGTCGACCTGACCTGACCTGACAGTCAGGTATATCATGTTGTATCGAGTTCAAAAGGCTTATCTGGTGATTAAACTTTTTAGCCGGGTTATATGTTCAACCTCACAATTATTATCTCAGCTTGAAACCGACTACAGCTGGTTGAAGGCCTTTCCCAATGGTTTACACAATAACCGGTCTTGCGCTGCTTGCATACAATGACATTATTTTTTTGACAGGGCACATAACAAGCTAATTCGGTTCAAATGGATCGAATGTTTTTTTATGTGAATATTATTTTTTATGTTATGAAACAATACAATCATTTACTTTAATGTGAATATTATTACCAAATGAAATTTAATTTGTGTGATAAATGTTTACAAACCCTGACCTGACAGTCGCAGGGTCAGTGATCTTTTGTCTAAATCCATAATTACCACAAATTACCGCTAGTAGGCGGAATCAGTCTGTGGATAACTTTATGTGAATAAAAATTTGACATGAGCCCTTATGGTGAAGGAAACCAACATGTCAAATAAATAATTAGACATGTGACATTAGATGCGTGGGTGACATAGGGTGGGTCGGTGTCCCTGCAGTGGGACGTAATGATGAAGGCAGAATCGGACAAAGGTCAATGAACTTTTCCCTCAAACAATCTGAATGGAACTATTATAATATTTACCACCTATTATAATAGTTACCACTCCGTTAGGCTAGACAAAGGTCAAAGAACTGTTCTATGAATGAATCTGAGCCGAGCTGTAGTTTACCACTCCATTGGGGTCGACGAGCAGCAGGTGCTTGTGCGCGCCGCGCCGCGCGCCCGTCAGCACGAACTGGCCCGGGCACGCCGCGCTCTCGCGCACCAGGAACTCGCCCTCCTCCACCACCAGCTGCGGACAACGTTCAACCTTATTGTATTTATATATATTATGTATGCCACCGACCGTTTGTCATATTTCCTTCTGTCCTGTCCATCCAAAGGTTGCCTGGAAGAAATCGCTTTAGGCGATAAGGCCGCCCTTGTACTGCCGAGTGAAAAATTATTTTTTAGTATAATTATTATTTGTTGACACTGGCAGCTTAAAGCTGATGCGTATTTACTTATTTTAATATTCTCTTTATGTTTGTTTTACTTTGTATTTTTGGTGTGCAATAAAGATGTATTGTATTGTATTAATAGTCACTTGACGGACAGCGGCTCGGGCTCCACGGCGGGGGACCTGGAGCAAGTGACGTCGCTGCAGTGTTACCTTCTCAGCCGTGCTCCTGGATATAGGTCCGTGGAACCAGGGCTCGCGCGCGAGCAGCGCGGCCTGCGCGTGCGCGGACAGCGGCTCGGGCTCCACGGCGGGGGACGACGCGCTGGTGGATGACGTCGACGCGGCCGACGATGACGTCACCGGCGCCGCTGTGAACGGCTCTGGAATACAGAAACAAAAGCAAAATGAACTCCTTATACAGCACGACAAAGTTATCTAGATGTAATTTAAATAAGGATTTCTGAAAAAAAAAGGCGATTCCAATAGTATATTTTAGACTCATTGTTTGCCTGATAAGTAATAATGATATTTGCTGCTGTATACAGTTGTTGTGTCCGGTAACGGCAACCGGACAGAGTCGCCAGTACTCTTGGTCACTAGTAACCGACTAACCGTGGTTGCTGTGTACAATTCAATACAGTTTCTTTGACTGACGACTCTTAGTTTCCAGTTACTGACACTGAACACTTTTTGATCACCAATGAGTTTGAGTCTAGTGGAAACAACTGGAAAAAAAAATTAACATCTGCGCAGGGAGTGGCTGATTTGATACTGGTTATATAGAATCAAATTTTCATTGGTAGCAAGTATCCGACACAAGACACAATTGTGTCCACGTTTGTACAGCACCTTACTCCACTGACAAAAACAAGCATCATACAATGTGAATGAATAAATATATAAATAAATAAATAAATTCGGGAAACTTCCACACACGGTCGCATGACCTTAAACTAAGCAAAGCTTGTACTATGGCTGCCAGAGACTGATAAACATACTTAGATATTTTTAAATACATACTTAAACAAGCTGTCACCCCGCGACTTCGTTAGCGTTTATTATTTGTATATATATATATATATGTGAGCTATCCTATCTGTTAAGTTAGATCGAACTGCACATGGTGTGCAAATTTGATTGAAATCGGTTAAGTAGTTTAGGAGTCTATAGCGGACAAACAACGTGAGACGTAATTTATATATATTAAGATAGATATTAACACCCAAAAAAACACAAATATTCATCACATAAATGTTTGCCCTAGGTGGGAATCGAACCCACGCCCCCAAGCTCATAAGGCAGGTTCACTACCAACTGAGCCACCAAGGCAGTCAATATAAATAAATATAGAATGTAATCTTACGCATGTCGAAGATGTCTGTGTGGTGATTGGGCAGCAGCGCAGTGGGAGGCGTGCGCGGGGGCGGGGTCTGGTTCACATAGTGCCGCACGCTTTCCTCACACCTGGACAATAATATACTATATTACTTTTCATTTCCCTGTTTCTCCTCTTCTTTTCCTGATTGTAGGCATCTTCTCCTTCCTATACGTATACATATAGATAAACCCTATTATGTATGTAGTCTGGAAATATAAAGGGATAGCCTATTCGGAGAAGGCTCGCCTCTCAAGCCATGGGTTCAGATCCAGTTGAAGGCATGTACCAAATTGTTCATTGTGTGAACATAATGTGCGTACCTTTGATATTATCTGCTATATAACTGGAGCTTGGTGTATGGTGACAAGCCTAGACGATAGTCAGTCCCAAATGTAACAGGGGGTGACCCTTTCACATTTGGGACCGAATATCGTCCGGCGATGCGTGGCTGTAGTACAACTCTCCAAGCCTCCTCGGGGGTAAGGTGTGCCAATATATGCTATACAGTCTGAAAGACACCTTTAAGGTCCCTAATCTTAAATAAGGCTGCCTCAGAAGCCACTAAAAATATGAATAAAATGCTAGTAATTACACGTAACATAACAAAAACACACAACAAATAAAATTTCTTGAAAAATTGGAAATGGATAGTCATAAAAGTATAGTTACGATGATATGGGCGCGAGCGAGGCAAGCGGCGGCGGCGGCGGGTGGCGGTGCGTGTGCGTCCCCTCGGGCGCCATCTTGTCCGGCATATCGTTGTAATATTCTCTATCCTCTAGCAACGTTACACTGGCAGCATCGCAAAGTGCTCGAGTACCATTTAAATTCAACCTGTAAAGATTTACAAATAGCTATGTTAGAGGAAATTGCATGGATTTATCTTTAACTTACTATTTTATTTATAAAGATCAAAGTTTAAATGTCTAAGTGTTTGTTTGATACTTCTTCAGGAATGGATGATTTTGATAAAATTTGACCATGGATTAACAAATATAGGCTACTTTTTAACTACAGGTAGGTAAAACTGCAGGGTGCAGCTAAAGTCAATCAACCATTTATATTTTCATGCCCTTTTTAAGTACTAGCTTAAGTTGTTATACTTCCTAGCATTCTTAGTAACGTAAACTACAGCCTTATCTATAGGAAATCAATCTGCATTGAACAAACAACTCTATCATGAGTGACACATACTTAGATCCTATTTGGCAGAAATTATGACTGTTCATTTTGCAGTATTGATATGCTAATTGATGATTTCATTCACATTTGAGGAAAAAGTGTGAATTTCATTCTTAATTCATTTGTGCTTCGAAAAGCAATCATCAAAAGTTATATTACTAAATAATGTTAACTTTGTTGTACCACTTTTTAAATGCACTAAAGACAGCATTAAAATTGTCATCATCCCTTTCTAACATGATTTATTAAAAAGAGATTATTATAGTGGCATTTGTTTAAACTACAGAATAGAACAACACAATCAACTTTATCAAAAAGAGTTTACTTACGATGAAGGTTTCGTCAAAAACTCTTTGAACCTGAGCTCGAAGGCTTGCCCAACAGTTGCAATTACATCTTGTGCCAACCTTCCCCCACATTCCAATACGTAACAGGCCCTCCATTCTGCAGGCGGCACAGACTTGGCCACATAAGCTACAAAGTCTAAGGAGTCTGAATCTCCTCCAGATGCGAATGACACTCTCGGCATGTCATGTTTAGCCACAGTTTCCCCCCCTTCTAGTGCGGCAAGCGTTATTGCCTTGGAGGATATTGTGAGGGCTACGTTAGAGCATGAGTGAGCCATGCGTGGGCGTGCGGCAAGGGCGCGCGCGGCGGCCTGGCACACTCGCCTTTTTTTGTCAGCCGTGCGTAGGCCTGCAGCTGCACAAACCCTGGCAATGCATTCCCTACAAATAATAATAATAAATATGAGTTTATAACATCATTGTTGGTTTAACAAGTATGAAATGTTGAAAGCATTTATTGTTATGATTCAGTAAAAAAAATCTAAGATCTTACACCCCAGATTGTGAAGTAAGGCATCAAGCTAAACATACCCAAGAAGGTTCTTGTGCAATTTAACTCTTGGCCAGTCACAGTGTGTCTTGATGAGGCCATAAACATAGTAATAAAATCATATTCCATATTCATGCAACTTTAGAACTAAAAAGAAAAGAAGAAGTATGTTGAATGACTTACTTTGCTACTTGAGATCTTGTTTCAAAATCTAACTTCTTCATAGATGTGAGGACTTCCATGCAGCCTATGTACTGTAAATATCAAACACCATTATCTAGTATGATAAGCATAACTTGTTGAATTTTTATACTAGCCCATTGTTTTACTGTTGAAGGAAATGGCATATAAACAAAGGTTTTTCAATAGAAAATATGCATGTATAGCGTTAGTTTTGTTTAAAGATATTCAAGGTCTCAATGTAACAGATTTCTCATCATTAATAAAGACCAATGAAAATGTTACCTATTGTTAGTTATAAGCCTACATTAGCATAACTATGGGCTCGCTTCCTGTCGAGAATAGACCGGCAGTTGGCAGATACTTACCCTGACTGCGTAAGTGACTCCATCGCTGGCCAGAACAGAATCTGGATGAAGCCAACCCCTGGGTGGCTTCGATACAAACGAACTGCAGCTGCCGTCCGCCATAGCATGTAATATTAGTAACACGAAGATATACTAACGCACACTCTTTTTACACTTCACCTACTTCCAGTTATTTTAAATGCGCTTTCATTATGATTCAAGTGATTGGCTCGCGGACGTCGATGTCAGAACTTGACACAGATGAATGTTGCATCGGCCGCGCTAAAAAGTAAGTAATTCCTATTACCCACGTATAAAAAATTACTTTCAGAAAAGTGTGGGATAATGTAGTGAAAGACAGTAATACAAAATAAGGTAACACAAAAACGCTAAATTCCGATGAAGAAGAAAACGAAAATCCAACTTTTTTGACAATGACACTAATGACAGTTACATTTTCACATGCCACACAGATGCAAAATTATTACAGATAACAAATTGCAATTTGAACGAATGAACAAGACCGACTTGGGATAAACTTTCCACAAGCGCTTATAGCACCATGCCGTCCCCTCAGTGCTTGTTTGGCCTATGTCCAAATTTTAACAATACTGCAATGAAAAGTTTGAAACATTTCAAACTTTTTGCTTTTAAAACAACAACAAAAAAAACCTTTTAATTATATTTGTGACACATCACGTATTATAATGTTCGTGCTTGTTTCGTCTATGTCCAGTGTATCTTACATCGTAAAAAATAATGAGTGCAAGAGTGCTCTAAAATTCACTCAATTAACCGCATAGAGTAATACTAATTAACCGTAACCAATGACTGCCCGCGACACCATGTCCACAGCTGTTTCATTTACACTACTGATTTACAGCATTACAGTGTGAGACGAGACATCGCGAGAATCGATTCGTCACTCCCGTCAAAAATTCAAAAACAGTTTAAATTTGGATAATAAAGTAATAAATAATATAATGTCAAGAACTAGTAATGTAAGCACGGTCGTAAAGTGAGCATTAGGTACTTTATAATTTACACTTGACTCCGTTAGGAAATTTAAACAGAGTGTTGTCTTTGAACAGTCTTTTTAAATTTCGGTTTTATTGTGATGACAATATAATATTAAGTATGTTTTATTGAACATCTTTAGTTTTAAAGCTTGAAAGTGAGATTTTAAAAGGCACCAAGCATCATATAAGCTCAGTGTAGATTTTCTGTATTACATAATCCTAAAAACACAAAAAAAAAAACTTTTATACTTAATAGCATCATTTTTAGTTAAGTATTTCAAATTCAACTGATAATGAATTTTACTAATAGAGCTTAGTTTAGTCTTATTTAAGTTTTATTGTAATAATCATTATTAGTGATTATTTAATTATCATTTTAATATTTTACTTAAAAGTTGTATTGTTATGATTAATAGTGGTAGTAGTTTGAAATTTATGAAACACTTTTTTTAAACAAGCACTGAAGCGACGATACGGTCTGTAGTCTGGCTGTTTATGTAGCGTAGTGTAGAGATGACAGATAGGGCCCTTATTCTTACGCAGAGATGTCTTGGACACTCACTCCTAGGACTTTTCACACGAGAAAGAACGACCCGAAAATATCTCACGCGCAAGCATATGGGCCGGCTATTCCTACAACTCGAGATACCATCTCATCTCGAAAAAAATGCCTAAAATCGAGATGCCTTATTCTCTTCGCTAGAGATCGAGATTATCTCGATGGCTGGGGCCCGAGATGTCTCGAGTGGTCGGAGGCAGTCGAGACGTAAGTGAGATAGTGGGTCGCGACTCATTTGTTGCCACTTCGGTCCCGTAAATATATTTTTTCTACAAAACTGGCAACTCAGTATTTGAATACCTACGTCATACGTTTCTATACGTCAAGGAGGGTCTTTGGCGGGAACCGAAAAAATGGTGTCGTGATTTTGTATTATTTTCTAAAACTTGTGATGCTTCGAGTGTTAAAGTGTAATAATTGTGTAACCTTTGCCGTGTTCGTTAACGTGCACGAGTGTAAGCAAATGATACAAACATTAGGAAATGCAACTTTTCGTGTTCTCTACAGAACTCGACTTAACGTTTCAGTAAAGTATCCACGACTGAAATGGGAAAAGGGGAGGGATTCATCTAATTTTTCATCACCCTCTCCGCTATCATCTTAAATTTAATAACCCATGTACAAAAATCAAACGGATGACAAGACGGTATGGCTATGTTGGCTTTAGCCTGCCCTACGGGCAAAAAAAAATTCTATCCGTCAATGTTTATACTTGTTTGTTACATAAAAACTTAAAATTATTGCCTCTCACTTTTCAACCCAATAGTCCACTTCATTTCGATCTGACAAGGACTATCCTATTTTACCAAAGGATCGCATCGCATTACGCTGGTTGGCGTAAACATATTCACTGATGCGTCGAAGTTATCTACAGTCAGTGCCGTGGGAGCAGCTGTTTGCATACTATCTGCTAGAATAAGTCTTAGTTAAAAATGCCCATCTTACTTCTCAGTATTCACTGGAGAAGCGATTGCCCTTCTAGAAGCTATCCTCTATGTCAAGTCGCATAATCTCAACTACTCTATCATCTTTACTGAGTAGACTAAGAGATCCTTTATAGGTGGCCAATTTTGCACAAGAGTGCAACCTATTTTACAACAATTTATGAGGGATTCCTTAATTTAACAAATTACAGGGAAACGAAATGAGGAGTGAAAAGGGTTTGACAAGATAGATTGTAGGCAGCTTTTGGAATCTTGAATACATCAATTATACTCGCATGGCCTTTTTCTTCCTAAATTTTTCCTCCTAAATCAATGGTCAAAATACTGGGAGACGTCCCAAAACATCGAGGGTAGATATGCTGATATCCAACCCAATAGGTATCCCTACAATTCCCTAGTTCTTCAAATTCCGCTCAACCGAGAAACATATGAGCATGATCTTATGTTGTCTCCAATTAAGTCACCCGTGCACTCTGGTTTATTTAGCCAAACTCAGGCTCAGGGAGCACTCAATCTGTGAATGTGGGTTGGATGAAGATAACACAGATCACATCTGCTTCAGTTGTCCCAATCTAAGTTTCCTCCTTAAAAGATATCCTCTCCCGGACATAGTCCATCCTACTTCCTTCAAATATCTACAATCATGTTCCTCCCACCCCAAGCTATATAATATTGTTTGTAAATTTGTCTGTAAAAATAATATTAAGCTGTAAATATTATCCCCCTTAGCAATAAACGTTGTATAGCTTTGGAATAGTTATATAGTTTTGTCTTTTTTTTAATTCTTGAACTCTATTGAAGCTAGCAATAAATGTTGTATAGCCTCAGAATAGTTACAGTCTTTTGCCATTTTCGATCGAGTTCAAAAACAACAAAGAAAGATAAAGACAAAACACTGTATAATTATACCAAGGCTATACACTGTTTATTGCTAAGGGGGTTAGTATATTTACCAAAGTGGAGTATACAATACAAATATTTTTCGGCATTGCATGTTGAACATAACATATCATATCATCACGCCTTTCCCCTGAATGGACTGGCAGAGGTGTACAACACCCACACTTTAGCGGACGATATTCAGTCCTAAATGTGACAGGCGGTGAGCTTGTCGCCATATACCGGGCTCCAGTTACTTAGCAGATGACACTATATATGTACATATGCTCACACAATGAATAAGTTGGTGCATGCCTTTGGCTGGGTCCAAACCCTCTCCCTCTGGCTTGAGAGGCGTATCTTCTGCGACTAGGCTATCATCACTAGTATGTTAAATAACAAGACATAATACAATAAAAAAAACTGATTTATTTATCTTTTTCGCTGCATGCTTTTTCAAAATCTGTTTGTACTCATTAGAATGTCCTTAAAACAATAACAGATTACTTCCAAAATATTAAGTAAAGCATCTTGAATTTAAGTAGCAGTGCAGGTTTCCATCACAATTCAATCTGCAAACAAAAAATCACAATGTTACTTAATGTATCAAACATTATATTTTAGTTTTGCTCTGCATTACATGACTGATTTAAATTATCTTGTTTAGGACATACTGGACAGATTTATGGGAAAATATAGGAAATGATTATAATTTTTCCCAAAGTGAATGGTATACTACTTAGATAAAAGTCAATTTGTCCTTTGTTGGCAAGCACATCACTAGGGAATGGCTAGATTGTCTTGCCTAAAACTCTCTATGTAATATTAGTTTGTATAGTCCGTTAGCCGAACCTCATTGCAAAGCACTAAATGTAAGAAGCTGAGAGCTGAGCTTCACCACACTGGGTATGAAGTATAGCTATAGGTACAGAGATCAGCTAGTAAGTATATTACCTAATGCAGAGTGTAAGGTAGGTAGATTGGCAATATAGATATCCTAACTAATAATTTAAAAATGAATTTGTTTGTTTGTTCTGCTGTCACACCTCAACTACTCAATCTATCATCATGAAATTTTGCATACACAATGTCAGAGGTACAGAAAAGGACGATGATAAGACAATGAAGAGGATGATAGAGATAATGGTTCTGCAGGACCGCAGGTGAAACTGCGGGGCGCAGCTACTTGATATATATGTATAAATGTGCTTATCCAGATTATTCCTATAGTATCTATCTTTATCTCTGTGCCAAATTTAATTCAGAACAACCATCATCTATCTAATATATACATATGTACTTCCATTCAAACTTTTGCCTTTTTAAAATTAGTGTAAAGTGTGATTTCTCAGATACTTACTTACTGGGTCTAAGAAAATTCAATTTTTTTGTTCATACAAATATGTAACTAAGTCCACAGATTTGTTGTTGATAGTGGTTGTGATTGCTGTTTAGCTCATCCACAGTCAGGTTTCTAAAGCCAACTTGGAAACCATTAGTCACGTACGAGTCCTTGGGTGACTTGTTTGTTGGTAGGTGTTAGGCTCGAACGGCATAAATTACGCAGTAGGTACCTGAAACATTTTTCAATTTCTATAAAAGAAAAAGTTTGTGACTTTTAGGTTAAGTTAACCTTGGTTATTTACAAATTATGTGGTCATATATAGTGATAAGAAAGTACTTAATACTTACAATTATCTCCACAAGTATCCTGGCGTCACTTTATTAACCCTGTTAGATTATTTTGAAGGTCTTATGTTATTAGTACATAGGGGCGATTGATTCGGAAAAAACTTCCAAACCGATCTTCCATTCCATTGGGTTTAACGACAAACGAAAGCCTTAGTAGTTCCTATTAAGTGTTTAATGTTGTTAATCGTGATAGTTTTTGTGGGCGTGATGACGGAAAGATTTTTAGATTTTAATAACCTCTATTTGTAAACAAAACAATGACTTATTTGGCTAAGTGCGTTTCGTTCCCCACAAATCCTTTATGGAATGAAAATGTTATATTTTATTCTTCTCACTTTTATAACTTGTAATAATTATCATAATATTAGTTCATTTGATTAAACATATCGATATTTAATTATTGTATGCATTTAATGAGCAGAATGGTCCCGAAATACGTTTTATCGATTTTACCGGTTTTTAGCAAGCACAGTCGAGTAAAATGGAACGTAATTTGAGTGAGAAAAGCCCATCTCATCTCATGCTTGTTTGAGAATACCACATGGTTTGTTTTTAGGAGATTCTCCCTCGAGTTCTAGGAATCGAGATCGAGATGAAAAAGTCCTATCTCCGAATAGGGCCCCAGATAGCCAGACTATCAATCGCGCACGACAGGTCGCAGAGTGTGATACTTACACGCTTTAATTTTAAGAAAAAAGTTACAGCAGGGCATGGACGTAGAAAAAAAGTCGGATGGAACTTCAGCTAAGACAGAACTGAATTCTGTCATGGCGGTGACTTTCTAAATGTGAGTGAATTTCGGGTGGCCATGTTAACCAAATTTACCCATTTTTTAGGCTTTATTTTTGAGCAATGATAACCTAATGGGAGAAGAATCGGCTATCAAGCAGAGGGAGCGGATCCGATCCCAGCCAAAGGCACGCACCAATTCGTTCATTTGTAAACATTTCTATGCATATTTAATTTCATCTGTTAATATTTCTCTGGAGCACGGTCTATGGCAACAGGCTCGCCTCCTGGCATATTTGGAACTGAATATGATCCGGCGAAGTGTGGGTATTGTATTACATCTCTACCAGCTCCTTCGGGGGAAAGTCGTGACGACATGGTTATGTAATGTTAGTATGTTTATAAATAAATATGTTTGTTTATAATAATGTTTTTAAATACCAACATGTGTTCACAGTTCTCACAATTAGCAGATTGATTCGTGCCTAAAGCGGGATCGAACCCGCTCCATCTTGCTCGAGAGGAGAGCCTAGTCCAACTAGGCTATTATCGTTTCAAAAAATTTAGTGAGCTAAATTTTAGATGTGGAAAAGTTTCAAAGTTGCAAAATTTACTTTTCGAGGGACTGCATATGTATTATGTAACAACACGCCGTATCCTCCTTTAGTTGTATATAAGTCATTAGCTTTAAAATGTATACTGCAAATGACACTATACTGGTTTGGGGTCCAACTATTTTGATCGTTACATCGTCTAATTATTTGGATCCAGTCATTTCTTCATGATTCGTTTTTTTTAGGAAATCTTGTAAAAAGAAAATACTTTGTAACTTTAATAAATTGAGTTTCGTAAAAAAACATTTTACCGTGTTTAGGGAAATTTCCAAATGTGAACATTGGTAACACTGGTCTTGACACTGGCCTGTCTGCCAGGTGTAGAGCGTTCCAAAACATAAGAGCAAGACCGAAATAATTCATTCACGACAAGGCCGAAAGAGACGATGAGAAGTGATGTAGCGAGTGTCAACTCCCGGAACGCTCTAATGATTTAATGAATTTTTATTTTCTGGTGAATAAAAATGTATAAAAATTCGGGAATAAGTCATTGAATAATTGATTTACCTATGAAACGTGATGCCATGATTTTTATTCTTGCGATCACTACGGTTTTTACACCATTTTACCGCACAAGACACGCTGTTTTGTAAAATTGTTTTCCCCGCATAGACGTGTTGTCAGTGTAGACGTTACGCTCAAATGACTAAAGATATCTGTGAATGTGTCCGTCGGCCTGTAAGTACAAGGAGCTGGCTGACTTTGGGTAGCACAGTTTTGACAAAGATGAAGCTCCGTCCGACTTTTTTTCTACGTTCATGCAGCAGGGGGGCTATTCCTGCGCATGAGATGAGATGAGATTTTATCTTGGTCACTCTCACACCTACGACGCTTTAAACTAGAGCAACAAGGACGAAAAAAAATGAGATGAGAATTTCAAATCTCCGAATAGGGTCCCAGGGCTATTCACAACCATTCGGAAACGTTTCCGTTCGGAAATCAAAAATGTTAAACCAAAATTATTCGAATCTAAGTCTATATTCATAAGTTTTAATACGTGATTAATTGTTCCGAACGGATTTATACTTGATTCCCTATTCCAAAATGTTTATAAGTAGACTGAGATTTGAACAATTTGAGTTTTAAATTTCTGGGATCAGGGGGGCTATTCCTGGGACCCTATTCGGAGATTTGAGATTTTCATCTCATCTTTCTTCATCCTTGTTCCTCTCGTTTGAAACATCATAGGTGTGAGAGTGACCAAGATAAAATCTCATCTCATCTCACGCGCAGGAATAGCCCCCCTGAGCGTGAGATGAGATGAGATTTTATCTTGGTCACTGTCATACCTATGAAGTTTCAAACGAGAGCAACAAGGACGAAAAAAGGTGAGATGAAAATCTCAAATCTCCGAATAGGGCCACTGATCACTCTCACACCTATGACGATTCAAACGAGAGCAACAAGGACGAAAAAAGGTGAGATGAAAATCTCAAATCTCCGAATAGGGCCACCGATCGGAAACGTTTCGAGAACGATTGTGAATAACACCGCAGATCTTATAAAAATGACACCTTATTAATGACACCATAGAACAGTTATGGGGGCGACTTTTAGAACAGCGTCATCTATCGATATTTCATAAGCAACCTAAGAACCTCCGCAGTTCGTAGCATATTAGTGAACGTAGCACGTAGCATCCTGCAAAGGGAATATAAATAAGTTTCATCTTGTTCTGGCGTCCGGCCTGGCTTGGACCCGTAATTTCTTCTCAGTACAGGGGGGCTATTCCTGTGCGTGAGATGAGATGAGATTTTATCTTGGTCACTCTCACACCTATGACGTTTCAATCGAGAGCAACATGGACGAAAGAAGGTGGGATTAAAATCTCACATCTCCGAATCAGGCCACTGGGGGGCTATTCCTGGGACCCTATTCGGAGATTTGAGAGTTTCATCTCACTTTTTCTCTTTCTTGTTGCTCTCGTTTGAAACGTCATAGGTGTGAGAGTGACCAAGATAAAATCTCATCTCATCTCACGCGCAGGAATAGCCCCCCTGCGCGTGAGATGAGATGAGATTTTATCTTGGTCACTCTCAGACCTATGACGTTTTAAATGAGAGCAACAAGGACGAAAGAAGGTGAGATGAGAATTTCAAATCTCCGAATAGGGTCCCTGGTCTTTGAATGTTTTTATGCTGGAGTAGCATCGAAGATATAAGAACGGTGTGAACGATCGTAGCAGAGCTTATAGTAGCACGTAGGCTGCACCTTTCTTTTTTCCATTTGCGCGCTACATAAGCTAGTTGTTCAAATGAATCGGTCAGACCTAGCCTCGCCGTTATATTAAAACCTACATCGGAGTTAATACCTAGTTACTTAGTAAGTACCTAGGCTACCCACATAATTAATGGTTTTGTCAAGCATAGGCAGGGTTTTACGATGTATTTGAGTCTCTAATGTACACGTAGCCCTTAGCCTCTAAGTATATAGCTTAATTAAAAATACCCTAGCTAGTTAGGTATCTACTCTACAACGACTAGCATGCTATAGGTGAGAATTAACAGTCAAAATACCTACGGGTATCTGTTTTATGACCTTGAATCTTATTTTAAAATAAGAGACTTTTAATTTATTATTATCTATATATTGAGAGTTATATTATTAAGAATAATAGGTATGCAATTTATTTTGTTGACATTTATTATTTATTTCATTTGACATATGTAATGACTGTTTTGACATGTATACACTTTTGACATTTATCGAACTGCGACGTGTAACTATTGGAGTTATCAATAAATTCTGATTTCTGATTTCTGAATATTATCTTCGTACGATACGAGTTCTTTGCTAATTGAATTTAAATTATGAACGATTTAGTTTAGTTCAGTTTCAGTTTCTTAACTTAAAACAATTTTAATTGCTCAGGTACCTAAGTACCTCAGCAACTTTCCTAGAAATGTAAAACAAGCTAATTAATTTAGGTAATTCCCAACTTAGAAGTAAAACAAAGTTACCTCTGAAACGCTGCGTAATTTATGGCTTTCAAGTCAAGTTAAAGTTAAGTTAAAAAGGTCGCCGGTGACGCAGGAATCTGTTGTGTTTAATAACATTACACGAATAACAAAGTTATGTCGTTTAGGAGTTTTGTCCCGCGGTGGTGGCGGGCAAATGTTTATTTTTATTGTTCAAACGTACCCCCGGACATTAACGTAATAGGCGCTGCGAGAATTTGAGCTACGGCCTACAAGGGGATCTTTTACACCGAAACGCAATAACACATGGTTTAAAAATGGAATTACAAATCACATTGATATAAGTATTTAATTTAAAAAATTAAAATTAGATAAAAAAAAGTCACCAAAGTATTGTCTTACTGCTCACAAATGAAATCAGTTTAATATTCTATAATATTTGAAGAATACATTATGTCGGGGCTAGACTCAGTACTCAGTGATTCCTGAGTAGTTTTTAAAACAACTTTTAACTTTGAAGAAAAAAAACTGGCATTACACACTTCCTATTTTCATTTGCATGATACTACGCGTAGCTATGGTGTAAACTCGTCCGCCGTAGCATCGTAGCGCGTAGCCGCGTGAGGGCGGGCGCGCGTGCGTGCGGCAGTCGGCGCCCGCCCTGCCTCGCTGCACGTCATGCGTGCCCCAGCCGCCCAACAAAACCGGACTGCATAAACCACCGCGCGCCCCTGTAAGTACAACCACACGTTTTAATTTAACACAAAAACAAAATAGGATATGTAACGTGTAATTGCAAATGCATTTTTTAACAATAATTAATTACGCGGAAGTGGCGATTTCCGCACGTGGAAATCGTGGAATCGCGACGCACCAACAACGCTCGATAGCCCAGTGCCCCTGTCAGCTTCCGAGTGCTCTTCTTGAAGGGTTGCACTGAACATTAATAGGTTAATGTTTGAAGAATTAACTATAACGCCATTTGCTTACAGGTTTTGTAAAATTCTATAATTTTGTGATTGTTTTTGTGTTTTGATCAGAGTAACAAATTAATGTAAAAGGTTTTTTTATTTACAGAAATGCTAAAACATAATTATTTTGCTTATTCTATTGATTTAGTAAATAATTCTAGAATCCTAAACTCTTGTAAAATGTAAAGGAAATGTTGGCTAAGTTATAAGGACGCGTCGGTACCGCTAAATGTTTGTACGCATAAATTTTACCCTACCTGAAGTATTTCACAAATGTATGTCGACACTCTAAAGACTACTTTGTATGTAAGACTCCCTACTATCTGTAAAGAGATCTGTGATAAAGACAACACGTTTCCTTCCCTTTGAACACGTAGGTACCTATTACCATTAAAGATAAAGTTTGCTGTAATTTCATGTTGCTATAATTATGTTGAGTAAGTAGAATTATAATTGAAATTTAAACTAAGGTCCCGTCCCAAAATGGGAAACAAGAGCTCTTGTTATAACGCAAAATAAACTTTAAAAAAAAACGACTTTCCGTCATCCGAATTGGGTTTTGTAAAAATGGGATCAATCTGTTAGTGTATCCTTCTAAATAAAATACGGTCATAAATTAGGGAGTTTTGCGTCAACAAACAAAAAAAAAACAAAACGTACTACCGAATAATAATTGGAAGCAGTAGTATAAAACTTACGTATATTTTCCTAGAACATGTCAAAAAAATTCACTAAAACATCACGACTCTAATGAAGAATGTGCAATCCCATACAAATAGAGTAGACTGGTCGAGACGCTACCGCCGTCTCAAGCCTAGGTCTTTCTTTCATTCTGCCTATGGCTCCGGAAGGCGGCTGTAACGAAACGGACTGCAATTAAGTCGGAGCACGTCGTGTGCTTTTAGCTTCATGTGCAATGTCCATGGTTTAGTTTCTAAAGGACTTGGGTACATTGAGGAAAACCTTGTAAAAATATTGCCAACTTTATGTAAGTTGACGATTTTTTTTGTGCGTTTTGTAGGTTTCCCAAAACTAGGACCAACTAGTAAAACCTTTTTTGGCTGTACTTAATTAGATTCTTCCTAAGATTTTCTAAAAAAAAATGTGTCTTGGTACTTAAGTACCTACTAAGGTAGGTACTTTTTTTTCGTAAGCATACATTAAACAGCACGCACGCTTAGCACAAAAACTATAAATAACATCTTCATACTTACTAAGTATTCATGCTTTGAAAACGTTATAAAGATTATAAGGCATCAAAAATAGAGCCAGCTTCAAAGTTATCGAAATTCCGGTAAAGTGTAAATAGGGCTTACTACCCTGAATGACGAGTTGGGCACATATCTGGTTCAATTACTCCACAACACTGTGTTGTGTGAATAAAAATAAAATTCCAAGCAAAGTTGCAGCGACAGACAGTTCCAAATAAACAGCGCTGCCAGCGTCGAACAATCGACAGTCGTCTGGCGCGGAGTCTAGGCATTTCTATGCCAGAGCCTAGAGGCTGCGAGACTTGGCTTGAAAGCGTCCGCAATTAGCCCCAGCCTCCTCTGTTCCTTTATACTTGTGGACTTTTCTACTTTTATTCTTGGTACGTCATAGAAAATAGATACGGCACGAGAATAACTTTATTATATTTCTGATTTATGTATTCGTTATTGTTGATTTAGAAGTCGAAGTGTTTCTTTTTTTTAGAAACGGATTGTGTAAAATGATTACCTACCCAAATAAGCACATAATTCAAAACGAACTTACTTGCTTAGCTTTGATTATGATGTACTTAATGAATAACATAAATGTAGCAGATTGAAATACATACATCAATACATTCGTAGTAGCCTACAATTCGTAGTATATATTACGAAAAATTATATTTAGATAAATCCCAGAGTTTTTAGTTTTTGCGAAGATTCGGTTCTCACTAACTGTGTTACCTCGTTAGTTTCTCATGTCAGTCCCAACAAGTTCTGCACAGGAATTCCCAAAGGGATTTCGGGATTTTCTTGAGGCCGCGTTGTCCTTTCCGTAAACTAGCTCTAATACTCTCAATGGGTCATTCACACAACGCCGATCCGAGAGACCCTACTAAGTACCCGCCTAAGCCTTTTAATATTTAATGCCTCAGGTGTGATTCCAGGAGTTGGGATGATACTCTTCCAAATGACAAAAAACATTATTTAAATAGCCCCAGTAGGTCGATAAACTCTTTATTGTTCGTCCAGAATTACATTTGTTTACTTTTTACCGGAAACGAAACAGGAACAACAGTAACAGAACGACATTTGTTCAGTTTCCAGTTGTTGTTGTTGTTGTTTGTAACAGTTGTTGGGCAACTGTGGCAGCCCCAATCCTGTTCTAACTACTCGGGTAGAATAAAAGCGATTAGCGATAGAGTTATAGGTAATTTTTATTCACCAAAAATAATGAATCCATCCAAAATAGCTTTGTAAAAGTTATCCTTATCTTTAAAGATTTAATATTCAAAAGACAAGCTAGGCCGATCCAATTTTTCTTCCCTCATTTCCCAAGAGACTTTGGAAGGCGTTATTTGATTTTAGTCACGTTTTAGTTTTTTATACATTGCCAAACTCCATTTATCAAGGTCCAAAGTACCTGTGAGTTGTTGAACGCGTCGCGGGCCCATCGATCGTTTATAACGTGCCAACAACTTTGTAACTCCATAAAACGTCGAACCTTCCGATCAGCGTTTCGTGCCTCAATCAATGTAAGTGCTCGACGGAAACGGATTTGAGGCGAAGTTTTTGACGTGATGGCAATTATTGACAAATGTATGTTAGTTGGGCTAATAAAGTAGGTGTTAATTTTTATGATAAATATCGTCCGGCGAAGTGTGAGTGTCGTAAAACACCTCTGCCAGCCCCTTCGGAGGAAAATCGTGACGAGATGACTGTATACATAAAGTTTATATTTTTATGTTTGAAGGTACCTACATAGAATAACAAACTTAGTTGTACAAGTGGCCAAATATGCATGACAAATTAAAATATTACATTTTAATTCACAAAATATGATGATAGAAAGTTTTTGCAAGGGCTGTGACTCTAAAAATATGATTTGGCCATAGTTTATAACAAGGAAAAGTTTGGGAGAAGATAATAATTAATGACACTATGCTGAAAATGCTGTAAATTCTAGATTAAGTCTAAGCAAAGCCTGGCGTATGGCGTACGGTGCGCGGCGTGTGATATAAGTGAAGCCAAAAACCATCCAAAAACTATGCTACTGCCGTATATGTACACAACACGCACACATTCGGCGGTTTTCATCAAGGCGAGTGTGCGCGCGCGGCTGCGTCTCGCATAGCACGAAATACAGCAGTCTTACAAATGTGTGCAGTTTTAGAATTAATATTCTACTTAATTCTAAAACTGCACTACTACTAAACTACTTATCTACTAAGGTTGTATATTGGAACGGAAATGGCTAACGTAGGGTTTAAGAATTAATATTAGTTTTCGTGCAATTGTAAATGTTTTTCATGGCAACATTACCACGTATACAAGGTTTAATAATGAAGTGGCTTCAGCGAGATATAACGCAGTGTTCCATCTTTTCCTCTAGGTTGATCTGAGCCTATTCTGTAGCTTCATAAATACCCATACAAGCACTCAACATTCATTTTCTTTTACCCAGTTTTATTATAGTCTCAGCTATTTTTAATTTGCTATATATTTGCCCCCTTTGTAATTTTCTCCCTCGCTCAGGGAAAAACTCACAGGTCAGGGATTTTTACGCCAATAAAACGGATGCAAAACGTTTCCGCTGATTTTAAATTCTAGAATGTGTTTAACAATATCTGCAACGCGAGTCACTCCCCTCGCATTACCAGGACGTCCTGAATAAATGAATATTTGATTTATTAATTAAGCTTTGTCTGATGTGCCTTTGTTTTTATAGCCTTTCCCCAGTTTTTCATTACTATAGTTGCTGTGTGTGGATCGAATATTGAAGAGGAGGCTCATTATGAAAGCGGGCGGAGGTAAACGCGATTTAATTACAGCTTCTAACGATGTATAATGTTCATAGTTTGGGATATCGGTATTTGAGTTCAATGTCTTATATTTACCTACTATAATTAGGTTTCTATTTGGTAGATACCTCAAATGATTAGTAATTGATAGTAGCTCCTTGACCATTATTTTTTCAAAATAGTAGGTACTGAATGTACCTATACCAACAATACAATACAATACAAAAACTCTTTATTGGCACCTTAAATCTAAACTAAACACTCAAAAATAAAAGCGCAATGGGCAATCTTTTCGCTTAAGAGCGATCTCTTCCAGTCAACCTTTGGATATACTATACCGTACTTATATATACGTATACTAGCTGTCACCCCGCGACTTCGTTCGCGTTTTGAGCTATCCTATCTCTCAAGTTGGATCGAACTGCACATGGTGTGCGAATTTTATTATAATCGGTTAAGTGGTTTAGGAGTTCATTGAGGACAAACATTGTGACACGAGATTTATATATATTAAGATAAGATAGCCATGCAGATGAGAAATTAATCTCTACCGAATGTTACTCTATATCTTTATTCTCGTGTAAATTACATTTTTCCAAAAGAGCGAACACAAAATACTGCTGGTGTAGTTACAAAGTGTATTTTCTAAATGAAATTTCTCTGATTTTCTTTGAGTACGAGTAGGTACGACTAGACATTCTGACATCAAATATTCTTCTCGTATATCCGTTCCATTAACGCTATTGTGTTCGGACAATACGCGTTGATACGTTTTCGATTTCCCATCTGGATGGCCAGCGCCTTCTAAATATTGCAGAGGCCATATTGGTGTTTGAATAAGTCACGAGTTTTTGCTTTAGTTACTCAAATAAACATCTGTTTTGTTACTTTTATGCATTGCGCTGGTGCCTGGTGCCTTTTATAACGTCGGCGCCGCGTTAAAAAAGTTTTGACAGGTGCAACAACACTGTAAAAAGCTTTGCTTGTAGGAACTGTAACTGTTTTTTTAAACTTAGGTTCCTACTTGTTAATTCCGGGTTCAAGGTTCTTCTATATATTTTTTCCTAATCTGCTGAGGTTTTGAGCATGAAGAAGGACCAAACATGCGCCTACTGAGTAACTCAAAAACTTTCACGTTTATAAATGACTTAAGCTGTTAATCCAACGCATACCCTACATATACCAACGCATATACTCTTTCATACGTATCCTCTCCATCCTAGGGTAGCCTGGAAAAGATCGCTTTTAGTGATAAGGCCGCCATTTGTGACACTATAGTTTAAGTTTTTTCTGTTCTTTTGTTTTGTATTTCTGGTGTGAACAGCAAAGTGTTTATCTATCTATCTAACCTATCTCTGGTCCGAATTTTATCCAAATTCGTCGATCGGATCGAACGAAGAAGTTACTAAGAAATACACACACACACACTGAAAAACTTTAGCCTCTATAATGTAAGGTAGGAAGTAGGATAGAATTAGTATGATAACGCCATGACTCCATTAATATGATCTCTTCCAAAGAGCACGTGAACGTGAGCAGACAGTTCAATTTCAAACAACGGAGCTCTGACGTCATTCAAACCGAGGCTCGTCTCTTTTATTGGCAATAGTTTTTTTACGCCACACTAGCATTTGTATGTGTCGATGTCCCGACGCAAGCCCTTAGCAAAACGATCGGATTCGACACTTCGCCGGCGACCACAATTTATTAGTTTGTTTTCGATTCATTACTCACCCGGAGGTCCCGTAAAAGGTCTTATTGTGAAGGATAGCTGTGATTTTATTGTCGCTTTTATTGAGGCTGTAGACTGTACAGATAGCTGTTACACAAAAGCGCCGCGTTTGTTTAGTAATTTACTTTGAGGTTTGGCTGGAGAGGCTTTATTTTGTAGGAAGATAATATTGCCTGGTTTTGGAGTCCTTATCTAGCGAAGAGTTTAAACCGTCAGTATTCCACTTAAATTATTTTAACATAGGAATATAAGAATAAATATCGTCACGCCTTTCCTCTGAAATATGTATTACAAACATCCACGCTCCGCCGGAAGAAGGCTTTTTTTTAGCCTGTCGCCATACATCGGGTTTCAGTGAAAAGCATTTCATTATGTTTTTGATCGTTACATTTCTATATAGGTTAACGTGTATTGAACTGTTAAACTGTTTGAACTGATTGTACTGACTGTTTAAACTGAATTGAACTGTAAAACTGTAAAATCAAAGGTAGACATATGTCCCTACTTACTAACATATAGGTAGTAAATCTCAAAACACCGCTTCGTTACGCCTCAATAAAGATTTGCGACCAAACCTTGCCAATATCTTCAATTCCTTAGTTCAAATCACAGACCTAAGATTTTTTTTGCTTCGCAAAAGACCAACGAAGCGTGGGACAGAGAAGTCTCCATCGAAATGTAAACTCCACAAGAGAGAAAGAGGTCGCCTACAAATAAAATGTTAGTCAATTTTTCTTTTGTCATTAATGACAGCGCGCCACCTGGGAACACGCGAAAATTCCTATGATTTATATTTTTACTAAAATAATTATAAATAGACTCAAAAGAGAGCAATTGTAACTAAATGCAGTTATGTCATCTTGTGAGTTTAGCAATTGTGATGTGAATCCAAGATGTAACCCACAAAATTTGTCGTTTCATGGGTAAATATGAAAATTCCATTGTGATGTTTTTGTCTAAATTTTGTCTAAAACATAACATACATTGGTTCCAAAAACCGATTTACCAGCGGTATGTTGTTGTCGTTTCTTCGTAACATCTATATTTCCTAGATGAAAGCAGAATTGGTGATGAAATTCAGCATTAAAATATTAGTTAGTTTACGCTCGATTTTCACTAGAGATGGATAAAAAGATGACGTCATTATTATCGATAGTTTTATCAAAGTTCATTAGGTAGGCGATGGGTGCAATACATAAACAAAGCATACATTTTTGAATCAATGCCATCAAAAGTAAATTGACATTCTTCCGAGTTTGTACTGAATGATGAGGCGTAAAACATTTTTGTATTATATATAAGTATGTACCTTCAATTTCTGATCATCATTTTTAATTCAATTTACACATTTTGGGTGTCTTACATCCAAGTCTAATTTAATTATATTTAATTAAATTAAATAATATATATATGTAAATTATAAATAAATGTACAAAACCAATGAGATAAGTATTATTACTTATCCTAATCCGTATACGAGTAAATTTGGTCAAGGGTCACAATTCGAAGCGAATTACTAGGATAGTATTATGTTGATCTTATTATTTACTTTTCTTATGTTAATTTAGATACATGGTGACACTGATATCTAACTCTTCCGCCTAGCTTAACACCCGTTTAGTGATTAATATTCATTTTAGCTCAGCAGCGGTGTTATACTTGGAACAAAAAACAACTCAATTGGTATGCGAAAGATTATATTTATCGACAAGCACCCGGAGGACCATTGTTGGTCAATCGTTAAATTAATAAGTACTTTTCACAACACTAATTTACTCACGCATGCGCAAATGTTTTTTGTATCACTATCGAATTGTCACTGTCGATCTTTTACATCCTAGATCTGTGGTTCAAATCGATACTAATTCGTAGTCCACCCAGATACAGTCGGCACAGTTCGCTTCAGTTCAACATTACAGATTTAACGGGCCTAGCCTGCGGAACTACGGCTTGCGGTAATGGATTGCCAATATTAGCTTAATCTCGTAAGTTTCACCCGATGTGCCAGAACTCCCCATTTTAGGGATGCGGGCACGGCTTGTCTTTTAACTTGTCGTTTGAGTTTGTAAAATACAACTTTAAGTACCTTGGACCTTATTATCATAAGCACTTTTGAAACGGCGCACATAAATATAGTACAGATATGTATATACCTACTGCTGAAATGCTTGATGCAGTTAGGCAAGCTAAATAATATTAGGCCTGACTATATTTTAAAATGTGGATGGCATAAGTGTACGTATAGGTAAGATATCTGCTAATTCTATTGATTGTCGAACTACTTACTAATTACAGTGACATCAGTACTTCCCTAGGAAAATCTTTTTCAAAGATCTCTAACTTAATATTTTTACGAAATAATGTTACTTACCTTCCCAAACGATGAGCAATGACAGCCTAGTTGGAGAAGGCCTGCCCCTTAAGCCAGAGGGAGCGGGTTCGAACGCAGCCGACGGCACGCACCAATTTGTTCATTGTGTGAACGTGTGTGCGTATTGTATGTCATCTGCTACATGACTGGAGCCCGGTGTATGGCGACAGGCTCGCCCCCTGTCACATTAGGGACTGAATATCGTTCGACGAAGTGTGGGTGTTGTATTACACCTCTACCAGCCCCCTCGGGGGAAAGGCGTGACGATATGTTATGTTACCTTCCCAAATACGAGTACATTTTACATATAGACTACAAAATTAATGAGCTTGGCGGTTTTGCACCAGAATTGGCCTACTTGAACGTGGCTGTATTTACTTACAGCCCGCATACCCGCGAACTACCGCTCGGTAATGGATTGCTAATATTGGCTAAATCTCGTAAGTTTTACACCCACACCCCTGCTGGGGTAAGTCGACACCATTCGTCTTTTCTGCAGCCATTCGCTTCCCACTGGATTAAGCAAGGGGTGTCTATGCATTTGTCAAGTTAGGTTTAGTTACAGACAGTTTGATTGAAGGGCATTGAGGGGTGGTTTAATAGGTTTTCTATCGAGGGTTTTAATACGTAGTTGTGAACATTGATTCATAAATCCAACTACAGGCTTCATATGCACGTAACGTGCGGGTTGCTCCTCGCTTGTCCTCTCATACGTTGAGGTTGCGGTGGTAAAGATAGAAATGAAAAACAGGTGTTTTTAGAATAACGGCGTCTCAATGAGATAAACTCTTTTGCTTAGAAGCGCGCGAAGTAAAAGTTCTAGCCAAGAGCCTTCACATGCCCGATGGTGTTGCCATAGGCAACAACATGTGTCGCTCGGAAACGAACGTCACACACGTTTCTCACGTGTGTGACAAAGCTTTTTGCTGTTGTATGAACCTGTATGTGAGCGAAGATAAGACATAACGTACTTAGTGACCGTAACGTTGTAATTCATAACATTTGCAATAATACGTCATTAACCGACTTCCATAAAAGAGGAGGTTCTCAATTCGACTGAATGTTTTTCTGTGTATGTTACGCGACTACCCGCCAATTGTGAATCGATTTTAAGGATTCTTTTTTTGTTTGGTAGATCTTACTTTAGGAGTGGTCCTAAATACATTTTAACGAAATCAGCCAAGCAGTTTTTAAAATATCAACAAAAATCTAAAATTGTTCGATGTGTTTTTGATATACATAAATGTCGTCAGCTTTAATTAAGCCCGTACGAAGCGCTTTCAAAACTCAAAGAAGAACTACAAGGAGTGGAACGCATTTCCTGCCTCGGTGTTCCCCAGCAATAGATACAACCTGGGTCTCGCGTGCTCCATCTTAGACCGCATCGTCACTTTCCATCAGGTGTGTTGTGGTCAAACGTGGGCCCATTAAATCATAACATCATACATGCCGAAAAACGGCAAAATAGGAGAACATATTTTAAATAACTAAGACCATTGTACCCTACCCTATTTTTAGTGAATAAATTTCATTTCATTTCATTTCATTTCATTTCATTTCATTTCATTTCATTTCATTTCATTTCATTTCATTTCATTTCATTTCATTTCATTTCATTTCATTTCATTTCATTTCATTTCATTTCATTTCATTTCATTTCATTTCATTTCATTTCATTTCATTTCATTTCATTTCATTTCATTTCATTTCATTTCATTTCATTTCATTTCATTTCATTTCATTTCATTTCATTTCATTTCATTTCATTTCATTTCATTTCATTTCATTTCATTTCATTTCATTTCATTTCATTTCATTTCATTTCATTTCATTTCATTTCATTTCATTTCATTTCATTTCATTTCATTTCATTTCATTTCATTTCATTTCATTTCATTTCATTTCATTTCATTTCATTTCATTTCATTTCATTTCATTTCATTTCATTTCATTTCATTTCATTTCATTTCATTTCATTTCATTTCATTAAAAAAAACATGGCGGCCTGACGGGAAGTCGGTTTTTTAAGTTTTGTTTTTTATATTATTGGATGTACAATAAGAACTGTCAGTTTGCTTTGGCGCATACACTTTGGATTGACTGAAATATTAGACAAACAATTTATATATAAGGTTTTATTTAATTACTCGTGGTAGGACGGTGTTTGTGTAGACCGCAAGCCGTCAACGGCCCTTTGTACGTTATATATAGGCATTATCTGTATAGCGTTACCAAAATCTCCATCCTCATAATCGTTGCATGTTTCGTTTACATTCACAAACAGCACTCGGGTAAGAGTCGCTCCTCTGTTGTTCCTTTTTTATAAGACGCGCTATTGATGGGGACAGGGGGTGCTGAGTTCGCCCTTTTTACGGCCAGCCTGTAGGTAGGTACCTACTGCAAAGCTGAAATATGACACGGGGGGACTCCAACACAGCATTGTGGTTCGAGAGAGCCGCCCGTCTATTCTCTACAATGAAATGACGACGCGATAAAAAACATTTTATGTCACCGCTTTTATTTACTTCGAAGCGTCTGCGAAATCCAGAACGTTGGAAAACAGTTATTGTTTTTTTAGCAATTTGAGTAGTTTTTGAATAAACACTATTCCAATTTCATCTTATCTCAACAGGTTGTTTATAAATCCGAGCCGTTCTATTCGCTAGGTGAATTTCATGAGGATCCTTTTATGCGGAGGTGTTCGATAGGGGTTTGAATTTTTCATGATTGGAACCTTTTGTGCGATTTACATTTATGGTTTCAGCTCACGACAATGCCGAGATTCAGCAGCCTATTTACGGAGCTGTGAGAGCTACGGTTTTGTTTACCTGTTCTCAAATGCTATGATGGAAGTTCTTGACATACATTGCCCACAGAGCAATGTTTACAAACCGCTCTTTGAGTGGCAACTCGTTTCAGCGTTGCTTTTGACCTTTTACTTGCTACTTTTAGAAAATGACCTAGATGCTTATTTTATAAACATATTTTGTTTTTGCTCCCCCATCCAGGGGAGTTTGGCCTTTGTACATTTGCCAGTGTCTAGTTAATATGGTAGTATCTGGATGACCGAGCTTTGCTCGGTTTTTTTTAATTGTGTTTTTTGGAAAATAAACAATTGATTTTAGTCTAACCTCAAAGCAAACACTCATTGACTTCGTGTTACTTAACAACGCCATCTGCTGTTGTGTCGTTAAAGCAATTAGTTGCTCACAAAAAATAGTATTATTATTCGCCAATAGATGTCAGGAGGAGTCATATTTTTCAGTTGAGACTACTCAAACGCCTCCTTTTTGTTATTTTTCTTCCAAGTTTATGTTTAAGTTGATTTTCGATAAAACACGAATAAAATGACATTTTCTAAAAATGATTCCTAGCTAGATCGATTTATCGCCCCCGAAACCCCCATTATACTAAATTGTATGAAAATCGTTGGAGCCGATTCCGAGATTCCAATTATATAAATATATATATACAAGAATTGCTCATTTAAAGATATAAGATTTTACAGATGATGGAGTGATGATGACGATGATGATTCCCTCCCTCCCCATTTTAGTAAAGTGATGGATACTTTACTGAAATTTTAAGTGGAGCTTTGTAGAGAACACGAAAATTCATGCTTTGCAATGTTTGTATCATTTACCTTCACTCAACATTCATTAAATCCACCATTATTACACTTTAACACTCGAATAATCACGAGATTTAGAAAATAATACAAAAATTACGACAACACCTTTTTAACTACCTTTACTATTAGTTAAGTATTTCATTGTTTACAACAATCGGTGTAAAAACGGAGGAGGCTATATTAATCGACCGGAAATGTTTAATGAAATTTCAGTTAAAAGTTGAATGATCTTTTATCGAAAGAATAAATTTGTTATCCCATGTATATTACGATTACGAGTAATTCATAAGTTGAATTTGTGATGTTTTAATCCGTTCTTGTATTGTGTGACGTTAATTGACCGCCTCCCCGGCTGCCTTCACGTACCTAGGGGTAGGCTAGAAAAGTCTCCATCTATTGTCAACTCCCACACATAATACGTGGGGGTAGACGGGTAACTTTTTATCTTGTCTACCCCCACTCTCTCGCACTACCCCGCTCTCGCGTTATACTTAGAAAATGTACCTAATTTTTGTGTTCTTGTTACCAGGTGCCGCCGTAGGCATGCTGGGCGCGCGGCTCAAGTCATGGATGGAAGCGCAGTTGGGGCGGGCCAAGAAACGCAAGCAGAAGCAGTCGCGGCCCAGCACTGGCACAGCAGCCACGGCCGGCCCGGTGCCGCCTCCTCACCTCTCGTCGCCGGAGAGCGCGTACAGCACAGGGTACTCCACCGACGGGACCTCGCCGGGTACCGCGCCCGCGGCCCTCGCGGCTCCGCTGGTCGCGCCGCCGCCACCGCCCGCACCACCCACCACCCACCTCTACCATGAACCTGCTAAGGTCAGTAAAATCACTAGTCTATGGTAGCATTGCGTATATCTTTTGTCGGACATGGTTGAGACTACGCAAATGAACATTTTGCGTTTGGTCGACTTGATCCACTTTCGAATTTGTAACTGCGTAATAAAGCTCTGTAATCTTAGCGATAGCTCAATTTACGGCGCTAAAGAGAAGGTGAAGAAATGGTTTTTCACGTTAGATTTCGATGCTACAGAGGCTCTGTTTGTCATTCAGACATGAAGTATCTTCATTACAAACTTTAACTAAATAAAATCAGTACTTAAACCCACTTCCTGTCTCACGTAAATTTATAAATCCACCTCTCACACATGCACACTTTACACACACACACACACACGTATTATTTTGTATGAACTAATAGCACTTAGTCCTCTATACTCATAATTTTGGGATCGGCTACAATCTCCTGCAATACATGGTGTTCGGTGCTATTTTTTGTGCTAACCATTGTTAATTTTTGATTTGTATGTCGTGGTGATAAGGTCAATTAATATTTTTGTATTTATATTAATTAGTCAATTGTCAAAGTTATTTATTTTCCTTATTTCTAAGGAATACAATTTTCCTTAAAAAAAAAATCAGCTAAAACAACTTTCAAAAAAAATATTTTTAATGATTTTTATGTCTGATATTAAATCAATTTTCAGCAATTTTCGCCACAATAATTCACTCGAAGAAGGAAGGCCGACAATTATTTTCTAATTGAACCCACACAGAGCGCGACAAATTGTCGACCTACATTTCTTTGCCAGCTTTCGCACAGCATTTCCAATTGAGTAAGCCCAATTACATGAAGTGCTTCATCATCGCTTTCAACCGCAGTCCTAAAGAAATTGGATTACATTGAGAAATATTATACCCGCATTCGGCTAAAAATAAACCGCAGGAAGTTGCTAATACATCGTTTTACAAACAATACTTTCTTCGTGGTCGAGAATTCGCCCCATATTTAAACAGGGTGCCTATTCTACTTTCCTTTATTTTACTTGTTAACAGAGGCATCGACCCGCACCAAAGCTTACTTTATTAATTAACTAGACCGGATAAATTGACGAGGGCAACCTTTATCCACAAAACCTTTCTATAATAGAGGCCGACGTTCATTTTTGCTCCATTATCTTCCATGATTGCACGAATTGTGTTTATTTTACCTTCATCAGAGAAAACTAAGTAAGTACATAGGTATATGCAAGTTGCGATGTTATAAAACTCAGAGAGGTAATAGGTAGGAGTCTTATAAGATGTTAGTACAATATTATTAGCATCGCCTTGAGACTTTGCAGTTTTTCCGTATTTTATGAATTACCAAGTCTTCTCCTCATTCTTCCTGATACACGCTGAGATAAGAAGCGAGCGCGAAGCGTCTCCATCTCGGCTTGTGCAAAAATACTTGCGTGTATTTTTGTTGCGTAGATTCTGTTTTCGGAAATTATTCAGAACTTCCTCTTGAGGTCTTGGCTCTCAGAGCTCACAGAGGGAAACTAGTCCCTCCTTATTATTTTACTCTACGCTCTAGTTAGATAGGCATTCAACTGTTTTAACATTAAAAAGTGACAGAAAATAATAGAGACTAGGCCTACTTTCGCGTTCATAACGTTTCTGAATTAAAAACACGCTGTTACTGTAATTTAGATTTTCGACCTTATCGACGTCTGTGTAACTGAAAATAATTAAATGGGTTAATAAGCAAAACTCCGAGGCTAAGCAAATTATTTTATCAAAGGAACAGCTGCTCGTAGCATCAGCAAATAATTTTAATTTTATTTTAATCTCCTTCTACAGCGACTCAATAAATATCGTGTTTTCAAAGCAGAGCTCTCCATTAATACAAGCTTTCAGCAATTTGTTGGGTGTAATCCCTCATTTGATACAAGTGCTTCGTTCGTTCGTTTAATGAGGGAATTAGTTTAACGATTTAGGAACACGCTTTTATGTCCGCTTCAAAAATGTTAATCGCTTGGAAGCTGAATGGTAATGTTCAAGAGAAACTTAGGGAGAACATTAAATATTTACCTACTTGAAGAGAGTCTGCCTTAGCTTCGGACTGCAGTCAAGTTTTAAGGTATTTCAAACACGGAATGCCTTTGATAAACTTAGCTGTAGATACCTATTTTCAACCCCGACGAAAAAATGACGGGGTGTTATAAGATTACGTATCCGTGTGTGTGTGTCTGTGGTATCGTGATTTATATGGGGATTGAAAACGTAAAAAAAAACTTATTCAAGTCAAACACAAATACCTATTTAATTATAGAAATATGCGAAAAGAGACAAGCATCTTCAGCTCTCTAGAGCCATTCGTATATGTACTTAGTACAAATCTATTTCTTTTTACTCACCTACGCAAGAAGGAGCGTTAAATGTTTTTAGTGTATAAAAATATGTACGAGTATGTTTGTATGGATGTATTTGTGTATGTATATACGAGTATGTATGAGGTTTCTTTGGCACGCCCTACAGCCTACAGCTTGATGGATTTCGACATGTGAGGTGTCATATTTTGAACCGTCTTGATAGTGAAAGTGACATAGAGTAAGTACAACATTTTGCAGTCGGGTTTTTTGTTTTTCCTTTAACAATGTCATTAAAATTTAATTAATTATTTTGTGTTTATTTTATTTTCCTAAGTGAGTTTATGTTGACATACGAATGTGATGTGTGATTGAATTTCCTTTTGTAATTATAGACATGCTTTCCGAATTAAAATTACTATTATTAAAAGGCAGCAAATGAAATTAAAATCAAACTTCATAAATATATGGTCACAGATCTAATTGATCATGTCATGCCATGAGCTATAAAATATCTAAAGTTGTAACTACGAGTTGTTAGTTCCAATGCCTGCACAGAGATGGCGCCAGCGTCGTCGCAAGCAATCCTACATCGCGCAAGCATTTTGTTCGCGCCGCGCTATGTTATCACTGAGCGCGTTTCCACGCGGCAACTTCCTTGTCTCGGGGAGCATAGTGCACAGTGATCGTAAAGTGAGGGCACTTATGCTGACACCCGCAAGATTACTTGTAACCCGCGCCCGGCTGCCGTAAGGGAGTCCGAGCGCAATTTTTGATATGCCTTCTTACTTCACAGAAGGTATTTGTAATATAAGTGAAACTAGAATAAAAATTACAAAGACTAGGGTAAGCCGAGATCAGTGCGTGGTCCAGGATTTTGGTTTGGGGGCGTGACAGGCTGATAGGTGAAAGTAAGTTTTATGCATAATCCAAAAAAATAAAGTCTAGCAGTCCGGGAGCGAACACGTCATGACGTCATTCGTCATCACCATCCGTCTCTTTCTAACTAGGTATTTGTAATTGACTCATTTTGGTCTTGCATCGACGTCACTACCTGTAGTCTACTTGATCGGAATGCTATATCTGGCGGAGTATATTATGATACCATGGTTTTATCAAGGTATATAGGAAATAGTTTGGTTCAATTTCGGGGCTGAATTAGCTGAGGATAACCTTGTAAAAGCTAGAAAAATACGCTATCACTAAAAACAGATTTTAGACTATTTTAGTGTCTGAATTAGATACTTTAGGTCTTGAGCCGGGCTCTGAATCCGCTAGTCCTACAATGATCTGAATCACTAGAATTTTTTAGTTAAACATCATATTTCATTTTGTATTTTTGTATTAAATATAGGTATAATAATATAAATAATTTAAAAATAGGTATATAAAATAGGTTCAATCCTACTAATATTATAAACGCGAAAGTTTGTAAGAATGGATGGATGCATGGATGTTTGTTTGTTACTCTTTCACGCCAGAACGGCTGAACAGATCTGGATGAAATTTGGCACAGAGATAGATTATAGTCTAGAATAGCACATAGGATACTTTTTAACCGCGGGTGAAACCGCGGGGCGCAGCTTGTAATTATATAAAATTCTTTTTCAAAGCAGTTTTTGGATTTTTTTTCGAAATAACGGGGAGAGTATTTTTTTCACGAGAATCGGTTAAGGAATACGAGCTCATAGAACCACTAGTTATTATACATTTGTATTGTTTTCTAAATATGAAATAATTTTAAACCTCTATTTTGTAGCAGCGAAGGTCAAGCACAGCAGTCCGGCGCTGCGCCCCCGAGCCGGTAGTGGTGTGCGCGACTCCATCGCCGCGGCCGCGCTGCCGCATCCGGACGAACCCCTGGCTGGGAGGGTCTCCAACTAAGCGGAGGCCTCCGAACCTACTGCATCAGCAGTCGCTGCAGTGTCCTCAGTCCAACCCAGCTCAGTTGCACCACGCGCCCTACTCGCTCGACTCACATCCGGTCAAATTTTGCAGGTTAGTGATTTGATTTCTAATTAGTTATGACCTGAAAGATCGACAGTGACAATTCGATAGTGATACAAAAAAACATTTGCGCATGCGTGAGTAAATTAGTGTTGTGAAAAGTACTTATTAATTTATCGATTGACCAAATATGGTCCTCCGGGTGCTTGTCGATAAATATAATCTTTCGCATACCAATTGAGTTGTTTTTTGTTCCAAGTATAACACCGCTGCTGAGCTAAAATGAATATTAATCACTAAACGGGTGTTAAGCTAGGCGGAAGAGTCAGATATCAGTGTCACCATGTATCTAAATTAACATAAGAAAAGTAAATAATAAGATCAACATAATACTATCCTAGTAATTCGCTTCGAATTGTGACCCTTGACCAAATTTACTCGTATACGGATTAGGATAAGTAATGATATCTCATTGGTTTTGTACATTTATTTATAATTTACATATAGGTATATTATTTAATTTAATTAAATGTTATTAAATTAGACTTGGATGTAAGACACCCAAAATGTGTAAATTGAATTAAAAATGATGATCAGAAATTGAAGGTACATACTTATATTTCAATACAAAAATGTTTTACGCCTCATCATTCAGTACAAACTCGGAAGAATGTCAATTTATTTTTGATGGCATTGATTCAAAAATGTATGCTTTGTTTATGTATTGCACCCATCGCCTACCTAATGAACTTTGATAAAAACTATCGATAATAATGACGTCATCTTTTTATCTATCTCTAGTGAAAATCGAGCGTAAACTAACTAATATTTTAATGCTGAATTTCATCACCAATTCTGCTTTCATCTAGGAAATATAGATGTTACGAAGAAACGACAACAACATACCGCTGGTAAATCAGTTTTTGGAACCAATTTATGTTTTGTTTTAGACAAAATTTAGACCAAAACATCACAATGGAATTTTCATATTTACCCATGAAACGACAAATTTTGTGGGTTACATCTTGGATTCACATCACAATTGCTAAACTCACAAGATGACATAACTGCATTTAGTTACAATTGCTCTCTTTTGAGTCTATTTATAATTATTTTAGTAAAAATATAAATCATAGGAATTTTCGCGTGTTCCCAGGTGGCGCGCTGTCATTAATGACAAAAGAATTATTGACTAACATTTTCTTTGTCGGCGACCTCTTTCTCTCTTGTGGAGTTTACATTTCGATGGAGACTTCTCTGTCCCACGCTTCGTTGGTCTTTTGCGAAGCAAAAAAAATATCTTAGGTCTGTGGAAAGATCTAATCACATTTACTCCTATGACTTTGCAAACGAGAAAGGCAAAGACTAGAAAATATCTCGAAATGTAGAAATGTAGGACGATTGGAAGGTGAGAACTCAACTCAGTGTTGGAATAGATTTTGATCCATTTGGTTTTATTAATTACTCAATGTTTTGTATTTAATTTTACAAATTTTCACAAAACTCTATTGTTTAAAATATCTAAATCTAAATCTTTGATAGAGGTACGTACTTACAATGATGCATAATTTTCCTACAATTGTCTAGACCAGAGTTAATCTTTTAGGTATTAAGTAAATCGGATACAAACTAAGTAGGTATTTAACTATATAGTAAAGTAGATACTTCCATTCAGTTCAATAGTTGCAAAGTGCGCCTTTGAATGGCTTAAATAGCATTCACGTCAATGGAGCGCAAAATGCTGAGATGTAGCTCATGAACGTAATCTAATTAAGATAATGCGGCTTATTTGTAAGCAACTAACACGCATCGCATAGAGATTCGACAATTTTTTTAAAAGTAATTGAAATAACATATATCGTCACACCTTTCCCCCGAGGGGGCTGGCAGAGGTGTAATACAACACCCACACTTCGCCGGACGATATTCAGTCCGAAATGTGACAGGGTGCGAGCCTGTCGCCATACACCGGGCTCCAGTTATGTAGCAGATGACATACAATACGCACATATGTTCACACAATGAACAAATAGGTGCATACCGTCGGCTGGGTTCGATACCGCTCCCTCTGGCTTGAAAGGCGGGCCTTCTCCCAACTAGACTATCATCGCTTCTTGAAATAACACTAACAAACTAGCTTTGTTGTGCTAGACCTACACCATGTCCTGGCCCTTGATACTATAAGAAGCGCCACTCTTCTCTGTCTTGAACAAGGCAAATAATAAAGTGCCTAAAATGTTTTGCCATCTATTATCCGACTTCGAAGAGGGTTACAGTTTTTCGCACGTCTCTTGTATGTAGGTATGTATGTATATTTGTTCAGGGTTCTAAATTTCTTAATTACCTCGTATCTTCTTAATGACTAGATAGATTTCGACAGGGTATCGTTATATTCGTCTTAAAAACCAAGTGTCATTAAGTGTGCAGTCGGGTTTTTGATTTTTTATAAGATCCAGCTGTTGAGCTCCTTTACTGCTTGCAGGTCGCCTCACCTGTCTCCCCACCAGTCTCCGGAGCCGAGCCGGTCGCCGTACCGCCGCTGTGGGGCGTCCAGCGACGAGGAATGCCGTGGGCTCAGGCCCCGAGGCCGGGAGACTGCCATTCTCTCCGACGTCGACATAGACTCGGATGGGGACACGGGGCTGGACGGCGGGGACGAGGACGAGCCCGACGAGTTCGCGTCGCCGGGCCGGAGGAGAGCTAGGAGGCGGAGGCCGCCACGGCGACCGCCGAGATCTGCAGGTATTCAGGGGTTTAATCGACAAAACGAGCGTTTTTGATTCAGCTTCGACAAAAATGCTTTCGTATGTCCAGCGTTTGTCTGGAAGTCTTGCTCTACAGGTCAGAAAAGCGGCTTGTAGAGGTGGACAGCTGGACAGGATACCGGCCGCCAAGTCTCCAGCTCACACTATACAGCTACTTACTAGTTATAGATTTAACAACTTCACTTTACCCGTTTACAGTTCATAGATTTACATACCTACCTACTTAATTATGTCTGTAGAGGTGACTGAAAGAGCTACCGTAATTTTTCAAAAAAATCACAGTTATGTGCTTCTAAAGTTATTTGGTTACAGAGTGAATTCATACAATTTAATTTTTTATGATATTCATACATGTCTAATTATTATTAAATAATTAGTTTTCCTTGTACCATGAATTATTAATTTGGGAGCTAATGATGTAGTTGGTAGGGAAATTCCTTACCGCTAGGGATTTTTGATTTAGCTACTTTTGTCTCATAAATGCGAATATTGTAATTTTTTTTCGAAGCAGTTTAAAAACTACTAAGAAATTGCGGAAAGAAATATAGCCCAGTTACGAGTAAATACACTTGACAAATTTCATTACAATCTGACGTTAAGTTTCCAAGAAATTAGACTTTTGGAAATTTCAGAACTCCGGGTGACTTTGCACGCCTATAAAAATAAGAACTGCAATTAATATTTGCTGTTATTATCAGAATCTAAATATGTATGTAGATAATCTGGACATTTTAGCACACGGTCGTCTGACCCCAAACTAAGCAAAGCTTGTATGGCTGCCAGAGAATGATATCCATACTCATATATTTATAATTACATACTTCAAATAAAATAAACAATAACACTTATCTGGGAATTGGTTCCAGGAGCCACTCCACCGAGGATGCGTCGACGCAACCACGCTCCATCAGCTCCCCCAGTGAGGGAGCGCGATCCTCTTCTTGAAGCCGATCGAGAAGCCGAGAGGAAATACCGAGAGCTTATCCGGGAGGCTGAGAAACTTCTGGTGACAGTCTCCAGGGCACCCCTGGAGCCCCCTCACAACCCGAGGGTCCGGGAGCTTCGGGCTACTGAGGTAAGGCTTTACAGTTACATATTGGACAAAAACTTACCGAAGTAGGTACGTTTACTTACAAATTATAATTGCTCACCTTCCTACCTACTCGTTTTCTAACAAAAATTTAAAAGTCTGCGTTTTGGAAATATAGGTAGTACATGTAGTTAAATTTTTTACTAATTTGGATTTATCTTTCTAAATCTCACTCTTTTCTTGCATGTTCTTTATCAAGCATCAAGTCCTCGCATGTACTGAACCGGCACCATTTAACATTCAAGGTGGAAGCCCCCCGAAGAAGCCCCGAGCGCACGCACATCACGAACTTCATGCGCGCCAACTCCCCCGAACCTCCTCGGAGACTGTCTCCGGTCGCTAGGAGGTCCCCGCTTGCCGCCCCCCCACCTCCACCCGTCACCAGGATTCATCCCCCATCGCCAACTGACAGGCCGCATTCGGAACCTCCTAAACGGAAAGCGTATGCGCGAGATGAGGTAAGACCATTTGTGATCAAGCTTAGCCCTGTGAAAGGTATGCTTTCACTAAGACTGTAAGGGAGGTACTCGTATATATTTTTTATCTTCTTCCTCCTTGAGTCTTTATTTATAGTTTTTTTAGATTATTTATCACATCGCTTTCAAACATATCAATAGTACAATGTAATAAGTAGAGTAGTCAAACAATAAAAAACTTCTTATGATCACTTTACTAATTTATGCTAATACCTACTTATCAATAACTAGCTACACCCCGCGGTTTCACCCGCGGTCCCACAGGAACGGTTATTTTTTTCGGAATAAACAGTACCCTATGTCCTTTTCTGTACCCCAGACGACATGTATGCAAAATTTCAAGACGATCAGTTGAGTAGTTGAGACGTGAAAGCGTTACAAATAAACAAACAAACTCACTTTAGCATTTATGATATTAGTCGTCACACCCACACTTCGCCGGACGATATTCAGTACCAAATGTGGCAGGGGGCGAGCCTGTCGCCATACACCGGGCTCCAGTCATGTAGCAGATGACATAATTTTACTTAAGTACACACTTACAACATTTTACATAAGTACACACTTTATTGTTCCAGGTGTTGCAAACCCTGGAGGGCCTGCGCAAGAGTCTGCAGCAGCAGTCGGCGCTGCTCGCTGTCCAGCGGACCAGGCTGGACTCGCTATAGTCACAATAGACAAAGATAGCTCTATCTGTACTGGCGTCTAGCATAATCAAACTTGTTTATTACTTGAAATGATGATAGCAAAACTAGCTGTCCTTTTCGGGTCGCCAATGCAATGAGATCTTTAATATTGTGTCATAGTTTTCCTATCCCTTCCCGTCCCTGCCAAACCCTTGTAGTTCTCCTTGGTAGTTTAATAGGCCGCTTCTCTTGCAATTTATGTTATTTTGTCAGTCATTTCATGTTATTAAGCAAACAAAAATATTGTTATCTTCCAGACGATGCGAATCACCGAATAACGTTATCAGATACCTAGATACGAATTAAGATCATAATCATAATCAATCAACGAAACTAGGTCTCTCCAAGGTTTTTCTAGTAATTGTTTTTGTCAAAATACCAAAATGACGAATACACAAAAAACAACTAGTTTATTCTAACGGGTCAGGGTTGTAGATGAAAACAACCAACAGATTTACCTACATGAATATTGTGTGTAATGTACATGAGTGCATGAGTAAATGTGTTGGTAGAGACCAAAGAGTATGTAATTAGAGACCAACACATTTACTTTTGAAGGTACTTACCATGGTATAATAATATACTCCGATCATGATACTAATTTTAGTTTTTGTGACACTGACACATTCACAGACCTAAATTTTTTTGCTTCGTCATACATTTATGGACAAATCAGTCTATGTTGATGCAAGAATTGAAGCGGCCAGTAGTTCTTCCATTTTGTACTTTTCTAGTCCCTCCAAAGTTTTAAGTTTTAGTCTAGTCACAATTTCTAGGTTAATAGTTACTAGTTATCTTATGTCTTACCATTTAGGATCTTAGTCTTGTTAGAGTAGTCTCCTGTTATCGTTTAGGCGAGGCCAGTTTATTCTCTTCCAGTAATTCTTGTAGTCAAGTTTATAGTGTATTCTGTAGTTATACGTGTAGTTCGTGGGCTGTGGTTACCAGTGGAAACATGGCACTGGGACTTCAGTTTTTAAAATTAGTTAATTCGTGACCAGTGGCGGACCTAGCAAAATGTTTAGGTTGTACGAGATCTCAAAGTGGCGCCCTTTTAAGTTTGGTCACCCTTACGAAGAGTGGTATAAGTTACCATTATTTCTTGGTAATATCTCTCATATAACAAGATTATGTTTTCTAGTTTTTGCACTCTTCGTAGGGACTGCGTCATTTTTAGATAAATTAGTTACTAGCTGCGCCCCGCGGTTTTACCCGCGGTTAAAAAGTATCCTATGTGCTATTCTAGACTATAATCTATTTATGTGTCAAATTTCATCCAGATCTGTTCAGCTGTTCTGACTTGAAAGAGTAACAAATATCCATCCATCCATGCATTCTTACAAACTTTTGCGTTTATAATATTAGTAGGATTAATGAAGTTTTTTTAACACGTGTCATTCTAGTTGGTTTGTTTGTACATGCATCGTACATATGTATAGATAATATCAAAGCATCCTAATCAGGGATAGCATTTTTTATTCCTTCATCTTTATACATTGTACATTACACAAGTACATGAAGGTAATAGTAGTTAACGAGGTATGGGTATGTCCATAATTATGTAATATGCAAATCGTATTCCAGATCATTCAAAGAATTTTTAGTTTCTGGTACATTTTATGGTCTCGCTGTGTTAAAGATTTTATCCCAAGTTCCACTGGTACCCAGCTAAGAAAATACTCTTAGGCACAGATTAGACGTGTCAGCTAGGACAATGTACTCGAGTAGCGCCGTAGCGTAGCACTAGTCAATGGAGCGGTCAAAATAGGGTAAAGGGTGTTCGGCGTACTAAGACTGCGTTATATCATAATTTATACGATGTTTACTCGTTGTAATAAAATACATGTTTAATGAATTAATACCTGAAATCTGTGGCGATGAATCACGGTGGAAATGGTAATAGTTAATACTTCTAACACGAAAATGTTTCGTTTCATAAGTGTCGCTACAGACAAGTGTGCGACTGGCTTTAGTCGTAGACCCAACTGATTTTTAGTAAAGCTTTTGTAGGTAATCATAATTCGTGTCAAATAAAGAACTTTAAAATGGTACCTAATAGCAGTAAACTCGAAAAAAAATATAAGAGTAATTAAAAGTTGGGGAGAGATGAAACTTTTTTCCCATCTGCCCCCATTACTGCGACCAGGCTTTTAGAACCATAAATAAATGTTCATACATTTGGTTGGACTTTTTCATTATTTTAAAATTAAGTCCCTGTAGACCAAAAAGTTTCACAGAGCAACATTGATTTATTGAATTAGGATATTCAATGCATTGATTAATTGATTGAGTGAGAAGCATTGTCCACAGATTTCGTGGTATTAATATAACTTCATTGAACACTCGACTGTTTAGGACAACGCCTTCCATAACTCCTATTTCAGTCTTCCATAGTAATAAAGAAGAGATTTAGTTCAGTGGATATTTTAAGATGTCGTTTCTGGAAGGGGCCAAGCGAAGCGTCTATTTTTCATACAACTTTTTTAGTTTTGTTTGGTATCTTACCAATTTTACGTAACCAAGGATATTCCGCAAACTAAAAATGAAGAAATGTTTAGTAAATCGGTTTCTTCTAGGCAAGCGTGCTCCATCGTAGGCCGCATCACTGCTTATCATCAGGCATGTTGGCGGCCAAACGCAAGCCTATTAAGTTATAAAATAAAAAGTTAAATTAGTAAGATACACAAGATATCAAAATAACACGAACTTTTGACGAAGCAAAGTGTGAAAATTGGATGCTGAGTTATCATAATTAAAACTGTTTAGTTAAGCACCTACAAATTTTATTTAGTAAAACTGTTCCTAACTCCTGCCAAAATTTTGATACTAATTTACTTAGCTACTACTAAACTTTTTATTTACCTCTAATAGTCTCAAACAGTCGAGTGTAAAAGATGGTGTTATGTATTTTTGTTAGTGCAATTTTGGAGTGTATTAGTATGCGTATTGCACTCCAGCTATGTGTAAATATTTAACACTTGTACCTTGTTTACTTATTGTAAGTATAAATAAGATTTATACATACGTTTAGTTGAATTTTCATTAAAATATTGATACAGTAAAGTCGTGTTTACTTTCATATCTCTTTGCGTAAATTAGTCTGGGTAATTAGACCGTGTTTCATGATGTGGGTGGGCCAAGTAAGAATACTTACGTACGTAGATACGTATCAAGTTTCGTACTTTCAATTTCAAAATAAAAAATGTTTTTAGGTAAGTATAGTAAATTGATTAGTGGTTGACACCTGCCTAGCTTTTCTACTAAAAGTCTAAGAAGCTTGTAAGTCAATCAATACCTTTTACTACTTTCATTTTTTTTTAAATAATTTCTTAAAGGTTCTTCTGAAAGGTTACTTTCAATCTTGGCCATTGTTTGAAAAAGATGATTGAAATTGAAAAATTAATAGAGAATTGGAAACACTTAATGGACCTAATGGTCATTAAGTGACCATTAGACCTTCTTACTATTTCTATGGATTATGATAAATGACAACGAAATGGTAACAAGGATATTCCGACAAATTCTATAGAATTACTAGCTTCTGCCCGCGGCTTCGCCCGCGTGGCTTACAGAAAATGTATGACGTTTTTAACTTCAGAAATAAATATATTATATTATAAGCGGTCAAACTCGCTCTCAATTGAATACACAAACTGACAATATCCCAAGCAGAGCAATATGGACGAAGTTATTTAGTTAACTAAACTACTCGTATCTCTGGAATGAGAAAAGTAGGAATAGTAGTATGGTATCAACAGAACTTAAAGCGTGTGTGAAAAGCTAAATTAGAAGACAACCCAAAGGAGATAATTGACAATTAATAATGTTTATAACGAAAACCAAATTTTTTTTCTTTTTTAGAAAAACCAGGCTGCTCCATGAGCTTACTCTGTAGCAGGCCACGTATAACTAACCGTGTGAAAACCATTTTAGTCAATTATGAGTTTGGCTTGGGAAACTGCACTCTTTTTAACTCGAAGGGGTATTTCGGATATACACAGACACATTCGGAAACTACACCAGTCAGTGTGCTGGCAGACCTTTAGTTAAGACCTTCAAAGCAAAGACAACCCGTAGTAGGTTTTGTCTTCCTAATACTAAAGCAGCTTCTTCTATTGACTTCGTCTATTTTTGCTAAATACTGCTTCTAAGATCAGACAGACATAATTTTAAATTTTATCTCCTAGCTCATCTACCTGATCTTTATCGACAGAAAATCTCTTCATTTGCCGTTTGCAATCTTCTGACAGGCTTGGACTTAATTCTTGTATTTTTCCCTTACTGATTAAGTAGGGTTGAAATTTGATAGAATGTCAGCAATATAGTTCACATATTTTACACGGAGATTCATATGAAAATTCAATGATAGCTTCGTATTTAATGTCATCTGCTACATGACTGGAGCCCGGTGTACGTATGGCGATAGGCTCGCTAATTACATTTTGGACTGAATATCGTCCGGCGAAGTGAGGGTGTTGTAATACACCTCTTAGGGTAAAGGCGTGACGTTTTACCTACTATACGTAGCTACTACCGTTATCTAGATCTGTACCAAATTCCAAGTTGCTGGCTATTACAGTTTCCAAGATAATCAGCTCACAGACATACAGACAGACAGACATCGGAGTTTCATGATAAGGTTCCTTTCACCATTTTAGTACGGAACCCTAAGAATGATAACAGCGTCGTTTGTAGTGGGTTAATAACTTTCTCAGCAAAGTTTTCAGAGTTAAAAGAAGCGCTATTAGACTCTGTTGGTGGATGATGATGATGATGATTTTGGAAAAACTGTGATACACGTGTCTCATGATTTTAATTGAAGAGTATTTGTACCAATTTTTGAGTCAATCGATCCAGAGAATAAAAAGTTTCATACAAATTTGAACCCCCCATTTACCCCCTCTAGGGGTGGAATTTCGAAAAACCCTTTCTTAGTGGATGCCTACACTGTACAAAGAACACACCCTCCAAATTTCATGTTTCTAGGACCAGCGGTTTAGGCTGTGCGTTGATATATCAGTCAGTCAGTCAGTCAGGACTTTGAATTTTATATATATAGATTAAAAAACAGGAAGAAATCGTTAGAGTTAATAAGCTACATGAGAGATGTGGTGTTTTATGATCATCAAAGTCAGGTTTCTATAAGAAAAGTGATCTTTTAGAAGTTTCTACAAATGCTGGTTACAACAACACATTGTAGATGGCGCGGGTAGCGCAGTATTATTTTCGGACCTTTTTATGCAAGTGTATAGAAAACATAAAAAAATCTGACTGAAAAAACAATGTTAGACAAAATTTAAGTAAATCAGTGCAAAAAGTGAACTTTGTGGAGATGCTGGGATTTGAACCCAGGACTTTCAGCATGCGAAGCAGACACTCTACCACTGAGTTACATCCCCGATGTTTGAAAGTGTCGAAAATAACAATTATGACTAAACTAGCACATTACTGTCTGATTTTGTATGCAACGATCACAGACCTAAGATTTTTTTTGCTTCGCAAAAGACCAACGAAGCGTGGGACAGAGAAGTCTCCATCGAAATGTAAACTCCACAAGAGAGAAAGAGGTCGCCTACAAATAAAATGTTAGTCAATTTTTCTTTTGTCATTAATGACAGCGCGCCACCTGGGAACACGCGAAAATTCCTATGATTTATATTTTTACTAAAATAATTATAAATAGACTCAAAAGAGAGCAATTGTAACTAAATGCAGTTATGTCATCTTGTGAGTGTAGCAATTGTGATGTGAATCCAAGATGTAACCCACAAAATTTGTCGTTTCATGGGTAAATATGAAAATTCCATTGTGATGTTTCTGTCTAAATTTTGTCTAAAACATAACATAAATTGGTTCCAAAAACCGATTTACCAGCGGTATGTTGTTGTCGTTTCTTCGTAACATCTATATTTCCTAGATGAAAGCAGAATTGGTGATGAAATTCAGCATTAAAATATTAGTTAGTTTACGCTCGATTTTCACTAGAGATGGATAAAAAGATGACGTCATTATTATGGATAGTTTTTATCAAAGTTCATTAGGTAGGCGATGGGTGCAATACATAAACAAAGCATACATTTTTGAATCAATGCCATCAAAAGTAAATTGACATTCTTCCGAGTTTGTACTGAATGATGAGGCGTAAAACATTTTTGTATTAGTATGTACCTTCAATTTCTGATCATCATTTTTAATTCAATTTACACATTTTGGGTGTCTTACATCCAAGTCTAATTTAATTATATTTAATTAAATTAAATAATATATATGTAAATTATAAATAAATGTACAAAACCAATGAGATAAGTTACTTATCCTAATCCATATACGAGTAAATTTGGTCAAGGGTCACAATTCGAAGCGAATTACTAGGATAGTATTATGTTGATCTTATTATTTACTTTTCTTATGTTAATTTAGATACATGGTGACCCTGATATCTAACTCTTCCGCCTAGCTTAACACCCGTTTAGTGATTAAATAAATAAATAAATAAATTCGGGACTTTTCCACACACGGTCGCCTGACCCCAAACTAAGCAAAGCTTGTACTATGGCTGCCAGAGACTGATATACATACATATATATTTTTAAATACATACTTAAATAGATATTTAACACCCAGACATAGAACAAACACAAATATTCACCACATAAATGTTTGCCCTAGGTGGGAATCGAACCCACGCCCCCAAGCTCAGAAGGCAGGTTCACTACCAACTGAGCCACCGAGGCAGTCAAATATAAAATTAATATTCATTTTAGCTCAGCAGCGGTGTTATACTTGGAACAAAAAACAACTCAATTGGTATGCGAAAGATTATATTTATCGACAAGCACCCGGAGGACCATTTTTGGTCAATCGATAAATTAATAAGTACTTTTCACAACACTAATTTACTCACGCATGCGCAAATGTTTTTTTGTATCACTATCGAATTGTCACTGTCGATCTTTTACATCCTAGATCTGTGGCAACGATCCTGCCAATATTTGCTCTATTTTCATTGTTGTACCTCGTCATAATAGAATGGTGCCATTGACCTTACGATGAACTGATTGTATCCTGTATTGATTGTTCCACTGAACTATAATGAAATCTTTTCTATAGATAAGTACTTACATAAAAAAAAAATAAGTAGGTAAGTAAGTCTGTTTTTTAGGAGTTCGATTTCTGTGAAGGCCGAGTATCAGTCCCCAAGCTTACACTTACGAAGCTACATGGTTCACACAGGGAGGTTCACCATTTTCGTTTTCGGACGTTTTCTTCAATTATAAACAAGTAGGTGAGTAAGTAATAATCACAAAAACTTTAAAATAAAACAGTTTTAATCTTATACCTACCTAAGTGTTGTTTTGTCCCGGAAACTAAATAAGGTTATGTGTGTAAAAAGTTATATTAGAATCCGTTTAGTAGATGCAGTTGAAAAAGCAAAGAAAAAATAGATTTGAAACCAGAAAAATAAAAAAACCCTTAAAAATATAAAATATGTAGGTAGGAGTATATATAGGTACGAGTGTTATGCAGAAGATTAGGCGTACCTAGGTAGGTATGTACTTACTCGTACTTAGTATTTATGACGTGACAACGTCTAATAAATCGATGAACGCCGGCTGCACGCACAAAAAAGAATGACTCATTGTCCCGTTACGATCGGAGCGAGAGCGCTACACGAGCGAGCGAAAGGCACGATCGGCTTGAGCGTTCGGTTTGCGCCGCATCTATCTCTCTTCCACTCGATTGGCCTATGCGTCCGTAATTTTATTCATAAAAGTATGCAATTATTTAATCAATGTCTTGTTAAGATGTGGTCACGTTAAACTATAGTCCGTAAACCGACTTTACAGACAAACAATTTTTTTTATCTTATGAAAAAAATCACCGTTATATTCATACAAAAAAATAGTTTCCACACATCGCAGTTTCCAGTTTCGTAACCAGTTTGGTGTGCTTAAAAATGGAGCAGGTACAATAACAAAATTATAATTTGTGTAATTTTACAATTAAGTTGGTAAGTATGTAATTTATTTTACAAGTGACACAAATATTTAATTTTATCGCTTAGACCCAAATGGGTACTTACTCGTACTTCACTTCTAACATGGAAGATCCGGTACCTGAACCTAAAAATGGACCGCCAAAATTAGGAGCTGCAAACAATTTACCTTAGTCACAAACAAAGGCAATCAGTTGCAAAGGGATAATTATTGTTGTGTCGTTCTCGCTATAGTATCTTGTAAGTCTCTTCGTCTTTGTTATTGATACACGTAACATTATACTGTCAACGGAGCTGTGTAGTGTCCGTTTACGTGTCAGTTGTGTTGTGTGTATTGGGTCCACGTGCTGTGTACTAGAGAAATACTTGTGCCGCTTCTTCTTTTTATTACTTACTTCTAATTTTTGTTCACATCTCTGGTCTTCCATTCAACATTTTTATTGTTTATTTATTTATACATAAGTAATTAAATACTTACATTTTCCCCCTGTTACCAACATTATAAAAAAAATATCCAAATCCGTCATTCACAAGACAAGACAAAAAGTGTTAAATGTATTTTTTTTGTTAGCGTTTAAAAAGCTCTAAACAAGTACGAGTACTTTTTTAACAGCTTTTATAATAAGGCCGCGTATTCACCGGAGGCGGGTAAGGCAAATGAGCGGTGAGCGAGGAAAAGTCTATTGATAGTATCATTTTGCTTTGGAAATGAAGTGATCCTATTGGTGTTATTTTCTTCAATACCGTTCATCTTCCGTTCAGCTTTAGGGACTAACTGCAGACGAACTACACTTATTCAGCTCATTAAGCTTTAGTCCATAGACAAAACACCATTTTGTTTATAGATGTGTAGGTACGCGTCCGTTCTGCGCTAAAAAGCTGAACGGACGCGTACCTACGGATGAACTTTTTATGGGCCTACGTCTGACCGCAATTCACCGGATGGAAAGCGACGTAGCGGTATAAAAGTCATTCACCACCTTGCCTAGTATCCTGCACGTCATTGCTGCTTCATGCAGGATGGTGAGTGTTGTCGCATCCTGCACCACGTCCGGCAACGACGTATCCATCCTGCCTATCACACGTGCAGGAGGCTTGGCAGGGTGGTGTGTGAGATACATTATGCTTCGCAGTACTGCAAGGCAGGATGGTGAATGGTGATGAAGCACGCTTGTCTATGAACTGCCTGAATAGGCAGTTTATGGACAAGGGTAAACAGAGATAGTTCTCTTGTCTTAATGATACCTAGGTTGTAACTATTTCTGGGGAACACCAAGGCAGGAAGTGCGTTCCATTCCTTAGCAGTTCTTACTAGGAAGTTCTGGAAGCGCTTGCGGACTAAAGCGGGATTGAGCTGAATAAGTGTAGTTAAGACCGGCTACCCTAACGCGGGCCGATAATGGTGAACTCGGGTACTGAACTGAATTCAGACCGGTTACGGGCATCGCCCCCCAATTCCCCTTTCAAATACTGACAAAGGGCGTTGATTAATTTTCAAAATGTGTTTTTAACATTTCACGAAGGAGAGTTGAACTCGTTGGTTTTATAAATTTTAATGGTTGCGAGTATGATAATATTGGCAAATACTCGCTGTAACTGGTAGTTAATTTTTTCAACTTTAATTATAATTAAACATTTATTATTAGTTATTTATTCACAGTTGTTTATAACTTATGGCATCTGTTAAGATAATTTTACTTCATTGAATTTATATGTTGTTATAGCTGCCCTAAGTACACACAGTTAGGTACATTTGTTAGTGTCGTATTTTTAGGGTTCCGTATCCAAAGGATAAAACGGGACCCTATTACTAAGACTCAGCTGTCCGTCCGTCTGTCTGACTGTCTGTCGTCAGGCTATATATCTAATGAATCGAGATGGACAGTTGAAATTTTCACATTCATCTGTGAAAATTTATGTTGTGGAAATTTATGAAAATTTAAGTTTTTATGTTGTGGCAACATAATAGCAATAATTAAGCAATAATTAGTTGATTATATTAAGTTAATTTTTTGCCGTATTTATCGCCTGACAAACAGGACTACCTAGTGCAGGCCAAATTATTTTATTGTTTCTAAAAAAATGTTTGTATCTGATAGTTTTTATCTTTACCATGTACTTTTTGAAATAAAAATTTATTATAATTATTTTATAAGTACTAAAAAACAGAATAAATAAATATTTATTAGGGCTCCCCATGCAACAAACGTGTTTTTTGTCGTTTTTCTAGATAATGGTAGAATCCTTCGAACAGCAAATAAAAAACAGCCCCTAAGCTAAAAACCGTAAAACTTATTTTTTTTCTAAATTATTAAGATGGTACATATTATGGACTAATTATTTTCTATTGTGTAAACCAGGAAATGAGTCTTGGAAATAGTTGTATGAGGCTATAAGGGCATTTGTAGACGAGTCCATTCAAAGCTAATTCTGGCCTTCTTGCCCCTTCTTTGTTGGATATGTAAATACATTTGTTTTGCAACTAATCGACCGGCTGCCTTTGGACTTTGAACGACTTTAGTATGGATTCTCTTTTGAATGTAGTCGTACAAGCGGTGGTCAGCGGTTTGACTCGTGATTTTGCAAAAAAACATACGTAACTACATACATACATATGTGTAGTCACGTCTTTTTCCCGTAGGGTTAGGCAGAAACCACTTCTCTCCACTTGCTACCATCCTGGCACACATCTTTCGCTTCGTCTATTCCATGAGTCCCTTCATACATACTCGTCGGTTACGGGTACTCCTGACCTACAGGGCTATTCCTACGCGTGGGATGAGATGAGATTTTATCTTGGCCACTCTCACACCTATGACGTTTCAAACGAGTGCAACTAGGACGAAAAAAGGCGAGATGAAAATCTCAAATCTCCGAATAGGGCTCCTGGCCTTTTTTCACCGTTAATATTTAATTTTAAATCCGTTAGGCCTTTTCAGCGTATGAGTAAAGAAATAACCAGCATCCAAACATATAACATGATTTTATAAACTAGAGACCCGCCTCAGCTTGGACAGTACGTACCTATTAACCTTCCGTGAAAAGTTATCTATCTGATGATGAAAACACGGAGAAAAATGGTTTCCGTCCTTCATAAAAAAGTAACATGAAAAACATCATTTAATCCTGGCTCCTTCAACATTATCATGTGCATAGTAAATTATAGTTCAGTCGGATTAAACTAACATTACATTATTATAAATTGCAGGGATTTTAATCATTGGTTTTCATTACGCTTCATCATTAAAATATTAAATTACGTAATTCTAAATTCCTGGTACTAGCCTAAGGTTTTATGGTGAAGTTCACGACGATTTGAGAGTTTATCCTGATACAGATTTAGGCACGACAATTGAGAGGTGTGTAACTTGGAATAGTCCGTAAGCGGAATAAAATAATATCATGACTGCATGACAAAAAAATGGTAGGTACCTACGACGCACAAGGTGCTCATTCATTATTTAGAAAATATCATGATCTATTGATGCTTCGTCAAGAATTCACAAACATCTTTTGGGTTTGGTCATTACCTTATCACGATGTACCTAATTTTATTAGGTCGTTTTAAAAATTACTTTTTGTTATGAAAATCAAAAAATTTAACGCAGGCTTTACCAGTGCTCGACAGACTTCTGATTCCGCCGGTCAAAAGGCGCTAGCGCAATTATTTTGATAAATAATTATGGTTTAAAGACTGTTTCACGTTTTCTATCTGTAATTTTGGTTAATTACAGTGCATTGCCGTTTTGAATCGTGTGTTGAACTCATTTATAACGCCCTCAGAGACCCGCAACCAACTCATCTTATAGTGACGGGACACACTCGCGGGCGCGATCGAAAGTGAAAAACGCTAAAAACGTGAATCAATACACTAAAGTGACTTAATGTGCTATATCCCTATCGTGAACATAGACTTTGTGAACCCTTTCCGATTGTGCATTTATGTGGGAACTTAATACAAATAGTGTTAATAAGAATTTGCAAAACACTTGGGCGAGTCCATTTTTCTTAACCCAAAATTCAAATTCGAGAAAACGCGCTAAAGAGAAGAGGCAGACGCATGACGTGTTTACTTATTCTGATGGGATAATGACGCGGATGGGCGAGTCTATCTTTGAATTCCTGATCCTAAGATACGGAATACCCAGGCGAATTTTAAGAGACAACGGAGTTCAGTTTATCAGCGAAATAATGAAACAGTATGTTCCACACATTCGGCATTACCCAGTGTCTCTCGCCGGTGTACCATCCTCAGGCAAATCTGGTGGAAAATAAGAACAGAGACTTGAAGCCGCAGATCACAATTATTATAACGCATGGTATTCTAACGTCCCGGCTATTCGCATCGTGTGAACTCCGCAGTGACAACAACACAGGAAAGACATCCTTGTACCTTACATTCGGGAGCGAATATGCGCGCCAGCCGACGCGTACAAGAATACTTGCGAAATCAAAGAAAGTGATGACGCTGCCCAATCCCTTACCTGGTGAAGATGTCGACTGTGCTAATAGGTGCGAGTAAAGTAAGTGAAAAGGCTCAAGCTGATTAAAAGCGTTACACCAACGGAGCTCGTTGCCCAGCTCCGATATTCTACTGTGGCGATAATACTTTTAAAAACACAAGGCAGTAGCGATCCGACCTGCAGACAAACACCCAAATTAATGAGAGATGGACCGTACCGTATTAGGGAAGCCGTGAGTGCAACCACGTACGGATATCTACCAGTGAGATTTTAGGTCGTTATCATCTCTTCCAGTTGACCAATTCGTAGGAATAGGAAGTACCACTCGTACTGCTCCATGAGAAGCATAAACAACGAGGGCGCTTTATCTAGGTTAGAGGGGGAGGATGTAACGCGAGCGCCTTAGCCCAAGGCGCTCGCGCAAGTATTTTAATTATTATAGCTAAAACTGTTTCATGTTTCCCATCTGTAACTTTGTTAAATAAAATACTATACCCTTTTGAATTATGTGTTGAAGTCATTTATACCACCCTCAGAGACCCACAACCCTATAGATTAGGAATTTCTAGTGATCTTGTCAGTTAAAACAGCCTGCTATCAGAAATATTATTTGGGGCTGACAGTAAAATACCGATAATATGTAAAAAACATACAGCTTTGTCATGACGGTACTGTTATTTTATAGGTATTCAGGTCGCATTTATCCTTCCAATACCAATAAACCATTAGAATAGGTAATTAAATCTTATTAGTTCATAATGATAAAATACAAGGAAGCTCAAAAAATTGTCATGATATTACGAAAAACATTCAATGGTTTCCCTTACAATTATTAGGAAAGTCCGATAAATTATCATGATGTTTACTAAGACTCATCATTTAAATAATTGTACTGTATCAGTTTTCTACAATATTTATATTCCGATCATAATTTCTCGTCATCGACGTTCTAAGTATTCAGAGTGTTTGTCATGACAAAATGTCATGACGCGAAACGATAAAACATAAGTTTAAAGCACATAATAACGTCGTGATGTTTCTTGATATTTATGGGTGACGACTATTCACGATATTTTTTGGTGAATTACGCACAAAACACTATTAAGAACTCTTGGTACCTTTTTGTTGGGAATACGGATAAAAGTCCGTAAATTCCTTTAAAACTGTCCGGAATTACGAAAGCCATTTTTCTCAGTGAACAGCTTGAAAATCAGTTGCGTGGTTCGAGTCGTCGGATTTATAGACATAGAGACAGACAGACGCGGAAAGTGACTTTGTTTTATATTTACTATGTAAATGTAGAGATAATATTTAATGATGTCCAAATCAAAGCAAAGTAAAATGTTCCCGAGGTAAAGGCTTTACCTTTAAATATTTTTTGCAGTTAAGCGTTTAAAGAATATGTCAACGTTTTGGTAGAGTACACGTTGTCAGTTTTTCATGGATTATTATTGTTTTTTTTTGCTTTAATTAACCTTAAATAAATCGCTTTTCCGCATGCATACCTTCCTAATCCTACTAATTTTATAAACGCAAAAGTTGGTAAGAATGGATGGATGTTTGTTACTCATTCACGCCAGAACGGCTGAACAGATCTGGATGAAATTTGGCACAGAGATAGATTATAGTCTAGAATAGCACTTAGTATACTTTTTAACCGCGAGTGAAACCGCGGGCGCAGCTACTAGCTGCTACTAGCATAATAATTTTGGCCTATGTTTTTTGGACTCGAAATTAATTTTCGTTTTAGTTGCTTATACTTACCTAAAAAATCGAAACCCATTGTATTGTTATTAACCAATACTTAATCCATAATAACAGCTTTGGTTTAACTAGGAAAATATAATTTTTATTAGATAAGAAAATAACCGGTTGTTAAAACCGTAACCATAACATAGTTTATCGTCACGCCTTTTCCCGAAGGGGCTGGCAGAGGTGTAATACAACACCCACACTTCGCTGGACGATATTCAGTCCCAAATGTGACAAGGGGCGAGCCTGGCGCCATACACTGGGATCCAATCATGTAGCAGATGACATACTAACTATACGCACATAAATGTGGTGGTTTGTGTCTGTTCTATGTCTGGGTGTTATTATTTATTTAAGTAAGTATTTAAAAATATCTAAGTGTGTATATCAGTCTCTGGTAGCCATAGTACAAACTTTGCTTAGTTGCGACCGTGTGCGACAATGTCCCGAATTTATTATATTATTATTATATTATTATTATACCTACTCGTATCTACCTACCTAACGTCAAAAAAGCCATTATTTTTTATTAAAAATCATCACATCCAAGGTCGCATGTTTTCCACATAAAATATGCAGGTATATCATTGATATTTATTGTGTTGTGGCAGATTACGGCATTTATTATGTAATAGGGCGAATTATTTTTAGACATTTTATAACGACACAAAAAAAGGTCCCGTCCTCGAAAAACCAGTTTAAATATAACCAGGTAAGAAGTTATTTATAGCAGACTAACGCAATCATTGGGCAGCTACATTGAAGTAGGTTCTAGCAAAACGCACAAAAAGTGGTTCTAGTTTAAAATGAATCATAACCGGTATGTGAACTCTACCATAACAATATTTACATCAAATAAAATAATAAAGCGTCAAATTCTCAGACACCTAATTTTAGTCTAACGGAAAAGTCTACAGCTAAGTTACTGTGAAAAATTGAGACAACTGAAATGATTGTTACTGTAAAACCGGTATTTCTAGCAACCGGTTATTTACTAATGATGAAGCGATGATAGCCTAGTAGGAGAAGGCCTGCCTCTCAAGCCAGAGGGAGCGGATCGAACCCAGCCGACGGCACGCACCAATTTGTTCATTGTATGAACATAATATGTTCACCACATAAATGTTTGCCCTAGGTGGGAATCGAACCCACGCCCCCAAGCTCAGAAGGCAGGTTCACTACCAACTGAGCCACCGAGGCAGTCAATAAGTCATTAGTCAATAGTATATTAGGTTAGTATAGTGTTTGAATAGCTAGTCGTTCTCAAAAAAATTAAATAAACATGCCAAATTAATATGGTATGATGTGTTATGGTAAAATGTACCCAACTACCCACTACGAATGGCGGTTTTTAACATTTCATAACAAAAAAATAAACTCTTTTTCCATCATCTGCGTAACGTGTATCTCAAACGATACTAATGGTTTATCCACTTGCACTCAAACAATTGAACTATTCTTTGAAAACTCTGCATCCGGTCAAATTCGGAGAATATCAGCAATGACTAAAAAGATAAAACTGACACAACTGAATGACCAATTCCTTTTATTCACACATTTACATCTATGTCAATTACACTTACTAAAATGTACATTTACCTAACTGTGTTTAAACCATTGAGGTAAAATATACGAAGTAATCTATACGTCAATGGTTACAGACGTGTGCAGGCGGATTTAGGGGGAAAGGCAGGGGGCTAACCGAGGCTCTTGCCCCACGTGGCAGATTCAGAGGGTGCCAAAACCATGTAACATCATGTAAAAATAGGAATGCCACATTTTTTCCCCTTTAAGTATTTGTGATTTGATAACTGGTACCTATTTAACTCGATATAAATATGAAATGCTCGATGACAAGTGGAAGGGGGCGCTACTCTCTGCCCTGATTCAATAATAAAATCTTAGATCCGGGCCTGGACGTGTGTAGCAATAGTATGACAAAATAAGCAGGTATATGTAAACGTAATGACGTTGAGTTAATAGCAAATAAACAGAGGAGTGATATCATTCGCTGTCATCACTCTAAAATATACATGATCCACCACCTCAAAGTGTGAAGCAGATCCCAATATTTTTTTTTTCTCTGCTAACCCTTGATACTAATTAAAACAAATTAATAATAGGTTAAGTAATAAATGTCAAAATGTTTTTGCAGTGAAACAATTAAAATTAATCATAATTAACCTCCTTGGCATCGAGGGGTCGTCAGATCAGATAACGGTCAGGAGTGTATTTACACGTAAGTGTAATGCAAGATATATCAAAACTATCTTTATGTATGTAAGTGCATTATAGATAAGAACGGCATAGTTAGCATCATAATTAGTTTTTATTAAAAATAATAAATATTGCGCTTCAACCTAAAAACATCTAAAATCGTACCTCATCTTTTTTTTGTAAATAATGATGAAAACGTAAATCGCAGGTACGAAGTGCCATGCAAACCGACATACTATATTTTACATGTAGAGTTGACCAAATGATAGAACTAAAAAAATATTTACAATAGTTGCTAGTATGCTTAGAAAATGCGATGATGACTCCCTCTTCCAACTTTACAGATATGTTGGTCAAGTTCTATATCGGAATATCCGATCACAGCCTCAGATAAGTTAGCAGTTAATACCACACTTCTAGGATCTGATATGTTTCTGTTAATTTTCATAACAAACATTTCATTGACATGTTGGGAAAGATATCCTACGTGACATTTGTTCAATACTTAGGTAAAATGCTAGTGTTTTTCCGCTGTTCTGTCTTTGTTGTTTGATGACCTGTCAGACTCTCAGTACATTGTTGCTCATTCTACTTAAAGTGTTCTGCTTGTAAAAATGTGTTAATGACTATCTAGATAGCCTAGTTGGAAAAGGCCCGCCTCTCAAGCCAGAGGGAGCGGGTTCAAACCCAGCTGACGGCACGCACCAATTTGTTCATTGTGTGAACATATATTATGTGCGTATTGTACGTCATCTGTTACATGACTGGAGCCCGGTGCATGTATGGCGACAGACTCGCCCCCTGTCACATTTGGAACTGAATATCGTCCGGTGAAGTGTGGATGTTGTATTACACCTCTGCTAGTCCCTTCGGGGGTAAAGCGTGACAATATATGTTATGTTGTAAAAATCTAAAAACTTTTCCAAATTTCGATTGTACCAGATTGCAATATTATATGCTTACCTAGTATACGAACCCTGATTAAAATACCTCCTCATGTACTGACACAGTACAATATAATAATCTTCAGACTAATCTTATCTGATCTAGACTTGCATTGTTTGTAGGTTATCGGTATTTTTGCATAAACATCTGAAAAAATACAAAAATTCCGTTCCAGTTTCACATGCACGTGTTACATACAACAATATGTACTTGCAACTTATGCAACTTAAAACTGTTTCTTGTTTTCTTTATAAAGAAAATCTCGTGAAGTGGACTTACTCTAAATTCAATCTGTTTTTATTGTTACATAGGAATTGTTTATTTTCCTCAGACAGAGATATTTTTCAGGGTTTTAGTTATCTGCAACCATGAGTCCATAAACTTTACTGTAATCTAAATACGGCAGTTTGGAAAAAAGCTTTGTAACATTCGGTATTTGCTTACCAAAATATATTTAAAAAAAACCACAGTTGCTCCCCCCAATATCCAAATAACACTCTACAATAGACGAAAAGGTCTGTTTCTTTGAGTGATTTTGAATTTACCTTGAAACAGGTGGCCCTCTGCTATATGGCTAAAGCTTACCTTCAGCTAAGTCAAGCCCCCCCTAAATCCTGGATCCGCCACTGAAGATAAACTAACTAATAAATAACCATAAAATACACACAGATACACCAATTATATTATGTACTATTTACAAACAAGTTATTGCCTGATGAAATGATGGCGATTCACGGAAAATTTGCAAGATTTGTTTGCAAATACCCCGCGAGTTTATTTACGCAAAAGTTGGAAAATGGGCACGTTTGCGTCACTAGGGTCTTTATTTTGTTTTGTTGAGTTCTCATAAATATTTTTCTCGCAGCGCAATCGATGTTTGCAACTTTATCTAGATTGTTTTATTTACTTAGATTGGGCATCTAAGTGTGAACGTGATACTGACTGAAAAACTTTATTTACCTAAAATAAAAGTCATAAAAAAAAAAAATTCTATGCCTGCCTAAATATTAAGGTAAATTCAAATTCTATTTTTCACATACACACTCACACTCACGCACTCACGCCCTGAAACAATACTCTTGAACTGAAAGCTCTTAGCACAAGCTTTATTAGCTTAAAAAGAGTCCGCAAAAGTATGTATTTGTATTTTGTAACTTTTGAATCAAATAAACTTTATTATTATTTTTCTTAATTTCAAATTAAATTACTTTATTTGCTCGTCACAATGATCTTCATTTAGGTTTAAACAGCCAAAAACTACCCCACAGTAGGTGTGCAAATGAATATAATACAAATATAAGTTGATCCGTTTATTTTTAAAAGGGTAATAACATCCCTAACTGAAAGCAGATTATTCTCGTACTTTAGTACTTTTACCCAATTTTTTGTGTAGTTTATCTCAAAAAACCACAGAACCCTAAAAAGTCAGATTTGCCCTCATTCAGTATCGAACGTTCGAGATTCTTGGTTCTTGTCCAAATAGGTCAAAATATTACACTAATCGAGACTATTTAAGTGAAGTTACTTGACCTATTACTACTGCGCACTTTATTTTTGTGTTAAGCAGAAGTTGAATATCGTTTGTTAACTTAAGCAACGCGCAACGTTTATAAGCAAACTAGCTGCTCCCCGCGGTGTTATCCGTAGTTATAAATGTCAGTCTTTGTGTTTTCGAGCCTATAATCTATCTCTGTGCGAAATTTCATCCAGATCCTTTGCTATTCTGGCGTAATTCAGAAACAAACATCCCTTCATTCATCCATCATTCGATTCAAACTTTCGCATTTATAACATTACTAGCTGCTTACTCAAAAACCAGCCTGTGTTCATCCAGGGTTTAAGCTACTCAAACCCAACTTCACCAAAATGCGTCCATCCGTTTGAGCGTCACAAAGTAGCAAACAAACACACTTGTAGATTCACAAACTTCATAAAATTACTGTGATTGTGTGAACAGGGTCGTCTTTTACCTATTGGAGGCCCTGATCATATTATGATAATGGGGCCCATATGACTGTGACAGAAGACTATGAAGAGTAGAATAGCTTCGCGCATATAAGTTGGTGTTTAGCTTCGCGCATGTAAGTTGGTGTTGTAGTCAATAATTTAGGTTCGATTTCTTCGAATTAATAATAATAATATTAATAAAATTCGGGACACTTCAATACACGGTCGCCTGACCCCAAACTAAGCAAAGCTTGTACTATGGCTGCCAGAGACTGAAATACATATGTACTTAGATATTTTTAAATACATACTTAAATAGATATTAACACCCAGACATACAACAAACACAAATGTACACCACATAAATGTTTGCCCTAGGTGGGAATCGAACCCACGCTCCGAAACTCAGAATTATTTGAGTTTTTTGGTAATAAATAATTAATAATAAATAAATATTTGATTATCGTTTGGTGATCTGGAAGGAACTAGGGACATTGTATTTGATCTGAGGGGGGGCCCTATCGATCGCGGGGCCCTGGGCACTTGCCCAAACTGCCCCTTGGGAAAGAGGGGTCTGAGTGTGAAGTGATTAGTGTGATTAAGTAGAAAAATGCAGGGGGGCTACCATGACATCTTATTTTAACAATGGTTACGTTTTTTTTTCGACGCTGCGCGACCGCGAATCGTATCGCCGTGCAATAAGGTCCACGGACGCGCAGCGTCGAAGACAAAACGTTACCATCATACCAATAAGATGTCATAGTAGGCCCCTGGCCGATGTCAAAATAACAGATTCTACCAATAAAACGACTGGGACTTGTGTCAGAGTTCCTCCTTTGTACAACGCAGTAAGGGTATTGCATACACAATGTAACAGGAAGCCTCTATGGCAGATCAGTCTCCAGTTACGATTGTTATGTAACCGGTATTACGAGCGCAGAGCAGACGTCGGATGATCCTATTCAATTTATGCTCATAGTCTAGCTCGACTAGAGATTGGTTTGCTCTAGATATTTCAGTCTTTTTTTAATGAAAGTAAGACAACACACATATGAGCACACTAGTAAGTTCGTTTTGTAGACTATTCTTGCTGCTATTGCTGAAGCGAGCTTCTTAGCTCATCAGACCGAAATGATAAATCTCAAGTCAAGTCATCTTTTCCACTAAGTTCAACACAAAGTTGAACTAATTGGATTTTTTGAGTTGGAACTTAACTTAACTTAAGCTGCCTCGGTGGCTCAGTTGGCAGTGAACCTGCCTTCTGAGCGTGGGGGCGTGGGTTCGATTCCCACCTAGGGCAAACATTTATGTGATGAACATTGGTGTTTGTTCTATGTCTGGGTGTTAATATCTATTTAAGTATGTATTTAAAAATATCTAAGTATGTAAATCAGTCTCTGGCAGCCATGGTACAAGCTTCGCTTAGTTTGGGGTCAGGCGACCGTGTGTGGAAGTGTCCCGAATTTATTATTATTATTATATAGCCCATGGAGATGGTTCGCCTCTCAAGCCAGTGGGATCTGGCTTGAGAGGCGGACCTTCTCCCAACTAGGCTGCCATCACTCGTCATATAATACAGGTAATTTAGTAATAAGTATGTCTCATTGCGGAATGGATCTTATGATAGCCCACTACCTAGTACAGTATTGTTACTCTATGCTAGTACCCACATACTAGTGATACTAGTAAGAGTATTTGGTATTAACTGGAACGGTTAAAATACCTAATCCCGTAAATCGGCGCTACGCAGTCCCTCTATAGGTCACTCGTTATTCAACAATTTGCATTGTACTCACACACATGTATATGTCGGGGAAATGTAGGAATAGGGAGCCGAGCCTTCACATCCCAATCTCACTTCTGATGTCGGGGAAATGTAGGTAATAGGGCCGCGTTATCATATCCCATCCCACTGATGTCGGAGAAACATAGGAAAGGTCGCTGCGCTGTAACCTTCCACTTTTGGTGACGGAGAAAATCTAGTAGGCCGAGGTGTTGTATCTGATTTCTGATCCGTGAACTCGCTATCACGGGAATCTATGGTCGACGCCAAACTTCAGGAACGTTGAAATAAGGGGACAGCAATGTAGGCTTTTCACTATTTTAATTATACAGTCACTCAGACTACTTAGTTAATGAATGATCACAAAGATAATTGGCGATTTAGAGTAATGGGTTTACGAATGACCATTGCGTGCGACCGCTTTCAGCCCAGTCCTGTCAACCACTGACTGACAGACATGACGTTCGCCCGAAATCCCAAACGCAACTCCATTCGGTGTTAACCGCTCTAAATTACCATAAACAAATCGATTAATCGTCAAAAACCACAGATTAAAACTATCGATTAACAACTCTCAAACTGATTTTCTTTATCCAATGCTATCACGCGCCGTCACGGCCATCCTGCATTTTCACACGTCCTCGGGTGAATAGTTCATCTCATCATCTGTGGACAATCATAAAAGTGCTCAAGTAACCGCTTAACGCTCGGTCATTCTGACCGTCTCAAATCTACCTCCACAATTTCACAGAAATCGATCACAGTTATAGAAAAACACAAAACACAGTTAAACCCAATTCTACCAACCATAAACATCGTACCAGAGTATAATCGACTCTTCCAACAGTAACTTCATATTCGTTACCTATCCCCATAACTTGTCATGATAATTGAAATAAGCAACTTGACTTTTAGTGAAATAAATTGTATTGGGACCAATCGAATAATCGAGGCTAAAACTAAATTATTAATCATACATCCCATGTTCCAAGAATTTAATCAAGCCACATTGAAAATCCAATGACGGTACACATACTCGGTTTGGAATTATGAAAACTGCTGTGTCCAATTTCAAATGAATAACATGCCATTAAAGTTGTCACTTAGACTTGCCACACAGGCTAGGTCGTAACTCGTACTATGATGTTACACCGGGAGGAGTTTAATAAATAGGCTTACCACACAGGCTACGTCGTCACTCAGACTATAATCCAACAAAAGTAGGGTTGCAACAAAGACTTGCCACACAGGATTGCCACACAGGCTTGTCACACAGGATTGCCACACAGGCTTGTCACACAGGCTTGCCACACACGTTTGCCACACAGGCTGGCCACACAGGCTTGCCACACAGGCTTGCTACACCGGCTTGCCACACAGGCTAGTGCCACATAGGATAGTACCTTGCAGATTAGTGCCACACAGGCTAGTGCCACACAGGCTATTGCCACACAGGCTATTACTACACAGGCTACTGTCCTACCGGCTACTGCCCTCCAGGCTTAGTTTTACCAAAAGCATTGACACTTTAGTAAGTAATCTATTAACTGCATGACTCACATGTGCCGCAAGCGGCAGTATGACTAATCTGTTTGTGGGTATTTTCAAACTTTAAGCAACTCCAATAGAAAATAGCACTCTGACATACACCGTGTACGAATATCAAACAAAATGAAAACTTCTCACCGGATTCAATTGCTACTCGTAGGTGATCAGGCTGCTTCATAGTGCAGGGGCCCAATTCGGAGATAGGAGATTTTCATCTCATCTCGATCTCGATTCACTACTACCCTATTCGGAGATTTGAGATTCTCATCTCACTTTTTTTTCGTCCTTGTTGCTCTCGTTTGAAACGTCATAGGTGCGAGAGTGACCAAGATAAAATCTCATCTCATCTCACGCGCAGGAATAGCCCCCCTGGAAGTCTCCACTGCCTCCGACTACTCGAGACATCTCGCGCCCCAGCCATCGAGATTATGTCGATCTCGAGCGAATAGAATAAGGCATCTCGAATTCAGCCATATTTTTTTCGAGGTATAATGGAATCTCGAGTTGTAAGAATAGCCCTCCAGGCATTGACCGGATCTCGCACGTTGCTGCTGCTAATTTTGGTGCCCTTTTTCAATCAACGAATGGCGATGTAACCTCGTTGCAGTAGTAACACGTAGGCGTCGACGTTTTGTTCGGTACACTGCTATCCTTCGTCTCTCGTTGTTTGTTAGTTGCGTCACATAGCATAGACTAGGTGTAATCAAACGACGTCGAAATAATGCAGACGTCTACTCGATGCTCACTCTCTCATTGCCGCTCTGCTGCACTTTATGCACCACGAAGAAACAGTCCGCACACTCCACAATAATAGCACGTACACAGTTTTCTCAGTGTAGGGGCGACCCTATCAGCCATCTGTTGCTATGCCACTTCGCTTCCAGATCATTGTAGAATTGTAGCCAAAGACGGAGCCATATCTTGTTGCTGTGGACGTTATTCTTATCCCAATTCTGATGTCGGGGAAAGAGGGAGGTGGTCCTCGTCATCATCTTCAGCACTCATCTTGTTAACTGTGGGCATTAGTCTTATCCCAATTCTGATATCGGGGAAACATAGAGAAATAGGAAGCCGAGCCTTCACATCTGATCCCACTTCTGATGTCGGGGAAATGTAGGAATAGGGAGCCGAGCCTTCACATCCCAATCTCACTTCTGATGTCGGGGAAATGTAGGTAATAGGGCCGCGTTATCATATCCCATCCCACTGATGTCGGAGAAACATAGGAAAGGTCGCTGCGCTGTAACCTTCCACTTTTGGTGACGGAGAAAATCTAGTAGGCCGAGGTGTTGTATCTGATTTCTGATCCGTGAACTCGCTATCACGGGAATCTATGGTCGACGCCAAACTTCAGGAACGTTGAAATAAGGGGACAGCAATGTAGGCTTTTCACTATTTTAATTATACAGTCACTCAGACTACTTAGTTAATGAATGATCACAAAGATAATTGGCGATTTAGAGTAATGGGTTTACGAATGACCATTGCGTGCGACCGCTTTCAGCCCAGTCCTGTCAACCACTGACTGACAGACATGACGTTCGCCCGAAATCCCAAACGCAACTCCATTCGGTGTTAACCGCTCTAAATTACCATAAACAAATCGATTAATCGTCAAAAACCACAGATTAAAACTATCGATTAACAACTCTCAAACTGATTTTCTTTATCCAATGCTATCACGCGCCGTCATATATATTTAGCTCGATGTACGAGGTATTCTTTTTATAAGGGCTAACACATACGGACGAGTATAAAAGCTTTAGAGATGTCGCAGAAAGACCGCAAAGTACGTAAACGTAGCTCAACAAACGTCATATATTTTCGGAGACATTCTGCTTGATATTAGCATAAAGATAGCGTGCTAGCACGACGCCGGAACGTCTGGCTTCTCTGAACAATAGATTACATAACGACACATTACCTATGCGGATGTGGCTGATACGAAATATGTAGATATACCTACCGAATTACCTACATAATATTGTTAAGAATGATAGCCATTGTAATAAAAAATTAAGGTCAATCCGACGTTCATGAAGGTAATCTACAAGTAGGTTTTGTGAAATTAATTAGTGCGTTTATAAACTTGCTTTAGTTTATAACTATACTAGCTGCGCCTCGCGGTTTCACCCGCTGTTACAAAGTATCCTATGTGCTATTTTAGACTATAATCTATCTCTGTGCCAAATTTCATCCAGATCTGTTCCGCCGTTCTGGCGTGAAAGAGTAACAAACATCCATCCATCCATTCTTACAAACTTTCGCTTTTATAATATTAGTAAGATAGTTAATAGTACTTAAAAAATGGTAATTACGAAATTATCATTAGCTATTTTTTTTAACGTCTCATCCTATAGGTATTTAGGATTTTCCTAAATTATTGTTTTGGTAATTGTTTGCTGTTAGTATATCTTTGGTGATTTATGAATACAAAAGATAAATGACTTGCCATGCTAATGTTTCAAAGCATTTTTTTTGTTATTCAGTTCATGATGATGACTTACTCCATTGGTGTGTACCAGCCTCAAGGCAGAGATTGTCCGTAATAGGGATGTGGTTGAATACTTCCTGTGCATCGTACGATGGTCTCCAATTTGAAGAGTCTAGAAAGTTCCCAATTGCATCAGTCCTCAATTGACACGATACTATTCACAACAATGTAGTGTAACTGCTGTGTCAATTGAAAAACTATTGTTATATTGCTATCGTATGTTGTTAAATTATTTAAGGGTCCCGCGACGCTCTGAAATTTCCATACAAACGCGCTTCTCAAATTTCTTGAAAACCATTTGTCAGATTATGATGAAATTTAGCATGTACAATTAAATGAACTATATCTCCACCCCTATGTACTTGGTTTTTTTAAAAAACGTCCTCAAGAGAAAATAGATATATGAAAAATATAATTTTCAATAGATAGACAAAACAAATCAAAACTCCCTTTACATAGGGAGCTTGTCTACATCATTAGCTTTTAAATGAATCCATAAAACAGGGAAAATTCTTAGTTGTTTAAGAATGATTAAAGAAGTGCAAAAGTCATTAAAAAAACAGAAATTGTACTTTGTCACTTTGTAGGTAACTTTAGAGGCTCGTCAGTATCATTACATATACTGTCTTCGCTCGTAGTCTTCTTCTAGACGAAATGGCTATAGAAAACCTTAAGCCAATGCGAAGTTAGTCTAAAGTGGTCGCTGGACTCTTAAGAGTTCTTACTATGATTAAAATAGATTTATCTATCTACTAGCTTTTATCGTTGTTTAAAGTTTTGAGAGGGTTTGCTACGAGTACCTATCTTAGCTTAGCGACAAAGTATGAAAGTTTTTAAAACAAGTAAAACATTAAAAAAAATAGTTTAACCATTGACGTCACTGCATCACAAGTAATAAGAATGCATAAGTAAATGTTATTCGTAAATCGCATTTTTCGCACGTAATGTCATGTAATAAATTTGTAACAAAGACATCTTCTTGCAGTTGAAAAAGTATACTTTACTTTTATAACTCAACTCTTTACTTATAAGTACATATACTATATTTTTTCCATTGCAAGAAGATGTCATTGTCTTTGTTATAAATATACTAAATCAGTAAATAAATGTGACGAACTTTACTCCTGGGTCGCCAACTCGACACATTGTGTTGGAATGGCAAGCTGCGTGCGACCTTCCCGCTAGGACGCGCGAACGATGCGCCTGCGCATGTAGTCTTGCGCCACTCGGCCCTCGCGTCTAGAGGTTCTATTGCGATATCACATCTATACTACGCTAAGTATGGATATACCTACAACCAGTCAATGTATTGTTCATGTTTCTCTTCATAGGCATTATCATCATTAACCTATACCGATCTCCATTTGATTCTGCCACTCTCCTTGTATAGGTCCAAGCCTATCGGAAATTACAAATTGTTTTGATGACTTTCACGCATTTCATTTTTACCTGACTGCGCAAAAAGGAGGGTTATGTTTTTCGAGTGTACGTATGTATGTATGTATGGAAGTATGTATGTAAGTAGGTATGTATGTATGTATGAGGTTTCTTTGGCGCGCCCTACAGTCTAAACAGCTTGATGGATATCGACATGTGAGGTGTCATTTGAATCGCCTTAATAGTGGAAGTGACATAGGGTACAACATTTTTGGGTTTTTGGTTTCTCTTTTAATAATGTTACTTGTCATAATAGACTGGTCAATACGTTGCTTGAAATTTATGCATATCTATCAAATACTCGATAATATATACCATTAAAAGCTAATTGTGAGATCAACATCGAACACCAGCTATTCGCATCATAAAACTTATCTGACCCGAGCGCTTAAATTTGTTTTGTGCTTCGCATTGACGTCAATGCCTTAATTCCATCGCTTTAGATTCGAGAACTTTGTTAAACAAAACCACAAAAAATAAACAAGCTTTAACCACAAAATATGTAGGTAGGTACTTAATTTTAATGATGATTCAGATTTATCGAATATTTGACTTATGTAGGTATTTGCGGTTTTAAAGAGAGTGTAAATTTTTACGCAGCATTTTTTTAGAAACATATATATCACATATCGTCACGCCTGACTGGCAGAGGTGTAAAACAACACCCACATTTCGCCGAACGGTATTCAGTCCCAAATGTGACAGGGGGCGAGCCTGTCGCCATACACCGGGCTTCAGTCATGTAGCAGATGACATACAATACGCACATAACATGTTCACACAATGAACAAATTGGTACGTGCCGTCGGCTGGGTTTTAAACAATTATGCTTTACCCACATATGGGTGAAATGGAAAGAAGCGGATGTTATTCAATATTTTCTTTTCTATCTTATACATTTTTTCAGTTACTTGTCGGCTGTCTACTGTTTTTATTTATTTGAATACTTGTAATACTTTAAAATGTCATTAGACTTCTAAAGAAGCTCTAAAGCTGGAACTCAATGAGGAAACATAGCACTAATGACTTATAATCCATGTACGAACGAGTAGGTATACAGGGAAATAAACGCAAAGGTTACCTAATAAAGAGGTCACGGAAAACACTTAAGGTTTCCCCACGATGCCAACCATACCAGCACTGTACATATGAACGTTTTCTAAGAAACTGTCGAAAAATTGCAAAATCACATGCGTTTTATGACTTTGACTGGACCTGACAGACTGACAGTTTTGCGATAGTCAATTACAAAAATCAACTTATTACCTTAAAACAGCTTTCAGTTTAAAAACGTTACACGTACTATTATTTAGTACTAGCGGTTTCACCCGTGGTTAAAAAGTATCCTATGTGCTATTCTAGTGCCTATCTATCTCTGTGCCAAATTTCATCCAGATCTGTTTAGCCGTTCTGGCGTGAAAGAGTAACAAACATCCATCCATCCATGCATCCTTCTATCCATCCATCCATCCATCCATCCCTACATACAAACTTTCGCGTTTATATATAAATAGGATTCATTTGTACATAACTTAAAATAAAAACAAACTAAACACTAGAACTTAAAATAACCACAAAAATAAAAAATAAAAAACGAAACCATTATACGTACTATTTAACAAGAATTATTTTTGAAGTGCAAAATCTCTCAGTTTTGTGTCACTTGGAGTCAATCTTGACTTGCATTTAAAATGACACAAAACTGTGAGTTTTGTTATTTGCGCTTATTTGCGCTTTCCGTTGTTGCGTTGATGTCCATCAATTAAGTCATTGAAATAATTACTACCTAGCTATTATTATAATTACCACATATAAAACCACTAGTCTTTAAGGCTGGCCGCGCACTAAAAAACTATATAGGGTAAGTATTTGTGTGGCACTACATTTGAAACGCCGTACCCATCTGTGTGCAGGGACGCGTTCTATGAACTTATCAAATATATAGTCTTTATTCACTTGGGTATCCAATATACATGTATTAGAAGATTTAAAATAATTTAGAAGACAAAGATGTCTGGAGACTTCCACTTCCGCCAAGTAGCCACTAGTATTTACAGATATTACCTAGTTGTAAGCCAAAATTTGTGAGACTGTAGTTTATTAATTATTTAAAAAAATAATGCCCCTCAGTTTCTTGCCTGTTCTTCTTAATAGAGGCTCTTTATCCGAACAAGGCGGAAGAGTCTAATTAGGTAACTTTGACGTTCATAAGTGTATCTTTGATACCTAAATTGAATTAAAACATTTTGACTTTGACTTTACACTTTAGAACGGCAAAGTTATAAAAATGACTATACCATCTTGTTCGGAAAGGAGCCACTACCTAGAAGAACAGTCAGGAGACTGAGGAGCATATTTTTTACTCCTTTTTTGCGGACGCAGTTTGTGTACATTTTGCGTATTTTGATCTGGCGGCTTTGCATACTTAAAATTAATGTTACAAACAAATCCAGTATGAGGTCGGCCTTATTTTGATTGTTTCCTCGAGTGAAGCGTCGAAAGTTCCAGACGGTTTCGGTCACGGCAGTACAAATAAGCTTATTATTTGCTTTTGACAAAGCGTCGTAAAACTAGATAAATAAGGTGTTGGATAAATATGAAATCTGTGTGCGATCTTTAGTTCCGGTGATGTCAGTCATTGGGACAACGTTTACGTGTGAACGAGATAACATAAGCTTTACGTGGTGGGTCAGGGAGAACTTTTTTCATTATCAATTCATTGACTGCCTCGGTGGCTCAGTTGGTAGTGAACCTGCCTTCTGAGCTTGGGGGCGTGGGTTCGATTCCCACCTAGGGCAAACATTTATGTGATGAACATTTGTGTTTGTTCTATGTCTGGGTGTAAATATCTATTTAAGTATGTATTTAAAAATATCTAAGTATGGATATCAGTCTCTGGCAGCCATAGTACAAGCTTTGCTTAGTTTGGGGTCAGGCGACCGTGTGTGGAAGTGTCCCGAATTTATTATTATTATTTATTATAATTCTATAATTCCATCGCTAATTTTGTGGTCTTAAACAAATCTGTCAAAAACACTTTTGGGTACATAAATTTGAAACCATCTCATACTTTGCGCTGGTCTTAACAAACAGTTAAATAAATGAGAATATTTATCTATTTACCTGTAGAGGGTTAAGTTTTTAGGGATGTAAGTATGTAGATTCAACTATAGTTAGATTTTTTTGCTCAAATAAAGATATTATTATTATTATAATATCATCCATTAGTCTATGATAATATTGGAAGATATACCAACCAACGTTTCAAAGACGATGAAGAATAGCCATGTTGCAGTTTATAAAATAATAAATACAACTAGCTTATTATGATCGCAACCAACACGACTTTTAGACTGACTTGGTTTATCGCATTACGACGGCGCATACTGACTAAGTACGAATAAATTTTAAACACAACACCTAAGAACGAGACTTACATCCAAACAGCTCTAATGAAATCATTACAATTTTGCGCATTACCTACTGTTTACTTGAACTGAATAATACAAATAAGAATAGTCATTATAAAAATGTTACGACCACACGTGATTTATGAAGATGAGTTTAGATGAGGAAGTAATAGGGTACTTAGTTGAAAAAGGTAGTTGAATTTTTCATCTGCGCAGTTGAACTGAGGTCAGATAATATTTGAATAGGGCAGCCTTCGTAAGGCAGACTCGCCGGCACCTGGCAGTAGAGGAGAGAAAGTGCTATTCTAAGAAGTGCATTGAGGCCATATAGTATATAACTATATCATTATACTATGTATCTGTGGATATATCGTGCAGTGTAGTTAATGGTTTTATGTTTATTGTAGTGGATGCAATCCACGCATTGCATGTTGATAATACTGAACCAAAGTATTCTGTTAACCTATTCAAACTAAGTATTATAATAATAGGCACTTACTTGTATACTTAGCGTGATTCAAACACGAGATGTATATTAAATTGCATACTTAGTTACAAATTATTTACATTGTAACATTTTTCTGTCTATGAAATGCACTTGCATGTAAACAGTTTTCACAGTATCATCTATCTATTCTAATATTATAAAATCGAAAATAGCTCTGTCTGTGTTTCTATTTGTAGGCTTTTCACGGCTAAACGGCTAAACAGATCTTGATGAAATTTCATAATTAGTTACAGTATATCACGAGGAAGTTTATTGGATACTTTTTTTCTGAATAAACGCAAACGAAGTCGCGAGTAACAGCTAGTAGTTTTTAATATCAAAAGATAGCTCTAATTTGTTTTTAATATAAATGTGATATTAATACTAACTAATTGATTAGAAAATTTGTAATGATTTGCTTCGTCTGTGATGATATTGGGATTGTAGGTAGATCTAGGTATAATGATAAGTGGGCGACATTTTTGTGGTTAAAGCCACGCAATGTAATCGTGGTCGTAAACTTGTCTAGAGCAAGAAACACTATTCAAATAAGGCAGTACCCGACCGCCGGCGATGAGCGAGTAAATAAATAATAATAATATGCAAATTACTCGCTCAGCGATACTCGCTAACTCGCTGAGCGAGTTACATACATTTTTACTCGCGTTTGTGCGTACTTAATGTCATCTGCTGTATAACTGGAGCCCGGTGTATGGCGACAGGCTCACTCACCCCTGTTACATTTGGGACTGAATATCGTCCGGCGGAGTGTAGGTGTTGCAATACATCTCTGTCAGCCCCTTCGTGAGAAAGGCATGACGGTATGTTACTCGCTCATTGGGGGCGGTCGGACAACTGCCTAAGAATAGAGGTTGACTATGGTATAGTTTTCTTTTGACAGCGGTTTCGAGGGGAATGAATAGGGAACAATTTAAATAAATCCATTTTTCAATGAAACAATACAAAGTCCACAGTTATTACAAATTACACTATTATTATTTGAGATGGAATTGATAATATGGTATAGTGCATTTTAATCACACACTTGTGAACAATATCCTAAAATCCCTCTGATAATAATATAATTAAGTGTACGTTAGTATGTGAGCGAGTGTGAGTATGTTTTTTTAATGTTTGTTACTTATTTTATGGTATTACAGTACTATTATTTATTATGTTTGTGCTATACAGCTCAATGTATGTGAGTGAAATTTGGAATGGAGATAGCTTATACCTTTCTAACTACACATATAGGGCACTTTTAATCTAAAAAAATATTGCTTTCTGTACAACAGCAGCTGATAGCGTGAGCTTTAAATCGTTCCCCATAGTTTGTTCCTGTTTGTTCAAACTAAAACATTAAAATTTTGCTCCTCTGATCACATAACTTCTCCTTTTTCCTTCAAAAAGTTTTCCTTGTTGATTATTTTATAATTAATAGCATTATTGCTGTCGACATAGTTAAAACAACACCACAAGAGTCACTTGCAAAAGCTCGGATTACGAGTATCTTTTTAACTGGGAGTTAACTGCTTAATCGTTAGCAACAGCTAACCTTTGCGCACATACAATACTAGAGTAACAATCATGACATTCTAACTCTGAGTTAATTAACCTTGCTTTTCAGAATTTAACTCTGTATCTGCTGCAAATGTGCTAGAAGTTATGTTGAAAACCAGCTCATTATTACGACGCCTTCGCTCGTGTTTGTTAGTTTATAGTACTAGGTGATTGTGCAGATTATACATACTCTATATTAGTATATACATACATACATACTTTATATTAGTAGTCCAGTAGCGTTCCGGAGAATACCCCCTACAATCGTACACATCTAATCATTTTACCTCTTGAGATCTGTATGCGAGTATTTTCCATGTTATTAAAAGTAAATAATCTCAGCATAATGTTTGTATCTCACGCACAGATTTAAGAACAGCACGCTATATTAGCTCGGTAAAATGTAACTAATTTGTTTACGGGTATATGCTTCTGTAATGAACATTACCTAGATCTGGGGCCGCCATCACCAAAGGTGCCGATGCTGGACAAAGACTTTTAAAACCTTGGATGCAATTCTCGATTTTTTTCCCGATCATCCCTGACAAAAATTCTTCTAGAATATAATTGCGATTCCCCTGACAAACAAGTGTCAGGGTTACACCTGGACGTCCCTCCCTGAATGCCCCTCAGTTTCTTGCCTATTCTTCTGAGTAGAGGCTCTTTATCCAAACAAGGCGGTCGAGTCTATTTAAAAAAAACTTTGACGTTCATAAGTGTATCTTTGATACTCAAATTGAAAAAAAACATTTTGACTTTGACTTTGACTTTAACGTCCTCTAAACTAGGACAAATCCAGGGAATTCCGGACGGATGGCACCCTTACCTAACATACCAGAGCGTACCTATCTATACATAACATGTAGTTAGTGTGTGTGGGTAACAAGATATAGTAATAAAGTACGCAAGTTTACATATAACATAACATATATATATTATCGTCACGCCTTTCCCCCGAGGGGACTGGCAGAGGTGTAATACAACACCCACATTTCGCCGGACGATATTCAGTCCCAAATCTGACAGGGGGCGAGCCTGTCGCCATACACCGGGCTCCAGTCATGTAGCAGATGACATACAATACTCACATATGTTCACACAATGAACAAATTGGTGCATGCCGTCGGCTGGGTTGCATATAGGCGAAGTTATTACTCCCACAATGCTACAGTATTATTAATTGGTGGAAGGTAAATATTCACATTTAAGTTAAGAGCTTACAAAAGTTACAGCCTAACTCCCTTAATAATGAAAGTTGAACAGCCTTTCTACAGTGTTTTGTTTTTTTCGATCAAGTTAAAATGTACAAAAGAAGGAAAAAGACAAAACACTGAATAACTATTCCGAGGCTCTACAACTTTTATTACTAAGGGAGTACATTTGTTAACAAAGTCCATGTCAACGTAAGTAGGTAGGACATTGACTTGAAAAAAAAGGGAGTAGGTATATTTGAAGAAGAATGACGTCAAAGTCTATACGTTGTCCCCATTAGAGGTGATTGTCAGTTTGTCAGGGCATTGTAACAGATCGAAGTTCAATTAAATTTGGTGTTAGACATACCAACTATGAGCCTTTGTATCAAACAAATACAAGGTGTTAAAATAAATTCGGGACATGTTGCACACATGTTCGTCCGACCCCAAACTAAGCAAATCTTGTACTATGGCTGCCAGAGACTGATAAACTTACATACACATTGTTATGTACATACTTAAATAGATAATAACACCCAGACATAGAACGAACACAAATGTTCATCACATGATGAATTTCCCTAGGTGGGAATGGAAACTTCGCCCCCAAGTTCACAAGGCAGGTTCACTACCAACTGAGCCACCAAGGCAGTCAATTGAGGTTATAGAGCTAACTCTAGCTGTGCATTTCGAAAAGTAAACTACAAGTTACAACCTACATTCAAGATCGCAACGTCCAAAGTCCACAGTCCACAGTGACTTTGGAATATGTAATTCTTGCGCAGTATTTCTCAGCTGTACTTTGGACGTTCGTTTACCTTGATTTTAGACTTTTGGACATTCTCAAGTTTTGTTTTCCTGCAGTGAGATCGCAAAATTTACCTAATTATGATTGGTGGGTGTTATTGTAGTTATTTCTCAAATGGCACTGGTCAGTGGAAATATACCTACGACTAGTTTAAGATTCATAATACGGAACTAGGTAGATATCTATGGATTCCTAGGTGTAGGTAGAACAAGGCACCAAATAGTTGCAGTGATGACACCTGTGACTAATAAGTTTTTACTCAATTTAATATTTTGTCCTGACCTTCAAGGTTTTCCTTCTGTATTTATGGATTATCCATTCTACATAAGCAAGGTAAAAATATCGAAAATGGATTTTCAAAGTTTATAAATTACGAACAATTCGCTGCCTACCTAGGTATTATCCGCGTTTAAAAAGTAGCCTAAGCTTCAATCCAGGGTATAAGCTACCTCCAAACCAAATTTCACTCAAATCCGTTTGAGCGTAAAGAAATAGCAAACAGGCACACACAGAAGCATTTACCTTTGTAATATAAGTAAGGCTAACTAGAAGACGCTCATATATTTCGAATTGAGGAGTGATCAACAAGAAGGTAATGAGATAAAATTAGCCTTTTTAGTATGATTATCGAAATTAACGCTGAATAAATTATACAGTCGTTTTCGCAGTTCTCATTATTTGAACAACCAATGACAAGCGCTAAAGTCTATATAATCAAGAACTGTGAACAAAAATGGCGAAAATAGGCACTTACCCTGTACCATCTCATATTCATCATTACAGTCTTCTAAGTCTAACTGCAGGGACATCTTATCATATAAATCCTAAAATCATTATCATTACAATCTTATCACCATAGTCCACTGTAGAGATACCTAGGTTTCTTTCAAGGGCCATTCAGATCAGTCTTCGCAGTTTTTCTCCTCACTCCATCAAGTCGCAGGGTATTTCTACGCTACGATTGTTGAGTCTGCGTTTCCACTCTAGAATGAAACATCTCTATTCTGAAGTCAAATCAGGGGGGCTATTCCTAGATGTATATAGGGGCGTGAGATGAGATGAGATTTTATCTTGGTCACTCTCACACTTATGACGTTTCAAACGAGAGCAACAAGGACGAAAAAAGGTGAGATGAAAATCTCAAATCTTCGAATAGGGCCCCAGACACATTTGGAAGTATTTTCACTACTACTTGTACTTGTACTACATTTTAACAAACACTTAAATTCTATTTTGATTGCTCTACAAAACCTTTTTGATTGCAATTCGACTTATCAGTTGGTTGTCGACAACAAACTTAAGTGTTTCGTTGCGACGAAAATTGATTTGCTTATTTATGGGTATGCCTCTAGTCACAGCCACAGACCTAATTTTTTTTTTAGATCTGTGGTCACAGCTAATGTTGCTGCTTGTTATACTTTTGCTAAAGACTGCGCGTTATACTTTTTATGGAAATTATTGTTTATGAAATAGAGAATTAGAAATCAGAAACGTATATTGCTACATCTGTATGTACAAAAAATGTTAATTAGGCATGTGCGAAGTTTCAACAGTAGACCCATGTTGGGCGTGCAATATAGAGTACAATACCTACCTACTTAAAAAAATCCTACCTGAATAGGAACTGAATTATATACTGCTCTATATACTCTAATATTCTACTCAACTAAGATTTTAGACGTAAGTTAAAATTTCAAAACTTCGAATTTACAACACAACATATGTAGAATTCTAGATATTTCTATATGATGTGAGAAAGATTAGTTTTCAGACAGTGATAAAAATAAGTATGGGTAGTTAGTTATTATTTAATATAAACTAAATCTCCTTGAGTTTCTAGAATTTACGTCTTAGCAAAAACTAAACAAAAGATTAAGTGTAGCAATTTCCATACGTTTAATCAGTACTTATAATTATAATATTTAAAAACAAGTTCTTGAATGCGAAGATATTTTGACAAAAAATAAGTACATCACACTTATATTATAAATGCAAAAGTTTGGATAGATATATGGGTAGATGTTTGTTACTCAATCACGACAGAATAGCTGTACGGATCCGGAAGAATTTTGCCTCAGATTAGATACCCGCTGGAATAAGCACATAGGCTATTTTTCGACCTCGGGAAACAACGCAGGACGCAGCTAATTAGGTAATTATGTAAGGTACCTCAATGCCTAATTTCTGCAAAACCATCATCGTCATCGTCAAACAGTATTTTTCATCCCACAGCAAGCACACCGACCTACCCTACATTGAGAGCGATTGAGCCGTTATCCACCACGCTGGATCAGTGCAGGTTGGTGGATGTCACATGTCTTTCGAATTATTAATTCTAGGACAAGCCGGTTTCCTCACGATGTTTTGAATTTTGATCACTTCATTGTAACTAGCATCTATTCATTAACAACTAGAATGCAAATCACTGTTTTCATTAGTTTTTAAATGTTAAAGTTTGTTGCAGAACACCGGAATTAAACTTTTGGAAGAACTATGTGAAAATTAGGTGCTAAATTAGGATTTCTAATTATGTATGATTTGAATAGTTTCTGCATGAAGTTTCTGTTAATATTATTGTATTTATTTTTATTAATTTGAACTTTTTGTAGATTCCGCTAATGACCAAGATTACCTTCATACATAATTTTAATTTGAAAGATGACTACAGGTAGTAGACGTTTGGTTTGTAAACATCATTATAGAAACAAACATTTTATACTTGTACTTTATACTAAGTATATATAAATGTATGTCCCTATAATATTCATTATCTACCTAACTTATTAGAATTCGTTTTTTTATTGACAACTAGCATATGCCCGCGATTTTTACAATGCTGTGTGTATCCTTGTCGGCCTTCAGCCTTGCAGTATGCATCGACATATAAACTGACGTCTCAAATCGACTATTTCCGAACGAATTTGTCGAATTAGTCGATTTGAAATGTCAGTTTACCGATCGGTGCTTGCACTCAAGGTTCGGTCCCCAGAACCGAGGCTCAGTTCAGCCTCGCATCGTTAGAGAAAGTTTTATTAAAATTAGTTTTGCTCAACTTGTGCGCTTACAAAGGAACAGCATTTTATTCAGACTACATTTTGCAGTTGAGTTTTTTTGTTTATCTTTTAATAATGTTACTTGTTCTTATAAGTAAGCAATAAATCAACGTACCAGAAATACCTTCACTGCCTACTTATAACAATCGATTAAAAAAATAACGAAAAAGTAGTTAAATCGTTAGTCAACTCGGCCACGAAGAACTCGGCTGCTCGGTTTGCTTATGTTTTCATCACCAACATCATTTTTAGTTAAATCTATGAAAAAAAATGACATGTTCATTTTCAAATTCATTTTGACTTTCAAAGTTGCTCATCTTACACGATATGCATCAGAGTTCAGACCAGAATTGAATCTAGCAGAGTCTAGCATCTGCGTAGTCATGGTGACATAAACATTTTACCAAAAAAACCTGCATTAGAGTTCAGATCAGAATTGACTTCTAGCATCTTCCTAGTCATGGTGTGACAAAGATTTTACAAAAAAAAAGACAATGAATCAGCTAATGTCCCATAAAGGTCGTTTGACGTTTAGCAACTTAGACTGAGTTGCACCAATTAACTTTGACTATAACCAAAGCTAACTGTCCCTAAAATCTCTGGTTTACGTGAAATTTTACGGCTTATTATGGTACTTTGACAATTTGATGTAAACCGTAAAAAACGCTACCAAAGCGAAACTATATAGCCCTATAGTCTCTGGCAAACCAAAGATTTTCAGGCGGATATGATTTAGTTATAGTTTAAGTTAGTTTGTGCAACTCAGCATAGATAAATGAATGAAACTACCACGAAAGACGTCAGCGTCTACGAAAAAGTTTCTTTGTGCCTTCTGCCATCTTGATTAGTCACAGGACTTAGGTATTATACTGTTTTTTATTAAAGTATACTGCGAGTGATATTAGACATCGTTATTTTTCACCCTATATGCCCCGTTTACATATTGGCCTAGTACAGGCCAATATCGGCCAATACGAGTATGTAAACGGCCTCCTCGGGTGTATTCGATACTTGCCAAGAATATTGGCCCGTTTTTGGCTCGGTGTCGGTTTTAGACCATAGAAGAAAAATAATTACTTGCCTGTGGTCGCACGCGCCGATTACATTTCCGAATTGTTCAACAAGTCATTCGACGAGCTGTTAGCCAAGTATATAAACAAGGATGAAAGATTCTACTGAATCGTACCTAAATATCACAACACTAAAATACGAAATGTTCCATAGCTTTAGTAAGAATAGCAAAGCACGAACTGATTGCTTATGTCACCCCCACGAAGCTAAAGTAAAATAGAGTATAGTGAAGTTTAGTTTGTAGGCTTCGCACAGTACTTATTTACTAATAAACCATCCGGAAAAATATCTGAATATTAGTGAAGACAGCATCAAATCCGTTGCGTAGTTTAACAGATCTAAACGTACGAATAAGAACATACCTAGGGACAGACAGCGGGAAGCGAATTTCATTTATACTGTGTATGTATATAAAACATAATTACAGTGGTATAATTTCTTTATCAATCGAATAATAGTAAGTGTAAGAACACACAAATAACTCTGTTAGTTTCTTCTTTGTCAACTAAACCGATCTTGGAAATTATTACTTTGACCAATCTCTAGTGTATTACCGCTCTAACTACGCATTAAGTACGTCAAGGAATGTGTTTTTTATTTTGAATATTATGAATTAATTTAATGAAATTTTCTAGAAAGTTTCATACAATTTCATATTTCAATGAATATTATTTTGATGTTTGAATTTAATGAAACTAATTTAACAAAACTGATTTAATGAAATTTATTAAAAGACTTTATACAATTTGATATTTGAAGCGAATTTTATTTGATCTTGGTAATGTAGAGTACAAATGTAACGTAGTAACGTAAAATATTTCATTGATAAGAAATTTAGGAAAACTGGAAATTTACGTGCAAAACTGCCAGCAACAGCTAGTAAATAAATAAAGATGGCGTGCAACAAAACAATTTACGGATACAGCGAATCCTTACAAATAGTTAATTAGCTGGAAGCCTGGGAAAGCGTGATTGGTTTGATTATTGACCTACTCCTTTTGTTTTTAAACGGTTTTATTGTTAACAATAATAAAACAATACACTAACACACTTAATACTATTATTGTATCTGTAGCACTCTATTATACAAAACTTGTTTGAAATTCAGTATCGAACTATCAACATAGCGCAACATAGTACCCCTAATTATGGCATAATTAATTGAAAGAAGGTCTACCTAATTCCCTATATACATAATAGCCCCTAGCAATCGACCCCTTAGCCTCGGAATAGGTTTACAGTTTTTTGTTATTTATTTCTTTAATTTTTTTTTACTAGATCGAAAAAGACAATACACGGAGGCTATACGAGTACAACGTTCATTACTAAGGGGTTACGGGTTAGGGTAAGGTGTATTTTCAATAAAAACCAATCATTTCGATAATTGGAAATTTGCGTTAGAAATACTTTTTACAGAAAGCTGTCAATAGGATCGTTTGGTAATTGCTACGTCACATGTTTTTACAACATAACATTGCCCAAAATTAACGTTAATTATAGCATAGTTGGCACGTTAATTATTTCACAGCCGCATACCTGGACATATTAGCGAATTTGGCTTTCAGTCTGTGAACTTTGTTCAGAAAAACAATATCATTAGACTATCACTGACGTGATCTGATTATGAACACTGTGTGAGTAAAAACAGTGAAGTACACAAATGATTAAAAGGTTATGACGAGGTGTGCGTAAATTTTATGTGTGGAACTCTTTTCTTGTAGCTCTTATCTTAATTACACGAATCCCTTATCCAAAGTAGAGTCGTAAAAAATACGAAAATAGCTATTTTTCGATTCGAATATTGAAAATTGAAACATACTCCTGAATAACGAAAAATTGTTTCAAATAGCACATTTGTTCAATGATATTTAAATTTTTTCAACAATATGCTATTCCACGAAGAGAGTAACGGTTTTGATGCCCAAATACCTTGTATAAAAGAAAAAAAAGAAGAAAAATCAAAATTTATTTTTTTGTTCTTGATTTTAAATTATTGTCATTCGTATCTTTCATATCTAATTTCGTTGTTCCTCGATATCAAAGTACGTGACATGATTTTTTAAAGGTCATGTAAATTAGTTAGATAGCTGTACCGCTGTTACGTCAGAATCGCGGCAGAGGTGTGCTACCGGCGAAAATCTACAAGTTTCAAGCACTTAAGACGTAATTATGTAGGTGAAGTAAGGGACATCAGTTTATTTTAAGAATGCTATCCACTTACACACCCTTGACCACATCTTGACCTCTCTTGACTTACCTTCTAATAGGTGTGGTCACAAATACGTAACAGTAACTTTCGTCATCCCAAAGGTTAACGATTTTCGAGATTATGAAAAGCTGTAGCCTTGAAAAATGAATAGTCAAGGTAAAACAGGGTGATGGCATCAAAAAATTTACCTAATGTTATCTAGAAACGACTAAGAAGATTTGGTAAAAAAAAATGCTGTTACGTTTTCTCATCATTATGTTCAAAATAATGATCTTTAGTTCAAAGGAAAGAATATGATTGAGGAAAAAGACAGTAGGTAGGTTACAGTAGGTTAAGTACAAAATAATGAACCTTACTGTTATTAACGTAGAGGTTAAAATACAGGTATACATACGTGTACGCGTATAAAAATTGTTTATACCGTTTTAGTAACAAAATAATGCAGTTAGGTAGTTAGGTCAATCACCGTAGAGCTTAGAACGGATATTCTGGTATTTAGGAAAACCAGCTACGCCAATAAAAAATAATCAAAACAATAATGCATTTGCGTTGTATGATGATGTGTTTCGTATGAAATTCGTGTAACCTGAATTACCAGTTTTTATGCACTTTAAAGTTCCGGATTGAACAAAATAAGTTAATGATCATAATTTTCCTTTTTATGAACAATAAAACAAAAGGTTAAGAGCTAGGTTTTTTATTAACACTCGCGTAAAAGAAGTACTTTAAGAGAATAACTTACGCATAAAAACAAGCTGTGAAACCATATTTTTTGCAAATCACATTTTAACCCGGTGGTTATTAAAACCATAAAATTAATATTTTATTTGAATAATGTTTTGAAAAAAAAATGTTAAGTCAGGAAGTATAAAAAAATTACAGTCTAAACACTTTCCATACGTATGTAATACAGTGTCTGAAAAGTAGCAACCGGGTAGCAAACTCTGGTGGGAGGCTTCGGCCGTGGCTAGTTACCACCCACCGGACCAAGCCATGCCGTGAAATGACCTAGTCGTGTTTCGGGATGTAGTCCGGTGTAACCGTTCCGAAGACGGGTCTGAGCAGTAGCGCACTTGTAGCGCCGCACTCAACTGCCGTCTTTGTACTTCTTCACTCTACAAAACTTCAAGGCTAGAGTGAATAAGTACCTTATAGGTCGTCGTGCTCCATCTTAGACCACAACGTCGCTTAACATCAGGCGAGTTAGTGGTCAAACGCCGACCTATCCTACATAAAAAAAAAAGTGTGTGACTATTTTTAAGGCACTGCCACTGTGACTATTTTAAGGCACTGTATTACATACCTAGGATAATATACCTAGGTATGTATATAGGTATATTATCATTATTGGTATGGATATACCTAGGAAAATGTAATAACTTGTGACTGTCCAAATTAATGATTAAGTGTGTACGTCAACAAAACGATTGTACAGGTCTGTGTAAATTTATTTAAGCTTGAAAGAATCAAGGAATTTATGTTTCTTTCTTATTCGAGTCAGACCAGGAAAGTCAATATTGGAGCAGATGTTTTACTTAATATAGGCAGTAAATTATAAGTGGGAAGTTATTTATTATATCTACATGCTTATTATCAGTATCAGCCTATTAAGGGTTTGAGCACTGCTGGACAAACATTAGTTAAGAAATAAACTTTATAACATCAGAGAATTTTTTTTTTATTGTTAATCCGCGCGGAAGAAGTGAAACTTCTGTGTATCTTTCTTACTACACGCATGCGCTCGAGTGCCACGCATTCACTCTCGTCTCTTTTTATTCCCCCTCCCCAGAAGCGTTAAACGTTTAACGCAACCTTGTTGGAAGTCGTTTTAGAATTTTCACTTCAATAAACAAAATAATAGGATCTACTCATACACACATAATTAAATCATTTTAACCAAGAAGATAGGTTTGAAAAGTGTACTTACTTTTATAAAAATTATAAACCAAGACCAATGACAACTAGCTCCGTACAGTCGTGGCTTAAAATAAGCTTCATATAAAAAACTTTTAAGAAAAACTGTTTTTATCATACAATGTTATGTTGTCATGAGAACTAAATGTGAGCGCAAAGTTTCATAAGAATTGGCTAAGTAAAAATCTTGAATAAACTGTTGCAAGATTTGACAGAAACAAGAAATAAACAAACATAAGAGTCAAGCTAAATAAAAAAACCCATTTGAAGCCGTTTAAAAACAGAGCTTATTTTGCCTATTCAAAAGTACAAAATGCTAGTAAGAGACTGATTTACGCGCTGCAAGTTCAATGATTTAATGCAATAGATCACACGTAAAAAAATACCTTTAGGAATTGTCAGCAAATATTGTTTATACGATGCAAGTAATTTGTTGAGTCGATATTTTTGTATGCAACAGACAAGAAACTTGCAGCGTGTTAATCAGCCTTAATTATGTACAGCAATAAGTATGTAAAATGTCCTGGTCAATGAAATTCATAGAATATTACTAAGACGTATATCTATTATGAATATTGTTCATAATGATGTAAGAACGTGTAGGTAGATAATAAGGTAAACTTATGCGGAAAAAAAGGAAGGTCAAAGGACCATTTCAGAGACTAATTATTCCTTTAGATCTAAGTAATGTTAGTCATTAAATAGAGCTTGACGCACTGCTAATGGAGGGTCATAATCACCGCATACACTGAGAAGTCAAACGTTGTACCGACGCTATGCTTCCTGAAGATATATAGGTACTAAAAGATAAAAAATAATAATAAAGGAAGTAGTCTTTAGTTGCCTTTTTCCTTACTTTTATTTACAGCGATTAGCCAAAAAGAAGAATGAATGATAAAACATGTAAAAAGAGAGTTGGTAATCTATAAATTCTTCATATTGATCAGGTGAGTAAACTAATTAAATTTACTAGTAGAGTAATGTCATCCGGACATCATAAACATAATTTCAGCTGGATGACAGAGGACTCTACTAGACACTCTACTGGACCGATTGCTGTGGAGATCATTAGGGAAGCTCAATGATATCTCCACAACGAACGGTCTTGCGCTGCTCGCGTCCAGTGGCTTCGTGGATCGTCGGTGCACCTTACTTACCTTACCATGTATTTCTATGTAATGTACCTACCAATAGATACATATTATGGGAGTATGCACAATAACTGCATGAATTAATCCAGCCATCACCGTTTTTCTACAATTGCACTAGGCACACCAATCAGAGACACTCTCATGGTGAAAAATGTCGTCTAAGCGCACTAAGCGTTTTAAATCCACTTTTCTTATAAGATCTGCAGAGGTGTGGAACTCGTTGCCTGCGTCTATTTTTCCACCTAAATACAATCCAGAGATGTTTAAAAAGTGTGAATAGGTATCTCCTAGACAAGAGTAGTTACACCTTCGATCACCTCATTCCTTCCCATCAGGCGAGTCAGTGGTCAAACGCATGCCTAGTCTTTTGTAAAAAAAAAGATAATTGTTTACTTTTAGATTCTGATTTTTACCGACATGCGTGCCAGAGACGCGATTGGAAGCGAATTACTCGAGTCGAGGCCGATTGCCGAAACGCTTTCATTGCTCAATGCATCCGATCCGAGTCGCGGTCAATTTTAATTATATAACAAGCAAAACAAGAATAATGGGAATGTCAATCTGGAAATCTTTTTGATTTCAGTCGTTTAAATGTGAAGATCATCTCACAACACTACAGGATTTAAACATCAGTTTTCATCAAGATTTTCGAGTCGAGTTTTCGAAGTTATTGAGTTTTAGAGGTAGGTATGCAGCTGCATATGTGCTGATTATGCAGTCGTCAGAAACCCAATTTACCTGCTAAAAGTGTGACCGTATCTTTACTTACTGTGGCTTAAGCTTATCTAGGCACGAGGACAGATGCAACCGATCAGACGCTATACATACATATAATCATCTGGTAGATTTAACTATGATGATAACAATGAGTTTGAAATGGTACACAGTACAATATCATAGTTCCTACGTTAAGTACCTACAATAATTTAAAGTTACTTATATTTCAAAAAATAATTCTACACAAGTATTACGCCAATTAAAGTTAAGTAAGAACCAGTAAAACGTGTTGCTTATTCTAGAATCTAGATTATTCTTCACTTACTGTGACGTTGGCGTCACGTCACAAAGTAAGCTATTAAATTACACGTTCGATTGCACGAACTAAATGTTCTTTGTTTATATTGTTATGCTTATCTACTATACCTGTTTAATAGGTGGAAAATTACTAACGCTCAACGGACGGCGGACCCTTGGAGTGTTGCGCAAAGATACTGAGCTGTGACCTACTCAGTACTCCAATCAAATTAATTGTAAATTTCCTTTACTACAGCGATAAGCGCTTGTGCTATAACTTCTTTATGTACAGTCACAGTGAAAATGTTTTAGAATGTAGGTACTCAAATGAGCCGTTCTCATGAGTCTTTAATGAAAATTTCACCTAACTGATTGGTAATCGGAATCAATTTTATTTTGATTTTTACAGTAATATATAGGTGGCAAAATGAAGTCGATTCTGTGTATATCACAGAATCGACTTCATAATAATCGTTATACGTCACGAGGCTACATTGAGCAAAACTTTGTTTTGTTTTTAAATTCAAATCACGGTGTTTTTACGCAGCCATAACTTTTCTTTATTCGTTTGGCAAGACTAATTATCACTGCTTTATAATTACGAATTGAAAGACCCTAATGAAATTACGTATTTATAAAAAAACAAATCTTAAACACCAACGTCCCGTCATCCATGTAAACAATTTCTAGACTTTTGTTGATATTTTAAAAACTGCTTGACCGATTTCGATAACATTTAACCACCTCTAAAGTAAGATCTACCAAACAAAAAAAAAACATTAGAATCTATTCACAAGTGGCGGAGTAATCACTTATACATATACATACAAAAAAAAGAACATACAAATGAATTGAGAACCTCCTCCTTTTTTGAAGTAGAGTAAAATCTAAACGAGCGACGTTTTGTGTCATATAACCCCGTAATGTAAGCCTGGAAGAGATCGCTTTTAGTGATAAGGCCGCCAGTTGTTACACTATATATATATATAAGTTTTATTATAATTTTTCTCATGTTGTTTTGTTATTTGTGGTGTGAACAATAAAGAGTTTATCTATCAATCTAATTCAAAGCAACCCCATTCCACTGGGTTCGATTTCTATTCAGACGATCAGACCGCAAGTCTAATCTTTGAAATTGTCTGCTGTTTTAAGTTGTAAGACATGTGGTCGATTTTTTTTGTCAAAATAAAACCCTGTTTGCTGATACCATAAAATTTGCACGAGCGACGTCGAAAAACGGGAGAAGTTAGAACAGTGATTTCCAAAGTGGTCTATATCGACCCCCAGGGGTCGACGACGACTACAAGAGGTCTATGTATGCGAGAAAATGAATTAGAGTCTGTGGGATATATACGGGGGTTCATCGTCAATCTCATTTTTCCACTACGTATTACTGAATGTAGTTAGTATTTTTTATGGATCTAACAGTTAGCCAACGGGTTGCAAGACGATTCGCGTTAAGTCAATATAACCAATGTGTAAAAATCCGCCACCAGCAGCAGGGGTCTACTCAAAATCGAAAAACATGGCAAGTGGTCTACGAGGCAAAATAGTTTGGGAACCTTTGAGTTAGAAGCATATCTTTCTGTTTGTTTGCCTGTGTCATAATCTAAGTATCTAAGTATTCTCTAAAAAAAAGGTTATTATGCTTTTAGTTTCTTGTAAATTGAGGCTATGCAAGCAATTATTTCATTGCGTTGTCAGCATTGCTAAAAATTGCTGTAACAGTTGTCTTCACCAGTACTAGGCCACGACACGCGGCCACTGTCCAGCCAGACAGCCACCAAGACAATGTTTATGTTTTTTTATCAAAATAATCCACTCCAAAGTTCATTGAGTGATCGACCGGAATTGGGGAGGCGTGGGCGTGATCGTCACGTGCACTGCAGCTGCATGAAAGTATCAAATAATGTTAAAATAAAATGTATAATGTCAATGTTTAAATAATTCAAGCTAGGCCCAATTCCGAGTTTCGTTTTAAGATCTACATAACGTAACATATCATAACGCCTGTCCCCCGAGGAGGCTGGCAGAGATGTACAATACCCACACTTCGCCGGACAATATTCAGTCCCAAATGTGACAGGGGGCGAGCCTGTTGCCATACACCAGGCTCCAGTCATGTAGCAGATGACATATAGTACGCACATTTTGTTCACACAATAAACAAATTGGTGCGTGCCGTCAGCTGGGTTTGAGCCCGCTCCCTCTGGCTTGAGAGGCGGGCATCCTTCAACTAGGCTATCATCGCTTTAAGATCTATAATTACAAAAAAATTGCTGTCATTGTTATTTCTGCCTAATTAGAAATGGACAATGTATATAGGTAGAGTGTAATACGAGTAATGTAGCAAGTGTAGATAAGTCAATTCTCTCTCTCTGGTCAATCTTTCATGGCAGAAGATCGCTACCACCATTTTCCTTCACGCAGCAATTTGTCAGACTCCTCCATTTGTTCCGCCACAACTACCATGTAAGTCTATTCAGAATTGATTATTTATTTAGAACATTTTGTTTTAGGAAATAGGTTACCTACTGCTAATTTATCAGATTTATCAGTTTCGATCACGTTACTCGTACTTGGACTTGATTGAAAGTATTTTGTCTTCTGTATTGCTCTTGTTCTATAGACATTAGGTTGTTCCGCGCCAGTATAAGTAGCTAAATATGTCAGAAGATAATTGTTACTTATACCTAGTTGGACTATCAGAGTTATTCGCGAAAAAGGAAACGCGGAATCTTGATTCCGCAATAAAAAAAGGAATTTAACACTATTTATATACATAATAAAATTAGTTACTTATTCATTAGTAGCAATCACTTACATTATTCATTTTTAAACTAAACTAGTTGTGATTCTACTTAATTATGCGGCTTTATGTTTGTTAATTATTCAAGTGCAAAGTTAAATAAGTCCTTGTGCTCATTCCAATTTACTTCCGATCGACTTCTGGTTTGCTTCAAATAAGATGAATATAATCTCCATATCCGGAAAAAAACTACTTCCGGTATAGATATTACCAGCTCGTGCCACTTGCGACATTTAATTCTGTTTGCGGGTACTTAACACCTCTAGATATTGTCTACATCTTGAGATAGTTGATTGAATCAGGCGTTACTTTGCGAAAGTTCATCTTCAAAACAAATACTAAAACACAAATAGTAATAAAAACAAATAGTTAGAGCGGAAATACACTAGAAATTGGTTCAAGAAACAGTTTTGTCTACTTCTTTTCTACATAGTATAAAACAATGACACGTTCCGCGTCTGTCTCTCTCCAACCACGCCAAGGCTTTTGATGCGGCTTTCATCATCGGTTAGATAATTTTTACGGAAGGTTTATAGGTACCGCGTGAAGCTAAGTCGTTAGTATAATTATAAAGTAAACTCTAACTTTAAATTTCCGTTTTTATTTTGTGGTGTCAAGAAATAGAATATCATATTGTACACAAATGACACAGAGTTTACAAGTTATTAAGTCAATGTAGTGTTCGCAACACAGAGTTTACAAGGCTCTTGCGAACACTACATTGACTTAATCTTCATTAGTAAGGCATATCTGTGGTTAGCTATATGTGAATAAGAAAATCGATGTCAAAAGTCAAAAAATGAGAAAATAGTAAAATATGTTGAACGAAATGTAAGTAACCAATCTTATTTTTTTGCTCAGAAACAGTTTGTGTGGTAAAGACTTCTTCTTCATTGTAACAACCCTAATACAGCGTATAATGTACCCATATTCTAAGAAATATCCTAAGTACTGGAGAAGAATCAAGAATGAAGAGGTCTATATCAAATGTACTCATCATCAACATTTTCAACTCGTAATCGATCACTTTAGTTAGTGAGCATAGTTCTACTAGTTCTACAGTTACTGAGCATAGTTCTACTAGCACGCTACTCATCCCGATTCTGTGCAAATCTCGTCTAGTTTCGACCCGCGTAAATTATAGATACTTATCAAATTAAAACAGGAATCTAACCGTAATTTAAACTAAGACCTCAATATGCCTTGTCTATCTATACTCCTGCGTCGATGAGCATCCGAACAAAAACGATGCAAAAAAAACTGTTCCGTTAAAATTGTTCGCGGGCGTTTGACAAGAGTGGAAACGAGGTCATACCGCTTGTGAATTCGCAAGCAGATCATACGATGTTGAATGATTGGTACAGGCAGTAACAAATCATCGTGATTTATAATGACTATGTATGTAGTGACTATGTACAGCCTGGTACTCATTACATATGTATATTAGTATCCATTAAATTTTTGGGCGAATTACATAGTTTTGATAATATGGTTTTTTTTTTTGGAATATAGTTAAAAACTGATATACGAAGGCTATGAGCACCACTTTTGACTTAACTAAACTGTTCTAATAACTGTTGTAATATTTGTAAGCAAATTCATCATCATCACTCATTTTTCACTCTCTACCTCACGCTCACCTCACTTCACCCTCTGCCTCACCCTAACTTTCAAAGAATGGCGAGCTAAATAAGAGACGGTCTCCTCTTCTCTTCCGGTCCTGTGTGTGTAATGGACTGCTTTGCCAGCCTGCCAACTTTGCAATGTCTACTACCGAGCTAAAGGCCTGCCCGTTTCGTTTTCCGATTTGTATCCACCATTCTGTGACTGTTTTTGTCCACTGTCCGCCATCCTGTTTGACCAAGCGTCTTACTATAAGCCATCCCTACTTCAGCAAATTATCTCTAGATGTTATACACATTACCTTACTCTTCACTAATAATAACTAAACGTTATATAGCTTCGGAACAGTTAGGTATACTGTTTCGTCTTTATTTTTCTTTTAGACTTTTAACTCGACCAATAGAGACAAAGCCGCATCCCCCGTGGTCTCAACGCATTCCTAAAACAGAGCCCTGATTGTGATTTTTTGACGAGAAATCGCATGTTCTAATGAAATATCTCCTGACATTTTGTGGAAAACACTCTGTTATTTAAATAATTTTTCTTTGACTTATAATTTGTAAAAATACTTATATTGTGTTTTTGTATGTAATGATTTTAATATTCATATTTGAATTTGACATTTTGAATTGAAATTTATTTTTACTTTATTTTTGGCGTAATATGTATTGCTCTGTAATTTTTAATTATAAGGGTAATTGGTACATGCCTTTCTTATTGTAATACATAAATAAAAATAAATTAAATAAAGCAATGTGAAGCTATTATGTAGCTAAACAGTAAACAACGTTTATTAGTAAGGGGGTAGTAGGTAAGTATCAACCTTTAGTACACCAAAGTAGGTGCAAACTGCAATGACTTGAGTTCCAGAAGTTTTAAGAAATCGACCAAAAAATATCATTTTGATTTTGATATTCGCTTTTTACAAGCTTGACATTTACGAGTATTGAGCTCTATAGTGTTTATACGTAGTACATAATTTAAGTGCATACCTACATATATTTCGATGTTTACGTGTAAAATGTCACTTATGAACAACCTCTTCATATCAAGAAGTTAATTGAAATCCCTCGTGGCTGAGCACGTGTCGAATCAAGATCGATTAAGTTATTAATTGAATTTTCCCTGCAAAAATTAGGTAAAACCATTGTTCATTAAAACTACAAAATTAACTCGAGAAACTAAAATGACCTTTTAGGATTTGGTACCTGTTAACATAACTTAATACTTACTAGGTACTAAGAGGCTGTGGTGTGATACCTGAATTGTGAAAGGGTAACCAAAGAGACAGAGAGAGAGTTAGTTTAGTACCTACTTTTGCTTTTAACTGATACCATGTGATAACGTTCCAACTAAACTACGATAAAATGTTCACCACATTTGATCGTAGTTTAGTTGTCGTATCTCATACCGAATTTCGATCTATAGTATTTCATAAATACAGTTGGAGACGAGTTGTCCGATGTATTTAAATGCTAGTTGAATGTCAAACTACAGAGCCATCAACTAATGTTTGTAAAGATTAGAAGCGGCGGAGCCACCGTTGTGTATTCTAAAAGGAAACTAAGAGTATGTTTTTAGTTCTATCATTTGGCCACCTGCAGATATAAGTTGGTAGGTATACAGTAACAGTTTTACCACGTGATCACATCACGCCATGTTGCGGGCCATTCAGAAAGCCCGCCTCATTGGCCATTTCAAATCAGATGATGTTCAGAACCGGCTTGCGAATTTTGCTGGGAATGGTCTGGAATACTCAATTGACTGATTGTATAGAAGATTCTTTGCGATAAAGCTTCCTGTCGTAAGCTACTATGATTAACACATTTTCAATAGGTTTAGAAAAACTTGTTAGTAAAAACTTTTGAGAAAGTACTTACTTACTTACTATTTTATTCGAAAGTAAAAATTATATTAAGGTTGTACTTATTCATATTTAACTGCCCCCTGGAAAGCTGATAATTTTATAGGTAATTTTTTACAACTTTTACATTTAAACCGACTAAATTGATGTCCTACGGAAATAGCTCACTAATTGACACTCGGAAAAACATGCAGAGACTGATGCGTGCCGTAGTAAAAGTTGTCAGTTCCGAAATAGATAATGATATAGAGAATGAAATATAGGTAATACATCCTTTTATGTTTACCCTTATTTTTTTAATCTTAAGTAAATGGCTTCTGTAATATTTGAGGCGCTAGAGGTGGATAAGGTTTTCCACTTAATACTTTGATTGACCAATTCTCTAGTAATCATTTTGTAGCAAACTCCTTTGATTTTACGAAACACATGCCACAATGGTTAATGCTGATAAATATAATTGCTCGTGTTTTAATAAATACCTATACAAATATTCTTATCTGTCATTCACAAAACGAATGGCTTATGCTTATTAATTTATCTGACTAGCAGCTATAAATATAAATCTTCGTCGATCACGCTATCAGCAACTGATCACTGCCACGCGCCGTTTGCGACTTAATTGATGCTTTTGGAAGGTCATGATGTTCAGGCTAATTTACACGGAGGTAGTAGTTGTCCCCAATTTCAGTGTCGCACTGGCAGCGCGCGCTGGGGTAGTGATGCGTGTGTGTTCGACGGCTCGTGTAAACCGATTTTGGCGGTAATTACTGCCGGTAGAAACTACGAGTATCTACATGAATAGAGAGACTTTCTTATTAAGACCAAGTATTCTAAATCCTACTAATATTATAAACGCGAAAGTTTGTAAAAATGAGGGGATGGATGGATGTTTGTTACTCTTTCACGCCAGAACGGCTGAACAGATCTGGATGAAATTTGGCACAGAGGTAGATTATAGTCTAGAATAGCACATTGGATACTTTTTAACCGTGGGTAAAACCGCGGGGCGCAGCTAGTATACCTATATTTCTGCAAATAAATGAATTTGAACACATGAGGCCACTATAATTCGCCATCAAATGGAGACAAAAAAACGAGCTCTTCAAATAAAGTTATATTAAAAGCTCTAAACATGTTATCGCACATTTGTTTTGAAGACAGCTCTCTCCGTGTAAATTAGCCTTTATTATAAAATATGTCGGTACCTAACTCACTGTATCTAATTGACGCTCCCAATTGGTATCAAAATTCACCTTTTATAATTGTGAGAGGGGTCACGACAATGACGAAAATATTGTTTAATTTTGCTACATGAATACAATAATGTAACTGCTGGTATTTCATCATTCTACAAAGATCAAATTCAGCAATTTATTGATCTTTATTCTTATCTTATATTTTTTGTCCAAGAAACTAACTTTTGCGAAACCATCTACCAACAGATAGAGTAACATTACCTGGTCATGCGAGATTCTTTAGCGCGCAGATTTAGCGTTTTATTGATATATCTTAAACGGTAGCGTCTTTGCTTGATATTCAGCAAAAACTAGACTAGAGGCTCCTTTTTTCATGATTGAATTGACCACAACACACCTGATGGAAAGTGACGATGTGGTCTAAGATGGAGCACGCTTGCCCATGAGGTGACTATTGCAGGGAAACACCGAGGCAGGAAGTGCGTTCCACTCCTTGGCAGTTCTTATTAAGAAGGAGTTTTGAAAGCGCTTCGTGCGGGCTTTATTAAAGCTGACGACATATTGATGGAATGTCTGCCTCGAACTGATTCCATCATCTGACTTCCGCCACAGGCCATGGCGGAAGTCAGATGATGGAACTGTACTGCAGCCATGTTGAAGTGGGACTGGGCTGGACATGTCTGCCGAATGCCTGACGAACTATAGGCAAAAACCACCTCCGACTGGGTTCCAAAAGTTAAACGTTCGTTAGGCCGACCCAGAAAGATATGGAAAGACGAGCTTGACGCCCATGAAAAGGATTGGCCCACCAAAGCCAAAAAAGGGACAACTGGAAAGAAGGAAGAGAGGCCTTTGCCCAACAATGGGACATACCGGGCTGATCTATCTATCTAAGTATAATTATCGAGCCTACTCACAAATTTTCAAGAGAATCGAAATCGAAATTTTCAAGAAATGCGACCTGCGCGCGGAGCTATTCACAATCATTCGGAAATGTTTCCGATCTGATCCCAGAAATTTCAAACTCAAATTGTTTAAATCTCAGTCTACTTATAAACATTTTGGCATAAGGAATCAAGTATAAATCAGATCGGAAGAATTAATCACGATTAAACACTTACGAATATAGACTGTGATTCAAAAAATGTTGGTTTAAATTTTTTGAAATTCGAACGGAAACGTTTCCGAATGGTTGTGAATAGCCCTGCTGTAGAGGAAGACAATGATCCGGACAGACATCGGACACGCGAAAGCTTTTTTGTCGAAGCTGAAACAAAACGCTTCGGTCGCTTGGTCGATGAAATGCATTTTTGAGTAGGTAAGAAGTATAAATTTTAATCCAAGTATTTTAAGTATGTATTTTAATCTAATCTCACTCACCTTTGTACTACCTACATCGTAAATTGTTTTCTGAAACAATGAGATATCATCTACTTTTTTTCCTGTAGGTACATATCTTAAAAGTACATAGAGATAAACAATTTAACGTGGGCGTGTACAATATATATTAAAAATACATTACAAGTACGTATGTAAGAGAATTACTGATCTGTGCGTGCTAACAACAAAATTGCTTATTTTCCTTGACCGTAAGTATCGTACATTAGACAAGTTGGAACAAGCGAAGACAGATTTGCAAAAATTGATATAATCTTAATGCCATTTTATTGTTGGGGCTTGATAGTCTGGATAATGATAGTGATAGTCCATATTGTGGTCGCACGTGGTGATGACGTCAGAACTCACGTTTCCTAAGGCGTGGAAGACTTGAAATTGAACGGGGAATCGACATGAATAAATTTGACATTTCGAATCCCACATTAATGAATTTGCAAGTGATAAATAAGAGAAATAAAATACTGGTTATGTAAATAATAGAAACGTTTATTTGGTTTTGTTTAATCAAACACATGGATAACGTCAATGGCATTTTGCAATTTGGATTTTAATTTATGTGTCGAATAATGAGGTCACCTTTTTGATTTGAGTACATTTTTTTTAAAATTTAATAGTTTCAATACAGCTGTGTCGTGTTTAAGTGTTAGGCTTGTGTAGATAATAATATATCTACGAAACTTTATTTTTTATTTTTGACGAACACTCATATTTTTACAGCTGCTGAAGACACATACACACATTTGAACCAAAGGCGTGTGTGTTACTTTAAGTTAACGCTTCCACTGTACAAGCTTCTAGTAGCACTTGAAAGTTTCCCATTAAAAGCCTTATATTTAGAAATAATAATTAAAATGACTAATAATAATTTTACCCATACCTATACCCATAGTTTTAATTACCAAATCTTGATAATTAGAACTATGGGAGACTACTTATCAGTTTTGTACAGGAAATAGTAGAATGGGAAATTATAACTCTTCAGAACAAGATATTTTAATACATTTTTCTCGCTTTAGAATTTAAGGGTCAGACGAAAACTTTAGACTAACTTCGCTTTAGCTAAAGGTTTTCTATTCCCATTTATTTAAATAATACAAATAATAAATTAGAAAATTTAATTCAATACTAAAATGTCTAATACTTAATGATTTTACCGCGGAATAAAAGTCATTCAGTTTAGTTTTTGTAAATTATTACATGTTATTATAGATAGATAGATTGGGTTTTTAATTTTACGTCACTGTCAACCTTGAATATAAAAAACCAATTAGCTTTCCTGTTCTGGCAAAAGAAATTTGTATGGAAATTTATTGGTTATCGGTTATCCTTTAGTGCCAGTAACCCTAAACATTGATTTGTGTGCAAGGTGGTTCGGTTTGCCCCCAATAAATACTTAAAAATCCCCATAGGATTACCATAACGAGAACTGATCCGGTTCCCAAGATACGGTTACCAATAAAGCCTAGTGACGTAAGCCACTGACTATCTTATCAAGTTCTCTTTAAAATTAATTTGAATCCGGCAATAATTATCAAAAGATATGCTATCAGTGTCTGTACAGACAACAGGTGTATTTATTGTTGATATAAGTTGGAATTTGGAAGTTTTATATAAAGGAAATGAAATGAGCATTTGTTTTAGTTCTTGGTTTTTAGGGAAATAAAGACTTCTTAAAAAAATTCACCACTTTCTTTAAGGTTCAGTTAATAAAAAGTATATTGTGTGTATGGTATGGAGAATGTTCTCATATCATACACGTGTATGATAAACGAACACAATAAAAAACACAATACAATACAAACTTGAGTATGTATTTCAGAAATTTCTTCATGATATTGACGTCCACTGTTTATCTCGATATCCTTGTTATAGGGAGTTTTTATTGGTTCTCAATGTAATATAGTGTACTGTACTCGTAAGTACGTACAAGTGTGGTGCGAACTGCGATGATTAACACTGCTGAACCGAGGAAGTTGCAGGCCAAGGTTGAGGACATGCTATTGTTATATTTTATTTGTATACAAAGGACAGAGATGCAAATGAGAAAAAAGGTGATGGATCTACAAGTAAATATACTTAACTAGCTTATAAATAAGTTAAAAAAAATAACGATCACTGCTTAAAATTTAACAGCTCATTCAGATTAATTGTGGACTCAGGAAGAACGACTATATAAGCTGTATATTTTGTTTAGTGTGGGAATTCCCAAAATACCTTTTATCCTTAACCATGCGCCAAGTTGTTAATTGTGTGAACATAATGTGCGTGTTTAATATCAGCTGGACATAACTGGAGCCCGATGTATAGCGGCCGGCTCGCCCCCTGTCATATTTGGGACTGAATATCGTCCAGCAAAGTATAGGTATTGTAATACAGCTGTCAGCTCTTTCGTCCGAAAGACGTGACGAAGATATGTTACAATATTGTTTTAAATAAAAAGATGTTGATATCTAGGTATAGCCGGTTATGCCAATCTACTTGTAGAGTTAACGAAATTTTGGGAATTAGAACTATGGAAGATTACTTATTAGTTTTGTACAGAAAATAGGAGAATGGGAAATCAGAACTCTTTTTTTTAATGTAGAATAGGTCGGCGTTTGACCACCAACTCGCCTGATGTTAAGCGACGTTGTGGTCCAAGATGGAGCACGACGACCTATTATGTACTTATTCACTCTAGCTTTGAAGTTTTGTAGAGTGAAGAAGTACAAAGACGGCAGTTGAGTGAGGCGCTACAAGAGCGCTACTGCTCAGACCCGTCTTCGGAACGGAACTCTTCAGAACAAGTAATAAAATATTATTAAATTTTTCAAACATAAGAATTTAAGGGTCCGGCGAACACTTTAGACTAACTTCGCAATGGCTAAGGGTTTTCTATTCCAATTTCGTCTAGAAGGAGATGACGAGCGCAGAGAACAAGTAAAGGTACTGACGAGCCTCTAAAGTTATCTACAGAGTGACAAATTGCAAGTTCAATCATGTTTAATGACTTTCGTACTTAACTAATCATTCTTAATTATCTAAGAATTTTTTCTTGTATTGTGGATTAATTTAAAACTAAAGATGTGGGCAACCTCCCTATGCAAAGGGATTTTTGATTTGCCGTGTCTATCTTTTAAATGAATCAGTCAAAAGTGAATACTTACAAATTAAAATTCAGAATACTGTCAACAGGCTTGGCACATGAACGTTGTTTCTACTTATCTGAATGCGTTTTGAGTGCTATAATGACCCCATACTACATTGAACGTGTCAACTAAAAGATCTTTGATCAAAGCTGGATTGGTCCAACTTAGCGAGCAAAATATCATGTTTACATTGTATTAGTAATATTTTCGGAAAACACTCGATAAAGAACTGCTTATGAGCAACCAGCCTACACGCGCCATCGGGTTATCAATGTATCATCCGATGTCTATGACTCATCGTTACCCGAAATTATGACTTATTGTTATATTGATAGGGTTGCTATCTATTCATATTTGCAACATATTAACAGAGTTTTGTCGGTTAAAAAATGATTTAAAATCTGTAGATCTTCGGATTAGAGAAATACGGAAATTGTTTTTTTTTTTAATATGACTAAAGAAGTTAAATTAAGAACATTGCCAAGGGGAAGTCACGGAAATGTAATCTAAAATCAAACTGATAGGTGACAACCCTATGTTCCAAAATCGTGTTATGAGTAAGATTGCTGTAAATAACACGGAAATGACGTTTCGATTGACAATTTTCAGTAAGCAAAAAAACGCGTGGTTTTCCTTATAGATTTTACACCGTCTAATCGAGTTGACAGCCCTAGAGTATGATGATTATTCGCGTGCCAGGCTGTGGCACGCGAATTAGCGTAATGGAATTACACAACTGTACGCCCCTCGCAAGGACAACAGCCGGTTATCTTTTACATCATAGCCATTAGCTGTACATCACCATGTACAGCTTATAGCTAATCAAATCAATCAGCTATCAATCAGTTAAATTTATTTATATTTAGAAAGCATAATCCCATTTGTATAGACTGCCTAAAGAAGAGCTCTGAATTCACTTACAGATGGTTCTTTTTAAGGTTCAACTTAAGTTGGCCCTGGATCCCGATTTCAACAAAGTTACAATTAAGTATGTTTGAAGTTATTATATTTTAATACGTTTGTTACTAATACCGATAATATGGATATTCATGTACTTTTTGTAGGGTAAGGCACCTATTGCTGCCTCTAACATAAGCCCTCTTAGTAATGTTGCGGTTACATTAGCGCGCAATGATTCATGTCATGTTGTCGCGCTAAAACCATCTTCATCGGTTTTCGGCGATATTCTTGTCTAATTTAGCGGTCAACTCGTAGTTTTTCTGCCATCTGCCAATGACGTGGGCCATAATTCGCCCGATACATCGCCGAGTGACGAACGAACCGGCTAAACAAAACACAAAACACAATAATGAATTCGAGATTGTACAACGTTTATTAGTAAGAGAGTAACTGTTTAAACATGTAGGTAGTCGTAAAATTTTACGTTTACAATTTATATCGATTAGCAAACAAAATTATACGATAATATTGTTTGTTTGTGAATAGTAAATAAACTAAATTATAGCCCTGTGAGCGAGTGTAGTAACATAAAATTAGCATGATACAGTTTCCTATTTCATTCGTGGCAAATATTCAGGAAGAAGATCATTACGATAATTTTGTGGTAGCGACTTGTCATTGAAATACCTCCTAATAAAAAATATTATATTAAACTGTCTGCGGTTCACGATGTTCCCCGCGGCTTGAAAGTAGCCTATGTATTTGTTAATCCATTGTTGACGCGTAAGATGAGATCTGGTCACTTTTACTCTTATGACTTTTCAAACGAGAGAGACAAAGACCAGAAAATATCTCGAAATGTAGGAATAGCCTTCCAGGCACTCTATTTTTTATTTTCAATTTTTTTATTTATTTAATTAAACATACTTATGACAATTCAATTAATGTTAAAGAGTTGTCTTAAAACTTACTTATATTAGGTCTATCTCCGTTTGAAATTCCATCCAAATTCGTCGATCTTTTTTTAAGCGAAGAAGTTAACAAACACACAGTCTTTTGGATTTATACTTTAGTAAGTAAGTAGAATTCTACAAGGTTATACGGAAGGGTGGTCTTAAGCCGAAAGACAGTCCTTACACTTGTCTTTCTGAATCTTTTTGACCAAGCAAGCGTTAGCGAGCGAAGTGTCTATGCTTAAGCTTCGATAAAAATGCCTTCGTATGCCCGGGATTCTGTCCGGACGTCTGTCTTCCTCTACTGGTCGTATTTCTTAAACGTTTCTCTTGAAATGTTGGTCAGGTCTTCAGCTCCCAGTGCCACTAGTTTATATTGGCCAAATCCGAAATCGTAGAAAAAATAGCCGTTAGACCCGTAGGTCCAGCAGAGCTATTCAAAACTATTCGGAAAAGTTTCCGTTCGGATTTCAAAAATTGTAAGCCTAAATTATTCGAATCTCAATCTTTATTCATAAGTTTTAAGCGCGATTAATTCTTCCGATAGGATTTATACTTGATTCCCTATTACAAAATGTATAAAAGTGGACTGAGATTCGAACAGTTTGAGTTTGAAATTTCTGGGATCCGATCGGAAACGTTTCCGAATGATTGTGAATACCGTATACAGTTACCGTATATACAGTTACCATTAGATGTGCTCAATCACTTCATAGTTTTAAAACGCAGGTCAAAGTATTCTACTTTTCCAAACTGGCTCATTAAAGGTAGACTCGATTCCTTTTTACTATCTGTCATATATATTATTATTTATATATATATATATATTAGTATATTTATTGATGTAGGTACTTGTGTATGTTTATGACTATATTTAGGGTAGTTTATTTGTATATTTAGTAATTATTTGTGTAGGTATTAGTATGTATGTTTATTATAATTCTAAAATTTGTAAGTACATTGCTTAATTATTATTATTTATTTATTTTCTTTAGCACACACCACCGTCCATGCTTAATCTAATGTTTTTATTCCATCCAAAGGTTGTCTGGAAGAGATCGCTCTTAAGCGATAAGACCGCCCATTGCGCCTATATTTTTGAATGTTTAGTTTAGATTTATTTTGTATTTGGTGTCAATAAAGAGTTTTTGTATTGTATTGTATTGTATTGTGAATAGCCCTGCAGGTCAGTTTAATGGCCGGCAAAGGCCAGGCCAGTTTAAATGTAGTGAGTATACTGTACTTGCTTTAATAGAAATGGCTAAATTGATTTTAATTTTACTTTTTTTTTTTGTTCTATTCACCTTCATGGCAATCTGTTTCAGAACACTATGCCACTGTGTTGTCCAGCCTCAAGCTTGTTTGGTGACTTTATTTTCAGAGAGCTTCCAACAGAGTGGAATAGCTCTCTTTTCCCTATGTGAATCTCCCTGTGAGGCTGAAGATGTCATATCTCTTCAACCTTGCGTGTTGTTGGCCTCCTACTCCACTTTGCGCTAGTGCCAGCTCATTTGTATGATGTGCGAGTCTTTTCTGGTCTTTAATTTTACTATTCCAGTTACTTCTTAGAAACAAGTAATAAAAAGACTAGATACTTACCTAATACTTACTAAAAAAACCAAGATAAAAAAGATAACCTAAATGTAAATAAATAATATAGTTACTGAAAATCTATGAACTTTGTTCATGTCCTAATTCAATTTCGATAAGTATGTACCTATTGTTATCAGTATATAATCAATGTAAAGACAAAACCGGCCACGTGCGAGTCGAACCATTAACTATAAAAACGGCAAAAAAATAATGCATTTTGCCCCATCAAAAATGTTTATTTTATTCTGTTTTTCAGTATTTGATGCTATTGTGGCAATATAAATACATCACCTGTGAAAATTTCAACTGTCTATCACGGTTCATGAGATGAGATGAGTTTTATATTGATCACTCCCACACCTACCACGTTTCAAACGAGAGGAACAAGGACAAAGAAAGTGAAAAGAAAATCTCAAATCTCCGAATAGGGCCCCAAAGTCTTAGTAATAGGGTCCCGTTTTACCCTTTGAGAACCCTAAAAAATTAAATACATGGCTTAATGCTACAATATGCATGTGCGGTATTTATCGCTTTGACAACAAAATATGAAATATAAATACATACTCGTACTTATATGGCTTTTGACACGCGCTATCATTATCATTATAATGCTAAATCTTCTTATCGAGCTTACTAAAATGCCGTTAAACTAAATTTATAGTACCTACTACCTTTGCATTAGCTTTGCCACGCGGTTTTACACGTGGTTTCAGCCTCGCCTTGCATCAGACGAAAACCGTTTTATTTTCCTATCTTGTGTCCTTTAAAGTACTCCTGGGCCTTATTTATACTAAGCAATTGTTTTTAAAATGTTGATGAATTGTCTATTTTTGACTCTTCTGGCATACAAAAAAAGCGATGATAGCCTAGCTGGAGAAGGCCCGCCTCTCAAGTCAGAGGGATCGGACCCAGCCGAAGGTACACACCAATTTGTTCATTGTGTGAACATATGTGCGTATTGGATGTCATCTGCTACATGACTGGAGCCCGGTGTATGGCGACAGGCTCGCCCGCTGTCTTATTAGGGTCTGAATATCGTCTGGCGATGTATGGGTGTTGTACACCTCTGCCAGCCCTCTCGGGAAAAGGCGTGACAGTATGTCGATAAGTCTGGCATTCAAAATGTGGCAATTTGAGGCAATTCGTGAGTAATTTTGGTTAGTAGAATTGGAGGGCTGAATAGCGTGCGCTTAAGTGAAATTTCATGAAAACCTGTTGGGTAGTTAAAGAATAAAAACGTAACGAACAAACAAACTCACTTTCGTTTTTAGAATATTATTAGGATGCATAAGTAATAAAATTCATAGATTATTCACTACATGACAGGAGGTATTAAATGCGTCATATTTATCTGTACATAATCAAAATAAACAATCCGCTTCTTATCTACTTTTGGCTGTAGATATTTTTGTAATAAAATCGTCAAGGTTTTCTTCAATTATTGAACTTGAACCGTAAGTAATATTGATCCTTGACTATTTAGGTATAAAAGAATAATCATCACAACAACAATAAATAGGAATAGGAACTAATTAACCCATAATAAATCAGATATTTTGACATACATTGTGTAATATCTTAAGGTAAAAAATGCCAATGTTTTTGACCGAGTAAGCGATCTTGTGTATCTGTAGAATCTGTATGTTTGTTGCCTGTTCACGCTTCAACAGATTTCAGTTCAATTTGGATTAAATATAGCATATGTCCTGGATTGTACAGCGATGGCAGCCTAGTTGGTAGAAGGCCCGCCTCTCAAGCCAGAGGGAGCGGGTTCGAAACCAGCTAACGGCGGCTCGCATCAATTTGTTCATTGTGTAAACTTAAGTACGTATTGTGTGTCATCTGCTACATGACTGGAGCCCGGTGTATGGCGACAGGCTCGCCCCCTGTCACATTTGGGACTGAATATCGTCCGGCGAAGTGTGGGTGTTGTATTAAACCTGTGCCAGCCTCTTCGGGGGAAAGGCGTTACGATATATGTATGTATGGATGTTCTGGATTAAAACATAGATTATTATATTCGGAAAAGTTGACCAGTTCCTGAAGCATAGCAGGTGTAACAGCGAGGAGCAGCTAGTTAATTTTTTAACTCATTTGTTGTAGGATTACATTGAAGCCTAGCATAAATATTAATACGCTATTTTTAGGGTTATCTAAATCCTTTTTACGTCACTTAATGTGCTTAATATGTTTAGTTATTCGCCTAATCGTGCGTTCGAAAGAAAACATTTGTGGAAATCTTTGAGACGTGGAAATTCCCACAAACGCGCTTTTCATTAAATCCCATTTCAATGCGCATTATGACGGTATATCGTACTACGGACAAACTGCTTTGTTAATTTATACACATAAGTTGATCAGACTTATAGAATGCAAAATGAACTCTTTGTCTTCAGTAACACGCGCTAATGTCGTGTCAGTATCAGTTTTTCTAACACTGTTTACTTAAAAACTGTTGCGTCATCTCGCCACGAGATTCTAAAGTGGTTTTTTATTCTTTTTTTGTAACATACACGCAATCCAATACAGTGTGACGTTGCATCTTATGCGTTCCTTAGTAGGTACAATAAGGCATCCTGGCGAAGTTAAAAATAAAGATGCTTGATGCTTGATGCTTGATGATTGAAGATGTTTGATGCTTTCATGGATTTAGGAATATTTTTCATTAGGAGTCGTATTTATAAATAAAAGTTCTATAAAAACGCGCTTATCCAATTTCTCGAAAAGTATTTACCAGATTATAAGTCAAAATATTGAGTTTTATTTTTATCTGAGGAGCAGTTGCGTATGTATATTTTATTTTCAAAAACAAATGACTAAAGAACTATCGTAATAAAAATTAATATATTCAAGACTAGATAACAATACACTTGATTATTTATTATATTTTGAATTCAAATACTTTTATACTTAGTAAATAGTTTTTGCAAATGGAATGGAAAACTTTACCTAATTGATTCCCAAAACTGTTACGGAATTTTTGTAAGAAACCTTTTTGCACTGTAGCCACAGTTTTTTTCCCTTGCGTTTTTTCTATATTATTTGTGCCGAGTCGATTATGTTTGGGTATACCAAGAGCTTTCTTTTTTTCCTTTGGTTATTTGCAAAGGTGAACGTTCGCGAATTCCGGTTACATTTAAATTTTTCCATGCAATAATAATTCGAGTTGATGTTATTAATAAATACATGTACTTATACGGAATTTGCGACCGTTATACAGAGTGTTATAAAAACCATGTTGTATCCGTGAGATGAGCATCCAGTATCGACTTGAGGATGCAATCTAACTACTAAGGATTAAATATTGATTATAAAAATACAAACATTGCGGTTTCTAAAAGCGCGAACGCAGACACTAATCGCGTCGGTTTTATTTGTAAACTATTCGCGTCGTGCCGCTTCTTTCTTAGAATAAAAGCCGGCACAGATTTGTTAACATTTCTGTAAAATTTCCTTTCTTTCTTGCGTTCTTACACCGGTCAAAACTATTGCTATTTTTAACGTGCATTTTTTTTCCTTGAATACTTATAATTGTGGACCTGCTATAATATGAATACTTGAATATTATCTGTCCATCAATTATTATCCAACAGGGTTTTCGTAATTTTCTGTATACGCTGACAATGATCTCGAAAGAGTCACGTACCTAATATTATAAAGTAATTTCAGTAAGTATTATTATTAATACACATTATTAAATCGGTCACAAAAAAAAATATTGCGCCGTAAATTTGTAAAATAACTAAAGTATCGACTTGATTATGTTTTGAATTTACATAATATGAGAATAATGGTTTGCTTAAATTTTTGATAATATATTAAAAATAATCGCAAAAAGCGATTCACGCGGATATAGTTAAGTATTTTTTGTATTCATCTTGAATGTGGGAATTTTTAATTTGCTGTTTTAAAACGTATGGACAATTGACATACTCATTTTAATTTTAATTAAGATAAAGAACTACTGTTAATATTTTTTACATAAAATAAATATCTTTTACAGCGCTACATAAAGACTTAATCACAATCGCCCAGAAGGTAGGTAATGTTGTTTAAGGGTGTATGTACCTAAGTATGTTACTAATATTGTTGTGTTTTTAAGTAAATTACTTTGGTAACAGGTTATAAGAGGTGTCATTAGATTCTTCTTGTATCCATTGAGTCCTAAAAAGTACAGGTTAAAACTACAATTAAATTCAAGTTTATATTTTTATACACGCTTTTGTCATCTGCTACATGACTGGGGCCCGGTGTATGGCGACAGGCTCGCCCCCTATCACGTTAGGGACTGAATATCGTCCGGCGAAGTGTGGGTGTTGTACACCTCTGCCAGTCCCCTCGGGGGAAAGGCATAACAATAAGTTAACTTGCTTTTGTAGAGGTTTTCTTGACATACATATTTTTTATTAAGTATTAAATAAATATATTTTTGTACTAAACAACTTCATTATTTGCTAACGCGTAAGTCTAACAAGGTTAACTCAAAAATGCTAAAACCTGTTTAACTGGCTTAGACTTATTTAAAAAACCTGTATGAAGGCTAATAATTACTTTAATTATTTGAGGGTGTGAGTTAATCTTTTCATAAACTTGCAAAAAAGACGAACAAAGTTCTTTGAACTTCAATTGTATCAAAGAAAAACAAAGATCCGGCCTAAAAATTATACATCATAAATTTTTTTCTTTGGTGTAACTGACAAAAAAACATGAGTGTTTTTTGTCAATAACTCATTGTTTACAATAAACTTCCTAAATAGAAACCGAGAAGAAATCCGTAGTAGAAAATCCCTTTTATAAAAATTCAACTATTCCAAGAAAAAGAAGATTTAATTTTTCATTTATAGAGAAGAGAAGTAGAGAATTACGAAGCTTACGGCGATTTTTTTTACGTTTTTAACCTCTCCATTTTAATTTCAATTTTCAACATTTTGTATAATGTGGAATAGGTATGTAATATTAAGACTTTTTGTCAGACATAAAATTTATAATTACAGTCTGGCTTCGCAATCACAAAAGATAAGACATGCGCCAGATAAAATTTCAAACATGATCTATGCAATTTATCTAGTGACGCAAACGTACTGAAATAGGATCCGATTAAATTACTACTTACCCAAACAATAAAGTAAACAAACGAACAATTTGCATACTGGATTGTTTATTGATAAATACATAGATAAGAGCTTGTAATTCAATCAATCTTTTACTCCTTTTATTTACTTTATAAAAATACTTATTTAATTAACCAAATTTAATTTCCTTATCAAGTGATACCTATTTGGCGAAGGTACGCTAGTGATAGGTATTATGCCAGTCACTGGCTGTCTTGTTAAGTCATGACATAAAAGAGACTGATCGATGGCTCAAACAAAAGGCTCAAGCTCTAGAATAGAGAACTTATGAGGTTAACCTATAACCTATAAAACGGTGCCGGTCGACCTATAGTGTCTAGCCTCGATCGGCTGCTCTGCCGGCTTTTTGTTTCAGAGGGTGGTCGTCTCGAGCCCCTGCACGGTGCTTCGCGTTGCGCAGTGAAGAAGTCGCCACAGCGCAAGTCCACTATACGCTTCGTGCGCTTCCAGTTCCTTCGCCACTGACGTCTGACGTCGCCTCCTCGCTCGTGCCATCTAGAAGGTTCGCAGACACTGACGTCAGGTTACGTCACAGCGGACCACTAGCCACCCACACGCCGACAAGCGCCATACTCCATACACTCTACATTAGGTACACATACCTTTATGTACACTTGTTCCACATCCTTTCCTTATACAAACCGCGTTTTTAGAAATGTGTGTATTATAATTACGCCAATGTTTCTTGTCCCTGACTGGAGCAATGTTGCGGCCACGATTGTCGAAACATACGACTTTTGACTAATCGTCAAACGAGTTCAACCGGCTTTTGGGCTGACACGCACAGTGCGTGTTTTAAGGGGAAGGCCAGCATTTTTTACAAATTTTCGACCTTTTTCGACTGGTCATACTTACTTATTATATGTTATTAGTAGCGTGTAAGTACAGTTATCCTTGTAATGCAAGGATATTCGAGCGTGCGAGACTCGTAGAGATATGTAACTAGAGGAAAGAGACTCGGCTAGCATGCAACACACGGCATTGCGCAAAGGAATAGAACGAAGGCCGGCCACACTATACGGAAACTTGAGCGAATTGCAAAGTGCCGCTAATTTCGTATCACATTCCTCACCTATTACAATTCTATCAAAGCCCCTTCGTGTGTGGTCTATTTCTCAACAAAACAAAATTGTAGTAGGTGCCTCGCATTGACGATTTTCCTCGTACACTTGACATTGGGTCCGTGGCCCGCGGGTCGCAAGGACAATTTCGTAACATCACAATAGCCGAATACTAGATGGATACATTTTTCATTCAAACAATGAGTTATTGTTGAAGTTCATTATGAACTTCAACAATATATCTTGAATATAATACATATTCAAGATTATTCAAGAATGTAATTGATGCAGTAACCTTTGCTCGCATGTAAATGCTTATTCTTTTCGTGACTATTTGGCCTCAGAATTTGTATCATGTAAATATAACATTGATATGAAATTCATGCAACCTTTACCTGCACTGGACTTTACAAATATTAAAAAAAAAACCGTTGCAGAACGAAGATTCGTACTTAAATTATGTAGATATCTTCTTGACCATAGAATCACTCGCAATGAGTTACTATACTCCATATATGTAGATATATATTGCCAATTACATTAATGTTCACATGTACTTTTATGTTTTCCATTGAACACCATCGTAGGTTTCCAACTACATAATTACTACTTACGTCATGCGTCAGATTATTCTCAACTCAACGCTGCATCTATGTCTGTTGTTATACAACAAGAAAACATTGCATTAAGTAACACTTAAAACCTCTAGTTGACTCATACTTCTCATTGTTTATGCGTATCTGAGAATATTGTAATAGGACCCTGATCGTATTGTTTCAATTGAATGGGTCTATTCAGCGTACTTTCCAAAATCTTATCAAAGGTTGTAAACGTATCAAAATAATAATATTTAAATAGTAACTAACTCTAAATGGTTTATGAAAAAGCTTTTTTAAAACTCATCGTATTTTTAGAGTTAATTTTATCAAATCACTTTTGTGATAAAAGGTTTTCATATCGTTTACCTATTAGATCTTTATCAGTTCTACGTAAAGGCTTATGTTGAAAGGCTATGTACCTATGTTTATGATTTCTAAATTCTAAAAACATTTCTTTTGATATCAACTTAATCACAAATGTATGTTTACTTTGATACTTCCTAAAAGCTAAAAAATTTGGGAAATTTGACTCGGTCAAATGATTAAATAACCTTACCTCAACATCATTTATCTTAACATCATCTACAAACTTGTCTATAGGTTGTATGTATGTCTTTGAACTCAGGGCTATATCTGAGAAGCGTTATGTTTACATTCCGTGCTATATGTATGTATATAAGTTTATATTTATGCTATTCATACGAATGTTCATTTTGTAGAACTGGCTAGTTTTGCATCAGCGGACTTGCATCATCAATGTGTCAACACTACGCTGTGACGAGCTTCTACTACTATACCCATATGTTTGGAATACTATCTCTTTTAAGACGACCTTTTTGCCTCATTGCTTTGCTAATATTATTGATAGTTGTTGATAAACGTAACCCTATGTCAACAGCATTTGTATCTTCCTACTTCTAAAGTCGGTCTATGACCGATATCATGTCGTTATAAGATTAGTTTTAATGCTTTTTGTTAACGTATCTTAATCAAGCTTTATTATAATTTTATAGTGTTTTATCACTGTCATTGTTGTACCCTTGCGCTTGTTGCAATAGCAGATATGTGCGATAGTCTATCGCGCACTTATCAATATTTATTGCTGTAACGTTTTGTTGTCAAGAAGGAAATGCTGAAATGTTTAAGTTTCGATACTGTATTTATGAACTCCCGTTCGTATTCCATGAAACTACATCTGTCATTCTTAATTTTGTCGAGATATTTGTGAAAACATCGTAGGAAAAGCTCATTCAGATTTCATTTTCCTTCAGAAAATATTTTTAAATTATTAAATATTTCTACTAGTTGTAGATTCATTGAGCCTTGGCCTTTTGTGGCTAATGAACTATGTATCTGTGATCAAGGGGAAAGGTATCATTACAGTGAAATTAGTGTAGTATTTTCTCCATAGCAAATAGGTTGGCTTTCTAATTTTACGAAGCTAAATATAACACAGCACTGGGACCGATTGAGCACGACACACTCTTTATCTTTTCCTTTATCTCTGCAAGATAAATGTGGTTCTTGTCAGTTAAATTGTGTAATAGTTTAAACAACTTAATGTTCCATTAAAAAAGATTTCCTTGGCTTCGGTACAAAAATACCAAACAATAGAAATCATGCAATTTTTATAGACTTGTGCATGAGTGAAGAACATCTGTTAATGCAATTGCGGTAGTGAGTAATGGCGCAACATCCTAGACCCATTAAATCAATTTAAAGAAATCAGCTTGACTTCAGAGGCTCGTATTGGAAGCACGTGGGCTTCAAACGGCTATAAAGACGCAGACTAGACAATAGTCACGCCAAGGTCGATTTCATTGAAGATAGCACTGTTGTCAAGTTAGAAAATCATCTAAAATAGTTCTGTTATTATTTCATGTACCTCTATACTTATTTGAATTATTATGAGTATGTTCTATTTCAAAAGAATAGTCAACGGTTTTCTATTTCAAATGTTGCAGAAATAAATTTACGCTTAGTAATTAAATTCTTCACAAAGCACGAGCAGGCAGTTCTCATATTCCTTCGTATTACCTGCATGATATCATAGTATTCTGTCAAGCAGCTCTGCGTGGCATCGGACTCAAATCAATAAAGGTAGACACTGCCTAGCTTGGTATTCCCGCTCAGGGCCGGTCATAAAACTTTGTGGGTTGACATACTTCTGGGTCAAGTTTTAGTGCTGCAGTATACCTGCAGTAGTTAAAACGATGAATAATCATCAGATTTGATATAATTGACCTTGTTCGACCACAAAGCCGTATGGGCTTTTATTATGCATATACTCGTAGTATTTTCTACGGAAATTACTCGAAAGGTTTCTACTCTTGCCTTCACCTTCGGGATTTCACCTTTAGGAACTCCAAAAGCAGTTCGTCGTAATATATTTCTACAATCGACAAATAACCTTGGGGTTTCACATGTTTTATGCATTCTGAACTCGAATCTATAATGAGCTGTCGATGCCATAACCACCATTTGCAACTTCGCTAATGCGACGACAAATATTTCACAACTACTTTGTGTTACGTTACTAGAATTCGAGTATCCATTTTTAATGTTGTAATAAAGTTATAATGTTGCAGTGATTTACCTAATTGCCTACGAAGGATTTTTCTGGAAAAGAAACTAAGAAATAGCAAAGAAAAATTAATTTATTAAATAACCGCATAACTTACTGAGAATCCCATACACGTCCAGCCCTTTAACCTATATTTACAGTTCGGGCCGCTATGGCTATATTTACACCGCGCTGGGGTCAGGCTTCGATCACAGATGATAAAAGATTTTTGTCCTAAACGGGTGCTCCTACTTCTTCTTGGTAAGAACTAGTGAGGTGTGCGGCGGCGGCGGTGAGCGTTCGGAGCGAGCGGCGCAGTCCACGAAGGTGGCGGCGGCAGGCGGCGGCGGCACGCGCTGCCGACTCCCGCTCGTCCTCTCCTTCGATACCAGAGTCTCCGGCGGCGCTGGATGCGTCGCTTTCCGTGTCACTCATGTCTGACACCCGCCGTCCCCTCTCTATATGCTCCTCCACATCCCCAGACCAGAGCAGTTCGTTCTTCAGATCGTTGAGCATGGCAAACATGCTGAATGGGTCGTCATCGCCGTCCTGTTCGATGTTCATCAGGCGGCTGGGAACGAGCACGGTCTGGTCCATGGTGTTGACGGTTTTGACGAACCGCTCCATGTCGTTGAGGATGCTCTGCTTTGAGAACTCTGTACCGTCATTTCTGGCGATTTTGCGCAGAGTATTCCTGTAACAATGGAAACAATGATGTTAGTATTCAATTCTGCAAATTTGTTTGGAACATAAACATTCGAGCAAAATAGTAACATTATTCAGGACTCAAAAATGTCATGAACCTGCAGTGAGACAAAGGCCAAGCACAGCTCAAGCTTAGAGTTGCCACAACTCATTTAAAAATTCTCCAGATCAGTTGATATTTTTGGATTGTTAAGACAGTCATTTTGTTTTTTATTTTGACCTTCATTGACCTCAGCAAACAATAAAATTTTGCATTCAATGGAACAAAAATATTACTTTTAAAGTAGCAGTGCAAGTAAATTGTTTCAGCGACCGAAGTTCAGAACTACGAGTAGTTAAAAATAATGCAGGGTACAAAAGATTTATGCCATTTGTTTCGAGAAATTGCATCAAATCAAAATACAAAACAAAGCAATGTTTGAACCGCTTCTCTAAAAGTTTAGGAGAGAGGACAAAAATGGAACATTGCCAAAATCGTCATGGTTTCAACCGAAATTACTGGGGATTACCAAAAAACTGATTTTAAGTTAAAAATAGTCGATTACACGAAACTGCTTGTTATGATTCATTCTAATCTTGTGATCAGGATCTGATAAGATACAAACGATAAATGCCAATCGAACTTATTCATTCAGTTCAGGTGTGTCCAACATTAATTAGCTTCATGACGTATCGTAACATCAACTATGCTGTTACCAGTGCTACCACATTATTTGTAATAAAAATATTGTTAGGTTGATTATGAATAAAGTTAGTCTAATTGACGACTAAATTAAGCAAACGTATTCATACATCATTGTGTCTACATATATATATATACTCGTATATCAGCGGTTTTTCCTTGAAATTAACGTAGATTGTATCCTTGATAAGTGTTTAATGTATTTAAAAAAACATTATATTGACGTGGTAAATGTTCTAAATACCACAAAGTTAATGACAGTATAGGTAATCCACTTCTCAAATTGTTACACTTTAAGGTTCACGAATGACTTAGTATTTCATAAGGTTGTAGCTGCTGGGATGAAGTCGTGGAGTCTAGGAAGAAATTTCGGCCACTACACTCTATGGTCCTGAATTTATAAAGCTCATCATGGTTTACTCGTGTTATTTGAAGTCTACGGACAATCATGTTTTTTATAGGTAAATATAGTACCTAGTCATTATCCTTGCTTGAAAAAAGCTTGAAAGATTGAAATTATGTTCAAAATGTACTAAATTGATTACTAGAACAACATTATTTATAAAGATGTGTGAGCATATGTATTGTAATATGGTTGATAAAAACTTTTTGCTACCTATTTTAATTTTAGAATTAAATAGGTAATGCAATGTTATTAGTTTTGTATTTATTGTGGTTAGTTAGGTTAGTAGGTTTGTATGTTTTAAGAAGAGGAATTTTTGGTTCAAAATCAATTACATAACTCGGATCATTTTGATAGAGCTGCACCTGTTTTTTCTAGGTCATTAACAATCCTACACAAGTAGATACCGAAGTTATCTAATCGGCATCCCACTACGGCATTCTCGGTTAAACGAAACCAAGTTTTAACTGGATTGTAATAAAGGCTATCGCTCTCTGCAGTCTCTTCTGCAGGTAAAGAACCTACTTTTGGTATAACTTGGAAACTCGCAGTCACGCATACGATACATGCACATCACATCGATTGAATGCTATGATGGGCGTAGAACGTATCTAATTGTTACTCAATGGCAAAAAATTACGGTATTTTCTGTGAGTCATGCTATGGGCAGGCAGGCACGCACTGCGCACGCCCAGTAACCGGGATAACCTCATCGATGAACCCGACATCACGCCACTTTTCCCAGAAATGCTCATATCGACATTAAGCACTGTTGCTCTTTCGTCACACTGCAGGCACTTTCATTGAAACACTCGATTCCAATGTGAAAGGAAACGATCGCGCCATCGCTTAGGTCATCGCAATGGCCACTCCAAAAACCTCGAACGTAGACTCCACGCATACACACACACCCAAATTATCGCATTCAAATGCATCACACCACTCAAGCCCGCTAAGGACGCCCCGGGATCACATTAATAAATAGGGTAAAATGAAAGCCGATGCGTTCCGTACCTGCTGTTCTCCAATTTGGTCGAAATGTCGGTGTTGAAAGACATCTTGTGTTATTTAACTGTATAAATATCACTGAACGATCACACACGCCCTAATTTTATTTGATGACACTAAAAAATGTGAAGTGACGTTAGGTTGCAATGCAAGAGCGGCTTGCGAAACGGCACGATCGACACGACCTCGGACAGCGAGCGCACGACACGAAGTGGTTTGACGTTTTGGCCGGAGGTGGGGAGAATTCTCGTATTTATATGAGTCGGTCGTATGATGCGGGGAAGGCGAACTATGAATTAAATCGTTGTGTTGTCGTTTGATGAGCTGATAAAAACAATGAACTGTTGATATTAACAAAACTTAACCTCTACTTATTTTTAGTTTAATCTAACTGGTGTGTTTATGTCAGAAAACTGTTTTTCTTCGGATTTATCAGATGACGGCCGGGCGCGTCCCACAAGAGTCACACCATATACAGGCTCTTCCCATTGGTGGGTTCAAACACGAGGCGCTTTCGATTGGATGGAGAATCAAACGTTATGCGCGGCATTTTTGAACTTTTCCTTCCATAGTTCCATACTAATATTCGAACGGTGGCCATTCTTAGTAACTGCTATCGTAATCTGTGACTTTGGGTTTATCGAGAGCAATTGAGTGAGGGCTCCCTTTCATGCACGTTTACAAGATAAAAATTAAATGATGAAAATGCAATTTATGTTTATTGTTGCATGATAGTGTATACTTAATGTTAATAATTAATATTATCTATCTACTAATACCAAGGAGGTTGTACGTCGAGGTACATACATTGTAATTGATTATTTGATAAGTTCAATAAAAGCATTCATATATTTATGTAGACTTTACTTTATATTACGACTTTGGCATACTGCCGTTCCTCTAGTTTTGCGTCGAGAGTTAATAATAATTCATCAACCCACCCCTAAAAGCACATTATTGGTAACATTGTTAAGAACATAACATAGAACCTCAGTACCCAAGAGATAATAATAAACTCCGCCAGGTATAGCATTCAGAAACACGTAGTGACGTCAATCGATGCTTAAGCAAGACCGAAATAAGCAATTTATACAAGTTCGAAAGAGACGGATGAGGATGACGTCAATACGTGTTTGCTGAACGCTAGACCTTGTTTTTTTAACATGCCAGTACCTAAATAGTTACCTAAGTTTGTGTTACTTACTCTTATGCTAAACAGGAGCTAATGTTTAATACATAATAAACAATTCACCCATTTTCTTTCAGCAAATAAGGTGAAAGGTCTCCTGAATAAGTCACCTTATTGACGCGACTGCATTGTGTGTAAAGTAATTTAACTGATTTACTTTTACTTGCGTCTGTTTAATAATTAATTAAGTTAGAATATTTAGTTACTGTTACTAAGTACCTAACTGAAGTGAAGCTTTTATTTACCTAATACCTAGCAAATACGTTTTTCATAATGTTGACAGCTAGGTTTTTTTTGTTTGGACCTATAAGGTACTTATTCACTCTAGCCTTGATGTTTTGTAGAGTGAAGAAGTACAAAGACGGCAGTTGAGCAGAAACGCATGTCAATGACATCTTGAAAAAATATCTAAGATCGGCACCATGGCTATTTGAAGTCTGAATAAATAAAACTTTGGGCGTGCTAGCGACGAGTTCCAAATTCGTATTTTTCCACACTACATGCTTTCCAATTTCTTTGTTTTAGAGAGGTGTGGAACTCGTAGCCTGCGTCTGTCTTTCCACCTAAATACAATCCTGGGGTGTTTAAGAGTAAAGTGAATAGGTATTTCCTAGGCAAGCGTGTTACACCTTCGATCACGTCGACGCTTCCCATCAGGCGAGACAGTGGTCAAACGCATGCCTAGTCTGTTGTAAAAAAAAAAGTTTTACACAATTTTTATTTATTGCAATTCTTAATTTTCTTTATTTTCAATTTACAATTATAAGTACATACAGAATTACATACTTACTCTACTAAGTATATATTTACTTTAGCCACCCAAGCCCCAAGTTTAGCTAGACTATGCAGGAAGTAGTAAGTACCTACCTAGGTACTTATTTTATTTATATTTGTAAGACTAATAATGTTTATTGCTAAGTAGAGAAATGCTGAAACACCTAACTATTTTGTGAACAGGAAACGAACTTTGATACAAGAATCTAAGTAGGTCTACTTAGAATGAGTTGAACATGACATGTTTCAGACTTTCCTAGCAAGTCAACCAAAATTGTCTTATAAAATGTTTTTACTAAATAAATCCGTGATTTCAATCTTATGCAGTAGGATTTCAGTAGAGTTTGGTTTTTGATTAAAATGACTAGGTATTTTGTAAGTAATCGTTTCTACTGTTTTCATAATATCTTATTACTAATACAGAAAGACAGAGACAAAGTCCCCAACTCTCCTCCCTCACAATAAGGTGGCAAAATCGCCTCAAAATCCAAAAGGACAGTCTGTGGAACAGTAGCACAATTAAAAAAAATCTAAACTTCCCCAGATATGGAATTTTCTCAGATGGGGGCTGAGCTACCCACGTCCGTAGGAGTGTACTCTATTCTGATTCCCTACACGTGGTCCCCGGGTAGTGCTAACCGGGTAGCAAACTCTGGTGGGAGGCTTCGGCCGTGGCTAGTTACCACCCACCGGACCAAGCCATGCCGTGAAATGACCTAGTCGTGTTTCGGGATGTAGTCCGATGTAACCGTTCCGAAGACGAGTCTGAGCAGTAGCGCTCTTGTAGCGCCTCACTCAACTGCCGTCTTTGTACTTCTTCGCTCTAGTAAACTTCAAGGCTAGAGTAAATAAGTACCTTATAGGTCGTCGTGCTCCATCTTAGACCACAACGTCGCTTAACATCAGGTGAGTTGGTGGTCAAACGCCAACCTATTCTACATAAAAAAAATAAAAAAAATATAGCCCGCTCAAGGAGCTCTTTATCATCATCATCATCATAATTTAAGGTAAAGTGTAACTAATAATTATTTACTACTCTCTAATGAACAACAAAAGAGCGATCTTTTCTAATATAGGTGTTTTTTAAAACAAACAGGAGATCCAAACTCATATATGTAGGTACCTAAATTACTGTTATCTGCAAATGAAGATATTTTGATTTAAAATTTAAAATGATCATCGTCATTATCGTTGAACAATTTTCATTTACAAGAGACGATTTATGTAACGTTCAAAATATATACACGTGGTCTTACCTCAAATAATGAAAAACTAGAGTAGGTACTTTGTCACCGGATTTCCAGCTCTCGGTAACTATGCTGATATTGCTATAATAAATTTATTACAGATCTATTAGTATTAATAGTGGTTGTCAAGTCAACATGTTATTAGTAATTAAGTGTAGTTACGATTATTTTCCGCTGGGGGTAAGGTTATCATCTGCACCTCGATATCATCTCCACAACATGATCATGTCATGCCGAGAGCGCGTGGATTGACACACCCTTTGCGCGAGTAGAAATGTAGACGTCATTTTGGACGCGGTGTTTGTGGATTGACGTTAAATAGCATTGAAATATAATTACTACGTACTAGAGAAGATGTTCCAAACAAAAAACGTTACGCAAATTGATGGTAGCGGGGCTGCCGCCGTGGTTTGCTGCAGCGCTAAAACGTTAGTTATGTCGTCTAACCAAACCATTATAACATGCAGCTCTAGATCGCTGTTTTCTCGCTCCGTACACAACCACACAGTGTGCGTGTTAAAATCGCACTAATGAAAGGTGTGCGGATTGCAGTACAGACCAGTGGAAGAAAGTCAAATATTGGGATGATGAAATCTAGTACGTACTTAGAATATATTATGGATTGGACGCGGTGTTTGCGGATTGACGTCAAAATACTGTTTGTTCTGAATTAAAGATGCTAAAAGCTACTTACGTGAAGTATGTACGTGGTTGACTGGCGTCACTAGAAAAAATAAAATGCCTACCTACCTAATTCAGGTAGCATTAACACTTGTGCTTGGCTCAGCTATTTTAATTTATCAAGAGGAAATAGGTATATTCCATTGCTAGCTACTCGCCACTGTTTTCCGTGCCATCTCACAGGAGTTGTATTTTACCGGAATAAGCTATCTCATATCAAATTTAATCCTAAGTCGTTGAGCAGTTTCAGCTCGTGAAGTAACAAACATACTCACATAATTATAAACTTTCGTATCCTACTAATATTATAGACGCGAATGTTTGTAGGTATGCATGGATGGATGGATGTTTGTAACTCTTTCACGTCAGAACGACTGAACAGATCTGGATGAAATTTGACGAACAGATAGATTGTAGTCTAGAATAGCACGTAGATACATTTTAACCGCGGGTGAAACCGCGGGGCGCAGCTAGTTTATAATATTTGGGTTATTCTAGTAACGCTGGAGATTTCAACAATTATAGTCGGATCTACTGCCGGATTTGAATGGCTTGGGAAGTATTTACAGCCAGGCTTTCTACAATGGCCAGTACCCCTAGCATGCGCGCGCGACAAATTTTGTCGCGTGAGAGCGTGACAAGGCTATGTGTAAACATACGTCTGTCTCGATAAAAAGAGTCGATATACCTACCTTTGTTAGGCCTGCCGGTTGTGTGTAAGCTACGGCTAAGGGCTTTCAAAGGGCGGCAGACGTTATTTAGCTACGTTTTTCAGGGTCGGACTGGCGATGTAGTCAGGGTGGCATTTGCCAACCAGGCCCCAGCCGGCGCGGGCCCCCCTCGGTTTTGGCTTGCGGGGCTTCCAAGCCAGAGCATGCCAGACGGCAGGTATAGGTGGCAAAAGTGGCAATTTTAAATGTTGATTTCAAAGACCATATCTAATGATCTCTGAAAGATGCTTAGCTGATAGATAGATTGGGCATAGTTAAGAATAAGTAAGTTTGCTAAAATATTATCATAACAAGAACAGAAACCACAATGTAGATTTATTATTCTCCGCGTGAGTGAGCTCATAGAACTTGTTTTTTGCATCATTTGCGTGTGATCTTAGAATTTAATAAACATGAAGACGATATCAAAAGAGGTTTGTGCCGTTTTTGTTACCTACCTACTTTTCTTTTAATTATTTTATGACGAGATCAATATTCAAAGATAAACGGTTAACCAGTAAATTAGCTGGAAAACCAACAATAAAAGCGGATCAACGTTTAAATTTGAAGAGGGCCGCGACGCTCTGATATTTCCATACAAACGCGCTACTCAAATTTCTTGAAAACCGTTTGTCAGATTATGATGAAATTTAGCATGTACAATTAAATTAACAATATCTCCGCCCCTATGTTCTTGGTTTTTTTTTAAAACGTTCTCAAGCGAAAATAGAGCTATGAAAAATATCCGCATTTCTAAGGGGTCACTTTTGACTGATTTATTCAATAGATAGACAAAGCAAATCAAAAATTCCATTACATAGGGAGGTTGTCTACATCATTAGCTGTTAAATGAATCCATAATACAAGGGAAATTCTTAGTTCCTGAAGAATGATTACAGAAGTGCAAAAGTCATTAAAAAAATTAAAATTGCGCTTTGTCACTCTGTAGGTAAGTTTAGAGGCTCGTCAGTATCATTACTCGCTCTCTTCGCTCGTCTTCTTCTTCTAGACGAAATGTCTATAGAATGCCTTAAGCCAATGCGAAGTTAGTCTAGGTCGCCTAGGTCGAAGTTACTTAGGTCGCCGGACTCTTAATGAATTAATTTAAATATCTTATATTTTGTTAGTTAATGACAACCTTATTTATGTAAGTATACTTATATCCTAACAATATAAGGATTGAATTTCATACATACCGGTCAAAAACTATGCTCTCTTTTTAAGGTTCTGTTGTCCCAGAAAATGCCATTAAAATCGATATTTAGTACATAATCCATTCCAAAACATGTAAAAACGTTTTTTGACTATTGAATTTTTTAATGAGTAAAACGGGTGTTTTTTTTAAGACTGACATATTCTAGGAATTCGTTGTACTTTTCATTGTGACCAACTTTTATTAAAGGACCAACAATGAAATCTTGAAAATAAAGTCAGCTGTTCAACACCGTCGAGGTTACATTTTTTTTTCTATGAAACAGCTGTTTTATTTCGCGATTTTTTTATCGGTTCAATAATTCAAATAAAGCGATGACAGCCTAGTTGGAGAAGGCCTGCCTCTCAAGCCAGAGGGAGCGGGTTCGAACCCAGCCGATGGCACGCACCAATTTGTTTATTGTGTAAACATATGTGCGTATTATATGTCATCTACTTCATGATTCGTGCCCGGTGTATGGCGATGGCTCGCCCTCTGTCACATTTGGGACTGAATATCGTTCGGCGAAGTGTGGGTGTTGTATTACACCTCTGCCAGCCTTCCGCCTCTGGGGAAAGGCGTGACGATATGATATCTTATGTTCAGTAATAAAGTTTGATCATAATGGTGAATTCAATAATATCCTAGAATACGAGTATATTCGTTGATAGTTTTTTTTATAATCAAACATCTACATAAGCCTCCATTTACATTCGAACTTAATTAGGTAAGGACGTATTGGATTGTTTAAGTAGTGTTTCGCTAATGAAATGTAAGTTAAATGTTGCAGCCAAGCTAACTAGTACCGTGTGAAAGACATGTAAATAAAAAGTATGTAAAAGTATGTTGTAGTTAGGTATTTATTCGATTAATACTCTCATTCGAAGATAAACGAACGACCGGAGGCATGTGAGATTAAACTGGTAAGTAAAATTAACAACTTTGGTTACCAGATAATACCAGTAGCTTTAATATCACGGAGTACAGAGTTGAGTAAGCATGAAGTCATTGAGTATATTTACAAGTTTATTTTATACTAGCTATCTGCTTGCTGCTGTGCTCGCGTTTCATATAAATAAATAAATTTAAATAAATAAATTCGGGACACTTCCACGCACGGTCGCCTGACACCAAACTAAGCTTGTACTATTATGGCTGCCAGAGACTGATATACATACTTAGATATTTTTAAATACATACTTAAATAGATATAAACACCCAGACATAGAACAAACATTAATGTTCATCACATGAATGTTTGCCCTAGATGGGAATCGAACCCACAGAAGGCAGGCTCATTACCAATTGGGCCACCGAGGCAGTCATAGGCGATGAACTAGCCGGGTAGCAAACTCTGGTGGGAGGCTTTGCCGTGGCTGGTTACCACCCACCGGACCAAGCCATGCCGTGAAATGACCTAGTTGTGTTTCGGGATGTAGTCCGGTGTAACCGTTCCGAAGACGGGTCTGAGCAGTAGCGCACTTGTAGCGCCTCACTCAACTGCCATCTTTGTACTTCTTCACTCTACAAAACTTCAAGTACCTTTTAGGTCGTCGTGCTCCATCTTAGACCACAACGTCGCTTAACATCAGGCGAGTTGGTGGTCAAACGCCGACCTATTCTACATTAAAAAAAAAAAAAACTTCAGAGATTCTGTAATATTGTTTTAGCAAAATATTTTTATAATCGGGCCAGTAGTTCTGGAGATTCCCCACAACCCAATATTTTTTACATTGTTTAGCCTCGAAACAGTTTTTGTATAATTTATTTTTATTTAAAAATTTTGAAATCGATCGAAAAAAACCGATTTAACAATAAATAACGATTTAAAATGTAATATTGTAATATTTTTATGGCATAGCTATCGCACACATTTTCACAATATCAATTTTGGTTATTCTGTGATAGCTATGCCGAAGCTATACAATGTTTATACTAAGAGGTAGGTATATACAAGCTTCCAAACTTTACTTCTTTATTGACTGAGCGAAACAAGGTCTCAAAGTCTTCTGGGACATCTCGGCATTTGTTTGTTCGATGATAACTTCTCTTAGCCTTTCTCTCTTGGTGTCTCTTAGCCTATCTTCAAAAAACTTTGCAGGCAAATGGTTCTTGCAAATGTTTTTTAAATTCGAATATGAGCGGAATCGGATTAGAATTCATAGAGATACGCGTCGAGACGAACGACTAGCTTGTAATATTAGATTATTAAAAAAAAAAATGTTCCCAGGAAGTTTACTAGCTACCGCCACTCAGGGTATCCTACCGCGGTGGCTAGTGACCCTAATTAAAATTTCCTTTTTATTTGTAATTTTAAAAAAAATGATTGTAATGTGTATTCAATGTAGCCAGAAATAAATTATCTTATTATTATTATTATTAGTGTAGATACCAACATAAGTATACTCAAGATAGCATGTAGGGTGGGGTGTACCAATATCTGGGTTATTGTCATATTTCATACATACTTGCAGACATTGCGTTGACGTTACGTCTGCTCTTACTTAATAAAAGCTAAGAATTGCTAGGTATTTGCATAACCAGTGTGCTCGATGTTGCACGACAAATTACGAAGAGCGCAGGTGAGCATCGGACCGAACCAGAACATATTGCAAGAGCATGATGAAAAGACAATCGATGGGCCAAGAACAGGACTTCAAGACTGATACGTAGCGCCTAAATATGAAACCCGAAGCTCTACAGAAAGTGGTGTTTGGCGATCATGCACGACGTGCATGCCGACTTAAGCAGGTTCCTAGAAACCTGGCAAGGTCTAATTAGCTCACACATGTAATGGGACCGATGGTGTATAACAAGCTACCAAGTGACGTCGTTGGCGCTCCCAACCAGCAGTTCTTTAAAAATCGCTGCTGGCTTGTCGATCAGACGTTCTACAGTTTCAAAGAGTTCCTTGAATTGTAAATAACAGGGATAGTGTACAAATGTACAATGACTCACTATATTATTATTATTGCCGTACTATTTAATGTATACCTAATAGTACTAATATTACTATACATATTATAATACCATTACATGTAAATAATACTTACGAAATAAATGAATATGAATATAAGCTTTTTCAAAAAACTCTAGCCCTAAACCACGTGAATTCTTATCACTGCATTTCTAACACACGCCTTAGTCCTAGTCCTTTCTTTACAAATTCTAATAAGACCAGCCTCTGTGCTTGATAGAGGACAGATTTTCATGTCCATCTCAACTCCATTAACAAAAATTCACACTTTATAACTATAAAAACATACAACAATTTGCCCTCTAACATAAAGACTCTAGAGGGGGCATTGGTTTCCAGGAAATTGAAAAAATGTTTATTAAAATCTTTTGGTTTTATCTGAAATATTTTTTACTGAGCAACTATTTACTCTTATGTTGATAATGTTGTTTATTTTATTTCTGTTTACCATTTAAAAGTAACTATGTACCTACATCATATTGCACACCCGACTTGGGTCTACTGTTGAAACCATATTTAAATAAAGACCTTTGTACACAGGTCTGCAATAAATGATTCTTATTCTTACTCTCATGACAGCGCACCAATCTGCTCCTTAGCACAATGCCTGGCACCATTCCTGGGACAATGGCATCTCCTGCTCCGTACATCGTTACGGACGACACCGCGTCACCGTCGTTGTGTTCTCTTTTTACCCGACTGCGCTAGAAGGAGGCTATGTTTTTCAGTGTATTTATGTATGTACTAGCTGCGCCCCGCGGTTTCACCCGCGGTTAAAAAGTATCCTATATGCTATTCTAGACTGTAATCTATCTCTGTGCCAAATTTCATCCAGATCTGTTCAGCCGTTCTTGCGTGAAAGAGTAACAAACATCCATACATCCATTCTTACAAACTTTCGCCTTTATAATATTAGTAGAATAGGATGTGGGTGTGTTGTGTGAGGTTTCTTTGGCATGCCCTACAGCCTAAACAGCTGGATGGATTTGGACATGTGAGGTGTCATCTGAATCGTCGTGAAAGTGGAAGTAACATAGGGTACAACATTTTGTGACAACTATGAAGTGATTGATCACGCCTAATATTAATATTCGAAGTGAGTTTTAGAGTCACGCGGCTACTGTACCGAAAGAGGATGCATAGCAAAAAGAATGATAAAAAACACTGTAAAACGTTATGCATGATCATACATAAAAAAAAAAATACACGTTGACTTGTAAACCTCCTCCGTTTTGTCAGTTATAACCCAATTTTATGCACTTGATTTGTATGCAGTCTGTTTTCTGATAATTTAAGAGAAGGGGAATGGGAGGAGTACAGGCACGTACTGGACACGTTCTTTTAAATAACGATTTGATATATAATCTTACATGCAGAATAAACCGACTGAGATGATGTAATCTTACTACAAAGCACATTCATAATGCACGTGTCTTTTACTTGTATCATGAGGTCAAAGTTGACATATAAAATAACCAGTAACGTCCAAATTAACTTAATAGTAATTAGCGATGTTGCGCTCAATACTTAACCGGATTTAACCGGGGATGGATGAACTCTAGGTTAATGTAAACTTAACTAACATTAAGAACCGGTAATTTGCGGTAAAAAGTAACTCATTATGATTTGATGTTTTTGTAACTTTCTTGTGGTCAGATGTTCCGAATATATCTCATATCTAGCACGTCAGTAGATGATGGTTGGATTTTTTCCTACGTTTTTTGTGTTTTCCCAAATAGCTATTGGAATGGAATTATAGGATATTAACCACATTTTTTTGTAATGCTACGCAAAAATGGCTACGTAAAGGAGCAAAACAACAAAGTTTTTGTGGTGAGGTTTCTGTTTTGTTTAAATTTAACAGTCATAGATATGCAAAACAAAAAACCTTGATCTAGCCATTTTAGAAGATATTTTTTAATTAATTTGGCTTCCTTTTAAGTATTTGAGTAGGTAAGGAAAAACTGAAATCTAAGTTTTATTTATTGATAAATAACGTCCAATTAAGAAATTTAACTCAATAAATATTAGTAACTAAGTACTATTGCGATAGGTGCACAGAAAAATATAAGCAAGGAAGTAAAGTAAATAGCTATAATATAAGTTATGAAACTTCCGTCGCTATGTCTAAAGTCTGGTTCACACTTTGATTAGTGCGAGTTCAGGTAATTAGTGTGAGTGCAGGTGTGTAGTGCGAGTAGTGTCCAATTCACTGTTTCTGTCCAAGACGTGTTAAGTGGCAGGCACGCTGCGAGTGAGGGGGAAGGGAGGGCGCGCGGGACGTGGCTACTCGCAGTCCACTCGCAAAAAAATAGAACACGCTTCTATTCACTTTACTACACAGCCAACTAATCACTTGCACTAATCAGTCGCTGTTCACACCTAGTCACTAAGCAATTGCACTAATCACCTGCACTCGCACTAATCAAAGTGTGAACCATGCTTAATAGAAATAGATTTTTTTTAGATAAAATAAAACTATTTTGTAGATAATAGGTACAATAAAATGTATCTTAGTAATTATATTATACTTACCTACTAAAAATATTAATTAGATACCTCATTGTAATAAGACGTCGTTGCTTTATTTCTTTAAGTATTAATATTATTCAAGTAAATATTAACCTTTTTTAATATACCTACCTACTAAATAATATTTTTAATTACTCATTCAGAGTATCAATAATAATGTTTTTTTTTTTAAATTTAATGTTTTATGACTTATTATGTAGGTAGATATACTAATTATGATATGCAAGAGAAGTAATTAGGTATACTATTTGTAAGCTACGAGTAATATAAGCGTGCAGAACAACGTGCTTCAAAGCTAAGTACTATTTTTGTGGAGGTGCTAAGTGGTACTACGGATGTACCGAGTGTCATAAAGGTATTTATCTAATTGTCTTTCTGACTGCCAAGAGTTACTCTACCAAGTTTTACTTAAATGTCCTCAAATTCCGTTTTGCTCAACTTACAGAAGTGTCAGATCCTACTAATATTATAAACGTGAAATTTGTATGTATGTATGTATGTATGTATGGATGGATGGATGGATGGATGGATGGATGGATGGATGTATGGATGGATGGATGGATGGATGGATGGATGGATGGATGGATGGATGGATGGATGGATGGATGTTTGTTACTATTTCACGCCAGAACGGCTGAACAGATCTGGATGAAATTCGGCACAGAGATAGATTATAGTCTAAAATAGGACATAGGATACTTTTTAACCGCGGGTGAAACCGCGGGGCGCAGCTAGTACTAAATATGTATATTCGGGACATTTTTGTACTCACGGTCGTCTGACCCCAAACTAAGCAAAGATACATACATACATATCGTCACGCCTTTCACTCGAAGAGGCTGGCAGAGGTGTAATACCTGCATACCCACACTTCGCCGGACGATATTCAGTCCCAAATGTGACAGAGGGTGAGCCTGTCGCCATACACCGGGCTCCAGTTATGTAGCAGATGACATACAAATCATACAATAGGTACGCACATATGATCACATACATCTAAGCAAAGATAGTACTAATAAATAAGTTGAAATAAGAGCTTGAAAGCTCCAGGTATATGTATAAAATTAAAGATTCATAACAACTATAAACAAAAAGGTAGGTACGAAGGTAAGGTAAACATTAAACCAAGAGTTAAAAATAAACGAAAGAGTAAAAAATATCGTGGAGGCTCCACACATAAATAAAAAAAGTGTAGTAAACAGTTATTTTAGTACGTTTCAATTATATAGATGCCAAACAAACTATATTTAGTTAAGTAAAATCTATAAATAACTGTAGTAAAAATAAACTGAAAATTGAATCTACTACTAGCTCCATCTATTGAGACGGGTGTAATAACTCGTAATAGAACCTGCCGTTTATTACAAAATTTGAAATTAGAACAGCTATGGTATGTACGTATTGGATGGTAGTCTAATAGTTATCTAATAGATGGCGCTATAAGCGCGTGCAACCGGTAACCAGTTGATGAGGAAACCCGCCGCCGTTAGGTTTCGCAGGCCGTAACCGTAGACCGTAGCTTTTACAATGAACGTTAGAGTTTAGATAACTTTGCGATAGATGTCGCTACTAGTCTCTACAACGGAGTTTAAAATTTTAAAAGTGACGAGCTTCATATCTCTGTTGTCCGTTAACGCCATAGTATTTATTATCTTATTATCTATAAATTACGTGTCACGTTGTTTGTCCGCTATAGACTCCTAAACTACTTAGCCGATTTCAATCAAATTTGCACACCGTGTGGAGTTCGATCTAACTTATGAGATAGGATAGCTCACATATATTTATATAAATAATAAACGCGAACGAAGTCGGGTGACAGCTAGTTTTAAATAAAAAGCAAAAAGCAGAACCTATGTACCACAAGTGGCTCAGTGAGCTTAAGACCTCGTGAAAACGTAAAAAAAATGTCTCTGCCTTCAGTTTTTGGATTTTTTTTTAAATGGCTGTCTCTGCTATAAAATGAAAATAAAAAATAATATTATAATTATCAAACCTGCTCACAAAATTTTACAAGAATCGGTTGAAAAATGCGACCTGGAGGAGGACAGCCGGACAGACGCTGGACGAAAGCATTTTTGCCAAACCTGAAACAGAGACGCTTTGCTCGCTTACGTTCATTCGATCAAAAAGTGCAGACACAAAGACAAATATTATATATTTGATGTGAGTCTTTCTAACCTGAAAAATTATGAAGGTTTTTTGGAAAAAATTGAATAAGATTACAAATAGCATCAGAGTTTTAGAGTAAGTACTTACAAATTTCAAAACCAAAAGGTGATCTCTCCAACGAAACACTCATTTTCGTTTCTATATAGGTACCTGTGGTATACATATTTGAATACGTAGATCAGTTTTGCAACCGCAAACAATTATAGCCAAGAAGCTAGCAATTAGGTACATAGGCGCTGGCGATTAACATTCGAAAACGACAGTAGATGGGTCAGTAAACAATTGACTCATCTACCGCTACATTTCATTCGCCCGCGCCAACTAATTAACGAAATGAAGTGCACCAAAAACAAATACAATTCAAAACTTAGTAACCCTTCTAATATCCGATAACATACCTTTAATTGCATATGTATACATAAGTCGGTACACATTCCGTTGTCAAAGTTTGCTGTCCAGTCTGTCCATCGCGAGGGCACTCTGCGGCTAGCGGCCGCTAATCAAATTAAGCTGGGATACTGCCGCTCGGTATGGTGGCGACAGCTTTTTATTGTAGCAAAAATAAATTTATGTTATATAAAAAAAAAAAGAGATTAAGTTGGCTAGTTTGTATGTGGGTGTAATCTCCGGAATTAATAGTCCTATAAAAAAAAGATGTGTTACGAATAATAAGTTGATAATCATTGAAGCGAGCTGATACTTAAGAAAAGCCAAGGACAGAAACTTGTCATATAATAAAGCTACATATTATGGTATTCTTAAACTAGAAAAAATTAAACGTAGTGTTAAGTAATACATTTTTGGATGAGTTCTGTATTGACTTCTTTTTCCCCATGGTGGAAATGTTATTTTATTCAAACAAAAGACATTACTACAAACAATATTAAATCATTCCAATATTAATGTCATTATAGTTAAAGTCATTTACAAGCCCAATTACAAAAATGTAAGCGACAAGTCATTTTATTTAATAATTCTCAGGTTTTAAACACTTCTTCACTAACCACTTTTTCAGATGTGAACAGAATCGTCTATAACGGATGTTCATTAGCTCTTCCGGAATAGAGTGAAAAATCAAGGCAGCCAAGTGAACACAGTTTTTCTTATACAGCTCGACTGTATAGATATACTTCTTAATCGCTGTTAAAAAAACTGGTATTCAGAAGCCCTCTCCACGCTAACAAGCGCTCTGGATATTCGGACGGGATATCAACGAGTGTGCAAACACTGCCCCAGCCCGCTTTGATTCGTCACGAGTGCTCGGCATACGTAAAAATGTCAATAGATACTTTTGATGTCATTGAAATTTTCAGAGCTGATATCAGATGCATATTTTTTAGTTAAGTCTTGTAGTATTGAGGTGTGTGTGTACACACACATTCACACACACCTCAGACTGTTTGTTACTTCTTCACGCTCAAACAGGTTGACGGATTTTGATACAGTTTGGTATAAAAGTAGAACACGCCGTGGATCAACACATTTCTAACCGTAGGTTACACCCCGTAGCTACAAATACATAATTTTGAATTAAAACTGATGGTTAGCTCATAACTAGTAGACAATAATACCTAGCATCCTCATTAAGAAACTATTCACACACTTAAGATCAAAATTATTCAGTCATAAATCTCGAAAATTTCCTAAGCTAAACACTTAACTTTATTAAATCTTAAGATATTGCTATAACAAAGCGTTATCTGAATAAGAAAAGACGTATAATAATAGAGAAAATTAATTATTCCACCCACTGGCATCGAGGGCAGCAATATCGTCTCTCTCTAAGACCAGCCTTAAATTTCCTAAACCCAGCTAAAATGAAATCGCTTCTCCAAGAAAAAGGGGTTTGTTTTAATGCCCATCACAAAATAAATGGCCGGAGACAATAATGTGGGATTCGCTCTTAGATATAAATTCGGTATAAAAATAAACTTTGTACTGTTTCAGGCTGGGTAGGGTTGTGCTCTGGTTTTGTTGATATTTTTACGGATCGACCTAGAAAGCTAAGCATACTATTTACATTTATACATATACCGCTTGGAAAGGCCTCCCACAAGGTCAACTGACGATTTGGCGAGGTTAGCGGGAAGCCGCTGCATGCGGGCAGCGCGGGTCGTTGTGGAGATCATTGGGGGAGGCCTTTGTCCAGCAGTGGACGTCTTTAGGGCTTACATGATGATGATAATGATAATATACCGCTTGCTTGGTACTAGCTTGGCTTCAGTACTTATTTAATTAAACTGAGCATGATTTAATGTTTTAATGTTGTAATTCGAGTTATATTATGATGGTTAAATTACCTTCCTCGATGACGTATATCTATCAGTAATCATTGCACTTAAATATTCCTATATTTATAAACAGGACATTCTATTACAAAATTTTAAAATGCTGGTCAAAGTATAAAAGTCAGGAAGCATGGAATTCAAATAAAAAGCTTAAGGCGTCTCCCAGATAGTCGCGCCAATGCAAAAGTCCATGGGCCACCACCAAGAAAGACGCCAGGCCGCGTCTTTCTAGGTGACGCCTTGAGATTACATTGAAATGTACTGGTATAAGTAATAAAAAATATCGACAACTTTTATTTGAAGTTGTCTCATCTCTAGTCGCTTAAGGCTGCCCACGAAAGAGTTGCGAGTGGTACGAACGAAAGGCAGGATGAACAAATAAATGAACCGATCGATCGATGGCCGCCGCTACCTCAGTTTAATTCCCTTCTTATAATAGGTGCGCTCCAATGATAATATTGAGCGCCTTTATTCATTCTGTTTTCACGAATAAGTCGAGAGAATTGTATTTATCTTGTGTTGAATACGAAGAGAGTTATATTTAGTAAGTTGGTTTTTGTCTTAGCTTCTGATCATTAAAATATAATATCTTTGTGAATCCGGAATCTCCTCCTTAAAAGGCAGACTCGTTACCACGGAGCGATACCAGTTGTTTAGTAGGTATAAGTAAAATGTAGTCATTAGGTTGTTGTAATGTTTGGGTACATGTTATTATGAAGTTGAGTATAAATCATGTTTAGAACCAAGAACCGTGTCTTGATGTTTCTATCGTTGTTCTTGTATAAAATATTACACTACGGAGTCTAACCAATTTATAAAAATCTAAGTTGAAATAAGTAGCAGCACTTAAGCTTTTAGATCTTTGAGACAGTACTTTTTGTTTGTTTTTGTATTCCGATACAGAACGTTCAAGCTCATTGAAATGGAAAAAACTCCCCTCAAATACTGAAAACGTTGTTGACACAGCTAAGTAGCCTCCCGCGACGCCTCGCTTCATTTGCATTTCTCTTAATCTTAGTTATGAATAAAGAAAAATTCCCGGCGACATTTTTAAGCGTTTTCGAGGCCTTAGCGAGGCGCGCCTAATGAAGAAAGGCGGTGGGATTAGGCAGCCGCGCTTTCGCGACATTACACTTTTAATTTGAACGAATCTTATTATTTTCTTTTGTTGATTTAAGCCCCCGAGTCGGGAGACGGGTCGAGACGTGACCTGCAGTGGAAAAATGCGATTGCCATCTAAAGCCAACCGTTTAAATGAACGAGATTGGGGCTTAAAAAGTATAATGGACGAGGGGGTGGAGACGCGCGGGTGGCGATCCGGGGGCGCAAGATGGCCGATTTGCGATTGAGATGAGACGGCCCGCACCCCTCCCCCCGCAAAGATCAAGCAATATAATTAAGTCGTTCCTTACATAAGTATACCTATAAGTACATAAGTATACATATCTATCCATGTAGCGATGATAAGCTTTTACCAATTTGTAGGTAACATTTTCTGAGATCCACTTGTTCTACTTATAATGTCTCAGGCCAAAGGACCGGAAAAATTTACAGCTTTTTTATACAAAGCCGAAAATCTGTTTCGAATGAATAGATAAACTCTTCTTATGATTCTGCAGGGACTCTGAAGCCAAAAACATAAATAGCTTTTTCATAATTTTGAAACATTTGAAATTAAATTACTCAAAGAGACTGCTACGAAATTGCGCCAAAAAGCTAGCTCGTAGCTCCGTAGCAAATCGCGTAGCTCGTAGACGGTGAGTAAACAAAGGCGCAAAAGTGTTTAAAATGAAGACTTTGTACCTAGACATGGATTTATCCAACGCTTAAGTATTCATAGTAACAGTCCAAGTCTTGCAGGCACCACTCTTCATCTAGAGAGAAGCTTTACTAAAACGTCTCTTACTTTTCGAGATCTATCTTTATTACAAGACATTGTAAAATCAGCTCTCTGTTTGCAGAAGGAAGAGCTGTTTTTCATTGTGAGATCTGATAACTTGTGGCAAAGTTTCCGAAGAGCTGGTTAAAGGCTATAGGTACAGCAGCGGGAGATCGCCGTCGCTTGAGATGACAAAGTTGATCTGGTCACGTAATGAAAAATGACAAAACTGCACTCCGAGCCGTGCTGGGTGCTCGGATCGGCGAATGAGAGCCTTCTCGTGATACCTACTTACTTACTATCTATTGGGTGGGGATATTGGTTTTCAGACGATGTGAAGGTAGATTTTAGATTGTTTTTCAGCTGCTATTGTCGTTACTGGCAGGAGGTACTGGTGATATATACTTAACGTCAAGGACTGATTAATGGACTAGATACTAGATACCTACTTTGGTTTTATGAAAATGCATAACTGTATACTTAAGCTTTTCTAAAGAAAAAGTTACTCGATCTCTTTGTTTGCGAGACCGTGCCGACCGCAGCTGATCTTTCAAAAGATGCACTAAAACTGTCTATCGGTTGATACAAAACAAAATATAGTAAAGCCCTTCTTTGAAGAGCTCTAGAATAAGGAAAAGTTGAGAAGTATCCGAGGGGTCGACCGCAACCCCACCTGGCGACCCAAAAAATATGGCATAAATGAGTCGAAACCCCCCCACGCAGCCGCGAAATTTCAGCCATACTTCCAAACCTATAATCCCTCATAATCACCTTTACAAAGCAAAGATTAAAAACGATTCTCGCGCCCTCTCTCGTCCCGTCGCTTTTATATGCGAGACAGCGAAAAGTAAGATTAAATCATTATTTTTCTTAAGCTCCTCTCGGTTTTTCTCCGCTCTAGTGGAACTTTTTTGCTTGGACTTTTGATGCGGACGATCAAAGACTTGTGTTCAAATTTACATAACATTCTTAAATAAATTGTGGGGCGGTGAGGCCACCATCCGCCACCCATGGGCCACCCATGGCCCGTGCTGTATCAACTTATTAATGCGAATTCCCGGATTGATGCTTAATGTAGTATTAATTTATTCGTCGGATTAGTGAAGTGCCATCGCATAATTTAAGCGGCAATATGCTCCGGTGGGTAAATCTGCTTGTCACATTAATCTGTACTCAATGCTGTTGCTATTAATTAATAATACAGTATCTTCCCACATACTTGCAGTAGCTATCCTTCATTCCTAAGCAGTTACTTATTGTTTTTTGTGCAACAATAGCCCGTCACTATTTTTACTGATAACAAAACTTTTTTGTGACTTTAAATTCTGTCTACAGTTACGTTGAACTTAATAGATTCCAAATAAATATAGCATGTATTTACTTGATAAAGTATGATAAACGAATACAAAGAACGTCTCGAAAATCTTCATTAAAATGTTTTAAAGTATTTTAATACTCGAAGCAGACTAAGAATCACTTTGTACTTATAAATACTTCGATAATTAAGGAGTCTCTAATTAGTAAATTCTCTTTCTGTTATACTTTGAAATTGTTTTTATTTATTAGTCTATTTACAAGTACTTTATCTTTTTATTGTAAGCTCTTTAGATTAGTCGTTCAGCTTGTAAGATTTGCAATATTATTGCTTAAGTACATTTCAAGTTTTTATTTGTATAGTATCAAATGTCTGCAAACATTTCGAATAAATGCATGTCAATTAGTAAATTTAGTACTTACAAAACTGCCAGTCCAAAAATCGTTATTGGCAAATTTTTTTTACTGAAATTTCGAACCTATAAATAAAGGCAGTATCAACTATAATCGTTTGTACTGAAGCTAATAATCTGTGTGCCGAGTTAAAAAATATCGATAACGCCAAACCGCTTTCTCCTAACACCGTCTGTTTGCATATGAACGTATCCTCGTAACTTATCTTACTTAAGCCGAAGTTAGTATTTAGTTAAAGCTAAGCGGCGCGCGCTAAGTTCTAGTTGTTTGCTCCAAGTGGTTGTTTGATTGTTTTAGGCGCAGGTAGTGTAGAGCCCCTGTGAAATATGTGGCTACTTACTGTTGGTAAGCCAAGTTTACTCGGCGCCGGCTTAAGTTTTACAACTTGAGACGTGTATGTGTGGAGTTGGGAAAAGCCGGAACGTTTTGCAGTCGTTTTCTATCGTCGATACTTCCGAGTAGATAGGTACTATTTTGGTAAGTAGCTAATTTTGTCTTTTAGTATTGAAATGACTTGGTGATTTTGTCTATCTGGTGGTAAGAGTCACGCTTTAAGAGTCCGGCGACCACTTTAGACTAACTTCGCATTGGCTTAAGGTTTTCTATAGCCATTTCGTCTAGAAGAAGACTACGAGCGAAGAGAGCAAGTAATGATACTGACGAGCCTCTAAAATTACCTACAGAGTGACAAACTGCAATTTCAATTTTTTTGTGACTTTTGCACTTCTGTAATCATTCTTAAATAACTAAGAATTTCGGTTGTATTATGGACTCATTTAAAAGCTAATGATTTAGACAATCTCCCTATGTAAAGGGATTTTGAATTTGCTTTGTCTATCTATTGAATAAATCAGTCTTACCCCTTACAAATGCGGATATTTTTAATAGCTCTATTTTCTCTTGAGGACGTTTTTGTAAAAAAAAAAACAAGAACACAGGGACGGAAATATAATTCATTTAATTGTACATGCTAAGTTTTATCATAATCTGACAATTGGTTTCCAAAAAATTTGACATGCGTGTTTGTATGGAAATTTCAGAGCGTTGCGGGACTCTTAACAACGGATATTACAAGTACTTATTGTACCTTACTGTAGTGTAAGTTAGTAATAGCCTTAAGTACTGTAAGTTAGATACATTTTGGCAGAATCGGAATTGCGAGTATTCATTTAAGATTGTATTAAAATTATAAGTTTTAAATATACAGTAATATATCTATTGAAAAATTGTGATAGTTTTTGGTAAGAATCTTGTCTAAATTATAAATGATATAATTGAGTTTGATTGTAATACGTTTTCTATTAGTTTGTTTGCTGCTCATGGAAGTGGAAGAAGCGAAAAATGTATGCCAGAATCGTAGCAAGTGAAGAGAAGTGGTCTCTGCCTACCTCTATGGGAATGAGGCGTGATTATATGTACCTATATGTATGGATGTAATAGTGTTAGCAAATAAATCTTGATAGGTTTTGAGCAGAAACACACTACCCCCTTACTATTAAATGTTGAATAGCCTCTAAATAGTTTTAGTGTTTCATATTTTTCTTTCTTTTAAGTGTTTAACTCGAAAAGACAAACCGTGGTCTAACTATTCCAAGGCTATACGACGTTGAATAGTAAGAAGGTAGTTTTGTACTTTCAAATTGATTTCAACAGAATAACGACTAAACAGAAAACAAAATAACGAGCTACGAGTATAATTATTCACTGCAAGCCATACAAAACTGTAGAGACGGCGCTCGGCAACATTAGTAGCTGCAGAGTTTTAATTTACAAAGTTACCGGTGACGTCGATGCTCCAATAGCCAATAAGTAAACACGGAACGTAAAGTCGGAGTATTTAACTTAATTTTTGTGCTTCCAGTCGAGCTAATTGAAGAGGCGCAGGGAAATGTCGTCACAAAAGAAGCACTTAGATGAATGAAAGGCACTCGACCGGTTTAAAATAAACTTATCTCTGGCGGGCAAGGGTTATAATGATTTGAGAGGTATAGTAATAATAATGTAATTGGCAGGTGGGTGCGTGGGGTGACGGCTGATTCAATAATGCCTCGTGCTTGCCAATAATGCGGCTGATTGAGTTTTTGAACCTTGCCGGAAGTTTTGCCGATAATACTGATTTTGACATTTTTGACATTTATGACGTATAATTTTGTTTGTTTGTTTTTTTTTTTTTTTTTAATGTAGAATAGGTCGTCGTTTGACCACCAACTCGCCTGATGTTAAGCGATGTTGTGGTCTAAGATGGAGCACGACGACCTATAAGGCACTTATTCACTCTAGCCTTGAAGTTTTGTAGAGTGAAGAAGTACAAAGACGGCAGTTGAGTGAGGTGCTACAAGTGTGCTACTGCTCAGACCCGTCTTCGGAACGGTTACACCGGACTACATCCCGAAACACGACTAGGTTTAGTTTCATTGTTTCATGTTGACATTTTTAAAGTTGATTTTTGCCATCACTATTTTTATTTGGTATTGACGTGTTGTATTTTATTATTAGATATTATTCTTTGACATTTTGTGTTTACTGAGTTTTGGCATTTTGATATTTTGTAGTGTATCCTAATCTAATTTTCGATTTTTACAAATTATTGCAACTAAAGATAGAAAAAAGATGTTGGTGGCGCCTAAGTTGTGAAGGGTTTGTCCGTAATTCTCGAAAGACGCCATTGCCTCACAGACGAATTTGCCCCAGTTGACCCTAATGGAAAATGAAGATGTAGAAACTCGTCAAAGTCTTATAGATAAGTTCCCACTGCAAGGACACCGACCTACCCTCGACCTATGTTCATTTTCCATCTTATGAATACTTGACTGCCTCGGTGACTCAGTTGGCAGTGAACCTGGCTTCTGAGCTTAGGGGAGTGGGTTCGATTCCCACCTAGGGCAAACATTTATGTGATGAATATTTGTGTTTGATCTTTGCCTGGGTGTTAATATCTATTTAAGTATGTACCTATTTGAAAATAGATGTGTACTTATGTATGTATATCAGTCTCTGGCAGCCATAGTACAAGTTTTGCTTAGTTTGGGGTCAGACGACCGTATATGAAAAATGTCCTGAATTTATTTATTTATTTAATGAAAAATGTGCGTATTATATGTCATCTGCTACATGATTGCAGCCCGGTGTATGGCGGCAGGCTCGCCCCCTGTCACATTTGGAACTGAATATCGTCCCGCGAATTGTGGGTGTTGTATTACACCTCTGCCAGCCCCCTCAGGGAAAAGACGTGACGATATGCTATGTTATGTTTAATGAAAAAATATGACAAAAATTGGTTGCCTGTAAAGTCGGTATACGGGCGAAAGTTTTACGTGACAACGACTTTTTATGTCTGTCTCTCTCGCTCTTAGGCAGGCTAACCTCGCGGGCGTGCCTCTCACTCGCTCTCATTGTGAGCGCATAACGTGAGCGGAGCGTAACGCAGTTTCTTGAAGTGTCACCCGGCAAACCAATTTATAAGACGTTGTCACGTCAAAAACTTTTAGTATTTAAACAGACTTTAGATTGCATTACAAAAACTCTACAATTCAACTTGAAGTTTTGTCTCAAGTCAGTAACTATGTCATTAATCACAGGCCTCGGTATTGTACCCCTATAGGTAGTCAGCAAGTCTCTGCTCAATACAAAACCTGTCGCTTGATATCGACGTGTCTATTGTGAGCACTTGGCCGGTATCGGTGTTGTGCAGTGGGCTGGCAGTGGCGATGCGACCTCTGTTGTGAGGAGTGTGTGATGAAGAACTACGAGTAAATCGAAAATGGGAACATTTTTGAGGGAAACGCTTTTGAAATAGAAGGCTTGGAAAATTTTAGAGGCTAGAAATGTTGCGAATTCGGAAACGTTATCATATATCTTTAAATGAGCAATTCTTGTATATATATATATAATTGAAATCTCGGAATCGGCTCCAACGATTTTCATACAAATTAGTGTATGGGGGTTTCGGGGGCGATAAATCGATCTAGCTAGGAATTATTTTTAGAAAATGACATTTTATTCGTGTTTTATCGATAATCAACTTAAACATAAACTTGGAAGAAAAATAACAAAAAGGAGGCGTTTGAGTAGTCTCAACTGAATAATATGACTCTTCCTGACATCTATTGGCGAATAATAATACTATTTTTTTGTGAGCAACTAATTGCTTTAACGACACAACAGCAGATGGCGTTCTTAAGTAACACGAAGTCAATGAGTGTTTGCTTTGAGGTTAGACTAAAATCAATTGTTTATTTATGTTATTTGTGTCTTCTTAATGCACGTGTTCACTTAAAAATGCCTAAACGATCTTGGAAAAAACGCTTATAGATGGATGTTTGTTACTCTTTCACGCGAGAACGGCTGAACAGATCTGGATAAAATTTGGCACAGAGATAGGTTATAGTCTAGAATAGCACATAGGACACTTTTTAGCTGCGGGTGAAACCGCAGGGCGCAGCTAGTAATTAATTAAAAGTGAATTTGTTTGTTACGCTTAACTACTCAACCGAACATAATGAAATTATTCATGAATACACGTTTTCTAGGATGTAGAAAGGAAATAAGGAAAAGGCGCCTTTCATCTCCGAAAAATTAACGGTTCCTGTACCCGCGGGTAAAATCGCGGGGAGCAGCTAGTAAGTTCTTGGACAAGTATACATTAAAAATTAAAAAAACATCCGACACCGATTTTCATCAACACCGTTTTTAATCAAACATAGCTAAGAACACTCCCGACTAATTCACCTAACAAACATGAAAATAAAATCAAAATCGGTTTATCCGTTTCGGAGCTACGATGCCACACACAGACAACCACACATACACATACACACACACACACACAAACACGCACACACACACACACACACACAGAGAGAGCGAGAGTCACGTTAAACTTATAACACTCCGTCGTTTCTGCGTCGGGGTTGAAAAAATAAATTATACTTACGGAATTTAAATTTGGCAGTATATTTAGTCGAAAACACACATCATGTTAGTAGTTGGTGCTCAGCGTTCTATACAACTTGTTTTATCGGACAAACTCTAAAATCGCAAAAGGCTGTTCAATACTTTTTAATACTTTTCCATAGAACAGCTGATTTAACTTGCCCCGATATAGATTCAAGGATTCACTTACAACTAACAATCGGTTAGTGTCCTATAGTATTTTATTGAATCAAAAATATAATTTGTACTCCGATTATTCAACAAGGTATTTTGAGTGAATGAAGTACAATGTACTGCTTGCACAAAGATCTATTGTACTTATCTAATTATTTTCATTCTCTTTGAACATTATGCGAGCTGAAGATTTCTGCAATCTTCACTAGTTCATTGACTTCGGTTACTGACTTTTTAAGCACGCCATGTAGCTTTAAGGTTATCACTCATTAGAGCGACCCGCACCGCCTCGCCTCGTGCCGTTACGTATTCTTTATATAGACTTCTATGGATATATGCGCTCACTACATCAACTCCGGATCGCTTCGGCGTAAGATATCAACGCGCGGACGGCGAGTGTACCACTCGGTGACGAGCCACCTCCCGCGAGTGGTACACGCGAGGACAAGTGACAATCGCTGACAGACTACTTGGAAATTCGTTGACTACGCAAGGTTCACTGGTTGACCACGCAGTCTCAACCCAGTGGACCACCAGTTGACCACCAGTCGAAGCGTTCCCGAGTCTCTCTAATGTGTGATAACCTTTATTCATTAAAAGCAAGGTCTAGAATTCCGAGAGTCGAGACACAACTACACCACTAGTCATTGCCACCGTCTTTTTCGAACTTGTTGTAAATTACTTATTCCGGTCTTGCTTACGTATCGATTGACGTCACTGTGTGTCACCCACGTGACCGTTTTTGCCGTGGAACTCTTTTCGAGGTATATTGTTATACCATGGCTTTATTAAATACTAGCTGCGCCCCGCAGTTCTACCCGTGGTTAAAAAGTAGCCTATATGTTATTGCAGGGTATAAACTACCTCCATACCACATTTTATTAAAATTCGTCCATCCGTTTGAGCGTGAAAAAATGTAACAAGCACGTACACTTACACACTCACAAATTTTCGCCTTTGTAATATTATACAGGGTTCTAGGTAACTTTTTTATGTAGAATAGGTCGGCGTTTGACCACCAACTCGCCTGATGTTAAGCGACGTTGTGGTCTAAGATGGAGCACGACGACCTATAAGGTACTTATTCACTCTAGCCTTGAAGTTTAGTAGAGTGAAGAAGTACAAAGACGGCAGTTGAATGAGGCGCTACAAGTGCGCTACTGCTCAGACCCGTCTTCGGAACGGTTACACCGGACCACATCCCGAAACACGACTGGGTCATTTCACGGCATGGCTAGGTCCGGTGGGTGGTAACTAGCCACGTAACTAGGTGGTAACTCACCATAAACCTCTTAAAAGTTCATTGTACTCATTAATATGAACAACTTTTAATATGAAGCCAATCCTGAAATCGCGTAAAAAAAAAGGTGTTCCATACAAAAAGTTTATTGGCTTCAGACAAAATAAAGGGAGTAGATGATTTGTTTTTCGCGATTTCAGAGTTTGCTGCACAGTAAAAGTTGTTTATATTGATGAGTACAAACCCTTAAACGGTTATAGGTAAGTTACCTATAACCCTGTATTTACTGTGACTGTGATTTTTCCACGAAAGAGCAGAATTAACATAATAAATCTGTTTGGTTCCATCAATCAAGGCCCAGATGACTTCTTTCAAAGGTCTTCTTAAGCCCTCGCTTTCATGACATTTTCCACGGGACAATGGTAATTATACAGATATTTTCAGTGTAGGATAAAAAGTACAATTAAATGTTCGTAAAGATTCGTTTATCCTTTGTTTTTTTTAAATAAAATTTTGTAAATTTTTACTTACCTTTTTTCCATTTTTTTTTCAAAATGTTTTTATTAGCTTCTTATACTCGTAGTTAACATGGTTATGGCCTTTTTCTGGTAATTTAAAAACCTTTATTAGGAGACCGCTCTTTCGTTGTTTTCTCTACATATAAAAATGAATCACTATTTCCCTTGGTCATCGCATCACGCGTGAACAGATGGAACAGATGGGGGCTGAGCTACCCATGCACGTCCGTAGGAGTGTACTCCATTCTGATTCCCTACACGTGGTCCCCGGGTAGTGCTAACCGGGTAGCAAACTCTGGTGGGAGGCTTCGGCCGTGGCTAGTTACCACCCACCGGACCAAGCCATGCCGTGAAATGACCTAGTCGTGTTTCGGGATGTAGTCCGGTGTAACCGTTCCGAAGACGGGTCTGAGCAGTAGCGCGCTTGTAGCTCCTCACTCAACTGCCGTCTTTGTACTTCTTCACTCTACAAAACTTCAATGCTAGAGTGAATAAGTACCCTATAGGTCGTCGTGCTCCATCTTAGACCACAACGTCGCTTAACATCAGGCGAGTTGGTGGTCAAACGCCGACCTATTTTACATTAAAAAAAAAAAACATTTTAGCAAATTTTTTTTTGTTGTGTTTATTATTGCCAGGAGAAGGATCTTATGAAAGAAAAAATTAAATTAAAAAAGAAAAAAATAATTAAAACGTATGCTTAAAACTGAAATGGGTAATCATATTTTTCTTTGTGTTTCATAGTAAAATATTCATTTAAAATATAGATAAATCAGTGTTTATTTAAAATTTAAAAGTACCTACATACTCGTATTCTACATATTGTAAATGTAAAATGGGTAATAATATTTTTCTTTGTGTTTTATAGTAAAATCACGATAATCAGTATGTATTTAAAATTTAAAAGTATCTACATATTGTTAATGTTAAAACAAGTTGAGCTCGGCCTCAATTTAATCCGTGACGTCTAATGTAGTGACTAGTGACTAATCAAGATGCCTTCGAGCCGCGATGGCGCGTACGAGTGAGACGCACAATACGGCACCGAAGGTAGTGAAGGCATCACACTTTCACCCACTTAAAGAGCATTGAAGCTAGCATATAATCTGTGACGCGGTTTAACCTCATTAGCTACGTATTTATATGAGCAGTCGTTTATATGTATCGAACAACGTAAGCGGCTCGTTGGTCTAGGGGTATGATTCTCGCTTTGGGTGCGAGAGGTCCCGGGTTCAAATCCCGGACGAGCCCAATTCTGTACAGTTTTGCCCCGTTTTGGTCTGTACCCAAGCTAAGCTTTGCCTGGTCTTGCAGCAGAAATAATTGGAGAGATTTTCAAAGGGAATTGTTTGTAGATGTCGTTCGGCGAAGTCAGTTGAGAATTCCTTCAGTAATGGCGTCTCATTTATGTAGTTTTAATTCCGCCATTCCTTAGCTTGAAGCTGGGATCTTATTTCATTAGCCGGCCGCGAGGAGCGAGCGCCAGCCATTTAGCTCGCAAGCTGCGGAGCTCTCTGGTGAGGGCTTGGTGAGGAGGGAAGACTTAAAAAAAGATCACAATATATTTTTGTCAAAAAAAGAACATAGAAAGAGTGAAATGCGATGGGGTAGGACATGGGTCAAAATAGACTTCATAAAAAAGTTAGATAGGCATAGATTAAACACAAGTTAGATAGAGTTAATATAAACCCATATACTCGTAATAAATGTCCAGAAAATGTTGCGTTTGATACCAGTAGGTCCTTCTATTTTTTACCCGACAGCGCAAGGAGGGTTATGTTTTTAGAGTGTATGTATGTATATGTCAATTTTGTATGTATCCATGAGGCTTCTTTACCATGTCCTACAGCCTAAACAGCTTGATGTACTTCGACATGTGGTGCCATTTGAATCGTCTTGATAGTGGAAGTGACATAGAGTACAACATTTTAGTTATTCATAGACTATTATACTCGTTACTACATTTTGCAGTCCATTTTTTTGTTTATCTTTCAAACTTAAAGTCAAAGTAAAAATATTTTTATTCAATTGGATATCAGAGATACATCTACAAACGTCAAAGTTTTATAATAGACTCGATCGCCTTGTTTATATTATATCTACGTACTAGTGGCTACTTGGCGAAAGTGGAAGGCTCCAGACTTCTTTGTCTTCTAAATAATTGTTAACCTTACAATAATGTTACTTGTTTAAATTTGAAATGCAAACTGCAGTCTCGCCGAAACATCTTGAGACAAGCCGAGAGCGTGGGCTGTAGAGCGCTCATTGGGTCTCCCTCACTCCACGTCAAACTCTAGCCAACCTCTGGAAAGGTTAGACTTCCAAGAATGCGCAATGGTATAAAAGAATTCAATTTTCCCAACCCGCTACGTACTCTCAGCCCTCACCCTAAAACAACTCTGTGCTGTAAATACGAACTAAATTGTGTACGGCTCATGCTAGATACTTGATCTGTTTATGTTTAACTTGCCTTCTGTGTCGCGTCTTTTAATAACATTGGAACTGGCGAAATTCACTTTTTAATTCGCTCCATAAGCGGGTACTGGAGTTGTGGTGTGGAGGGTGTGGTGTTGGAGGCGTATGTTGCAAATTCCATGGACCGCACGCCGAACCAATCTGTCGATTCTGAAAGAACTCGGAATAACCGTAAGTAAGGCTGTCCGCTATCTGCTCTCAGCAGATACTCAAATATTTCGGACAAATCGCTCGTCGAAATCCTGACATCCTGGAAAAGCTAATGGTAGTTGGTCAGGTCGACGGGAAAAGACCACGCGGGCACTCAAACACTCAACACAAAAATGTTAAAATATACAGAAATGATTTTACTATCGTGAAATTTAATTTACCGCGCCAAAATCAGGGTTCCGTGATGAGCGTAAAATCTACGGCATGACGTCAGTCCTAGCATAGTCAACACGTAGGGCTGGAGCTCACAACAGCAAGGCACGGAACGACGCAGCAACGGATGTTTTTTCTTGTACAAATAATTTTTAACCTTATTTCAATGAGGTAGGTTTGCACTACCGTTTCCTAATTTGAACACGAATAGACCGAAACGTTTCATTCACACGATGCCGCGGAATGCTGTGGCGACATTTAATGGGCTTCACTATAGAGCAGTACAGTGAAATTCTAAATTCTGAATGAGTGAGTGAAATTCGATTACTTTCGCCACGAGGCGGGAATCCACGGCACAGGATCTTTCAGCACGCCGACGCGTGCCGTAGCGCACCGTCAGTGAGAGCCGGCCCTTATTGGAGTGACGTCACTACGAGCTTATTGGTGGTTGAAATTACGTTCCTTACCTTTAGTAATTTGGAATTTAAAATTCTACTAATATTATAATCGCGAAAGTTTGTAAGAATGTTTGTTACTCTTTCAGGCCAGAACGGCTGAACAGATCTGGATGATGTTTGGCACAGAGATAGATTATAGTCTAGAATAGCACATAGGATACTTTTAACCGCAGGTGAAACCGCGGGGCGCATCTAGTTTTGTATAAAGACAATTGTTATTCATTAAACATACTCGTATCACCGTAGTACATTGTACCATATTATTCCTTATTAAGTTATTAACACAATTTATCATCAAAAATTTGATGCAAGTTCTCTTTTGAATTTAAAAATAATTATTTTCGAAATTTCGAAGACTTACTTGTTCCGATACAAAATTAATCCCGAAGCGCTTTTCTACTTACGTCGTTAAAAGCATTTCCAATCTATTTTTTTACGTAAGCACATTTAAGCCACAAAAATAATGGGGCTCAGAAACCATTGTGACTGTATTCCAACTGACACTCTCTGATTGATGCCATTTTTAATTAGATTTCTTATTGTCAACAACTCATAAATCTTACAGCTAACAAAAGTAAGGAAATTCATTAGGAGTGAGATTTTTCACAAGAAAAGCTTTTGCAATAAGCACGAAGCCTGAATGAAAAGCCTTATAATTGAAAAATTCAGTGAAACATTAAGTAGAACTAGAAAGACAATTAATCCACTTATCGAAACAGTTTATAGGAGCATCGAGTTTATTGTATAGCTAATGAAAGGCAGCAGACTTAAAGTGGTTATAAAAGCGACTGCCCTCTCCGACTTGCCAAAGGCTCTGCGTTCGAAATTTACGATTGTAAATAGGACATCCAGTTTGTTTACTTATGACCGAGTAATTCGTAAAATCCGTATAATTACCGGCATTAAGATGATTCTGCCCCTCGAAGAACCGCGGCGAAGGAAGCGCCCCAAAGTACTCGGAATGTTAAAACATTCAAATGTCCGCGAGACTTCTAAAGTTGTGGTTATAAATTTTCGAAGGAGATTACAATTGTGGAAAGTAAATAGATTGTGGCTTTAAAAAGCTAAAACAGGGCTCGTCCGGGATTCGAACTACGAGGACCGGGCGCGGGAGGAACGGGAATCATGCTTTTACGGGTGACATTCGCTAGCTGGCGAAGAATCGAGCCCAACCAAAATGGAGTGGTCGACTCAGATAAATAATATGATTTTTTAGTTGGTCAGTCGCTGCCTAACCCAGAAATGTGGCAAGTAAGTATGGTGGCGGTGACAAAAAAAAGTGTACCATAAAATAACATATTGTTGTGACAAACAACAATGAAAAAAAAATCGGGACATTTTCACACTTGGCCATCTGACCCCAAACTAAGCAAAGCTTGTGCTGTGGCTGCCAGAGACTGATATACATACATACATTTTAAAATACACACATAAATACGTATTAACACCCAGACATAGAACAAACACAAATGTTTATCACACGAATGTTTTGCCCTAGGTGGAAATCGAACCCACATCCCCAAGCTCAGAAGGCAGGTTCACTACCAACTGAACCACCGAGGTAGTTAAATACTCGTGACGTTCGACATTATCATTTAAAAGGTACTCGTAATACGACACACGGTTCGTTTATCAAATAATGTTTTTCAACCACCATATCTCTCGTTCCTTAACTTGACCAAGAACCACTCCACTTTATACTAAAAGTAGGTGTTCCCATGTTTTATGATGAAGGTATAATACTTACTTACTTAGTTTTGTTACAAGTAATGTGTTACAAATGACAATTCGTAATGGTATATGTATCCGTATTCGTAATGAGTAGCGTATGAACTGGTATGAATGAACATGAGTTTATAAGCGTTAATCTTTTGGAAAAGTATTTTAGTGTTTGACTTTGATAACCAATATATTTTATTAGACTTTATTTAGTAGACCGGAATGATCACAACGAAGAGATATAACCAAGATCTAAGGTGTAGGTAGTTAGTTAGTCAATTATTTATAAAAATAAAGTGATCAAAATACATTTAAAATTAATAACATTCATTACGTACTTGGGTATTAAATCGAAACATTGAATCACAGTCTATGCAATATTTCATAGAAATGCTCTGATTTTCTCGTTACACGGCATTTAAAAGGGAACTAATATGCTGCAGATCGCAACTGAAAATTAAAGTATTAAAATAATAAAGACGCGTTAATTTTTTAGACGTGTTCTGATTCGTCTTCTAGGAGAAGACATTTACGTGACAGAAAGTACCACATCCTCGCAGTTTGTATGAAAAATAATATGGTTTTGTTCGGGTGATTCGGTTAACGTCCATCATTTACAGATGGCATTTTGGTAGGAAACCCACTCACTATACTTTAAAGTCGTGAACATCCGCGAATTCCGTTTTTGGTCATTAGGATTGGCGATTAGGCACTTTCGCCGGCATTCGTAAATAGTGTAGCAATCACAGACCTAACATTTCTTACTTCAAAAATGTTTGGTAGCAGTATATAGTGGTAATTTGTTTGAGTCAGTACACGAAACATGTAACCAAAGACAAAAAAATCGACATCGAAACAACCATGAGGCATTCCAGGAGCAAACACGTAATGACGTCACTCGTCATCGTCATCCGTCTCTTTCGCACTATTTGTAAATGACATATTTCGGTCCTTAGCATCGGTTGACGTCACCGGAACGTCCGGACCGACGTGTTGCCCACGTGACCGGAATGCACGAAATTAACCGAATCCATTTGGGGGCTTACCACAAGCTTTGGACGTTACGAAAACTTTTTTCGTTTTCGTTTGGCTCCGTCCATTTCAATAAAACGCACCTGGCGGAAACGTTAAGGAACTAGGCTAAATGTATGGAGCCAAACGAAAACGAAAAAAGTTTTCGTTAGCTATCAAAACTAGCTGTAAGTCTCCTGGCGGAGCATATTATAATACCATGGTAACAACTAAGCGTCATTTTATTCCATTCCCAGGCAATGTTTGCGCTCGATTGATAGGAAACGGCGGCCAATCTTCAGAGAGCGCGGCTAATGATTCGCTAACGATTCGGTACATGTTTACATTTTAATGCAGCCAAGATTATTTCCTTTGAGGGGCTCTAACGCGATTCTTACGATGCTGTAGATAAGCGGGGAAGATTGTTAGGGACGTATTGATTTTGGTTTTTTGACTGAAAATTAATGACTAAATTATTTTTCGTTATGAACATTTGGTTACGTGAATGTTAACTAGATAAATAAGTGAGATAAGATTTCATTGAAAAGGCAAATTACACCGGCATAACATTGATATCGTAGGTCATAATAAGTTGTCTTGATTGGAACGCTAGAAAAAGAAAAATCTATTAAGCTCATTGATGGCAACCTCTTTTTTTCTCTCAAATCAAATTTCTCTCTTATCAAATTCTATTTTCGACCGAGCACGCGTTGGCGAGCGAAGCGTCTTTTCTTCCGCTTCAACAAAAATGCTTTCGTACTCGTATGTCCAAATTCTGTCTGGATTTCCGTCCGGATCTCTACATTTAGGTCGCATTTCTGAACCGTTCTCTCGGAAATTTGTGAGTAGGTTCGATAATTATATAGATTTTTTATTGAAAAATTACAATACAACTTTATTGCACACCAAAAGACTACATGACTAAAAAATGAAAATGATGTAATTATCGAACCTGTTCACAAAATTTCTCGAAAATCGGTTGACGAATGCAACCTGTAGAGGATGACAGACAACGGCCGCGTGGTCTCCAGTTCACAGAGCTACTAGTCAACTTAAGTCACTTTGGAATAAAATAGGTTGAATGCCAGGTAATCAAAGTCCAGAAATTGATCTTGCCTGTTCTGCTGAGTAGAGGCTCTTTATCCAAGGCGGTCGAGTCTATTACAAAAAACTTTGACGTTCATAAGAGTATCTTTGATACTCAAATTGAATAAAAACATTTTGACTTTGACTTTGATCGCCTAAAACATTCACAGTTGCTAAGTAAAACCTATAAAAATAAGACCAGCATAAACAAAACGCAAAACGAAAATCTTATGAATGCTAAGTAAACGAGTACACGTACAGATATTTACTACGTATGCACCTGTGTGGAAGAAAAGAACCTATTAGATTCATTCGCGTTTATAAACATCGGAGACGTTTATAGCACACGACACGATCGCAATTTTATTGCCTTCACGAAAAGATAACTTTATTTTGCGATAAAATAATTAAAATATACAGCCGGTTAAGAGAAAACCAGTTAGATTCGTGCTTTTCTCTATTGTAAATGTATACTAGTGTCATATTTCAATATGTTATACAATTTTATATGTAGTTATGACACGTGGTCGTGTAATTATTAGGTAAAGTCGGCCAAGTATCGCTCTCTCTGTTTCAAACTTGCAATAACCCTTAGCAATAAACTTTGTTTAGGCTCGAAATAGATAAACACAGTTTTGTCTTTTTCGATCTAGGTAATAAAAATACATTCATAACATTTCGTCACGCATTCCCCTTTAAGGGGCTGGCAGAGGTGTAATACAACACCCACACTTCGCCGGACGATATTCAGTCCCAAATGTGACAGGGGGTGAGTCAGTCGCCATACATGGGGCTCCAGTCAAGGTGCAGGTAACATACAATACGCAAAAATATTCATACAATGAACAAATTGGTGCGTGCCGTCGGCTAGGATTGAACCCGCTCCTTCTGGTTTGAGAGACCTTCTTCAACTAGGCTATCATCGCACTAATTCTTTATTAAAAAAATAAATTAAAAAAACACTGTACTAACCTTTAACGATACCGACGCTTACAAAGTTTATTCCTCAGGTATTTATTAAGGTTATTATCCATATCCATAGGTATATCTCATATGGTTTCCCTCGCTTACTTTTCTTCTCCATTTTACTCTAAACTCGTCACCGTCTTCTGCAACCAGTATTATAGATTGTTTCCCGTAAATCGTGCCGTGTAAACAGTCCCGCGCCGTCTCTGCACCATCTCTCTCCGAGTAAGTAAAACACGCCTGTATTCTGTATTGTGGCGGTTCATATTATTTGTATCGTCAAATTATTCGCGCAGCATCTGCGCCCGTTCCGCTTTCTCAATAATAAAGTTCCTTTTAAGCGCAATTCGTATGTGAGATACGACGAATGAAGCTCAATAAAGTGTATTAGGAACGTATTGCAAATAGAAATTGTTTGAAATACACACGTTACAGATAGAATTATGATGGCGAAAAAATATGGCTCGGACGAATATTCATTACCTTTTAGTAGCTTTTACCAATTCAAATTTCTTTTTTATGGAAATTAGTTATGGGAGTTCTGTCGCCTACACTAAAGGGAAACGTCAGTGCCCTTCATACATACATACATACATATATAGGCAGATACCACTTCTCTCCACTTGCTACGATCCTGGCGTATGCCAGAATCATAGCAAGTGATCTTTCGCTTCTTCTTTTCACTTTCATGAGTCTTTTCATACACGCTCGTAGGTTACGGGTACTCTTGACCTGGCCTTTCTTTAAGACGTCTTCAATTTGTAGTGCCCATCATCTCAACAATAATTTCGTCCATTATTTTAGCGCCATAAACTGTGTGGGCACACTTAAAAGGTTCTACGTCAATGCCCGTTGCAAAATTAACGCGACAACTTGTAGCCAAACTAACGTTCATCATGGCTATAATTTATCGGTCTATTCCGTTAGTGTGGCCGCCATCATGGTACGTCATACGACGGTGTGGCTGAAGTTGGAGTATCTAACGAATTGTACTTAAGTATCTATGTATGAGTAAGTTAGCGAATGACAGCCTAGTCGAAGAAGGCCTGCCTCTCAAGCCAGAGGGAGCGGGTTCGAACCCAGCCGACGGCACGCACCAATTTGTTCATTGTGAGACCATATGTGCGTATGTATGTCATCTGCTAGATGACTGGAGCCCGGTGTATGGCGACAGGCTCGCCCTCTATCATATTGGGACTGAATATAGTCCGGCGAATTGTGGGTGTTGTATTACACCTATGCCAGCCCCCTCGGGGGAAAGGCGCGACGATATGAAACTTAAAAATTGTATTTGCATGAACTTCATGCCTGCAATTTTACAAGAGTTTCAAGTCCTATTTAAAACTATTTTTCGTGGCACGAAATATTGTCACCTTCTTTTTATCCATCTAGGGTGGAGTTGGCATTGAGAAACCTACCTAGTATATACATACTATCACGTCGCGCTTCAAATTTGTTTGTGTAGCGTTGACTCCGTTTTATAACCGAGCATCTGTATGACGTCAATACGTTATTGGTGGGAAAGAGGTTGACTAAAATAAATAGTTATATAACAGAAGTGTTCATTTGCTAACCGTTAATCAATTATTGTATTACGGGTAAACAATGTTGGTACACTTGTTTAAATTAAGAAATCCATAAAAAAACGTGGAAATAACATCTAAGTTAGTACAGGTTGTAACAAGCGGCTCGTTGGTCTAGGGGTATGATTCTCGCTTTGGGTGCGAGAGGTCCCGGGTTCAAATCCCGGACGAGCCCTGTTTTGTAGTTTTATGCGTTACAATGAAAGAGGGTGTAATTTTTGTCACCAGGATGTCGTACGAAGAAAACTGTGGGAGCGATGGGGTACAAAACAATGACAATGAAGTGGCTCAAAAATTTGCCCGTCTCTAAACAAATCTCTCCTCACATAAGTTGTACCTAAGCACAGTTAGTAGGTACATACAGTTTTCCGATGCTTAGTTTTTGGAATCAAGTGTTTCATATTTTTGTAACATAAAGCATTTAACTTTTAAATCATTGTTTAATTGTTTTTTGCTTCTTCAATTTACTACTTAATGAAGTTATTATTATTTTATTATTATTATTATTTTATTATTATTATTATTTTATTAGTGTTGGTGTCAGACGTAGTGTGTGTGGTGTGAGAAGTAAGTATTTATAGTTTATTAGTATTGGTGAACATACTTAGACAAAATAAGTGTCGATGCGTTGCCACTTACAGGCCTGATTTTTAATAAGACACGACATCTATAATAATAAGTTTAATAATAAGTTTTTATTTCGTGATCACAATCGTGTTGGTAACATTTAAAAAAAATAATACATTACTTGTTAAAGTTATTGTGAGTACCTTTAAGATCACTGTACCCTGTACTAGGTCTCGTCAGAGCCTGTATTACAAGGTGCAGTTTTATTTACAAGTTTTATGTACAAAATATGTGCGTATCATAACAAAATGACTACTCTAAACTCTATTATGTGTTCTATTTCAGTGTTTATCTTTAACTTTCTATGATGGGCATTGTTTGATCACATACATTCTGCCTCATGAAACATCGACGCGGTCTAGAACGGAGCACGCTTAGGTACGTCTTATTAGAAACCTGGCATCTGCCTATTTTACCATGATCCAAAAAAGAAGGGAGCATTTCGGGAGCAAACACGTAATGACGTCATTCGTCATCGTCATCCGTCTCTTTCGTACTATTTGTAAATGATATAATTCGGTCTTGCTTATGTTTCGTTTGACGTCACTACGTGTTGCCCACGTGACCGGAATGCTGTACCTGGCGGAGTATATTATTATACCATATATTTTCCGAACAATTTTGTCAATGTCAAAAAAATCCATAGCCAACATTTGTAACTACAGAACACGACGAATATTACTGCTTTCTAGTTGAATAATGCTAGGCGTTTATTTTCTTAAGTCCAGAACACACTCCCAATTGATCGCTTTCTATCCCCTCGCTAGTTCTAAGAAATCGTAATCTGAAATCAAAATTGGAGGTCCACATTAATTTAACAATATTCGCATGTTAGAGCGTGTTTGTTTAAGGGTAGGCAGGGTCAACATTAATGCAGCGGTCGCTGGACAAATAGCAAGTCATATTGGTGCAGACTTGGGAAGACGTAGATGTGACAGGCGCTATAATCTTTTAAACCGAAGGGACATGTTGTTTGATGATATTTCATGAGATAGGGTTACTTGTAATGCCCGCTCGATCTTAAATTTACTTATATTTCCTAAAACTACAAATAAAAGAAAAATATGCTTACGTTTTTGTTATTTCTTTGGTCTAGAAAATAGTATAGGTACTTTCTGTCTTATTTATTTGTGCAAGGAGCCTTCACATGGTCTACTGTGGTAATTAACTTCGTTAGGAAACTACTGGACACTTGCACTGAATATAAGAATTGCTCAAGTCCTTGTTCAGCTAGTTTAAACTGTTCCTAGGTAGCTCCTACCTAAATGTTCTTGGTTTAGAAGACTCTTAACTTTATGTGCCCGACAAGAGAATATTTTGCTAGGAGTAGATTAAACTAGTTAAACAAGGACTTATGCAATTCTTATTTTCAGTGCAAGTGGCCATAAACCTACTGAGGGCTGAGCTACCCACGTCCGTAGGAGTGTACTCTATTCTGATTCCCTACACGTGGTCCCCGGGTAGTGCTAACCGGGTAGCAAACTCTGGTGGGAGGCTTCGGCCGTGGCTGGTTACCACCCACCGGACCAAGCCATGCCGTGAAATGACCTAGTCGTGTTTCGGGATGTAGTCCGGTGTAACCGTTCCGAAGACGGGTCTGAGCAGTAGCACACTTGTAGTGCCTCACTCAACTGCCGTCTTTGTACTTCTTCACTCTACAAAATGTCAAGGCTAGAGTGAATAAGTACCTTATAGGTCGTCGTGCTTCATCTTAGACCACAACGTCGCTTAACATCAGGCGAGTTGGTGGTCAAACGCCGACCTATTCTTCATACAAAAAAAAAATACTAAGGAAACTTTTTAGTGTATTTATCAAGCAAGCATTCTATTTTTTTTTTCATCTTAAGTATTATAAGTATACTACGCGAGTTGGTAGGCTTCTTTAGTATTATATGTGGCCATATCTAAACATTTTAGACACTACAACCTTACCTGTAAGGCAGGTATTCACGCGGGGCGAATTTCCCGGAATCCAGCGATGATCCGGCGCATTCGAAATGATCCCAGCATCTCCATTAAATCCGCTCACTTTAATGCTAACCGTAACCAGCACGGCATACTGTTCAAAGTTGCTTAAGTACTTGCAGGATGCGTTAGGTCGTTTTTTAATTAAAACGTGTCATAGTTACCCTGATAAGATTGATCGAGTGGGGTAAGGAGACCAGATAATCTGGCGTTGGATAAAAAACCGGTGACTTGTCAAATTCGTCGCATTCTCCAGCAAGCAGTCGGAGGATCGGGCTTTGGATCCGTCATGGTTTTTAATGTCCTGATCGATTTTTGACGAATTTATGTAAAAAAGACCGATATTGTGGCAGCCTCAGATCAACCTAGAGAATAAGATGGCGCACGGCGTATGATCTAAGTGAAGCCAAAAATCATCCAAAAACTACGCTACTGTCGTATAGGTACACAACACTCACAATTTAAGCAAAAAATATACGCTACTCGCTTGGTCATTCTTACCTCGACATTATGTACACTGGTTTATGGTATAATTTCGTGTACTTAAATATAAGTACATACTGCATTATAAAAGTGTGGCCAGGACTACATTTTGAGACTCTTTTTAAGAACTGTGCAGTTTTGTTACAAGTCAATTTTGAAAAAGCATTAACATTAAACTCTTAGAAATATGTGCAGTTCTAAAATATTAAATCTCCTAAGGTTGCATATTGGGACGGAAATGGGTAACGTAGAGTTTGGGAATCAATATTAGTTTTCGTGCAATTGTAAAGGTTATTCATGGCAACATTACCACGCAAACACATTGAAAATGAATTGGCTTCAGCCAGATATAACGCAGTGTTCCATCTTTTCCTCTAGATTGATCTAAGACAGCATGTTACGAATAAGGTTACTTACTTTAAAGTCTTTATATATGCAAGTAAAAGTTATAGTTAGTTTTACTGTTACTCACTCACGTTTTAGTTTACTATTTTGTGGACGTATAAACGATTGCTTTTTGAAATAATTCTACAAAATCACATAACGCCAGGTTAGTAGGGGCGCCCCTATACGGGCCATATTTTTATTGCAATACTGGCCCGCTAATACTGGCAATATTGCCGACGGTAGCCCGGCCATCATTAGCCATTCTGGAAATATTTGACTAAATGGTTGGACCACACACTCAAAATATTGCCTGGCCACACTCAAAATATTGCCGGGCAAGTATTGCCGGCCACTATTGCAGTAAAAAATGGACCGTCTAGGAGCACCCTAAGGTCAAATGTCTAGCTTGTGAAAAAATCTACCATTTGAAAAATTTTAAGGCTTTTGTTACCATTTTGTACAGTTTACCAAATACCTATAGCATTCTATTATTATATGACAATATCCTTAGTATGTCATCTACTACATGACTGGAGCCCAGTGCCTCCTGTCACATTTGGGACTGAATATCATTCGGCGAAGTGTGGGTGTTGTATTACACCTCTGCCAGGCCCTTCGGGGGAAAGGCGTGACGGTATGTAGATATGTATTATTAGCAATATCAGCAGACATTTTCGTAAAAAAAATATATAATCTTAATGTATATACTCGTATATGCATGTCGACTTCGTCGGTTAAAAAGTACGAACACAGTTATTGTTTTTGTAAAGTCTTAGGTATATACAATTTCAATTCAGTCTCTGCAAACTGCGCAGAAAGTAGTAGAACTAGAAAGATATAACAAAGTGTCAAAAATTCAGTTCGCATGATCCTCAGGTAGATAAAGTCAAACATATCGTGACATTTCATTAATTATAATCCCAAATCTGTTTATTTTTTTATTCCAGCCCAATCTCCAATTCGCAGCGGGTGCAGCTATCCACGAAAACATCATAATAGACTCTATTCCAAAAGAAAAAGGTTGAAAGTAGAGACATATATCATGTCTAGGGATACCTTTGCATTGTCGTGATTGAAATCCATATCTCTGATGCGTTTTCTGTGACTTAAGGATTATTGATGATTTTGCGATTACTTGGCGATAAATGTGCGATGGGTTTGATATTTGTTACAAACGACCAATATCTTATTCCTTTTATGTTTTACGGTAGAGACTCTACTGTGTCGTTGGTAGAGTCTGTTCGGAAAGAGAACTATTGTGACGAAAACGGGAACTAATGTCTGAAACAAAACAAAATAATTTCTTGTCGAACAAAGCAAAGGAAAAAGCACAGTGGCACCCTCAAGTTCTACCATAGTTCTCTTTCTGATTAGACTAGCTACTTAGCTGGCTCCGAGCAGATCACCGTAAGTAAGTAATCTTAAATGGATGGCTACCCATCTAAAAACTTGACGAAGGGAGTGGAAAAGAGCATTTTTACCCGATTTCATAAATCAAAAATTAAAAAAAACCCCAACGCCAATTTTTATCAAACATAGCATCATTTTTAATCAAAATTTTCATGTAAGTAAATCTAATTTTAAAACATATACCTATTCAAATTTTAGTAATTGTGAATTTTAAAAATTAGTCAGTTTTAAATTTAATTAATTTGTTTGTGTCTATTTTATTTTTAAATGTGATTTTATGTTCATATTTTGTGTTGATATATGTGATGTGTGATTGAATTTCCTTTTGTAATTATGGACATGCTTTCCGAATTAAAATTATTATTATAGCTAAAACACACCCGAATCTTTCAAACGAAAAAAAAAACAAATTCAAAATCGATTCATCCGTTCAGCAGCTACGATGCCAAAGACACACACACACACACACACACGTCAAACTTATAACACCACGTCATTTTTGCGTTAGTGGTTAAAAATATTGTAGTCCAGTATTTTACTACTTGTTATTACTCGACTCTATTTTCATGACCTTAATGTTTTAATGAAGTTTGATAAGTTGAATGTTCTAGTTATTTGGTGTTGAACAACAATAAAATAAATTCGGGACACTTCCACACACGGTCGCCTGACACCAAACTAAGCAAAGCTTGTACTATGGCTGCCGGGGACTGATACACATACATAGATGTATTTTTAAATAAATACTTAAATAGATATTGACACCCAGACATAGAACAAACACTAATGTTCATCACATGAATGTTTGCTCTAGGTGGGAATCGAACCCACGCCCCCAAGCTCAGAAGGCAGGTTCACTAACAACTGAGCCACCGAGGCAGTCAAACAATGATTTATTATGTCTTCCTATCTGACACTAGAGCTAGCCTGGAACCTACTTAGCTGGCTATTAGCTAGGGTAGCTTTTTAAACTTTTAACAACATGATCATCATGATTTTATCCTTCTGATGTAAGTAAGCTATACCCTAACTTGCTAGTATACTTACATCAATAGGACAATTGAACTCATTATGTCAAAAGTTTATATAGACTAGGAAACAATGTCTCTGAAAACTGACCACGTTCAGAAACAAAACAATATCTTCTTGTTTAAAGTATCCAGTTAGTCATCCAACAAAACCATATCAGACAAAGTCGTGAGCGAGATTCTCTGTCGGAGGAATTAATCTTCCATAGCCTCAGTGCCGAGATAACAAATTTGCAGTGACACAGGGGGAGATCTCCCACCTCCCACTTCCCGGTACCCCACATTGTCTCACGAGGACGTAAGACTGGCTCGTATTATAGAGGCATAATATCTACTTACCTAGACTAATATACAGGATGTTAGATTAAGATGTAATGGCACTAATATGGATAAACGCGAATTTTTGGACGGATGACTGCATGGATGTTTATTACTCAATCGTGCAAGAACGGCTGAACCTATCTGGACGAAATTTAGCACAAAATAGATTGTATAGACTGAAAAAGCACTTAGGCTAGTTTTTCATCGCAAGCAACATAGTGCTGTGCAGCTAGTTATCAATGTTTCCAATTACAAATATAACATATCGTCACGCCTTTCCCCCGAAGAGGCTGGCAGAGGTGTAATACAACACCCATACTTCGCCGGACGATATTCAGTCCCAAATGTGACAGGGGCGAGTCTGTCATCATACACCGGGCTCCAATCATGTAGTACTTAGATGACATACTCTACGCACATATGCTCACACAATGAACAAATTGGTGCGTGCCGTCCAGCTGGGTTCGAACCCACTCCCTCTGGCTTGAGAGGCAGGCCTTCACCCAACTAGGCTGCCATCGCTTTTTCCAATTACAAACAAAAGGTTCAATCGACTTCAAACACCACTTTTTAATATAGGTCCTGGAGATACAATTAAAATTTCATGCCAGAAGTATTTTCGACAAGTGATGTAGAAATCCCATGGCATATCTTTGCTACCTTTCATAAAATAAGGCTCCAAAAAAAATGTACTGAAACCTTTAGCAGTAAATTAAAGCAGTAATTTTATTAAAAACCAACGCGGAATTAATGAGATAGACTGGACCTTTACTATTTCTTGCGGAACCTTAAAATCTATTGTGTATTGAGTATTTTACAAAATATCTTCTAATTGGTGTCTTTACTTAAGAAAGTAACACGCGCTAAACAGGTCGGGCAGAGCACATACACTTTATGGGAAGGTAGCTATAATGTATGACTAGATTCAACTTCATATTAGAATGTTACAAATAGTTACACAATACGTATGTACATACACCAAGCTATTTTCTGAACTTTTTTCTTTCAAGAAGCCTTGTTGGGAGAAGGTCCGCCTCTCAAGCCAGCGGGAGCGGGTTCGAACCCAGCCAACGGCACGCACCAATTTGTTAATTGTGTGAACATATGTGCGTAGTGTATGTCATCTGCTACATGACTGGAGCCCGGTGCTATGGCGACAGGCTCGCCCCCCGTCATATTTGGCACTGAATATCGTCTGGCGAAATGTGGGTGTTGTATTATACCTCTGCCAGCCCCCTCAGGGGAAAGGCGTGACGATATGTTATGTTATGTTTTTCTTTCACGAATTGAAAAGCTAGCAAACTAGTCCCTGAAGTAACGTAGTAGAGTTTACAACTATTTAATTTTAACAAAACATATCACGCTTTTCCCCCGAGGGGGCTGGCAGAGGTGTAATAAAACACCCTCACTTCGCCGGATGATATTCTGTCCCAAATGTGACAGCAGATGGCATACAATAAGAACAAATGTTCACACAATGACCAATTGGTGCGTGCCGTCGCGTCGGCTGGGTTTGAACCCGCTTCTTCTGGTTTGAGAGGCGGGTTTTCTCCAACTGGGCTATTATCGCTTTTTACTATTTAATATTAACATAACATATCGCCACGCCTTTCCCCCGAGGGAGTTGGCAGAGGTGTATAACACCCACACTTCGCCGAACTATACTCAGTCCCTAATGTGACAGGGGGCGAGCCTTTCGCCATACACTGGGCTCCAGTCATGTAGCAGATGACATACAATACGTGCCGTCAGCTGCGTTTGAACCCGCTCCCTCTGGCTTGAGAGGCGGGCCTTCTCCGGCTAGGCTATCATCGCTTTTTTAATTGTAAATGTACATAAACATAAAAAAGAAAATCTATGCCATAGAAGGTCAGCCTTCTCATTGCTTTCTAATATGACGAGGTACGCCATGACGTACTGAATACACGAGACGATCATACTAAGTAAGCCAAACGAAAGAAGACTCTTTATAAACAACTCTTACTAATAATGTATGTAATTGTAATTAATCTGAAATTGCGAGAATCAAAGTCAAGTCAGTCAAATTAGTCAAGTATGAAAAACGGTTTTGTAATTATGGATAAACACTTTATTTTCGGGATGGATAATTGAAGCTGTTCATAATATTGCCAGAATATAATCGTGCATATTTGTAGCCCCTCAGTTTCTTGCCTGTTCTTCTGAGTAGAGGCTTTTTGTCCGAACAAGGCGGTCGAGTCTATTTAAATAACTTTGACGTTCATAAGTGTATCTTTGATACCTAAATTGAATAAAAACATTTTCATTTCAGGTTTGTTTAATTCTTTTTAAAATTTAATTTTTTCAGGTACATTCATTAATTTTTTATTTTTTCAGGTTTGTTTAATTCTTTTAAATTTTAATTTTTTCAGGTACATAATTTTTTTTTTTTTTTTTTCAATTGCATTGTATAACGTTTAAAATTAGATTCAAATATCAATTTGTATAATTTTCTAGTAAATTTCATTAAATTAGTTTTAAAAAAAAATTTCAAAATTAGAATAAAAAATTCATGTTCCTCGATGTACTTAACGCGACGTTAAAGCGGAATTACACTAGATATTGTCCAAATAACAAGTTTAAAAACATTTTGACTTTGACTTTAGCCCAAGGTGATACTGGCAAACTTAAAATAAAAGCATCCTTTGTCGTTATACAGTTACAAAATTACTCATCTAAAAACCGCAGGTTTCTTAGCATGTTTCCTGTTCCAACGGCTAGCCAATAAATATGTGGATCACAATTCGTCCTACTATTGTTTTCCTTATGGAACCTTATTAGGGATGCCTACTGCGCACAGCTTCCTTGTTAGAATTTCGGCATACATTACGCGGCTAGCTTAGAACTAAACTAATAGGTTTTGAACTAGAAGTCTATATTTCTTACCCGACTGCGACGGAGACAAAAAGGAGGGTTATGTTTGACCTGCATGTAGGTAGATATCTGTTCTTATTCCCTTGTAAATTTCTTTTTTTTTTTGGGACACTTCCACACATGATCCCCTGACCCCAAACTAAGCAAAGCTTGTACTATGGCTGCCAGAGACTGCTATACATACTTAAATATTTTTAAATACATACTTTATTAACACCCAGACATAGAACAAACACAAATGTTCATCACATGAATGTTTGCGCTAGATGGGAATCGAACCCACGCCCCAAGCTCAGAAGGCAGGCTCACTACCAACTGAATAAATATTAAATAGATATGGATTGGTTTTGATGCATGATATAATCGATAGATAAAAGACAACCTTTATTGTGCTCATGGATAGTAAAGTTATAGGATATGAAAACATAAGTACATACACACATCAATTTTTATAGATAGGTATAGATACATAGAAGATTAGGTCAGTTTCAGTTCAGTTTCAGTTTCGGTTCGGTCAGTTTGTAATTCAACAGACGTATGTTACAGTTACGATAATACATGAACTTAATGAATGAGAAGCCTGAGGTATTTTTCCATTGAAAATAACAATGATTTGTTAAATAAATGGTAAACTCATTATGCTGAGTATTATAATATTATGTTTGGTTAGCTACAACGTTTTCTATTTGTTAAGTATTTATGTCATTACAAAGTTTTTTTTGGAACAAATATTTGAGCACTGTAGGTATACTCGATTAGTACGAGTGGGTGCTAACCTTACAATTTTTTTAAGGCGAAATTCTATGTTCTTTTATATTTATATTATAGAATATTCTATATTCTATCTTATAATCTAAAATGCAAGGTCTAGTTTGATTATGCTTCTGCGGGTCGAGAGTTGAGAACCCATATCACCCCTACGTAGGTGAGTGGGTGGAAAGGTCGTGACGTCACAAAACCTGTCTTTCCAATAGCTGACGTTCACTACGATCTCGAATCTATTTCCCAGATGCTAGGAGAGCTCAGCATCGCCTATCGCGCTCAGTAGCAAGTTTAAAAGTAGCGGTATTAATTGCGTGGAGCACGCAGCTGTAGCCGGTGGAATCTAGAGTAGCGAGTTGGTGACGTCACCGAGTTACCGGCGAGCGCCGGATGAGCGTGCTCCGTCTCGGATAGATAACGGAACAATGAGCTTGCCGCTCGCATCGACCGGTGGGCGTGGCCAGTCCCCGCCCCGCGGCAGAGTGAGAGCGCCTAATCTCGGATAAAGGATCAGCCTAACCCCAGCATTGGACGAGGCTAAGCGAACGTCGACGCCTAGCGACACCATTGGGCCTCGGATATACGTGGATTAGGATATGTAAGGAAAACTCGGTATATAGAGCCTTCAGGAGATTTCAGTAGCTTTCAGCACGGGGTTACGTAACTAGGGAATGGGTTAGCGCAGCGCTGGGAGCTGTGGTAATCGCTATACGGGTGTTATACAGTCTCATGTTCGCGTTCTTTGTGTTTTGAGGTCGAGTTAATGTCCTTTCAAAAATAATTCAACTAATGTTAGAAAGCACAGTTTTCTAGCTGAATCTTGAGTTTCTGTTCTATTACCAAGCAAAGAAATAATTTCCTTAGAAGGTAAATACAAATGTTTTTATCTCTCTTGAAATCAGCTTTTGTAAACAAGCTACGATTTTAACATCTAAGTAGCTACAGGTTGTTTGTTCCGGATTTCGACTACACTAAGTATTTAGTGGCGTTCCCTAGTCTTACTTACAATGTTTAGTTTTAGCTCAGTGCATGTAAAAATGTACTAAATTTTTTTCAGGATAGGTAAATCGCCGGAATTTACAATTATTGTTGTCTTCTTAAGTTTACATTACTACTTCTATTTTTTATTTTGACAAGTTGACCTCTTCGTCAACCGAAGCAAAGAAACCGTACTTTCAAATGCAAACTTTAGGTCGTGTCAATTACCTACCCTGTAATGGGTAACCGAAATGTCCAATGACAAAACAGGACGTTGACATGAAGCAAAATTTAGTAAGAATGATTTGAAGACATCGAATCATCAAGATCGAGTTGTCGAAGAGAAGTCAAAAATACCCGTCATAACGTTGGTTGTCCTGGACTTTAGTTTCCGTCAAAGTTCACTGAGATTTGGACACCAGGTTTAGTCTTTGGTGGGTAGGCCACATAACCATTCTACCTGCTCTCGGAGCGTTGGTAGTATCCATAAAGAATTTTCCCTAAGTAAAAAATGTTTTGTCAAGTAAGTATTCAAATATTTTCTCAGATTTTACATTTTAATCTATGTAGATATGCGATTATTGTGTATCTATTTGATTTACGAAAGTAAGTATACATACTCTTACGTATTACCTAGCTGCTAAAATGTTGCATAACGTTTCACAAAGTATGCTAAAGTCAAATACAACCGGATATAATGTTCAGCAAACGTAAAGTGTTTGTGACACATAAAAACATTAAAATGTATACACACGGCTCATTCGTTATAGAAAATGTATACACATACTAAATTTTGAGCAACCGCGACAAATAAACAAACAATTTATTTAATTTAAATTTACATCGAAATTGGTCTCTTGTGACGTAATAAAATACATAAAACAGAGATAACACCGAACTTTTGTGTTCTCAAATGTGATAGAGTTGTTTTTTTAGCATTTTTGTTTAAATAAAATATGAATTTATGACTTAGTCTCGATTGTACCGAGCTCTGTTAGGACTTAACAATCACCTGATCCACGCATGGTTGCTAATATTTCGTAACCATTTCGTGTTGCTTCGTTTCTAATTGACAAAGTGTTTATCAGAAATTTGCAGTGTATTTTTAACATAGCTTAGTGAGCTGAATACTGTTATGCCAGTCGCAGCCAATGAAGAAAACAATGGGACGCGTGACTCGAGCGGCTACTAAGTATCACTTAATCTGCGTTACCTATCGGTAGTAGTAAACATCTCCAAAGACTTGCGTATAGTTTCTTCATCGGCTGCGACTGGCGTAACAATATGATCATGTATGATGCTTGGAAGAAGCCAGCTAATTCGTAGATTTAGATGACGATGATGAAATATTAATAATCACCTAAATTAATACTGTAATCCCCGGGATTACGGAATATTTTAAATCGTAAGCACGACACAAAAATCTTGTACCTTCTGTGGATGGGTGAGTACAATAAAGTGAGTCCAGTTGGTAAAAAAAATGGCATACAAGAAAACCGCAAATAATGAGAATTATAAAGCTATCAGAGATATTTAGGTGATTGAGAAACCTAAACACTTATTTATCAAGATACGAGTAAGTTAGCCATTACAATTTTAACTCGGAGTTAACTGCTCAACAGAGGTTAAACTGGTAAATCGTTTTGCCAAGAGTTAAGTCTAACCTTGAATTACTACAACAATAAATTGACATTTATAACGTTTTAACAAACATATCGTCACGCCTTTCCCCCGAGTGGGCTGGCAGAGGTGTAATACAACACACACGCTTCGTCGGACGATATTCAGTCCCAAATGTGACAGGCGGCGAGCCTGTCGCCATACACCGGGCTCTAGTCATGTAGCAGATGACATACAATACGCATAAATACTCACACAATGAACAAATTGGTGCGTGCCGTCGGCTGGGTTCGAACCTGCTCCCTCAGGCTTGAGAGGCGGGCTTTCTCCCAACTAGGCTGCCATCACCTAACCCTAAGTTAATTACCCCTGCTTTTAACTCCGTATCTTCTGCAAGTTTGTTATTTTATTTTATTTCCTAACTCTAGCTTAATAAGCAAGCGATTTGTCAAACAGTTTTATGAAAACAGCGCTGCTTCGATCACAAATGATGTAATTTTCACACAGAAACGTGATATTTGCTTTGGATTTCTATGAAAACATTTCAGAATAGCGTCGTACCAAACCACGTGTTTGCAAAGATTTAAACTGAGTAAACATTTTGTTGATAGGATTCTGGAAGCCTATCTGACATGTATAATTATACATCTACGTTGTATATTTCCGGGCTATATATAACGAGTGCAAATAGCAAATATTTGATTTTCTTACTAGAGTCATTGTTTGCGTCAAAATAGTGATTGTAAGATGACGCTTGGATTATGATCAGTGTGTAAGTAATACAAACCGACATAACTTACTTCAATTTTTTTTTTAATTATGGTAATTATTACTCTTACTCGTAATTTTTGTGGCGTTTCATAGCAGACCTGGATCCCAGTGTATGGCGACAGGCTCGCCCCCCTGTCACATTTGGGACTGAATATCGTCTGGTGAAGTGTGGGTGTTGTATTACAATTCTGCCAGCCCCTTCGGGGGAAAGACGTGACGATAATATTAATAGCAGACTTACCTATATTGAACTAAAAAATAATTTTACCTTTACGTTCCTTTTTGTTGTCGAGTTGTTTACAATTAGAATTTTAAATTCCATAAACATAAAAAAGCTAATGGGCCGCCTGATGGTAAGCGATCAGCGACGTCTAAGGATACCTGTACCACCGCATTCACACACCATACGTTGATTACAGATAAGTTGCTTACCTTAGGCACTTGTCTCACAGTCGGCAATGAGGAAGTCCTAAGTAGAGCTAGAAACTAGAAACGAGTTGACGAGAATCAATTGTTTACCTAGTTCTAAAAGTTTAGTCGCTGGGCTATAACAAGTGTACGCCAAGCGAAAAACCAGTAGTTTAGTAGTACTAGTACAGTACTAGTACAGTAGTACAGTTAGAGCCCTTTTGAATTACCTACTCCATGTTATAAAAATATACTCCGCCAGGTATACTCGTAGCATTCAGCAACACGTAGTGACGTCAATCGAAGCTCAAGCAAGACCGAAATAAGTCATTTACAACAAGTTCGAAAGAGACGGATGACGATGACGTCATTAGGTGTTTGCTGAATGCTAGACCTTGTTTTTTTGAATCATGACCTACCCCATGTTGTAGCTACTCAGAAATGAGATTAAATTGTAGTACTTTAATCGATAAGTTCCCAAATGGATTTTTTCGCCTTCATCCTTTTACATCATAACGCTAATTATCATATTAGAGATAAAAAGGTACTTTTATTAGACAACTCAATATGTATGATAAGTAACTCAATATATCGATAAGTAGAACAATGATAGCTATCTAACGTTAAATTATGTACTTGTTTTTAGAGATAGGGTCAATTAAGATCTTTATTAGCTTAAAATGATAAAAAATTAGTACATATGCCAGTGTTTAGACAATCCTTAGCAGTACATAAACAATGGGTTATTTGGTCCGTTTTTCAAGTAGATACATTTACTCGTATAAAACATACATAGGAAAAATTCATACACACAATAATAAACACAATACTTAATTATAATGAAAACCTAACATTTCAATCAATACATTATGTAAGCGTTAACAAGAATAGCATTACATTTAATAAAGTGATTTGGTTAATTATTATTATTTTTTTTTTTTTTTATTACAATATGGCCTAAAAGATAGATTAGAGATGGGGTACATTGAAGTTATTAAGCACCGATTTGTGAACCACAAAAATGTTATCGCACCAACTCTAATCTACTAAATTACTAATTCTAATGCGCATTAGCTAGTTTGATCTGGTTTACAAACAACTAAGTGCCGCTAATATTAGCAGTAAGCAAGTATTGCATTAGTCTAACTTATGAAAATTGAAATCTGGAAAAAGTGTACAGATAGTAATCTCCTCGAATGGAGACCTCCCATATCTCCATAACCTGTCAACAGATTTCGCTAATATTGTAACTTAAAAGCGATGGCAGCCTAGTTGGGAGAAGGCCCGCCTCTCAAGCCAGAGGGAGCGGGATCGAACCCAGCCGACGGCACGCACCAATTTGTTCATTGTGTGAACATATATGCGTATTGTATGTCATCTGCTACATGACTGGAGCTGGTGTATATTATGGCGACAGGCTCACCCCCTGTCACATTTGGAACTGAATATCGTCCGGCTAAATGTGGGTGTTGTGCCAGCCCCCTCGGGGGAAAGGCGCGACGATATGAAACTTAAAAATTGTATTTGCATGAACTACTTGCCTGCAATTTTTTTAAAGATCGAATCAACGAGACTCATGTTATCGTCGGACAAACAAATGCCAAGATATCCCTTACTTACTTATGTAGACTCTGAGACATCGCTTCGCTCAATCAGCTAAAATATTAACGCGAGAAATGAACTAAACCACTGACAGTTATAATCTGGGTGGCTTCAAGTCTCGAGTGAATCGGTTTCTTCTAGGCAAGCGTGCTCCATCGTAGGCCGCATCACTGCTTATCATCAGGCATTTTGGCGGCCAAACGCAAGCCTATTAAGTAATTTAAAAAAAATCGTGAACTTACTATTTCACGATTTTTCATCAGAAATTAATATAGCAGTCAATTATATAAACTCTTAATCGTACAAACCAGAAAAGTTTGTGTTATTTAAGTTAGGTAAGTAAGTAGTAAGTAAGTATCACAAATACATAATAAAATATTAAGCAGAAATCCTAATCCTAACGAATTATTTAAACATCTACACCATAACTACTCAACCGATAATCATGAAATTTTGCATACATGTTGGCAGGGGTACAGAAATAAAAGGACTAATTTGACTTACTGACGGGTCAGCAATCAATTATGAAATCAAAGCGGAAATGTCAAATATCGTTATGCAGACTCGAAAAAGAACCCTGTAAACCCTGTTATTCAAGCATCTGTTCCTAAACTGGAAAACAGAACTCGCTAAATAGATAAGAGAATTCTAGCAAAGTGGCGATTGAGGAGGTTATTGTCATATTTGCTTTGCCTACGTTTTCTGTGGACGCGAACAATTTGAGCCTCTTGTTTCGTGAGGCAATGTCATCTGGACCTGTTAAGGAAGCTGTGTGCTTAGAAACGTGGGAGTTTTGGAAATGAATTTGAATTCAGAATTTTCTTTTGTGAGAGATTAGTGCACCTCTTAGGCAATCTCATTATCTCCTCACTGTTGATGGATAAACCCAAAGGCACAGAGCCAATGGAAAATGCTTGATTGACAGGCTTCTGTCTGTTTACTTTACATAACGACCGACAGTAAATTAACGATATATTCTAATAGATTTGGTGTCTGTCTGAACTGTCGAAAATTTTGTCAAAAGAAAGTTGTGATCAGCCCGATGTTTTCTGCCACCAGCAGCTCAAACTTAGAATATATTAATTTTTATTTATTGTTATTAATAACTAAGTATAAGGATTTGAAGCTACGCCAAACCTACGCTACGTGGAAGCCGATCGCGACAACTACTAAGCTCTAGCTACATCATACTTGTACGGTAATAATGTAAATACATTTTTAAGTTACATATTGGAATCTGCAAATATTTGCGTTTATACCCAGGGATGTGTGAAAGAAATTACTCTCAGCAATAAATCTTCTGTTATTGTCTCACTAGAGTTTTAAATCGTCAATATTTTGTTTTACCATTTCTTAACATACCACAAACCAGTTTATATTTATGAATGTATCATCATTATCAGCATATTCAAATGCTTTAGTATCATAATATATTGATCATCACCACTGTTTTTTGGAAATCCCAAACGACACACCGTAACTATATGAAGTAATTAAGAAGAAGGTTAAGGTTAAGAAGGTTTAAAATAATGAAAAATAAATGCTAATTTCTAAGTAACTAACATGGTCTTGACTACTCGGAACAGTCCAATAATTCACGGTCTCCGTTCCTTCCTCAAAATTTAAAAAGCCGGTGAGTTACTCCCGTTTCGAAAGCCCCAGAAATTAAGAAAAATTAACCTTCCTGTAGGTAATAACGGTTAAACGGTCCATAAACGGCACGTACAAAATTATGGCAAGCCGTGACAATTTTTTTACCCACATCCCGGGAAACCGGGAGCTGGGATGATTTATTTAATGAATAAAAATGCTTCCCCGGAGCTTCAATAGCCATTTTACATGGATATTGCAATTAGTTTGCTTGATAGCTTCTGAAAGGAAATTAAGATTCTAGGCGGATGGTTTTTTTAACTGGCAATTCAATAAATTAAGTAATGGACATACAGCGTAGCGACAAACTTGTTTTCGATTAGAAATCATTTGCAGAAAAATCGATGTGAAAGTCTGGAAAATTTTGTAACCGACGAAAATGGAAGGATCTCATTGCTTGAATCAAATTCGGAAATAAGCAGTGCCAGTCAGAAATTGTATCAAATTTTATCGCTTACACGAGTAAGTTTGCAAGTCAGTGTTTTCAGCCCTTTATTATGTTAAAGTATTCTCAGCATTGGTATCGCGGTCGCCGCTGTATGAAGCAACTTATCGAGCGCTACATCGATACTTATTACTGAATCTATTAATCGCTCCCCCACAACAAATTAAGCGTTACACAGAATTACAAGTGTAAATAATCCAGAGGACGCCCAGCCGACGTGGGCCGGGCTTGAGTGCAAAAAAAAACTCGTTAAAATAGCGGCTTTAAAAAGAAAAGCGCTGAAACGGGAAGGCTCGGGTGGTATCGGTTTTTCTTCTCGCGGGCGGTGCGCTGGGCGGGGCCCCGTCAGTACCGCGCCGCCGGCCGGCCAACGCGGACGTGTGCCACTCCATGTCGGCGCGATCACTCTGTGCACATGTTGAGTGAATTTTCGGCATGTTGATGTCGTCGTGATTAGGAACAAGATGGACTTTCAGAGTGCTATGGAGACATTTGCAGAGGCGTGGGCTGCGGCTAACACTGTTAAGTCGGAGGCTCCGAGCGATCTTTCGCAGGTGAGGTTTTATTTACTTTAATTTGACATTATTTTTTATTGTTAAGTTTTTGTTGTAAAATTTACTGGATTGTGCGTTTTTAAATTCAAGTAATACCTACTTTATAAGTTTTAGTTTTATTTTGTTAGAGTGTTTAGATTACTTTTTAGGTAACTCATTATTTACCACGGACAGATTTTTTATTATTTGTCAGGAAAAAAATAGGATAATCGCAAGTTATAACAAAGTTTCACATAAGTCATGAAAATTAAATTTGTCAAAAAAAGAGAGGTGGCATACGATGGCAAAATATCTAAGTTTTTTTTTTCAACTAACACAATTAAAAACTGTATGATTCTTAAATATCATAAAAACATTATTAAAACATATACCTAAGTAAAAAATAATATTATAAAGTTAGGAGCATTTGCATGGTGGGTGACAATTTTCCAGCTTATTAAAAAAAGTTTAAGTTAAGTAAGAGATCCTGAAACAATAGGTTAAATGTATGTACGGTAATATGTAAATAGTAACTAAGTTCACTGTATTCGATGTGCAGTACATGTTCAGTGTTATATATTTAAAAAAAAATTCGCACTTAACATTTAGAAAAATCATTCCAGTTTCTTTAAGCTGATCTATATTAGTTGCCTTGTAATTTGATTGACTGAATTATCATTTTATAATTAGGATAGTTTAGATTTAATATGTTAAAACTTTTTTGACAGAGAAATCGGCAGACAAATAATAAAACAGTTAAAAGATGTACTAAAAGGGATGGTTCTATTTTCATATACTATGGGTGTTATTTTATCACATTAGAAGATAGATATAATAGTAAAATATACCTACATTTCTTTATTTCTTATTCGTCATTGGAATCCAACGTTTCAAGTTCATCTGATAAGGCTGTGATTTGCATTAAAATAATAACTCTGCGTGGACACGTTCGTTTGACAATCGCTGTCTACGAGCGGCTACATTTCAGTGAGGTCACGTAATGCCATTCATCTATTTATTATGTACTAAGAAATATGCCTTACTAAAAGAAATTCAATGTCATCATGCTTATATAAGTGTGTTTAATATAAATGTAAATTTGTGTGTTTGTGTCTGTGTGTGTGTGTGTGTGATAGTATGTTTTTGTTCCCACTCCGTTCCGGGTTTGAATTAGGTAAATGTGATTTGAGTGTGGTATCCTAGTTAAATTTGTAAGACGACTAATTGCGCCCCGTGGTGATTCCCGCGGTTGAAGAGTACACAATGTGCTATTCCAGGCTATAATCTATCTCGAGCTAAATTTCATCCAGATCCTTTCAGCCGTTCTGGCTTGATTGCGTAACAAACATGCATAAATTCATACAAACTTTCGTATTTATAATATTAGTATACTTTTATGAAGTAGGTAACGTCTTTTATAGAGAAGCGGGTGAATACGCGGGGCGCTGCTACACTCTATAAAATAATATACTTATATATAAATTTAAGAGCCTTGTGATAAAAATATTTGTATGGAAATTGCTGCTTGAAAATTGAAGGTGTATGATTAATTTTTATGAAAGGGATTTGAATATGAAAGATGGCATGGTTTCTGTGGAATGGATAAGCGCGAATAAGCAATACTTTATCGTACGACATATGGAAATTATACAGAGCGCTATACATAAAGATAATACGTAATTTATAAGACACTTATAAATTACGTTTTATTTATTAAATAGGTAGTTACTTGGGTAATACCCTTGATTAACACTAATGAAACTAACCAGTCGGTATTTAGGTTTTTATGTGATTAATATTGTTTTGTTATTTCATTTCTGAGAATTTCATTTACAACAGACCAAGTTAATCTACGAAAATAATTAGGCGCCATATAAAAATGATGATGATGAAAAAATATATATTTGGAAATATAGTATCAAAAACATATTTTGATTGAAAGAATTGGTTAAAATATATGTTACAAACGAATTTACTAATTGGACAGACATTTGATAAGATATTACATGATTAGCATCAGATATTGTATTTCATAATCAACTTTCAGGAACAATTCAGAATTAGTACCTATTCTGTATTTTTATAGTGTCTACAAATTAAAAAAAAAGAGAATCCATTTCACAAGAGGATGGTATATGGAGTCTATGATGGCAGATTTTCAAGTTCTTTTTATTCGCCTAAATCCATTTTATCAAAGTCAGGTAAATCCTAATATAATACTAAATAGAAAATCCTTATATCCCGTAAACACGAAATTTTTGCTTGAAAGAAGTGGTCCTTAGGCTACTTGACGCATGAAATTTAAGTAAATGTTATGTGTTCTAATGTCCGATCTCTGCTTATCACAGATTAATGATAATGACTATCCATTTTAAACATAATCATTTTGTTTTTACAAACTGATAATCTTATTATGGAATGGGATAACGACTCTATTTACGGTAAATTAAGTAGCTAAGTATACTACTTAGCTATTTAATACTTAAATCCTTTCTTTACAAATACTTCTAGTATTATAATACGAAGGTCCACAAATTGATGTTAATTGTTAATAGTGATAACGTAATAATGAGTTAACAATTATGTTATTATTCGTTTTTATTTTAACTATCATTGACATCAATTAATTGCATTCCATTGGACGGGTACTTTTTGTAATTATTGCAAACTACTACTGTATCTAAGTCTTTTCTTTATTAAGTCCGCGTTACTATATAGTTATTAACCACGATTTTTTTATCTAGACTAAAATGTTTTTAGGTTAAATTTATCTGAGTTTCAAATTTATCGGAATTACAGATTTATTTGGATTATATTTTGACTTTCGCATGCATGGTTTATATTTCTAACTATTTATTGAACCATCGCTAGTATGATTATTTGCCATTACATTACATTTCGAGCACGTTACAATTGCCGTGGTGGAGAAATAAGTTGTGGTTAAACCTAATTCGGTTTGCAAAAACTTAGGGTTGACACATATACGAGTATGACACAATAAAATGATTAATGTTGCACAATAACTATTATCTGGATTTTAACAAAATCACTACGTTAGTTATTAGATTTTATAAAGTAACACTACGTCATCAATTCAAAGCACCAAAAACGGTTGCTAAAGCTGAAATTACATCATGGCAACATTGTGCACCGTTGTGGCATGCCACATAATACGGTGTGAGCAAATAAGATCACTAGAATCAATGTGATAGAGTTGAAATACTTTTGGCAGTAGATAAAAATAAAGGTACTTAGGCAAGTACTTATTGATGATTCAAGGTAGGTAATAGATTTGTAAGACAAACACTTGAATAGTAGGTGGCAATCAAATATACTATTTAAAAGTGTGGATTTCGTGACGGCTCCGAAATACACTACCGCATTAACTTTTTACTTATATTTAGTTGCAATACAATTGCAAGACAGTTAAAAGACAAAAATTAGTTAGTATTTCTAAAACGCGTTTAGGTATGTGTTTTAAAGGTATTGGATACTTTAATTATTATTGTTTTCCTAACCTTAGTGCTGTATCTACATCCATCCATGTACATACTCGTATTTGTAAATCTATAGTAGCATCTGTCGGACCAGTGTCGACATAATAATTAGGTAAGTATCACTTTTTATACTAATTTGCTTACTTGAAGACCTTTAAAATAGAGTTGGATGGGAAGATAACAATAAAACAACAAAATTTAAGTTTAGTTGTAACATTTTATAATTATTCTCATTTTATCGTTGTTTAATTTTATTTGTTTTTGATGACATTTTATCAATGCCGACTTTTGCATAAAGATTTCCAAACTGAGTTTTATTAATCTTGTTAGCAAATGCTAAGTAATTAATTAGTATATTATCTGCTCATCTAAGCAGTTTCTTTCTCATCGGGCTAGTTGGAAAATGGATGATGTTCCTTTTAAGATGGGTTGGGGACTGGTTTTTCTGTCATTTTTATGAGGAACGTAAATTCATTTCGGTTTTATGAGACCACGCTTCGATGTTATTCGACGTTTATTGAATGAGGAACTGTTTTTAGATGATTAACATTTACAAGAATTTTATTGTTATTTAAAATGATTTTTGTCGATTTAACGAGCTAAAACTAAAGGTTTATTTTGTTTAGGTAACCTATGTAATATTAATCATAAATTTTATAAGATAATGCCTCAATCAGTGACTATCTAACAGCATCTGTGCTAATATTTGAAATTTGATATTTTGGCAAATTAATTGATTACCGACAAAAATTTCAAATGCTGATTTATTGTCAGCACTTTAGAAACTTCACACTCAAAAATAGAACAATGTTTTTAATTGAATTACTCAAATAAAAACATGAGTAAAAACGAAACTGCACAATCAGAGTTTACAAGACTAAATAAATGATCATTTACATGTCAATTTTTAATCTTCTAAAGAAGCAGCAATAGTAGAAGAATACACTGAAAGAAATCAGTGTTGGCGCCAACCCGAGATACTCCCATCAAATCATCATTATCAGCCCTTATCTGATCCTGTCTACTACTATACCCAACTCTATATTCAGGAAACTTTAACTAACAAATATCTTTCAATTGAAGAATGACATGCATAAGTACATTATACTTGTCACACACCAGAAAAACACTGTCCAACCATTGAACTGTCAGCCAAAAATTGCTACACGGATACAAGTACGAGTACAAGTAGATACTTTTTTACATAATAAAGAAGAAGAACTCATTAATTGCCTTTTTTAACTAAAACGAAGTCGTTAACATTTCATGACTCCTTTAATCAAAGTACAAAATGACATAAACATACATTATCACTCCGCACTGCGGCCAGCAAATTAAACCGTGTCAAAATAATCGATCGTTACTGGAAATCGAGTCGTTATATTCGATAGCGGTGTTTATAAATATTCAGAGAGTGAGCTAATCCGTTATCGCGGATTATTGTGAGGCACGATAACACAAATATTACCTTTTGCATACCTAGTCTGGTTAGTGGCGCTCGTGTAGGTATCGATAGTCAGTATCGATGTTCAATTACTTTTTGTTTAAATTAGGAATGTGAGACACAACTCTGCACGGTCCGGCAGCTTATTTGCGTCTGAAATCTAAAAAAACGTATAAAACTTTAAAACAATAGCAAAACCATTTGATTGTTAACAGTGATCTGTATATAATAAGCAATATTATGTACAAATCATTGATTAAAGCAAAGTATCTAATATTTTTATAAACAAGAACAAAAAGTACATCAAAGTATTATCTTATTATTGCATATCGATTGTATCTGTCTTCCAATCATCGATATTTTTTATCGGCAAATCAAAGCTATCCCATCTCTACATGTGCCAGCACTGATTGCTGTTATCGTGGTATTGTGGCTTAGCTGTGTGGCTATCGATAAGGAGGGCGTGATTGATTCCTTTAATCCGGTATTTGAGTTTGATTTTTATAGATACGTCGAATAATACTCTTGTATTTCGCCGCTAATTACGGATTTGTTATTTTAGGAAGGACAACGAGTTTGCTTAATCACCTGATTATCTGATTACTTGTTGGAAAACTGCGACGTACTTGTGATAATCTTTTGATGGAAAAAAAACTTCCTTGTGTTATAATTAATATAGATAAGTAATAGGTATATACCTATTTATAGTTGTTATATCTTTCTCACATCCTAGTCATATTGTTTTCATGCCAATTTTTTTCTAGTATCCGACTGACTTTATTCAAGAAATAGTAAAACTAATTACATTGTCTCAAACTTTTACCGAGTATTTAACAAGATATAAAGAATAGTTACAACAGGGTATAGGTTACCTCCATAACAAACTTCTAAATCCGTTTAACTATTATTGAGTTTGAGAAACACACGCAAACACTCTCAAAATTTTCGCATTGATGAAACATTGTTATTATCTAATGCTACAAAGTTCACTTAGCAACAAGCTCATCTCTAATAGTAATGAACATACCTATTTAAGACAGAAGTCGAAACGAGCGCAATCACCGTTACCGATTCCCGACGATGACTTAGGTGTTTCGAAATCGATAAAAAAGGGTATAAGCACAATTACGTCTCGAGATAGCCGCATAGAAAGTGGGCGCGTGCCATAGTCAAGTTACGACAAAAACCGACCGGCTTTAGTACACAAATAATCCGTGCAATTAGACACGTACAGGTGAAATATTCCGTGGTTCAATTTACACTGCAGACCGACACAATGATTAGATATAGAACCTAATTATTAACTCTGCAGTGAGCCACGCGCTACCGTTCTCTTTTTTGAATCGCGTCTATTATCGTATCTGCCACTTTCGAGACTTTTCACGGTGAACCCTTCCTTGACAATTATTAAAATGCTTTATTTTTTGTGGCGTCCACCACCGACTCTATATTAAATTGCATGAAATGGATCTACAATAGGCATGCGTCCGAACGAGTTGCGTTCTACGTCTAATATCGGGAGTTATTGTTTTTTTTTATCTGGCAGACAGTTGATGGTGTAAACTGGTACTTGTGAGCCGGCACGCGCCACTGTTGCGCCTTACGTCGATAATAGGCTCCATCTCGCGGATAAAGCGGCGACACCGTTACCTTTCTCAAATCACGTACACTATTGTAATATCCAATCGCTCAGAAATGAGATTGCGGCTAACAAGTTATTTACATTGACGTTTTAATATCGACACCGTCTGAAAAAACTATTTAAAAAGGTAATTATAACTCGGTGTCCGTAATAGCCCCTGTACGCGCCGGCACGTCGCCTTTGTGACGCAGCTAAGCTCCAAGATTAATTTTGCCCGCACAATGAACCAGTTTAAAGTCAATAATACACGTCTTAATAAGTATCGGTTGCGATATTTGTTTGTCAATTCTAAAGTTTCGAAAGTGAGCGCGCGTTCGCCGGTCAGCTCCCGGGGCCGCTCGATAGGATCTTTATAGCGTTCGTTTTTTTGGGAGAAAAAATGATTAATATAAGGGATCGGCGCGGACGGATAAGTAGTCGAGATTGACGGAATGGCGCGGGGTCTGTGACCGGAGGACGAGCCGCGAGCCGCGAAAAGCCGCGAGGCTGCATTGCGCCGGCGCAGCCAAAAACTAACCATAAATTACCGGCTACTTGTCCGACCGCTGACGACACGCGCGGACTTTTTCCTCGCCCCCGATCCTGTTACGAAGCAAACTTCTCACGGACATCAGATCATTATAAAGCATATCTTTGAGAAATTGCTTCCAGTAATGACGTTAAAGAATTATGAGCCACTGTTTCGTAAGATTCATGGGAAAATTCGCATTAAGACATTGTCATCATAATCTCGTCGATCGCGATCGCGTCCTGATCGGCTTTCTACGCAGATAAAGTTAAGAGCAGGTCCATACATATTTTGGAAATTTTCGAAAGCATCGTAATGATTACCTTTGGAGAGATAATGGAAACGAATAAAGGTTCAAACACATGAGCTCGGATGCGGAATTTCGGTAGCCCACGGCTTTACAGGGCCGCACTCGCTCGTCGGCATTATTTTGAGTTTTTGTTCTTTGCCCGTCATTACAGTAGAGAATTACTATAATTAAGCAATTAGGTAATTTTTCAAATGAGTCAAATGAATTGCCAGCTGACAACCAGTGCTTAAACTATTTCCCAAAAAAGTAACTGTCTTTTATTTGCTTTGGCTCGGCGAAGTAAATTTTCAAACAGAATCAAAATTTACAGATATCATTCAAACATTCTCAAGTCTGAGAGCCTGAGCTCGTGCAACATTTAATGAAGTAAAGCGCGTGCGTGCAAGCTGCTGAAACTACAATGTACATATATTTTAACGTGAGAGGCTCCGCTACGCTGTAGGCGATCGTGATACCGATTTACTTAAACTCAAGTAGCCACCGCTAATGGTAGCCAGACTTGGATATCTTCCAAAACGATGCCACGCTTTGACAAGGAATAATCTCCAATAATCGTCTGGAATTTTCATAATAATACAAAAATAAAGACCAGTGTGGGTGCCTCGTCCGCTCCTTAAATATTCATCATATCAGTACACACATACATACACACAAACACAGGCAAAAAGTGCCCGCCTTTCTCCAAGGGAAGGCGACGTTCACTCTAGCGATTACGTTATTTTTTTGCCCCCCTCATTATGCAGATTCTGGCGAAAAAGGAATAAATTTAATAACAAGCGTTCGTGCGCATGCGTTATCGAACGCACTTGCTTCTGATAATCTGCTCGCGCGCAGCTCTGCGCAATTATACGTCGGCGAAGTACGCGCAGACACGACACGGCAAAACTCAACCATTCTTAATTTTCAATTTTGTATTTCACAACAATCTATTTAATAGTTACCTAATCCATCGAAAATGAAAGGTGTATTGCAGTACGCAAACGGTTTATTTACTTACAGTAATTGAAATGACATGCTTGTTCCAACAACAATGGGTGTGGACGGATTCTATTTAGCTGGTTGCGTGATTAAGCGAAGAAATGAGGTTATAAGCTATTAATTTACTTTTAGCCAACATCGACTAGACGACGATTGGTTACGCAAAGTAGCCTTTTATTTTTTGAGCTGTCAGGAAGTAGAGATCGTATGATATCGGAAGTTGTAATACGACTCGTCATCAGGCAAACATTATCTTGCTTCTATCGGTATCGATAGGTACGTGCATAACGTACATAACTATCCAGGTGGCTCACTGTTTAGAGTTCATACTCTCATAAATATTTAACTAAGTATGTATATGCTACAAATTTACCAAAACCTCCTTAATTTATCTTCACTTAGAGATTCAAGACTATTCTAAGGGGCATTCAAACGGTTTACTGTACAAAAAATACTCTAAGACGTTTCGCATAAGGTATCGTCCGTTAAGACGATTCGAGATAGGCCCCGGAATCGCATAGCTGTGCTTGCGGTCGCCTAATAAGGATAATCTGCGCACCTGAGGAGTGCAATTAATAATGGATGAAAGCTCGCGGGATCCGTGTAAACACTACTTAAGATTACAGTGTGGGGAATTCGGTGATCACTCACATGGTAAGGGTTAGTCTTCAGCTTAAGTAGGAACTTATGTATGATGAGAATTTCAAGCCAATTTAGGTATTATCGCTATTACATTTTCAACCTAAAGAATCGTGTAGTAGATTTGAACGGTACATGCTAAGAATATAGAAACGACAAGAGCAAAAGTGCTGAAAATAACTCATACATTATCATACATATCGTCACGCCTTTCCCCCGAGGGGGCTGGCAGAGATGTTATACAACACTCACACTTCGCCGGACGATATTCAGTCCCAAATGTGACAGTAGGCGAGCCTGTCGCCATACGCACCGAGCTCCAGTCATGTAGCAGATGACAATCACACATTAAACATACACATCATAACATATCATCACGCCTTTCCCCCGAGGGGGCTGGCAAAGGTGCTATACAACACCCACACTTCGCCGGACGATATTCAGTCCCAAATGTGACATGGGGCGAGCCTGTCGCCATACACCGGACTCCAGTCATGTAGACGCACATATGTTCACACAATGAACAAATTGGTGCGTGCCGTCGACTGGGTTCGAACCCACTCCCTCTGGCTTGAGAGGCAGGTCTTCTCCAACTAGACAATCAAGTCCTCCTACTTCTAGTCCTAAATCCGAATAAGTAAAACAGAAAACAAACCACAAGAGCTCACCTCTTAAATATAGCCCCAAATATCTCGTTATCGCCACAGGAATTAGGGCCGAAGAATTCTGAGACAAGAGTGGTGGATCAAGTCGGAAACAGCCAAAAACTGGCCCTGGTTTAGCCTTGAATGGCTGAGCCCCGGGACTCGAGCAAATAGCTGACGTGGCCAGAGGCGCACCGCGGCTTGCATACGCAATGCGCTCGCGCGACCACGGCGCACAGGTGCCGTGGAGTGGCGTTGCAGTTTTTCACCAATCGTATAATTGAAGACCACCCGGGAAAAATGACGAATATTCGCCGTGATCAGAATGATTTTGCCTTTGGTAAAGCTAAAATATTTTTGTGTGTTTTGATAAAGATTTTTAAAATACAATTATCTTTATTCGTATTTGAGAAATGTATAGTTTTCTTATCCGATTTACCTACAGAAACGTCAAGTCAATGCCATGAGTCTTAAAATGTATATTTGTGTCTTGGTTACTGCCACAAAGTTAGTACTTACCAAGACTCACCCAGCTCTAGAAAAAATGAACAAACTACTATAGATTTTTTTATCCTTTACTGCACACATCGAGGCTAACCTAGCAAGCGTACAAACAACAAAAGTCTCCACGCCTTTCATATTCCAGCCGTAATGGAGTATTTCTTATTTGCTTCATTTTTTATTTTTTGCCAGTTCGATTACTCGAACGCGATCCATCGTGCTCGGCGAAATTCGGGAGCGTCTCAGCCGTCGAACATCAGATATTAATTATTGATTGACGATAAAGCATGCGTGAATATTGCTTCAGATACAACTCGAGTATTTTTACAGACTCGATTGGAATACCGCAACTCGAATCGGTAGTTTAGAATTGAGCGCTTAAAAACATGTAATTTTTCTTGTCAATCTTATTCGTGACGAGCATGAGGTTATTGGAATGTTTTTAAGGTTGTTGGGTATCGAATATCGATATCAAATTATGGTAGTTGATATTAGCTTCATGAAATGACGAATATTCAGAGGTTTTTAGTACTTAAACGTTAGCATAGCGGATGATGCAACAACCTAATGAAATATGCATGTAGAAGCAATTTTTTAAACTCATGTCAGTAAAGTGGTGAATAAATATATTCCGTGCTAAAGTTTTGCCACTCAAAACAAAATTATTCTTGATACCAATCACTCATGTTTAGTAGACAATAGACCAGTAATTATTCGAGTCCTCGACGCGTCAGCTGTCGTTGCGCGAGCGCAGTGTAGAGTACGTTTTATAACTTTTGAAGCTACGCACGAGTGGGGGCGCTGGTGTCGTATAATGCAAAACAAAGACAGTTTTCCACATACATTTATTATTAGTTCCGATTTTGTCCACGCGCAGACGCAGATGTAGGCTAGAATGTATACTAAATGCACCCCACTTTTAATCCTCGCTTAGTTTCGTGTGGACTGCAGCTACTGTGGACTTAATTGACTTCATAGGACGATGTTATGACGTAATGAGTATTGATAGCATGACGATAAGATCTTTTTTATTGTTCTTGTTCGTTTTTTAATAGGGAAGGATTTTACACGTATCTACTACATAACATTAAATTGTGTTTGTTAACTTAAGAGGACCGCGACGTTCTGAAATTTCCATACAAACGCGCTACTCAAATTTCTTGAAAGCCGTTTGTCAGATTATGATGAAATTTAGCATGTACAATTAAATTAACAATATCTCCGCCCCTATGTTCTTGGTTTTTTTAAAAAACGTTCCCAAGCGAAAATAGAGCTATGAAAAATATCCGCAGTTTTAAGGGTTTTGACTGATTTATTCAATAGGTGGACAAAGCAAATCAAAAATTCCATTACATAGGGATGTTGTCTACATCATTAGCTGTTAAATGAATCCATTATACAAGGGAAATTCTTTGTCACTTAAGAATGATTACAGAAATGCAAAAATCATAAAAAAAAAAATTGCACTTTGTCACTCTGTAGGTAAGTTTAGAGGCTCGTCAGTATCATTACTCGCTCTTTTCACTCGTGTTCTTCTTCTAAACGAAATGGCTATAGAATACCTTAAGCCAATGCGAAGTTAGTCTAGGTCGCCTAGGTCGAAATTAGTTAGGTCGCCGGACTCTTAAGACAGAAAGTTAAAACATGCATAATGTAGTTAAACTTATAGTCGACCGAGCGAGCGTTAGTGAGCGAAGCGTCTCTGCTTCAGCTTGGACAAAAATGCTTTTGTATGTCCAAATTCTGTCTGGATCTCTTTCGGATTTTTGCCTTCCTCTACAGGTCGCATTTCTTAACTGCTTATCTTGAAAATTTGTGAGTAGGTTCGATAACTATACAGTATAATAATTATACAGATTTATAGATTTATAGAGAGGGTATGGAACACCTTGCCATCGTCTGTATTCCCGACTTACTATAACCTGGGTATCTTCAAGACTAGAGTGAATAAGTACCTTCTAGGTCGTCATACTCCATCTTAGACCACAATGTCGCTTAACATCAGGCGAGTTGGTGGTCAAACGTCGACCTATTCTAGAAAAAAAAAAAAAAAAATTTTTCGGTTTAGAATCGGTTTAGAAATGCGACCTGTTGAGGAAGACATACGCCAGCCGCGAGGTCTGCAACTCATAGAGCCACTAGTAGTAGATAGAGATACGTAGAAAAAGTTGATTTTCTCAACTGCCACAAAACTGCCTCAAATTATGTTTTACGAAATTAAAACATATTCCCAGCCACACAAAAGTATAGGTACAGTCAAAAGTGTCAAGCTTTACGATTATTCATCGGATTAGGAATTGAAAATCACTTTGAGAACTCTAACTCATAGTTACTCAGTAAGTATCATGGAAGCTAGCGACTATGTCTTTTAGTGTATTGTGTTCTAGCTAAAATGCTACCAAAATTTACCACAAGTATTCTAAAATCGTTTGGCCATCAGGCTCTATAACTAGACGCTTTACCTCAAACGCATTTAACGCTGCATTTACCAAGTGGGAAATTCCTCTTAACTACTCAATTATCCGATCGTTATTTTGCAATTAACATTTTGCTTATTTTCCATGAACCGCATTAGCAGGTTTATAATTTACAACATTTTGGTTTACATTAATTAAGCGATTAGATAAACAAGTGTGGAGGTACTATTACTATCTACAAAATTGTGCAGTTACCTAATGATAGTGGAATTGAAATGTCGTAAAGGACAAGCCTTGCGTTGACTGATTCAGGATTCTATCTATGCATTAACATTGTATAGAATTGTGTGTTTAATGATTTATGAAATAGTCCAAAAATTTAAAATCTAAAGGGTTGTAAATGTGTCGAACATCTTTAAAGGTTTGTTTTAGACATAATTTGATTTGATTTGATATTCTGTATGTTATAGTACTTAATATATGTTAATGTATTTAATTTGGTAATTGTGTTTATAAGCTAAATGCCTGCAATAAATTAAATTTAAATTTTAGGACATTTTCTTTGCATCGTTTTTATCATACTTTTTTTTATTCGTCTCAGTTTAAGCCTTACCGGATTGTAGCCGATAACTGAAAGATGACAGTTAACAGAACTGAAACATGACAGAACTTGAAAAACATGACAGTTACCTTTTTGTAGACCGTCGCCCCGTTGTATAAAGCACTGATTCAGCAGATGCATAGTTCGAAGCATAAAACAGCTCTACCCATGTTCGCAGTACCAGTGGTTCTCTGAGTACGCATTGTGCTTAAAACAAAGGCTACCGTAGCACCACTCGAGCTTAATTTTCGAGTGCGAGTTAGTTTTTGAATTGGTTTTAATCGTGGGATAAACAATAAGGGTGCATTCGCGCGGCGCGACACGCCCGGCGCATGTGTGAGCTCTGCTCTACATACTGTTATTTGTTCTGTGGTTTACTTTATTTGGACGTCCATGGGCGGTTGACTACAATAGTAATCAGAGAGTTTATATTCACTTAGATTTTTCTTGAATTAATGAAAACAAAAGCTTTTTGTTATAATTTGCAATTTTTACTTAACTCTAGAGAGTTAAGAGTTTTCTTAGTTTTTAAGTGCTGTTTCCTACCCTAAATTACTTACCACTATTGAAAAAACATTATTGAAATATTTTTTGTAAATGACTTTTAACTTAATCATTTTCTTAAGTTAAAACAAAACCGCAAATTTTAAATCCAAATAGATTAAGCAAATTTCTAACACAATTATTGTAAACGACAAAAATTGCGTAAGTTAATTACTTATTAATACGAAATACTTTTAAAGTCGCAATTCAATGATGAACCTCATAAAATGTGGTTAACAAAGGCAGGTTTGTATTAAACTACATTAATCATGACTTACTAGGTAATCAGTACTTGATAAGTTTATCAGCAGCTAAACATTAGTCACTGCTGGCTACTGTACAACTAAGTTTAGGCCTTATTCATTGCAACATTGATTACTAGCTACTATTTGCTTCATCATCATTATTCACATCCTTCTCTGTCACTGTCCCTCTAGGAATTATATTACCTTTTAGCATATTGCCTGTCTCGGTCACGTCATTTATTAATTAGCAAATTCTAGAGGTTGATTTTATTAAAAGAGTTTTTATTAAATTGGTATTTTCAAATCCTCAATTCTCAGTAAATATATAATATGGTTTCATAGTGGTGATAGTTTCGCGTGATCTATCGTAGACTGAGTAGTCAATTCAATTTAAAAATGAGAATTGGAATGGTATCAAAATTGTTTTCTTATATTTTTTTTCTTTTAATTTACAGATACAAATCAACATTCGATCACCATCTCACCTTATGGTAAGTAACAAAATTGATGTAGAAAATTTAGTTCATTTAATTCAAAAGTTTGTAAGCGGTACAACTTTGACATTAACTGACTAATTTCTACCACTGGTGAGTATTGCAAATATGTTTTAAATTAATTTTTACATAATTTGACACACCTACATAATTGAATGAAATTATCTAAACAAGATAAACTGCAAACTTGTTACTTGGACAATATCTAGTGTAATTCCGCTTTAACGTCGCATTAAGTACATCATGGAATACGAATTTTTTATTCTATTTTTAATTTTTAAATTTTTAACTGCGTCAAGAATCTTCATTATTATTTCTTTTTCGGTCCACAACTTTAATTTTTAGTGCAAGTTCCTTTTAAAACTGTTATGCCCACTTGCAAAAGTTACCTACAGAGTATTTTTTTTAAACTTAGGGACAGTAAACTCAAAGTTAAAATGTTATAAATTTCACTCTTCTAAATCTTGATGGCCCAAAATAATTACTCAGTTTAACCTCTGATGAGCAGTTAATGCCGAATTACAGAGACAAACCCTTGCTGCTGCAACTGGCACTTAGTTAAATACTGTCAAATAAAAACAGAGTAAACCTAATTAATTAACTATTATTGTTAACTAATTTTATAAAGGTAAATGTTTGTGAGTGTGTGTTTGTGTGTGTTCCCTGACACTTATAATCTGGGTGTCGTCAAGCCTCGAGTGGATCGGTTTCTTCTAGGCAAGCGTGCTCCATTGTAGGCCGCATCACTGCTTATCATCAGGCATGTTGGCGGCCAAACGCAAGCCTATTAAGTAAAAAAAAAAAATGTTTGTTACTTCTTAACGCTCAAACGGCTGGACCAATTTTAACGAAATTTGGTATGGAGGTATCCTGGTTTAACATAGACTACTTTTTAACCACGAGTAAAACCGCGCGGCACAACTAGTAAGCAATAAAAAGGTTTAGGTGCAGACGGACCAATTCTCAAAATGTCGTATAGTATCGCAATCTAAGCCGATCTCTCGAACTAACGAAGCTTCCATTCAAATCAACGGTAGCTACTTATTCGGAAACAACTGTCCGTAAACTATTAGATTATCGATAGACTGTCACAAAAAACTTTACTGCATAACAAATTGTATGTAAATTGTATGTGAACGGACAGATGTGGGGTGGGGGCGAGTGATGCGAAACGCGTGAGCAATCATCGCGATCGACGACTCCTGCGCAGGGAAATGACGGTAACACACACATAGACCGGCAGACACACATGCAAAGTAGTGCTCTAATCCTACATGCAACGCGGAATAGGGCTAGCGCTAAGTGGCAGGTGGATATCAATGAGGATATGTCTTTTAGAAGGGTTTTTAAGACTGTAGGAATGTGTATATGATTAAAGCAGCGAGTCAACGTATATTACCTAGAAAATTGTAATAGATTCAGTATTTAAATAATGGCACTATTCTTTTAGCAAACGTAAATCTTCTAAATAAATTAATCATTCATTTAATAATGTTGTATTAAGTACCTTTATATTGATAGTAATAGAATTTGATGCTTGCAAGCTGTCGTAATTAACATAATGTAGGTATGTTACATAATAATATTGAGCTTGGTTTTGGTAATAAATCGCTGTGACAACCCTAACGTTCATCAGTAAATTCCTTGTCTATGCAAACAAATAATAATAAATAGATTAGTTATGTATGCAACTGCATTAAAGACGTTTTTATCGCATTGCGCCTGAGGAGCTATAACTAAGATCCATAATCTACATTTTTATTTCGAAGAATTGCATAAAGTCGTTAATGCTTCATCGTGAGCATACATAGATATGTAAGGTTAATGAATTAAAAAGAATAACGCTCCTGATAGCATCTGTTACCGAAACAAAGAAACATGCGTGCACGCAGTGTACCAGCCAAAAAGGTACATGTAGGTTACTTGTGTGAAACACGGTTCACACACACACAGAGCTACATTTTTTCCAATGTAAAAATATAATTGTTTTTAATAAAGGAAGTTGCGGATTCAAACGGAATGTAATGACGAAGTCTGTGACCGCACGCAACGATATTTTTTTGTAAATGAAAAATAAATTTTAGGTCGAAATATTCAACTGTTCGCTTCAGTCCCCACAGTTGCTCCATGCGAAAGTGTAAATAACGTTACGATGCATGAGCACGAGCGATAAGCTTTCAAAAATATTATCTTGGTTGTGCCTAAACGGAAAAAATGCAATTACTGCCATTGCGTTAGAAATTGCATACTTTGCTCACGCATCGGAATTAAGTAATTAATGCGCCGGTGTGGTATCGGCCGACGATCTGCGAGCGCTCTCATCGAGTGTAGCTATACAAGTATACAACAATCAAAGCTCTGTCTACTATGAAAACAGTAGCACTGCGATTATAATTTGCGGGTAGTTGGGAAACTCGTCACAGTCACGCGACTTGTTTATCGATTTATCGGCGGATGCGTCTGCGATTACCATCGACTTGACCGTTGCACGGTATAAAGTTTTTCGCGAGAAAAAAAAACTACAATTATAATAATGATCGTCCTAGTATGGGATGGCCAGCGCTTGTTTATGCAAATGAATTTACTAATTAAGAGGGAAAATATTTTCAATGCTGTTTGCATGTGCTCGAGATATAGAAAAAACTACTTACGTGAGTACTTGAGGGGTATTTACATCGCATACCCGATCATTGTCAATGGAATACGTAATTAGCTGTACAGTTGATTAATCTGAGTACTGACAGCAAGTAGACATTTTCAACTTAACTTATGATCGGGATACGAAATATTTCATCGATACAAATCTTGATCGAGTTGACAACGTTTATCGATTCATATCGAGTCGTGAGCCCTTCGACCCCTAATCTAAATTGATGCATTTTCTTGGGAACAATTGTTAGTCGGTTACGCATTATAAGTTCCCTGTTTGCCGAACTCTACTGGTTTTTAAAGCGGCTTAAAACGTGAATAGGGCCCGGGAAGTGAAGTAAAGGGTTCTTATAGAATGCCGGTTATCGCAAGTTTAATCTTAGCGAGCAAATTAGGATTAATTGAACTTTTTCCTTTTAATTCTGAGAGCTTTTGTATTACTGCGTAATTCGCTCAGCGTGTCACCGAGGAAGTTTGTAGAGTGGATGTCACCGACTTTTTGATGGTTCCTACTTTTAAATGTGGAATTGAAAATAACAATATATCGATAGGTACCTACGTAACACTTGGTTTGATTTGCAACTGATTATTTTAATCTATGTCTATGTTCAAGTGTGCACTCAAAACATTCTATAATCACATGATTAGATTAAGTGCTGGCTGAGCTGTTGTCGCTGGGAGTGTTATTTTGCTACTTATTTCATTAACCTTATTTTATGTTTTTGAGCTTTCGAATCACGTCAAATATTCCATTAAATACTATTTGATTACAATTAGTATATGTTTCCAAAAACAAAATCCTTATTAAATTATCTAAAGGAGTCACTTTTGTCATTTGGTTTGGTGTTTTGATGTCGGTGACTTTATTATGTAGACTACTTTACATTTTTAAAACAAAAGAAAGATATTCTAGAACTACGCATTCAAAAAATGGTTTTATGTACCTTTATTTCTCGTTTTTTCAACTACTTTTACTAAACCGATTTTTATGAGACTCTGCACATGTATTAAGTTCCCGTGACAATGTTAATTAACATCAATGCTAAAACCGTTTATCTTAAAAATTTTAGTTGATGCTTTTTATTCTGCAAGTGATATTTTACATAACTGGAGTCCGGTATATAGCGACAGGAACGCTCTGTCACATTTGGGACTGAATATCGTCCGGTGAAGTGCAGGTGTTGTACACCTCTGCCAGCACCTTCGGGGAAAGAGTGACGATATGTTATATTCTGTTTTTAACCTGTTAAGACCGTTATGATGATGATTTCATAGTAACATTGGTGCTAGCAGCTCTGTATGCTTCTACTAAGCAAGAGTGCGTTTAGCTGAATTAAGGGGTGAGGGTTAGACTAGGTATCTATAACCCGACGTCGGTTACGGGCTCTCAGGTGTGACGCGGCGGAAGCCCACTATCATTAGCCTACCCACATGTGCGTGTGTACGTACTGCTGCCACGTATGTGTGTCGCCGTCGAGTGTGTGGGTGTACGCACCCTCTCACATGCTTGTTTACGTAGAAAGGGACGGATTAGGAGTTGAGCTTTTTTATTGCAACAGCGATGGTGTGGTGACGGTTTGTTGTTGTTTCCACGCTTTAGTTGAACGAATGTCGTAATTAAATACTTTTTTGGTCGTGTTGGATCTGAATGTTTCAGCTTTTTTGTCTAAGTAAGTACTTAACACACTAAGGCTAAATACTTTAACCTTCACCTTCAACAACGTTCCATCACTAACTTACGTTATAGTGAAACTAATGTAGGTATATTAATAGTAAGTAGGAAAATTCGTAAAAAATATTTTTTTATCGTCATTCTGTTTGTTATCATGTCTCCACTTCGTTGTCTCAAAAACCGACGAAGAAGGTTAACAAGTCGACGCGTATATTTATTTGTTTAATTAACTTCTGTTAATTTTTGTTTGGTTTTTTCTGTTTCTACAGAAAAAACCAAATCTCTAAAAAGCAGAGATCAATTTTCTTTTAAAATTCCATTTCGCGATTCCCTCCCTGTGCCCGGCGACACACGCGGTTTCACCCGAAGGACAATAAACGCGAAATAAATAAAATAACAAATTATAATACTCCAACCGTTCCAATAATGACGGACGACGTTTTTACAACGCCATTTGTATTGTAGACGTTGTCCTGCATTGGAATGTCTTCCGCCCTCATTCCTAGTCAGCGTTGTTTCTAAAATAGCGCCACAAAAACCTGCATATTGATGAAAAGTTACAATACAATATGCATAATGGACTGTTCAATCAAACAGTTGAATAACATGTTACATTGTAGCTATATCATATTTAGTGCAACTGTCAGTACCTATTAAAAGTATGTACGACAACTCCGCAAAACAACAGTCGTACAACTTTTTATACGATGTACGAGTAACTGCGATGTTTTTGGGGGCTGAGCTACCCACGTCCGTAGGAGTGTACTCTGTTTTGATTCCCTACACGTGGTCCCCGGGTAGTGCTAAGCGGGTAGCAAACTCTGGTGGAAGGCTTCGGCCGTGGCTAGTTACCACCCACCGGACCAAGCCATGCCGTGAAATGACCTAGTCGTGTTTCGGGATGTAGTCCGGTGTAACCGTTCCGAAGACGGGTCTGAGCAGTAGCGCACATAAAGCGCCTCACTCAACTGCCGTCTTTGTACTTCTTCACTTTAGTAAACTTCAAGGCTAGAGTGAATAAGTACCTTATAGGTCGTCGTGCTCCATCTTAGACCACAAAGTCGCTTAACATCAGGCGATTTGGTGGTCAAACGCCGGCCTATTCTACATTAAAAAAAAGTCCTAAAGTTAATTTAAGTAGGGGGCTCCTAGACGGTCTATTTCAATGCAATACTGGCCTGGCAATATTGCCACAATATTTTGAGTGTGGCTCGGCCATATATTCATACATTTCTTGCATGACTGGTGATGGTCAGACTACAGTCTGGAATATTGTAGTAAAAATGTAGCCCGTCTAGAAGCACCCGAACGCTAAAATCTGACAAGGGCGAGTAGCTTCAACATTTAAAGCGTTTTGTATAGAGGAGTCGACACCGGGCCTAACATTTATACCGTTGCGTTCAAAAGCCATAGCATTGTTTGTTCCTCGCAGTAGCCCAAGACTCCGGGCCTAAGACTCGGGAAAGGAAATTCAGCTCAATAAATCGTGTTGTAAAGTTCATATTCCAATGACCTTTCCGGCGTTGGACGAGGATCGTCCCGTATATGAGAATTTTCCTTAAAAGTTCAGGGAATCTATTAGAAAAAATAATAACAACAATAATAAAATTTTATAAATAAATAAAATATCGGGACACTTGCACACACTGTCGTCTGACCCCAAACTAAGCAAAGCTTGTACTATGGCTGCCAGAGACTGATAGAAATAAATATATTTTTAAATACATACCTAAATAGATATTAACACCCAGAAATAGAACAAACACAAAAATGTTCATCGCATTTGCTCTAGATGGGAATCGAACCCACGTCTCCAAGCTCACAAGGCAGATTCACTACCAACTGTGCCACCGAGGCAATCAGTTTTCTCACTCAGCTCCCCACTACGATTCCCTGTGTCGGGGATGCCATGGAATACACAAAGACATGGGACAACTATCACAGACTTAGAACAGATATTTAGATTTATCATTATAACGTCTGTCCGACCAGGAATCGAACCCGGGACCTCCTACTTTTAAGCAGTCAAACTCCGGCTAGGCTAGGAAGGTCAAATTCTATAGCTTGTACACACTTGAAATTTTGGGAAACGCGTAAATTTGCTTAAATTGCTCATCAATATAAAATAAAAATACTTTGGGCTATCACGTGTCAAAAAATCTAAGTACGTGATACTGTTTTGTTAAGATGATTATGGTTTTTTTTGACACGTGTTAGCAGTACAGGGAAAAACTCGAGTCTGTTGAACGCTGTAAATAAATATCTACCTACCTAATAATCTTTACACAATTGATACATACTTATGGAGGTACACCACGCCCACTCAAGCTGAAAATTTGTCGCTAAGCAATTTTCCAGGATCCTTAGGAACTAAAGAGAGTGTCGAGGGTGATAACTGCCTCGGTGGCTCAGTTGTTAGTGAACCTGCCTTTTGAGCTTGGGGGCGTGGGTTCGATTCCCACCTAGGGCAAACATTTATGTGATGAACATTTGTGTTTGTCCTATGTCTGGGTGTATCTATTTAAGTATGTATTTAAAAATATCTATTTTGTATACCAGTCTCTGACAGCCATAGTACAAGCTTTGCTTAGTTTGGGGTCAGGCGACCGTGTAAGTGTCCCGAATTTATTATTATTATTATTATGAGCTTTTTGCAAATGCTTAGTCTGTCTACTTTTTTTTTTACATCGTACTAAAATCGTGATCGTAGGCGTAACACGTTTGCATAAGAGATACCTATTCACTTTTCTCTTGAACATTCCAGAATTGTGCTCGTAATTGGATGGAAAAATATACGCCGGCAAGGAGTTCCACAGCTCTGCAGTTCTCATAAGCAAAGTAGACTTTATTAGTAACTGGCTGTTACCCGCGACTTCGTTCGCGTTTGTTCATAAAATATTATACAAACACCTTCCTCATGATATACTGTGACTAATTATCAAATTTCATCAAGATCCGTTTAGCCGTGAAAAACTTACAAACAGACAAACAGTCAGAGTTACTTTTGATTTTATAACATTAGTATAAATAAATAAATAAATAAATAAATTCGGGACACTTCCACACACGGTCGCCTGACCCCAAACTAAGCAAAGCTTGTACTATGGCTGCCAGAGACTGATATACATACTTAGATATTTTTAAATACATACTTAAATACATATTAACACCCAGACATAGACCAAACACAAATGTTCATCGCATAAATGTTTGCCCTAGGTGGGAATCGCACCCACGCCCCCAAGCTCAGAAAGCAGGTTCACTACCAACTGAGCCACCGAGGCAGTCTATGGAAGTAAGCAAATTATAATAATATCTGTTTAAATTCTACAGTTTATGAGTTAGTAAGACGGCATACGTACACTATGTTTAGCGGCTCAACGCATTTTAATCAAACTTGAAATAGTAAATCTTATACACTGCATTGTCTCAGTAAATTTTTTGACCAAAAAAAAAGTTTCTGTACTACGTAAGTAATACATAAGTAGTTCATTAGACGAAATCGCAAACAAACACAACTAGCAAGCAGCAAACAAATATAAAAATTAAAAAAAAACCCGACATCGATTTTATCATCAACACCGATTTTCAGCAAAATTGGCTAAGAACGCTCCCGATTAATTCACCTTTCAAACAACAAAATCAAAATCGGTTCATCCGTTCGGGAGCTACGATGCCACAGACAAACACACACACACACACACACATGCGTGAAACTTATAACACCCCGACGTTTTTTGCATCGGGTTTAAAATGTAAGACTTTACAATAAAATATACTACTTACTTCTCGTTTTCAATTTAATATACTTTGAAAAAATGTCACTAATGACTTTAATAGGCACGTAGCGAGCCTCCGTCCCGCGTCGTTACGCCTACAAGGTGTTTGTAATTACGTATCGATATCGCATTGCAATATCTGTGTAATTGCTACCGTAATAACAACCTAATTTTCACTTACTCGCGAATTACACGTCTTGTTATGACTCGGTTTTTTAACTAGACACTTGGACCTGTCAAATTTTACTGTGGGTTTTTGGCGGTGGGTGGAGGGTGAGTGAGATTTAATCGTGGCAGATAGGTAGGAGTCTACACACTAAGGTCGGCGACCCGCCGACATGACAACGTCTACAGACGCCTTGATTTATATTTTTTTGACCGACTTTGCAAAAAGTCTATGGTATGGTTGTGTTTCTCGAGTGTATGTATGTATGTATGAGGTTTCTTTGGCACGCCCTACAGCCTAATAGGCTTGGTGGATTTCGACATGTGAGGTGTCATTTGAATCGTCTTGATAGTGGAAGTGACATAGGGTACAAGATTTTGCAGCCGGTTTTTTTAAAAATAATGTTCTTTGTTGTATATTTGAAATATGGCCGCTGACGTCAAGAAACATAGCCGCAATCGTCATGAAATCATGTCGGCAGATGTCGGCGACTCTGGTGTACAGACTACTTTATTTTTTAAAATAGAATGCCAGTTTAATATAATTTATATGTAAGTATGTTTCTTTGCTCACTATCGTTTAAACGTTCTAGTTTTTTAAATGTTTATATTATGCATTTATTTTGTGGCTTTGGTGACAATGAAATGCTGTAATTTTCTATCAATACTTTAAAAGATGCCCAAAAATACTTTAAATTATTTACTTACTTAAGTTTGGTGTGAAGCTTAAATAAAATGCAGGTAATATGTAGGTAAATGGTAGGTATTTCAGATCATTACGTTTAACGTTTTTTGGTTGACCAGCCTGGAACTTTAAGTAAGTAAGAATTACTTTCCACATAAAATAAACTATGTTACGTAACTTAAACAGCTTGAGGCGCTAAATAATATAAAAACAACTAGTTAAGATAACATCCTCCCATAAAACTAAAACTGCTAATCGGCGCTTGAGATAAAAAGATTCGAATAAAAGATTCCGCTATAAAATCGACTATACAAATAAAAAATACACCTAAACTCGTATATAAAATACAGCTTATTTTATTAATATTGTCATTGAATATTATAGCGATTCTTTAGGCTATTGAATATTCATATTTATTCGAATAATTTATTCATATGCCAAATAAATAAAGTTAAAGAGGTACAATAAAAGAGTTTTATCGTGGTTTTACACCTGTTTTAAAGTTGTAGGTAATCGTTACAAGATTAGTGTCAGCTGGACTTTGTAGCTATTAAAATGGTAGTTTTATATTTATAAACGGGATAAGGGAACTATTACAGTTTAATTGATACTTACCATGGGAATCTACCATAATTATCCTTACCAATTATAAAATCGAAAGTACCTAACTCTGCCTGCCTGTGTGTTTGTAGTAGTTTGCTTTTACACGGCTAACGGCTGAACGTATCTTAATGAAATTTGATAAATAGTTGCAGTATGCACAAGGAAGGTTTTTGGATACTTTTTTCTAAATAAATAAATCTTTTTGTTATGAAATTCTGTAAATTAATAAAAAATAACGCGCCGCTTACCAAATGCGTCAGACAACATCACAGAATAGTACGTAGTTGGTACTAAGATTAAAATTGCGCTTAAAACCAGCCAGTATTTTTTTTTAATGTTGGATTCTGATCTCTTTGGTAAAGGATTATTTTTATTCATAATTTGATAATTAGTTACAGTATCGCATGAGGAGGGTATGTGCATAGTATTTTCTGAATAAACGAGAACGAAGTTGCGGGCAACAGCTAGTAGAGTATATTTTTAATACTATGTGGTAGATCGCATCGAACGGGAGACGTCGCTTGTCTATAGAAACCTTCGTCCGATTTTTTTTTCGGTTCATACTATCTTAAAATTTTCTTTGAGACAAACTTATGTGTGTAAAACTTAATGAAAATTGGAATACTTCAGTTATCATCAGACAAACTAATGCCGAGATATCCCAATAGACTGTGAGATCTCTCTCGACCAACAATGTTTATAGTACTAGAGCCAACACGCGTTTTAAGAGTAAATAGCTTAAGTGTTAACCCAGGGTGTAAGTAAAATCCGCCCATCCGTTTAAACGTCAAAAAGCAACAAAGAAATACACTAACAAACTTCCGCATTTGTAACAAAATAAGATTTTAAAAATATTCATAACATTAATAACATTGTAGCCTGGTTGAAGAAGGCCCGCCTCTCAAGCTAGAGGGAGCGGGTTCAAACCCAGCCGACGGCACGCACCAATTTGTTCATTGTGTGAACATATTATGTGCGTATTGTATGTCATCTGCTACATGATTGGAGCCCGGTGTATGGCGACAGGCTCGCCCTTGTCACATTTGGGACTGAATATCGTCCGGCGAAGTGCGTGTGTTACACCTCTGCCAGCCACCTACGATATGTTGTATGCATATAAGTAAACTCCGCCCATCCGTTTGAGCGTGAAGAAATAACAAACACACACACTAACAAACTTTCACATTTGTAAGAAAATAGGATTTCAAATGGATTTGTAATTTTAGTAACATTTTTCATTGTATTATTTTTTACTTCAAACTTATTCGAAAAATGCCGTTTCAAATCCGCTGCTATAAACATTAAACCGTATAGATTTACTCGTATGTCTCGGAAACCTTTAACCCGCGCTAATCTAGTCCACTAACGTCTCTACTATTTAAGCCAGTGACTATATGCTGACATCAGCACAGTATAGCATAAGTCACTATATTTAGAATCAGTGCCACTGATTAATGAACGTTTAGTGGGACAATCTTGAGGAGGCTTCACGCTTGTTGCCGTATTGCTTGGGACACGCCCCTTACCGCGGATCGTATACGTTGGACGGTTATACTGTGTTATACGGTAACCGCTTCAACATAAATGCTGATGTCAGCACCGCAAATGTTTGCGGTCCGCAAAATAAATCGATGAACGCCGGTTGCACGCACGAAACAGGATGACGAATTGTCCCGTTACGTTCTTTGTCCCGTTACATTCCTTGTAACGTTACAATCGGAGCGAGAGCGCTACACGAGCGAGCGAAAGGCACGATCGGTTTGAGCCGCATCTATCTCTTTTCCACTCTTCTTTTGTTATGACGTTGTCACGTTAAACTATCGTCCTTATACCGACTTTACAGGCAACCATTTTTTTATTTTAAGTTTTTTTTTTTGTGTTTTAACATTTCGACGATTGTTTTAAAAAATATATCTAACCATTATGGTTGGAACTTATCGTACATCTATATGACGTGTTCATACAAGCATAGCACCCTGACTCTTAAAGAGAGAACCTTCCCGTACTTTTAGTAATATTGTTGCGTTTTGATGAAAACGTGCTACGTATCATTACGTCATTTGTAGCCAGTGTGTTGTACCCTTTACAGTTGAGCTAAGTCGCCTCACTACAATTGACACCGTAACCCTGGGCTTTGGAACTATCTTTCATCAACGAACTGATGAAGTTTGGCATTGGACCATTTGTTATAGTTGTGGATTTTGATTGAGCTTGCCATAGTTTAATGTATCTAGTATTATTAATGGGCGAAGACGTATACAAAAACTGTAGTCAGTAAGTTTGAATTTGAATTCTGTATCAACTGAACGTGAATGAATTTCCTTTGACATCCCGACATACGTGTGTCGGGATGTAGTCCGGTGTAACCGTTCCGAAGACGGATCTGAGCAGTAGCGCACTTGTAGCGCCTCACTCAACTGCCGTCTTTGTACTTCTTCACTCTACAAAACTTCAAGGCTGGAATGAATAAGTACTTTATAGGTCGTCGTGCTCCATCTTAGACCACAACGTCGCTTAACATCAGGCTAGTTGGTGGTCAAACGTCGACCTATTATTCTACATAAAAAAAAGAAGCTTCTAAGCTTCAGCTTGGACAAAAATGCTCTCGTATGTCCGACGTCTGTCCGGCTGCCTGGCCGCAAGATCTTCTGCTCACAGAGCCACTAGCTTAGGTATAAATTTAGATAGAAGCTATTCGTTATAGTGGTGGGTGACAAAAGAATGTATAATATAAAATAATTGTTCTTCCACTTCCGCCAAGTCGCCACTAGTATGTATAGATATTACCTAGTTGTAAGCCAAAATTTGTGAGAATGTAATTTATTTATTCTTTGAAAAAATAATGCCCCTCAGTTTCTTGCCTGTTCTTCTGAGTAGAGGCTCTTTATCCGAACAAGGCGGTCGAGGCTGTTAAAAAAAAACTTTGACGTTCATAAGTGTAGCTTTGATACCCAAATTGAATAAAAACATTTTGACTTTTGTTTTAAACTTTTTTTTGTAAAAGTTTTAAAACTTATTTTGACACTTCCTTTCCACTACCACCAACAACTAAAACCTGCTGCGAACAACATGTGATTCTTTTTCTTTAATAAGCACAGTCAAAAAAGCTTCTGTCAAAAATAAATAACAATTTAAATAATAGTATAATTATTGTGTTAATTGAAAGCGTTAATCACATGCCTTGTACGAGTTCCCATTACCTGGCTTTACATCACATCAGCATGCACTATACATTGGAGTCTTTAGACACGCAGGTTTGGCTTTACAGACAATTTGTCGCATTTAAAAGTAAGAAGCACCTAATAAAAATTAACGTGTCTCCTTACTACATTCTAACTTACCTACATTAAAGGGAAATGCTGAGAAAAAGTGTTTTTTGTAATTTAGCTGTGCATCACTGATCTGAAAAATATTTTGCTACTAGCTGCGCCCGCGGTTAAAAAATCCTGTGTGCTATTTTAGACTATAATCTAACTCTGTGCCAAATTTCATCCAGATCTGTTCAGCCGTCCAGGCGTGAAAGAGTAACAAACGTTCATTCATCCATCCATTCTTAAAAACTTTCGCGTTTATAATATTAGTAGGAAGTAGGATTAGGTACCATAATGGTACCTAATCCTATATTATTTGCTCTATATTAAGTACTTTTAAAAACTACGGATTATTTTTCCGTTTGCACATTCATAATACATTTTAAGCTGTGCCTATCGAGTTTCTATCATGGCATCATTATTATCATGCATCACAAACATGAATACAATAGCATGCAAATATTACATCGACATAACATGTTCTTCGAATCGATTTCTGAACTTCTCAGAGACTAGTATTGCCGTCGAATACGAGTACTGTTGCGTGCCGATTATCCTGCATGACAGACATAGGAATGGCAGTGAAAATATACAGCCGGCTCAAAAAGTTTCTCACCTTTCGAATGATTTTAAACCTAAATACGTTACAATAGAGGCGTCGAAACGGTCAAAGGCTCGTAATGTGCTCCTGTCTGTTTTCGCGTCTGGGAAAAGTCTCGACATCGATCTCGCCACCCGATTACTAATGTCGCCATTTGACGTGTTGGCTCAGGTATTAGGTTAATCAAAAGTACTGATTACAATGCAAGTGCGTTTAACTACCGAGTAACGGTAGCGACCATTGAAAACGTCAGGATTGTGTAATGTGTTTATATTGAATGGCAAATTAAAAGAAAGGACGAAATTGTATTGGCTGGTGAGTACTTTAAAACCTCGAAACCAGGGCATGTAGGTATGCTAGAGTGAAACTAATAATTTGTACCACCCATAATATTTTTTCACAATTTTTTGTATCAATTTGGCATATGTTTAAGCTTAAAAAAGAGTACAATATAAACTGCTTGCTTGCAAAATTAATGAAGCAGCCAAATTGAACACAAATTTGTTCATAATTTCTGATGTGAAAACATACGAACAGTACCTAGTCTATAAGGTAATTTTTTACCATCTTCTTCTTCTTCTTAATATATATAAATTACGTGTCACGTTGTTTGTCCGCTATATACTCCTAAACTGCTAAACCGATTTCCATCAAATTTGCACACCGTGTGCAGTTCGATCTAACTTAACAGATAGGATAGCTCACATATATATATATATAAATAATAAACGCGAACGAAGTCGCGGGGTGACAGCTAGTCATTATATAGGATTCTTGCCATATTCTGTAGTATAGTTATTATATGTATTAGCTATGACCGTCTCTTCGAGTTTGAATAGATAAGCTTCAACAGTCAACACCTACCATTTGCTACCTAAGTGCCAGCCGTCCATGAGGCAGTTTCTCCAATCCTGCGGTTAGCAATAGATTACCAACGACGGAGGACAATCGGCTGTTATCACTAGCTAGCGGATGCGATAGCGGTAATAGTGGTCACTATCTGCCAGATGGATTCGACTGGTATCGGCTCTACATGGGAATTTATGTACGCATGTCCGTACGACCAGCAAGGCAACACTGTATATGTGTTTTAGAATATCCGTGCCTACTTGATAAGGGAGAGGATTATTTTTAATCTGGCGGTTGCAGTATTGGCTTATTAGCGAAATTACATAACAAAGACAAGGCCTAAGTGAGCATAAGTAAGACGCTTGAAATATTAATAAAGAGCGTTGACCGTAAGCTTTAAAGCACATCAACGCAAAGATTTAAATCAAAGTCAATAAACAGTTAAACACAACCGATGAATGACGACCAATAAATAACGTCCAAATACCGACACAGTAGGCAGTGTCCTCGTATCAAAGCTATGCATATCAAAGCTCGTAGTAAAGTTCAACGCACAAAGTGCATAATCACAGTAATCGTCCGGAGCCAAATGTCATCGACCCACTTATCTCATCCGCCATCCCTTTTACAATTACAACAACAAATGAGTAAGAGCTGCACCGATATGTGCATCGATACTATGAGGAATAAAATCCTGTGTGAACGAACTCTAATCTCTGTTTTGTGGCAGCTTCCAGACTGTAGATGTAAACGTGCTCACGCACTGATAGATTGCGGCCGCTATTAAACTGGTAGATATGTTGTGAATAGATAACATGAGTGTTGACATGGCCGAGAGGGCACAGAGGTTCTAGGAATTTTGTAACTTTCCTTTCGGGTACTCATTTTTGGTTTGGAGCTTTTTAACGTCATATTTTATCTAGAAAATTCATTATCTATAGCTTTAGTTTCATTAACTTTAATAATCGCCCATAAGCACTACTATGGCACAAGCTTAAATCTTTCAAATTTCAAATCGCTTGCTAAGTCATAAACCGTTTGTAAAAGATTGTCTGTGTACATTGATACACCAAAAAAATCCTTTGTGTTGCCATGTTTTCGTTCCAAAATCCTGGCATTAAGAGTTTTAACATTTTTTTGTTGACAACTCCGACAGGTAGATAGAGCCTTTAGAAATCGCGTCCTTGGCATGTTACCGTTAAACTGATGATCCTGTTTGTAGCAATAATATAATACATCTTTACGACGCCTTAGCTGACGTAATGGGATAAACAATGGTCCTTCAAGCCAGATTTCCTTTGAATTGTTGAGATGCCATAAAACACAGGTAAAGGCTACCTCACTTACAGGAAAGATCCACTTAATTGTATGACTTAACACAAGCTACAATCCGTCTTTAGACCCTTTCCGACACCTTTGATTTTAACGACAATAAGCTGCCAAAACAATCTGTAAAATCGAATTTTAAATCTGTATTTGGTCAGCAAGTTTCAAAATCAATTCAGTTGAATAAAATTTGAGACTGAATGAATTAGTTAAATATCAGTGGTTATACCTATTCATTTGCATAGGTACGTATTTGATTGCCCGTTTTCGGACAGATGTCCATATTTGGTTCTTTACGTGCTCTTTTATTTCCTAATTATTTCGATATTATTCAAGTCATCGAAAGGGCAGACGGGCAGACGGACACGTCATTTCAACATAGTATTCAATCCTTATGCACTTTACTTAGAAATTGAACTGTCGAATAATAAGTGCATTGTGTGACCGTATACGTATCTACAGGATTAGTGAGGGGAATACAAAATGTCGATAATTTGCACATCGACAAAATCGAGACAATTAATAATTTGTCCCGTCTGCTGTCTAATGTTGCACGATAAAAATACTAATTTCTATTGAATCGAGGTTGTGAACCCTAATATTATTTGGCGGCAAAAAATGATAATAAAGCGTGTTTTTCGGCATCTCGATCATGGCAATTAACGGTCTATCTGATGGTCGGAGGTCCTGATCGAGGTCGTCGACTCCATGCGAGCCTATCGACACATCGGGCGGCGGGCGGCGCGCGCCACGCACTTCCGACGCCACGGATTTGCCGGAATCGGCGCGGGCGCATCAAACGCTCTGCAAAATTCGGACTGAGACGCGCGCGCGTGAATCAATTTGAATATATTTTTTCGGTGCCGACATGGGAATGGCTACCGCCCGCCATGGGTATCGCTGCACACACCCATGACAATACACGACACACACGCGAAATCAACAATTTCAACGCAAAACCTTCACAATTTTTATAGCGCATAATCTCTGCATGTTGAGGCTTTATGAGAGGACTTGGGATGTTTCCTCGACATTAACCTCCCATGTTAAATTCAGATGAAAATTAAAACGCGTATTATTAATTATTTTCGCCATACGAGAATACTGTAAAAAGCTACATTTTAATTACGTAACAATGTCGCCGCTGCATTATATTTTTTGGACGGATTCAGGGTATCCTGATTTCGTCGAGTTGCAGGCCCACACGGGGTTTCTTGCTACCTACATCTCACGTTTTTGAGCAGCCGTAATATTTAAATTGGCAACATAGCTCCCGAGGGCATACCTCGCATGGGAATGTGCGCCGGCGGCGGCCAAACCAGCTCCTTCCGAATGCGATACGCGATGACCAACGCATCGGAGCTAACGTGTCTCCCTGTCTAACTCGGGAGACGTGACCGCCGAAGACAAAGAACCGATGATAGAAAGTATATCTACTTTTGCTGGGCACTGGTTACGCAAACGCATCCCGCCTAAATTTTGCATGGATGCGTCGCGCATGCGAAAATGATCGATGGACGCGCGGCGGCGGCGCACGGGCACGTACTCAGCATTACCTGTCGATGCATATTAATCAAGAAGGAAGTTTTGTTAACAATATCTAATGTGCTCCGCGAATGTCCGCGGCTCCATTGATAGCTTTTTTGTTTCTCATCCGATGTTGTAGAGGAACTAGACGGCGCCCTATTGGTCGTTGCAACGTTGCATAATGCATGACATGGCATCTGAATAGTACGCAAACAATCGTCGTGATTGTTCACTAGTATCGGCGCCCGATATCTCTATTCGCCCGCAAGTGGTTTAACTAGGTTATTCCGTTTAAATCGTTCGCTACTTGAGTATTAATTAGCGATAATCATGGCGGCAAATAATCTTCGCTTCGATTACTGACAGGTTTATTCTTCGAGTGGTAATATCTCGAGTATTTTATGTCGTTTCCTTGATAAATAGTATAAAAAGTGAATATGGTAAAGTGGGTGAGAGAGACCACGTGTAGATACTTCTACTTATTGGTGTAAATAATAATAAATTGGATAGTACCTATGTACATGTATTTTCTAAGTAAATTCCATTCCATTCCATTGTGTAGGCGAGTATTAGTAATTTCCACACATATGGTAAGTAAAGCATAAACATGGTCTTAAGCCATTAACTGGGTGGGCCTCTTAAATCACTATTTATTATTTTGATATTAACTTGACTGGAATTTAGGTACCTATTTTGCAAAATGTTGAAATATCCATAACTTGTCGCTGGCAAAAATCTGACGTACGACTTAAAAAAAATTGGACCAAAAAACAACTTTAATCTATTACTGTGTATTGTAGTGTAGGTATTAAGCAAAAAGCTAAATTGACAATACCGCGTCGTATCGTCAATGAAATCCACATAACTCACACTCGTTTAATTTCTCCGAACGTTCCTAGCACGCGTGACGTCCACGGGTCGATAACGCACGTTCGCGGATAATCCGCGCGCCGATATCAACGGATAGTTGGATATGATAGTGCCGCCAGTACGTGCATTATCGGATTACTCAGATAATACAGATTACGGCACAGATTTATTGTTTTATCGCGATTAGGCGGAATGCTTTGTAGATAAACCCCGATTACGACTCGCTATTGAAGTATTGACAGTATTCGTGAGGAGTGACGTTTTATTTTTACAGTGATAAATGTTCAAATATTGATAACGGTATTTATAGCTTTGCAATGAAATTTATTTGTGATTTTAACGGTTTGCCAAGGTCAAGGGTTCGATTGTTATCTTACGCATGTTCAACAATAAACTTTTAAAATAATTCTTAAATTGAAGAGTGTTATGAAAAGTAAATAAGTGTTTGCAAGTTAACGTGTCTTTATAATACAAATAAGGTAGGTATTATTAGCTCCCAGCCAATATTGGGTAATGATTACAGTCTTAAAATTCAATCTTGGTCAATACGCCATACCAGAACGTGTCTAACGGTAACACAGTGAACCAAATCACAAGTTAAAAAACAAAGAACGATCCAACACTGATTGCTCACACGTTAGCGAAAGCCGAACAAATTAACTTAGCACCTAAAACTATTTGTTTCCAATTTGTGGGCCGCTCGTCAATGTGCCCTGCTGTGTTTATCCCATCCAAAAATAGTGCAAATGACACTAATTACGCTATTGTAGCAGGCCCGTGTTAATAGATTGCTCATACCCGCTCTGATTTCGACTAAACCGCGTGGAACTTTTCTTTCAATGCGGATAATTGCGGTGTTGAACCGAGTACGAGATTGCTGTGGTTCACAGCAAATTAACGCGCTTATTCGTTTGGGTATATGGTTCAGTGTACACAACTACGAAAGAGCTGTAATGATTAGTTTAGCTTTAACTGTAGAAGTATAGTCTCATTATTTTGTATGCGTACTCATCTCAATATTTCGATCACGTTTTGAAAATGAAAACAATTTTACATGCAAGCATAAAATGTTCGTAATCGTAATCATTTTAATAGTAGCAGATTAAAAATATAGTGCCGACAGTAAACCAAAGACCGTAACTAACTGGAGGTATAACTGTGGATGACTTATTCTTCTGAGTAGTGGCTCTTTTTCCGAACAAGGCGGTTGAGTCTATTTTATAACTTTGACGTTCATCAGTAATCTTCGATATCCAATTGAATAAAAACATTTTGACTTTGACTTTGACTTGTTTCGTTAAGTTGTTGGAATGTTCTATTATTATCTCAGCAATATTTTTGACGTAAGCTTCACTCTTATCACTCTAACCACATCACACTAATATTATTATTATCATGCATAGATTGGATGCATTTTAGATGGATATGGATGGATCAATCAATCACGCCAGAACGGCTGAACGGATCTAGATGAAATTTGGCACAGAGATAGATTATACGAGTAGTCTGGAATATAACATAGGCTTTTTAAATTCGAATAACAACGAGGCGCAGCTAGTGGGCATGAGCAGCAAAAGTCACAAACTATTTCTGACTGTAGATACACATATCAAATCGTCACGCCTTTCCCCCAAGGGGGCTAGCAGAGGTGTAACACAACACCCACACTTCGCCGGACGATATTCAGTCCCAAATGTGACAGGGGGCGACACTAAATACCTATATAACAACTATTTTGACTAAGTTGCAACAACTTTACAACTTAACAACTATTTTTACAATTAGGTACTTACCTCTATCTTAAAATGTTTAAAAAAAGTTAAAATACTGTAAAAATGGGTTTTATACTAAACCAACAATATGTAAGGCCGTATATTTGTATAATCTAATAATTCACTTTATGATAATCCTTATCCGTAATTACAGTTTATTAGATTATTATGATAATTGCTAGCTTTGCTTTTTATGCTTAGCCCAGATTAAAATGCTGCGTAAATAAGTTAAATCTCACAGATTAGAATAATTAGGTTATTGGAACTTGTACGTATTCTATGCTATGTGTTTGTAAGGAACAAAGATTATGAAGATAAATTTTGATTAAAAATGTTTCTGGATTTACGTCATCTTGTTTCGGATTGGTGACACTTATAGGTGTCTTATGTCTATGTCTTATCTTATCCTACTAATATAATATATGCGAAAGTTTGTAAGAATGGATGGATGGATGGATGGATGGATGGATGGATGTTTGTTACTCTTTAACGCTAGAACAGCGAAACAGATCTGTGGCCCTATTCGGAGATTTGAGATTTTCATCTCACCTTTTTTCGTCCTTGTTGCTCTCGTTTGGAACGTCATAGGTGTGAGAGTGACCAAGATAAAAAGTCATCTCATCCCACGCGCAGGAATAGCCCCCCTGGCTGAAATTTGGCACAGAGATAGATTATAGCCTAGAACAGCACATAGGATACTTTTTGACCGTGGGTGAAACCGCGGGGCGCAGCTAGTACAATCTATATTCTACACACTAAGGCCCATGTTCACCGAACTTTAATTGGGCGATTACACTGATCAACAGTGATTGTATTGCTCTTGATGGAAGAGCAACAAGATGTAAGACCCCGGTGTATGGCGATAGCCTCGCTCCCTGTCATATTTGGTACTGAATATCGTCCGGCGAAGTTGTATTACACCTCTGCCAGCCCCCTCGGGGTAAAGGCGTAACAATGTTATGTTATGTTGATGTAAGAGTGGTTACGAATACTTCTACATCAACCATTAAAAAAAATATGGGTGGTTTTGGAATATTAGCTCTAGTTTAAAAAAAAACATTTTCACATTGCATTATAATAATAGTACAATGTTCCAAAGCAGAGGGAGAGAGAGAGCAGTTATATACATTTTATTGAGCGAAACCAGTACTTTCATGAATATTTTCGAAAATGGAACACAAAAATCAGCAGAAATATCCAGGCCATAATTATAAAAAAAAGTTTTTGTTATTGTACTGTCCTTTTTTTTTAACTGTCTATCCATTGTTGACATTTAGCTTATTGAAGAGCTGTCAAAAAGAGTCGGTTAAAAATTTAATAGCTTTTTAAAGTTTTGGAGAACTTTGGCCTTATTAACTATAGTGTTCTGCAAAGAACATCGGATAATTAATACGATAGGTGGTTTTTGGCGGGAATCGAAAATATGGCGACGTAATTTTGTATTATTTTCTAAAACTTGTGATTCTTCGAGTGTTAAAGTGTAATAATAGTGGATTGTTAAACTTTATCGGTTCGTTAACGTGCATGAGTGTAGGGAAATTATACAAACATTGCGAAACGTGACTTTTCGTATACTCTACAAAACTTCACTTAAACTTTCGGTAAAGTATCCATAACTTTACTGGAATGGGGAAAGGGGAGGTACTCATCATCGTCATTATGACCTCATCATTGTCATCCTATCATCTGTGAAAACGAATGATTAGTTAATTGACACTGGCAAATGCACATAACGTGCGAGGCCAAATTCCCCTGAATGGGAGAGAAAAAAAATACGATAGGTTAGGTAGGTCTACCTATCCAGAAAAAAAAAAACGATTTCCAGGCAGATTATAAATAGCATCCTACTATCCTATTTAATATTATAAACGCGAAATAAGAATAAGAATTACAATCATTTATTGCAGAACTGTGTACAAAGGTCTTAATTTAAATATAGTCTCAACAGTAGACCCAAGTCGGGTGTGCAATGTGATGTAAGTACATATGATAGGTACTTACAAATGTAGTTAAACACTATAAAATAACAACACTACCAAAATAACAACAAATAATCTCTATTTTTATCATTATAATACTCTTTTAAATCGTAAAACCCTTTTGTCAATAGCCATTTTGAATTTTTGAAAGTTTGTAAGAATGGATGGATGAATGGATGGATGTTTGTTATTCACGCCAGAACGGCTGAACAGATCTGGATGAAACCTGGCACAGAGATATTCTAGAATAGCACATAGGATACTTTTTAACCCCGGGTGAAACCGCAGAGCGCATCTAGTGTAAAAATACAAATCCATTTTAATATATCAAATTTGAACAACAAATATATAATTAACCTACTTTTCGTTACACAATGAATTGATTTGATATCAATAGGTAATTAAATTAATCGAACCATATGATAACCACTTCCGCTGTTGGTTTTTATTTACTATTTAGAATGTGGGAACCGCGGCATCGACTCTATCTATGAACAATTTGTATTATTTATAGAAATTTAATAAAATATCTAGGTACCTACCACATAGGTACAAATAATAGACGACAACTTCTGTAAATGAATTTTTAATTTTTGTCTTAAATTTTTTTTCAGATATATTTATTGATTTAGAATTTCAACGACCATAAACAAAAGAGTCAAAAAGGAAATTAGATATCTATGGAATGGAACAAATTTTTTAAACAAGTATAAATAAAAATAAAAATAAAAAAACCGCCGACACTGATTTTCATCAAAAAAACAACAACACTCCAGACAATTTTACCTTTCAAAATAAAAAAAAAAATGAATTAAATCTGAAAACCTTTAACCTAACCTTAGATTAAGACTTAATAACTAACCCCCCTCTACCCGTATTCCCCTTAAATAATAATTAAAGATTTATGTTAACAAAAGTCACGGTCCCCGGAGTTCGTGGAGAGTAATTTAAAAAAAAACATAATCGGTTCATTAGTTAGAGAGCTACGATGCCACAGACAGACAAACACACACACACACATACACGTCAAACTTAAAACTCACCGTCGTTTTCGCGTCAGTGGTTAAAAAACAGAAGTGCAAAAATTTTGCTGAAGCTCTTATTGTTATATCGTCCTAATTAACAAACATAAGTATCATATTTTCAATGATCAAAATCTACAGTACACAAAGATATAGCTAGAAACAGTATGGGGTAAAACCGTGATATATCTATAATCGTTTGAAGTTTTCACAAGGTTCAATTAGGCCTTCTGACACAGTTTTAGTTTTACACATAAGCAAGGACAAAGCGTGAGATTCTGTTAAATTTTCTCAACAAATCTAGTTACACATCACTAAAATTGTCTGCGTCTCTTTTTATTTCAATGTGTGAGTGAAGGATGGTACTATTTTGATAGAGGTGTCAAATTCAGCTTAATAAAGTAATAATACGGATCCAATGTGTGTGAGAATTTCGATCAGACAATCCTATTATTGAAACAAGTAACATTATTAAAAGAATAACAAAAAACCCGACTGCTAAATGTTGTACCCTATGTCACTTCCACTATCAAGACGATCAAATATGACACCTCACATGTCGAAATACACCAAGCGGTACTGTAGGGCAAGAAACCTCATGCATACATACCCACATACAAACATACATACATACATCGATTCATACATACTCTCGAAAAACATAACCCTCCTTCTTGCGCAGTCGGGTAAAAAAAGGTGAGGAAGAGATCGACAATCAACATTTTTCCAACAAAACTATGACATAAAATAACCTGGACCATACGCACATCTTACTAGCGATTCCAAAGGTTTGCTATTTATAAATGCAACACAATCTAATTATGTACATTCGTTTCAACGATAATGGAAATAATATAAAAAGCAATGCTTAAAAAATCGTCGACTTCGTATATATTTCGTCATCCATGTAAACGATTTTTAGACTTTTGTTGATATTTAATAAATAATAATAATAATAATAAATTCGGGACACTTCCACACACGGTCGCCTGACCCCAAACTAAGCAAAGCTTGCACTATGGCTGCCGGAGACTGATATACTCGTACATACTTAGATATTTTTAAATACATACTTAAATACATATTCACACCCAGACATAGAACAAACACACATGTTTATCGCATAAATGTTTGCCCTAGAATCGAACCCACGCCCCCAAGCTCAGAAGGCAGGTTCACTACCAACTGAGCCACCGAGGCAGTCAAAAAACTACTTGACTGATTTCGATAAAATTTATATGGGACCACCTCTAAAGTATGATCTACCAAACAAAAAAAAATTACCATCATTATCGATTCAAAATTGGTGAAGTAATCACGTAATATACATACAAAAAAATATGCAAAAAAAACATACAGTTGATTTGACAAGCTCCTCCTTTTTGGAAGTGGGTTTAAAATCGTTTCGTAGTTTCTCAGTATAACCAGTATTCACCAGAATTTATCGGTACGTTGTATAAAATATAAAATATTGCTTATTAATTAGTTGCTATCAATATAAAATAGAAAATAAATGATTTAATGGAATCCACACGATTCTTATAAAACAATACTTAGGTACTGGGTATTTGACATTTGTTTATTAGCGGGTCTGAAACCGCCGCTTTTCCGAATCATAATGTGATCCTACTGAAGTTCTTAAGTCATATCTCTAGACACGTGAACTCGATTAAAAGGTTGGTAGTACCTACAGGGCCCAGTAAAAGGCAAGCGAAGCCCTGGTCGGTCACCAACTTGTTGGACCGACTTTATTAAAAAGGCCGCGCAGACCACCATTCCTGAACGCACTTCCTGCCTCGGTGTTCCCCAGCAATAGATACAACCTGGATCTCTTCAAGACAAGAGTGAATAGGCACCTCTTGAGCAAGCGTGCTCCATCTTAGACCGCATCGTTACTTTCCATCAGGTGTGTTGTGGTCAAACGTAGGCCCATTCAATCATTAAAAAAATCCATTGTGCAGTGTGCTCGCAATGCAACCATTCGCCGGATATGGCGAGGCATTGAGAGAAGACCGGCAGCCCTGGGGAGAGACGAAAACAGCGAGGTGCCTTGTACCATTCACGCAACCACGACCACTCTGCCAAGAGTACACGGTTATGAAGAAGAAGAATGTGATCCTATTGCGAATATTGCGATTCAGTTCGCTATGTGTTTCTGTCTTGCTCTATTCCCAACAAAAATAAACCCAACAATAAATGCAACGAATCAATTAACAAAGTCACGAAATATGCTGAATTGCTCATGCTAGAGATTAATTCTAGGAATCGTTGTCGCACGATTTACAAAAAGCCGCCGTTTTAGACCCTCCGTATTCGTCATAAGTGACTACGTGGAAATAAATAGTAAAAATTAACAGCTTAGCGAGCTAAGGCCTGCTTGTCTTACTCAGACTTATTGACGCTGTAAAACTATCTAATCGGACTGTGGTGAAAAATCCTTGACGCGTGATAAAAAATCTGTTGTTTCCTCTCACTAACGTTTGTGACGAACTGTTTGTCAGTAATACGTTTGTGAACGATTTAGAGCTGTAACTATTTTACTGTGACCCCACTGCCCAAATACCTATAGGGTATTTTTCTCGGAGGTGTAATTAGGATAGATAGATAGATAGATAAACACACCACAAATAACAAAAGAACAATATTCTATAGGTTATAGTATATAGTAGATTTCTATGTGCCTACTTACTGCCTAAGATTAACTTAAACATCAGGAAACACGCGCATTAAAGGCGTAGGTCTTGTCTGACTGTATTTTTATACATACTCGTAACAAAATAGGATGAACTGCAGTATAGCAGTTATGCGTCTGTGAGGCAATTGCGTCTTTCGAGAATTACTGACAAACCCTTCACAAATTGGGCAACTAACGCCATCTAGTACAGATTATTGCAACTAAAGATTTAAAAAAATGTAGGTGGAGCCTATCTTGTGAAAGGTTTGTCAGTCATATATACCTGTCAGGTATATTTATCTCTTTATACCTACGGCATATTCGGTAATCACAGCATTACCTACAAGTCTTGTAATTGACCTCTTAATGCTTTTGTTTTATGAGCAAGCAAATTCGTATAGGCCGAGTGGCTAACCCTGATGTTAGAGTTTATAGGCCGCCCGAAGGCCTCTGACATGGCTTGACGGTTGTTGTTATAGAACGAACAACCGGGGCTTACAATTTAACGTACATATATTATCCGAGCACCGGTAGCGCTCAGATGTACGAGTAAATGCCACCCGTGGTCACCCATCCCAAGACTGACCGTGTCGTCCGTAATTTGTTTTATGAACACATTTTTGTACACCAAGCAGGTGTTGAAACCGACAAAGACTCCAATCGGCATTCCTAAACAAACCGAGCTAGCGCCCCTGTATGGATTAGCCTGCTTACCCGGCTCCCGGCGCGGTAGTCAGTGTAAACATGGCCTTAGACGGCCGCTCGTATGCGGAGTTAGGATTATTTGGGAAATAAGCCCTGAAGTGATCTTTTGTGATTACTTTTTAACTCGACTAAGATTAAATAGAATTAACAAGAATGTCTTTACAGATCAAAGGAAGCTCATGCGAGTGTTTTTCTTAATTTCTCTACAAAATGATAAAATAGACAAGTTGCGCTCGATTAAGTATTTTATTTCATTAGCCGGCCTTTTATAAACGATACTTAGATCAAAACTGTTATTTAATTTTTGCGCAATACATAAATGATAGACGTACTAATTAGTAGTACCTATCTTATCTTCACTTATAAGAGTTAAGGTTCAATTTCGTCATTCGCGACAGTGTCGCGGCGCCAATGTCGCTGTAATATTGATGTATCTTTATACAGATTTAAAGAATGTAGTCATATAAACTAGGAACCAGTAGTGTCTATTGTCGCTCTCGCCGTAACAGTGTAGCATCAGTGGCTAGCTGTAGTATCGCGGTGACACTGCAGTGTCACGTGACTGCGACAGGAGACAAGTCTCCTGTCTGTCACGTGTCGCTTATGACGGAATGGAGCTTATAAAAGAAAAGCTTGTCCGATATGGTTAAGTATTAAAAGGAGATACTTTTTAGTTATTTCTCTAATTTATTTATTTACTATTATTTGCCAAAATACAGTGCTGCATAGTGCTTAGACTAAGTGCAAGTATAAAGACCCCGTAAGGGTGCTGCAAAATCGGTTTAAGTATTAAAATCTTACAAATAGTATAGCATCATTCTAACACAGAAATTCTAAATACTTATCATACTCAACACTTATTCTCAACACTAATTTCCTAGTACTATTTAATAATTAGTACTTACTCACAACCTTCTTAATCTGCATTTTAATTGAACTATGACAATAATTAATTAAACAAACAGAATACTCAAATATTTGTAATAGAGTTGTGGGAATTAGTACAAATCGATATCAACGCAAGTAGCACGCAGTTGAATGAATACGAGTACATGCAGCTAGTAAATAAAGTTTATCAAATTGCTTTTATGAATTGAAAAATATATTTCGTTGATATTGTTTAATTAATACTCTATTTGCGTTTTTATGTAGTAGGCTTAGGTGTTTTATTAAATAACGTTTCACACTCATAGCTCCACACTAAGTCCGAAATGCCACGGAACACACACAAAGACATCCCAGCAACTAACACCGAACCCAGAACAGATATTGATGTTAATATAATCCCAACTACTGCCCGGCCGGGAATCGAACCCGAAGCTTCGAAAGTTATTGAACTACGAATAGGCTAGAAGTAAAAAGAAGAAGGCTAACTAAAAAGTATTTCCTATTTATCAATAAAAAATTTCATAAAATTTGTAAGCTTTTCATATATTTATCTCTTTAGGACAAATAAGTCATCTTCGATTTTGGTGCTTATCTAAATATCAACTACCTAATAGAACAATAAGGTCTAATTATATAAATTATTCTGAAATCTCTATTTTAATCGTGTAACAGCTTTCCACGTACAGTGCTGTAAAGTAGATCCCTTTATCTCGTTTAATACGGAGGCAATACATAACACCGCACAAACATGGACCAAAACTCCACGATAGCTTCATTTGCTAAAGAATTACTCTTGTTGTCTATCACGCTCAACCCTGATTTATTTATGCCTCACTTATTTGACTTAGATAACGTTTAGAAACGTCTTATATTTGTATATCAAGTAAGCTTATCTTTTAATTCTTGAACTGTCAACGGGGCGCGAAGTCGCGCAGGTTTTTCCGAATGCTGACGAAAATAACAACAATGTAAACGTTATTTCTGAGTAGGTTTTGAGATGAGTGACAGCGTAATCTTAATACAATTATATAAGCTTATTGCAGTATCTTTTGTGTAATACTGCGCAGGTAATCTATATGGTAAATGAAAGGATTGAATTCAAAGGAAATGTTTTAGTTGTACGAGTAGTAAGAAGGTATGGCGTTGCTAATACTGAAATTATGTTCATTGCTCAGTAAGTACCTATTTTTTCTTAATCTTCCAACTATCTAAAAGAAATATGCACGTTAGTTAAATTTCATATTTTATAAATTTGTGCAGAATAGCCATTGATTGGCAATGACCAATATGATCATATCCATATTAACAACTAACTTAAATCGATCATGTGGTCTGTGGTCGCGAAATCATAGGTCGATATGACATTTGATGTGATTCGACATTGCGTGATACGTCACAGTTATGATTATCGCGTCTCAAATTTTGCTCGTGCGTAAGTTCGACAAACCCACTTATCATGTGTCGCGTTCCACTTGACTACACACCGCGGGATTTATATTTTCAGATTATTATAGTTTACGTAAAGTTATCTCGTTTTAAGCCAATTTCGTCACTTGTTCGGGTGCTCCGGACGCGGCCTCTGACCCCGTGTTTGTCACTCGTAACCATAGCAGATCATTGCTTCTGTAGATTAGCCCATACAGAGGTCTCAACTTTAGGCAGATTCCATTCGAAATCATGATGACATTCGCCTTTGTGTTAAAAAAGTGTAAACAAGAACGTCACGAGTCAGAAGCTGTGTTTTTATGGCTTACAGTTATGTGGTACCGGGCGCAGAAATACAGATGTACCTACTGGGAGATACTATTTAATGCGACTGGAAATTTTATACAGGTCAATTCAGTAATTTAGGAAGATAGGTATAAGTATTTTGTAAGGCAAAATTTTTTGTTTGAGATTTTATAACGAAGAATTTACTAAGTCTCCATTTGTTTGGATAAACGTAACGCTCTTAAAAATCTCGACTTGAGCTGTTTGTCTAAATGCAAAAAAAAAAATGCTGTGAGAAATTTAGTCTATTATAGATAATAGACTCTGAAAATCTAGCCTATTTTTGAAATAGTGGAAAAAAATCGCGCATGTACGCTACGCACCCATACGTAGGCTAGCCCAATGGGACCTTAAAATCAAATTTGACGTAATTTTCCAAACTATTTCCTCGACTCTACACCACGTAAAGCTGGAACAGTCAACGTCCCAAACAGTCAAATGTCCACGTTCGGCGAACAGCCGTTGTAATTGTGCGTGCCGTGATTGCAGGCAGAGTTAACACATAATACATTACAGTTTGTGTCACAACACAATCAGGCTGGGGAGGACGAATCAGGCGCCGAGGAGCGTAATCTGGGTTAACAGGGGTCAAACGGCATCACAAATTCCAATACGATATTAGACGTATCTGTGGCGCGAATCGACCTGCTGGAGGCACGGCTCGCTGCATTTATTGGAATTGGCCTGAAGGCTGGATGGAAAGATTTGGTGAAGAACATGTGTCTTGAATATTTACGCAGTAAACAGCTAAGAGATAAACAATAATCCTACTAATATCATAAACGCGAAAGTTTCTAAGAATGGATGGATGGATGGATGGATGGATGGATGGATGTTTGTTACTCTTTCACGCCAGAACGGCTGAACAGATCTGGATGAAATTTGGCACAGAGATAGATTATAGTCTAGAATAGCACATAGGATACTTTTTAACCGCGGGTGAAACCGCGGGGCGCAGCTAGTAAGAAATAAACAGAAGCTCTGCAAGCCAGAAATGACTAAAACTTTATGGGCTAAACAGGGGGTTACAAAAATCCTGATATTCCGAGGACTGGAGGATGCAATCATGCTAGTTTAAACTAAATGTCGAATTTGAAAAAAATTGCACAGATATCGCGCTCCACTCTCCTAAAAGCGCGAACGCAGCCACGAATTGCATCGGTTTTATTTGTAAACCATTTGAGTCCTGCCGCTACTTTCTTAGAATAAAAGCCGCCAAAATATTATACAGATTTGTTAACATTTTTGTAAATAATCCTTTTTTTTGCAATGTGCTTAATCTCGTTTTGTTTATTTTAAAATGTTTGTGGGAAAATTGAACATTTCATCCCAACCCAGTTCAGCTCTAGCAGATTTTCGCTCTTTTTATGTAATCTTTACAAATCGAATCGTTTCTGGAAGACAAGATGACGTTTTTATCAAAACTGAAGATTTTATCGTCAGTTGCTCTGACAGGTTTCGTATTCAGGGCAGAATTTTCTATCTGACCAAGGTTCACCCAGCTTTATTGGTCCAAAGGTTGCGTAGAGTGTAGTTGCTAGGCATAGATGAGGTCTATTGCTCACGTTTTAAATACTAGACCGTTCCAGATTGAAACATGACGTAGTTTCAGCGCAAATTGTTACTGGCGTCGCGAAGGAGGCACGGCTCATTGATGAGACACCAGATTGTCTGTGGTCTTAAACTTCTTCAATTGAGGAACACAGAACCTTATCATTAAAGCTAATTGAAATTCGAAGTAAAACTTCCAGAAAAGGTTTTTAGATCCTACTAATATTTTAAACGCGAAAGTTTGTATGTATGGATGGATGGATGTTTGTTAGTCTCGCCAGAACGGCTGAACAGATCTGGATGAAATTTGGCACAGAGATAGATTATAGTCTAGAATAGCACATCGGATACTTTTTAACTGCGGGTGAAACCGCGGGGCGCGGCTAGTATCTAATAATTTCAGAAGGGTCTGCCTCATTTTTAATAAAAGCATTCATAATTATTAATCTATAGTTAAACGAAACTCTTGAAAAATATGGTCAAGCATTGTCAAATCAGTTGGCTAAATATTAAGGTTCATGAACACTAACTAACAGGACAACTATTTACGAACCAACAATTGTTGACATTTAACTTATTAAATACTTAGTGGTCAAAAACAGTTAAAAAAACGAGGACCTAAATAGTTTAGGTGCATTTTGCATTTTAACTTTGTTTCAATGAATTATAATTTAAAATAGAAAAAAGTTCTTACGTCTTTGTAGTTATTGATGGCCTGTTGCTACTCTGTAATATGATACAAGATGCAAATCAATCTTCTTAGAAAGGGTAGGCCTTATTAATGTGGATATTTCTAGAAATGATTGGATGTTATGTACTGGTGTGATTTGTCGTATATAATACCTACCCATTTCAGGTTTCTATTTATATGTTCTAAAGGGGCTCGACTCGTTTTAATTGCTTCTAATAATTAATAGGAATCCTAGCACTGTGCCAATGAAGTCATATACAGTAAACGTACAATAAAAGTCAATTTTACTTACCGCATTATACCCACTACGTAATTTAAATGATTACTTTACGGTTTTTTTAATTACTTAAACATATTAAACCTTTGTGACAGAAAATAAGCTAAGTGTAAGCTAAAAATAAGCTAACTGTAAAATGGGCTAACTGCAGTACGCAAACATTTTATCAAATAGTGAATGATAATTTGATTGAGTTGATGAAATAATACTCTTGTTGACATACGCTAATGAAATGTACACCAGATTTTTAAATTGGAGCATGCTGTCACTAAACTTTTTCTCCCCCGTCAACTTTAGCCCGTGCCATCGTAAGACATGTCTTGTTCGCATCATTAACCTTATTAAAACACCATAATTTCGTCCAGATTCGCTATTATGTGGTCAGCGCGTCCAGTAACAAAGCTCAATGAGTGTAATCAGTGGACATCAGCGACGTTCATGAGCGCTATGAGCGTATGATATCGACTGACGCAATGGAGCAAGTGTCCAATTTGAATCTCGATTCGCCTTAAGTGGTTCGACTTTTCTTAGATTAGAATTCATGCGGATAGTTTTATTTGTTTGGCTTGTTTGTTTATTTGTTGTCTTGGGGTTCGTTTTGCATTTGCTAGTCTCTAGTGCTAACTCTATGTGCGATTATATCAGAAAGCGAGTAATTGTTTTTAAGTTAAAATAATGTTACAGGCCACAGCTCTATTTCATAATCAGGGAAAGAAATCATCATTTCTTTTTATTTTTACAATTTATATTACTACTAGCGTTGCTTCTTGTTTTACCCGCGGTCCGACACGAATTGTTAATTTTCTCGTGATATGAGTGCCCCATGTACTTTTCTGTATCCAATGGCGGATTTTTTATTTAGCTGAAGAAATGATTTTTTTCGGAACTAAAATCAGGTTCACAATTTAGAAAAATTTCCAAAAACTAACTTGGCTATAAAATCTGTATATTTGTCGAACCTGCTCACAAAACTTTACGAGAATCGTTTGAGGAATGCGAACTGTAGAGAAGGGCCGACGTCAGTCGCGAGGTCTCCAGCTCACAAAGCCAGTGGTGATATTAGTTAGGATTAGGATAACACGCTAAAGATAATGTGATTGATGCGATATATTTATAAACAGAGTAGTCTCTAGACACTGTCATTGATTTCATTTTTCGCCTACAAGAAGTTTTTTTTTGTTACTTAATAGACTTGCGTTTGGCCGCCAACATAGCAGGAGCATGCTTGCCTAGAAGAAATCGATTCACTCGAGACTTGAAGACATTAAGACATCCATATTATAAGTGTTATGGAACACATACTCTGGCAGAGTATTAATTCCGATACTGTACTCACTCAACTGTGAATAGGTAGTTAGTAGGTACACGTGTCGTTAGGGAAACACGTCGTGCCCATTGATGGTCACAAAAGTGGTCGCTAAATTGTCACCTCCAGCTTGACAACACTTTTATCTCATTAGAACGACGCTAGCCAAGTTAAAAATAGAATCTCCATGCCTATTTCAAGATTTTAAGTAAATCTTACAAATTGATTCTAACCAAACGAGTATGACCAAAATTGTAATCCACATTGTCAACGAAACTCGTGACGTCTCGAATTATCATGGTACTATTTGGCTTTATTAACTGACTCAGATTGGAAGATTTCTCTATTTTTATATCGTGATCAACTGTACAGTGCTTGGGTAAATGTTTAGATTTGTTGTTAGAAGCGGGATTTTCATATTTGTCTCGTCTTACTGGCAATTGTTTTGAAATAATGAATGTATTTTTCAATCACGATGTTTCGGTGATGGCGTTTAGGCAAATAAGTGTTTATATTATTTATACGTAATCATTTGCAAACGCATTTTTATAAGTAAAATGCGTTAATTGCAAGAGGTCTGTTCATACGGTCTAGCCTAGTTTTGATGCGTTTTTACCTATTTGCATGTGTAAAAGTAAAAAGTAAGAAAGCCTTTATTTCAATTACACTTAATTTCAATTAATTAATTATAAATGTCCATTGTCACATAATGCAGTCATGTGTAGATGTCGCCTCCTTGGCGTAGGCCTCCCCCAGTTTTGTCCAGTGTTATCTGTCTATTGCTTTTCTCCTCCACTCTATTCCCAGTCTTTGGTTGAAGATGTCTTCCCAGCGTCTATGTGGTCTTCCTCTATTTCTCCTTTCTCCTCTCGGTACCCATTCTATTATCTTCTTCGTCCATCTACAATTGTCCATTCTACATATATGTCCTGACCAGTTCCATTTCAGTATTTTGATAGTTTCGATGATGTCTCTTATTTTAGTATTTTGTCTGATTGTGTCTTATTTGCATGTGTAAGCAAAATTAATTGTGGTGATTCTTAGATATTTTTAATAAAACTTGATTTTACCGTTTAGAAGTTTTGAACCATTTCCCGAATGGTTAGAGTTTTTAAAATTGTAATGAAAACTGCACGTACCTACTGTGGACACCACCAAAGCTGCATTCGCTGAAATCATGATCAGAATTGTGAACTCAATTATTATTTTCAAACGGTTTCTTCCCATTTTAAAAGTTACAGTTACATAATACAATTTAAAGCAGTGCAACGGTGCCTCCCCTTTTATGCAGTTGTTCACATGTCTTGCACGTCTGCGCTACTGCACACCATACATACAGAGTAGACATACATACAGACTACATACAGATTAATGTATGCAAGTGTAACAGCAAATTGTGGAATTATTCATTACAGAGCTTTTATTGAAGGCCTGCGTGAGAGCAAACAATGCTTGATTAGTTTTAGAAGGAAGTCTTTGTCGCTAAATTACTAATTTTAAAATATTAGGTGCTAATTTTAAAATATTAGGTACTTGAGCCACCGACTGCCTCGGTGGCTCAGTTGGTAGTGAACCTGCCTTTTAAGCTTGGGGGTGCGGGTTCGATTTTCACCTAGGGCAAACATTCATGTGATGGACATTTGTGTTTGTTCTATGTCTGAGTGTTAATATTTATTCAAAGTATGTATTTAAAATTACAAATGTATGTATATCAGTCTCTGGCAGCCATATTACAAGCTTTGCTTAGTTTGGGGTCAGACGACCGTGTGTGCAAAATGTCCCGAATATTTATTTATTTACTTACCTGTAAGTTCTTAGGCAATATAAAATAAAACTACAAAATGAATTGTGCATTATTAATTCTACGATTACTTATGACCGTTGTTTGACAGTCTCAAGCTTAAAAAAGAAGTGAAAGCTTTTAATTACTTTTACTCAAGTTTATCAAAACTTGAAATAAGGATTAAATTTTTGACCAGCTGTTTTTGACAACTAGGTAAACGTTAACAATGGACGATTAAATAAATAATCGCCGTCTTCAATTTGGTGAACATGAATAAACGAGTACATCGTTTATGGAACTTCGAATATATTTTTTTCTTGCTATATTATTAACAGCTTATCTAAATTTATAACTCAATTTTTTTCTAATAAACTAAATTTAATTTCTGGTCAGCTTTTCAATATTGATTACCTATATATTTGTCTCTTCCTCACAGAATCTAGCATCAGAGTTGCGTCGTAGCAAGACGCCACCTCGGAGGTCTCCAGAGGAGAGGGCGGTCCCCCGCCCGCCCTCAGCGCCCGTGCACCATGAGCGCGCCCAGCATACCCCTCACCTGTCCCCGAAGAAGGAAGCTTTCAACAACCTGCTCAATAAAGGTATAGCTGGTGAGTTTACCGATAACAAATGAAATGAAGTGAAATTGTTTATTTTCCAGATTTGCATCCATCAAATTATTTATTAATTATTAAATGAATTATCTAATGATTAAAATTAAAATACAACAGTCAGAAATAAAATATCAAAGAATAAATAAATAACAGGTTTAACATGCATAGTTACAATACTGCTTAATACTTTTACTTTACTGACCTTCAGATGACATTTATAACATATGAGGTAAAGAAAACCTACTTTGAAATTCGACGTTTCGACAAGTCACGTAAGTTACAATAGCACTCCGAAATATGATGTACTTCAGTTCATTTACACTTAAAAACATTAGTCAAAGTTGTTTTTGGCTTTCGCAGTTTATGTTGGTTTAGGTAGGTATATTGAAAGTCAAGGTGGATATTCCGCAACAATACTGATTCAAAAGTTTTTTCCACATAGTATAATGCATTAATTTTCACAGCTAACGTCTGAATTGTTATCTTCTTAAATCGCTGATCTTGATATGAGTAAACTGATTTAGTAGTTGAGTATAAACCCATAATGCCGTTAATTAGTGTGCGATCAGTCTGATTAAACGAACAATTAACATAAGCAGGAAAGCTTAAGAAAACCTTATCTTATCTTATTACTTTATACCCCGAAGAGTTCTGATGTTTTTGTTTTGAACTCTTTGGAAGCAATGTGCACAATCTTCCAAACGTTAACTTGTAATGAAAATTCTAGCAAATCAACAAATCATTTGTTGATTTATTTTCAAAGATATTTTCGAATAGCATGCCCGCGAGCATGGTAAAAAAATATCGGCTTATGTCAGGCTATACGCGTAACATCACTATGAAAAACAAAATTGATTTGATTTGAAATGCACACCTGAACCATCATTTTCTCGATTTGGCTTACATCCTGTATTGACGATTGAGTTCGACGAAGTTTAAAACAGCGAAAGCTCATGTTTCGCTAAATAGAAGGCTAGAGTTGATCAACACCTTCATAAAGCCGTTTCTCCGGCCATATTATTCGCAGGCACGCGCCGTGCCATCCCGGCCTTTGTCCAGCCCTCGGAGCTCATCTGTCCGTTAATCTGATGCCATAATTGATTTATCTCCGTCATGACCGACCTTTTATGTATTGTAATGTGCCTACATCTGAGAACAGCGATTGATTCCAAGTCGTTTAACTTCAATTTCATGACGACGTAAAAGTTCAAGCCATAAAAGCATAGAATTTTGTCTATGGCTTATTAACTGTTGTAAGTAATATTAATTCAATTTTAGCTCTCTTTCATGAGGAGTACTAATTATGTCTGTATGTATATGGCTTGAGAATAGTTTGATGTATTGAGTTGGGATTTTTAATTTCGGGCTGGAAAAAGTTTAGTTTTTTCTAAAGAGAAGAAAATACCTTTATCAATTAAATTTACTTGATTTATTTTCTGTCGCGCCACGCAGTTTTCTTTACATTTTAAAAATACAATAAATATAATCGGAAAATTTTGCACACTCGGTCATCCGAGCCCAAACTAGGTAAACCTAGTTTTGTGGCTGCCAGGAACATACCTATGTAGGTACATAAATAATTATAATTAAAATTTTCAAAAGGTACATACTTAAATATATAATTGACATACAGATTTAGGTTTATTATAACAACACAAATGTTTATCACAATACATGAATGTTTGTCTTAGGTGGAAATCAAATTCACCTCCTCCAAGCGCATAAGATAGGTTTATTACTAACTGAGCCACCGAAGCAGTCAAAGTATTCTGGATTTACCTGGAATTGAAAATGTTGGTAATCACTGATCAGTGATATGAGCTATCTCCACGTTAAATTACATTCAAATTCGTTTAGCCGCTATAGCGCCGAGGGGTAACTAATAACTCACATCAAACTTTATGATCTGAGGTCCGCATGCTAAAAAGACGCTCAGTCATGAATCTCGATTTAAAACTGTTTTTATGAATGGTAAAGTTCTAAATCGAGATTCATGACTGAACGTCGTTTCAGAATACGGCTCTTAGTCTCTGATTAGAATTTTTTATTAAAATAATATGTTTTTGATAGCATATTTTTGATATGTTAACGCCTTTTACCCTGAAGGGGTTGACCGAGGTGTATTACAACACCCATACTTTGCCGGACGATATTCAGTCCCAAATGTACCGGGGCGAGCTTGTTGCCGTACACTCGGCTCAAGTTAACGCGAGCGGGCTCGTAAGGTTTGCTAGGCATCTGAAAAACCATTAAATAAAAGAGTGTGTGTACTTATGTACACGCGTTAGAAGTTATACTTCTTTGGCGTATGGTAAATTATTAGTAAATACTATCACCGTCGTATATGAAATTGATTTAATAAAAACACCAAAATAATATTTATTTATTCACTGTTTAGTTGTACTCTTACGAAACACGTGTTCTAAATATAAAAATACTAAAATATACAACTTGAACATAGTTATCAATTTTCATGCCACCTAGAACTAACTTCACGATGTAGAATTTAGGTGTCGGTGTGCGCGCGCATCGTAAAAATTCACTCTCATCATTTTTCTCTATCGCGCCAAAAGAAGTATAACTTCAAAAAAGGTAAAAAACTAAAATGTAATCTGGCCTTTCGTTCAATACAATCATGACCTACAAAATAACGATACTATTTGTAGGCGTCGATCGAATTCCAAGCGCGAATCTATCGGCTTCTCATACAGCGTCGCATAATACCCATTTATCCCCTACGTAATAATCTTCCATTCATTCTCCTCTCTTTATGAATCATAATCTCTAAATCTCCGACGATCGTCTGTCCTTGTCCGGTGAGTGTGAGTTGATGTCGTAGTCTCTTTTTAGTTCCTTTACCCCTTAAATCTAATCCGGGACATCCGTCGGTAAGGCGCATTTGGATCGTAAGCCGGCGTGCACACGCAATCCGATGTGCAATTTAAATGTATAGCTGAGATTGCATACAAGCATGTTATTTGACCTGTGTACATACATCTTTATAAAGAAAGCAAAAAAATTAAATTAAATCTCAACCTAATCCAAGCTTAAATCGAATCACAGATAAGCTTTTTAAATCCTTCTTTATTGAGTACTGAAGTTGAATTGGTTTGAGTTATAACTTTTTTGACCCAGGATTGAATATTATCAAAAGAAGAAATGTGAATATAAAGTTTAACTTAAAACTTAGTTTCATTTGCGACTTATCCATACATTTGCGCCTGTTAGTATTAGTGCTCCCTCCAAAATCATTTGCCTGATTTCAGGAAATTCAATCGAATTTACACAGTACAACTAGAACTCAACCGCAACCTCAACAGTTCAACTCAATTTGCCAAAGCCGAAATTGGAAATCTCAAATCTATTTCTGAACATTGACTAAAAATTTCTATTTTTACTACTGACGCAAATGTACAGAGATCAAGAGCTCTATTCACTAGGCCCGGTGGCACTGATACCTAACCTGGGCCTAATCGTCTGTATAAATCATTATTAATTTTGAATCGTCGATCTGTGCCGATTAGCAATTGCACAATGCCGCCGCTGCTCGGATTAAAGCCGACGTCCGTAGATATATCTTTTTGTCAAATTGTACCTGTGTAGCGTTAGCGTATTAGTTTGACGAACACTCGTGCCAATAAATTATTCGTGAACGTTGTAACGTAACACGATCCTTATTCTTGACGCGTGAGATGGTTCTTGGTCACGTTCACTCCTATGACTTTTTAAACGAGAGAGACAATGACCAAAAAATATCTAGCCCAAAAAAACAACCATGCTGCAAAAACCTTTCCAGCCCGCTTACTCTCCGGATGGTAACAACACTTTGTACCTGCTTCAAATACTTATGTCAATGCGTTTCGGCTATTAGAGATCATCACTTTACATAGGTACCTACACCTAAAAAACTACAACCAAACTGACCAAGTAATTTTATTGTGAAAATTACAAAGTAAGCCGTTATTTTACATACACACATACCGTCACGCCTTTCTCCCGAGGGGGCTGGCAGAGGTATCATACAACACCCTCACTTCGCCGGACGATATTCAGTCCCAAATGTGACAGGGGGCGAGCCTGTCATACACCGGGCTCCAGTCATAGCAGATGACATACAATCCGCACATATTATGTATGTTCACACAATGAACAAAGTGCCGTCGGCTGGGTTTGAACCCGCTATCTCTGGCTTCAGAGACGGGCCTCTGGAGAAGGCCGGTCTCCATATCCCGGCTCCGTTCTCCTAGTTGGAACTAGGCTATTCAACGCTGTCAATTTTACAAACACAATTAAAAAACTCAGCAAGTTTTTAACATATTCTGTAAATTATTGCTATAAATGTTAAAGCATCTAGTATATTTATGTATATACTACACAAGAAATTAAAACAAGCTCGCATCTCGTTTCAGAAATCATAAAAACGAAAATGAGAAGTAATTTGGTGCGAAATGAGAATTATATTGAAGTAAAAAACACAACACACTCGAGGCTCTTACTTTGCAGACGCTACTTTACGAATAAGCTGGTTTTATACAGATAAGCCGATTTATATTTTTTATAGTGCTGTATTATTATCTTTTATTTTTTACAAAAGACATAACGTGTATAGTTAAGCACGATTTTATTGCTAAAATCAACGGGATCCAACAAAGATTGAATGTAAATTAATCTATAATTTTTGAGTTTATAGCAAACTATGGACCTTTAAAAACAATATTTGACTAATCTTTAGATCCATCTTGTTTGAAGATTCAACAAGTTTGGGTTTATTATTTTTTATTATTTGAATGAGTGCGATTGGCCTAACGATAATAGTTTTATGGGCGTCGAATTCAAATAGCTAGCATGTATGTCCGCTTATACTCGTATATAATGGTAGGAAAACATCTATTAATTATTTCGTCACATAATTAGCACATTTTTGCATCTTGAATATACTAAATATACTAAAATCGGTATTATTATCTTAATCTAATCCCATCACGAGATCGATAGAAACATACAGTAATTGTGTATATTTTATTTCGGTAGTACTTTATGATTCTACTATAAACTTCCAGTGTCCGATTAATTTGACAGCTCGTTCTCTGAAGGACCAATGATTATTTTGTTCCATCGACTGTCCAAAACAGTTATTTACTCAATCTAGTGTTATATTCAGTGTAATGCCTTTCTTAAATAGTCTACTGCTCATAACACCCGTCGTCGAATATCCCCGGAAGTAGGTAGATACTTCCACTGTTCTGACCGTCCACTTGAAAGATATTTCCTAAAGCGCGTGAAAATTCAAAACACTCTATTGCAGAGATTAACTTCATTATTTCAATCAGAATTTGTAGTTCACTCCACATCAAAACAGTATAATACACAAACAGTATCTCTACTAAGGAATTTTGAGTTACTAGAGACAGGAAGAACATTATTCTTTAACTTTACGTTAGGATACGCAGGTTACATAGGAATTATGTAAATCAACTACACGTTACCATCATTAACATTGTTTGTAAGTGCTTACCCACTAAAACTAACTTTTCTAAAAACGAACAGCTTAAAAAAACATCTTAAAAATACAAAAATCTAAATAAGAATTCTTAAGACTAAAATAGTCAAGAGTCTCTTACTTTTACTTTTCTTGCCAAGTGGGTAAGCTACAGAATGCATAGGTGCTCTTACTGTTTTTCTGTGACGGCGACCGTGTAGCAGCGAGTAGGGGGGTGCACACGCGCTTTATCTCCGGCCGACACAAGCTGATCCGGACGCGGCTGATCCGGATCATCCCGTGATCTCACCGCGCTGGTGTGTGTATGTGTTGATATCGACGAGTTACGGAAAGAGGTTTAAATGTTTAATAACTATATCATAGCTTGCTGCTAGCATGCTAGCTGTTGAGATTTGTTTTTCAATACGGTTTTATAATGTTGAACTAATTGTCTCGTTATAAATATTTGATAGATTAGTTTTTGTTCTGGTTTCTGTAGTTGATTGATGGATAAATAAAATATTTTTTTGTGAAACAAATCAGCAAAACAATTCGGCAATAAGTACATCGTTTTTCACATGTTTTGGAAGGACATCTACAAACTTATACGTACGTATAAGGTTATGTTAATTCTCCATTTAAAAATCTTTTGACAGAAAAAATATACAAAAAGCGAGGACGCGTCGTAACGGCAACGCATACATTTACCTTTTTCAACAGCTTTTGAACATTTTTCATTCGTAAATCCATAATATCCCGACCTCTCCGGTGCCTGCCTACAATCCAGATCCGCCGGTCGCGTAATCCGGCTTAGGCCTCATCCGCGTGTGTGTGCCCACCCTACATCTGTATTGTCGCGACCTTGCGTGTGGTGACTGCCGAATATTTGAATAAGGATGTAGTTTAGGGTTTTGAATTTAATTTTTAGCGTAAGTCCATAATTTAACTTTTAGTCAAGCTGGAACTGTTACTCGACCATATTTTTACCCGACTGACAGGAAAGATTATGTTTTTCGCGCGTATCTTGTACGTGTGTTTTTATTTTGGTTTACTATTCGACACCTTTTACACATAAGAAACATCAACTGGTCATTGGTAAACTACATAATTATTAATTTTAATTTTCAATAAGTAATATATTATTACTATTGACACATTTTCTTAATTGACACTAACACAGATTAAAACAGCTCAAATTGGTAGGTGGCAGTATCCAAGATTTAAGGTAAACTTAAATTGCTTGCTTCATACAGTAAGTATGAAGTTTATTTTTATTTTTCAAGAACATGAATCATACGATTTTTGGGATCAATCAAAAACACCTTTTCTACGTTTGAATTTCAAAAATTCCAATCTCATTTCAATAACAAACTAACCTCACCGGAGGGAGCCATCTCCTATAAATCCATAGCAAGATATTCAGCAAAATCCGGATCCCAGTAATCCGGTCTGAGATACCCGGACGGTGGGCAGCCGCTTCCATCTAATCTCAGCTCATCCGGATGAAGCTCTACTTAGTACTACGTGTGTGCTCTGCCTTAGCTTGGCGACACAATAGAACAAACACAGTAAGAGATTTGAACTACATCACAAGTTTTACATGACATTTTTATATCTTATTTTCTCAAATTAACTCGCATAATAATCTCAAAAGTACAATGTCCATATTTATTGTCAAAAAAGGAAATTAGAGAGTTAAATATTACAAAGAGTTATCGCTAGCGACACTCATATAATATTATTATGTTGCTCAGACGTTTCAGTTTTCAAAGTACTTACTAAAACATTTGAGTACCTACGTATTACAGAAAATATCTAAGTTCTTTGTTTTGTCCCTTTTTTACTACTCAATTAAAGATAGGTAATACAATTCAGTAAAAAATTGTAGTATGTTTGTGTACTGCAGAACAAAGTTGTCGATGTTTGAAAACACAGTTGGAAAACGACAGTCGATTGAATCAGTTGGCGGAAATTCTCTCATGCTCTACTCATCGCAATGACAGTTTTCAGGCGCTTGCCAACTTTGTCCGCTTTTTACAACTACCCTTACTGATAGTATTGTGCGTGCCGGTCGTTTCTCAGCTCTTTGTTCCGATACGAGCTTCCAAGTCTTATTTGGACGGATTTCGTTATTTCCGATAATGCAAAATGAAAATGAGGGATTTTGCCACCTCACTGTGGATAACACAGTTATTATAGCCATGAGCTCGCAAAGTAACTAATAATGAATTTAACAAATACTAAAGAAAGTGAGCTATTACTAAAACTGGTTAGTCTAGACATGACTAGTACAGTCAAGTTAGATTCGATATCGAAATACACAAAGAAAAAAGTCTTCATCCAATCATACGAAAGCACCACCGCTCAGGGGCTTATCTGTCGGTTCCGCACCGAAGTAGGGGCTCCTCCATCAATCATCTCGAGATAATCTCCTGCACTTCAGCCCAATTTGAGGCATGCATTCAGCTTAACGCACACCAACTCGCTCACCACGACATTCATACGAGTTCCGCTCGAAAATCAAAACGAATCGCACGTGTGTGCGTATCATAACGCAAATCCTTCACGATTATTCTTTTGTGGGTGACTTTATAATTTCGTTAATGCCACATCTACGGGCGGCTGTGTGCGTGGAGTAATCCGTCGGCAACAACAGAGAGGCGCAATCAGCTGAGCCGGTGATCAATCGATAAAAATCGTGGCGGTCGAGTTGTGTGGACAAATACGTGGACGGGAGCGTGGTTACGGATGATCCGGGCCATTTGTCAAGATTAGCTTACGGGGCGAGCGGAGATCGGCCTAGCTTCAGACCTGCCCCCGTCCCTTGCCCGTCTTGTGGCGAGATGGAACTGGTTTTAATCGATTAAGATTTATCTGTGCTTGAATTCGCTTTGCTGTAAATTAAGGCGCGTGACATGAGTTGATGCAATGATAGCTTTGACATGAGTTACTTTGAGCCTTATCATTTTTAGCGATTTCGCATTTTCCGTAACTTAGAATTTCCGTTTCAAACCGTTACTTTCCGGATTTTTTTTTCTGACTTTCTTTTGCATTTTCAAACCAATAAACCACTATAAAATAAAATGACTGTTGTGTACAGAAATTTGACAGCTTAACTCTGTATAAATAGTCATCTAAATCATTTTACAACGATACTCCTCATTGTTTAAGGCATCGTAAAAACCATAGAAGTGAGCGGCAAAGGGCCGGGCCCTCTAATCGGGACCCCGTCTGGCTGGGCTTAGGGACGTGCCCTTAACAAAATCTTAATCCCCACAAAGGGTTAGTAATATTATCTTATTACACTGGCAAGAAATAAAGCCTTAATTCAAGGCGCTTCCTTTAAATTATGACCGTGAGATGGTTTATGAGAAAAGGGATTGATTTTTCTCGAACTCGTATTTTTAATCACACTAATGTTAGAAATGCGAAAGTTAGGATGGATAGAAGGATGGATGTTTGTTACTCAATTACGCCAGAACGGCTGAACGGATCTGGATGAAATTTGGCACTATGATAGACTAGCTGCGCCCTGCGGTTTCACTCGCAGTTATAAAGTATCCTATGTGCTATTCTAGACTATAATCTATCTCTATGCTAAATTTAATCCAGATCTGTTCAGCCGTTCTGGCGTGAAAGAGTAACAAACATCCATCCATCCATTCTTACAAACTTTCGCATTTACAAAATTAGTAGGATATAGAATAGGTTTGGAATGGCACTAGGGCTATTTAAATAATTTGTTTGTACAGAGCAGTTTATAATTCACAAATACCGCTCGCAGGCAGTTTTAGTACATCATATTTAAAAATGTTTGTTCCAAGTATTGTATTTCTTTTTTATTATGACCACATCTATTCTGAACAATTCATGCTTGAGATTTAGTATTCAAAGACAGATCAAAGCAGCTGTATACTCGATACGTTGTCATGTTCTGTTGAATCATAAATTTAGTATTAGTCGGACGTTGGCGCTGGTGAGGGCAGTCAGTCGGTGTGCACACACCTTTAGTGTTCGACGCTTAGGGGCACATTTCAGACAAAATAATATTAAATTAGTACAACCTGAAAACATGGTTTTGACATGATGTAATTTACTAATAGTAAAAATATTTTGGTCAAAACAGATTTTAGCATTGTTGATGATGAAATACAGCAAAGCATATCGTCACGCCTTTCCCCCGAGGGGGCTGGCAGAGGTGTAATACAACACCCACACTTCGCCGGAAGATATTCAGTCCCAAATGTGACAGGTGGCGACCCTGTCGCCATACACCGGGCTCCAGTCATGTAGCAGATTACATTTAGTACGCACAATGAACAAATTGGTGCGTGCCGTAGGCTGGGTTCGAACCCGCTACCTCCGGCTTGAGAAGCGGGCCTTCTCCCAACTGGGCTGCAATCGCTTCGCAATACAATTTTGATAAAATAGTAAGTAAGTAGGTACTAAATATAATTTTAATTAGACAAGGTTTTTTTTCCTGTAAATCTTGAATTTCTTCATAGCAAAAAAATGTCTTATAAGATTTAGGTAAGTACATACTTACTAGTGGACATTTGCTTTATTTTTTTTTCTATGAAAAGTTAAAAAAATTTACGTAGGAAAAATACAAGAATTTCTTGTTTAAAAACATTTCCAAAAAATCATAAAACAGGGTTTGGCTCACAATGAAAACTAAGACAAACAAAGCATTCACAAGGGAGCTATATCCCTCATTTTTTACCGACAACCCTAGAGGATAAGGCTTCTACCACACGCGCGGACTTAGACCACTACCGGTATATCTCTGGAGATCTGATAAGATTCAAATAAGGGATTAGAAAGGGACGCAACGAGGATTTGCGCACGCCACCTGTGAGTGCGAGTGGGATAGACAACGGGATTATCTCCGGACGGACCGAGCCAAGTACGCTATACGTACGAGTGTGTGGTTAGTAAGTAGTTGTAAAGTTGGAATTAGATATCGCTGTTGTGTTGGTGTTTGAAAAAATATTGTTTGCAAATTGTTTACACGTTTTCATAGAATTAGGATTTACAAAAAAAAAAAACCTTTTAAAACGACAACTCATTTTACGGGATATTGGAACATGCTTTACCCTTTTCGACTTTGAAAATGTCTTCTGATTCCTAATTTTCCCGATCAAGGGACTAAAAATGTCAATAGTACAGTTTCATTTTTGTACATATTTTATTTAATACGCAGTTTGTATTGCCCTGCGGATTCTCTCGCGGTAAAAAGTATCCTATGTGCTATTCTAGACTATAATCTATCTCTGTGCCAAATTTCATACAGATCTGTTCAGCCGTTCTGGCGTGAAAGAGTAACAAACATCCATCCATCCATTCTTACAAACCTTTGCGTTTATAATATTAGTAGAATAGGATTATTATGTTCATTATTTCAAGGTGCAAGGGTTTTAAGTAGATTAACATTTGACTAAATATGATTTTTACATTACGATGCATTTTTATTGTCGTGGTGATACATGGAGATCATGTAGATTGTAGGCACATTAAAAAAAATCCTTCATTCTCATTAAAATGAATTTTTATCAACACCATAATTCTTGACAGGGTCTGGCAGACCCTGAACTAGATCTGAACATGTTTTGAGAATCTATCCATTATGGTGTAAAATATAACTCGTCCTCAAGTACGTTCCATCACCCTATCTTCAGCAACTATAGGTTATTTGCGTATATTTTGGTAGTAGGATTAAGGTAAGCCGGGATAGGGTACAATCCTTGTATCCGGGATTTGCACGTGTCGCCCCGTGAAGGATTTCCAAGCTTTAGTCCCTTTGTACGTTTTTTATTTTTGTTCGTATTTAGTATTTTCTTTTAAGTGTGCTGTTTGTCGGTGAAATTTTGACTTTGATTTTTTCTGGAGCTAATGTATTATGTACTTAAAATAATGAGAAAGAATTACAATTACTACTAGGTACTATCAGCATTTTTTTTTACGTTGGGATTAAACTTTTTTTAAACTTATTTATCTTGAGATATTATTATTCTAGTAACTGTGTTTGAACTCGCAAAAAAATCTTCATAAATTTAGTGTAAGAATTAATGAAAAAAATATTAGTAGGTAGGTTAATATAAATATTAAGTAAGTGTAATAATATTTACTTAATAATTCATATATCTTTTAATCCAAAATCGCTTTAGCGCAATACGACGTGCGCGCGATTTTATTAGGGTTGTTACACTCCCTAATTCTGTACATCAAAAAAGAATGAAACTCAATCAGAGCTATAGTTCAAAAACATTTTATTCTTTTTTTTCGTTCCGCCGAACTAATCCGTCGGCTTATCTTGAGCTTCCAGTAGAAAGCTACAGCACCACGTTGTAGGTAAAAATAGTTTCTATTGCGTTGGTTTTAAGGTACAAGTTTCCATCTAAGTTTATCCAAGGGGTTTAACTGTATTAGTCAATGAACCTTACGAGTAAAACCACGACCTACCATAGGGGTTGCGGAGTTGTGGGATAACTCGCGATATTGTATTAATTGTTACATTAGTAATAATTGGGCTTGGGTATTTTAAAGATATAACCTAAAGATTTACCTTACTTCTTTAAAACTGACGAGCTTTTAAAAATATCCGTCGACTTTTAAATTTGTCTGTGTAAAAGAAAACAACAGCGTGTACTAAAATTGTATTTATTTATTCGTACGTCACTTCCAATAATGCGACAACATATCGAAAGTCGTCATTTGTTTGTCCGTCGGTCCGCTCGTTACGTGCGATATAAATATTTTATTCCCGCTCCCGGTATAATCCCTCGTGGACGACTACAAAAAGAGATAAGCTTCTAGTACGATTAAGTGTTCAGTTTTTGTACGATTTTTGGTCATTGTATGAATTTATTTTACTAGCAGCGGTTGCGTGGTCAGCGGTCAAATTTAAGCACTTTTTATCTAAAATAAATTTAATCTAAAACACACTAGATGTAAATATTACGTAAGTTTATTGTGTAGTCATGTACGATCATGTTAGTTAGTTATACATAAAAACATAGTAGAAATAACATAACATGTTATTTATCACTAGCATTTCATGTTAAATTATAAAATAAATGGTCGAGTTTATCTGGGTTTTTCCTAACTCATCCTCTTTAATAAAAAATTCTTAACTCACCCTGAATCTGCATTCTTCACTCATCACACTGAATTGTGTACATTTGTGATACAAATATCAAAAATATACGACCAAATGCCAAATTATAAATCCAAGTTTCAAAACAAAAACATTTTTCTAGGGCTCTTTACCCTCTTACTTATTAACCTGATTGCATCAATCTTAATAACGTTGATACATGCCTATCTATTACTCACATTGCGTATTGACATTCGCTCTTCAAAGGAAAACATAATAAAATATCGTCGTAATTACGTGTACCTTTTCATCTAAATGTTTGGGTTTTGTTTACCACAGAGGCCACGTTTGATGTACGTTTCGACTTATCCAATAATATTAATGCTTTGGAAAACATCTTCTTATGTTATACAAAGCGAATTGGTAAGGTATCGGGAAAATCGAGCATATCGTCGGGAATTTTGTGTCGTCGGGAATGTGGCGTTCGGAAGGTTAAGACAATGAGTGACACATCTTATGTTGCTAAGTTAGATGTTGTAATTATTATACTAATTTTATTAAATTCAAAAGAAATAAAAAAGAGACTTACCTATGACATTATGATTACTAAACTTACGCGTGAGGAAACTTAAAAAGCACATTAATTTTAGATACTTACTTTTCTCGTTCTTACAGAATCGGTTCCATTTCACATACACGGTTGCTATCCGTACCGCTCGCACCCGCTCATTCGAGATTTCAATAGAGTATAATCTCGCCCTAATGAATCTCCAATCCGGATTACCGAGGGGCCCCTATAATGGCTGAAGGACGCTCGTTGCAAACGAGCGGGATTAGCTTAGAAAAACTTTGATTAGTCGAGTGCATCGTTGCTCAAATTATGTGAAATCGTATTTAGATGCCTTGTTAAGAGTTAATGGAAGGTAAATAAATGGTTTTGTTCGCCGTAATTTTATTGTTAGATATTTGTTCCCAGAATTATTAGGCCATTCCTAAAAGAAGGTTTATTTCAATTCATTCAAGTAGGTATTACAACGTAACAACATGCTTTAACACGGACATGTTAGTCTCAATGTAGACGTACGATTCCCTGTAATAAATCGCAAAGGGCGCACGACACTAGGCTAATCCCATTGGTGGGCATTAGAGCGGCTTTGTGCGGACAGATCGCGCTCGCACCGAAATTACCTAGCAATTGGTAGCCGCGCCGAATTGCCTGTGGGCTCAGGCTAAATCGGCTGCAGACACTTTTATTGGCCCGGCGACGCGCTCAAATCCCGCTGACCCGCGCTCGAGCCGATCCCGGCCTTCGTTTTATCCCGGTCCTGTTTAATCCCGGATTTGACGTCGCTTAATCCGGACCCGTGTTGGATATCGCGTCGACACAGCCCTCGCCCGCACTCTTGTTTCTATGCTCGCTTATATTGATTTCGGATTTGGCACCACACCTTCATAAAAGCGCGCGAAAACAGCGAAATCGGATCTTTCGCGGATTATTTTTCGATTGACATTATAGTAAATTGATATTTTATTAACCTTTGATGAATTAATTCATTCCGTTCGGAACAAAAGAAATCCATAACTATCGACGTGACGCGGGATTACGCATTGTGAAATGAGACCCGTTCGGATATTGGAGCTCAATGATATAAAATTGTATGCAAAAAATGAGGAGATTAATTTGTGTTTTCATTGGGTGGTGCGTTATGCGAAAAATTGAGCGGTCGGGAAGCAAATGAAAATGATCGCCTCGTATAATTTTATTCTCGTAGGATTGTCGTTCGGCAAATGAACTACTTACTAGGTATTGGGAATATTCGAATGTTTATTGGAAATGATTGTTTCGGGGAAGCTTTGCTTTGGTCCGACTGATTCCTAATGGAACGATAAGGTAAGTATTTGCATAAACACCATTTGCAAATTACACAATTGCAGCAGCTGGATGGTCAAAAAGATGACGTAATTAAATGTACATTTGCGTTGATAGCTCGCATTGGATTTCCCGAAATTCATAATTATGTTCCGCGTTTAGAAGCCAAAATTATATTTGATGGCAAAGTGAATAGTCGCCTATTTCCCATTTTAACGGGGATTATAGTTTCTGGTGCATTTACAGCACTTCGCGCGGTAAAATTAATTACTAAATCGGGTCTGTCTGTGTTCTCTAAATACGATTCGTTTCAGAGCCTACACAATTTTGGCTGGAGGATTTGTACTACCTCTCTTTGTTCCAGGTACCTACATTTCTGTTCATGTTTACAGTTAGGATAATGATGAGTTTGAAAATAGCGTAGCGTGAAGTTTGTAGAATTTTGTTTATTAAAATCATATTCATTATTTTTATGACATACTAGTTACGTCCCGTGGTGATGATACCTGCGGTAACAAAACTTATGTGCTATTCCGTACCATAATGTAATATATCTCTGAGTCAAATTTCATTCAGACCGTTCAGCCTATATAATTATGTATGAGTTTAATATAAAAGTAAACAAAGTTCTTTAGCTTCTGGATATTTGAAAATAGCTCAGAGGCTCGTTATTAAGTAATTCCTGAAATTAGACTGAAACCGATGCATTTGCAATTTGTATCCGAAATCACTAATGTAATGACACACGCCCACAACTAAACATTAGGACAATTTAGACGATAATGCCTCTAAGTCCCCGTCCACACTAGCGGTATTACCGCCCAACGTTAATTAGTCGCGGGCGTGTACGCGGCCTAACAGCGGGCTTTTAACTTTTCAAATGCGTTCATTAACTGCCCACCGATTATTTGAACGCCATTCTGACCAGCATTGATTGAGAATAGTGCGGTTTTGCCGACTGCATTGCCGTTAATGCGGCATTAGCCGTTTAATTAATTAAATGGTACAGTTTTGGTGGTAGCTAGTGATAATCCGCGCTGAAATATAGCAGGTATGTGAACGAAGGTATATGAATGTGCACGATTATTAATCGGTAGTTGGGTGTGAAAAATGATTAGGAAGGGGCTAAAAAATTATTATCAGGTTAGGCTTGACTTTTGTGTTTTTTTTTTACATTACAGTATAAATTACACTCCACGGACTCCGGGGACCGTGACTTTTGTTAACATAAATGTTTGACTTTTGTGATTTGTATGACTATTATGTTGAAATCTAAGGGCTCTGGATTTTTAGAGGGAAGTTTGGCACAAAATTGTTTGCAATCAGTTTTTTTTTTAAACCTGATACCCATGCGTTAGGAACTGTAAAATTGCGCTAATATAGTCATTAAGTTTTAGTGAAGTTATTGCTTGGAACGGTTCGTTTTTTTAATCTAGATATTGTGTTTACTTCACGGTATTGTTCAATGCATGCATATTTAAATAGTTGATAGGTTCGGAAGCCCCACTGACGAGCAACAAGCGGTGTCTTGCGGCGGTGGATCGGCTCGGATTAGGTCAGCTTTACCCCTAGAGACTGGCCGACTAAATAGGTACCTACACTATATTCACAGCTATACACGGTTATTTGTAATTTACCAGAAACCTCATAAGGGTTCATTGTACTCATCAATATGAACAACTTTTACTATGGGGCGAACTCCGAAATCGCGAATAAAAATCAGCTGTTCCATACATTTTGTCAAAGGTGATTGAACTTTTTGTATGGAATAGCTGTTTTTTTTTTGCGATTACAGGATTGGCTTCATAGTAAAAGTCGTTCGTACTGATGAGTACAATGAACCCTTAAGAGGTTTTTGATTAGGTACAAATAACCCTGAATAGAATAGAATACAATATTTTTTATTGTGAAACTGTGTAGGTGGTATGTGTTAAGATTAGAAACAACAGTTTTGTTCATATCGAACATATAATAATTTAACTAATTAAATTTAAATTATATCTAAATTATATTTCGTAAAACATTTTTAAATTTTTTATCAAGTCAAGAATGAAAATTTGTTTTTGTATCCATTTGTAGATCGGGATTTAATGTAGGTTAAGCCTATTTTTAATGATAAACATTTATAGTCACGCCTTTACCCCGAGACGGCTGGCAGAAGTGTAATACAATACCCACACTTCGCCGGACGATATTTAGTCCCAAATGTGACAGTGGGCGAGCCTGTCGCCATACACCGGGCTCCATTCATGTAGCAGATGATATACAATACGTACATACGTTTACACAATGAACACATTGGTGTATGGCGTCGGCTGGGTTTGAACCCGCTTCCCTCTGGCTTGAGAAGCAGGTTTTCTCCAACTAGGCTATCATCGCTTTTAACCATTATAGCTATAACCAGGGGCCCTATTCGGAGATTTGAGATTTGATCTCACCTTTTTTTCGTCCTTGTTGCTCTCGTTTGTAACGTCATAGGTGTGAGAGTGACCAAGATAAAATCTCATCTCATCTCACGCTTAGGAATAGCCCCACTGATTATACTTTGTAGACCATCTACGAGTCTCGTAGACTAATCGTAGCTGCCTACGCATAGATTAATTTTTAACCATGTTTTTCACAAAAATAGTACAACAGCTTAATAGATATCGCTACTATTATCATATCATAATAATTAAACTTGGTAATTTTTACTTTTCATCAGAACAGTAGGTATCTAAATTTTATCGACAACTTCATTCATTTAACATTGGATTTAATTAAATTGATATTATCATTTGGTTCCTAACACCGTAAAAATTCCAACTCTGATTTATAATAATAATTGTAATAGTAAGGCTAAGTTCTTCTGAGTAGAGGCTTTTTGTCCGAACAAGGCGGTCGAGTCTATTTAAATAACTTTGACGTTCATAAGTGTATCTTTGATACCTAAATTGAATAAAAACATTTTGACTTTGACTTTTTGACTTTGCTAATGAGTAACGTTACCTTCAATTATTATGGACTCTATCATAACCCTCCATAGAAACTAAAATCGAAAAATAATGAGCATCAAAACAAACGCACCAAGAAACAATCTCAGATATCTTAAACGGACGGTTACCTAAACCACGGCGGGATTTAGCAAACCGTCGGACGCACATCGCTGCAGATTAATTATTTATGGACGGCCACTGCCCGGGGGAAGGTTTAGCTCCCAGAATCTCCCAGACGCTCTCCGATTTCTCTTTCATGCAAACTACTCGTCTTAACGCAAAACTGACACCTTAATCAACAAATAACCCATACCTCCCAAACAATAAAGTCGACTTTGCAGTGGCTGAATAATTTATGTCTCCTTTGTCTTCATTGTCCGGCGTAAAGATCTGGGGGTTTGCGATGACCACCTTGTCATGGCGAGCTTTGCTCTAAATCTACGCTGCATCTTTGCCGTGCCGTAATCGCGTAAGACTGGCTTAGGGTCTGCTAAATTAATACCAATAAATTGTGTTTCTACAGCGCTTTAGTTACGATTTCCAATAAGTAATGTTGCTTTGAATGCCACCTAGATAATTATATAATAGGTGGGACTTATTTTATTTAACTTCTTAATAAAATTGTTTTGTTTCAAAGTGTGCAAATTGCGTGTACATATGTGTGTATTGTATGTCACCTGCTACATGACTGGAGCCCGGTGTATGGCGACAAGCTCACCCCCTGTCACATTTTGGGACTGAATATCATCCGGCGAAGCGTGGGTGTTGATCCTTGAGGAGAAAGTCGTGACGTTATGCTATGTTATTATTTTAATGTTATTTTTTTAGTGATAAGGTTAGTTGGCAAACGACATTCAACAGCTAATTAAAACATCACATTCAAGTTTGAACATAGAACAAAATCAATACGACAAAGGAACTCATTCCCCCAGTAATGCGTGCGTCGTTCTAATCCTTAAGGCGAAGCAAAGCACGTAATATGTAGAAACCTTCTTAACCTAACAGGATTATCGTGAGGAGCAGGCATTTCACGGCCGGATCACGGCTAAGACACAGATTTTATTACACAAATGAGATTAATGTTAAACCCGCGGTGACGCGAGCACCAGCTGTTTGTCTACACACGCCTACTTAACTTTCTACTATTCGGTTAGCATACGCGTAACTTAAATTTCAAATCACAAAAAATGAAGATAAAATAGGCCAAATGTTTTTTTTTATTCTATTTATTTATCTAAGTTAATAACATACATATGTATTAAAATACAACTCTGCCAAACTGCGTAGCAGTTTGTAGGCAGAAATATACTCTCATTTCATCACATTATATTGTGGTTACAACGAAGCATCATGAGGTTACATACAAATGAGTTTGTCAAAAACCAATAAATTAAAAAATAATAATAATAACTTTAACATGTTAAGAATGAAGTTGACTGCAAGAGTTTAAAACCTTAATACTATGTATTGTAAAGCAGTTTGTTGACAATTTAATTTTTTATTACGTCATTCTTTCTAACAGTAGCTTCTTAAATGGAACCTTAAATCCACTTCTGGTCCTAAACCCATCCTCAAACTCCAAATAAAATTAAATTTCCTGTTTCTGTTGACACACTTAACCCTTGTTACTCACAGAATGAAATTTTAAACAAATAAAACCCCCGACACCGATTTCATCAACACCGATTTTTTCAAACATGGCTAACAACACTCCCGACTACGTCATCTTTCAAACAATAGAACAAATTCAAATCGCTTCATCCGTTCGGAAGCTTCGATGCCACAGGCGGGCACAAACACACGCACACAACCACAGACACGTCAAACTTATAACAACCCGCCGTTTTCGCGTCGTGGTGTAAAAATCAACAGGCCTAAAAACTGCGTAAAAGAAACATAATCACAGAAGAAAATTTTACATGAACTTGAAATAGAGAAAGAAACTAAGATTCAATCAATTAAGATAAGGTTCGTTAACATCTTTCGTCTGTGCAGAATGAAAGATTCAGCAACCCTCAAATTTACTGGCTTGCTGATAATTTCGATTCAATGAGAATGTCTCCCTCCCTTCTAAGTTTTATCCAGCAGCTCCTAATAATTCACTATGCTTGCTACATTAATACTAATATAACCTAATTAGTAATAGTCAAAGTGCATCCACGTCCTCATTATCTTAGCCACGGCAGCAGGACAACAGCGCCACCGTATCTTTCCTTCCCCTTTCCTACCCCTTTCTCCCTCCCGTCAATCGCTAACACATTTACCCACTTACGGTTCCGTGAAAACTTGCAAAACCATTGTTAAGTACCCTATACACGCCACAACTGTCGCGGCGACACGCTTATCGACGCGCGTCAAAGAACTTCAAAAGCTCGGTTTAGACTTTAGACGTCGCTATCTCCTCTCGTTTGTCAGTTTACGCCGGGAGGTGCGATTGTCTCGAACAAATGGCCTTTTTGAGCTTTTGAGGGCACAGTTTAATTGACATCGCGAATGAATAATGTTTCTTCTGGTATTGAACACGGTTCCTTACGAGATGTGCCTGCGTGACGTCATTGTTCTTTGCATGTGACATTTTCGAGGATATCTTTGAAGTCTTTATCTTTTCATGCTTTTGAATTTAACAGTAGGTAAACGAAAAATAATTTAGGTTGTTTTAATTAACGCGACATTTTGGAGGACTTCATAGGAATCTAGTGTGAAATTTTCTTTTAAAACCCTCAAGAGATAACCTTCCTGTTAGCTATACTTATAGAAGTGTATGATAACCAAAAAAAACTAAATATAAAAGAAAAATAAGAGCACTTGCCCATGGTGTAATAATATACTCCGCCAAATCACACCGTCACGTGGGCAACACGTAGTGACGTCAATCGATGCTTAAGCAGGACCGAAACAAGTCAATACAAACAGTGCGAAAGAGACGGATGACGAGTGACGTCATACGTGTTTGCTCCCGAAATGCTAGACCTAGTTTTTTGGATCATGCACTTACCTAATTGATATTTGCCATAATGAAACGTTTTGTTATTTTTTTTGTGTAAAGACTTTGTTAAAAAAACGCAAATTCTTGTCTACCCAACCTAATTTGGCCAGAAATACTTGAACAATCAGCTCAACGAATAGATAAAGCTTCATAAATTCATAACAAGGACGTTTCCAACTGGGCCAGCCATCAGAAGGGATGAACCGAGTTTCTTAATTAAAACCCCAGCACGCCCTTTGACAGATGTAACGCCTTCACAATAATTGTTCGCCTTATCTTGTATCTTATTGTGTACCTCGCTTTATGGTGTGAATGTGTGAAATACAATGGAGCAGGAAATTAAACTTTATTACAATGATCTAAGGCACAGTGAGCTGTTGATTAGATCTTTGTGAGTAGATTTACTTAGGTTGTTACAGAAGTTTGAGATGTCGTTAGTCGATTTTGTAAAACATGAGCAACTTAAGTGTACTTTTATGTTACTCTGATTTTAGGAATCCGAGTATACTTACAAATAATATATAGAAAAACGTGTAAAGTCATCTGCTCCGCGTCTGTTCGTCTGTCTATCTCTCTGTATATCTCCTTATAAACAACTCTACGGATCTTGATGCGGTTTCTACCAACAGTTAAATTATTTTTACTTTTCTGTACCTCTGATTTTAGGAATCCGAGTATACTTACAAATATAATAAAACGTGTAAAGTCATCTGCTCCGCGTCTGTTCGTCTGTCTATCTCTCTGTACATCTCCTTATAAACCACTCTACGGATCTTGATGCGGTTGCTACCAACAGCTAGATTATTTTTAACGGAAGGTTTGTAGGTACTGTGTGAAGCCCGGGTCGCTAGTAATATACAAAACTACTTATTTTAGGCGTTTATTTATGACACTAATATGATTTTTTGAAAGTTTGTGTCTAAGTAAATAAGCATCAATGACTGTGGAAGTGTTACCAACAAAAAATACTGTTTGGAAGCGAAAATGAAAAAAAAAGCCACGATCATATATTCCGGAGCAGACTGGCAATACCCTTACTTTTCTCACCACAGCTTTTTCAACGTATTAAAGTTCGTTGACCCAAGAAGTTATTGTAAAGTTAAAAGCCGAGTATTAAAGTAGAGTATAATAAAGGCAGCGGGGCTTAAGCGTAGGTAAGCCCTAGCGCGCTCAAAGTACTAGGAGTCATGTTACCTTCCTAGACAAGACAGCTAGGTGATCCCAGTGACGTCACTTTTAGCTTAATGTACTAAATGTTGAAAGGAAACACATATAGCAAGAACTGCTATAACTAGGTTGAACAGAAATTAAATTTTAGCATAATTTTACAGCCTATGAAAGCTGGGTTCGAACCCAGCCGACGGCACGCACCACTTTGTTCATTGTGTGAACATATGTGCGTATTGTACGTCATCTGCTACATGACTGGAGCCCGGTGTATGGCGAAAGGCTCGCCCATGTCATATTTGGGGACTGAATATCGTCCGGCGAAATGTGGGTGTTGTATTACACCTCTGCCAGCTCCCTCGAGGGAAAGACGTGACGATATGTTATGTTATGTTATGAAAAGCATCTGCAAAACCTGAAACGATTTCGGTTTTTCGTTTGACCAACTGTTTGGTCAAACTAAGTAAGTTTTTTTTCGTTAACCCTAACTTATCTGATGTTGGGTTTATATTTGAGAACCGTATCGCTTTGTTAGTCATTACTAGAATTAATAATTAAAATCAACCAACTGCCAACACCAGAATATTAACTAGAATCAACTAATTGATCTTAGAATATTTTCTCCAGGTTTTGTGTTTACTATCGAGTCCACACTTCAAAGAGAGAATTAAAAACATGAAGTTATTTTTTTTTTGGAATAGTATAGGCTTTAATAATAGATTAGGTTTTGCACATTATTTAAGTTATTTTAATTTAGGATAGTTAAGCTGTAATTTTTCAGTTTACTGTTTATTGTAAATAATGTTTAAATATTAAAAAAAAAACACCAAGTTCGAAAGCAATTCGGAATTCCAAAAATCCTACACATTATAACACCACTATACCAATAGAACAGACGCTAGACTTTCCTAAGCCAGTTTTTATAATTACTGAAGAGTTCAGCCCGTATTTGCCTAACAATAGTATAGAATCACAGTCTGCGTGGTCAGGAGAAACTTTCGGGGTCCGGTGTAAAGGGATTACCTACTGGGTAGGCTTTAGCTACATCCCCAGTTAGATATTAGGCAGGTGTAACTTTGTCTTAGCTCTTGAATAAGTTTATAACCAAGCTAAGTAGAGTATATTAGTGAAAGAAATATTTAGTTAAAATGTTTGAAGGAGCGGGTTCAAACTCAGCCGATGGCACGCACAAATTTGTTCATTGTGTGAACATGTGCGTATTGTATGTCATCTGCTACATGACTGGAGCCCGGTGTATGGCAACAGGCTCGCCCCCTGTCACATTTGGGACTGAATATCGTCCGGCGAAGTGTGGGTGTTGTATTACACCTCGGCCCCCTGTCACATTTGGGACTGAATATCGTCCAGCGAAGTGTGGGTGTTGTATTACACCTATGCCAGCCCCTTGGTGGGAAAAGCGTGACGATATGTTTGACAGATGGTAATATACATATTTTTTTAATTACTTTGTACTTGACCGCTACCTCACCTGATGTTAAGCAATGTTGCAGCCAAAATTGACCATGCTTGTCTAAAAGTAACAGATTCACTCGGACTTGAAGACACTTAGATTATAACAATCACTAAGACCTTGCACTTCACAGTCCACAGTCTTGCGGTTAGCACAATAACATCATCAACTAATTGTACCCACTCCTACTTTGGTTAAGGCACACGGCTTAAGAATTTTTGACTACTGCTAAAACTATAGCTCTCATTTTCAGCGAACCAGTAGTGCTGGCATTAATATTAGAACTTAGATTAGCTAACGCAAAAAACGTAACTAAAAACGAGAAACATTTCCGTAATTTTTCTGTCAGACCTCACCATATAATTTGATCCATTCAACAACTATGTTTTCATACAGGATGCGAGTGCATGTTGTATTTGCTAGGTTTCAGCATCCATCACGCCACGACTTAGCCAATCTAAATAGATCATCGCTCACGAATGCCCTGATACACGCCAATCCAATAGCATTGAATGCGATGTTAACATTATAAAAATAGCTGAAAAGGCTAACTGTTGCTAGCTGTTTTTTAAATGACTTACTCTACAATAACGCTTTTGTGTAAATAATGTCGCGTAATATTAATAAAATAATTTACAAAATTCTTACTTTAAGATTAAACAAAGAAAAAAGATTTAGTAAAAGATATGAAATTGTAGAGAGTAAACTGAATACTGTAATATAATGTAATCTAATGAAGCATCTTCTTGTTCCCTAATAAAGGAGCTAAAGATGAGACTTTAAAGAATAATCTATCAAAATCTCTTCTTACTTTGAGATTAAACAAAAAAAAATAAGATTTAGTAAGTGAGACTGTAATTGGCGTAGCGATATGATATTATAGAGTGTAAGCAAACCAATGAAGCATCTTCTTATTCCTTAATAAAAGAGCTTAGGATGAGACTTTAAAGAATACTTATTCTAACTCTTGTTAAGTAATACGTTGCTCACAGTTTGTTGTTAATTCTGGAAGGGTAATAAAGCTTCTGGAAACGACATGCCTTCTTAACACAAGTTTTAGGTGTCTCTAAAATAAATATTACTAGAATGGTGTTTCTTATAATATGACAGTGATTATCGTCTCTGTATTGCTACTTGCATACAAGTACAATCATGTCTAAGTGGTAAACAGAAGTGTGAGATTCGTAGCTTGCGCTTATTTTTTCACCCAAATACAATCCAGAGATGGTCAAGAATAGGTATCTTATATAGGCAAGCGCGTTACACCTTCGATCACGTCGACGCGTCCCTTCAGGCGAATCATTTGTTAAACGTATGCCTAGTAGATGTGAAAAAAACAATGATTAAAAATACTTACAAGTAAATCAGAAAACCTTTAACCTAACCTTAGATTAAGACTTAATAACTAACCCCCTCTACCTGTATTCCCCTTAAATAATAATTAATGATTTATGTTAACAAAAGTCACGGTCCCCGGAGTCCGAGGAGTGTAATTTAAAAAAAAAATACTTACAATACTATGTTTCATCGAAAAACAAAAACAATACTTATTACTACTTTAAAAAAAAAAAAAAAAACTTTTTCCCAACACATTTCTTCTCTACACATTTCCATAATACATTTTTTCTTGTCTCAGCAGATTTCCTAGGTTCACTTCCGTAATCTCTATACCGCGGTAAATAGTACAGGGGCGTAGGGTAGGAGCTCGACGAAAAGCGGCGAATTTGATTCCGAACATATCTGTTTAAGCCCCCACATCCGGTCTGACGTGAGCTTTGCCAACTTAAAAGTGCTTGATGAGATTTTAACTTCCTGTTAAACCAACAAGATCCTGCATTTAATGTGTGTTGATAGTGAAAGTTTAGCTCAAATTACGACAAAGTAGGTCGGATCGAAAAGATGTCGGCATCACTTTTTTATTTTGATTAATCTTTTGTTTCGAAATAATCAGGTGGCACTTTACTGAACTAAATTAACAAAGTATTGTCTAAACAGTTTTCAGCGTTTAGATATACGAAAACTGACAAGAACCATTTGTCATACAGTTGTTACGGACAATTTGAATAGGTAATCAATCAATCCAGCAATCTTATAAAATTGATTTAATTAAGCATAATTGAAGTCCATATGTATTTGAAACCGCAGTTTATAGCGATACATTGGTTTTGCACACCAGAAATATAAATAAAAATGCTAAACCTAGTAAATAGATCGTTCAGTAGTACAAGGGAGCCCTTAGTACCTCAAGCGATAAACGTAATCATAATTTTATTAGACAATTTGACCCTTCTCGGATCTAAAACGGCTTTGAACTTAACAAAGCCGACGTGCTTGCTGCTGGTACAAAGTTTTAATTCGCTGTACTAACATGACTTACCTCCCTCTTTCGGTGGGATATTTTCAAGAGCTTTCGATGTACAAGAAAGCTCAACTTCGGTAAGAATGCACTTGGGAGCGCTTAATGTCTGATTGCTTTTGTGTTCCGCTAATGATTAGAAATACTTCCTAAGTTAAAGTTCAAGTTTAGTTCAAAATGTTGCTTTGGTATACAAATACGAATATATTTATTATCAAATCATTTGCATAATATACAAACACTGTGGACCCCGCACTTGGAAAACCTCGTATCGCGGGCGTCCACTTGAACGTCTTTACATTAAATTAATGGCACATACTAAAACAAATTAAAATTTAAAATTTTAAAGACAAGATTGATATTAAATAAAATAAAATCGGACTGACAATTTGATAGACGAACAGGGTGATTGTGAGTGTGTGTGAGTGTATGTGTGTGTATGTGTGTGTATGTGTGTTATGCAAGTTGTGATACCAAAGTTCAATGTAGTTGTACTTTAAGTTCAGATTTTCAAAAACGAGCAAGTTGAAGACATTAGTAGCATTTCAGCACAATACACCTAATGAGTTTGAAGAGGATGACATGAAAATGAATTAATAACTTCCACTCAAATACGAAAACATTTCAAGCGACTATTTATCAGAGAATTGTAATTAATTTCACAGTATGCACTGTAAACATTGTTAAAATTAATAATTTTGCTCTAAAACGCATTTAATTAATATCGGAGTCCACTATAGTTTCATAACCAAAGGATTAGTTGACCAAAAGACCGTCCCGTCCGGCGGTTTCATGACTAAACCTCAAGTAATCCAAGCTTTACATTAAACCATAGGTGCTAACCGAAAACTACCTTCGGGATCCCACATTTCTCGACCAAAATAACAGCTAGAACGAAAACTATTGAACGCTACTTATACGATTAACTGTTTACCGAAAATAATTAAAAGTTACTTTGCTAAATCAACTATTTTCAGCGTACTATTGGAAGTTGGCTTGCGTGATTACCGCTCCAGAAATAGGTTATTATAAAGTTTGGAGGCAAGTTACCCATGGAGAATTAAGAGATTTTCAAAATTCATAGTATTACCACCTTCCGCAAGTTATTGTTTAGAATTTCGGGATAGCGTTATGTAAATTCAATAACATCCCCGTTTTGGGTGTGTATTGTTTTCGATAGCGGCTATTTTAGCTTACATTGGTTGTGGGTGTAATTAATTATTTTAGCAACTAGGAAGAAATCTAAATCTCTCTTATTCCGAGTACTTTGGTGTTAGTTAGCTACGAGCGCGCAGATGCAACCAATCGAACGTTCTATAGCGAGGCTTTTGTTTATACTAGGCCAATGATGATGTCTGATTTTAAATTACCTGGGTACTTTGTGTAAATATGAGTAGCTTTTAAAAATGTTTTTAAAGGAATTTAATATCGAAATTGTCAAAGAGTTTTTACACGTTGCTTTTTAGGGGCTCAATAAAGCCTCAGAGCGCTTTTAAACGGTCCGTTGTAAAAAATGCATTGAAGCAGCAAAAACTTTAATATCGTATCACAAAGCGCTGCAGCGCTGCCCGGCCACGAGACGCAAGGATTAATTATTATTTTAACATTTCACTCGGTTTTTTGCAGCGAGCAAGTCAAAAGCATTGCGTTTCCGCCTGAAAAGTTGTTAAATAATTAAGATGCCTTTTAACGACAGTGTTTCAACGTCAAAGTAGATAAAATTCTAGAAAAAGTCTGGAGTGGGTTTTTTGTGAACTCATTTTGCTCTCGTACCCGTTCTTCATAAAATATTTTTCAATAAACTATTGAGTTTTGCTAATTACTTTTTAATAGTAGGACAGTGTGAGAGTAGTGGTTTGGACCGGCTTTTTATTGTTTGGCATTCTTTTTCATAAGGTGAATCAAAGTCGCCGGACCGCGTGCATTTCGTTCATTTGCAATAGTCGTCGAAAAAAACCTTCATTAATTGAAACAGACAGTTATCATATCTAAATGCGATTTACATTTATTGTAAATCAAATTAAGGTCGCATTTAGTCTCTGAATAGTCAGAGCGCCACATTGCTAAAACTAAGGCATTACAGGCTCTAATGTAACCTTTATATTTTGACCACCTCGGTGGCTCAGTCAGTAGTGAAACTGCCTTCCGAGCTTGGGGGCGTGGGTTCGATTCCCACTTAGGGAAACATTCATGTAATGAACATTTGTGATTGTTCTTTGTCTGGGTGTTAATTATCTATTTAAGTGTATTGAAAAATATATGTATGTTTATCAGTCTCTGGCCGCCATAGTACAAGCTTTGCTTAGTTTGGGGTCAGACGACCGTTAAAAAGTACTTCTTAACCTCATATTGCTGAAATTATAACCAAACTCTTTCTTTCCCAGGCAAAACTCTACCCGTTCACTGCGTGGTAGAAGCGGTGTCTTCGCTGGAAGAAGGTGCGTGGCGCCGCCGGGCGATTGTCGAGACTGACAGCTACGTCATCATCCCGGCAGCGACGGCTTTCCACGAGCTGGTGCCGGCAGCTATGATGAGGCTGGGGTATCCACACGAGCTGGCTGCTTCTGCTAAAGGTAAGACTTTTTTAAAATTATTTAATGTCCAGTCGCTGTGAACCCCTCTGATTTGGTCAGATTTTGTTGCTAAAGATATGCTAGCAAGTTTGTACAACCCTGACGTTAGAGTTACTAGGCCGCTGAAAGGCCTCTGAAATGGCTTGATGATTGTTGCTTTAGAACAAACATCAATCAAAGAATAAAAATTTTCAGCAAATGAAATTAGGTGTAAAATCCGCTGGTTTTAGGAGTACAGTAGCTGTTTTACACAACAAAGTACTGGGAACAAACTTCTTGACGAACATTATGTAGTTCAGTCACCCAATCACACACAACATGATCTATCACAAGATTCTCATTCAGAAATTCATAAATACCTTAATGTAGCCGATCTTCGACCTTGAACCGTTTATACATTCCTTTAAATATTTATTGTCCTTGATTGTCCACAGGCTCGGTGGTAATCAACAACTGGAAGCCTCTCCCCTTCGAGCGCATATCGGACGGTCCCCTCGCCACTGTGGGCGAGGTTCTCGGGGAGCTGACGACGGTAGCGACTCTCCGGATCCAGCTGCTCAGACCCAGGCCCACTCCGCTCCAGGACATTAAAGACAAGCTGCTGAGGCTTCTACTGGTGCAAAGCAGGCCGCTGCTCATGTCAACTGGATGCCCTTTGGATGAGGTTAATAACTTATTTAGTTTTTATTAATTATCTACAGTCGAAATGCCCCACAACGCACACATATGCGGTCTGCGCGTCACGCAAAATACTAATTGGTTTCATTAAAGTCGGTAAGTAAGTAGTAGTCAATTGCAAATCTATTTAAATTTTAAAAATATGTCGGGGAAAGACGGGCAGGCCGACCCGTCGCATCTGAATTTCTGATCCGTGAACTCGGTGTTTCTATGGTGGGCGGTAGTAAAGATTTATAAAATGGGTGTGTGTGTTTGTATGTGTGTGTGTGTGTTGTCTCTCTCTCTCTCTGTCTCTCTCTCTGTGTGTGTGTGTGTGTGTGTGTGCACAGTTGACAATAAAATACGGTTTAAAACATGCAAACTCGCAGTTCCGTAGACAAAATCCATAAGCTCCTAAAAACATCTGTCAAAGCGCAGTATCAAAGTTCGTATCATAATCACTAATACACAAAGCGACTACGGTACACTGAGCTGGACCAAACACGCCTGTTCTTTAATACGGATTGTTGTAACCCCGGGGTTGTTCGACAATACTGACATTGTTCAGATATACCAACATTCAGATATACCTACGAACATTCAGATATGCCTAGCATTGTTCGAGCCCCTTTTAGTCCTTATTAACGTGGAAGTCTTTGTTTTCCATATTTTAAGTCGGCTATTGAACATGGATTGATAATAAATACCTATTACATTGTTTCGAAGATTTGATGGGAGTGGTTTAATTGGGGCTTGAGAGATAAATTAAGCTTTTGATGGATGTCTGAATATCCTTAATTCTATTACTTCAATTCTTTTGAAAAATAACAAAATTTGTTTAATATATTCTGGAAATTTAATTGTAAATAATGCTAAAATTCTAAATATTCGGGACATTTTTGTACACACGGTCGTCTGACCCCAAACTATGCAAAGCTTGTATTATGGCTGCCAGAGAGGCTACTGTATTATATATTTTTTAAATACATATTCAAATATAAATATATCATTAACACCCAGACAAAGAACAAACAATGTATTTTTACCCTAGGCTAGAATCGAACCCACGTGCCCAAGCTCAGAAGGCAGTTTCACTACTAACAGAGCCACCGAAGCAGTCAAATGAAAAACGATTTGTTAAAATGAATGTAAAAGATTTCCTGACGCAGAACGCATACTTACTCATTTAATTTCATAGTTAATCAAAAAACGTTCAAACATCGGAGCGGCTAGCAATCGAATTAGACTTATTAGACTTAGACTGCCTCGGTGGCTCAGTTGGTAGTGAACCTGCCTTCTGAACTTGGGGGCGTGGGTTCGATTCCCACCTAGGGCAAACATTTATGTGAGGATCATTTGTGTTTGTTCTATGTCTGGGTGTTAATTTCTATTTAAGTATGTATTTAAAAATATCTAAGTATGTATATCAGTCCCTGGCAGCCATAGTACAAGCTTTGCTTAGTTTGGGGTCAGGCGACCGTGTGTGCAAGTGTCCCGAATTTATCTATTATATTATTTTATTTATTTAATTCTGGACCTCTTGCTCTAAAGGTAAACGCACAACCAACGACATATCGATCACAAAAGCTTGAAATTTCCGTCATAAAAAGCAAATTATATTTAAAGGAAGCTAAAACATAATCTTTATCTGACACGATTCCATAACAACATACTTTAACATCGCACAATACACAGTTCGTTATAATTTGCGAGGTTACTCCTAAGTCCCTGCTAATAGGGATCATCACTCGGGAGAAGAATTAAAGCAACATTTGTTTTGATGTTCGCGGGCGCTCAGCGTCTTTACGCATGATAATATTAATTCTCTTGTTTCCACTTTTGTGTTTTGAAATTAAGAGTGCTATTTAGGCTTTAGTACTAATATGTACTTAGTATACTAAGTACTAATACTTGGTATACTATGTACTAATACTTAGTATACTAAATAGTAATACTTGGTATACTATGTACTAATACTTAGTATACTAAGTAGTAATACTTGGTATACTATGTACTAATACTCAGTATAGTAAGTACTAATACTTGGTATACTAAGTACTAATACTTGCTATACTACGTACTAATACTTAGTGTACTAAGCATTTGGTCTACTAAGTATTAGGAAATATATTGTCACACCTTTCCTCCGAGGGCTGGCAGAGGTGTAATACAACACCCACATTTCGCCGGACGATATTCAGTCCCAAATGTGACAGGGGGCCAGCCTGTCGCCATACACCGGGCTCCAGTCATGTAGCAGATGACATACAATACGCACATATGCTCATACTGGGTGCCGTCGTGCCGTCGGCTGGGTTCGAACCCGCTCCCTCTGGCTTGAGAGGCGGACCTTCCTCCAACTAGGCTGCCATCGCTTTTTTAATACTTAGTATGTTTTTCAAAATGGCTTTAAAGTTTCTCTACTTATAATGGAGTCAAATAGCAACAAACAAATGCGTCGTTTATGTTTGTATTTTTGAAGATAATAAGCACCCTTCATCATAAGACACTGACACTAACCGCACCTATCATCAGGTGTATCTATCAGGTGTTTGTTTATGTGCCTAATAACTCAAAACCTAAAGTTCATTATTCCCTTAAAAATACAACCTAGAATTTACTTAAACGTATGATAATTTAGTGAGCATAAACAATATTTATTTACTAACGCCTATCGTTACAGGGCAATCTCGTAAAATACCTGAGCGAAGGGAGGTTTAAATCTCTCAAGACGCGAGTAGATATAGCAATTTGTCGACGCGATGAGCACCTGCCTCACACGCCAGATCTCCATACATAATAAATTTAATTGAATCTCAGTCTCATCCTCGCTCGCGAGGCCTTATTATATTTTCTAAATATCCGCCAGCCGCCTTCCAGCGAACGGGTTACAGAACGGGCGAAACGACCCCCTTCGTCTTACCAACTCCGGCCCGCGAAAGAGGGTTAAAAGGAGTTTTAGATGTACGAACGCTTTTGATCTTATTAATACCATAAAATAATGCTTTATAATCTTATTAAACGCGAGGTTAGCGCTCGATGCGTTCCCTTCTCGAAGCTTAACCCGATTCGCGGCAAACTGATTTCAATTTGGCATTTTCAGTTAAGTGGCGAGCTAATTTCGCTTTCGATTCGAATGTTGAAGTTTAAAAGAGATACGGGAAAGTCGAAGTTCGAGCAAATGAAGCAAAGGAACTCGAAGTGAGATAATCAAACACTTGGCAAAGTTGGCAGCTAAACGCCAGATGAACTCGGCTCTATGATGCTATGGTAATTTATCACACGGCAATTTGTGCTACTCCGATTTAAACTTGGACTAAACTTTTGCTCGATATCAAAAGTGTTGCATGAGAAGTGAAGGAGAAATTAATACTGAAATTGTTTTATGCACCTCGTGGGCAAGCGCGCTCCATCTTAGACCGCATCGTCACTTTCCATCAGGTGTGTTGTGGTCAAACGTGGGCCCATTCAAATATATAAAAAAAAAACGGAATTTATTAATATTGATCATAATTTTTTCCCTGATCCCTCTTACAAAATCCCTTTTAAATGTCAAGGTAACCCGTTACAATTTAATCACGTCTTCAAGCGCGTAAGTGGCGTATGTACACACGACAAAATAATATGAGATAAGACTAAGCCTATTGTGTTCAAAGTTGTCCTCTATAAGTACGAGTATATCAAGCAATGTTCGCAATCACACACCGAATTACGTACTTAGGCGGATTACACGTGACGCGAGTTATCACGCGCAGGCGCCAGCTCTTGTAAATCTTCCACGAAGCTGGAACAGACAATATCTGAAAGCAAATATGGCCTCACTATTTAAAAATATAAAACAAAGAAGCGGATTAACGTATCACTCTAGCTCGCTAATGCCTCTGACATGATTTATAGGCACAATCTTAATGTAACGCTTGTACATTTAATTTAACGCTATGATTTAGCAACAGTTGTAGAGCAAACGGCTAGGCTGACAAGTCGCTTGACGACGTAATCGCTGGCATTGTTCTGTGTAATCTAGCGATACGCAGATCTCACTTGCATAACTGTCAAGCTGGGTAAACTGCGCGACGGAGCTATAATCTGACAAGTTCTTTATGATTGACTACTTGCTCCGCGATTAATACCAACGTAAATATGCATGCATTCGTGCTATCGCACTGAATAAATAATTGTGCAATTTAAACAAGGCATTGGAATTATTTAGAAGTCACACGGTCTATCTGGCTGTTAAATAGAAGCGCCAGATCGTTTGGGAGTTTGAACGAGTTTTTTTGGGTGTACTTACCGCGGAAGCGTTTTAAGCACTTAGTGAGCAGCGGCACTCGCGGCTCCGACGGCGTCTAGTCGAGGGCGAAGTGGGTGGATGCTAATTGTTGAGACGCCCTTCCCGCTCATTGTTTTAGAGCAGACCATGATTGAAGTAGTGCGGCCCGCGGAGTGTGGAGTGATGCGCACTAACCACCGTGCAAACACTCCCGCGTCAGAGCCGACCGCGGCCGATCGCTCGCGCATGACACATGCATTAACAGCCGACCTAATATTTTCATAATCTAATGGCGATGTTCTGTGAAACAATGCTCGGTGTTTATTCAAACAATTATCTCTATATCTGTTGCTGGTTAGACTGACCTTGTTAAAACCATCTAAAATTGTTTGCGGTATCTTTTTTCTTTATTTACCTTAAGAGCTACTTGTGACGACTATGACGGAACGTTTCTCTTGTTGCAGGTTACGCTCGCTCAGATATGCCGTGGGCAAGATAGGACTCCGGGGCCGCATAACTTTCACGAGCCTTCGGAAGAGATGCGTAGGAAGTTTGAATCGTGGTGGAGTGCGCAAGTGTCACCAAGACCCCCGCCGTTCAGCCCGCGACGATACCCATCACCGGGACCAAAGAACCGCTCTCCAACTCTTAACACAATGCCAGAACATTTACATCCGGCTCTACAAACAGTTCAAAGTCAATACCCAACACAGAAAACTCGAATGCGGACAAGTTTTGACCCAGAGCTGGAGCTGCCAAAGTTGCAACGCTGGTTTTCTGAAAATCAGCACCCGAGCCGGCAACAGATACAACAATATGTCCGAGAACTTAATAATCTTGAATCTAGACGAGGACGGAAGCCGCTCGATGTTAACAATGTCGTATACTGGTTCAAAAATGCGCGAGCTGCACAGAAGCGTGCCGAGCTCCGTAATATTGGAGGACTGGGTTGTCATCTTGGGGTAAACGGTTTCAATAGTCGAAGTCACAGCCCGAGCAACGGCTCGATGATGGGAAACGACGGTTACGTGTCTCAAGATCACAACTCAATGAAAAGTCCGCTGCAACTTTCTGGCAGCCCTGGAAGATATCCTATGTCAGTTATGTCAGAAGACAACTTGTCCAATGGAGGCTCTGATTTGGAAGATGATGGAGGTGACTTAAACCCTGATGACAGACCTGATAGCCCTGATGCACCGCTCTCGCTGATCACAACTAAGAAAAATAACAACGATTCAGAAGATACTCCTCAAGAATCTCTAAAGCCTCCAGACATAATAAAGGTAATTTTTAAAGCACCATATATCGAATGATCAAAGAAACAAACACCTATTCGAGTATAGCAGGTTTTTATAAAACCGTAACATCTAACCGTAAATCTTTTGTTCATAGGTTCATGACATCAAACAAGAACCAAGGGATCTAAGCAAGCCTGATACCCAAGCAAATTCACCTCAACGATCTCCAGCCAAGAACAGCGACAGTTCCCACAACAACAATAGCAGCACTAACAACAACAATGAGGATGAAAATGGAACCGTCGAGGACCACGAAGTTTCCGATGATGAGGTGATGCACGAACGGCATTACAGACCTAGTTCCCCACATTTAGAACGCCTGCCGTTTCCAATGGTTCCTAACCATCCCATGTTTGGACATGGAATCATGTACATGAGTCAATATATGAGCGGATTCCCAGGAGTAGGCCCAGTTCCTGGCGATGGTGGTAGCGGCTTGAACTTAGCTCTCGCAGGTGCTTCTGACGAGAGGCGCAAACGCAATCGCACCTTCATAGACCCAGTGTCTGAAGTGCCTGTGCTCGAGCAATGGTTCTCAATGAACACCCACCCCTCGCACAATCTGATACTCAAATACACAGAAGAACTGAACAGGATGCCTTACAGGCAAAAGTTTCCAAGACTGGAATCTAAGAACGTGCAGTTTTGGTTTAAGAACAGGCGAGCCAAGTGTAAGAGACTGAAGATGTCTTTGTACGAACCATCCTCGCCCAGTCATTACTCTCACCCGGGGCATCCGCATGCCATTGCTGAAAGAAAACTGGTCTGAACTTATCGAATAGCTCTCCAAAGAGTTTGAGCTCGTGATTTTGTGTTTGTGACGTCCTGTCGGCATATTCACGAAAGACTGATCGAAATGATTATGGTGTGCAGTGCCATGTTAGTATTAAAATGGGTTGCGTCATCCCAATTTTTAACTGCTCGTATTATTCAGACGACTTTACTATCGACTCTTGTAGTATTTAGTAGTTTTGCTTAAGGTATGCAATCTTTATAAACATAGAAATACCTAGGATATCTGTGTATCTTAATTAAGAGCAGCGATCACATCGTATTGTGTATATAGAAATACAAATAAATAGCTATCAAAGGACACGTCACAATGTTTGTTTTTGAATCTCATGGTCTTTATAGTTTAAACTGTATATAGACACAAATTCTCGGGTTATTTATTGAATTCTACATTAGTTGTATAAAATTGCTTCAACGCTAAAATAGGGATCTTTCAATAATGTTCCCCTAACATATATAAATTCTAGTATTTAAAATTTTGAAGTTTAGAATGGTATTCAATGTTATTCTAATTGTATATTGTTTTGTATTATAAATATTAGTAAAAGCGATATCGTATTGCACACTAGTATAAAATTTTGAGCTACATCGATCTTCGCTAATAAGTAGAGTACGCACATTCCATAATAGATTTTTGTTGTAGTTATAGTATAATGCTTCTTCAGTCCAAAGATTGGTAAAGTATTTTGAGTGCATAATAATATACTGAACTTATATCAACGCATATCAAAATATGGGTTACAGATGGTCAGATTGATCCAAAAGTTCAAGTTTGTTACATGTAGGTCCTGTATTGTATTATATTGGTCTATAAAGACATTATTATAGTTAAGAGACTTTAGGTAATTGCAAATATTAATGGCATCGCGTAAGTCAGATTTCTAGACTCGTTTGTTCAGTATTTACGCATTTATTGATTGAGGCTGTTTACCACATTTCCATAGATTGACTTGTTTTATAGTTTTAAACACATCCCTAGTTTTAAATTAAAACGGATTGTTTTATTGTTCCAATGTTATGCTTGTTTTGTGAAGCTGTGATGAAATTTCCAAATAATTTGTAAATATTTTTATCTAATGTTATGCTAAGGTTTTTAAAGTGAAACTACGTCACTAGGCTCACACGAACAATTAAGCATTTACTGCTTAAGTAATGAAGATATTGGCTAAATGTTTATTCGATTCAATTACCTACATAAACGAAAATTTAATTGAATATAATAATATGAAAAGATTTTGTTTTTATTTTAATTCTACATTTCCTAATAGGTACTATGTATAAATAGATAGGTATTTTAGAACTTATGACTTTGGAATAAACTTGAAATCCGATGTCACCTCGCACTCGAATCTTGTGAAGCTGTTAAGCCACTGGATATCACAATAAATTAACAAACTTACTAATAAACGTTGTACAGCCTCGGAATAGTTAGTCTTTTCTTTTCTTATAAATTAAAAAAAACTCGATCGTGAAGACAAAACACTGTACAACTACTTTGAGGCTACACAAAATGTATTACCGAGGGAGATAGAATCAGACATAGTGACAAATTTAAACATAGATATATTACACCCGAAAACTATTGTTCTGCTACATTCCGTCGTTGTAGATAATTTCTGTCGGATTCCTCTTTATCCACAACAAAATCTAAACACATCAGTATCTCGGGAAATATTACTATAACTACTAACAGACTGGACAATACATGTGTCAATAGATATCTTAGGCCGTCGGTAGAGACGGGGCGGAAGCGACTGGCGGGAGGACCCAAATCACCTGTCAAACTAAACTTCAAGTCTTGGTGTAATCGGCCGCGGGTACCTCAGTATCTGCAGACGTCTTTGTCGCGTCTTCGATCTTGTACTGAATGACTGTTTCGGGAGTTTGGCTCGATTCCGGATCTAGAAAAGATAGTAGGTCCAAGAAGACGAAGTTTGGGGAATTGGGATGATAGAAATGCTAGTAAATTTAACGTAACTAATCAATTTGCAGAAGGACGTTGATTGAACAAGGTTTTTATTATGAAGAAGGTACAAGTAATAGTTAAGAATTTGATGAATGAAACAATGAAACATTGAGACGTAGATTATGTCTATATTTGTTTTGTACCTATTTAGGTCACGTAAGTAAAGACTTACGTGACCTAAATAGGTACAAAACAAATATAGACATAATCTACGTCTCAATGTTTTTAGTCAAAATGCTTAAATTAAGAACTTCTATTTATTCGAAGAAAACATGTCTTCTTATCCCTCAAAGTAAGAGATATTAAACCTCTTAGATGCAAGCACGGCAGTGATAGAAACGATCGAATGAAACGCTACGGATTATGCCAATTAGAGAGCTTTAAACTGGGAGAAACGATTCCTCAATCGCTCTTACACCGACATTCTTATATCCATTAGGCAGATCTTAGCGTGTGCCTCTTGCTGATTGAGTAATCTTAAGAACTCGTATTTTATAATGAGAAGTATACCATCTCAGACAGTGGCGTATGTAGGATTTTGAGGAGGAGGTGATTTTATTTAGGTGAAATGAAGCTTTATCAAGGTAGGTAAGATTTTGGCTTATAACAGGTCGGTTTTTGCCGCGCGGCAAAAATAGACTAAACTGTCTAAATGGTAATTCGTCTAGATCGCAAGTGACTAAAGCCAAGTGATAGATCGCAAATGATTTGTGAAAGCGACTAGCCGCACGGCGAAAATCAACCCTTGTTAAGTTGTTAACCCCCCCATAAGTAGGGATATCTTATCTATCATTTCTATCTTAATAATAATAAGGCAGTTGACGGGAGCCGAGGAAAACTTTCGACACAAAAATAAAACCAAAAAAATATTTTTCTAGGTTTCGTGGCCATCTGGCAACTCTAGGCCAGGTAGGTACTTATGTATGTGTTAAAAAGTGCTAAATTTCAATAATACATCTATCTACTTCACCTGATTGCCCATCACTCATGAACTCGGACGCTTTTTGCGTTTAAATTTAATGCAGGCGCTTTAAATTTTAACCATCAGATTCTACCTCATATATGATCATCTCCGTCATTACAATTTCAATTGAACATTATATATTATAAGTATAGACTTATTTCTAGTTACATGAAGTGGTTTATCTTACTATGTTACTGAAATGTTAATACAGGGTTTTAAGGAAAGGGTGTACTAAACTACAAGGTTCGTACTCATTGTACTCACCATTATAAACCACTTCTACTTTAGAACTAACCCTGATAAGTGCAATGCCCCCTTTCGGCTTAGTATACGTTTTTCTGACAACCCTGTATTTCGGGTAGTAAAAATACCTGCCCTACCTATCTATTAATAGGTGGGTGCAGTTGAATAAGGTAGCCCCCATTGCAATTACTACTTAGGTACTTACATCCTTTGAAGCTCTAAACCTTTTCAGCATAATGAAGTAATACACATACACACCCACCGTTGCACTTACTGATGTTCGCATTTCATATAATAATGATTATAATTACGCTATAATAGTCTATGTATAGTAGGTATTCATTATGCTTTAGGTTTTAATCTAAACACACTGCTGCACCGCGAACAAATTCTCATACAATCTACCTACTTAATGTTAGTTAGCGTGGGATTATAAACAGCTGCAACTTTTTACAAGAAACTACATTTGAAAATGATCTAGCTGACGTTCCTTCACATGCAGGCTGCTTAGGTAAGTACTATCGTGAAGACAAAAGATAAAGGATGGCATTATACGAAGATGTTATAAATTTCGACACCGTGATTCGTTTATCTATTTGCGTAAAAAACAAGTAATAAAATAAATAATACCTAAATACTGTAATACCAAACTACAAGAAATTAAAATAAATACGTAAAAAAAAAAAATAAAGAAACTGAATTTGTTAAAATACTTTACTAAAAATAATTCATTTATTTATTTATCAAGTAAATGTTAATCCATCTATTTTGCTACTATGGAAAAGCAACATATAGAGGTACAATTGAAACAAAAGACAAAAATTAAAACCAATATTAAATTATATGCAATCTACCAACACAAAAATTATGATACTTATCCAAACTTTTTTCGGCGAATTTTCTATTTTATTGAGGATCTAATAAAACAAGGACTTACTAATAGCATACATAAACCAGTCTAACAAACCAAGTAGAAGAACTTATCCATCCGTAACTGAACAAACCCCCAATCTTTCATGTCCCAACAACGTCGAGGGCAAAAAATGTCATGTCAATTAATTAAATCTACCGTAAGCTTGGCTTAGCTGTCTCCTTGTTATATCATAACTAAAGCCCGCTAGAGCAGTACAGTTTATTGATTCAGTACGTAAGCTCTCATCATAATTACTTCAGGGAAAATCCTCGGACAATGCCATTGATTTAAATAAAAAAGTGAAGATAGGGTACGCTCTAATATTACGATAATACTAATAGTGGCTCTGTGACGAAAATCTGACAAAAAAAAAAATGTAATCATTGAACCTGCTCACAAAATTTCAAGAGAATCGATAAAAAAATGCGATCTGTAGAGTTCTTACTCTACAGATCGCATTTTTTAATCGATCGACAGAGATCCAAATAGAATTTGGACATACGCTACGAAAGCATTTTTGTCTTAGTCGAAGCATTTCCGCTTCGCTTGAGAAAAAAATAAATAAACATATCGTCACGCCTTTACCCAAAGGGGGCTGGCAGAGATGTATTACAACACCCACACTTCGCCGGACGATATTCAGTCCCTAATGTGACACACACCGGGCTCCATTCATGTAGCAGATGCCATACAATGCGCACATATGCTCACACAATGAACAAATTGGTACGTGCCGTCAGCTGGGTTCGAACCCGCTCCCTCTAGCTTGAGAGGCAGCCTACTCCAACTAGGCTGTCATCGCTTTCCATAAAAAAAATACAAGCAAATAACGTGCACTCAGCTACAATTCGATTGTGTGTTACTTTTTAATGAACGAAAAAGACAGGAAGACGAGCAGGCAGTAGACGCACATGAGATAGCTTTATATACCATTATTAGGCACTTGTTTGAGTTTCTTGCTCCTATTGTGACTGTGACTCAATCAGGTGACATCATCTGATTTTACGTTGCCATTTTCGAGGCATATGTACTCGTATATGCCGTATCCTAGTTATGAGTTAGTTCATAGGCAAGACAAATTATTTCTTAGAGTAACGTCACAAAACTAGCTACAAAAGTTCTCAAGGTATGTTGCATCTAATTCCCTGAACATCCAATTGCCCGAACAATCGTCTCCCTGACTTTCGAGTCCCACGAAAGTTCAATTAATTTTCTCCGATTATCTAGTCTAAATTCCAAGCGCGGTTCGAAATGTAACGAAACCAAAGTGAAATAAGTACCCACCTACGTCTTCTATAGGCTTGTGAATGTGGGAGTTGGCTTGCTTAAAACGAGTATAGAAAATTTGTAAAAAGAAAATCGAACAATTGAATGATAGAAAATAATTTGTGGTAATGCAACGAAGATGTGTGAAGCTCGACTTAAGGGTCCGGTGATCACTTTAGACTAACTTCGCATTGGCTAAAGGTTTTCTATTGCCATTTCGTCTAGATGAAGACGAAGAGCAAAAGAGTAAGTAAAGAAACTGGCGAGTCTCCAAAGTTATTTACAGAGTGTCAAAGTGAAATTTCAATCATTTTTAGACTTTTGCAATACTTTAATCATTCATAAATAACTAAAATTTTCCCTTGTACTCGTATTATGGATAAATTTAAAAGCTAATGATGACACCCTCCCTATGTATAGGGATTGTTGTTTTGCTTTGTCTATCTATATTAAGTAAATCAGCCAAAAGTGACGCTTTACAAATACGGATATTTTTCATAGCACTATTTTCTCTTGAGGACGTTTTTTAAAATCCGACATAAATATGTTTTACAAGAAATTTGACGAGCGCGTTTGTTTGGAAAATTCAGAGCGTCGCGTAACTCTTAACGTTGAGTTGAAGTGATTAGCCCGGTGTATGGCGACAGGCTCGCCCCCGTCACATTTGAGACTATCGTCTAGCGAAGTGTTGTTGTTGTATTACACCTCTGCCAGCACTCTCGGGGAAAAGGCGTGACGAAATGTGAAGTGATTTGAAACGCGTACAGTTAAGCTAAAAATCCTACTTCTCCACAAAACTGCGGTACAATTTCACCCTTAAACCGTACAATAGCTAAGTACTTAGTGTTTCTTAATTCTTCCGTCTATTTCCTCGCCCGGTTCGCTTATTTGCCGACCGCTAAGGCGGTGTACAGACAACGATAATATTGCTGTATTAAGTTACGGAGTAAATCTTGCGACGGCAATGGGGCTTAGGAGTTTTATTGTCGTACAGAGATTGCGGAGATGTCGCCTGCGTAGCTTAGCAATAATAAACTTAAACGGAACATTGGTGGTTTATTTTTAACGTCTTACCTTGTTCAGGTTTTTTTCTCTCTCTTTAAAACTGCCATCAGCCGGTAAGTATCGACTATAATCAGTCGGTGGAACTTCAATAGGAGTGTGGATTTTGGAGGCCATTGCCTCTCAACCAACCATTATTTTAGCAAGATTTGATTTCGTCGTTTCACGGCTTGGGAGGTGTCAAGTAAGGATTTGGATGTATGGCTAAGCATAATATCTGTACACCCCAACTCAATAATAGCATGTTTTCTAATAGTGTATATGTAATGGCTCTTAAAATGTATAATACCTTACCCCTTGGCATAAAATTATTGGAAGGAAATAGATTCAAAAATAAACTTAAATCCTGGCTTATCATTAAGTTTTTTACACTACTAAAGAATATTTTGAGGACCGGAAATTAATCTTATTTAATATATTAGATCTTTGAGTACTTTTATTACTAAGTTAAGTTAAGTTACTAAACTATATTTCGAAAAACGACGAAAATTGTACGCTCGAAATGGTCAGGCTGTTGATACTATTTTACAACTTAGAACCTCTTTTGTACACAGTTATACAATAAATATATTCTTATTCTTATTAGCGTTCGGCATAACGTCTTGTGTGTTTTTTTTATTTCATCCTTTATGGTTGGCATATTTAGGTATTCATCTATCTCGTATCTATCATGTATCTCGTTATTGCGAGCAAACCAGGGTGAATTTACAATTGTCCGCAAAATTGTGATTTGCGCTCTTTACAGACACATGTTACCTTGTTAAGGTAATTATAATTATATCAGCGTTTCGTTCAATTGTTGGGCAAGGGTCTCTTCCCTTCTTGCTGGCCTTAAGGATTGGGTACTCTATTTTAAATTAATCTAGGTAGAAGGTACAGTGCACGTAGGGTAATTTACTTAACTTACTATATCTATCAGAAAAGTCAAAGTCAAAATGTTTTTATTCAATTTGGGTATCAAAGATACACTTATGAACGTCAAAGTTTTTTTTAAATAGACTCGACCGCCTTGCTCGGATAAAGAGCCTCTACTCAGAAGAGCAGGCAAGAAATATTTACATACAACTCTCTTCTTCTTCCTACCCTTATACAGTTGGAGTCGGTACAGGGGTCTACCATAACACCTCATTGCCATGATGGTTACATTTTGTTTACGACGCTGCGCGACCACGAACCGTATCGCCACGCAATAAGGTCCATAAGATGTCGTGGTAGCCCCCCAGTGCGTACGTTACTAGTGTCTTATTCTTTTAATTAAATTCACCCACTGGCATCATACTTACATATCATATCGTCACGCTTTTTCCCCGAAGTGGCTGGCAGAGGCGTACAACCCCCACACTTCGCATAGAGGATATTCAGTCCCAAATGTGACAGGGTGTCAGGAGCCTGTCGCAATACACCGGGCTCCAGTTATACATAAATAGCAGATGACATTAAATACGCACATATGTTCACACTATGAACAAATTGGTGCGTGCCACCCAAAAATATTCGGGACACTTGCACACACGGTCGTTTGATCCCAAACTAAGCAAAGCGGCCAGAGACTGATAAACATACATACAAATATATTTTTAAATACATACTTATATAGATAATTAACAACCCAAACATAGATCAAACACAAATGTTCATCACATTAATGTTTGCTCTAGGTGGGAATCGAACCCACGCCCCCAAGCTCAGAAGGCAGGGCTACCGACTAAGCCACCGAGGCTGTCCTACAACTATGTAGATACAACTAATCGAAATTAGCAAATGCGACCCGAATCTTATAGCTTAAAATTTTATTAAAATCGGTCCAGCCATTTTGGAGTTCATAAGGAACACATCACAAGCACATCACAGATATAAATAAAAGATAGATAGATAAGTTTTGCTAAAATAAATGCGCGTTATTTGAATAATTCTTACAAAATCCATTTCCATACAAAGAAATTAATCGCTAATCCTCTCTAGCCTAAAAATAGCTACAGAGCCTTTTTTCATTTTTATTTGCGTTAGAGTAATTTAGAACAAAATAAAAACATTGTAGTTAATTCCTCGAAAACGTAAATCTTCTTTAATAACTACCCCCGCTTTCAGGGCTCATAACTCAGGGTTGATCCTCACGTTGACTTAAGAAGATGAACCACCCCCGGATAGAAGCTTTCATTCCGCGAAGGCTTTCTCTCTGATGAGTAGATTTTTTCTATGAAAATTATATTCTATCAAGATATTTCAGTAAAAACTTTTACACCTACATTTACGCCCCGACTCTATTCAGACTGCTAAATTTATATAAACAAGCTAAATATATATGACGGCGCGAGATATCATTGGATAAAGAAAATCAGTTTAAGAGTTGTTAATCGATAGTTTTAATCTGTGGTTTTTGACGATTAATCGATTTGTTTATGGTCATTTAGAGCGGTTAACACCGAATGGAGTTGCGTTTGGGATTTCGGGCGAACGTCATGTCTGTCAGTCAGTGGTTGACAGGACTGGGCTGAAAGCGGTCGCACGCAATGGTCATTCGTAAACCCATTACTCTAAATCGCCAACTATCTTTGTGATCATTCACTAAATAAGTAGTCTAAGTGACTGTATAATTAAAATAGTGAAAAGCCTTCAATGCTGTCCCCTTATTTCAACGTTCCTGAAGTTTGACGCCGACCATAAATGATAGCGAGTTCACGGATGAGAAATCAGACACAACACCTCGGCCTACTAGATTTTCTCCGTCACCAAAAGTGGAAGGTTACAGCGCGGCGGCCTTTCCTATGTTTCTCCGACATCAATGGGATCAGATGCGACGGCGTGGCTCCTCTTTCCTACATTACCCCGATACCAGGAGTGAGATGTGAAGGCTCGGCTTCCTATTTCTCTATGTTTCCCCGACATCAGAATTGGGATAAGAATAACGTCCACAGCAACAAGATATGGCTCCGTCTTTGGCTACAATTGTGCAATGATCTGGAAGCGAAGTGGCATAGCAACAGATGGCTGATAGAGTCGCCCCTACGTGCTATTATTGTGGAGTGTGCGGACTGTTTCTTCGTGGTGCATGAAGGGCAGTAGGACGGCAATGAGAGAGTGAGCATCGAGTAGACGTCTGCATTATCTCGACGGCGTTTGATTACACCTAGTGCTATGTGACGCAACTAACAAACAACGAGAGACGAAGGATAGCAGTGTACCGAACAAAACGTCGACGCCTACGTGTTACTACTGCAACGAGGTTACATCGCCACTCGTTGATCGAAAAAGGGCACCAAAATTAGCTGCAGCAACGTGCGAGATCCGGTCAATGCCTGGAGGGCTATTCTTACAACTCGAGATTCCATCATACCTCGAAAAAAATGGCTGAATTCGAGATGCCTTATTCTATACGCTCGAGATCGAGATAATCTCGATGGCTGGGGCGCGAGATGTCTCGAGTAGTCGGAGGCAGTGGAGACTTCCAGAGGGGCTATTCCTGCGCGTGAGATGAGATGAGATTTTATCTTGGTCACTCTCACACCTATGACGTTTCAAACGAGAGCAACAAGGACGAAAAAAAGTGAGATGAGAATCTCAAATCTCCGAATAGGGTAGTAGTGAATCGAGATCGAGATGAGATGAAAATCTCCTATCTCCGAATTGGGCCCCTGCACTATGAAGCAGCCATTGATCACCTACGAGTAGCAATTGAATCCGGTGAGAAGTTTTCATTTTATTTGATATTCGTAAACGATGTATGTCAGAGTGCTATTTTCTATTGGAGTTGTTTAAAGTTTGAAAATACCCACAAACAGTTTGGTCAGAAAGTGCCGATTACGGCACACACAGACGAGTCATGCAGTCAATAGATAACTTATTTAGTGTCAATGCTTTTGATAAAACTAAGCCTGAGGGGCAGTAGCCGGTAGGACAGTAGCCTGTGTAGTAATAGCCTGTGTGGCAATAGCCTGTGTGGCAATAGCCTGTGTGGCACTCGCCTGTGTGGCAACAGCCTGTGTGGCAACAACAGCCTGTGTGGCACTCGCCTGTGTGGCACTCGCCTGTGTGGCAATAGCCTGTGTGGCAATAGCCTGTGTGGCAGTAGCCTGTGTGACACTCGCCTGTGTGGCAATAGCCTGTGTGGCACTAATCTACATGGTACTGTCTTATGTGGCTCCAGCCTGTGTGGCAAGCTTGTGTGGCAAGCCTGTGTGGCAAGCCTGTGTGGCAAGTCTGTGTGGCAAGTCTTTGTTACAACCCTACTTTTGTTGAATTATAGTCTGAGTGACGACCTAGCCTGTGTGGTCAGCCTATGTAGTATTCCTCCCGGTGTAACATTAAAGTACGAGTAAAAATAAAAATAAAATAAATCTCGTAAAATGTTGACTCTCGTACTATTTAAAGTTATAGTTGCACTACACAAATCCCTATTAGCACATCTCCATACAGTTGTGTTGTTATTGTTAAATTTCATGAAATTGTATTTGTACCCATTACATAACAAACTGTCTTTCCCTTTTTGTGATTTTATGAAATTCATTATTAATTAATGAAAGAAATCAACATTATTTGCATTTTAGGATTGTCAAGCTGACATACTTTAAATATGCCAGTAAGACCAAGGAGTTTAAGAACGCAATAGCACCTTTATCATAGAGTTTCAATGAGGCAATTGAGAAAGTAGCATTTCGAGAAAAGTAAAGTGCACTACATGTGTGATGTGATATGAATTGTTTGTTAGTTTGTTGATATACTACACACTAATGAAGTGGTACAAAGGACAAAAACGAATGAAAGTACAGTCTGCAGCAGTTATTTAAAAAAGGGTCGAGAATACGCGTTGTCGTTTCAGGAAGATCTCAATTTTGGCGGTTGTCAATTTAGGTAGATGACGATTTAGGATGTTGTCACTTTCGAAAGTTGTCGTTTTCGGAAGTTGTCAATCTGGGAAGTTTCACCCTGGGAAGTTGTCGTTGTCACCCTGAGGGACCTAGCCTGTGTGGCAAGTCTAAGTGACAACTTTAATGCCATGTTATTCGTTTGAAATTGGACACAGCAGTTTACATAAGTCCAAACCGCATATGTGTACCGTCATTGGATTTTCAATGTGGCTTGATTAAATTCTTGGAACATTGGATGTATGATTAATAATTTAGTTTCAGCCTCGATTATTCGATTGGTCCCAATACAATTTATTTCACTAAAAGTCAAGTTGCTTATTTCAATTATCATGACAATTTATGGGGATAGGTAACGAATATGAAGTTACTGTTAGAAGAGTCGATTATACTCTGGTACGATGTTTATGGTTGGTAGAATTGGGTTTAACTGTGTTTTGTGTTATCCCATAACTGTGTTCGCTTTCTGTGAAATTGTGGAGGTAGATTTGAGACGGTCAGAATGACCGAGCGTTAAGTGGTTACTTGAGCACTTTTATGATTGTCCACAGATGATGAGATGAACATTCACCCGAGGACGTGTGAAAATGCAGGATGGCCGTGACGGCGCGAGATATCATTGGATAAAGAAAATCAGTTTAAGAGTTGTTAATCGATAGTTTTAATCTGTGGTTTTTGACGATTAATCGATTTGTTTATGGTCATTTAGAGCGGTTAACACCGAATGGAGTTGCGTTTGGGATTTCGGGCGAACGTCATGTCTGTCAGTCAGTGGTTGACAGGACTGGGCTGAAAGCGGTCGCACGCAATGGTCATTCGTAAACCCATTACTCTAAATCGCCAACTATCTTTGTGATCATTCACTAAATAAGTAGTCTAAGTGACTGTATAATTAAAATAGTGAAAAGCCTTCAATGCTGTCCCCTTATTTCAACGTTCCTGAAGTTTGACGCCGACCATAAATGATAGCGAGTTCACGGATGAGAAATCAGACACAACACCTCGGCCTACTAGATTTTCTCCGTCACCAAAAGTGGAAGGTTACAGCGCGGCGGCCTTTCCTATGTTTCTCCGACATCAATGGGATCAGATGCGACGGCGTGGCTCCTCTTTCCTACATTACCCCGATATCAGGAGTGAGATGTGAAGGCTCGGCTTCCTATTTCTCTATGTTTCCCCGACATATACTTACCTGTCCTTGTAATTGCATTGTATTAGACATTAATATTTTTGGCTAGTTTAGGTTAAACAATTTAACTAGTTGAATATAGGGCCTATTAAACTACTGGCTACCTACTGCTAACTACTGGCGCTACTCGGCCAGGAAACCCCAGTCAAAATATTTTAATTTAATTTAATTAAAATGTAACATGTGTGTTAGTCTGTAAGGTATTTATGATACGGGCCCGTGTTGTTATTCATGACAACCAGTATCAGAAATAAACGATTACCTATTATTTTTGTTAAACTCATATAAAACGACAAGACTGGATGTTGGGCGTTTTAATAAATTATTAGCGGAATCTGGCTCCGATACGACCAAAGATCTGCTCAAATGTGTGAGTCATCTCAAGTGATTATTTATGTATGTACTTATGTTTTACTTTATTTGCAATGTTTTCTCTGTTTCCATTAAGTAATTAATATGTAGTTTTGTTAATACAATGGGACTGACATGTTGTAAACAAAAGTCTCCAAAAATAAACAAGAATAAAAAAAAAGACAAGCAAATTAATCCACTCAAGTAAAATTACCTCTACTAATATTAATTACTCATTGCCCGGCATCAAAACGATATATTGCAACGTCTCACTTGCAAGTTAGTTCCTCCAGGACGCAGCTGCGCAGTGGCCCTATTCGGAGATTTGAGATTTGCATCTCACCTTTTTTGTCCTAGTTGCTCTCTTTTGAAACGTCATAGGTGTGAGAGTGACCAAGAAATCTCATCTCATCTCACGCGCAGGAATAGCCCCCCAGGTCTGGGCGGCAATTCAGCTGATCATAGCCGATGCGTAACTGAACTGTTAACTAAACGTTAAATGGGAAAAAAAAATAGGAAGGAAACCGTTCAGTTATCCAGAGTTACAGTTGACGGTGCTGCTCGTTGGGAACAAATCCTATCATCAGCTGCATTGTCCTCCGTACCGTAGTTGTAGTCTAGCATAGCCTGTCCACCATAAAGAAGAAGAAGAATTTATAATCATAAACACACACAGCATGCACAAACATCTCAATATAACATAACATAACATAACATAACATATCATATCATAAACACACACAGCATGCACAAACATCTCAATATAACATAACATAACATAACATAACATAACATAACATAACATAACATAACATAACATAACATAACATAACATAACATAACATAACATAACATAACATAACATAACATAACATAACATAACATAACATAACATAACATAACATAACATAACATAACATAACATAACATAACATAACATAACATAACATAACATAACATAACATAACATAACATAACATAACATAACATAACATAACATAACATAACATAACATAACATAACATAACATAACATAACATAACATAACATAACATAACATAACATAACATAACATAACATAACATAACATAACATAACATAACATAACATAACATAACATAACCTAACATAACATAACATAACATAACATAACATAACATAACATAACATAACATAACATAACATAACATAACATAACATAACATAACATAACATAACATAACATAACATAACATAACATAACATAACATAACATAACATAACATAACATAACATAACATATCGTCACGCCTTTCCCCCGAGGGGGCTGGCAGAGATTATACAACACCCACACTTCGCTGGACGTCCGTTTGGGACGTTTGGGACGTATATTAAGTCCCAAATGTGACAGGGGGCGAGCCTGTTGCCATAAACGGGCTCATTCATGTAGCAGATGACTTACAATACGCACATATGTTCACACAATGAACAAATTGGTGCGTGCCGTAAGGGTTCGAACCCATTCCCTCTGGCTTGAGAGGTGGGTCTCCTCCAACTAGGCTAACATCGTTATTCTCATCTCATCACATCCTAGCTATATCTACTTAGCTAGCTATATAATAATATCTAATTGGCAGCTCAATTGCATCATAATACATGTTCACAGTATTAAAGAGAGCCAGTTTTCCTCAATCCCGCTAACAAGGTGTCCTGCTCGGAACGCGCGCATTTTTCTCCACGTCGCGGTCGACGTAATCTCAAATCTCCCGCCGCCAATTTATTTTCATTAGCGATCATCCGCGGTTAATTTTATTCCCTACTTACCCCCGATTCGGAGCCACGGTGGAGGATGTGGCAATGGCTTTCTGTAGAACTAAAGATAATAAACATGATTGCGCGTGTTGCAATTTCATGCATTTGAATTTAGGCTATTTAGGTACAGCAAATTATTTTTGTGAGAGGGGAGGGATTAGGTACGAGCTATATTTGCAATTAGGTATATTGTATATACTAAATCAGTGTCACTGATGCAGAAAATACATAGAATAATGTTATATTTGTGCCTCTCCCAACAAAACAATGATTGAACAAGAAAATAGCCCGAACTGAACTAGTGTGAGCAAAAAACGATTACTTATTTACACAAATTTTTTCGTGTCATTGAGTTCAAAAAAAAAAAAAAAAAACAATTCTCTAACATTCAATTCTTTTACACTCCTTGGAGTGTAAAAGAATTGGTTTTTTTTTTTTTTTTTTTATTCAGGAAATTTTTTAACTAAGTAAGTTTACTAACTTTACTAACTTAAATTAGTTGAAATTTGTAGAAAGCCGTCTCCACACAATCTACCCAACTTCACTCGCAGCCCAAGCCAAAGTATCAGCGAGTTGCTTAATTCATTTCCACAGGATAATATTATTTTTTTACTCCCTCCCGTTTTTTTTTTTGAGCCGTGGCTTATTTTTTATTCATTGCGATGGATATTCATCTCAATTCGTCCGTTGTTGAGTCAGATTGAGGTGTAATCGAGTTGACAGTCGCTTTTTGAGTTCATTCGTTGATGATTAGATTAATTTTTGCAATTGAATTTGTTTATTTTACTTTCTAAAAGATTGCTTTAGGGTAAGGTAATTAAAGAGACGTATATTAAATTATAGGTAGCCATTGAATTAGTTAAGAAAATTAAATAAAAGTGAAGAAAAAGAGAGTAGGTACTCCAATTTGAAAAAGTGTTACGTAGTTCTACGCGCTACGAGGCTACGAATCGCTACGATGCTTGAAATACACTGGCGTCGTAGAGCTAAACTGAGCTGAAATGTGTATTTTTTTAGTTTAAATGATATAACTTTTATAATGAAATATATATTTTTTAGTTTAAATGATTTATAATCTTAAGAGTCCGGCGACCTAGCTAATTTCGTTAAGCTAAGTTGTATGGAAATTTCAGAACGTCGCGGCCCTCTTAAGAAAACAGAAATTTCAAGTTAGGCTAGTTCCACACAGCTCCAAATTCTTACCCTTATTGTATGAGGGCGGAGTAGAGCGGAAGCCACAGCTATTATTTTTATCTCGCTTTATGGACACGCAACTAATCGGTATAATCTGGCTCATATTTAAGATTAGGTTCATTTTCTTTAGTATAAGCGGGAATAAGGACCCTAATACTCTAGCATGAGACGATTAAACGCACCCTAATATCGTGCGTAATATATTTTGTTTATTATGAACCTAAGTTATTACTTATAATGATGTCATATAGCGCTAGAGTAAGCTCTATGGTTACAATGAGAGTTCAAAATCATCGAAACTTGACAAATAGGTTAAATAATCCAAAGGTTGTCTGGAAGAGATCGCTCTTAAGCGATAAGACCGCCCATTGCGCCTTTATTTTTGAGTGTTTAGTTTAGATTTATTTGTATTTGGTGTCAATAAAGAGTTTTTGTATTGTATTGTGAATAGTTTAAATTTTATTACTATTAGTTACTACCTATATGCTCCTTGTATACAAAAGACGATTAAATAAACTAGTAGCCCTGTGAACTGTAGACCTCGCGGCCTTCGTTTCTTCTCCTATACAGGTCGCATTCCTCAACCGATTCTCTTGAAATTTTGTGAGCAGGTTCTCTAATTATACAGAGTTTTTAAACATTTTTTAAGGTAATTAGACAGTTTTTGTTTTTTTTTTTTTAATGGAAGAGATCAAATCATGAAAAAATTGTATTTCCTCAATTCTGTATAATTAACGAACCTACTTACAAAATTTCAAGAGAATCGGCTTAGCAATGCGATCTGTAGAGGAAGGCAAAGATCCGGACAGAGATCCAGACAGAATTCGGATATACGAAAGCATTTTTACGAAGCTGAAGCAGAGACCTTCGCTCACTAACGCTCGCGCGGTTGATAATAACCACGTGATTTTTTTGTAAACAAGGGTCTAAGACCCTTATTTACAAAAAAATCACGTGGTAATAACCAATAACCAACCAATAAGCTGTGGTAATTATTTGTTCTATGATTAGTCATAGAACAAATAATTACCACAGCTTATTGGTCAATTCGCCTGCGACAGTGCTTTTGTTTTTTTTTTTACCCGACCGCGCAAGAAGAAGGGTTAGGTTTTTTGAGTCTATGTATGTAGGATAAGGTTTCTTTGGCACGTCTTAAAGAGCTTGATGGATTTCGACATCTAAGATGTCATTTGAATTATCTTAATAGGAAGTAACATAGGGTACAACATTTGCAGCTGGGTATTTTTTGTAGTAATAATGTTGCTTGTTTCTTTTAATAATGTTTGACTCGATCGAAATAGACAAAACACGGATAAAATAAATAATACAAGAAAGCTTTTGATGGAAAATGATAATTTCGATAAAAAATAAAAAATGTTCTTTCCTTGGTCTGACGAAAAAGTTTGCGTAACTTACTTGCATGCTTATAGAAAGAATATATTTTATAACGCAAGTTCATCGTACTCTTGCGTACTCTTTAGCGTAAATTGCAATTTCATACTTTGAAATTCAGAAATATAATCAAGAATATCACGATAAAGACTACGGTAGTTGACAATTATTATCGCATCGTGTATGATAAAATTAAATTTCTTCTACACTGAAAATAATAGAACGAGTAGTAAATTTACTCGCATCTAAATCTGTGCTCGAATTAATTTGTCGCGTCTCAACAAAATTAACGCATGAGTTACGTCGCACACTCTGACATCTCGCTAAATCGCACTTGCATGCAACTTGCTCGTTGGACAACCAAAGAGATGTTTAGACACTATTTTTATTTTTGGGGGCTGAGCTACCCACGTCCGTAGGAGTGTACACCTGATTCTGATTCCCTACACGTGGTCCCCGGGTAGTGCTAACCGAGTAGCAAACTCTGGCTTCGGCCGTGGCTAGTTACCATCCACCGGACCAAGCCATGCCGTGAAATGATCTAGTCGTGTTTCGGGATGTAGTCCGGTGCAACCGTTCCGAATACGGGTCTGAGCAGTAGCGCACTTGTAGCGCCTCACTCAACTGCCGTCTTTGTACTTCTTCACTCTTCAAGGCTAGAGTGAAAAAGTACCTTATGGGTCGTCGTGCTCCATCTTAGACCACAACGTCGCTTAACATCAGGCGAGTTGGTGGTCAAACGCCGACCTATTCTACATAAAAAAAAAAAAAAAAACTGACGAAAAAGTAAATACATTTCTAAGTTGGAATATTTATCAATCAATGTAAGAAGCTGCAAACTTCATAAAAAATCAGTTAAGATTTTTGAATAATGTAAATGTAAATATACTTCTAAGTCGGGATATTTATCAATCAATGTAAGAAGCTGCAAACTTTATGAAAAAAAAACAGTTATAATAGAATTTAAAATTTTTTGAAATTCGAAACGTACAATAACGGCCAAACGGATCTGGCTGAAATTTGGCACAGTAATAGATTGTAGTCTGGAATAGTTCAAAATGCTACTTTTTATCGCTAAAAAGCTTAATCCAGCTTAAGGCGCAGCCAGTATTGTACATTTTGTGGAAAGTTCGACAATGTTAGATAAGTTCGATGATGCCAGTATCGAAATTCGATACCCAATTGAATAAAAGCTTTTTACTTTGCTGCGTTTCCACTGCGGCGGAGCTGAGCGGAGCGGCGCATAATTGACCAATCACAAATTGTGATTGGTTGTATTGCGGTTGTATCAGCCCTATACAAATTTTGCCACACGTCCCCGCCGCGCTGTTTACCGCGGTCTCAGGTGAAAAGATCCCACGCTCACCCATCGTCTGTCGTAGCTTACCCGTCTGTCCTCGCAACAACAGATACTACAATTATATTATTATTTTGTAACTGAATTTTGTCTAATTCTAGAAGCGAATATTTAGTCAGATACTTTGCAACATGTAGATGAGAGGTTTCTGTTGGTTCAAAAATAGCATAGCAGTGTTTTTGCAGATTTAATAGCACGGTATCATCATCGTCAGCTTATTTGGGCTACTACAGTCAATAAATCTATCTCAAGTTACGCCTTTCCCCCGAAGGGGCTGGCAGAGGTGTAATACAACGCCCACACTTCGCCGGACGATATTTAGTTCCAAATGTGACAGGGGGCGAGCCTGTCGCCATACACCGGGCTCCATTCAGTAAGCAGATGACATACAATACGCACACATGTTCACACAATGAACAAATTTCGATTCGAACCCGCTCCCTCTGGCTTGAGAGGCAGGCCTTCTTCGACTAGGCTAGTATCTCAAGACAAGGCGTCTTAAGTTCATCAGTCATTACAGTCAGCCAGGCTGTCTTAAGGTCATCAGCCGGCCAGCCAGGCCCGGGACCCGAAACGCACCGACTTGTTTCTTGCGGTTAGACATTCTAGGCCAAGCCATGCCGTGAAATGACCTAGTCGTGTTTGTGTGTTTGTTCGTGTAGTGGATGTAGTCCGGTGTAACCGTTCCAAAGACGGGTCTGAGCAGTGGCGCACTTGTGGCGCCTCACTCAACTGCCGTCTTTGTACTTGTTCACTCTACAAAACTTCAAGGCTAGAGTGAATAAGTGCTCTTACACACTGCCATGTAGAGCACGACGACCTGTGCTCTATCTTAGAACACAACGTCGCTTAACATCAGGCGAGTTGGTGGTCAAATGCCGACCAATTCTATAAAAAAAATATTCTTTATATGAACTTCTATGGATATGCGCTATTATATGGATGTGGATTCTTCTATGGATATGCTGGATATTCTATGTGGTGCTGGAGAAAAATGCTCCGAATACCTTGGACAGCACATCGGACTAACGTATCCATACTGAAGCAACTCAAGGTCACAACTAGACTCTCTACCATCTGTCTGAGACGGGTTCTTGAGTACTTCGGCCACATTGCTAGAAAACAAGGCGACAACCTGGAAAAGTTGATGGTGACAGGGAAAGTCGACGGCAAGAGGTCACGAGGCCGCAGCCCGATACGTTGGTCCGACCAGATTCGCACCGCTCTGGACACTTCAATGTACGAAGCGCTACATGTTGCGGAAGATAGAAAACTTTGGCGGAAGATCGTAAGAGAGAGAGTAATTGGAGGTGGTGGTCACGACCCTCAGACATGAGGAATGCGACTTGAGGAGGAGGATGGATATGCGCCTGGATCGTCTCGGCGTAAACTGCAAACGCGCGGACGACGGCGGGTGGCCCACTCTGTGACCACCCGCTGCCCGCGAGTTGTTCACGTGACGAGTTGTACAAATGACAATCGTTGATGGACTACTCGGAAATTCGTTGACCACGAGTCGCTCTAATGAGAGATGATAACCTTTACCCCCATCCACCGGTTTTACGTACGAGTATGTCGACACCCCATCGAGTCACGGCCATTCAATTTGCTTGCCAATTTGTTGAACCCGCTCTATAAGATGGCATCTACCTTTATCTATACATATTATTAAGATATTTGAAGCTAAGAACCTAAATCATTTTTCCCTTTTACCTTCAGCTTCAAACACTTCAATAAATTTGACCAGAAAATAAAGTTTAAATTGGCACAACACAGATGTATAAGACAAGAAAAGTCACTTAATCTAACTCATTTTAACTAATTTTATAAATGCAAAAAAAAGTGAGCTTGTTCGTTTATTTGTTTGTAATGCTTTCACGTCTCAACTACTCAACCAATTGTCTTGAAATTTTGTCATACATGTTGTCTGGGGACATACTTTTTATTCCGAAAAAATAAACCGCGGGTGAAACCGCGGGGCGCAGCTAGTTTTAATATCCATCATTAAAGAATTATGAAACTATTTTCAAAGGTCAATGGGCAGAAATAAATGACCTGCGGCCAAACTTATAAATATTTTTGGACCATTTTGCCCATTATCCTTTCCTCAAACGTTTTAATTATTCGAAATATAGTAGAAAGAAAACAATATACTCGTTGGTAAGCACACTTCTGCAATCATTAGTGATTTGAATTGGAACATGAACCGTTGATCATTTTTACGCGAACGTTAAACATTTTTTGCATCAGCATCTTTCATTCAAAAGCAAGCTTAACACAAGATTCATATCTGGAATAAGGCGAATGACACACCATCACCATCAACCGTCTAATAGCGCATTTAAGCGGAAACAGAATGAATAAAATATACGCTCGAAAGGCGGAAATGTGCAACGTTCGCTAACGCGCGGTTTATGCGCTAGATAACGTGAACGCAAATGTATTCAGATGCACAATCTTTATATAACACCATATCGAAGATAAGTTGAATTCTGGATGCAATGGCGGACTAACAGTCTGAGATTTAGTAGTAGGGAATCGTAAGTATCCTAATAAATGTTCATATATATTTTTGTAAAACAACTATGCAATTGTAAAGCATGTAAAATAACTAGGTATATGACTATATGTATATATTTATGTCGTCACGCCTTTCCCCCGAGGGGGCTGGCAGAGGTGTAATACTACACCCACACTTCCCCGAACGATGTGTGTCCCAAATGTGACAAGGGGCGAGCCTGTCGCCATGCACCGAGCTCCAGTCATGTAGCAGATGACATCCAATACGCTACATATGTTCACACAATGAACAAATTGGTGCGTGCAGTCGGCGGGGTTTGAACCCGCTCCCTCTGGCTTGAGAAGAGGGCTTTCTCATTCCGGTATATAAAATAAGTGTAGTGTAAAGCAACTATATAAGTAACTAACTTGTGTTACGGGCACTAATTAAGTCTACGTACTCATTTAAGTACATTAATGATGTGTACGAGTACGAGTATACATAGACATTTCAAATCCAAAATTCGGAATAACCGTTACAAATGAAGATGAAATTTATCGTCATTTTAAGTAACTATTTCAGTATAAAAATGTCAACTATTTATTTCCTAAAAACCATAAGCACAAAGTAACCACATTGCTTTCTTTCATGTTAAAAAGCCGGTTTTAGTCTAATAAAATGACATCAAGTAGTCCTTAAAATCAACAAAAAGTCGTCAACAAAAGCATTGTCACCGACCGGAAACGTCTTTCTTTATTAAAACGAGCTGAATTTTTAATTTCAATTATCATCTGCGAAGTAAAAAATACGTTGAAATTATCTGTGCAAGTGTTTTAGAAGCGGCGAAGTAACAGATTCATAAATGGCCTGCAGTGGCGATGGAGGCGTGCTGTCAAAAGTAGGGGTGGTTTTTAGAGATCCTTAGAAGTATAAATAATTATTATTTAGAACAGTTTACGTAGTAGTAACACCAAAGTAGCAGGTTTTATATTACTAGGTTTCAATAGTTAGTTGGTCTAGTTGGTTTAGAATCGTAAGAAAACACACCTTATAATTTCGAATGTATTACATTAGAATTACATTTATTAAGTAGGTTTTAAATAGTTTATCTAGGTGTTTTGTTTTTAATGTCAATCTTATGTTAATTTTTTCTATTTTTGCACACCCTGTTCCATACTCATTTGTCTTAACCTCTCCATCCTATGGTTGCCTGGAAGAGATCGCTTTTAGTGAAAATGCCGCCAGTTGTTACACTAAATACTACTTTTGCATTTTTTTTCAATAAAAATATCGATTAAATATCTTTTTATCAATTTTTTTTTCGAAATATTTTATTCCTATTCAAAATTAAATGTTCTACGGAACACTCCAGTTTTTATTTGCTTCACATAACCTCGCCATTTTAAAGAACTAATTTCCTGAATCATCTCCACCTAAGAGCCGCTTTATCGCCCGAGTTACGGTTTTCTTTAAACGGTTGATTAGTCCTATCCCCGAGGACGTCATTAAACGATTTGACGAGCGCTCGTTAAAAATTAACTTGTTTTGTTTAAACGCCCCTTTGGACTGTAGCGTTGATTGTAAACGGTGGTTTATTAATTATTGGCTTGTTTAATTAAGCTTGTTTTGTTAGTACACAACCAGGATCTTTAGCTTAATTTATAATTTTTGGTATTATAAGTGCCCTTGTTATATTTGTATGTGAAAGAAAGAAAGAAAGAAAGAAACAATTTATTTTATCGCACAAAACACTACAACAACAAAAAACCGAATACATAATAAAACAGTAACAGACAATAATATAATAAATTAAACATTACATAAAGACATGAAACAAATATTTATACAATTAAAGTTTCAGTTGTCGCTGCAATGTCCAATGCGACAAAAAAGGTCAGTGCTCAGCATGGTGCTGTTAATTTCTTAGCAGCGCTGGTTTTCAGCACTAACCATCGGAGACGCACAGGACTGTTAAAAAAGATAGAGAAAGAAAATAGTAAAATAAATAAATAAACATACGCGTATAAAATACATAAACTACTAAGTTAATTATGTGGCACTGGTGTTGCGTGTTGCGTTCTACAAATGACAAAACATTACATTATTTCGCCGTTTTTTAATGTTTTTTCTCGGCGTAAAGAGGTATTTTAGGCCTTTGTAGAGTATTTTTCATATTTCAATTCTAATACCTAACTATGATATTATGTTATTGTATGAACATGTTACCCACATAACTTTTGATGTGCTTAATATTGAATGCAGTTTTGTGATAATCTAGTTACGAAATTTGACAGCTATTTCTAAGGCCCGTATGCTAAAACGCGCTACGTCACGAATCTCGATGCTGTTTTAGTATATCGACGCTGTTTTTCTGTATGGTTTTACCATACATGAAAACAGCTTTCGAGATTCATGACTGGGCGTCGTTTTAGCATACGGGCCTAAGAGAATTATTACCTATATTATAAAAATCAGGTCAGGTTCAACAATTATTTCTGTTTTCATTTTAAATAACGACGAAATAATTTACGAGCCAAACATCACATTATTTGTATCTCTACGAAGCTTTCACGGTGTAACTTGTAAAATGCGACGTCTAACAGAGAAAATTCAATAAAAAGCTAAAAGCCAATCTTATCTCGGCAAGAGGAAATTAAGAAACAGCGGCGGGCATCTGACACGGTGGCTCTTTACAGATCTGGCGGTAGTGAGGGGATGGTGGTGAAACAGCGATAACAACAAACGCGACATTTAAATAGCTTAACTTTTTTTTTAAAGTAGAATAAGTATTTTACTTAGTATTTGACTGAGCAGTTTACTTCTTAACTTGTAAATGATTAAAAGTCTTGATTGTATTTTATTAGGCCGATAAAATAATTCAAAAACAATTTTAAATACTAAATCTAAAAAGGACAGTTTACTCGAATGAAGTGTTTGAAAATTAAATACACGAATGTCTCAGAGTTTTAAAATTGCTGTCCACAAACGTCGATACATTTTCGCTGGCCTTTTCCAGCCCTAGACATTTTTAAAGATAGAGTGTTGAATGCGACAGCGCTCGACATCGGGTTTTCTCGTCGAACCGCTGAAATAATTCCAGTGTCACACCGACGAGGGGCCCGCCGGAAACGCAGCCTTATCTCACCATACCCGCGCTTGTTCCATTTTTAAACAACTCGCTTCTTTATTTGTATTTATTCCGTCCCCCGCTTCACCCCACGACCCCCTTCCGCGCCCGTGTTACCACATGAATAGAGACGTCTACTTAATGGGACTTTCAGTTCCTAAGTCATCATGTTTTTAACAATATGAAGATAAGTAAGGAGGTCGACGCGCGGATAATAAACGGTAGAAATATGCGCGCTCACTTCGGGGAAATTTGAAAGAAAATCTTGATGGCTGCCGTAAATAAGCTCGCCAAGTTTGGCTGTTGTTATATTGTTTTTTTCGTGTGCTTGTTTTGGATATTGGGGTAAATTGAAAAGTAAATAATGTGAGCAAATATTCGGAAGGATGTTTGGTAAATTATGGAGTTAATTTCGGAAATCATAAGATATCACGCTTCAAGTTATTTTTGCCGTTAAAACGAAAATGTGATTTAGTAACGATACTTTAAGTTATGTTTATTAATAAGTTAAGTTAAGTTATAAGTTAACTTATCCTTATAGATAGAAACATTTCAAATTAAAATTAATATTTTATAGTTTAAAGTATCCGCCATTGTTTTCATAAGCTTGGAATAGTTACTCAATATTTCACCATCGGATCCTATTAGTATCGCCATTTTATATTTTCTGAATAATTTGAGTGAGTTTATTAATCAGTTTAGAAACTTACTTACAAATAATTTACTTACTACTAATTTAAAGTTTAGAGTTTACTGCATTGTTTTCATAAACTTGGAATAGTTACTCAGTGTTTTACTATCTAATCCCATTAGCATCGTCATTTAATATTTTCTAAATAGTTCGAGTCAGTTTCTTAATCAGCTTAGAAACCAATCCAACGTTAACTAGAAAAAACTTAGTTCCACTCAGTATGAGGAATCTAGCAATAAAACTTCAAATACCCTAGATAAGACCTCGTAAGTCAAACAGTTACTCTTCTGGGTACAGTTTATCCGTTATCGTGGTACAATGCGTTACCTCGGTATCATTACGGGGGCTATTCAACATTTTTATTATTGCCTTACTATTGTCTTACGGCGCGACTCTGCAGATAACGGAAGCGACACACTGAACTGAAGCTTTGCGATCCTTCAACAAATTCAGGGAGTTAAGAGCCGTTTAATTTGGCAAAACTCTATTCATCGTCATCTACAGCTTTCGCAAGTTCTACTAAAATGGTAAAAATATCGTATAGCATTAAGATCGCCTGTAGAGTTATCCCTAGTGTTGTTTCATTTGTATGTTTGTGAGTGGGTGCGCGCGCGCGCGCGTATGTGTTCTAGTGTGTCTGTGTGTGTGTTTTTTACTTCTTCATTCTCAAACGGGTGAATGGAGACACAAAGCTTCCATACACTGCGGAGTGCAGCTAGTCTATTATAAAAATCTGCACAATATTAAATCTTTTTCTTTTTTAAGCTACTAATTGTAACACGTTTCTGTGATTATGAAAACAAGCATACAAGTAATTTTATAAACAATAGCGTAGTAATCTTTAGGCATTCATCAGCTTTAGCGGATATGTAGATTGCATTTAGTTTAAACATTTTATTACGTACAATTTTTGGATGAAAAGCAAAATATATAATGGCAAAGAATTAGGAAGAGTACGGTAAAGGTTTTGAAATTAGTCGGGATTACATTACTCATAGTCTTAAAGATCTAACAACAACACTAGTCATTGGTGGTAATGAGGTTGGTTTCTGTTTGACAATAAGTGTCGAGACTTGCTTGCCGTTTTTCTCGCCAGTGTGTCACCAAAATAACTCTCTTCGAGATAGGTTGCAGATTTATGTGTATAATGTTTGTTGTTTCACCTTCCGCGAATAATGCCCGCGCAGATTTATGAATAAGCTCGCGGTGGGGCGATCGCCGATAAAGAGGTTTGACTAATTTCAGTGCTCCTTCATTCTCTTGCTTTTGTGCCCCAGTTTTACGCGAACGGGCCAAATATTGTTATTTTCTTACCTGGTTAAATCAGCTTGAGTGTGTTGATTTTGTCTATGTGAATTGAATTGTCTTTTTTATGTAATCGATATGGCGCAGCGCCGTTCCATTAACAGCCTAGCCTCTTTACTAAATGGCGCCGTTCAACTAAGTTCCTGATGATGGTCAGCCATTCAATCAAAAGGCTACTAGGCGAAATGACTTGAAGAGACAACATGGACTACTTGCCTAGCCAAGTCATTTAGGTAAGGGATGTTACGAGTTGTTAAATAAAAATAAACACGGAGGCTTAAGCGGGAGCTCCGCGTCGCTTCGTTCCCGCCTTATTCTTCTAAACTTAGCAATCCAAGTTGGATTTGCCCATTTAAAGGAGTCGTGCAGATGAGGTTTTAGGTTTTTTAATATCATGTCTATCAGAATTGCGGTTCGTTTCCCCGATTTTCTGATTTTATTTCTAAGTAAGTAGGTAAGTAAGTACGTCGTTTCGTCATACTAGCATACTCATGAATACTTACAATAGAAATACTTTCTAGAGGAGAAGAGTCTTGGGAGTCTTCTCCTCAACCACGGCTAGTTTCACTTTCAGACGAGATTGTCAACACTAATTGCAATAAATGTATTAATTAACTGTTGCTTCTAAGTTACGAAATATTCTCATAGCATATTATTTTTAATTACTAACTGAGCCCCGTGGTTTCACCCGCGGTTCCACAGTAATCGTTTTTTTTTTTTACGAATTGAAAGGTAGTAAAGCGATGGTAGCCTAGTTGTGAGAAGGCCCGCCTCTCAAGCCAGAGGCAGCGGGTTCGGACCCAGCCGACGGCACGCACCAATTTGTTCATTGTGTGAGCATATGTGCGTATGGTATGTCATCTGCTACATGACTGGAGCCCGGTGTATGGCGACAGGCTCGCCCCCTGTCACATTAGGGACTGAATATCGTCCGGTGAAGTGTGGGTGTTATATTACACTTCTGCCAACCCCCTTGGGGGAAAGGCGTGACGATATGTCGAACGGTAGTTTTCTGTAATTATTCCTTTCGATGTACATGCAAAATTTCATAACGATCATATCATAGATTAAATTTATAATAATATTCGTTAGAATTAAATCTGCACCCTTTCATGGTTTTTCCTTTTTAGTATTACTTACTCAAAATTTCTGGTCTCACAGTTTCCTTCATAAAAAAAGACTAAATAACTACTATTTTCTAAAGCTCATAATTTAAACAATATTATTGTTAGCCAAGCCTGCGGCCATCCATCCCAAGCTCAAACTATCAAACTACATACAAACTAAATCCAACAAAACAATACAACCGCAAATATTCACCGCAGAATCTCCAATTATGCAAATACCCTCCCCGAGCTTCCTGCTTACCGTAGATACCATTAATCATTATCTAAATTAATTTCGAACCTTTAAGAAAATCTCCTCTTAGTTTCTTAAAGTCACAATAAAGAGGATCGTACCGAGGGCCATAACTCATCCGCGCCTAAGATTACTGATCTTTAATCCCCCCTCCTGGCTTCGCTTAAAGTTAAGATTTACGACCAGGAATTATTATAGCGTCCCGCAAAATAAGCTGGGACATGAGTCTATGGAAAAACTTGGCACTGCATAGTTGAGGTGGTATTTCTGGGGGGAACATTGCGATGAAATCTTTTTGCTGAATGTACCCGGGAGTGGCGCGATGAGTTAAAACACTCATCGCGCCACTCACGTCCACTTGCAATGGACATGTAAAATTGCTGGGCAGGTGCTTTTACAAAGTAACCAAATCAAATATTGGGGGCTGAGCTACCCACGTCCGGCGTCCGTCTCTATTCTGATTCCCTACACGTGGTCCCCGGGTAGTGCTAACCGGGTAGCAAACTCTGGTGGGAGGCTTCGGCCGTGGCTAGTTACCACCCACCGGACCAAGCCATGCCGTGAAATGACCTAGTCGTGTTTCAGGATGTAGTCCGGTGTAACCGTTCCGAAGACGGGTCTGAGCAGTAGCGCACTTGTAGCGCCTCACTCAACTGCCGTCTTTGTACTTCTTCACTCTACAAAACTTCAAAGCTAGAGTGAATAAGTACCTTATAGGTCGTCGTGCTCCGTCTTAGACCACAACGTCGCTTAACATCAGGCGAGTTGGTGGTCAAACGCCGACCTATTCTCCATAAAAAAAAAAAATAACAGATACTCACGCCTTTACCTTAAAGGCGTGACTATCTATTACATCTCACAGAGGTCTATGACAACACCCTTTGCCACTTTGGACGATATGTGACCTCAAATATGACCAAATCGATTGTCCTAAATTTTACCTACGCGTGTGTGTATGAAAAACAAGTAACATTATTAAAAGAAAAACAAAAAACCCGGCTGCAAATTATTGTACTCTACATAATAATATGTGTATGTCACTTCCACTATCAAGACGATTCAAATGACAGGTTGTTGAAGCTGTTTAGGCGTGGCAAATAAATCTCATACATACATACATATACTCGAAAAAAATAACCCTCCTTTCTGTGCAGTCGGGTAACAACACATTACATACATATGTATATAATAAATTAATTGATCTCGTTTTGTAAAACGATAAATGTATTGGAACTATTTCGTCGAATGCCAACCTTATTACGACCACGCGCCATAACGAACCTGCTTGTGAATAGACCACCTTAATATTTTTTTAATTAGTTACCTTTCTCACATCCTACGTTTTACCATAAATCTATTTACCTCATAAGCCGAATGAAGATCTAGAGCCTTTTTACCTGTCCCGAGTTAGCGAAGGAATATTTATCGCTGCAACTTTATTTAATATCGGTGTTCATCCACACCCCTTGGCAAACTTTTAAGCTGCTACGTCAAATTTTATATTGGTTAAACATAGAAGATATTTTTTGAAGCAAATAACTTTACTAACTATTAGTACCTGTGTTTGTCATACATTTTAACTTCCGACGTAGAAAAAGAGTGCCTGACAAATGTTAAGTTTGGCGTATTTCTGTCTGTGACACAGACCTAAGATTTTTTTTTGCTTCGCAAAAGACCAACGAAGCGTGGGACAGAGAAGTCTCCATCGAAATGTAAACTCCACAAGAGAGAAAGAGGTCGCCTACAAATAAAATGTTAGTCAATAATTCTTTTGTCATTAATGACAGCGCGCCACCTGGGAACACGCGAAAATTCCTATGATTTATATTTCTAGTAAAATAATTATAAATAGACTCAAAAGAGAGCAATTGTAACTAAATGCAGTTATGTCATCGTGTGAGTTTAGCAATTGTGATGTGAATCCAAGAAGTAACCCACAAAATTTGTCGTTTCATGGGTAAATATGAAAATTCCATTGTGATGTTTTTGTCTAAATTTTGTCTAAAACATAACATAAATTGATTCCAAAAACCGATTTACCAGCGGTATGTTGTTGTCGTTTCTGCGTAACATCTATATTTCCTAGATGAAAGCAGAATTGGTGATGAAATTCAGCATTAAAATATTAGTTAGTTTACGCTCGATTTTCACTAGAGATGGATAAAAAGATGACGTCATAATTATCGATAGTTTTTATCAAAGTTCATTAGGTAGGCGATGGGTGCAATACATAAACAAAGCATACATTTTTGAATCAATGCCATCAAAAGTAAATTGACATTCTTCCGAGTTTGTACTGAATGATGAGGCGTAAAACATTTTTGTATTAAATATAAGTATGTACCTTCAATTTCTGATCATCATTTTAAATTCAATTTACACATTTTGGGTGTCTTACATCCAAGTCTAATTTAATTATATTTAATTAAAATAAATAATATACATGTAAATTATAAATAAATGTACAAAACCATATCATATACCATATCATATACCATAAGATAAGTATCATTACTTATCCTAATCCGTATACGAGTAAATTTGGTCAAGGGTCACAATTCGAAGCGAATTACTAGGATAGTATTATGTTGATCTTATTATTTACTTTTCTTATGTTAATTTAGATACATGGTGACACTGATATCTAACTCTTCCGCCTAGCTTAACACCCGTTTAGTGATTAATATTCATTTTAGCTCAGCAGCGGTTTTATACTTGGAACAAAAAACAACTCAATTGGTATGCGAAAGATTATATTTATCGACAAGCAACCGGAGGACCATTTTTGGTCAATCGATAAATTAATAAGTACTTTTCACAACACTAATTTACTCACGCATGCGCAAATGTTTTTTTGTATCACTATCGAATTGTCACTGTCGATCTTTTACATCCTAGATCTGTGGTCTGTGATGTCAAATTTCGAAATTCTCAAACAGATGGACCAATTTCAATGCATTGCTATTTCATAATATTGTTTTATGCTAGAAACCTCTATTGGGTAATAAGATCAGATTAATGCCTAAAAACTTTTTTTTCTTTTCTATTTTAAAGAATTTATTATCACAAAGACATTATGTCACTTGCGATAACATTACTACCTTAAATACAATTGAGTCGTCGTACCGACTAAGTACAAATAAAAATAACTCTTTTTTTAACCTTGTTTCACGCCTTAGATTAATTAAACCAATGATTGATCTGCAATGATGTAATCACCCAAAGATTTTTTAAAAGCGTGGAATAAGTTTACATTTTTTATATGTGAGGGTAGCGAGTTATAAAGGTACTTACCTAAGTGGATGTACCTTGCCTTGGAGGTGTTTTTTTTTATTTCAGTACTAGCTCCGCCCCGCGGTTTTACCCGCTGTCCCACAGGAACCGTTTATTTTGTCGGGATAAAAAGTACCCTATGTCCTTTTCTGTACCCCAGACAACGTGTATGCAAAATTTCATGATGATCGGTTGATTAGTTAGGGCGTGAAAGCGTTACAAACATACAAACAAACAAACAAACGAACAAAGTCACTTTCGCATTTATAATACATAAAAATACATACATATCGTCACGCCTTTCCCCCGAAGGGGCTGGCAGAAGTGTAATACAACACCCACACTTTGCCGGACGATATTCAGTCCCAAATGTGACAGGGAGCGAGCCTATGCCATACACCGGGCTACAGTCATGTAGCAGATGACATACAATACGCACATATGCTCACACAATGAACAAATTGGTGCGTGCCGTCGGCTGGCTTCGAACCCGTTCCGTCTGGCTCGAGTGGCGGGCCTTCTCCCAAATTGGCTGCCATTGCTCATTTATAATATTAGTTAGGATTAGACGTAAACTCTCTTCGTATACTTCAGATACTCCGAGGTGATAACATGACGTAACATGGAAGTGTCCTAAACTTCACTTAAATTTTCCAAGTTTTCCAACGAAAACTTCCCAACACTCCTATAATTGAAAGATCGGAAATTCCCAACCAAGCACATATTTCAAAACCTCTTCTTACTCGGATAATATAAGGAGATAGAGGACAGAGTCGGATATAAAATATGGCGTCCTTTCATGAATCTTATTAAGATATCCTCCGAAAACAGAGAGGGACAGTAACATATCACAGTTTACGCGAAAGAGAAAGAGGCGAATAGTCGGTTTACGTTAAAATAATACAGTTAAAGAGGTGTGCGAGTTGGGGAATTTATCGCCTCTATGAATATGATTTTATTTAAGTAGCGGATATTACTCCCTTAAGAGGTGGTTAGTGTCACGCTCGACCATTAGGCTTTAGAAGTGAGATTATTATGTGCTGAAATACTTTTGCGAAAAGTAAAGTATTTTGACAGGACACAGAGACTAGCTTAGAAGGTATGCAAGTGTTGTCGATATTGACTGGTACGTCGGTTGACTGGTTGATGGTTGACTGGTACAAATAACGTTGTTACCAAAAGTAAATGTTCAACCACATTGTCGTTTCCCAACTGGCGAGCTAGTGATCAAACGTGAATTTATTTTTAGAAAATAAATAAATAATAATAACGAAACGCCTCGCCTCAGTCGGCAAACGAAGCGTTAGTCGACCGTCAGCACGTTAGGTCGATGATGTTGTGAATGTTGCGGGTCGAACCTGAAGGGCTATTCTTACGGAGTGAGAATCAACATCACCATTTTTCGTCCTTGTTGCTCCCGTTTGAATAGTCATAGGTGTGAGAGAGACGAAGATAAATCCCATCTCATCTCACGCGTAGGAATAGCCCCTCTGGACAATATTGGCACAAGACCGGGATGAGTGGCATTCGAGAAGCAAGACATAGGTCTTGCTTCTCGAATGCCTTGCTTAAAAATGGTTAAAAATGGGCGATTACGGGCTGATGATGTTGATGAACGACCTGGTCAACATATCAGCATTTTTATTATAAAACATATCGTCATGCCTTTCCCCCGAAGGGGTTTGGCAGAGGTGTACAACACCCACACTTCGCCGGATGATATTCAGTCCTAAATGTGACAGAGGGTGAGCCTGTCGCCATACATCGGGCTCCAGTTATATAGCAGATGAAATTAGATACGCACATATGTTCACACAATAAACAAATTGGTTCGGCTGGGTCCAAACCCGCTCCCTTTGACTTGAGAGGCGAGTCTACTAGGCTATCATCGCTTTTTCATCGCATTCAATTTTTTAATTTAGCTTTTTTATTATCTCTTAATATCTCGTTTAAAATCTAAAATCGGTCGAAAACATTCAAAACGTAAATATCAATAAGTTCTTCACTTAATCTTTGTTCCGTCGAAGTAGAATAATACAGGGTAAACGCCTCCGATGTGTCCCATAACTCATAACTTTCTTTCGGAAGTGCAACACTCGCGCCATATCGCGGCTAACATGCAAAATAAGTTTGGGATACGTAGGTACGGGGTATCTATATCATTCGGATAGGTTGGCACCGAGTATATTGGTTAGCGGAAACCGATAATAAAGTTTGGGACGCCCGGTGTCGAATATTGGCACAGCGCCTTGTGGGATGGAATATCGTTTTTAATAAGAAGCAAGAGTTAACATTTTTATAAATTTGTTACACTAAAATATTGTGCAGTTTGATAGTGCTGTGCTGTTACTTTACAACAATGAAAAGGAATAATCCACTGTTGCATATTTTGGTCATGCAATAGATGTTCATTAAGGTAAAGTGGTCAATACCATTATCAATGACATTGCAATACCTTATTAGGGTCCACTAATAGATACTTTACTTTTAAGATCTTGTGAACTCACGCAATAAGCTCACTAAAGATTTTCTAAAAACTATTAGCTATTTTAATGTATTTTAGCTAATTTTTATTTTTACAACGGACTAGGCATACGTTTGACCACCGACTCGCCTGATGGGAAGCGACGACGTGATCGAAGGTGTAACACACCTATTCACTTTACTCTTAAACACCCTCGGATTGTATTTAGGTGGAAAGACAGACGCAGACAATGAGTTCCACACCTTTGCATTTCTTACAAGAAAAGTGGATTTGAAGGGCGCTTGATATTTTCCCAATGAGAATGAGTCTCTAAAAAGGCATTTATAAGTTTGTAAGGTAAATTGGTATTGTAAAGGTAAACATTTAAATGAAAACAAAAAAATATCGATTGTTTTATGGCTTCGGCTAGGATCTTTGGAAACCCGTATCTTTGTGTTATCTTCGTTCTTTGTTTGATATAGTAGGTACACAATAATTGTTGTGATTTTGCCTATAAGAATTTAGATACAAACATTTCAAAGCCAACGTCTAGTAAATAAACTCTATCACTTAATAACATCAAGTATAATCTCCCTCCAAAATAAAGATATCCCGAAATCTCGCTCGCGCCGTTATCATTCAATTCCAACATTACAGGGGCGTTATGCAAAAACTGGCAGTTTCTTGTAACCCCACATAAATAACATTAGCCGGGAGATAGCGTGTATTGTAATTACCATATAAATAATAATTTCGAGACGAAGATTACGGCGTAAGGATGATGGAGAGTCTTTACCCTCGCACCTGTGAGAGGTTTCAGTTTCAGGGTAGTGGCACCACCAGTTCTTATAAACAGGAAGTAAGTTTGGTTTATTGGGTGTATGTAGTTTAGTCAATATTCTTGGAAATCATTGTACTCATCATGATACAATGATGAGTACAATCATCATTGTATCATGATGATTGTACTCATCATTATTTTATTTATTTATTTATGATTGAAAATAAGTTGATCATACGCTGATGATCAACTTATTTTGGCATCATCAGAGAAGGAATTGCAAACGATGGTTAACATTGTGCATGGCGCTTTAGAGAGCAAGGGAATGAAAGCGAATGTGAATAAGACGAAAGTAATGGTTTTTGAAAGAGAGGAAAGCATGACAGACTGTTCAGTTCTGATTAAAGGGAAAGAGTGGAACAAGTGAAACACAAGGCGAGTGTGAAAGGCCAAGTTGTTAAGGGTCAAGATCAAGTCGAAGACGATTTAAAGAAAGGTCAGGTCAGGAGTACCCGAGCGTGTATGAAAAGACTCATGGAAGTAGAAGAAAGATGTACCAGGATCGTAGCAAGTGGAGAGAAGTGGTCTCTGCCTACCCCTATGGGAAACAGGCGTGACTATATGTACATACTCGTATGTATGTATGTATCATTTTATGACCAACTCAACTCAACCAACATGGAGATGCTAAAGCTTGTAAGAGGGTACGTGAGTGAGTGTGTATAATTTAACTTTTTCACGCTAAAACAACGCAATGAATTTGACTGAAATTTGGAATATATGTATTAGCTTATAAAGTAGATTAGAACTTAAGCTACTTTTTACTAAATAAAAATGCGAGGCGAAGTCAGTAATCTTATCAAATGGCTCACATTCATCTACAAAAATGATTATGCGCTATAACCATGCCAAAGTAAATTTATCAAGTGCATGTTGACAAAGTCTTGTGAGTAATGACACCCATATTTCATCGTATCTCCATACCACTGATTATTTCTAACGGCTTGTTTCCACGATACCGTACATAGTAAGCCAAGAAAATAGTATTAAGTTTGTACGTATGCATAAACATAATATTATACATTCAAGTCATTGCAACATGCATCATTATGCATTTAGTCATATTTCATTAATAAGTACTTAATAGAAAACATTATGAAATGACTCAATTCTTTCGTAGCTCTTTGTTCCTTGGCTGAATACATAATCGGCCGAGCGAGCATTAGCGAGCGAAGCGTCTCTGCTTCAGCTTGACAAAAATGATTTCGTTTGTCCGAATTTCTGTCCGAATTCTGTCTCGATTTCTGGCCGGAACTCTGTCTTCGTCTAAGGTCGTTTCTTAACCGATTTATTAACCGACTCTCTTGTAACTTTGTGTGTTACAAAATAGCGGAGATTTATATATATATATATATATTTATAAATCTTATCTCCACTATTTTGAAAACAAAACACAAAAACTGCCTTGACAAAAAAAAATCGTGTTATCGAACCTGCTCACATTTCACGATTTCACAATTTCACGAGAATAGGTTGAGGAATGCGATCTGGGACCCTATTCGGAGATTTGAGATTTTCATCTCACCCTTTTTCATCCTTGTTGCTCTCTTTTAAAACGTCATAGGTGTAAGAGTGACCAAGATAAAATCTCATCTCATCTCACGCGGAGGAATAGCCCCACTGTAGCGGAGGACAGATTCCGGCCACAAGGTCTACAACTCACAGAGCCACAAATTATCAATTACTCACTTACGTATACTTAGCACGTCTTACGTTTACGTATACCAGGTCTTATCTTATGGTACGACAGTGGAAACAAGCACTTTGGGGATAAGGCGAAATTCTGCTTCATACGCCACCTTTGGCTTACAATGTCTCGCTTCCTGGTGATATAGGTACAGATAATTTTAATGAATATTTATAATGGAGCCAAAACTTTAATAATTTAGTTAATATTGAAAATTTGGAAAAGCAGTGGATAAAAACCAATTTTGAAGACGACTGTTTCCTTAAAAAACTAAAATAACCATAATTAGTTATTTAAAACCCAGTTATAACATATTTAATTGTATTTATTTTGTTGTATTTAACTCCAAAACTCAAACCACTTTTAACTTCAAACTTTCTGACTCCCACTGAATTTTTCTTACAAACTAAACGATTTTCATGAAAGAATCTCCACACTTCCACAGCTCCACAGCCTTAAAGCTATACCCATAAAGCATGGTTCACATTAATCACGATTTAATACTGGCAATAATTAAAAATCTCATAGGTGCCGCGCGGCTGCAACTCACTTAATCGTTACCCCATTTGATAGATGGCTCTACCCTCACACCGACGTTAGAACCTTACCACAATGCACGCGCTCAAACAATCAAAACCGTATCGAAGAAAAAGCCAACTCTCTATTATGAAAAGGGACCAAGACGCGAGCTTATACAGGAGTATTAGGAAGCGTTTACACGGGCGGCACGTAGCATAATAAATAATATAGTAATCAGTGCGATTCCTTACATCCCATCTCTTATTAGTCGAGAACCTACATTCAACATTCGCTAATGCCTCGGCTTACTAACACATGTGGGACGGAAAAATTCTCCCAGAATTTATTGTACTTTGGCTTATGAATCATAAATAAGGAGGGCTAATTAGAATTGCCTTTCGACTACGGAATAGGTACTCAGGTTTTCTTAACAGCGTTGGAAGTTAATGAAGCAACGCGTTATCTTTGAAGATTTATTTGAAGATCGCTGGAAGATCTATAGACATCGTAGAATAATGATTAAGCATTCTGATACGAAATTAGAAATTTCAAAGCTTGACAACAAGGACTAATCCAAAACATTCATGACACTTATTTTATTCAACTTTCAGCTGATAAACTAAACATAACATAACCATATCGTCACTCCGTTTCCCCCGAAAGGGCTGGCAAAGGTGTATTACAACACCACACTTGGCCGGACGATATTCGATTCCAAATGTGACAGGGGGCGAGCCTATCGCCGTCATTGGTCGCCACACACGGCTCCAGCTTTGTAGCAGATGACATTTGAAAAGAAACAGCGTTCAGTCTCTAAGACAATGAAATTTACAGAATCATTATTTATTACCTCGTAATAAGCTTCTAATTCGTATGGCTTTCTTGTTGTATGAAACTCTAAATTAATTTTAAAGTTAGTCTAAAGAAAGCAGCGTGCAAGCGGCATACATTGCCGATAATACGGGCGAATGATGAAGTTTTAACAAGTTCGCGAAATAATAAATCTCCTTCGCGTGGTTATCGCGACTCGTAGGCTTGGCGTGTGGGGCTGCCAGTTTAGCTCGCTTGCATTTATTTCGGGAAAAAGAAATTAAAAGAAGAATTTAATTTGAAAATTGCAATAATAGATTTTAAGCGTATTGAAAGTTAGTGCTATTTCAGAAACGTAGTGTCGTTTTAACACGTTCTATAAATAAAGTAGAGATAACTTAAACGTTGTTTTAATTCGTGATGTACTAAATTTTGCAGCGTTACGTAATTTTCTCCAGTTTTTTCGTGCCTATAAAAAAAAAGTAATGTCCATAAAGCAAGTGTCCATGTTTACGTTGTTTTTCTAAGACACATTTTGTCGAAATCCTTTGTTCAGTCTCATCACTAATTAGCCCATATGAATAAACGAAATAATAATGTCATCTGGAGTCCTATTTCAACTAGTCCGGTAATTTTTTGGTCATTGTCTCTCGTTTGAAAAGTCATAGGAGTAAGAGTGACCAAGAGACATCTCGAGCCTCAAGAATAGGGCCTTGCTGTAAGTGAAGCCTGGTGTATAGCGACAGACTCGCCCCCTGTCACATTCCCAAATGTGACAGGGGCCAACTGAATATCTCCCGGCGAAGTGTTGGTGTTGTAATACACCTCAGCTAGCCCCTTCAGGGAATTTATCGAATCATTTATCGGACTGCGACGTGTAACTATAGGAGTAATTATAGGAGTTAAATTCTGATTTCTGATTTCGGAAAAAGCATGACAATGTGTTATGTTATGTGAAATAAAACTCATCGCTGATGCGTATTATTTCGTTAACTCTAGCAACACCATCACGCGTATAAGTGCTAAAGTAAAGAATGGAAAGTAAAGTTCGAGCAATAAATTAATTGGCGACTAAGTTAAAGTAAGGTTTCTCGGGAACCTGCGGGTAAGTCGAGCGTGCGGGATCCCAAGTTTAGACTATTAATTTGGGTATTAGAGGACGAGGCGACAAATAACCGGGTATACGTGGGCGTATGTTTGATTGTTATTAATTTTGATAAAATATTGGCGCTGGAGATTTGGCTTTATTAGGCTGGATGTAATATGGAACATTCCCAGGAAACCGCTCGGGAAATGAGCGTGACGATAAGGGGTCAGTAAAAAACTATAGATGAACTTCACTCTTTTAAACTACTACATAACATAACATATCGCACCTTTTTCCTCGAAGGATTTACGGAGGTGTAATTACAACATTAGGCAGAACTAAATTATATATTGAAGAACTGTATGTACTTACCCTATTTAAGTGAATAAATATTTTGACTTTGACTTTGACACCCAGACTTCATCCGATGATATTAGTCCCAAATGTGAAATGGGCTTAGTCCTCCGCCATACACCGGGCTCATGGTAGACATACATAGTATAGCTAATATAGCGAATGACTTAAATACCAACATTACGTTAACGCAGTTCGCACAGAATCGTATGTGTTTAAACTACTGTGACGCTATTTTATTGATTTTACGGTTTCACTTTCAAGCGGACGTAATGTAACAATGGTAATGAAACGATTGCGCTAGAATTGATATCCAAAACCTATAGTTTTTGAAGTGAAGAAATATAAAAGATTTATACAGGTGTATACGAGTAAATATTTAATACCTCTAATCTATTTAACCATCAAACAACCGTTTATTTCATAACCCCATAAAAACGTGGCCTTACAAAACACACCCTAGTGATTACCATAAATAAGGTCGGTATCACACTTACACCCATCCCGATCCCTCGCGTATTGGAACAGCCATTCCGAGCTGATTGATTCGACTATAATGACAACTCTAACAAACTTCTGTACCCTAAAGTCTCCACTTTTGGGCACAAAACGACTGCTTTCGTCAATTTTACGCATTAACTACCCAAATGTCCTAATAAATTTCGCTCTGGTGATTATTTTGGCTCACAATTTAACAATATTAAAACAGTTCTAGATTTATTTTATGTATTCTCAGCGCGGACGAAACTCTGTTTTATTTAATGGGTGTAACTTTAACTGTCAATAAAAATGAATATTGTAATGGCTTTTAAGGATATTTTTTTCATTTTATGCTTTGCATAAGTATTGTACAAACATTGTATTGCTATAGTTGTTCACTAGACCTATATGGATGGGCAGGAAAATCTCTGAACACACAAGCTGAAAACTGTCAGATATTGAGGCAAATCATTTCGTCATCTCCCTCGTCACCCCGCACAGCGTCGGAAGCATCATGACAGTCGGCATAGAGACCAAACTAAATGAGGAAGAGGTCACAAAGCGCAAGCAAGCGCGGCAGATAAATTATTTAGCTCCTTTTTTTGTTTTGTGTACGAAAATTATACAAAATTAATTCACACCTAGTTATGTTTCAACCAACCTATCTTATGGTGGAAAGATTCTCTATCTAAAGGAGTTTTTGCTAGATCGCTCTAAGATTCAATATGAGCGTCTATAGAAAAAGTACACAATACATCTTGATGATGCTATGCGATAAACAAACCTCATCGACAAACGTTCATCCATGGCCCACCGTATACCACGTTACATCTAAGTTGGCGTAAACAAAAACATACTAGTTCTCAAATCTCGCTGTAAAAAAAAGCCACGTGCCGGTGGGCGGATCTTTAGCGGCTCATCCCCCACCTGTTGGTTATCCGGCTGATCCGCCCTCGCCGGATATACGTGGATATAAAGCCGCCCGCCCGAAGGATATCCGGCTCACGCCACGCCTTGTGCCGCCCAGCTGTCACTTTGAGAATACTTACGAGAAATGTTAGGAAACTATTCCGTTTGCGTATTATCTTGAAAGCTGTTATGTCCTATGAAAGCCTTTCTACTTTTATCGATCTATCTTTCCATTATTTCAACCTATTTCCGACTATCCATTGAAAGTGTTACAATCTAACATTCTACACATTTCTAACTGCTAATAAAATTATAAAACTGAAAGTGAGATTGTTCGTGTGTTCGTTTTTTCGGTTGGTTACGCATTCATAATTTAACTACTCAGTCGATCACCGTGAAACTTTGCATACATTTTGTCAGAGTTACAGAAAAGGATAAAGGTTTCATCCCGAAAAAATAATTGTTCCTGTAGGACCTTGGGGAAACCGCGGGGCGCAGCTAGTAAAATTATGAAGATTTAAAATGAAATTTGTTACTTTGATTGTAAAGAGTAATATCTTAAAACACCTGCCAATTCTCAAAAATTCGTGAAAGTAAGCTACACAAACACTACCCATAAAGATGCTACTTACATCTCCGGGAAAATTGTAAGTACAACAAAATTATTTTTAAAAAATTAGTTTAATTAGTTGTCTTTAGGTCGTTTTTTTAAATTATTATAATAGAGCATTACCCACTATAATATTAATCAAACAAAACGTTAAATCATAATTTTACAACAGAGTTATTTAACCTTACGCTTGCTGGGTCATTATCATTGTTCGCCTTGGAATTAATTTAATTACTTAATAACCTAAATTAAACAGTATCAAATAATGCGTGTCAATTATAAATTGACCCGCGCCCTGCAATTATACTGACCTGCTGCTCACTACCTTCTTCCACTACCCATCTTTAAACACGGGTCTAACTACAATCAACCAAATCACTATCCCCTAATTGCCAAATATCGTCTCGCAAAAGGGATCCGTCTCCACTAAACCGTTAAATGGATCCGTGACTGCTAAGTGCAGGATCGGGGTTCGATTCCCCGTTTTGTAACTCAATTCTCCCAATTAGGAGTTTAGTTGTCGTCGCACTACGTCTTAAAGGTAAGACGAACTTATGTTACTTAGTCGTTCCGTCGTCCATTTGGTCCTTTGCACGACTTTGAAGGGATCTCACATTTAAGGCTACAATGCTGTGATTAAAAATTGAAAAGGTCGATATATTCCTGTCCACATGATACCGATGGTTTTCGTTTTTAATCATATTTATTTTCAACCCCGGCGCAAAAACCGACGGGGTGTTATAAGTTTGACGTGTCATCGCAGCTCTGGAACGAATGAACCGATTTTGATTTCGTTTTTTTCTTTCTAAGTAATTAGCCTGATCCCGGGATCGGTGGAACAATATATCCTTTCTAAGTACGTAGGTAAGTAACGAGACTATTCCACTTCATTTATTTGGATGATATGACATATTAGGTATACTCTGGTAAAAAAAAAGGACACAGTGCTCAAATATAAATTTATTTATTTAAATACTTCCAACAGTTTATGTATTTTCTAATTATTTTGTATATAGACAATAGACATTTTTTATTTGTAAGCAAAAAAAACCAATAAAAATTATAAAAACAATGTTTTTGCCAAACCGGTTCCAACTCAGCATAATGCCGGCTGTAGCAGCCGGCACTAAGTACATTCATTAAATTCATTGTAGTTAATACAGGTACAAAAGTAAAAAGGAATCAAGTTGAAAGCGATAAATCACAGGTTAAAAAAAAAAGAATAGCTTTACTCTAAATATAAAATTAGAAAATTAAACAGAGCTATTTTCTAAAGTACTCTAAACGTTATCGATACTTCCTGGCAGGAGATCACGATGTTCCCGAATCGAATTGTGGTTAAAGTGGTAGGTGACCCAAAATAACTAGTTAGGTACCAAGTTCGATCGCTCCGCCGCTGCCGCAAGACGCTCGAGCACTTTACTGCCCGATAGTTCTAAATTAGCGAGGGCCGGCTACACTGACGGTTAGAGAGGCCAAGATTTAGTAATCTCGGCCTCTCTAACCATCTCTAACATCCGTTTAAAAAGATTACACATTTTGAACACTTCAAATCTGGTGCCTGAATATAGTCAAAGTCAAAGTCATAATGATTTTATTCAATTTAGGTATCAAAGATACAATTATGAACGTCAAAGTTATTTAAATAGACTCGACCGCCTTGTTCGGATAAAGAGCTTCTACTCAGAATAACAGGCAATAAACTGAGGGGCATTATTTTTTCAAATAATAAATAAATTACAGTCTCACAAATTTTGGCTTACAACTAGGCAATATCTATAAATACTAGTGGCTACTTGGCGGAAGTGGAAGGCTCCAGACATCTTTGTCTTCTAAATAATTCTTAACCATATAATACCCTCTTTTCATCAATGTAGTTTTTACATGTGATTTGAATTTTCCCTCAGTGAGCCCTGTTAATATAAGAAAATAAGAAACTTATACCAAGTTACTAATGTGTTAGTACCTAGATGTCCTAGATACTCTCTCTCTTCTTCTTAATTGGGCACTCTTGGCAAAGCGGTCGTGGTCAATAAGATGGTGATACATGGTGGGTCTTCATCGTCGTCAGTCTTCCTGGTGGCGTTTACTACTGCTTTCGCGATGCTTCTTCATTTTACCCGGTTCGTCGCATTACGAGAGCACTTCGTCATGGAAGCCGTAGTTGCCGTCTTGATAAGATCTGTCCGGCGTGTAGGAGTTCTGCCTCTATCTCTATTTCTTGCTACCTGACCTTGAACTACCAGTCGTTTCATTGAGTCTTCGTTACTGGATATATGTCCGAAGAACTTTACTATTCTTAGTTGTACTGTGACGAAAGTCTGTTCTTAATTCTGAGCTCCTTTAGAATTGACACATTACATTGGTACGGAATGCGATCCATGGGATCTTTAGGATACTACCTCAAGATACCTAGATACTACCACAAGATAAAAAAAAAACGCTCAAAAAATCAAGAAAACTCTGATGACAAATAAACAAACGACAACACAATTTCATCGAGAAATCATTTAAGGAATAATATTAAAGAATACATTTTTACACATATTATGAATACACATTTTTAAATATGACAGGTTTTATCTCTACTTTTATCCACTAGTTCCGCGTTCGTTAACCTCCAGTTAAACCACATTTAATGTTGTGAAACTAGCCCACCTCTTTGGTCATCGTGGCGACCAACCGTCTTTAGAAGCATTACGGGGAAATGCACTAATGCCTCTTCGATACTGTGGAAAACTGTTAAGGGGCTGGTTAGAGGCTTTCTCAGATGCTGATATAATTAGTGCATTGTACCTCTAACGTCCTACACTAAACACATCACTGTTTGCATTTAAATCGTTAAGATAGGACTCGAAAACCAACCTTACGTGCACAGAAATACGGTTTCAAACATAATTTTATGACAGAAGCTGAAAGTTGGCTAAGGCATAGACAAGTTTGTCTAAGTTACTGGCCATGCAAGGGGTCATTATCATCTAGAAAGTGGGTTGGAAGCTTTTGAATAATAGAACGTTGGAGGCTTAATAATTCAATATGTTGGCATCGTCTATCTTATGCATTAGAGGAACTTGGTTTCTGATCGATGTGATTTTAGACCAAGACCCTTACACATACAAATAGATTTAGATACAGTTTTTAACTAGAAGAAACGTAGGTACATTTACCGTAGAAAAAGATAGATGGTAAACGACGATACAGCCACGGATGGAACCCGTGTACAGATGCAAAAAAAAAGAAAAAAACGTAGTATGACAGTTTTTGGCATATGTGGAATCAAAACGCCTAGACCAAGCTGACCGTCAGCTTGGTCCGAAATATACGAGGATGACTCTTCTTTATCCGATTAACTTCTGCTGTTGTGAAAGTTGGAAGAAGCGTTGAGGCCATGTAGCTTTAGCAGCTAAACGATAACTTGTTTTTGATAAGAGTATTGTGAAAAGCATGTGGCCAGTCCAGTCCACTGATAACAACACAGTTTATAACCACTGAAACCACGAAAGAGAATATTAAAAACAGCCAAGCATCGTAATACAGAAGTCATTGCGTAATCAGAGTAATCAGAGCACTGCAAGGCACATTTAGAAGCGGAGTGTCGAGGCTTGGCGAATAAATATGGATCTTTTAAAACGCGCCCGCCTCCTAATTGCCTGCAGATGGACTCGAGCCAATTACGGGCGACGTTGGGCCACGTTGGCCAACATTTAGCATGAGTTCAACTGTGTCGATAAATGGCTCTGATACTCGAGATGGTCCGGCTTGGGTGACTAATGATCGCCATAAGCTTCAAGTGTTTTCAAGTTTTGTGGATATTTATTTGGGTTTTTGCGGTGTTCTGTAAGTGTTCTGCTAATTATGATTGACACTACTTTATTCTAACTTTTTCCTCAGGTTTAGGTTTGATAGTAAAATTAAACTATATAAATTACTGACATTACATTACGGGACTTTTCCTATCTAGTTAATGATCCATCCAAAATTTAGTTCTAGAAAACAAAAACTGTAACTATAAAGTTATTAGAAAGAAAGAAAGAAAAATAGTTTATTTATGACCACTCTATTTAAAATTAAAAACAATAAGTCAATAATTGTACTATCTACAAGATCACAAATCGGCCCCAACATAATTAATATCAATAGTTAATAGTATAAGTGCCTGTCTTTAAGTCGTAATCGTTGACCACATCATTGTTGATAATTAGGCGAGATGCTGGCTAAGCGCAAGTCTATGAATAAATAGGTAAAATATTTACCACTCATTTACACTCATTTTATATAGCGATGGCAGCCTAGTTGGGAAAAGGTCCGCCTGTCAAGCCAGAGGGAGCGGGTTAAAACCCAGCCGACGGCACGCACCAATTTGTTCATTGTGTGCGTAATTTATGTCATTTGCTACATGATTGGAGCCCGGTGTATGGCGACAGGCTCGCTCCCTGTCACATTTGGGACTGAATTTCATCCGGCGAAGCGTGGGTGTTGTTGTACACCTCTGCTAGCCCCTTCGGGTGAAAGACGAGACGATATGTTATGTTTTATTAATTTACTTTGCCATCACTGCTGACAGTGACTAGAAATAAAAATGCTTCAGCATCCCTTGAGCGTTCTGTAACTCATTTTTCTAGTAGTTTTATCATGATTATCAGACATGGATCGCCCAGACATAGGAAATGACTGAAATATTGAATGGCTGGCAGTAAAAGAGCGATGAAATTCATAAGCTCGATCAAGGAACATTAGCCAAATGATAGTGCGGTCTTGATGGGAGTTGAATGAAACACGCGGACGAATAGGACAGAGTTCATAATTTGTAATATTTTTGCTATTTTACATTACAGTAAGAAATAATTGATTAGTTAGTGATGAACTTCGATCGTTAATCACTGAGAATCCTAACAAAATTTATTCCAAAAAAGATTTCCTTATTAATCGAATAGATGCTTAGTTTCAAAAACCTAGTTAAACAATAAATTAGTCTCAATAACCCAGCCATTTGTTGGCAAATTTTAAATAATAAAAATAAGTTTAAGGCTCGGTCATTCCTCGAGTATCTACCCACACATACGTTTACGTAACCCGCTTTATTTAGAGTTGAAAATCGTAAAACATATTTGATGGTAAAATGAGATCGGCGCCTAGAAATACATATTTTTTGCCTTTTTTTTTGGTATTAGTCGTAATAAGAGCTCGGTTTAACTATAGAGAAGCAAATAAGAAGTAAAGTAACTGAGAAGTAAGAGAATTACTTCTCTATAGTTAAACCGGGCTCTTTATTTAAATCTGGCTATTAAATAATCAAAAAAAAAATTTGGTGTAAAAAATTTAGATAACTATAACGTTCTGATAGTTTTTTTAAGAAAAGTTTTTTTTTCCAAAATGAGAATCATTTTCAAAATTGTACTTCGGTTAAACTTTGGTTGGTTGTTTCTTCTACCAGCTGTATTTTTTTTGCATCTGATCATCATATATTTTTAAATCAAACTAGGTGCAAACATAATTCTTGTTTTTGGTGATTTCGTGTAATACGGGGCCAGTTTAAAGTCAGAAGCCGTAGATTTTGGCACCAATCGTAGCTGCGTAGCATTCTTGTAGCACATCTACGAAGAAAAGATTTGCACATAGTTTCATAGTTAGGGCTCAAACTTTTTAAATTTTTTTATTCGATTGCCCAAAGGAGACCAAAAATATTTATGTACCAGGCTTAGAGCTGAAACCTACAACTTAACAAACTATAAGTATTATTTTTTGCTTGGATCATTCGATTCAAATTATTATGCTTACTTACTGCGATTATTTTTGATTGCGAGTACATCTCATTCACCGCCTTTCTCATTCTTATAATCAATTCAAGTAGAACTTATTCATTTTATTAGTACTTTAGCCAGTATCTTCCAAACTTATCTGCTCTGAGTATCGTTCCAGTAATGTGCGGGGTAGTTTATGTCTGGAGAGATAGTCGTGGCAGAGGTTATTCGTTCCGCTAATGTGCTTTGCATCGTTTGCATCTCGCATTTTGGACGGGCTCGCTGCTAGGTTTCAGACTGATTTTTATGTAACGTTCGAGCATAAACTGAAATGAATTTGAATTTCTTGATATGAAATTCAAATTCATGATTATTTCATGTACTCGCTGTGCTCAGTGGTTTTGTTAGCTATCCTACAAGATATAAGAATAATTTTACTTAAGAGGGCCGCGACGTACTGAAATTTCTATACAAACGCACTACTGAAATTTCTTGAAAACCGTTTGTCAGATTATGATGAAATTTAGCATGTACAATTAAATTAACAATATCTTCGCCCCTATGTTCTTGGTTTTTTTTAAAAACGTTCTCAAGCGAAAATAGAGCTATGAAAAATATCCGCATTTTAAGGGGTCACTTTTGACTGATTTATTCAATAGGTAGACAAAGCAAATCAAAAATTCCATTACATAGGGAGGTCTACATCATGTGTCTACATGTCTACATCATTAGCTGTTAAATGAATCAATAATACAAGGGAAATTCTTAGTTACTTAAGAATGATTATGGTAGTGCAAAAGTCATAAAAAAAATGAAATTGTACTTTGTCACTCTGTAGGTAAGTTTAGAGGCTCGTCTGTATCATTACTCGCTCTCTTCGCTCGTCTTCTTCTTCTAGACGAAATGGCGATAGAATACCTTAAGCCAATGCGAAGTTAGTCTAGGTCGCCTAGGTCGAAATTAGTTAGGTCGCCGGACTCTTAAATTAAAAATGCTAAAGTTTGTTTGTGTGTTACTTCTCACACTCTCAAATGGATGAACAATTTTTATGAAGTTTTGGTGTAAAGGTAGCATATTTATGAATAAACCCTAGAATGCCCTGTATTAACATAATTATAAGCTCTTTTTACGAGTAACACCGCGGTTCGTAGCTAGCAAAAGATAAAGAAAAAAACATAGACACAATCTTTCACTAACTTACAGTTTCCACAATCTTTTGCATTTCTAATAAATGAAGACTTAAAAATGAGCATTGCAATGACAAAAAATTAACTTGGAAAAATGTTGTAGAACATTAATTATTATCAACAGATTTCAACCTATCCCAATGAATAGACTAATTAACAAGATTTTAATGAAAACCACTGGTAGGTATTACGTATTTTGGACAGAGCGTGCTTTAGTGAGCCTAGCGTCTATCAGCTTCGACAAAAATGCTTCCGGATGTGCGGATTCTGTCTGGATTTCTATCCGGATCTCTATCGGATCTCTGTCTTTTATATTTTTTGATGATTCAGTTTTGTTTTTTTTTAAATTCGATTTTTTTGCAATTTTGAAAAATAATCCGAAACTAATATCTAACTCGACAAAAAAACTCTATGTAATTAATTATTGAACCAACTCACTCATTTCAAGACACCTCTGACAGCCCCTTCTGACGTGACGTGACGTGCCAGGTAGCATTTCGCTACCTGGCACGTCACGCCTTTTGCCCCAGAAGGGGCTGTCAGAGGTGTAATACCACACCCACACTTCGCCGGACGATATTCAGACCCGGGCTATACACCGGGCTCCAGTCATGTAGCAGATGACATACAATATGCACATACGTTCACACAATGAACAAATTGGGTCGCTAGTTTTATATTGAAACGTAATTATCTTGTTATCATTTGTGAATAAAAATAGTCTATGACTGATTAGATCATTTACAACTCAAAGTGAAATTCGAAAGTTGCCAACAAAATACATAGGGCGCGAAAACCGTCGCGACGGTGGGAGGCACCTCCTCACACTATACCAGCTCCTTGTACTGCCACATTTAATTTTGTTGAAATTCCAACGTAGCTTTGCAAAAATGTCAACTTTATTCCGCCTCAGCCGGCGTCTACGTTTTGCTTCTTCATTTTCCGGAATGTTCTGCAGTTCCGCGACGGGCTTTGAGAAACTATAACTTTATGAAAACTTATACAGCAGCTCTGAAGTAAGACGTGGCTTCTGGCAAAAATTTATCAAAGCGTATTTAATTTTCGTTATGACTTCTTCGCTGGTTTCCTGTGGGCGAGTTTTGGAGTGCCGTGTTGGGACACCCTTAATTATGTTCAAACTGTGTGGGAGATATCAGTCGAACTTTTTGTTAAGTGGTTGTTTTTACGATAAATATTTTTTCTAAAAGTCTTTGATGAGAGTCTTTCTCTTTTTTCTTTACATTCGTGCAAGTTAGTGGTCAAATCCGTTAATTTAAAATTCAAAGGTAGTAGTTACTTTTGCCAACCTTTTTTTTTCAAATTGTAAAATATCTTAGTATGATTGCCTGAATTAAGCGATGATAGTTTAGTTGGAGAAGACCCAAGCTCAAGCCAGAGGGAGCGGGTTCGAACCCAGCCGACGGCACGCACCAAATTGTTCATTGTGTGAACATATGTGCGTATTGTATGTCATCTGCTACATGACTGGAGCCCGGTGTATAGCGACAGGCTCGCCCCCTGTCACATTTAGGACTGAATATCGTCCGGCGAAGTGTGGGTGTTGTATTACACCTCTGCCAGCCCCTTCAAGGGGAAGGCGTGACGAAATGTTAAGTTATGTTTATTGCTTGAACCGAATTGTGAAAATTTGGTGTTATTTAGCACCATAGAAAATAAAACCGTTTAAAATGAAAAACATGTCCTAAAATTCAATCACAAAAAGATTCATCAACAACTTTCAAGAAAGTCAGAAACTAACAACCTAAACCGGACAACTCAGTACACCGATACATCAAAACGTCGAATCGGAAAGCCATTTATCAAAATACGTTTTCGAAACACAGAGCTTACCAATCTTATAACCCATCTGAAATTCATATTGGAAGTCGATCGTATAAAGCCGCGTACACACTGTAAAAGGCTGAGCTCCCGAGAGACGGGTACTAAAAGGCCACGAGCATGGTCGTATTAAGGCCCAGTATCACATGAAATCACCAAAACAAGTATTTCGTTTGCGCCTAGTTTGATGTGAAGAGTTATGATGATCAGGTGCAAAAACATACAGCTGGTAGAAGAAACAACCAACTAAAGTTTAACCGAAATACAAATTTACTTACATCAATTTTTTTTTTTCGATTATTAAATAGCCAGATTAGTTCTCTATAGTTTAACCGAGCAAGTTATTCTTATATTTTGTGTTCTTATTACGATTAACACCAATAAAACCGGCAAAAAAATGTATTCCTACGCGCCGATGTTATTTTACCATCAAATATGACTTACGATTTTCAACTCTAAATAAAGCGGGTTACGTAAACGTATGTGTAAAACGTACATAATCGTGGAATGGCCGAGCTGGGGGCTCAAACATAAAAAGGTAGAATCGTAATTTTCACACAAGATGTAGCTTTTGATGGGATTTCATAAAAGCGGTTTTATAAAATAGTAATAGTGAGCGATTTTTTCAACCCTTTCCCCCTTTCTTCTCCTGAATACGGCCCTGGTTTTGAGCGATAGCACTCATCGAAGGAATAAGCCTGTTTCCCGACGGCAAGGTTTAGGGATGCGACATCGACTCAATGCTGTTTTATTCTGCTGCCATCAATACTTAAAACGTTCGAACAGTCTAGAGGTTCTTGAATATCGATATATCGATAGCTTAGTCATTTACTTTCTTTAATAATTTTTCTGCTAAAATCTTTCTTAAAACTTTTGTTTAAACCGAAACTGCGTATCTATGTACCAACCCTGTTGCAATAAAACTTGTATGGCCTCGGAAAAGTAAAACAGTGTTTTGTCTTTTTCTTTCATTTACATTTTTGAACTGGATCGAAAAAGACAAAAGACTGAATAACTATTCCGAGGTTTTACAACGTTTATTGCTAAGGGAGTTAATGTTTGATATAGAATAATTTTTTACTTCATACATCTTAGACGGTTGCTACAAAATGAGCTAGAATAATGATATTTTTACCTTTGGCATTTCAGTCAGTTTCAGTACAATCTCATACGGCATTTCAGTTATAAGTTTACAGTTCAGTTCAGTACAGTTCAGTTCAACAATCATTTCCTATAAGAACTTAGTGACTTAGGTACCATTGTTTTTAATTTGACCTATAGTTAATGGTTTCATTTCTAGTGCTAGAACTAGAAATCATTATAAGATCATAAAGAACATATTAATTTTAATTAATTAATAAACGTAATTTTAACCCAATAATATTAGTTATACAACAACAAGTAAGTATAAATGTAATGTAAAAAAAATAAACGACACTGGTTTTCATCAAACATAACCAAGGACACTCCCGACTAATTCACCTTTTAAACAAACAAAAAAACAAAATCAAAATCTGTTCACCCGTTCGGGAGCTACGATGCCACAGACAGACACACACAAACACACACTAACACACACTCGCACACACACATATACACACCCATACCCCCACACACACACGCACACACACAAAGAGAGAGAGAGAGAGACAGAGGGAGACGTTAAACTTATAACACCCCATCGTTTTGCGTAGGGGTTTCAAATGTCCGAGGTATATCGATAGAAACTATCGATATACCTCTACCCTAGTATAAAAGGATTGACATTCGAGGCCGGGGACGAACGGAGTAGCGGATTCAAAGACAAAGTCGGAATACGTACTTCTTGATAATGGCAAACGTTCAGCAGATGTTCAAATATCGAGCTCTCGACTTTACGACCAATGTCTGGGAGCTTATTAGTCAAAATGCTAATCAAAGGAAAATCTTGAGTCGAGAGTTTCAAATGAAACGCTATTTCGAGGTATTATTGAGTTACTCGATGTGTTTTTGTTTCGTGAGACAATTTAATTCCAGTTCAAAATGTTAAGCAAATTATTATAATACAAACCTATCTTCTAATATAGCCAGTTCAAGGTTAATTTTAAAAAAACGAATATTCGCGACACTTGCGCACACGGACATCTAACTCAACACTAAGCAAGGCTTGAATTATGGCAGCCAGATACTGATATACATAAATATATTTTTTAAATGAATACTTAAATAGATAATTAACACCCAGACATAGAACCAACACAAATGTTCATGAACATTAATGTTTGCCCTAGGTTGAAATCGAACCCACGCCCCCTAGCTCAGAACGACCTCAGCCGACTCAGCCACCGAGGCAGTCATTACTTATTGTCAAATGCTTTTAGAATCAACAACTAAGTTAAGTATAATGTTCTTGTACTATCAAGATTATCTCCGTCTCACTAATGTATTAGAACGAACGAGCGTCAGCGAGCGAAGCAAAAACCACTCTTGGCAAAAATGCTTGCGTATGTCCTTCTGGCGTCTGTCCGTCCGTCTGTCTGAACATACGAAATCATTTTTACATAGTTACTAGTTTATAAGAGAGCAACAGTAACTAAAACTAGAGGCTAGACTAGAGGCTATTTTTCCAATACTACAGATTCCCAGTAGAAAGATACTAAGTACCTTAACATACCACTATTAAACTGTAATAATTTCGCGTTTTATAGAAATTGTGGGTCCATCTCGAGCATTCATGCTCACTATCGAAGGCACCTTCTTGCGGCGGCGTCGTGTGTCGGGTCGTTCTCTTCCCTCAAATATGGTTGAGGAGAGCGATGGCTGGCACATGCGTCATACTCGTGATCGGGTGCTGCTTGCGGGTCGCTGGTCTGCTCGTGGTGTACTCACAATGCAATAAGTGAAAACCTTTAACCTAACCTTAGATTAAGACTTAATAAGTAACCCCCCTCTACCTGTATTCCCCTTAAATAATAATTAAAGATTTATGTTTACGGTTCACGGTCCCCGGAGTCCGTGGAGTGTAATATAAAAAAAAATACTACGAACTACTTTTACCTACTACTTTTTGCCAAATAATCATCAGAGAACAAAAAAGTCTTTGAGAATAATTCAACTAACGATTGGTAATGATTATGACACGGGAATTACTCACGTACGATTTTGTCAATTATTCCGACTTTAGTTTCAACCGCATTCAGCGATCTTCATCACGGCGAGTGCGCGCGCGCGGCTGCGTCTCGCATAGCACTATCATCATCATCGACTGAATCGTACGTGAGTAATTCCCGTGTCATAATCATTATGTGTGAAAACCACGTCAGTTTCCATAACACTGGCCTACAATATTTTTTTTTGTTTTTGTGCAGCTCTGTTCGCATCTGTAGTCGGTAAAGTAGATAGTATGAACTACATTGCTGCTACTAGATGTCAGCTGACAGCTCTGGTTTACCTACAATTCTTTTTTAAATTTTGTATGGTTTTATTCAAAATCAGTCCATGTTATAACTACTTTTGTGACATTAATCGTATAAATTTATGATGGCAAGTAATTCAAGAAGTTGCATTAACGATCCTGATATGTTTTGTTACATATACGGTGAGTATATAATGAAAAATCAACGGAAACCGATTAATGACACGGTAATTCACTTGTATTTTGTATACTTTCTTCCTCATGAACAAGAGCTGCTATGAAAAATGTGACTAGTTTTCTCGTATCTGCTCACAAAATATACCTAAAACCAGGTCTAAAATCTTAGGCACCAAAATGAGTGTAGGCCAGTGTAATATAACGATTGTTTCTTGCAAAAAACTATCCTAATATCAATCGTCCAATACAGGATAAAAACAATGAATTACAAATGTCCGATATCTGACCCTACCCATATTAGGGATCAGCGAAATATGATTCGTAAGAAGCTTCGCATTATTTGTGTCTAGTAAGGATACCCCTTCGTATGGTAAGCCGTTTGACCCGAGAATAGGGTTGCCACAATAAAATAATTTGCTGAAAATGTTTTTGACGGGAATGATACACTTTTTACCCGTACACAGTAATGTAAAGATGCATACAGATGGATACATTATTATTTTTTAACGTCACTTAACACTTTAATTCAGACTTAATTAAAAAAAAAACTGTGAAAAACGAATCTTTGAAATATAAAAAAGAAGCAGAAGATATCGCCTGCGTTAAGACGGCCTATTGCACCTATATTTGAGTGTTTAGTTTAGTTTTCTATTCTATTTGGTGTCAATAAATAATTTTGTATTGTATTGTATTTTATAGTATCTAATTGAAATAATAAACTATTATGATAATGGAAGTTTTAGATCTAGTCTAGTTGAAATTTACTCCAGTGACGGACATAATAACTTTGATGCTCTTACCTATCAATAATAAAAACTTGCTGGGAAAATTAAAAAAAAAAACCCCCCGACACCTAAAAGTCACCTACCAGATAAAAATAGTGCGTAGAATCCTCCCGGAAAAACTGAAACTTCTGTGTATCTTTCTTACTACGCGCATGCGTTCAAGTGCCACGCGTTCACTCTCGCTCTGTCTCTTTCTAGTCCCCCTCACCAGGAGCGTTAAACGTTTCATTTAAAAAAACTAAATCAAAATCGGTTTATCCTATTGGGAGTTCTGATGTCAAATACCTATGACACACAAATATACATACACAGATTTAACCTTAAAGTTATAACACCCCTTTATTTTGTGTCGGGGGCAAATTTAGTTATAAAAAAAAATTGGCGACAAGGCGAAAGGTGACAACCCTATTTAAGAAATGGGATGACCGCAATTTGTACTGGCATCGTGATCTGCTGATAGTTTTCGGCAATATAAGGCATTAAGACTTTTTTTAACCGACTTCAAAAAATAAATAATAAATAAATAAATTCGGGACATTTTGCACACACGGTCATCTGACCCCAAACTAAGCAAAGCTTGTACTATGGCTGCCAGGGACTGATATACATACTTATATATTTATAAATATATACTTAGATAGATAATTAACATCCAGACATAGAGCAAACACAAATGTTCGTCACAGAAATATTTGCCCTAGGTGGGAATCGAACCCACGCCCCCAAGCTCAGAAAGCAGGGTCACTACCAACTGAGCCACCGAGGCAGTCAATAGGTAATGTATTCGTAAGTTTGTAATACATATTATTAGAACTGCGTTGTTTTCACATCATCTGATAGTCTATTAGAGCTTCCAAATAAATATACTTATTAAGTTTTCTAGGTGTATGTTTAATCGGATTGTACCATTAGTTGTATTGGCTTACAATAAAATTGTTAAGAGAATAATGCAAGTTTCATCAAAATCTAGTTTTCAAGATATGGACGAATACGTATAAGCGTCATGGCTTATTGATACAAGCTAAGTATTATACATACAGGTGTAGTCTCAAAGAGGAAACATCTCAAAAATTTGGCCTAATTCTAGTGCATGTAAGTCTAAGTAAAATCAGCTCCCATACGATACGATGGATGCGTGATACTGAATGAAAATACTTTTGTGATATTTTTATTTCAATTCTGCTCACTGCTAATTGCTCAAAGCGGCCATTTTAGTTACGCAGCTTGGCAAGTCCCGGCCGTGAAACCCAAGCCAAATCTTTAACAGTAAGCTTGATGATAGTGAACTAAATTGAAAGAAAATGACACTGGTAACGTACTTATTGTACCGACTCTACCTGAGTGGGATAAGAGTTGGAAGAAGAAAGAGAGCTTGTGATAGGACCTTGCGCCATTTGCGCTTGCCTAACGCCCGGTACGATGTGGCCTGTGGCCAACAGCATTCAGTCATTCACAAAACAAGTAACATTACTAAAAGAAAAACCCGAGTGCAAAATGTTGTCACCCTACGTCATTTCCACTATCAAACTAGTATTTATAGATATTACCTAGTTGTAAGCCAAAATTTGTGAGACTGTAATTTATTTATTATTTGAAAAAATAATGCCCCTCAGTTTCTTGCCTGTTCTTCTGAGTAGAGGCTTTTTGTCCGAACAAGGCGGTCGAGTCTATTTAAATAACTTTGACGTTCTTAAGTGTATCTTTGAACTAAATTGAATAAAAACATTTTGACTTTGACTTTGACTTTGAAGGCGATTTAAATGACACCTCACATGTCGAAATCCATCACCAGTTTAGGCTGTAGAGCGCGATAAAGAAACGTACTTCCATACCTACATACACACTCGAAAAACATAACTCTTCTTCTTGTGCATTCGGGTATATCGTACACAAGGCAGTCTCTCGAGCTCTAACTCGTATGGTTGGTTCCGGTTAACCTGTCTATGATAATTTCGTTGGGGACAATAAATGTTTTTATAATACGAATAGAGAAGATCTCTTTATGTAAGTACGTACCGACAGAACTACCTACTTATTTGCATTCTTAAAGTGAGCTCCTTTAAAGGGCTGGTTTTATTTTCTTTATATTAGATTTGCAATAAATAAATGAAATATCGGGACACTTGCACGAACGGTCGTCTGACAACAAACTAAGTAAAGCTTGTACTATGGCTGCCAGAGACTGTATATGTTTAGAGAGACATGTATATTTTTAAATACATACTTAAATAGTTAAAACATACAGACATAGTACAAACACAAATGTTCATCGCATAAATGTTAATAAATGGCATAAATTTGTATTAATGCCATTTTGCAAGTATTTACCTTTCATAAATGCGATTTAGAGCTGAAAATGCTCTAAAAAAAGCAGCTTGCGCTTGACAACTTTTTCTTGCAGCAAACCTTTTTCTTATCTCCTAAAAATTACTAAAGCGATATATATAATCTAAGACCGTAATTCAGAACATACACAAGTCTATATTTTTGCCGTGTCCTGCGTTATGGGCATGCATCTTTAAAATCTCTTCTTATTTCCAAAATGGCCGCCCTGCGCCTTCAATTCTCCAGCTCCCAATGTTGTACATCAAACGGGACACGGCAATCCCAAATCTTTAACAAAATAGCGCTACGGAACACCATAAGTCTAAGTAAGTGGCGTTCGGCGCCGGAAGATTTGCTGGACCGTCTCTAATGGTTCTTAGTCTTATTTATTGAACTCTGCGAAGTTACTCAATACAGTTTAGTGTTAAAAGTTCTCCGGTTCGTGGAAACCTGTAACGGATGTAGTTGAGGCGAATGAAAATTGTGTTCGTAGATGTTTTACTGTGTTCGTCTGTTATGAACATAGTTTCTTGAGATTTGTCTAAGGGCCGAATTCACCATTTATACTACTAATTGAGATTTATTAAACTAAGTTTAGTGAAATGCAAAATGACTGTTTAATCTCAGTTTTTCACGTAAACCAAGTTTAAAATGAGCTAATCGCGTTTACATTCACTGGTGACCCTAAAATATGTTAACAAATGTTTTGAAATCTATGATTTCTATGATTGGGTAAGTATAACACAGATTTTTTTTAATACCTACAGATTTTTACAAACTGATCAATCAAATGAAATATCAATTTTAAATACATATTTTGAAACGAAAGACATTGGCTACTTGCTCTACATATAAAAAAGAAGAAATTGTGATGTAATCGCTGAAAATTTAGAGAACCACGCTCAATAAGTTTTTTTTAGGATGATACTTTTTGTGGTTTTTTTCATAATGAGAATGGTTTTTTTAATTGTTCTTCGGTTGAACTTTAGTTGGTTGCTGTATTTTTTTGTACCTGATCATAACAATCCTACTTCCTACTAATATTATAAAAGCGAAAGTTTTTTTTTTTATTTATTTAAAAATTACACTCCACGGACTCCGGGGACCGTGACTTTTGTTAAAATAAATCTTAAATTATTATTAAAGGGGAATACAGGTACAATACAATACAATACATCTTTATTGCACACCAAAAATACAAAGTAAAACAAACATAAAGAGAATATTAAAAATAAAATATCATTCGGCAGTACAAGGGCGGCCTTATCGCCTAAAGCGATTTCTTCCAGGCAACCTTTGGATGGACAGGACAGAACGAAATATGACAAACGGTCGGTGGCATACATAAATACTAAAAAATATATAAGTATAAATAATAGCATAAATAAGCATTAATAATGGTAAACAAATAAAACATATCATATCTACACAAATACCTTTAGACATATAATATATAAATTAATATATAAGTTGTACACAAATATAAATAATAAATATATACATATGTATGTACCAATTAACAAAGAGAAAGATAATGTTTAAAAATAAGATTTTTGAAAATGGGCAAAGATTCAGCCTGTCTGATGGCAACAGGTAGAGGGGGGTTACTTATTAAGTCTTAATCTAAGGTTAAGTTAAAGGTTTTCACTTATTGCATTGTGAGTCCACCACGAGCAGACCAGCGACCCGCAAGCAGCACCCGATCACGAGTATGACGCATGTGCCAGCCATCGCTCTCCTCAACCATATTTGAGGGAAGAGAACGACCCGACACACGACGCCGCCGCAAGAAGGTGCCTTCGATAGTGAGCATGAATGCTCGGGTTTTTTTACTTATATAAAACGATAACGAGAACAATTTATAGAAATTATTACAATTAAAAAAAAAAAGCGAAAGTTTGTAAGAATGGATGGATGAATGGATGTTTGTTACTCTTTCACGCCAGAACAGCTGAACAGATCTGGATGAAATTTGGCATAGAGATAGATTATAGTCTAGAATAGCACATAGAATACTTTTTAGCTGCGGGTGAAACCGCGGGGCGCAGCTAGTTAAAGTAGACGCAAAATAAAACTTATTTTCGGTGATTTCGTGTAATACCGGGCCTTAGGGTTTGTGTAAATAAATCAAGGTAGGAGCTAGCTAGGAGTAGATTAACCTAGCTAAGCAAGGATTTAGGCAATTCTTATATTTAGTACAAGTAGCCAGTGTTAGATGTTGTATCATCAAAAACGTCACGCCTAATAAAGAAGACTGTTTTGAAATCGTTCGTAATCGATCGAAGGGTATAAAAACGATGTAAACTGATCACAAACGAGCCCAGACAACTGCGAAAAACAGGCTCGTGACATATTCCATGACAACCTAATCTCGGCACTCGAGTTCTCAGAACGAAGAGAGTGTAGGAAAATTTTCGATAAGCTGATGATTCAAGTTCGTAAATTCTTTTTTCATGGCTCAATCAACTCTACGGTTTGTTTTCATGAACTTTATTGGTTTATAACTGTTTTTTTTAATTCGGAACAATTCCACACACGATCGCCTGACACCAAACTAAGCAAAGCTTGTACTATGGCTGCCAGAGACTGATAAACATGCTTATATTTTTAAATCCATACTTAAATAGATATTTACACCCAGACATAGAACAAACATTAATGTTCATCACATGAATGTTTGCCCTAGTTGGGAATCGAACCCACGCCCCCCAGCTCAGAAGGCAGGTTCATTACCAACTGAGCCACCGAGGCAGTCGAATTATTATCTATTGCATTTGTATTCATTGTAGCAACGCCGTCATGTAACTTTACTAGTCTAGGTAGGCACATAGAATAATTAGCAAATTTTTCCTATATACATATCTTGTCTAGCCTCTTCTTTTTATGAGATTGAGTGGCGAGACGAACACAAGTAGAAAATTTTAAAAAACCTTAATTTTACGTTATTTACTTAGGTTTACTTAGGTTACATGCTTTACGAACTTTACTAAGCATACCTATTACATACTTCACTAGTTACCTACTTACTGAACAGCAACGAGTAAACAGCTGAATTTAGCTTCCCTCGCTTTCAATGTAAGTACGAGTACCTAACTGTATTTTGCTTCACACGTTTCAAGACTAAGTTCAACTGAAAACACCTCAAATCAATATGGCTTACCTCCGTCGATTGTAAACGCGATCAGACAGGCGAGGAAGGAGTGTCGCAAATTCGAACCACCTGGTAATCTTGAGTGCCGCGGGATTTGACGCGACAACCCACACAGCGGGGAAAACATTAGGGAAAACGTTCAGGCGTCAAAAGTGAATTGATCATGGGCCCATTTGAAACTGTCAGTGATGTACCAACATACATACTGTACAACATACCATTTGTTACCTGTTGAACCATCAAATAGTTCTATTGATACGATAAGTTATGCTTAGGACTTTATTAGTAAATAATAAATAATAAATTCGGGACACTTCCACACACGGTCGCCTGACCCCAAACTAAGCAAAGCTTGTACTATGGCTGCCAGAGACTGATATACATACTTAGATATTTTTAAATAGATACTTAAATACATATTAACACCCAGACATAGACTACAACACACTAATGTTCATCACATAAATGTTTTCCCTAGGTAGGAACCCACGCCCCCAAGCTCAGAAGGCAGGTTCAGTGTTCACTACCAATTGAGCCACCGAGGCACCGTAGCTGGTTGTACGTGACTGCCTCGGTGGCTCAGTTGGTAGTGAATCTGCCTTCTGAGCTTGGAAGCGTGAGTTCTAATCCTTCCTAGGACAAACATTCAAGTGACGAATATTTGTATTTGTTCTATGTATGGGTGTAAATATATATTTAAGTGTGTATTTAAAAATATAAAATGTTACATCAGTCTCTGTAGCCATAGTAGGTTTGCTTAGGTTGGTATCAGGCGATCTTGTATGAAAACAGTCCTGAATTTATTTATTTATGTATTTTTTTAGTGCCTACTATGTACTTACCACCGATAAACTAAATCGCCTTTGTTACTACCGGTAGGGCCAAGGAGAATACATAACAAACGATCTAATCTACGAGGCATAATCTGAATGTAATTGATTAGGAGTCAGTTTTAAATGTTAGCTAAAAACTAGAGAAGAGTAGCGTGCTTCAGTTATCTTATCTGTACAGTGTACGGTGAAGACTTGAATCTTGTAATATAATCTTATATCTTTAAATGAGCAATTCTTGTATATATATATATAATTGGAATCTCGGAATCGGCTCCAACGATTTTCATACAATTTAGTATATAGGGGGTTTTGGGGGCGATAAATCGATCTAGCTAGGAATCATTTTTAGAAAATGTCATTTTATTTGTGTTTTATCGATAATCAATCTCAACTGAAAAATATGACTCTTCCTGACATCTATTGGCGAATAATAATACTATTTTTTGTGAGCAACTAATTGCTTTAACGACACAACAGCAGATGGCGTTGTTAAGTAACACGAAGTCAATGAGTGTTTGCTTTAAGGTTAGACTAAAATCAATTGTTTATTATCCAAAAAACACAATTAAAAAATAAAAAAAAATACCGAGCAAAGCTCGGCCATCCAGGTACTATTATATTTAATTGTACCAATTAGTAGGTTATTAGAATACTTACTACAGCGTAAAAATATGTCAAAAACATTTTTTAAAGTATTCTAAATAGCCTACCTATAATAGTTAGTTTTGGTTTTTAAGATGAGCGGGTTATTGAAAAATGACCTAACTCATATAAGGTAGGAAAAAAGTTAGTGTAAATTCAAGTAGGATTCAAGAATGGTGTGTGATTCACTTATTTCGAGGTGTTACTGTTTCTTTGGGCAACGATAAGTCGATACCTAATCAGAGATAAGACAACGTCGATAACAGAACGAAACAAAGGCTGTTTCAAATTGTATGAAAAGATTAACCTGTCGGATAACATAAATTTTTACTTCGGATTTTTATAAGGATTGATTTTATTAATTTCAACGCACAAACGAGTAACGCTCAAAGCGTTACTTAAATTAAAGGTAGAGAAAATGAATTAGGTACTGAAATGAAAGTTAAAAAAATACACTTTTGTTAATGTATCTAATAGCTTCTGCATAGCTTCCGCGGCTATATTGGCAATAAATACGGGTTATAAATTAAGTTATTAATATAATCTTTGGTCAGTAAAAGTATTTTGTTTTCTATTTCTCACTCGGCGCTACTTGAGTCTAACCTGCCTAGGTATTTGAGTAAAAAAAAGGTTTTCAAGAAGTTCCTTATCTAAATGTATGTATATACGTTGTATGTTTCGTTAGCGATGGCAGCCTAGTTGGGAGAACGCCCCGCCTCTCATGTCAGACGGAGCGAGTTCGAATCCAGCCGACGGCACGCACCAATTTGTTTATTGGATGTGCATATGTGAGTATTATATGTCATCTGCTACATAATTGGAGCCCGGCGTATGGAGACAGGCTCGCCCCCTGTTAGATTTGGAACTGAATATCATCCGGCGAAGTGTGGGTGTTGTATTACACCTCTGCCAGCCCCTTCGGGGGAAAGGCGTGACGATATGTTATGTATGTTACGTAGATTTTTAGATCAATATTAAGCTATGTAAACGCACCTTTTATTGACTATTAAAATTATTGACTAAATACGATGAGTGATGAGCTAACGATGTGGTCAACATGACTGGTACTAAATTACTGGTACTCATCACTAAATGAGTAAGTCGAATAACATCTCCCTTTAGAGACAGTTCAGTGGTGGATACCTACAAGAATACCACCAGCACTGATTTGATAAAACTTTATCAAAAAAAGATTAGTTATTTACGTCCGCAGGGTGAAGTTATTTTCCATTGACACCCTGTATATGGGTCTGGCCACTTGGTGCGAGCAGCATACCACTCAGTATTTGTTAACACTATCTCTCATTGCCAAACGCGTCAGTGAAATTATATGAAGTCGAGAGAAGTAGTATTTCAAGTGCTATGTTCATTATTTAGTGTTAAGTTTAGTGAAAAATAGTGAAAAGAAACGTGGGTTTTATTACAGCGAATGTTTCGGGGAACATGTGAATCTAAGCTCTAATAACATGTGATAAGGCGTTTCTAATGGGATCGGGTGAGTAATACATTTTTTATACTAACATGAAACCTTGTCGTAGTTGATTGTTTTGTCTCTAAAAGTTAATACTTCAACTTCAATAAGCCTAACGATAGGTAAGATTTTTGTGAGTACAATTGTGGGTGAACGAATTGGGTTCTTAATATGCGTGATACTAATTTGTTTTTACCTACTCAAACTACATTTTGGTCTCAGAAAAAAACCTTACAATTTTTTTTTATTATAACTTTATTAGTTGTTATTATATCGCGTAGTTGTTTAACGTGACTTTAATTTTAAATGATAGTCTGTCATGTAATTTTAAAGTGAAAAGTAAAATGTACTTATAAAAGTAAAAAAATAAAAAGTAACATAAAATAAAACGCTTAGTTCTAAGGCAAAACCACTTGTCTATCTATTATTTCTATTTTTATTCCTATTAGTAACCTAAAAGTTAAGACGATAGAGTTAAAATTGCAAGTAAAAGAAAGCCATACAGTCATTTAGAGATGCACTTAATTGCAGAGAATGCAAGTTGGTATAAATAGTTATCTGTAATAGTTATATTATCGGTGATGCCCCTTAAATAATTTGTGATACTTATCTATTGTCTATCTTGACTCAGTTTTCTATTAACTCTTGCTGTTTTTTAAGCAAGCAAGGAAATTCAAATAGGCCGAATGGCCAGCCCTGATGTCAGAGTTTCTAGGCCTCCCGAAGGCCTCTGAGATGACGATTGCTATTATAGAACACCACCTGAGTCTTCTATAGTCCCAAAGTCCTATTCCCATATAGCATTGTGTATTAACATTTTAGGTTAGGTTGGTTTAACATTGAATTAACCAAGTCAAGACAAGCTTCTTAATATCATGCTTTATAATCTTACAATTTAGAACTATTTTCCTAATTTCAGATGCACTAAAACGAGCGCTGTGGTTATGGCTGCTGCCAGCGATGGCTGCTGCTGGTGTCATCCGGCAGTTTGAAGACGAGCTGGATGACCCCCCCTGCCGGACCTACACCCTGGGCGGGCTGCTGCACCTGGACTGCGCTGATCGAGGGTTGTCGTCTCTGCCTGATGGATTAGATTATTCTGTAAGAGGAAAATGACATGTTTACTTTCTAAGATAGCTAATCTAAGTATAGTGCCGTACTTTTGTCGTCGTTGAGGACTTATCTACCTTTTATTTGGTCTTAGTATTTCCAATGCCACTTTAAAAAATATTTGAATAATATCACCGACATTAATTTGTCAAGTGTCGCTGAAGTAGTTAGATTTACGGTATTTTACTAGCTCTTTCACTTTCTTGTACCAAATTTTTCACTATTCACCCGACTGCGCAAGAAGGAGGGTTATGTTTTTTGAGTGTATATACATTTATGTATGTACGTATGTATGAGATTTCTTTGGCACGCCCTACAGCCTAAACAGCTTGATGGATTTCGACATGTGAGGTGTCATTTGAATCGTCTTGATAGGGGAAGTGTCATAGGGTACAACATTATGCGTTATGGTATTTGTTTTCTTTTCTAATGTTACTAGTTTTATGGTTTATTATGCATGGACTAGAAATAAGTACTATATTCCTATAGTGTCTAAATATTTAATCTACAATATTATTTCAATTAATACAAATATTTCTTTTAAATAACCAAACAATATTTGATTTACAGGCACAAGTGCTGCAACTATCCAATAACAACTTCCTGACCTTCCCCGCGCAGTTGGAATACTTCTCACAAGCAGAAACGTTGGATTTATCAGGAAATCACATAAACCGCCCGTTGCCTTCATACTTCGAACGTTTGCACAGTCTAAGCACGCTCAACTTATCAAACAATAACTACGAAACATGGACAAGCACCGGCCAATACAACATAAAAACCCTAGACTTATCTAAGAACAAAATATCTGGCGTAGACCACGACGCTTTCAACAAAATGCCGAAATTACATTTTCTGGATTTATCTGAAAACAGAATCCACGATTTGCTGCCCACCATTTTCGCTAAAGCGGAAAGCTTGGACAGCCTCATCCTGTCCAGAAATTACTTTTTAGAATTTCCGAAATTCCAATCTCATTCTTTACGGAATGTCCACTTGAGCAGCTGTCAAATTTTGAAACTTGATTTGGATTCGTTTCGAGGAATGAACTCTTTGTTAGAAGTCGACCTGTCCATAAACCAGATTGAAGAAATTCCCGAACAATTGGGCTCGAATACCCTTCAGGATCTAGATTTAAGTTACAATGAAATACGGATACTGACCGACAACTCCTTCTCATCTCTACCGCACCTCGCGGTATTGGATCTGAGAGGTAACGAATTCAAGGAGGTATGGTCGACCTCACACTTTGCCTCGAACCCGTTTTTGAGGGAAGTCTACGTGAAGGGGAACCGATGGAGCTGTGAAGGGTTTAGCGTAAACCTTTTGTTGACTTACGAATTTTTAACGAGAGAACCACCGAAGATCGCTGATCCATCTTCACTGATATGCTATTCTCCTTCGAATGTGACACAGCTGAGCTGGCAACGAGCGTATATCGAGACATGGCATGCGGATGATTCGACAACTGATTCGTACGTAGCTATAGCAGTAATGATTGGCATTATCATAGGTATTGTAATAACGTCCATGGTATGTCGTGGTCTCATGTCAATTAACAAGCCAGAGCCGCCCAGACCAACTCCAAGGGAGACGACTGTCCTAAACGTGAATGGTATAACGCAGCCTAGAGCAGAATCAGTGGTGATGCGAGTGCCCTTGCATGACGAAGACCTTCCTCCCAGTTATGACGAGGCGCTATTAATGCCTCGACTGAATGCTTCCTTCCATTCGTTACCGGATTTCATGGATGAAGATGAGACCCCGAGGCGAAATCGGAGATCAAGATCCATTGGAGATCTTACGGAATATCGACCCAGGGTGGATAGGAGGTCTGTGAGACGCACAGTTGAAATTCATATTACGTGATCGACTGTTAAATTAGAACGATTAGCAATTCATTAGCTAGCATTCTGTCATGCTCTTTTATACCTCATAAAATGATTGCCTTTGGAAGGTACATACCTCTAAACATATTTAAAATTTAAAATAGAGTAAGCAAGTGTTACGTGTCAACATTGTTATTTACGAGTACAACTAAATTGACAATATGTTTTAGTGAATAATATTTATTTATTTATTAACCACTATTATTATAGCCTTTAGTTATAATTAAATTATAATATATGTATTAATGGTAACACATCAGATGTAAGTACCTAACTATTTAATTATGAAGTTTGGTATACCTAAGCATTCTATAAGCTTTGTAAATAACTAAGTAAGATCTAAGAATTAAGATTTACATAGATTTTAAACAATGTTAAATAAATTTAAGTAACTATACTAATTGTTATTTAATTAATAAATTATGTGGTGGCCTAATGCCCATTAACATTAAAATCCTACTAAATATTATAAACGCGAAAGTTTGTAAGAACGGATGGATGGATGAATGGATGTTTGTTACTCTTTCACGCCAGAACGCCTGAACAGATCTGGATTAAATTTGGCACAGAGATAGATTATAGTCTAGAATAGCACATAAAATACATTTTAACCGCAGGTGAAACCGCGGGGTGCAGTTTGTTAAAATACATGTTTAAAGTTACACCACATTACACCGCAATTTCACATGAATGTGGAATTGCTTCATACTACTACTAGCGACATCTGTTGGTTGTGTACTAAATTACTGAAAAGAACTGTTCCTTAAATATTCTAAGCTGTATTTTATACCCACCCACAATGTATCCGACAGTATCTAAATAATTTAGTAAACAAGTTCAAGGTGGCGCTAAAATTATTTGTTTGTAGAAGTTTACAATTTTTTACAATAAAAAAATTTTTGCAAAAAGTTATCAAAGGAATAGAAAGAGATATCTGTAAAGTTTACCTAAGTATTATAGACCGAACGAGCTTTAACGAGTGAATCGTCTATGCTTTAGCTTCGACAAAAATGCTTTCGTATGTCCGAATTCTGTCCGGATTTCCGTCCGGATCTCTATCTTCCTCTGCAGGTCCCATTTCATAACCGTTTTCTCGAAATTATGTGACCTACTCACATTCGATTCGATAATAACATAGATTTTATTTGTCGAGTCATATTTTGAAAATTTTTCAAATCTTTAACATTTTGAAGACTTCCCAAAAACTAACTGGACAAAAAAAACTGTACAATTATCGAACCTGACCAAAATTTCACTAGAATCGGTTAAGAAATGCGACCTTTAGAGGAGGACAGACGTCGGCCGCGAGGTATCCAGCTCACAGAGCCAATAGTACAATTTTCTTGAAAACCAACTCCAACCAACTCAAATTTCTTGATAACCATTTGTCAGATTCAGAATTCAGAATTCAGATTGAAATATGGCATGTACAATTAAATTAACAATATCTCCGCCCCTATGTTCTTGGTCTTTTTAAAAACGTTCTCAAGCGAAAATAGAGCTATGGAAAATATCCGCATTTTTAATGGGTCACTTTTGACTGATTTATTCAATAGGTAGACAAAGCAAATCAAAAATTCCATTACATAATAGGGAGGTTGTCTACATCGTTAGCTGTTAAATGAATCCATAATACAAGGGAAATTCTTAATTATTTAAGAACGATTACAGAAGTGCAAACGTCATAAAAAAAAATGAAATTGCACTTTGTCACTCTGTAGGTAACTTTAGAGGCTTGTCAGTATCATTACTCGCTCTCTTCGCTCGTTTTCTTCTTCTAGACGAAATGGCTATAGAATACCTTAAGCTAATGCGAAGTTAGTATAAAGTCGTCGCCGGACTCTTGTTTAATGACCTTTATAGTTCGTGTAGGCAATGAGTAATAATGATGATTCATTCTAATATCAATCTAAGCAAGTACTTAGGTAGGTATACAGTCATAGAACAAAGTTGTTACCTGATTAAAATTTGATGCTTCGGATATAGGTACAGGTATCTACATCCGGTTATTTCCTATCATGTCACACACGCACAAGACTTCATCACAAGATTTTTTTTTTATCATCATTTATTCAGGAGAATAGCACTCGTTCGGTCAATTAAGCTAACGATTAATGTCGATACACGACATTAATCGTGCGTGCATCGACATTAAAATTGGCGTTTCAAATCGACTAATTTCCGAACAAATTCGTCGCTTAATGCCCGGTTCCTATAACATGTGAACGGATCGTTCTGCTTACGATCAGTAACATTTTACACAATTTGAAACCAACCAACCGATCGTTGCCAGTAGTAAGTATAGTTTTTCTTATTAATTCAGTTTAAAAAAAAAAACAAAATGCCATATAAATAAGACTCGCGAGGTATTCAGGACATTATAACCAATGATGTTATACTAATACATAATACATCATCATCATCGGTAATGTACGTCAATTTTTAAAATTGGTCCGTAGCTTAGCAGGATACGCAAAGTGCAAACTCCTGCCTGCAGAGTACCTACTAGCCGTACCGTAGCCTTAATTCTAACTAATATTATAAATGCGAAAGTCAGTTTGTTCGTTTGTTTGTTTCACGTCTCAACTACTCAACCAATCGTCTTGAAATTTTGCATACATGTTGTCTGGGGTACAGACAAGGACATAGGCTGTTTTTTATCCTGAAAAAATAAACGGTTCCTGTGGAACCGCGGGTGAAACCACGGGGCGCAGCTAGTTACTAAATAGTTAGATTCTACTCTGTACTAGAAAAGGTATTCTGTGCACTAGCAAATGAGGTGCTGCATGGTATAATAGTATACACGTTTTGTCTCTCTCTAGCAGGAAAGAGAAAACAAGACGGCAGCTATTGGTTCACTTTTGACAAATTTCATTTTGAGCCGTGCCTACTATAGCAATAAACGCATAATTATTAAACAGTCAAATTATAATGTATAGATGATTATATACCTTGTCTAATTATAGCATTATACTCAGAACTGCCTATACAGGTACGGTAAAGCTTTACCTAGCACTCACGATTATGCCATTCTTATCATTTTATCAATGATAACGTCATTTATTTGACTCATACAATGTAATCGCCTGCTGGAGACCGCACGTTGAAAAAAGAGCCTTTGAAACAATTAGTGATTAAAAATTAATAAAACAGTGGATATAGGTTTATCTCAAGTGCAAATATTATCAGTGTGTTGAAGATAATGTGAAATTACGTAAAATTTATTCTGTGTAGGTAGCAAACCGCTGAGGAGGGATTGGTGGGTACCAAAGTGTTTATTTTTGATCACCAAACTAGAAAAAAATTGAAGAATAGAAAATATTTGAGCATGTTAATATTAGCTGACGTCAAAATGTAGTTTATGGCTTCTCTAGCAATATATACTTCTACCTATTTCAGTGATATAATCTTCGGTCCAATATAAACAAAAAAGTCTTATTTTTAAATTAATCTCAACATAATTTACGATTAGATCTGTAGTCAGAAGTTTTGTTATCATTGTAACAATAATTACTTAAACTTATATAACTATAATCTCTATAACAACACATAAATCAATAAAAATATGTGATATTGAATATTACACTTTATTGGAATCAAATCTTTGACTTCTGGTAAATTTCAGAAAAGCTAGCATACCTAGAGCCCTCTATGGGAAAGGCTGAGGACGATCCGAGTGGCTGAGTAGATGTACCGGGAAAAGACCACGATTTTGCAACAGGTAATGTAAATGTAGACGACCCAAATTCGAGTGCCCTACACCCAGCAGTTTTATCAATAGCTGATAACAAAGATAAAATTGTTGTATGTTGACTTACTTGAGTTAGCTGAATAAGCGTCATTCTAGCCAAAAAAGACTCTGAACATACCGGATTCTCACATCCTTAAATTAGTCATTTATACTAATAGTAAGCCCTATTCAGAACGCTGTATCATGAATTATTATGGTAATATTTGTGCGAGCTTTTAGTGAATTTGGGCAATTTTAATTCAACACAGTGTGATGTAGGCACATCAGCCCTAGGCTGCTCGCATATAATTAATTAAATAAATAAATAATTCTGAACTAGCTAAAAGTATTGATGTCCTTGTCTAATACGCTGCAAATATAAAGACAATACCTGTCTGCATATTTGCATTTTTAGCTTGTTTAGATTTAGCAATTTAGAGATCTGAATAGAGCTAAATGATAAAACATTGAATCTTTCCTGCCTCAATCGTACAAAACTAGATAATGATGCTAGGTATGAGTAACAAGCAGAAATTGCTTTCATAATTATAAATCACTATAGAATGTTAACTGACGAGTGAAAAAATATTGATGATATGGATAGGTAGAGCCGTTCCTACTTACCTTCTTTTGGTTGTGAAAATGTACGTGACATGAAACATTTTGACCGATAATTACGCAGGTGTTCAGTCCAGTTTTGTGACGTGACCTATTTTTATTTCCAATGCATGTCGGATATAAATCACGAACTTTGCAAGGATTTTTGCAGTAATGCCCAGCCGGAAAAAAATAATTTCCTGATTTTCAGTTGTGTTTCAAAAGAATAGTCGGGTAATTTTATTTAAATTGATTTATCAGAGTATTATGTGATTATGGTATAATTTGTGATTTACAATCCGTTTTGAATAGATGGAACAATTAAAATACGTGCCACTCTTCTCATTTGAACTGTACCTAAATCATCCCCAAGCTAACATATTTCTATATCTCTAGCCATTTCCATATTTTTTTCTATTTTAACGGGAAATTAATTAATTTTTTCAGACAGTAATGAAACCCAGACGTGATGCTTCTATACATATTATGCATCCTTCAATTACTGCTGTGTCAAAGTTTCACCGCCAATGGAGAGTTTGCAGATTTCGATGATAAAGGGGTAGACCTTTGCTTTTTGTGTTCGTGCAGCCTGGATTTTACAAACATAGATTGTTCTCGAAGAGGTCTCACTGAACTTCCAGATGGATTGAATCAACAGGTAATTAACAGGCATGTTCGAACGGATCACGCGAATCTGATCACGTCCCATCTAACTAGTTATACGAAATTGTCTCGTCAAATCACGTGATTCGATGGGAACTCTAAAAGAGTTCTTATCTTGTATCGTTGCTTAAATTAATAATATTGTCTTGAAAGGTTTTAGCTAATTTACTAATATATTTCTTGATTTCAGGTTAAAGTGCTTAATATTTCTAATAATGAAATATCAGTATTTCCGAAAGATTTGGGCAGGTTTTACAATCTGGTCACCTTAGATGCCAGTGGAAATAGATTGAATGAACTACCCGAAAATGCACTACAAAACCTGACTGCACTGGAAATGTTAAACCTCTCGCGAAATTATTTCGAATCGTGGCTTAACATCAATCCAAATGAAGTACTTCAACCAGCAACGAGCCTCAAAATTCTGGATTTTTCACATAACAAGTTTAAAACTATGGGGAATTTGGCAAACCAGGAACTTTTAATAAGTCCTTCACTAGAAACACTCATTTTAGATAACTGTGAGATAGACTCCATACACGGAAGATCTCCATTAAGTGGACTAATAAATATTAGAGTGCTCAAATTAAACTTCAATCCTTTATTGCGTATACAGAATCTTATCTCACCAACACTGAAAAGTCTTTACGCAAGTAACTGCCAGTTAAGCATCATCAATCACAACGAACTCATGTACTTACCTTCTCTGAATTATCTGAAATTGTCACATAACAACCGATTGGAGCTATCTCCTACGGCATATAATTTGTTTTCAGACTCCTTGAAGTTTTTAGATATCTCTTATTGTAACATAGCACAACCCAATCTTCAAGGTTTTCCTAATTTAAGAAGAGTGTTCCTAAATCACAACATGATAAGGTATCTCAGAAGTAAAGAATTTATAAACAACACAAAATTAGAGTATCTTGATTTGTCCTACAACAATATTGGATCTCTGCAAAGTGATACTTTTCGTGGATTGAGTACGTTAAAACATTTGGATTTGTCATGGAATGAAATTGCTAACATACCTGAAGACTCTTTATTGGAGATGCCGACTTTAACCCAATTGAAACTGGCTAGAAACTATCTCACACAGGTCGGACACCTTAGATCGACATCGGTGACTGTGCTCGACATGAGTTCTTGTGAAATAAGCGTTATAGGAAAAGATTCATTAGAAGGATTGCAGTCTTTAATTGACCTAGACTTATCCAGGAACCTTTTATCTCACATTCCTGATAGTATATCTTCCAACACACTAAAATATTTAAATCTAAACTACAACAGACTTAGTTTTATTAATAACTTCACATTCTTCATGCTGCCTCGATTAGCTGGGCTGGGTGTGATTGGCAACAGGTTCACAACTATTTGGAAAAAATCATATTTCGAGTCCAACCCATACTTAGAGAGACTTGATCTTGGCGATAATATGTGGCGGTGTGACTGCACTGATAGTAATATGTACGACTTCTACGAGTTTATCACATTGGAACCTAACAAAAAAGAAGAATCTTTCAACTTAATTTGCAATAGTCCTATGAGCGTCATTGGCCAAAGTTGGCTAGAAGCCTGTTATTTTATTTGGAATCCTAATGAAAAAGTAGCCAATGCTGACAGTTTGATTTGGTTTATTATTGTCATGATGGTTGGTTTGTGTTTGACTTTTGTACTGGTGCAAGCTATAAGGAGATCTATGAAACGCCGCTTACAAGCGATACAAGCTGAAAGAGAGAGACAGGTGGAAGAAGCCAGAGATAGACTCAGGCAACTTAGAATACGAGCTGAACAAGAAGCATTGGTCAACACTCCAGACCCACGAGATTTGATTGCTCCACCGTCCTATGATGAAGCACTTTCCATGCCCAAACTGAATACCTCAAGTCATTCTTTAAATGAAACCGGATCAGGAAAAACACGTCGAAAACGAGGGAGAAGGAAAACTAAGTCAAGCGGCGATCTTTTGGAGGAAACCGAAAGAAATGGTGAAGCTCCCGTTTTAGAAGATTATGAATTGGAAGAAATACAAGATGATCATCGTCGGAGACGGCGTCGGAGAAACAAGAAGTTTGGAAGTCATGAAATAGCGGAACTTGATAATTCGCCTGGAGTTCGAAGGAGACGGATGTCGGAGTATGGTGTTGATACCGGTGATAGCATCGTTGTGGAAATTCAAGCTGATCAGGAAGAGCCTCTTAATCCACGAAATAATGACAGCGCTCCACGAGAGAGCAATTTTTAATCCCGCCGCCCTTAAGTTACAATATTTAAATAAATTGTGTCGAATGTTGTGTCTAATTTAGCAATTAATTATAGCTGTTTTGATTTTGTAATATTAAGTAAGGAACGACTGTAGTAACATTAATAAATTAATATTATTAATTTAAAAGTCATTATACCATGTAGTAAGCAATGCACTAAATGTTTTTAATAAATATGTTATTTGATTTATTCAGAGTAATTTCATCTCATTTCTCTATAGACCTAATCTAACAACTTACTAATTAGCACCATAGTTAGAAATAACCATAACCATGCTTAAAAAGTACATGTCCTTCACAGAGAAGGACGTCCATAGTAAGTTCAATTTACGTAGTAATAAAAAGAAGGACCAACTAGTAACCCCCTCACATCGTCTCGTCAAGTCGAAGAGGTCAGTGTATATTTTAGGGCCGGCGGTCTATAACCGTATACCAAATTCCGTTCGGGATGCGCCTTCTACCGCGTGCTTTAAAACCAAGATGAGAGCTTGGTTACTAGATAATATGTTTTATGACATTGAAGCTTATTTTAAAATAAGAGATTTTTGAACTATTATTATTTTGTATAATAATAGCTATACATAATATTAAACTATTTTTACTATACTTATCTGTATAATGACATTAATGAATTATTTTTATATTTGACATAATTATCAATGATTATTGTTCTGACATTCGTTTTTAATTATAAATATTCAACTGTGACGTGTAACTATAGGAGTTATCAATAAATTCTGATTTCTGATTTCTGAAGGACCTCTGACAATTTGTATGCAACATTTTGATAATCGTTGAGTCGTTATTAAAGGCGAAAAAGCTTAACAAACTCATTTTTGCATTTATATTATTAATCAGGATTAGGATTAATTATTCATATCAATAGGCTTAATATTTTTTTTTTTATTATATGCCTACTGATTGGTGAACAATTTTTTTTTCACTTGCTTATTTAGTTGACATAACGACATCCACGCCATCTCACCAGTATAGCATGAACTATTTAGATATTACCTTCCTGTCGACTTGTCCTGGGACTGGTAAATGTACATTTAGTCCAATGTAGAACTAAAATTAAGAAATACTGTACTAACTGCGCCCTGCGGTTAAAAAGTAGCTTAGGATGGGATATAATTATATCCATTCCGACTAGGATATCTCCATAGGATAGCAGGGCATAGGATATCTCCATTCAAATTTCATCTAAACCCGCCGATCCATTTGAGTTTTTAGAAGTAGGTAACAATAAACGCACATACATTTGCCTTTAAATTTAAAGAAAACTGGGAATATTTTGCTATTGTTTAGAAAGCATGATGGTGGTTTCTTAACTTACGTGACTTACGTTCATCGTTTGAGTTAGTTGTGGTCTTAACGTAGTTTTTTTAATTCGAGAGCGCCATCTACAACTTTGTTCTTCTGGAGGTCTCTTTCTTCAAGTTCTGCACTATTGTGGTAGATGGCGCCACTTTTTTTTGTGATGAATTGAAATTATTTTACTTTATTTACGTATGTATTCGATTTATCTTCTTCCATTTTATTAATTGGGTTGAGTTAACAGGTAAATACATCTCTAGACTAAACTAAACTCTATCAGAATTCTTCTTATTTTTTTGCTTAGCTTAGATTTGAACTTATTTCTCAATTTTATGTTAAAAACAGACAAACTGAATACCTACTTAATACAGACAGAGACTAAAAATTGAATACTATGCATACCTACTTGAATATTGAATAAAGAAATAACATTATTTCCGAAAGTATTGGACAGATTTTACAATCTAGTTACGTTTAATGACGTCTTTGAATGAGAGTGTGATAGTTTCTAATATAAACATATTATATATACATAGTTTATAATTTATAATATGTTTATAATATAGCCTACGCCAATATCTACGGGAGCTCTAAGATGGGCCATACATACTTCACTGCAATACTGGCCTGGGGGGCTATTTCTGCGCGTGAGATGAGATGAGATTTAATCTTGGTCACTCTCACACCTATGACGTTTCAAGCGAGAGCAACAAGGACGGATAAAGGTGAGATGAAAATCTCAAATCCAATCCAATCTTAATAGGGCCACTGGCCATATCGGTCCCTCAATATTGCCATAATATTTTGAGCGTAACCCGGCTACTTAGTCATACATTTCTAGCTTAGCTGAGTATTGCCAGGCCAGTATTGCTGTAAAAATACGGCCCGTTTAGGAGCAACGTAAGAATACCATAATAAGAAGTAAGTATTAGGCTTACAAAATGTAACTGTATACTAGCTACGTCTCGCGCCGTTACCCGCGGTTAAAAAGCAAGTATATTAGCTACCTTCATACCAATTATATGTCCAATCAAAATCCGTCCAACCATTTGAGCGTAAAGACACTAACAAACAAACACATACACACACACACACACATTTTCGCCTTCATAATAAAAGAAGGAGGAGTAGGACAATGATAATAAAAAAATTAATAAAATATGCCTAACTATCAATATGCCTAATTTATCAATACTTAGTGTAATGTACTAGCAAAGAGGATTTAATGGAAAATCAGACAAAAAACCAAATAAACCATTTATAATTTGTATTTCTCGAAATAAAATTACATTATTCGTTTATAAAATCTTCTTACTGAACTATTATTGTTCTGTTTTGATCACTTTCATAAAATTCAAATTTTACAGTAGAAAGGCATTCATAACATTTTTCGTATAGAAAAATTAAACTAAGTATGGTATATGTCAACGCAAGCATGATCGTCATTAACGATTAACTAAATTAAATAAAATAATTTCAAAAAGATCTTAACTTTACACGAAAAATGGAAAATTAAATAACTGTACATACATACGCAATCAAGAATCAGAAAGAATTACTAACATTAAATTAATGGTATCACATCCTTATGTCCTAAACTCAATACAATTATAAAAAGGAACTAAGACTTAACCAGACCGTGGAAGAAAATATGAATCTTGATGCGTAGAAATAGAAAAAAAATCACAATATTTTAAACATAGCCAGTAAAGCATACGAATGTTATAAATTGTTCAGGTTCTACAGATTCCGAAAAGTAAGTACACAACCATTGAAAAACTTCTAATATGTACATATTAAATGTACGTACGGTACAATAAAATACAGAAAATGCAAAACAGAAACAAAATAAAAGCAATAACCGTAGAACTAGTATTCTAGTATTCATAAATCGAACGCAATAATAAATCCTAACAAGAATTTACAGCTATGTATCGTGAACATGGCAACACTTTTTACACGTATAAAAATATTTTTTTCACTTATTGCGCAATATATTTCCATAAATATATCAATTATACCACTAAATACAAGGCACTGTCGACTACAAACACACTTTGGCAGCAAAGTTCTTGAGATACAGTCTTTTCCAAACAAATTCAATCCCACATTATACTCATACAAAATAATCTTACTCGTAACCATAGCTCGTAACACACATAAATCACAGAATTTCGCCAAATGTGAAGTGTTTGTTTATTGACACTGTTTTTAAAACCTACACAAAATGTTTATTGTCCATTTATTTGAGACCAAATTTCAAGTGGTTGATTTAGGCACTTTTCCATCTCCCGCGGGTGTAATGATGATGTCCCCAGCATTCGACCTACTCCTGGTGACTAGTATCGGTGTTTTAGGTTTTGGAGTCTCCGTCAATTTTATGCGGACCCTGCCCATATCAGGGGAGTAAACTGGGACATATTCTCGCGACGGTGACAAGAAATCAGAATTTTGATCCCCATTAAGAAGTGGTTGAGAGATATCAGATTGGGTAGTACCATTCAATTTCGAGTCATCATCATTAATAGGCACAAATATTTCTTCGCTAGCCAATGAGTTTGAGTCTTTTCTTAAATCAGGCGAAGCAGCAGATTCAAATGATGTTTCTTGTTGGGGATTTATATCATTTCCTGACAAATTATTGTCCTTTGAACTACTCTTATTCTGGTTGGAATCTCGAGGGCTGTCAGTTCTCGCAGTATTTGGTACGTTGTGTTTTATTCCATTTGTAACATCGCCGTTTTCACTCTTTTTTTGGTAAACCTCGTGTGTTGGCACTAGTTCATATTTACCATTTACTTTCTTTTCTATTGGTTCTTCTAAAGGTGCTGGTTTTCCTAATAAAGATTTGTTCATATCTACCATTTCCTTTGATGCTTTTTCGACATCCCGCTTTTGTTGACGAAGAAGTCTACGGTCTCTTCTCTTTCTCATTTGACCTTTGATAATAGCAAACCCAATAAGACCAACTAATAATACGACAATTATTGCAATGCAAACGTATGTACCGGTTTTGTGGGGAGTAGTATTTTCATTCGACGGTGGTGCTTGAAGGACTCCCGAAGCTTGAGTAACTCTGATTTGCTCTGATACTGTAGTGTCTCTAGGGGTTGGCGAGGTTGCTAACTTTTCAGTAGTTCCGGAGGGAGCATTTTCGTTATTCCAATCACTGCCTCCTTGGAATATAGATATAACCTTAGGCGAAGGAAATTCTGATGTTGAGTCACCTGTTTCATCTTCCAGTAATTTGACTACAGGCCCTGGATTTATTGGTATAAAGATTTCAGTCGTTGTTTCTGTAACATCATGTCCGAAGTCGTAATCGCTTGACAAAATTCCTAATCCAGATCCTTCTCCGGATCCTTCTAAAGGATCGTCGGTGGTCTGTGCTTTATCAGCAGGTATTATTTCGTCTTTCGCCATTAAATTTGCGTGAAGCCTTGGAGTGATTCGTGGCTCAAGATCAAAGTCTGAAATTGTTGTACTCTCATATTCACCTGATCCTTCAATATTACTTATACTTGGCGATGGGGTAGACTGACTAACTTTTAAAAATAATTGGCTGTCTTCATCCTCAATATCTCTGTTAACTCCATTAATGATCTTGCCGTCTTCAAGGTCGCTGCTTGATACCAACGGCATAGATTTCAAAGCATTGGTGTCTTCAGCAACTTGCTTCGCATCAATTGGCTGGTCACCCATCATCATATCTAAAAAGTTGATTTGTTCTTTGGGAGCTTTGCATATTTCTTTGACTTTGAGTTCTAGCCAGGACTTTCCTCTATATTTAGCTGGCGAGGCACATTCTACATCATCAATGAAAACTTTAGCAAGGAGTAGACGTTCTCGAGCCATAATATTTTCACATGAACAATCAAGCGGATTTCCTTCCATCTCCAAATGTTCCAAACTGGCCAAATGTGCGAGATCCGAAGGAACATCTTTCAGTAAATTATTAGTCAAATCTAAGGAGCTGACACTTTTTGGCAGATAGGATAATGATAGTTTCTGTATCCTGTTATTTGATAGATTCAAATGAACCAGTTTTTTTGCGTTATGTAGGAATTTGTTTAGGAACTGTATGCCATTTGTGGACATATCCAAGGTGACGACTTCGGTAAGCCGGTCGAGCTCATGACTTAATTTCGTGATGTTGTTGTGTGAAAGATCGAGAATGTTGATATTGTGGTGTTTCTGACGGAGAGTAAACTTGTACAACTCGGCCAGGTTGCTGCAAGTAGCTCGATGAAGGCCATCGCGAGTAGTTGCGCAGACGCATGCATCAGGGCAGACGGCAGCTAGAGTCGGCGCTAGCAGTACAGATACTACCAAGAAGTAGACAAATGCTTGCAGCCTCATCATGTTAACTGGAACTTTGCACCTGAAATAGAAGAAAAAAAACGATATAATATTTAATAGCCATAAACCAATCAAGGTCTTATTAGCTGACGTTTTCATGACTCAAGGTTTTTGCATCCAAGTGCATTTAACGCTAATCTGTCGCATCAGGTTTCGAATTTCAGCCGCACAGCGCTGTAATCGATACATGTTTTATAAACACTTATTATCCGTCATACGATCAAGTTATGACAACAAAATGATTTTTATGAAATGCGCATGGAAAATTTAGCATCCTGGACGTAGATTCAGAGCAGTCATGGTATCTAGACGGCCAGTTAATACAAGCCGTTAGATAAATCGCAACATCCCTGCCTGCAAACTGTCATCTAAATATAGGACAGAATAAGTTATGGGCGAACGGTCCCCTGCGGTCTATTACCAACTCAGTCTCTCCAATTATATTACAACTGCAGTTAGCCTGCAATTTGAATCTACGCGCTTCCTTTCATTCAAAACGGCATCTTGACTGCGACTAAATGGCTAATAACTCAATCTTCAGATAGCCTTGTAAATATTGTCTTAGTTTTGATTTTATCTACATTTAGATTTATTAGATTAGAATTATTTAGAATGTTTACAATGTTCATACTTTACATCATACTCGTTATTAATTCATAGATCATCAGAAGTATTACGAATTAAGTTTAGTTCATTCGTTTTTGTGGCAGTTTACAGAATAATGTACTGTTCTAATCGAATTAATAAATTTAAAACTAAAATATGTTTTCGAAATGGTTTAGTAAGTTAAAAACAAAGTCATATTTTTACATTTTCGTTCGGACCCTCTGCCAGTCTTCGGAATAAACAAGCGTCCCCAACTTTTCCGGGTCCACTTATATCAACAACTTCCTACCTATTCGAGCGTGATGTAATATAAATTTGGATCTATTTCTGTACACATAACAACATCCTCGGTGCACTTGGCCGGCCAAGAAGTGGTTCAATGTTAGCAGAGCCGGAAGAGAGCAGTTTACCATTTGTGCGAATGTAACGACTCAGTCACACCTAACGACCACTATGTGAGTGCGGAGGCGTTGTTCCCAGTCACTAACATTGTTTGGGATGACACGATTGGCCGCAGGAATGTAGGCTTGTATGATAATGTTTCATGAACCCTTCTTTCTTAGTTTTACTATCACTATCATTTTATTCATCATCACCATTGCCATCTGTATCGACCCGATGCTGAGTATAACCCTCTTCCCCCTAACACTACTACTCCTGTCTTAATTAAAACGTAAACATAGATTTATCAGCTTGATTATTGTTCTAGTACGGGAAGATATATCGGGTGTGGGTTTTGTACGTTAATCTGTTTTTATAGAGTTTTGAAAATAAAATAAAAATAAACGTACAGAGAAAGGAAGGTATAAAATAAGGTGGACTTATAATGGCAGTTTACATATTTAAAATACTATTCATTCATATTGTTATGGAAGATTTACTGAACAGACAGTGCACTATAAACATACCATCATTACATTAATATCGACCTTGACGTCATTTCGCCAACTTCAATAAACAATACGTGCTTAACAGGTACTTTAACAGAAAATCACAGGAAACAGCGAAATATTTATCAGTGTTGACAAAAAAGAAAACAAGTAAGGCCTTGTGTTAAAGACAGGTTGAAAAGGTGATGATAATGAACTTAAAAAGGTTTCAAAAGACATCAATTAAAAACCAATGTATTAAAGGCAATGTAAGAAAAAAATAAACTCTGACCAGACAACTTCCTGAATCAACAGAAGTAGATCAAAAAATGCGATGAAAATTAATGGTTATAATACATTCTTCAAGCTTCCATAAACATCAAGAAACCTTAAAAGAAATCATTGCAAACATTTAAAAGTGATGCAAATCAGTTCATCGAATAAACCAGAACATTAATATGAATCACAGAAGCAGATTCAACAAACAAGACCATAAACAGTCGTCAATACCAGATAAAGTAAGTTATAACATAGTTATTGAAGTAAATATGAATATAATGAAAGGGTAGCTCGGTAATCGTAAAATTGTGACTCAGAAGAACAAGGCTGAAGTCTTGAACGGGGCAGTTCACTTGTTGGCCATGGACTCTAAAATGGCAAACAGATTTATGTTCTTAAAACATTTACGTTTATAAACATAAATTTACTTATTTAAAACGTCTACGTAATGTGTATTGAGATGAAATGTACAGATAATAACCCAAATCTGTTTGTCGTGTACATAATTTATAAAGCGAATATTTTTTTGGACAAATGAGGTTGTCATAATTTCAACCCTCTGATTTATTTGTTTTATTTAATGTTGTTGTTATGTACTGTTTTAATAACCATTTGATTGTTTTGTTTGTTGTATTTTATTTATTACAAAACAGCAATATGGAAATTCTAAATTTCAATACTTCTGTTTTGCTAGAAAACAATTTCTGTTTATCTTTAGAAAGCAATACTTTTGATAATTTCACATGTTTTTTTTTAATCCACTTCAAGAATGATCAATTAGGTCAACGATATTCATGAAGGTGGCTGATGATACACCTTAAAAAGTGTACGAGAACAGCAAGACACAAATCTTATCTTTACTTATTATTTATAAAAACGAAAGGTCTTTTCATTCACTCACTTGCTGACTAAACTCAAAATCACGAAAACTATTAGACCTATGAAGCTAAAAATTGGCTGATAGTTACACAAGTATACATATATGTGAAGTCAGCTAAGAACTGATTTAGCAACAGGGCTGAATTAAGAGGATCCACGGGTGACACCGTGAAGCGCAGCTAGCTCTTGATAATTTGATATATTGATATCGCCCGCTCACATCGTGCGTCATGTAAACGCAAAGCGACTGATGTATGAAATGGCCTGCTTCCATACGCTTACTAGTACGCTTGTTTCACAGTAACATTTATGCATTCAGCCTTGTTACAGTTACTGCAATGATATCTACTTGAACGAAACAACGTGAGCTCTGTGAATTATTGAAGTAAATAGTTATGATTAAATTATAAGTAAAGGGTCCGCCAGATATCTTTTTTTTTTAAATGCTATATAAAAAAAACTCCTGAATATTTTCTCAAATTTCTTTTTTTATTTGAAAGTACAATCCTTCCGGTTAATAATGAAAAATAATTTCATTCAAACGGCTGCCTCGGCTGGCCATGCAGTAGCTTACACGATCGGTCCAATTTTTAAGCACATTTTCGATTGTGTGCAGAATGGCTTCACGAATATTGTCCTTTAAACCTATAAACCTATTAACCGGAAGGATTGTACTTTCAAATAAAAAAAGAAATTTTAGAGAATATTCAGTAGTTTTTTTTTATAGCATTTTCAAATAAAAAAAAGTTATCTGGCGGACCCTTTATTGTGGTGGATGAATTTAGTCCACACATTTTATTTTGAAAATATCTAGACAACAGAAGTCTTGCTTAAACAACGCGCAGAAAGTGAAATTCTTCAGAGATTGCTTCGAATAGGCAAGTAACCTGTGGGTGAACTGCTATTGTTTACTTTTAAAACTCCTGTTTAATAGAATTTATTTAGATCAGTTTCGTTACCACTATTTTTATCTAGCTGGTGTTTTTTGTAGTAAGCTGAGAAACTAAACCCTATTTCAAGCAGTTTTATGATATTCTTGCTAATTTGGCTTTTCTGTTGTGAAATTAAACCGCTACCAAGAAAGTATCAGACGTTTCGTAATATTATGGGTGTTATACGACGCCCTATCAAAGTGGTTATAACTGCTTTATAACTTGCCTTTCCTTTGATATGTTCGTTGATGTTTTCCTTAAAGACGAAAATAATGTCTCGCATGGCTTTCAAGTGGTCAGTAGTTTTCATTTTGTGTTATATTTTATCACATTAGCGCAGCTCACTTCTAATTTATTGAAATAATTTGACTAATTGGTCTAATTGACTTTGCAACAAGACTGTTGCATCTTAACAATCATTTTTACGGTGAATTACAGCTTTGTTGCGTGTTTCAAAATTATAGCCGTTAACATTGCTTGGGAATAAATTACGCGAATGTTATCAGTCTCTTCCCACGATAAAAATGGACACAAGAAACCAAGTCAATTTTTCGTAACAAGGATTTTTACAGATTTGACAGGTTTGGTGTAGATTATTTATAACAGAAACCGCTTCTACGAATTTTATGAATAAGACTGTTCTCGATTGTAAACATGTGATTGATGTTACTTTAATTTCAGTTTACTAACAAAACTAAATATTTTCTCATGCATCATAGAAAAGATTTCCAAAATTGTGTCTAACATGAATAATTTTGAAAACTGTTAGGCAACTAAATTGAGCACAAGTAAGATATTAAATGGTTAATATTTTTCTATCTCAAGTAAGTATATGTAATTTTACTAGTGAATAGAACCAGCGCTGTTCATTGGCCGGGAACCGAACCCGACACTGCGAGCTAATCACTCAACCGTAATTAGAAAACCAGATCTAGGTTGTATCCACTAAGACCTTTTAACATACCCTAGAAATATAGAAAAATATGACAAGTTATTGCGTTTGTGATACTTTACAACCAATGCTACCCAGTTTATTAAAGGCTTAGTTAAGGCCCCGTCGTACTCGAAATCACCAAAAACAAGTATTTTGTTTGCACCTAGTTTGATATAAAGAATTACGATGATCAGGTGTACAAAAATACAGCTGGTAAGAAAAATAACCAACTAGAGTTTAACCGATAAACAATTATGAAAATCATTCTCATTTTGGAAAAAAAACACAAAAAGTATCTTCTTAAAAAAACTATCGGAACGTAGTTCTCTAAATTTTCAGCGATTACGCCACATTTTTTTTTCGATTATTAAATAACCAGATTAGTTCTCTAAAGTTTAACCGAACAACTTATTATTATTTGTGCCCTTGTTACGATTAATATAAATAAAAAAGCAAAAAAAAAAGACATTTTACGCGCCGATCTCATTTTCCCTCAAATATGATTTATGATTTTCAACTCTAAATGAAGCGGCTTAAGTTAACGTGTGTGAGTGAAAAATCTATGACGGCGCCTTAAATGGTTCTGCAATTTTTCGACACTAATTTTCGTAGTTATTTTTCTTATCTAGTAAGGCTTTTAGAACAATCCGTACAAATTGTACGGATTGTTTTAAAAGCCTGACTAGATGTAACACTTAGATGAGCTAATTAAACAAGTACCTCCTTACATTTAAACGTTGTATAGCCTGGGAATAATAGTTCAGTATTTTGTCTTTTTCTTTCTTTTTTAATTTTTAACCCGAACGACAAAGACAAAACGCTGTAAAGCTATTTCATTTAATTGAGAGGCTTTACAGCATTTATTAATAACCTATGTTAAATTATATGTAACCTATTCTTTGTGTCAAATATACTGTTATTGACTAGGTGCTACTAGGTACTAACATCTGCACAACACCAGCAGTACCGCTTCAAATCAATGCGCGCGTCATTTCTCTCATGCGCGTACGCAAATCATTGTTATCTAACAAACATCTGTATAGAAAATCTACGCACCAGGGCTATCAAATATTTCATATAGCATATCGTCACACCTTTCCCCCGAGGGGGCTGGCAGAGATGTAATCCAGCACCCACACTTCGCCGGACGATTTTTAGTCCCAAATGTGAAAGGGGCGAGCCTGTCGCCATATACCGGGCTCCAGTCATGTGGCAGATGACATACAATACACACGTACAATACACACATACAATACACACAATGACCGAATTGATGCGTGCCGTCGGCTGGGTTCGAACCCGCTCCCTCTGGCTTGAGAGGCGGGCCTTCTCTCAACTAGGCTGTCATCGTTTTCATACAAATAAAAATCGTTAGAAGCAATTCCTTTTAGGTAAAAGAAACCTTATTTTTAATGTACTATTTTTTTATTTTGTTTTACATTATCGTATTTTTTTCAAGTACCAAAACTTCATGAAGAAAGATTTAAGTAGGTAAACAGCATGTATAACTTTACTGTCTTTAATTTCATAATAGTATTTTTTGAATTAGAATAGCGTGTCTAATCATTCTTAACTACTTTTGACTAGCAACTTAAAATTTTACAAAATCAGAAATATTTTATTGTGACAATGAACAAAGAAACGAAAAACAAATATTAAATACAAACATAAGTAAATTGTCACAAAAAAGATTAAAACTATGTATATTTTTTTTCCAAATTATAGTCCAAAGAAAATCCTTGTGTAATGATGATGAGTGATGACCCTACTCATATCTTTCCTTTCCCATAATGTTGCTGGGAAATAGTTTCGCACGCTATCTGCGGTATATTTATCAAACAATTTATTACGCGGGCAACCCACGCCTTTAGGTACATTGGTCGGTAATGTGGTTACGGTTATACAATACAGGTTCAATGGGAGTTAATTTGCTTCATTGATCAAACTTGAGAAAAGTTCAAATACGAATGAGTATACATACTTAAGATTGAGTATAATTAATTGTACACGTATAGCTTACTTTTACTGCAATACTATGGCTCGGCAATACTGGAAATGATTGCAGCCCGGCCATCATCAGCCAAGCTAGAAATTTATGAATTTTTTTTTAGAAATTTGTGGCTGGTACACACTCAAAATATTTTGTAAAATTTCCAAGCCAGTATTGCAGAAAAAATAAGGGCTGTCTAGGACCGCCCTAACACAAATATTCCGTACGAATAATGTCTAAATATCAAAGTCAAAATGTCTTTATTTAATTGCGTAAAGTTGTTGAACTGTCATTACAGAGCAAGGCTAATACGTACTAAGTCTAGTAAGGGATTGTGAAGAGAAGAAACATCGGTACCATAAGGTCACCGTACGTAATAAAAACTAGATACGTGTGAACATAATTATTTCTACATAATCTACTCGTAACACACCGTATCTAATATATTTGCTACACGCACACAAGCACACGCACTGGCACAATGAAAAGGAAATTTTTCATGGTAACATTTTCATCAATGCAATGGATTTGTAAACACGACGCCTTCGCAACAATGCTGTTTTACATCGTCGGGGAAACGCGGTGGAATACAATTGTACTTAGAAATCACTGGTGAAACTATAACTATCACCTATTATTTGACAAAATTTTAATAACAAAGTTTTGTATTGCATTTTCGCACTAATTTTATGTTTGGTGTATGGCGATAGGCTCACCCCTTGTCACATTTGGGACTGAATATCGTCCGGAGAAGTGTGGTTGTTATAGTACGTCTCTGCCAGCCCCCTCGGGGGAAAGGCGTGACGATATGTTATGATATGAAAAAGATCATCTATTGAGGTCGAATCAGATTATCCGACTGAATAAAACGTAAGACGTACTGTGTAATTAAAAACAAAATCGGACAACCCTTTTTAATCCTTTTTGGAGTCAAATTCGGCTGTTTTTTTTTGTATGAATGTTACTAATTACTCCGCCAATTATGAATCGATTTTAATGATTCCTTTTTTCTTTGGTAGATCATATGTACTTTAGACGTGGTCCCATTTAAATTTTATCATAATCAGTTTTTAAAATATTAACAAAGTCTAAAAATTGTTTACATGGATGACTGAAAGTCTGGTTTTTTAAGGTTTGCTTTTTAGATTATCAATACCCATGCTTAGTTAGTTATGCCATTAAAAACCGTAGTAAACGAGCTGTGTTTAAAACCTATTAAGTCGACAATCGACGTCAATACCAAAGTTTAATTTGCAATCGATCTGCGTAATTAAAATTTATTTTCAGCATAATAGCCGTGTCTGGCGAACCATTGAAAAAACGAGTACCTGACTGCTATGTAACTTTGTACAGAACATTTAGCAAAACTACGCCAGGTTTAGCCTTGAGACTGCAATGCGTACAATCAAGAACTAAAATCACTTTAACTGTGCTCATCCTTATTAAAACGTACCTAAGAACGAAAAAAACGTAAATCGAAACGTGACGTTGTAAACTTAATCTTTGAACTTCACTCGCATTACTAGTAGATAGGTTAACTATACAGCTATGTCTTTTTTGTTTGCTATTTTTTAATGCGGATAGAACAAAATTTAATTTATAACGTTTTTTTTGTTTCTTGTCTTGATTCTTGTCTTTTATTTTTTATTTAAAATTGTGATTATTATTAATATCAATATTGATTGTATAGTAACGATTGTATGTCAACGTTTTTAGTATTGTACTTACCAAAATGTTAATTGAAATTAACATTTTGGTTTGGTTAATTGATTAATTAATTAAATTATTAAACACAGCGTTATAATCTGAAGTTAGAATGTTATAAATGTCACTCTAATAGTATTGTATTAACTCAAAGTTAGCTCATAACTCTTGGTGGCGAAAGACAATTTATCAGTTTATCCTGTGACGAGCAATTAACTCAGATTTAAAAAGACAACTCGAGTTTCTACAAGTGGTCCTAAGTATGAGTGTACTTGTTATTCAAATACGTATTACAGGAATTTTATTCCTAAAGCACCTTTTACGCATATTTTTATACAAATATGACAAATGAGTAAGAGTATTTTAGAAGAGCTCTCGTGCAACAAGACAATCAAGAGACACGAAAGTTCTACGAGTATTTAACCAATGACTTTCATCGGCGCCTGTATCATCCCGCACTTGACTGCTATTTATTCTGCGCCTCAAGTGCAATAATCTCTATTTCTTCGAAGCTTTAAAAAACACCTTCCACTTTCGCACGTTTTAATGTTGCCAGTTTATTCGCCGACGCACTCCGTCGTAAAATCTCCCCGGTCGGCTCTCGGTTTTCGAACGAAAACGGACTTTGATGGGCGAACATTTTTACTCATGGCTATTTTGAATGTAATAATCGACTGATTTTTTGAACAGCTAGACAAGGCTTTTGGTCATAGCTGCATTGATAAGTCGCGGAATGGCTTATGCCATACTAGCTACGCCCCGCGGTTTCACCCGCGGTTAAAAAGTATGCTAAGTGCTATTCTAGACTATAATCTATCTCTGTACCAAATGTCATCCAGATCCGTTCTGCCGTTCTTACGTGAAAGAGTAACAAACATCCATACATCTTATCCATTCATACAAACTTTCGCGTATATAATATTAGTAGGATCGTCACTAGATCACACACACTAGATACATTCCTTGTTTACTCGCATAATGGAATTAGGTATTACTAGCTGCGCCCCGCGGTTTTACCCGCGGTTAAAAAGTATCTGTGCTATTCTAGACTATGACCTATCTCTGTGCCAAATTTCATCCAGATCTGATCAGCCGTTCATTCACCCATCCATTCTTACAAACTATCGCGTTTATAATATTAGTAGAATAGATTTGTTAATCCTCGATTTATCTTTTGTGAATTGAAAATATGTACGCTACATCTTCACTATCTATTGACGTACAATAGGTACGAAGAAGAGATATATTTTTTTAGGATGCTGAATTCAAAAACTGGTCACGCCACCCATTAAATAGTTTCAAGCCACAAATCCCCGGTTTTCCAATGTGACATTGCATTCAGAAGCGCAGACGCAGCCCACGTCTTTCTTGTTACATTCACGTCTGCCGATTCCGTCACCTCGTACAATTCTAAACTGAGCTATGTGTAGGACGAGAAATTACTCTGCGTGTTCTTGTAAATTTCAGTTTTTATTGGTTAGTGTGTCACTGATGCCACGTCAGAGACACAACTCGCAGTGCTTGTAATACCCTTTTCGTATTTCTTTAAGTTCCTGAAAATAGAGAAATAAAGTAAATAAAAATAGTGAAAGAAAGAAAATTGATGCATTCGAGATGTGGTGCTGACGACGCATGCTTCGAATCCCATGGACCGCGTTCCGCACTAATGTGTCTATTCTCAAAGAACTCGGCATTAAAGACCGTCTTTCCACGATATGCCAACGACGTATCTTCAGCTATTTCGGCCACATTATAAGACGCCCGGACGAGAATTTGGAGAAGCTGATCATCTGCGCAAACGTAGAGGGCAAGAGATCACGCGGTAGATCCACGATGAGATGGTCAGACCAGCTCAAACAAAGTACGAGTAGCTCGTCCAGGTTTGAGGAAGTGGTGCGAATGGCTACAGACCGGAATAAGTGGAGGATACTGACAAATCGCTGGATGAAGCAAAAGGGTGGTCGCGATCTTCAGCCATTAAGGATCGACCAGAGAGAGAGATAAGTTCCTGTCCATCCAAAGGTTAACTGGAAGAAATCGCTTAGGCAATAAGGTCGCCCTTGTACTGCCGAAAAATGTTTTTTTGTTTTTGAGATTTTCATGTAGTTTTTTGGTGTGCAATAAAGTTATATTGTATTGTACTAATCACAATTAGATTAAGGTGATTCTGAAAATCTATTATAACGTTTGAGATAATATTTGGTTACTCTCTCTCCTATGATTTTACACACGAGAGAGACAATGACCAAAATTAATATTTCACGCATCACAATAGGCCCTCTTCATGAATTCTTTACAAAACTGTATTAACACTATAACGTATAACTCGTTTAGTTTTGACTTACCTATATGTAATTATTTAGGTATAAGTAATTATTATTGTGTGTTGTTACACTACAGTTTAAGATTTTTCTGTTCTTTTGTTTTTATTATTTCTGGTGTGAACAATAAAGTGTTTATCTATCTATCTATCTATTATTACTAGTGGCTGTGAGCTGAAGATCTTGCGGCCGACATCTGTCCTCCACAGATAGCATTCCTCAACCGATTTTCGTGGAATTTTGTTCCTGCTCTAGAGCAGGAGCAGGTTCTTAATCAAAAGTTAAAGAGAATCGGTTAAGAAATGCGACCTATATACGAAGACAGAGATCTAGACAGAATTCGGACAGAAATCCGGATATACTAAATTGTTTTTGTCGAAGCTAAAGCAGAGACACTTCGCTCGCTAACGCTCCCTCGGTCGATTAATTTGACAATTCAATTTAAGATTGATGCAAACTATGGTTGTACGTACTTGTGACAAATAGCAATCGTACTAATCGTTTTGATACAAATAAAATATTCAGGTCAGTGAGCATTAGTAAAAAGCGATGATAGCCTAGTTGGAGAGGGTCCGCGCCTCTCAAAACAGAGGGAGCGGGTTCGAACCCAGCCGACGGCACGCGCCAATTTGTACATATGTGCGTATTGTATGTCAATGCTACATGACTGGAGCCCGGTGTATGGCGAAAAGCTCGCCCCCTGTCACATTTGGGACTGAATATCGTCCGGCAAAGTGTGGGTGTTGTATAACACCTCTGCCGGCCTCCTCGGGGGAAAGGCGTGACGATATGTTATGTTAGTAAGTATTTATTTTCCTATCAATCAAACTATCACACTTCACACTAACACTATAAAGGCGAAAGTTTGTGAGTGTGTGTGTTAGTGTGTAAGTGTGTATATTTGTTAGTTCTTCAAGCTCAAATGGCTGGACCAATTTAAATGAAATTTGGTGTGAAGGTAGCTCACACCCTTCTTATTTTTGGATTAACACATATGCTTCTTTTTATCCCTTAAAATGTAATTATACACCAGTAATGTATACTTTTATTCGTTTTAAAACATTTTAAAATATATTTTTTTGTAGATGATGACTAGAACAGCATCATATTATTGGGTATGACCGTATACTCGTAGTACCTAATGTAAAGTACCTACATAAAGTACATCTTTGCATGTGACACACATAAAGTATTGTGACAGCAAATTACGTAAAGGTAGACCAATTCGTGGGCAAGTCATTAACGCGTGGACGAGTCTCATTAAAGGCATGAATACTGAATGCAGGCGTGTGGGTAGCGTGTTTACATGTACTGAATATAACTCAGTACTCACTAAACCAGTAGGAACAGAATTGAAAATAACATCGAAATAAGAACATAATCCAAAAAATTTAATATAATATAATAGTAGTAAACCGTAAGTGTACTGTGGCAACGATGAAAAACTATAAACAAGTGACAAAATTAAAAGAAAAACAAAAACCCGGCTGCAAAATGTTGTACCTTATGTCACTTCTATTATCAAGACGATTCAAATGACACCTCAAATGTCGAAATCCAGCAAGCTGTTTAGGCTGTAGGGCATGCCAAAAAAACCTCATTTATACATACCCACATACATACTCGTACCTACATACAATAGAAAATATCGTCACGCCTTTTCCTCGAGGGGGCTGGCAGAGGTGTAATACAACACCCACAATTCGTCGGACTATATTCAGTCCCAAATGTGATAGGGGGCGAGCCTATCGCCATACACCGGGCTCCAGTCATGTAGCAGATGACATTAATTACGAACATATGTTCACACAATGAACAAATTGGTGCGTGCCATCGGCTGGGTTCGAACCCGCTCCCTCTGGCTTGAGAAGCGGTCCTTCTCCAACTAGGCTATCGTCGCTCCATACGCCATACATCGCACAAACACTAGAAAAACATAATTATCCCTCCTTGCGCATTCGGATAAAATTGACCTAATTCTAGTAAGTATTATAAGTTATCTTGACAAGCCATTCAAATTTTAAAGCAATAAATCAAGCACAACATTTTTCAACAAGTAATTTTACACATTTTCATTTCCTGGCGCGTCTTTCACACCAAACACGGAACTTGCGTCTATTATTAAGAAAATGACACATCCTGACGTAACACTGGTAACAAACGCCGTATCGTAAACCAAAGACAACACGGCACACACTGTGACAACACAAACATGCATGTCCAAACAAAAACGGCTATTCCAAACAATCTCGCGTTCCACTCGTGCGTTCGAAACCTGAGATTTCACTGAATGATACGAGTACGCAGCTTGACTTTACTTTCCACAAATTTTTACATTACACTGAAAATGTCGTTGAAATTCTGACCTTGAAAATCAGACGTTTTCAATGTCTTGTGATACGAGTATGTAGCTTCAGCCTTTTACAACAATTCAGGGTCAATACTATTGTACCATATTTTAAACTGAACTAAAGACAGCTCTAAAATTGTAGCGATCGTATTCACACTTACTAAAATGAAGATAATTTTAATCTTGTCAGATTTGTACTACATTTTTAAAGCTATATCGTCCTTGTGGTACGCCACTAAAAAGGTGATTTGATTTATGTGCGCGCAATGCACATTTACAAAAGTATAAAATGAAAGTTTAAGATCTAGAATTTATTTATGGTTGCTCCCCAAGGTTGACTGATGGAAGTGCGGCCTATTGGACTTCTGCCAGCTTAGGAAAAGAGAATTCGAAAATCGTACTAGTTAATTGTTATCTACACGTGGTTGGGTGACGACTGACCCGTCCTATAATCACCCCTTAACCCAGTTACCTAATTTACGTATCGCGGCAATTCGACAAGCTAATTTTCCGATTAGTTATCTATGTGACTAAGCTTGTGGTATGCTTATTAGAGGTACAGGAGCGAAGTAACCGTGGCCAGGGCGAGGACGGAATATGAACGTGGCGTAGCGTGGCGTGCACTGAGAGGACCATGACGTGCGTCTGACAGAAGCGTGGCGTGCATGTTGCATTGTAGGAGAGATGACACTGCGGGCGGGTCGGGATCGCAATGTTTCATAAATTAACAATACAACTGGCGATCCACGCTCACGCCCTGCCCACGTCTATATACCCGTGCCATAAGTTCGTTTTACGATTCGACGGTAAATAGTGTTGTGGCAGATAATTTATTCTTGACCGCAATCACTGACTTTATCAGCCAAATCCTCCTTATCAAATGTAGGCTTTAGAAATTCCTTCGGCAAATCAAGCTCTACTACTCTTCTTTTTCTCCACAAGTACTTAGTTATTTTTGTTCCGTTATTTTTCACTTTGTTCATACAACTTGAGTCAAGATAGAACTACATCAACCATCAATAGAGCAAAACCACTAAAAGGCACATTAATATTCACGACAAAAGATTTATACGGGTCCATTAAAATGGACAATCTTTAATGTACCATATCTAAAGCATGACAGTTAGGTCACAGATTACGAAACAGTTGGTATTCTAGCTCAGATCATTGGCCGACTGCTCTTGGTAGAGGTCGCTTAGTTTGAAATTTAAATTATCTAGATTTAAATTTCGACTTTTTAAAGCGGATATTTTATCCTTCTCCACGCCGGATGTATAACAGTTAAAAGGAAAATAACAGAATTTTAAAGTACTTTAATTTATGCGAAATATCGATAGCGGGTTTTTTTTTTGCTAAATCGGGGTTATCTACACAATAAAATTTAGGGACACACTCATTCTTAAAAAATTCAGAGCAAGTGATTTTTATACACGAGTCCAATAGGTTTATTTTTCCTGAAACATTATTAGAAGTGTAGTAATAGTACTACACTTAATACCTATGTTTAAACATTTTAGAAAATGAGGGAAAATAAATAATTGCAAAAAATAATTTTCGATTAATTGCAAGTGTATTAACTGCACTAGTACTAATGAACTAACCCCTTTATCAATAAACGTTGTATTGCCTTAAAAAAAGTTCTTCAGTGTTTTGTCTTTTTCAATCAAGTTCAAAAATTTACAAGAAAGAAAAAGACAAAACACTGTCAAACTATTCCGAGGCCATACAACGTTTATTGCCAAGGAATAATATGATAACTAAAACTTCTAGCAGCATTTTATTTGCAAAAAAAAAAAAACTTGTTATTTAGTCAAGCAGCATTATCCTTTCCCGCTGAATTTCAAGACTATTATGTGCGTCATACATCTTTTTTGCAAGCCAAAGTGCTGTTTCCAAAACAACAGCAATTTCTGTGATCGCGGTGTGAACAGTCGATTTATCTTTTACGACTGTTCGTGAAAGAAAAATGTTTTGTTGGCGCCTTTTGGTCTGATATTTTGATCCGCTGCCCAGGAATATGTTTACGCGTGCAGGTATAGAAATAGCTTGGTTTGTCAGATATGACCCCAGTTCTCATTCAAACTTACAATTACTGGTGCAACAGCCGATTGCGAGGCTACTATCGTTAAAGAAATGACATTTGAATTGCATCCTAATCCTAATTATTCATAGATGCGAAAGTTGTTACTTCTTCACGCTCAAATGGCGTAGGTTTACGGATTTGAAATTTAGTATGGAGGTAGCTGATAGATATACATACCAAGTATTAACACATAGGCCACTTTTTAATTAAATTCGGTATGGAGGTAACTTATAGTTATACATACATACCCAGTATTAACACATAGGCTAAATTTTAATGAAATTTGGTATGGAGGTAGCTTATAGTTATACATAGGTACCCAGTATTAACACATAGGCTACATTTTAATGAAATTTGGTATGGAGGTAGCTTATAGTTATACATACCCAGTATTAACACATACCTAGGCTACTTTTTAACAGTGGATATCATCGCGAGACGCTAGTAAATTCTTAAGCTACATTTTGCCATCAAATTTTTAAGGAGAGACACAGCAGAGGATGAAACATGTTGTTGATAATGAATTTATTGAATAATGAATTAAGTATATTTCTAATCATATCAAAAAAGGTAGGGGCAATAATTTAAATCAGTTTTAAAAGTAGGTAAGCAAATTTCGCCTTGAAAAAAAAAAAGAGATATTAAGATGTTTTTAAAAGTACTAATTTTACTAAATGCTAAAAATCTACCATTAACTTTAAGCTAGATATCTTTTAGTTTAATTACTGAAGGTGTAAAAGCAAACGAAATTATATTAACTTACCTACCATTACAATAGTTAGGCGACATCATGTCTCGAGCCTACTCTTTGGCACGCAGCCAATCTCTAACTAATGTCACTTTCTAATTATTTAATAAAAATATATTTAGACGAGTAATTGTACACGTTAGTATTCTAGATAAAACCCGGGCAATTACTATTTTAAAAATAACCTAGTTGTACATTGAGGCGTTTTTTGAGGATTGGTACAAAACAGCTGAGCGGTTTTTTTTAACATTTTTTTTTTAATCGATTTTGGGACCGATTCGGTCCCATCCGATCCAATGGGATTTTGTATGGGATATGGGATGGGACCAATCTGTAACTATATTAAAAAAACCGAATTGAGAACTTCAATTTTTTAAAGTCGATTAAAAAGGTGAATGGAAGTTTCTTTTTAGAATTAGCGTGCTGTACACTGGTATAGAGTAAACGGTGACTACTAGCTACTACAACACAGCTAGCTAGCTAGTTAGGCTTTGCTACCAGTTTCAAGCTTCCACTCTTTACTAATTTCAAGTACTCTACCAGTTTCAGTAGATTATCAGTAAACTTATACTAGTTTTACTACTTATACAAATTTTAGTACTCTACTCTACTAATGCTGCCTAGTCTACATTGGTATAGTCAGTAGGGTATCTATCTTACTGACTACGCTGTGGTATCACGATATAGTATTGTAGTACTCTACCGCGATACTATGATGTAAAGTGGTGATACTATGCCGTATACATATAGTCGAACCGTGTACAGCGCGCGCTGAACTGTTATAGCTTACCTGTGAATACGAGTATATTTTTACCCGACTGCGAAAGAAGGAGGGTTATGTTTCTCGAGTGTGTGTATGTATGTAAGAGGTTTCTTTGGCACGCCCTACAGCCTAAACAGCTTGATGAATTTCGACATGAGAGGTGTCATTCGAATCGTCTTGATAGTGGAAGTGACATAGAGTAAATTTTTTTGCAGCTGGGTTTTTTATTTTTCTTTTAATAATATTATTTGTTAATTAATCACCAGTGATTCTGCGAATATTGTAATCAAATAAATACCATTAACTATACCCAAAAATCACGATGGAACTCTGAGCTATTCCTATAGATTACTGGTTACGAACATGGGAAATAATAACCCATTAATTTTGAGAATAATAACTAGATACCTACATAAAATTACGTCTTGTGATTATAATTTTATGGGCCATTTTATGTTTTTGCCAAGCATTTAGCAATTATAGTAATTGTTCAAAACTCGTATGGTACTTGCTAGCTCTGCGTTTCTTGAAGATGTACGAGGTCAACTCATGTAACTAAATTCAAATAGGTATATTATAGTTTATTGTAAGTAGTTATAATATAATATTTTTTGACTAGAAGCTGCTTGGTCTTGACATCACAATAGAAATACATAAAATAAGTACATATGTAATAAGTTTTTAGTACACCATAGTAAAAAATAACAGCATAATAATCTAATTTTTGATTAGTTGGTTTGTAAAATATGTGGGTAGTACTAATTTCATCGATATAAGAAAAATGCATTTATATTCATGATCAATTTTCCTACCCGGTTTTTTTATTGTCAAAAACCGTTCAGCCATGTCAGAGGCTTTCTGGCGGCCTAAAAAACTATGACTGTGACCAGGGCTAGCCACTCGGCCTAATATACGAACTTTTTTCATTATAGCTGTGTCCTACGATGTTAGTCGCGGTTAAAAAGTCTATCGGCTATTCCAGACTATAATCTATCTGTGCCAAATTTCATCCAAATCTATTCAGCCATTCTAGCATGATTGAAAAACAAACATCCATCCATCCAAACTTTCCAACCCTATCTTATAAATACGAAAGTAAGTTTGTTGGTTTGTTTTTTACACTTTCATGTCTTAACTACTCAATAAAAACTCAATGATAATTATTTATGAAATTTGGCATACACGTTGTCAGGAGTACGGAAAAGTACATAGGGTACTTAACTGGTAGACTTTCCCAACTTTGACCTGTTCAACACATCCTTGAAGTCAATTAGACACAATATAGCTAAAAACTGGTTTTGTGTGTCTCCCTGACTGTCTTATATTTTTAGTGTAATATTAATAACGTATCTCTACTTTCATGAGCATAACAAAAAAAATTTTTTCAGTAAGCGAAAACAGATAAATGGTGTCTAATTATATTATTTAATTTATTAGTAATCTTGGTACATAACACTGTATGTTTTCTGAATAAAATAAGATAATATCGGTTACTGTGGGGCCGCGCGTGAAACTGCAGGGCGCAGCTAATCCTACTAATATTATAAACGCGAAAGTTTGTAAGAATGGATGGATGGATGTTTGTTACTTTTTCACGCCAGAACGGCTGAACAGATCTGGATGAAATTTGGCACAGAGATAGATTTTAGTCTAGAATAGCACATAGGGTACTTTTTAACCGCGGGTGAAACCGCGGGGCGCAACTAGTTAATAATATTAGCTCGAATAAGATTTACTCTTTGATGGGGTTCAATACTCATTTTTGACTCAGAATGATTTGTAAGTACTAAATAGGTTACCTTCAGTGTTCCTTTATGCTCCACTGGTTGTACATGATACAAATCCCTGACCTCTTTTACTGGAGCAAAGAATAGCTTGACCATGACAATTATCCTTGTTGAGGTTGACTAACATTACGGAGAAAATTTCATTTGCAAAATATACATCACTATTTTAAGAAAATTGCAGGAATTCGCTGCTTCGAACAAGAATATACACGTTAAGATTAGTCATGTGTACAAATATTAACATATTAGCTAACTTGTGAAACTGTGTGTTAACGAACATACATACACTAGAAAAACAATAAAAATAATAATCGGGACAATTGTACACACGGTCGTCTGACCCTAAACTAAGCAAAGCTTGGTAACATAACATAACCCTCCTTAGTAACATAACATAACCCTCCTTGAAAAAGAAGGGTAGGATGCTTGGGCATCGTGTACGATATGACAAGTTAACGAGATCCATCTATTCTGGATCAAAACCTTTTAAAATTTCAAAACCGACTTCCCGTCATCCGAATTCGATTTTGTAAACAACTTTTAGATTTTTGTTGATTTTTACAACAGCTCGATTGATTTCGATAAAATTTAAATGGAAAGTAGAAACAAAAAGAATTTTTATAAACTGGTGCAGGCGTCTTCGAGTCATCAGTAAAAACTGAACATACAAAAAAAATATTCAAACGAAACGAGAACCTTCTCCTTTTTTGAACTCGGTTAATAAAAGAGATGACAGATGACATAAAATAACATGTTAAACAAGAAAAAAAAAACACTAGCAGTAGATCACGAAGCACGAAAATTACACCACCGGCAAGAGTGACGCTTTTTAACACTGCAGGCTTAGCATGCACGTTGCAACAAAATCTTGTCGACTCTTTTTATCAAGACAGATGTATATTTACACGTAGCTGTTACGTTCTCACACGACAAAAATGCTGAGGCAATTTTGTCGTGCAGGCGCGCATGCTAGCCTGCGTGTAATGACTTAGAGAAATAACAAAACGGTACGTCATTCGAGAAACAAATTTGACAATAGGATTACTAAGTGTCATCTGCGATTGTGTATGAGTAAGCAAAAATACGAGAAAAAAAATTGTCTATTTATAATCAAGGCTATACTTGATACGAGTATCTATAGTTTGGGTTTCACACAGTCCACAGGCTTTTAGGCAGCTAATTTCATTCAGTCCCATAACATCCGTCTTTAGTTTTTTCTTTCTAATATATTTCCTCTCTCTCACTCACTATTATAGTGTCAGGTAGGGTACCAGGATTATTTTTCTCCGGGCTTTTCTTAACAATAACTATCACCTCCACTGTTGATGGCAAAATTGTCCCAAAACCATAAGGGGCTAAAGACACTAATAAAAAAAATGTTTTGTAAATTTTCCCGCTTAAATTTTTTTTTTTTGTTTTTTTGGCTTATTAAATGAGTAACTAACTACCGTCGTTACCGTTTTAAAAAATGTATTATGAAGGTTTTTTTCCCATTTTTAGATCTGCGATCGACTAAGTCCTAATCAGCTGTTTTGCCTTTTTATTTTACTCTTCCAACTGATGTATCTTTTTTTAGTCTGGGTGTGTACTAGATCTCTGGCCAGTAGGTTTGTGGGATTTTGCATTCTTTCCTTGTATTGTTTTTCCTTTTTTAAGTCTGCGATCGACTAAGTCATAGTCAATTGTTTTGGATCTATAAATAATCTCCCTCAATATTCACGTTAAGGTGTCTGGCTTCTAGGCTTCTAGCATATCTGGTCACTTACCATGTTTCTTAGTCTTGTAGTTTCCTTGTTGGTGTGTGATCTCTGGCGAGTTAGTTTGTGTGATTTTGCAATCTTTCCTTGTTTTTAGCACAGTATTTGTTTACGTCCTCTTGACTGCACTTCCAAGTATTCGTGTATCTCTACTTTTCTAGCAAACCATGATGAATTTTAGACTGTCCTCAATGGTCTAACTAAAGTATTTATACAGGGCTATCGGCTCATGGTGTACTACGCCGATACGGGGGCATCGCAGAAAAAAATAGCTGTTCAATACATTTTGTACATACAGCGATCGATGAATATTTTGTAACATCTGTTTTTTTTTTCTCGATTTCAGGGTTGGCTCTGTAGTAAAAGTTGGTCATAGTGGTGAGTACGAGTACAATGACCCACTTCCGGCTTAGTACACCCTTTCCTGATAAGCCTGTATATCGATAACATCTACTTTTGAATACTAAAACTATTTCTATATTTGTAAAACACTTTAAACAATAAAACTTGATTACAAAGCATAGTTAATATCAATCCGTATCATTCTTTCAATTTCTTTGTTATCATTAGCAAAACATTCACTGTTTCAATAAGAATATTTTATCTGAATGCCACATTTGAGCCTTCCTCACTAATTGTTTCTCTTTATTTTGTTGTATTTGGATTTTTATCAGAAAGGATTTTTAGAGCTAAGTTTATCAGAAGGAATTTCATAGTTATGCTAATTATTTTGGACTAGCGTTGTGGACACTTGACGCATGGATTTACGAGTTTCAATATTCTTCTTTTCACTATCTCGCGGGTAAAACCGCAGGCGCAACTAGTATATTATAAATTTAAAAGTTTGTGTGTTTGTTACTTGTTCACGCTCAAACAGATGGATAAATTTTAATGAAATTTTACATTTTACTAGGGATAGCTTACACCCTGGATAATCGAAATTTAGTGTAAATAAGAAGTTTGTTACCAAAAATGAGTTTATTTTGTTCTTACGGGCATTTATGTGTAACGTTTTACTGTAGTATATGATCCTAAAAATAATGTCTAGCATTCCAGGAGACATACGCTTATTTTAACCGCTGGCAAGACTGCGGGCGCAACTAGTTAATTATATTCCAGGTTTAGTGTTTATCAATTAATTTGATAAAATAATTTGACAAAATGTGAAGAAGTGACGTGACATCTTCATAAATGTCAACAGTGTGATAAGCGTAGAGGTGACGTCAGTTCTCTATATTTATTTCTGACGCTAACTGTACCTACCAAGAATTTGGATCGGAACAAGGTTTTATCGTGAGAGATTAAACAAATTTACCGATTTTCGAAACCTTGTTCCGGACTAGGTATCACTGATTTCGTATCATTTCAAATACTTTTGAATTAATAATCCAACTTATATTTTGAAAGCAAAAATTGTGTGTGTGCGTGTGTTTGTTATTTATTTACACTTGTGAACGGTTTTTAATGAAATTTGTTATGGAGGTAGCTTTTTTAACCTGGAACAATTAATACGAAACGTTTTATCACGAGGAAAGTTTTTGGATACTATTTATAGTTGCTATGTTTTTTATAACGCAAACGAAGTCGCGGGTAAAATATAGTAAGTTATAAATATCATTGTAAGTTAGAGTTGAAAAGGAAAAATACTTAGGTAAGGCTTAACGTTTTACTTATGGCGCGAAATTTAAATTTTAAATAGATTTTTTGTTTTTGGAGCTAGACTTGGAAACTATTGTACCTACATGGAATTTGTGTTTGTCTTAGACTATTTTCTGACTGATATATTTTAAAAATATGTAGGTACTTGATAACCCTAGTATGCTTAAATCATCAGTTTATGGGTTAATAATGTTAATATGCTTATTTTATCATCTGGCGCATTACTGTTCAATATCTCAAAAAAATATCGTAAATTATCTACGATGGCCGCAAATTCATGTTTTACTTATTTAGTCACCCGGACTAGCCCCAAAAACAAAAACTATTTGAAAATTAAATTTCGCGCCATGAGTGAAACGAATCACATTAATGACGTGAGTAGAATAGCAACACTGGACAGGTATTAACTCTAATTGCGTTTTTACGTATCATAAAACAAGTTTTTAATATTACATACAAACGATATCAAGTCGTAGAGTTCGATGACGTGAGCTATCTTGATGAATGGGAATGACGTTAGACTTAATTTGTTACGTGTTAGAAAATAACCTCAATTTAGTGTAAAAAAAAGTTTGTTACCAAAGTTGAGTTCATTTTGTTCTTACGAGCATTTATGGGTAACTTATATGATCCAAAAAAACAAAGTCTAGCATTCTAGGAGTTGACAACTTGACACCCAACGCTTCACTCGTCATTGTCTCTCTTGAACTTGTTGTAAATGACTTGGGTATTTCCATAGTTTAAGGATGTAAAAAACAAATAGAACTGTGAATATTCCGCTCTTGCATCGGTTGACGTGAGTGAGTGTCACAAACGTGACCTTTTTTTGTCTCGGAACGGACCTGGCGGAGTAAAAATTATTATACTCCATAGTTTCGTAAAAAAAAAAAAAAACACACACATCAATGATGTCAATTCAGTTGCACTATTCTCCACATTCATCTAAATAACTAATTTGACAGGTCTAAATTTATCTTTATCTTTTTCCAGCCAATGTATGTTCCATAATATTCTGAAAAACTTAATAGATACGATTAAAAATATAATTATGTATTATAAATATAGAATTGTGTTATCATCACGTTGAAGTTTATCGTTAGCCAATTGAACTCTGACAACCTCGTTAAACCGATAAATTTTAATATTGTCTCTTAACTTAATTATTATGATACTCAACTATAAAAATCATAGCAGCATTAATTGCTATTAAAACCATTCATAAATAAATGTATTACATAATTAATATTTTTATTCATATGGCTAGTGTTCGACGCTACTGGGAGGCGGCACAGCAAACAAAATTTCCTTTTTATAAAAGTGCACCGTGTATCTCAAAGCGACGGCCATATTCTAGGGTTTCATGGTACTCGTGACTCGTACGTTGACTCGTACTATGACCAACTTTAATTATGACCAACCCTGAAATCATCTGAGAAATTAGAAACAGCTGTTCTATAAATTTTTTCGAAGATCAACTTTTTGTACGGAACAGCTGATTTTTTTTTCGCTATATCTAGGTTTGTCCCATTGGTTGGTGGACAGCTTTGCGCACCAACAACTCTATCCTCAAAGAGCTTCAAATAAAAGATAGACTATCGTCGATTGTGCAGATGCGAATACTGAAGTTCTTTGGGCATATCTCCAGAAGCGTGAACACGATTGAAAGGCTGGTAGTACAGGGCCTAGTATAAGGCATCCTTCAGAACCCGTTATTAAGCCCCGACGCAAAAACGAAGGAGTGTTATAAGTTTGAGGTGTTTGTGTGTGTGCGGTTAAAAAATGTAGGATATTTTTTAGGTAAATAAGTAAGTTTGTTTTCATTATTTTTTTTCGTTATAAATAAAAACTGAAAACAAAACTTACTACTTACTACGTAGTTCCTCATAAGAATTACCATGCTTAAGATTTACTTTTTAAATTCCGTTTCCACGCTTCTCAGTTTCGTAAACGTACGCTGTAGTAGCCATCTCTACGCATAAAGGAAGTTTCAGTTTACACTAGTTTGCTCGTTTCCTCGCGCGTGCTAAAGAACCATTTCCTAGAGTCTACTGACCCAAAAAGATGTTATGAGCATCGACAAAAACTCAATTCGCTTTTTCAGCATAAAGTTTGCCCGACGCTTGACATACATTTTTACTCGCAAACTTGTCTAGATTCGCAAAAACTTCACTCGGATTTTTTGCTACTTAACGGCACAGACGAGTATCAATAGATCGTCAAAATACTCGAAAACTTGTTGAGATTTGCAAAAACGAATCACTTGTTAGACTTTTTGAGGGATATACGAGTATGAATAGATCGTCGAGTTTTTATATGAATTCCGAGTAAAAATTTGATGTCAACAGTCACTACTCTACCGTTATCTTACTAGATAAGATTCTGTTAAGCACTATGCCGTCATTCGAATGGTTTGCATATCCGGCTGGATGGGAACGATAAAAATGCCCTGCAAAGGAAACTGCTTTTTTTGATGATTCATTTGGTGGTCAATGCTCGTCAACTGCTATCTGTTTTGTGAAACGTACAAAAGCTACGTTGTCACATGCACCGGACCGGAAGGGCATTATTTAATAGTTATCTACACTAGTTTAGTTAATTATTGTTATGTTTAAGTCGGACACATTATTGAATTTCTGCTAATCCAGCGTCACGGCTTGTGCATGTTTAACTACTTATCTATGATAACAGATTGTTGATATCTTGTAGTTTATTACGTTCGGTTTAGCTTATTCTAATTCTGTGATCCCTTATAAATGACCATACCTATTTTAACGACACCAAAATCTGATAAAAAACATACTAAGTTCAAAAATATTATCGATTCATCGATAATATTTTTTTAGATCCAGATTATACGACTCACTGAAAAAAAAGTTACTTAATAAAATTTGATTTCATCAAATTTTATTAAGTTACGGTAAACGGTAATACAGTAAACGGTATAAAGTATGGTTTAAAGGAAAACAAGTTCCAATAAAGATGGGTAGGTATAAAGCTGAAATAATAAATACGTAATTACTGAAATTAATATGAATTATTTGGATTAAGTTAATTTATCTAACAGGGTCAAGTTGGCTATTCTATCAAACAAGCAATATATCTGTAGAAATAGAAAATAATAAATCAAACGTTTTATGTTAACATAACAGGGGTGATAGTAACGTTTAGATATTACCTACTTAGAAATAAATTACGCGTATTCCCGACATGACATAAAAGGTGTAGTTATAGCTTAGTAAATATGTACATATATGAGTCGTACTCGTATATAATACATGACACGAAAACCGGTTATGTCTAAATGCTAACGAGAATATACTTGCAAATTATGATATTTCCTTAGATCACACAAATTGATTGCTTTTTAAATTTAATGGTTATAAAACTTAACTTACCGTTAATAAAACCTCATCAGATGAATTGAGACATCCCAACTCTTGCACTTCTGTAACAACAAAACAAAAAAAAAGTTAATAAAGAAGGAACTAGGTACACTCAGAACCGAAAGTACATATATCGTTGAGAACAACTGTAGAATGAAAATAAAAAAACTGCTTCAAAGAAGCCGAATCGGCATGTTCATTCAATATTTCCAAAGCCCAAACAGCTGTTGTGAGACCCGAAGCCGACTATTATTAAAGGGCAGGTAAAATGTCATGCGATCTTTCTTTCAATTTAGGGGGCAACGGTCTTCTGAATCAAATAAGCGAAAAATTACTGCAGGCGCGTTCAAAAGTACGAATTCAATACTAAGCATCTTGCAAACGTACATAGCTGAATTTGCAATTTGCATTACTTCTTGCAAAAATACCTACCTAATTTGCAAATTTATAATGTAAATAAGAGTTTGTCGTAGTAATCAAAATTTGATGAACATAGGTATAACTTGCAATCGCAGTTCTACACAGGTCAAAGCCTTGGTCCTGCTATCAGGTCGTCATAAAGATTGCATAAATAGGCCTTTATTTGTTTCCAGAACACAACTGCGGTACGGAGTGTCACAAGAAGCGCTAATGTGTACATTTTTTTTTCAATGAGATAACATTTTTCTAATACATATTTTGGATGTAGATAACAAATAAAGCAATAGAAATCTGTTTTAAAATATAGCCCATGTTCAAAAAGATAGGCTAAATCATTTTTTTAAATTAACATTGATTATTCCTGGGGGGCTATTCCTACGCGTGAAATGAGATGAGATTATATCTTGGTCACTCTCACACCTATAACGTTTCAAACGAGAGCAACAAGGGCAAAAAAGATGAATTGAAAATCTCAAATCTCCGAATAGGGCCTCTGGTGAAGTTTAGTCACTTGACTCATAAGCGGACTTTGGCAGTCTCTTAATTTTGAAGTCCTAATATAATGTATGATGCATGTTATAATGATGCAAGTCAGATTAAAATTGCAGAATTTCTCAAAAATTAAATCACTAGTCAACATTGAAATGTAGATACTAAGAACCAACAGACGTACACAAATACGGCAAATCTACGTCATAGTCACATCACTTTTTAATGCGGCAAGGTTATGTCTGCAGCAAGTAGGTAATATTGCATATTTAATGATAAGAGATTTGACTTTGATTTGACTCGACCAACAGCTGATATCACAACATTAAGTATCTACATTGTATTCTGGTACGTAATCGTTACCGGTTGCAATTTGCTTATTTAGTTTTGTGTTTTAATTCAAATCTTAATCAATTAAACTGATATTGAATATGAAATGAAATGAAAGTTTTATTGGTGGCAACAAACGTCACATATCAATAAATTAACAAATGAAGCTCCTTTAATGTTTAAATCAGTGTTGAGAAGCATTACTATCCAAACTAGGAATTAACCTGTGTAAAATATATCTTAAAATTATAAGAGAAATATGTTTTTTTCGGAATTATAATTATTCAATTATACTCGCTAAATAACTTACTGGGTTTAAAAATAAACTTATTTATAAGTTTTGAGCTTCTATACAAAAGTACAACCACAGTTATTTGCTTTGGACAATCAACGACCGCTATTTCAACCTTATCTTAGTAAATTGTTGTTAAATTATAAAATAATAACTTACTAGAAAACAACCTGACACGTCTGACATCATACTTACACGTATAGCCAAGGCCTGAGCTAAATAAGTAGTTATATGATAATAAAATAATACTCCGTGCAAGAACAATCACTATATGTATAAGTATAAACGAAGGGCCATAAAGCTCAATAAAAATATTGCACAGTGTGTTACCAACTCAGATAGTAGTTAAAATAACGGTGAACAAACCGCTGCAAATACCGTACGAGATTAAAACTAAAAGTAGCTTTGGTTGCAATGGCTTTATTACCAAATTAAAACATCCATCACCTTCATTTTACGCGATACATAATATTGTAAAAAAAATACAATTTGTTGGAGCAAATGACGAACTATTTAAAATTATTGAAGTGGACTCATATCGCCTTGTATCCTAAATACATACATATTTACGAGGCGTAAGCTACCTCCTAAAAGCTAAAGGATAATAAAAAAAACCTAGAATTATAATGTACTGAGATAGTTTTAGATTAAATATATCAAACAGTTAACAAAATCGAATTAGGCATTAAAGTTGCGTAAATAAAAAAAAATTTAGAAAGGGCTTGAAATAGTTTTTTTTAAGAGTACACTTTTCGATTGAATAAATAAATAAATAATTTCGGGACACTTTCACATACGGTCGCCTGACCCCAAACAAAGCAAAGCTTGTACTATGGCTGCCAGAGACTGATATAGTCGTACCATGCTTAGATATTTTTAAATACATATTAACACCCAGACATAGAACAAACACACTTGTTATCGCATAAATGTTTGCCCTAGGTGGGAATCGAACCCACGCCCTCAAGCTCAGAAGGCAGGTTCACTACCATCTGAGCTACCGAGGCAGTCAACGAGAATGTTTATTTGATATTTATTTTCAATACATTGGTATTTGATCAAGCTCTAGACGACTTAATTAATCATTTTGATAACAATGCTTCTAGAACATCTGCGTCCTAATTTCCTAGATTTTATTATTCACGTACAGTATAATATATGTACATTACTACTCATGTTTAGTACAAAATACTTTCAAGTGATTCTAAAGTGTCTACACAGCCTTGGTCTCAGATTCGTGGTAACACCGAAATGACGAAAATGGCATCATCCGTTTCGTGACCACTAATATATCCCGTTTCATATTACCGTTATAATGCAAGGCTGTAACTAATTGGTTAACTAGCGTCTTCTGTAGTATATAAAGATGCAAAAATTTTTTTTTTTTTTCACTTTATTTGTTGTGTGATATAATAAAAAGAATTAAACATTCCTGAAATATAAAGTTCAGAAGTGGTTGGAAATGTCAATGGCAAGTGTGTCAAGGATAGTGTTGAATTGTCGACCTGACTCATAAATACATATACCTAATAAACAGTCCTTTTCTGTAAAATAAAAAAAGACAATACCGTCTCACTTTCAACGTTCATTGTCGCCTACCAAGCAATTTATTGTCAGCATATAAATTAACATGGAACTGATTAAATTATTTAATCACAATAAATAAAAGAATGATATAATTTATGCCTAACACAGTTCAACTGAATGATTAATTGAACTGGTCAATAATTTGCACGGAGCTGAAGAGAAAGTCACGTTTGCAAATAATGGAACCGTGGGTGTTATTTGAAAAACGGATCATACAGATGTCAATCAGACTTGACTATATTAATGCACACATAAAATGAATTACCTATCTAAGATTTGTCCGAAGACAATAATTGGTATTAATATATCTAAATGGTATTGTTCAAAATGTAAAATATAATTATAATGTTATTATGTAGTAACTTTTCATAAACACTTTAAATTGCGAAAATGTCCATCAGAGTGCGTAGTGTGAGTTTTTCTTACTTTTCGATCGCGTAAAAGTAACTCCAATTTGTATGAAAATTAAAAAGCGCCACCTAGTGGGAGTAATGAGAAACCGCAATCGTGAGTGCGAGTTTTTTGTTTACTGCCAACTTTGACATGAAATACATATTTACTTTTTCACGGTGAATTTACGCGAATCGAGTGACAAGCTCGATTGGCACTCACACTCGCTCGTTTTCGATTGTCGATCCGTGTGACGTAAACTCGTTTACGCTGTAGTAAAGTTATTCGATTTACTTTGAGCAACTCACACTAAGCACTCAGAATCGGATGTGCTTTTTACGCCAAGACTATAAAGGGGGTAGGCAATAAACATCATAAATAAAATATTACGGTTGTTAACAATAATCGGCTATAAAATATAAAAGAAATAAATATACAATAAAACGGCAACACTCTAAATTATAATTATTAAGTCATCACTAAATAATTGACAACATTAACGCCATTAAAGAAAGCATTCACCTAGAAAACAACAATAATGGAATTCATACAGCAAAAGTAATTGCAATGAAGATAGTAAAAACGGACGTCGCAGATAACACGTTACACCGCGCGAGTGTTACACAAAAACTTGTTATTCCAGAAGATTACTTATTAGTATTACTCATTTGCGAGGGTTGTTGATTTACAAAATCAGTCTCATTTGCGGTTGGTTGTAGTAACGCATTGGAGCGTAAATTGCCTGCACATACCGGACTATAATCTCATTTGACTTATTAGCGTGCAACTTAGCTGCAGTTTCGTGGGAACTCTCCTAAGTAACATCATCTGTTGGAAGCGAAGCGTCTATTTTGAAACGGTCCATTAAATTCAAGACCAAAAAGCTTTATTTTTTGTTCAGAGGATCACGTTAAGCTGTCAAGAACTGATGCTCTCAATTTGGCTCAAGAAAAATTTAAAGATAGACTTTGGTTTTACTATTTAAGTGTGAAGAGTCTTAATGACTACACATAGAGACGAATTTCTTAACGAAATCTTATAATACCATCGTAAAGAGAAAATAAACAGCTTTGTTTGTTTGCCATGAATAGACCTTAACGAGCCAACAATAAGCTAAGTCGGAAAAGATTAACGCAAATTTATAGAGACTAGAAAATAATGGCTGTTAATAAAGTTTTCATTGAATTATGACTTACCTCGAAACTAATATTGGAATAGGACTGATAAAGTCCAAGGGGCTATCAGAGCAAATTCCAACCGACTACAAAGATAAGGAATGTTTGTCCAGTCAAGGTCAGCACTGACAAAAAATACTTACGGCAAATGATTGAGGATGCGATCGTGACAATTGAATATAATATCAGTAATGAAAGTAAATATTGAACAACGTCTAGCGATAAAAACCAAATATTTAAACATCTTGCCGTAACCAGTGGCAAAAAATATTTTTCTTGTGTCTCTTGCAGAATGTCACATTGTATGTCATTGAATAATGTAAAAACAGTATCGTATTCATTCAAAAAATGTTTTTAGTAAACTGTAGTAATGCAACGGTTTCATCGTTACATTGATTTTGTTGTTACCGTCGTTTATAATAGTAATTTATTCATTTTCGATGAGAAACAGAATAATAAAAACAAAATTAAAAAACTCTTTGTACTTACTTATCCAGAATTTGAAGTAAACTTATCGATCTCGATCGTTAGTAAATGATACCGATTTTGTATTACCACTGGTTTTCCTACACTAATATCAGAGAACAAAAAACCCAAATGCCAACTTCTTTAAAATGTTAAGTCATTTCACAGAAGGCATTGCATCAACTTGGGGGCGTGTTGGTAGGTGTGTGTTGACTCATTGAAAATACACTTATGGCAGAGTCCCATATTATGGTAGTCATGTTTTCAGTGGTTATATTAATTAGGATCTTAAATTGGCGACGCAATTTATATTTTGATTTTTATCCGACTGCAGAAGAAGGGGGGTTATGTTTTTCAAGTGTATGTGTGTATGTAAATATGAGGTTCTTTGGCACGCGCGACAGCCTAAACAGCTTGATGGATTTCGACATGTGAGGTGTCATTTGACTCGTATTGATAGTGGATGTGACTAATGGTGGAACATTTTAACTAAATCAGACTAGGGTTTTTTGTATTTCTATTAATAATGTTACTTGTTACTTAAGTTATAACAAAACTACCTAAATGTACATATAGGTGGTAACTGAAAGATATTTAGATAAAATTCAGTGGAACCAAACCAGAGTAACAGATTTCCAATAAAATTACTAACTGGACTACCCACAATGATATCATCTATGTTAATGAAACTATCACGCAGTCAATGACGCATATGATTCTAGATTACATAACAACTAGAGGCTACATCAATGACATACAAATTTAAAGTTAACACCAAAAAATAAATTAAGTAAAAGATCGTTACTTACATTTTAGTTAATTTTGCGGGTATTAGGAAAAACAAACTCACGACATGTACTAAGTTAATAACTTGTAGATAAAATCAAAATACCGCACATAAAGATCCACCTAAGAAAATTCTCAAAAATAAACTGAGAATATTTAGTAGCAAATTGATGAAATATTAGCAACGCCTGCTGCTAATTTGTAACTGGAACTCCGAAACAGGTTAGACAGCATATGACTAACGTTATAGTGTAATAACTATCAATAGTAACCTAATTATTTTTAATGGAGATAGTAAATTAATGGAAACAAACTACATATTTTAAATAAAAAAAATAAGAAACGCACGGAACATAGTAAATGAGGACAAAAATAGCAAAGATTACCTACACGATTATCATAACGAGTAAACAATACTGAGAATTCGTTTTTATCTTAAAAGTCTTACAATCAATAGGACGATGTTTTAGCAGCTTTGCTGTCTATTATCCACAAACATGCGGAAAAAAAAAAGGATCTAAAGTAGTTAAAAGCGAGCCATCGAAGGGCGAGCTCAAAGGACCTCAGTGTCGGAGGTCTTGTAAACAAAATGTAAGGGAAACATTTTTTCTCTACGCAACAGCTTTTTGTACATCCAAATGGTTTTTGTCGCGTCCAACCCAGGTAGGGACGAATTTCTCTACATTTTGCTGTGCGTTCCAACATTATCTTCGTTACTTAGGAGTATAAACTTCGCTATCTCTGTTTGCACAAATATGGGCGGCCTCGCTGCATACGTGACTGCGTTACATGTATGTAACATTAGTAAGAAAATATAACCGTTTTTGTTCTAAAGAATCAGTGGTGGCGAGTACTTTATTGAATCGCTCGTCTTATTCCGGTACATGGTCTGTCCATTTACAGCCGGAATGTTGCTGGCTCTAACGTGTCTTATTACCGGAATTACAAGCTACAAGTTAAATGACTGCAAGTTTCATCTTAGCAAAATCGTACGACTTTTGACCACATACGTCATTAACAACAAAAAACCTGTAAAAAGTTATCTTTTAGAGTTATCTACAAAAATGGTCATTTAACGTCTAGACCTACACTTTTAAGTAGCAAACCAGTTTGAATATTTAGTCACACTTTAAACATAGTTCTGAGTCGCATCCATGCCGGATGTTTGACAAAACTTTTTACCTCATCTTTTCACAGCCTGTTTTGTAAGTGGTTGTCCTTGGTGAGGTCACAGTAGAGAAATACACATGCCCATCCCCATAACACAACACACACACACCGATCCTTTAATTTATTAATGTTGTGTACCCTCTGTCTGTGGACCTTGAATGTTCAGGACCAAGCGGGTCAACTATATGCATGTGCGCACTTAAATTTTAAATATGGTGTAGTAAAAGCTTTAGAGAGAGCTTTTAAAACACTTTTTAGTGCTCACTTTACGATTGTTAACACTTTGTTTCAACGTAATGTACCTACAACAGTAAAACCAAGTAATTAATTTGGCTCAAAAGAAATATGTTGTGTGAAAGTGATTTATTTCAATTTACAAATTAAATTAATACATTAGTATTTATAATTCAGAATTGCTTTAAAAATATTCATAGCGTTCATTAATGGGAGAAAGCATCGATATTGTTTTAATAACATTGATGGATCCATTACATATTTGCGGTAACTATTGAATTTATATTCTCCTTTAGTAATTCTATGCTGTCTGGGAAACGTCAAAACGGTCAATTTAATCATCATTCAGCCCTCTGCGTCGACATAACAATCAGATGAAGCCATATTGATATTGGAACAATTGAGTCCCTACTAGCCAGCAATTATGCCAATCACGTACCAATACGCCGATGCACTGCAATGCAAAACAATATAACGTCTCTTAATATACTGGCGACCATAATATTTTCAACAACATTGAACTTCGCCGCAATTAGTTGTCGCAATCTACGCGAGGATTCAAATAGGCTACACAGTCGAATACAAAGTTCTATAGATCTTCGTGCATATGATTTAGTTGAAAATAATAATCAACATAATTAAATAATAGAATAAACGGAAGCATGTGTGAGTAATGATTGCCAAAACTGCGAATGAAACATGTGAAGAATAAATTAGCAACTTTTTGCAGCTTATCGAATATATCGATGGGGTATTGACATAATGAATCATAAGTAGAGGACGTACAACATTATGTAAATCATTTAGAATTTAGGCCACAGCATTGATATATCATTTTTGACTCTTTGGCGTATGGGTTTGTAAATCTATTGAAAAGTAAGCTAAATACATCGAATTTGTTTCTTTTTCACGTCGATCATCTTCAAAATATTTTACACAAAATGAATGCATCACCATACTCCCTTTCATTCTCTCTCTCTCTCTCTCTCTCTCTCATACATACTTTCACACGCACACACACACACACATGTTTATTGTCCTAACGTCGTAAAATTGAATTTTTATATTGATTTTTATAAAATCATTGTAATCAGTTTTGGTCTTATTTTAAATATTATTATCATTGTATCAAATATTACTATTTAACGCTGTCGACTACACAAATAAATAAAATGAAACTGTCAATCGACTTGCGGTACATAATTGTTCTAGTTTTCTATTACTCGTAAAATCTTTTTCCGATTTCCGAAACCCAATTTCCGATACGAAATGAGTTTGTGATAATTCGACCTAGTATCTCAGTAGTAATTGTTTTAACCTGATTGTTACACGTTACTTCGTCATACCCTGACAGAACTAGACTAAACTAACTTCCCACAGACAACTCTTCACAACACGGACCTGCCAAAATAATTTCTGACATAGATTAACTATTCTAGTGTCTACATAGATTTGCAATCATCTTTTATTCGTCCCAAGTCTAGGAGTTGACACCTAAATCGGCATGTGAAGATATTATGGACTGTCATCAATGATAATAATCCATATTCATATCAAAATAGTGGTTTTGTGAGCTGTAGACTTCGCGGCCGACGTTTGAACTCCTCTGCAGGTCGCATTCTAAACCGATTCTAGTGAAATTTTGTGAGCAGGTTCGATAATAAGACAATTTTTTTATTGCCGAGTCAGCTATACGAAATTTTTTGAAACGCAGCAGATATGATTTCTTTGGCAACCTGTAGAGGAAGACAAAGATTTGGATAAAGATCCGGACGGAAATCCAGACAGAATTCGGACATACGAAGCAGAGACGCTTCACTCGCTAAAGCTCGCTCGATTATAAAATCGAAAGTAACTCTGTCTGTCTGTTTGTTGTTGTGTGGTTTTTCACTGCTAAACGTTAGAACGGATCTTGATGTTTGATGATTAGTTACACTTACAGTTTTTCACGAGGAAGGTTTCTGGTAATAACTAGTACATATATAAATCTATAAACTTCTCTATCATATAAATCATTTTTTACATAACTGTTAGCTGAGTATAGCATGAGTCGGCACCTTTGACAATATCGGAGATAGAAGGTAGATAGATCATCGCTTCTCCAGCTAAAGTCAATCCATAAAACATAATTTGATCGGACGAGCAAGCCGAGGAAGGTAATAACAATTTATGATTCCTGCAAGCCACAACATGGGGGAACCTATAATGAGGTCTCTACGGCAAAACTCGCCAGAAGTAATGTTGTGAATCGATCTACGTCGCGCGGCGTCTTTAAACTCCTAATTAGTTAAAATCGCAAATATTTTCCGAAACTTTTTTGGTGACAACTTGCGGTGAGGTATGTCCTCCAAATTCAGTGTTGACCTAAACCTTTTTGGGCTTTATGGCAGTTGCATAAAGATTGAAACAGTCTGGCAGACTAATTAGCGGAACGCTGCTGTGACTGTAACCGCTAAGGTCATCTGCTTGTCCAAGTTTCAAGTTGCGTTATTTTTTATCAACATCACGACGTATGGTAAAACTTAATAGTCACTTTAACTAGTGTTTGAGTACTACAAATTAGCATAATCATTTTGAAATGTGAGGTTGGGCTTATATTATTACGTAAGAATATCAAATAAGCTAAATGACTCTTGTGATTTGGGCTTGTGATAAGAGAGAATATTTTTAAATTAATCTCAACTCAATAGATGTCTTGAATTAACTCACGCGGAAAAAACTGCGCAGAGCTCGTTAGTTAGATGAAACTATTAGCCTTAATGATTTGTCACTGTCGTCACAAAATGAGTAGCCTATAGACAAAATTCAATGAACCTTGAAGTCAATTAAAGTTGGAAATTTGACGTAACGATATTTAAGTAACAGATAACTGATCATCCGGACCAATGAACTGCAATAAAACTGCTACTAGATATTGGCTATTCGATTCATATTGTATTCAAGGAATCGTGCTTTCACCGTGAACTAATATCGATTATTGACAGCATTCGCATAAAATTCACACTTGCACAATATAAACTGGACGTAGACGTTAACGTCGAAACGCAAACTCGAAACATCAGTTAATCGAATAACAATTCGATTCGATAATCGAGTTGGTGTTTATTGCTGTGTTTCGATTCCTGTTTATTGGAAAGTTAGAATAGCAAATGGTAGAGAGTTGTGGACGTGGGTGAGGACCTGTATTGTAGGACCTGAAGTTCTAGGGCTCAGAATGGTAAGAGCGATGACCCTTTACAATGTCTTTGAGCCGTGCCCTGTGTTGTGGTTCATTGTTTTTACATTCAGACACAAAAAATGTACCTACCTATAAGACATAATGTAAATACAAATAAAAATCCTATACGACAAAATGTTAGGAAACGTAAATAAACGTACTAAAAGTACGTTAATAAACGGAAATAAACGTACGTTTATTAACGTACTAAAAGTACGTTTATTTGACAAATGTAATAGGTACCTAGGTGCAATCAATCTCAGGTATTTAAAACATTTAAATTTACCTTTTAAAACTCCTTTGCTACCTATTTTACCAAAAACATAAAGCAGATCTTAATAATAATAATTGTCTTAGAGTTGTTTTCACCGAAAGTCTCGCGGCAAATTAAGGGAAATAAATTTGATTTAACTAAATTTGTCTTCTAATACGACTACAGCGCTGCGTCAATGTACTTGTTTCTCTAAAAAAGTGGCTAAACTTTATTTCTATGTCAATTTATGCATCTGTGCAGCTTGGCCACACCTCGTGGGCGATGTGGCTGCACTGTACTGCCGCGGCGGAAGACATATCTCATTATTTGCGAGACTTATACGGCTTTTGACTTCGCGATTCTGTAGTGCATGCAATAAAATATCTAACGGTTAGACATTACAACAACATAAACTTGGTGCCAGCTGAGGAGAGTAAATGCGAACTTTTATCTTTAAATTTACATTTTAATTAACGAACCGGTTTTGCATATAAATGATTATCTTGTCTCCAAACTTATTGGTTAGAAAAGCAATGTACTTAGATAAGTATAATACCTTTTTTTTAATTTAAAGCCATTTGCTTTCCAACTTTGTAAACTAAACGTTTACGCGTTAAATTATTTTCTTATGTAAGTAATTACTAAAATTTTGTTTAGTTTAAAAGGTCTAAAACTTAGTTAAGCCTTACTTAAGTACTATTGTAATTATTTAATGTTTTTAATAAAGAGTTGTTGTTATTGTTGTTGTCAAAAATGAGCTGATAAGTACGTAATTTTTGTAATAACTTAGCTATAGGTAAAATGATTAAAATCGGTAATGCGAAGTGCACCTTGACCTTTTAAACAAAATCAACATCCGCTATTCAAGGTGCTGGTTTTGGAAGTAGAAATACTTAAGGGTTTTGTTTTACTCGTCAAAGTGAATAACTTTTAGAACAAAAGATCGAGAAAAAAAATCAAGTATTCATACAAAATTGATCAAGTGACTAGTTATTTTGTATGGAGCCTCGATTTATTTTTCTTTCGAATTTTGAATACTTGTGTTCTTTCTTAACTTTGACGAAAAGAACAACACCCCTAAACGACTACTATCAAAATCTTGCATGTTACTGATAATGACGATGAAGTAAATGTTACAAAAATAAACACACGGATCTATCAGATCTATTTATAAATCAAATAAAAAACGATAGGCATAACATGAACACAGTGGTTTTCATCGCTGATTAGTAAAGGTGCGTAGATTACGCACGTTAAAATAAACAAAATTGTTGAAAACTATGTTCTATTTTTAACCCCCGACGTGAAAAGGACGGAGTGTTACAAGTTGGACGTGTCTCTCTCTCTGTGTGTATGTGTGCGTGTGTGAGAAAGAAAGAGAGAGAGAGAGTGCGTGTGTGTGTCCGATCTTGAAATCAAAATGAAAACTGATTTTGATTTTGATTTTCTTTTGTTTGAAAGGTGAATAGTCAAGAGTTTTCTTAGCTATGTTTGAAGAAAATCGGTGTCGGGGGTTTTTTTACATTTTTAATTTATACTTCTTGTTATAGAAACTATGCGAGTTATTACTTTTGTTAGGTTAATAATTAATGTACCAACACCAATAGGATGAGTGGCTCTGCTCTCAATACGATTACAGGCTATGTGTAAATTATATTGCGAACTGTACTTAAAACATACCAAACTTCATTTTCATTTATAGAATTTGGCTAAGTTAGAATTTCTGTTTTCTAAAACTTAAATGTAAAAGTGTACCTAATTAAAGGACAGTGACACGTCTTGCACTTTGTAAAACAGCTACAGCTCATAAATAAACATTTTCCACTGGTAATTTAAATATGTTAAATTACTCAATTAGAAGAATGTTGTTGTTTTAACAACTAACTCGAAGCGAATGTTGCAAAAACAAAAGCAGTCATAACACCGATTTATTTTACCGCGATAAGTTTCATTTCTAGCAAATATTAAGATTCAAAGTCAAAGTCAAAGTCAAAATGTTTTTATTCAATTTAGGTATCAAAGATACACTTATGAACGTCGAAATTATTAAATAAGTATATTACTCGACTTATTTACTCTTCTTCTTTTTCTTATTTAGAAATAAAATTTCTTGTTTGAATAATGAAGCCATTTTCTGATCGAAATAGCTTTTGTAAATTGATTCATCCCATTTTAAATTGTAATTCGGAATTTTGTTGAACTCATTGTAGTAACATTTAGTTTACGCATGTAGCAAATTTGTTATTAAACAGACAAGGTCAAGGTGATTAACTAATACTGAGAAGGGATGTTATATTTTCTTTAAGCTATTGGTTTGTTTACATAAGAAGCACACGCGTAATATTGGCATGCGTTAGGTTGAAATAAACTTTGACTGTTAGTTAACCAAAACTCATCGTCGAATTCAGTAAGCCACGTATTACATATAACAACACGTCATCACGCCTTTTCCCCCGTAGGGGCTAGTAAAAGTGTATGACAACACCCACAGTAAGTCACGCATTTATGAAATCAATCAAATAATTGGCAACGCTTCTTCTATTATACATACATATTTGCGAAAAACGCAAAATCTCTATAAATAAAACTGTATTTTTCCACACAATCACCTACATTCAATACAAATGCAGCGTCTATTTTAATGTAAATATCTGAAATACAATCGATGCCCTCGCCTTAGAATAGAATAAAATCCCACTTTGTGGTCGTATATATTTAGCAAATAAATAAAATAGTGACAGTTCTAGTTTCATGTAAGAGCAAACAGCATAAAACCTTGGTATCGAGAACATTATTGATTCAGAATAATTTAAAGCTTAGGTAAGTAATTAATCTATCAAGTAAGTATTACTATTTCTTAAGTCATTTTTACATTTGTGATAATGGCTTATGTGTTCTAGAAAATTAATATTAGTATTTTTATTTATCTTTCAGCTATATCTCACACTTTACTCAGAGGAGATACTTAAAATGGTATCGCAAATAACTGGATGCATACTAGCAAAAACAACTAGATACTTAAAGTTGGTTGTATTTTTTTTATATGTAGACATATTATTTATACAGAAAACTTTTACAACCAATGTGTGCACTTATTTCTTTTTCAATTAATTAAAAAAAATCACAAAGCTCTGACACTGTCTTATTTTACAGCGATGTTGTAATATCCCTAGGGAAGGAACCAATTTAGACAACCCTTCCTGGAATCCCATTGAATTGTAAGCATCATCTAACGCAGTGTAAACATCGTTGTACATTATTCAGAAACCATACATTAAGTCAGTTTTTATAACTTCCTACCTATTCATCGAATCATAGAAAATATTTTGGAATTGCTTGCTTGGATAATATGAAATTTCCAGCTATTTTCGTTATACTGCAAGTACTGCAACAGACCTTCATAGATCGCACGGGTAGGGCGTGGTCAAACATAAACCTATTTCGAAATCGGAAAAGAAAAGAAATCGTTTTCTTCTAAAATATCAAAGCCATTTGCAAGTCAAAGCGGATTAGTCAGAATCTCCGTTTAGCATAGCATAGCATCAAGCCATAAGAGGTAGAATTTTACTGCGCACACTGTTATTTTCGCCAGAGGGCCTACCTAATCATTCCGGACGACTAGTTTGCTGTACTAGCCACCGGTAACGAGAACGTAGTAGGGTCTACCAGCCCCCATAAAGGGCAGAAACAAGTCCGTCTTCCGTGTTCAAGATTCGCTCTACTAGGACTGGTTAGGTACAAGAAAAAGAGGCATTTGAATAATGTCAAGAATCTCAAGCTTTGAGCTTGTTAGTGAAGAATATCTGGTCAGGAGGCTTCTAATGGCATTACAAGGTGTCTGGTCGATGGGTAGAATAATAAATATGTATTTTGTGACATGATATCGGTATAAATAAACAACTAGTGATAAACATTTTTTGGACAACTCGATAATTTTGCTATACATATTCATTGCGAGAACCTAAGACAAATCAACTGGCGTTACTAGAATTTGCAGCGTTTAAGCTGTCAAACACTTCAGTATGACAATAAAGCCAGTAACTGATATGAGCCAAAAATAGTTATATTATTCTGTCATAAATAGTCCTTTTACAGTCCTAACGTAGAGATAACAACCAGTTATTTATACGAGAAGACACCTGCTCACGGTATTTGCCTAACTGACGTTAATACTTTTTGTGCATAAACAAACAAGTTTTAAATACTGTGAAGCAATTACACACAGATTTTGATGTAGGCACCTTGTATGAAGGGCAAAAAACTGATAAACAAGTCGTAGTGGCGCTTGCAAAACGTATTCAATAACAATTCAAGTACATGAAGTATCTATGTATTAATTAGCTACTTCTAATACACACATACATAATTGAAACTAGCTAACTAAACTACTATTTAATTGCTTATTCCGTTCAAGATCATGCATAACCGAACACCCAACTTTTTTGTATATGTTAAATTTTATGGACACCCCATTTACAAGTTTTCCTGAAGAATTGATTAACTTAAAGGTTAAGAACATAACGATAGGTTGTGGTATAGGTCAGACATTTTAATTGAATGTATGAAGTTGTTTGAAAACAACTTACGAACACGTGCAAAATCGACTTTGGTCTCACTTATCTGTAGTGTAGTGATGTTGATATGCTCATTGATGTTATTACATTATCTCGTCGATCTGAACTATTTACTGTTTAAATATAGAAAATTATTTGTAAATATTATATCGGAATCGATGTTGAATATTTCTAGAATTGTATTGTGAAATAGTAAATAGTGCGACAGAAGGAAAAGTATATAGATGATCAAAGCTTACTTAATGTAATTGTACCTTTATAATGTTAGAAAATTTCTACGATAACTTTGGTGAAATTACTTAAGAAGGGCACAATTGAGCGGAATGTGCCTTTTTATTGCAATATTTTGAACTGTATTAAAATGAAAAGTCATATTTGGTTAATTGTGGCTTTTCAATGTATTAGCTATTACCTACGACTTCTGTCACGTTTATTCAGAAAACAATATCCAAATACCTTTCTCATAATATACTGTAACTAAATATCAAAATTCCTTAAGAACAATTCAGCTGTTTAGCTTTAAAAAGCCTACAAACAGACAGATAGACAGAGGTATTATAATATTAGTACACATTATCTTATTGAGCGTCTTGACATTGCTCTTCAGTTTTGTCAATTTTATTCTTTAAAATTAGGATATTGATTTGAAGATGTTCTGATAAAATGTTGTTTCTCACATTAATTAGGCCATGATTTGTATAGTCAGTCTCCAGTTCTTGAGTAATCTTTATTTGTCAGTTCAAAGAGTTCGTTGTGGAGAGCCTGAGAAAGTTTACGGAACAGATAAGAGCTGTGAACAAGCAGTGTTTTGGTTTAATCGATACCTCATGCTCTTGACTTCTTGTGATTTATTCGAATCGAGATTTCTCGATTGCCAGTATACTGAGTTAGTGTTGTGGTTATCGATTTGTCGATAGTGATATCTGCTTTATCTGTAGGACTGGCGTGTAGTATCAAATTAGTTCAAGCGTTCTATTTATGCTCCAAACTAGTTTTGGTTGACATATTTTTTGAAGTGAAACTTTTATTGCGACTTCCAAGAAGGTTGCGTTTAACGTTTAACGCTCCTGGGGAGGGGAATAGAAAGAGAGAGAGCGAGAGTGAATGCGTGGCACTCGAACGCTTGCGCGTAGTAAACCTGCTACAAGCTAGTGCGAGCGTTAGCAACGAGTAGCGTCCAATATTCCAACGCAAGAGGGAGAGAGAGAAAAAAAGATAGATACACAGAAGTTTCACTTATTTTACTCCACGCACTATTTTTATTTATCAATATAAGTTAATAATATTTATTGAATGCTATCAAAACGTTAAAACTATCAAAGTAAGTGTGAGATCTTTATTTTTAACTTTTTGATTTGTTATTAAAAATGTTTTCAAATTTAGCTATGGGTTTTCTTTTCCCACAATATCTTCCTGACTGTTTGTTTTTTTAGTGAAATATCTTCCATACCATACAGAGTGTGTTTGTGTCAGTGATTTACACACAATAGCTTCAAGAGCTCCTTTGTTTTTAAATGAAGTGGAGAGATGTTACTTTATTCCTTATTATCAGATATATTTTGCTTTTGAATCTACTATATTTTTATCATTCTATAAATTATATAGTAGCACAGATTTCCTTATTATTAGTAGATACTGACTAATGCGTGACTAAAGTTTCATCTAGTCCAACTCATATACTTACACATTCATACTATCCATCCATTCCTAAAACAGTATTTCACGAGGAAGGTTTTTGGATACTATTTTCTGAATAAACGCGAACGAAGACGCGGGTAACAGCTAGTAACGTTATAAATTTATAACCGTTAATATATATGGTAATATGGTACATTGTCCCATGCACAATGAAGTGGCGACAATCACAATGGCTTCTATGACTGCCCAATCGAGCCGTAATGGCTTGTCTATAGAGCATGGACTAACGTATAGACACACCTTTACCTACTAGAGATGGTCTATTTACGCGAACTGATGAATAACGTCATGCAGGCTCAGTCACGCGTTGCCTGTACATAGGGTTGTCTTTGTGTGATATACAAGTAATTTACTTTGTGGGTATAATATGCAAGCTGCGGCTTCGCAAAGTTCTACCCGAAATTTTACGTTAGGACATATTTTTGGGGAATATATTAAGACTTTTATTAATCGGCAATCTAAAATCTAGAAGATAAAGCTATTTCGATCCTAAATTTTATTTATATTATGTCGGTGTCATTACAGTTACTGTAATATACATATAAGATGATTCAAATAGTGTTTCATTTGTTGTAACATGTCTGTTTGATAAAACATGTACTTACTCACTCGTCGATGTAGGAGTCTAAAGTACAGAAAACAGAATGATAGAGTATTTAAGAGAGTCTCTGTTTAAAAAGTGCCTACTATTTCAATCATCCTACCAATAATTTATTTTAAAACATAAAGCTTCGCGCAAATGGCATTTTAGTCCAAGTTCCCAACCATTTTTCTTAATCATAGTTAATATGTCATTCAGCTGGCAACCCTGTTATGCACAGTTCAGTGAGCGTTACATTGTCTCTTTAATTACCAGTACAAGCATTCAACATTACCCAACAATTTCGAACTTGGTCAAAAGTTAAGTTAAGCAACTCTTGATCTGAATTATCTTAAAATGGCAAATACATTATACATCATTTAATATTATATACTTTTAAATTTAACGTAAATAGTCAAACATTAAGAAAAAAAAGAAGATTTAGAAAAGTAAACATTTACCTACTAAAGATATTTGTTAAAAAAAAAACAGATTTAAACACCCTGTAACGCAACTAACTATGATTCTCCAAAATAATAATGTTTTTGTCATTAAAATACTCCTAACAACGCTGGCCACCTAGATTCCAAATGATTACAAGTAATTTATGTGCACACAGCGCATGCATACACATTACACATTGTTAAATTATAATATTCAAAAGTATTGATGTCATCAGAGCCAAGAAGCAGACAAAACTTAAAACAATAGAGACACGTGAAGACATTGTATTTCTAACTGTCGGTATAATTGAGCTGCATTAAGGCTCAATTCCATCACTAACCTCAGTGTCGCTGGTAATAGTTCAGCATCCACTACTGGTTCCTTTTTAACCCCCGTCCCAAAAACGAACGGGTGTTATAAGTTTGACGTGTCTGTGTGTGTGTGTTTCCAAGTCAAAGTCAAATTGTTTTTTTTCAGTTTGGATATCAAAGATACACTTATGAATGTCAAAGTTTTTTTTTTAAATGGACTCGACCGCCTTTTTCGGATAAAGAGCCTCTACTCAGAAGAACAGGCAAGAAACTGTTTGTGTGTTTGTGTATCTGTGGCATCGTAGCTCTCGAACGGATGTACCGTGTTTGATTTTGTTTTTTTTTTTGTTTGAAAGGTGAATTAGTTGGGAGCGTTCTTAGCTATATTCTGTCGGAATTGGTGTTGACGAAAATCAGTTTTTAAAATTTTTGTTTTTACTTGTCTTTGAATTGACGTGGCGTCGCTGACGCTAATGACGGAATGTCACCTTTAATAATAAGCAAAGCTAGACAATACTTTGGTACCTATTCATAATTATTTCTTAGCAACGATATACCAACTAATTTTGAGAGACTCAGTAAAGAAAAGCTGCTATAAGCAGTTATGACAAACTTTGTTAATAAAATAATAGTAGTAGGTATAAGATAATCGATAAAGCAATATCGTACACGTCATGAAACAATTATGAATTTGTATATAAATAGAAATATAAAACATGTATACGTAGTATCTCTACTCTGACGCAGAAGATGTTATAATGATAGTTAATAAAATGTATTCTGTTAATAATTTTACTTTCGAGTCCATAAATAATTTCATTTTATTTATTTAAGTACTCACTCTTTTTGGGTCCTCTATTACCCGGGGATATATACTGAAATTGAAAAGCTATGTTTATTTTTTGTAATGTGTTATTTATTTTTATGTAGGTTTCAAAAAAAAAATTAAAAAGATAAGACTCTCCCATGTGGATACATGGGTACATGTATAACTTACCAGAAACCTCTTAAGGGTTCATTGTATTCATCAATATGAACCACTTTTACTATGGGGCGACTTCTGAAATCGCGAAAAAAAAAATCAGCTGTTCTATACATTTTGTCTCAGGCCAATGAACTGTTTGTATGGAACAGCTGGTTTTTTTTCGCGATTTCAGGATTGGCTTCATAGTAAAAGTTGGTCATATTGATGAGTACAATGAACCCTTAAGAGGTTTTTGGTTAGTTAGTTACCTATAACCCTGTATAATAGTTTGATAGAAGTTCCAATTTTTAAATCTGTTGCAATAGTTACTCTAACCTACGTCATATTGTTTTAGATCAATACTAAAATAAATACACATAACTTCATTCTACGACACGCAACAAAGAGAAACTAGAACCAAGTACAATGGCAGCGAAGTATCAAATTTCTCAGCCGGATAGTTGATATCGAACAACCTAATAAATGCAACACTGATAAATGATAATGCACAAGTAAATCGCAACCGCCGGGGCTTTCTTGCGACCACAAAACTAGGAATTCAGTAGTAACTATGCCACCAGATAATGTTATCTGGGAAAATAGATAGAGCTCGCCGTTGTTTTGAAATCGCAGCGGTGTAAATGATTTTGCTTTTTTAACCGACTTCGAAAAAGGAGGAGGTTCTCAATTCGACTGTTTTTTTATATGTGTGTTACGCGATTACTCCGCTAATTGTGAATCGATTTCAATGATTCTTTTTGTGTTTGGTAGATCAGATACTTTAGAGGGGGTCCCTTAAATTTTTTTTATCGGAATCGGTCGACCAGTTTTCAAAATATCAACAGTCTAAAAAAATGTTTACTTAGATGACGAATTACAGAATGGGATGTCGGTTTTTAAACTTTGCTTTTTCACATTATTAACAGATAATAAAAAATTAAAAAAATTTAAGATTAAAAATGGAAATGAAACTGAGTCTTATTTAAGCTCCATAATGACTAAGCTAGCCTTGGTGGTGATTATCGAATTCAAAATATTCTTTTAAAGGCAAAGATATTTTAAATCAATCATATTTTTGTACATATTTGACTGCACAGTGTTTAAAGTTTACACTAAAATTGTGATCCCACTCTTTTCCTAAAGCTGCGTTAACATAACCACCAAGTTTATATTTTTTAGTAATGTACATAGGTTACAAGTTCATTCCTTTCTATTTCAAATAACGTAACACAAATAACGTTGCAAATTTCATAATTATCATTTTCGCAAGTTCATTGACTTCATCTCTCACGACACATCTTTTGTTTAATTTTAAACGATAAAAAGTTTCGATAGCTTTGTCTTTAGAAACACAAAGCTGGCTAATAACTCATTGCCCGGCATCATTCGTCGGCTAAAGACCTATTGGCCCCATTTTTTTGCCGGCTCATGCACAAGTGTTGATACAAATTCACGGACCAAATCATTTTGAACTGGAGGGGTGAAAGTAGGTGGGCTTTCACTGCATTCAAAAGATACTTTAGACCCATGAAACTTATGACATTTCGGCTGCAATCTCAGAGATCATTAACTGATAGCTCAGTAAACTCATGCTTGAGGCAATTACCAAAAACGGTTTCGTGCCGTACTTGTCTTGGGGCATTTTTAATGGTTTCGGTATTTCTTTTGCTATTTTTTTTTTTTTATTTACCTACTTAGTTGTCAGTAGAGTTCGTTGATGATTTATGAGCTGGCTTGTTAGTTGTTTTGTTACTTTACTTTTCAATTATAAGTGTCTTAACGTTTTAACGTTGCAATTTTTAAAAGTATGTTATTAATTATTTGTTCTTTTAATTATGTATATTAATTTAATTTGTACAATTTTGAAATTTGAATTTTATTATTTTCACGAGCATAGTGCCATCACTCTGACATTTGTACGCCTATCCGGCACAACATGCTTGAGCCTTTTTGTCAATATTCCAACATCTTTTATAAGACCATGTTGTATGCAAATAAATATTCTTTATCTTTATCTTTAAATTACATTATACTTGAACTAGATATACCTACATCGCGTTATAAATTAAATCGTGTTTATTTATTAGTAATTTAGCATGATTTATTATAATGTTCATTTGTTTTTCAATATTCATTTTGATTTCATTTAATAGATACAACCGCAAGGATTATACTTTTGGTCAAAAACCAAATGAGAATATAAAAAATTGGACAGTCGTGATCGTGACTGTTGAATAAAATAAACCATCGATCACGTTCAAACCACGTCGTATACCAACAATATTTTATCAGATGTACAAATATCAAAATTCAATAATATTCGAAATGTCTTTCAAGGACATATTCTTGTTACTCAAATACAGCTCTTATAACTTGCATTCGAGAGAATAAAATTGGAAGTGATTCATTTCATTAGGAATTACACGCTAAATTATTACAGCGACTGCAAAGTTACGACTTCCGTGCATAGGTATCTCGAGTTTTTTGGGACCTGAAAGAATATCTGCAGCCAGTTATATGTAGTTAGAAGATTTAAGAAACTAAACTTTTTACAAGTAACAATTTTTAAAAAACCCCGCCTGCAGTTTCTATGTCACTTCTACTATCAAGACGATTCAAATGACACCTCACATGTCGAAATCTATAAAGCTGTTTAGGCTGTAGGTAGGGCGTGGCAAAGAAACCTCACACATACATACATACATATAAACAGTCGAAAAACATAACCCTCCTTCTTGCACAGTCGGGTAAGAAAGACTAATTTCATTGTTGTTCATTTCCCGATTAAAACTGTTCAAGTACCTACTACGAAATGTAGGTATGTGTGGAAGCCATCAATGGCAGTATTACATTGCAAAATTAATACAAAAAGTAGTGTAAAAGTGTAACAGTTATTTTTTTATCGTTTCATTACGTGGCGTTAGTATAATTATTATCAAAAGAAGTTTACTTTCATTTCTTTTAGAATTATCTGAGTACTAATATATAATAGGTATTAAGTACCTGCTCGTTTACCGTCAAACGCTTCTAAAACGAGACCTTACTACAAAGTGACATCATCAAAAATGTGAGGCCTTATCAAAGGATTAATTTGTAATCAGTGTGTTATCACGCTTATATCTTGACATTGAATAAAAAACCTACATGCTAATTGCGTGTGTGAGAAAATTAGACCTACCTGTTATCCAACTTTTCTATGGCATACCAGCTTTTTAGAACCAGTATTTTTGGTCCTCGATAATGTCGAATTATGCTTATTATTTTTTACATATTATTTACCTATGTCCACAAAATATTTTAAATGATGAAAGTGCTCATTGATCTTTTTGTTCAAAAAAGTAAGTAAGTATGCACCTACTTAAAAACTTAAAATACATAATTTTACTCACACGTTAAATTTAATCGAGGATAAAAAAGAAATACTATAAACCAGGCTATAGAAAGCACAAACCTTAGCCAATTCACACAAAAAAAGGCTCAACGAAATGTATTTGCTATTAAATAACATCCGATAGGCAATCACAATTCGAAATTATTATTTTATTACCCATAATTGTACTTTCCGTTCCGTTTCGCTGCTCAAATACAATTTCTTGAACAGCCAACTGGTTTGACTGTAAAATTTAGTACTTACTTGTATACCTAGCATACCATCTCACTAAAATTTGAAACCTATGAAATACATCAAAAACTATCGCGAGAAACTTTACACAAATGTTAATGAAATGAGTCTTTTATTTTTAAAGCGAGTTCGCCGGCAGAAAATGACACTTGTATTCATGATTAAAATAATTTTACTAGGTACGAGTGTATCTATAGACGATGGCACGAAAATAATATTACATGCATCGGTCGTGGGAATCATTCCTACATCCATGAAGATACAATAGCTCGTATACAAAATAACGAACTGATTTCGTTTACAATTTGTTCCAGATTGGTTTTCAGTTGAAAACCATGACTAATTTTCAGAATTTAAAATTAGCCAGTACTACTAACTGGTACTCTGTTGCAAAACAATGCTCCGTGAATATGGTGATCCAACTATAACTGTAAAAACACTACAAACGAAGCGACATTGACCTAATGATAATGAACTTTGTGGAAATAGAGAATTCAAATAAAATTCATAATATTTTGGGAAAGTAAATTTGGCCAAATTTTAACTAATGATTTGAACTAATGATTGGATTAAGAATGGTAGTGATAATTAGAATAGAGTAAATAGATAAGAAACTCTTGTTAACCTTAATGTAAAACATATACGTGTGATTTAATAGGAGATTCTGTTAGCAATTGACGTAGGTACAACACAAAGTCATTGTTAAAGTGTAATTAGTCAAAACGAAAGGAACCGTAGCTCATGTTTGTAACATGGTTCCACCAACAAGCGTGTAAGAGAATACAAGTCGTGAAGTCATTTAATGCCAGTAGTTAGAACGAGGAAATGAGCCTGTAGGGTTGCCCCGTGGTGGTCGCGAGGTTAATAGAGAACCGAGACTCTAATCGCACGACTATTACGCTAATAGCGGGATGGCAACCTGTACCGCAGCCTCAGACTGGTCTGGGGTACAGCAAATTGCAGCAACTGAATCACATAGAGTTGAACCGAATAATTCATGCTCATTTCAATGGATGTTGGCTTACGAGTAGTTACGGAAACATACGACTACTTATCGACCGATTTAGATTCAAACGGCAATGACTTTGACTTTGATGATGTTAACAAGGATGACAAAAATCGATCACTGTACTTAGTTGCATATTAATGTAATAATCACAATAACAAGTATTATAAAACTTGTTTAATAATTGCAAATAAGTTAGTTAAGTTACATTATGAAACTCTCCAAACTCCGGTTATCAAAACAGACCGAATGAATTCCGTAATTTTACTAAATGAACTCACGAATAACTGCAATGAATAATTAAAAGCAGTGCAGTGCAACGATTTCCCAACAAACTGTAAACAGATGGTGAAATAATAACTTACGTAAAAAATGGTTGGGCATAATTAACTTCCCGTGTTAAGCCGGTAATTACTGTACGCACATTGCCAATTTATTTTTTCTCAATTAAAATACCTCTCAATGACAGTCTTGAATTAAGAACTTAACGTTATTACCTCGAGATAGTGCCACGCAAATTATTAAAAAAAGAAATCAGCAAATAACGATTCGCAGTGTTCTAAAATTGAATTTGACAGTTCGCAAAATTGTCGTGTGAAATTTTAACAAAGAGCTGTCAATCAATTAGGGCATGCGGGTAAATTTCGTGAATACAAGAGACCTATGTCAAACACACCCGCTTTTTAGCTCACGAATCTTGAAATATGAGAAAGACATAGGGGTAATTAATTAAATATTTAAAAAAGTAAGAAAGTATTAAAAAGTTAAGAGTACCAAAAATTCAAAAAAATTAAATTAAATACAAGTAAAGTAAAACCAATATTTGGTTTGCATTCGCACCGATCCTCATAAATTTTTCAGTGCCCATCACCATTTTCATTATTCATCCCACATTTTTATGTAGACAAATCATGAAACTCGTTTTTCTAGATTCACGCAACCACCATAAAAAAGTTAAACATAATGACGATATATTAAACCTTGAAAACCTGTTTTGTCATCTTATCCGTTAATACTAGACAAAATTCGTCAGTAGACGTGTTATTACGTTAACCCGCACATTTACGATGCAACAAAAAATAAGCAAAAACAAATTATGACTAGAGAAAACGATGGAATAGCAGGTGCTAATTTCAATTTACGTCAATACTTACCTGATAAAATTCACGAGTTGCAATTTTGCATTTACTCAACCTAACACTCCAAGGTTACAAATTTAAATTGACAGGTGAACATTCGACCACAATTAAATAATATAAACGAGAAAGGACTCACCGTATAAAATGTGCAACAAATAATCGTTAAAAAAATCGTTTCGTCTCGTATTTGCAGTGTCTGTCAAATTCCGAATTCACACAATTCCGTTCACTGTCGCACTGTCACTTTTCGCACGACCGGCTTTTTTAAAAGTTATCTCTGGTTGTGCGGTGGTGAGGCGTGGTTTCGAGTCGATAGGCCGAGGCGGACTGACTGTGGCTAGCTGGCTCGCTGGCGCACGCCACCGGCTTGCTTGATGCCGACAATGCGATTGTGACTAGACTGTAGACACTGAACGCCTCGTACAGCTGCCTTTTGCAGTACTTATTCACCCGCAGCTGGCCGATAACATAGGGTCTCTTTTGATGCGAATCTTCTTAGAATTTGACAAGGAAGGATCAGATTTGGGGTGCACAAAGTTTCGTATCGACGTTGAAAATAATAATAATCAAACATTCAGTACAACGTTACCAATAATAAACGGAATTCAACAAGTGAAACTCACGTTAATAACAGTAAATCGGTGTGAAGGAAAACAGGTGTAAGTTACAGAGCTAATAGCGGATGTAATACAATCAAAAACATATTTTTAAGGAAACTAATGCAGATTCGGAAACAACTAACAATTTTAATCAAAAAGAAAGTAGGTATTAATGTTCAAGATATGAGTAGAAAACGATTGTGACCTTAAAAAGTTTACATAAATAATCTATTAATATCGTTGAAAGAAGTTGGTTTGCACACTGATAAAATACGCACGACTATTCTGCACACAGTGTTGCTATGTTGGAATACGTTCCGTGCCGAGTTCAAGATCGTACGACTATCGCACCACCTCGACTAGTCCAAGCCGCCGTCTCCGGTTTTTAACTTTTTTTACATGCGCTATGTTTACGTGCGCGGCGATTGTTATAACCTCAACAGTCATATTATTATGTCCATTCGTATCATTGTCAGCTTTGATATACAAATTTATGTAATTTAAATCATTACCTTTTTACATAGTCTCGTTTTCCAATTTTAGTGCCTCAGAGCTGTTGAATAGTTTTTTGCGTATTCGTTTTTTTGGTATAATTTACACGTGTCTGTAGATTTTAGATAGGTACAGTTTATTATAAAAACTTGACAAATTGGCTTGACCTTTTTGTGTTAATATTGACTCAATTATGTATTTCCTAGTATTATGTTGGGCTAAATATAAGACTAACAAATAAATCAAAATTAAAATAGGTACTTAGGTTTAAAAAAATGAAATGAATTCAGTTGGATTCTCGAAACATTCTGACCATCTGCTAAATCTGTTAGGTATATTCTTGCTGTGTGAAAAGTGTTTTTTTTTTATTCGTCGCATTATTAGATTTCTTGTTACTTAAAAGTATTTGTGAAATACTGAAATCATGAATAGTACTCTTAATTATTTATTTATTACCTACTGAAATACACGTAGTTTGAACACGTATCGTTTGAAACGTTACCCATAATACACACACTTAACTCTATGTTTAGTGAAATTATTAATTATAAAATAAAAATACCTATACTCATAAAGGAAATACCTACTTACCTAGTTTTATACGTTTTGCTGAAATAGCCATTCAGTATGAATGCAATAAGTAATGTAATAATTTATACAAAAGTAGTGTTTTGCATATTATGCATTTTAGCTAGAAGATATAAAAGCTTATGCACAGAAAATAATGAAATACGCTGCGTATGTAGTTCTTTTGTAAGTATGTATGTTGTATTCCTAATCTCACTAATATCTAATATATGGATGTCTGGATGGATGGATGGATATATGGATGGATGTTTGTTACTCAATCACACTACAACGGCCGAACGGATCTGGGTGAAATTTGCCACAGGGTTAGATTATAGTCAGGAATAGCGTCCGTTTTAACCACGGATGAAACCGCGTCGCGAAACTAGTACAACATACATTCAAAAGAACTACAGTGTAAAAAGTTACTATGAAGAGAGTTACTGAGTAAGAAACGATAATGACCCCTAAAAACCAGTCTAGTAATTTAGCAAAATATTCAAAACATTCCTCCGGGCCATTGGCCAAATAATGACCTTCGTATATATGTATATAATAACATATACCTAACACACCTACGTATACTGCATGCTTACGTAACATATTAGTATATGACGTATGCCATTCAGTAATAAAATTAAATAATCATAATCAATCAATTTATTATTACCTACTGTAATAATTAATTTGTCATAATATGTTAATCGCAGTTATGAAAGATTGCATTAGGTGGTGATATTTTTGCAGTGCTTTCAAGGTAAATGAACCATAGTTATAAAAAAGAGTGTACCTACTCCTGAGGTGGTTCCATAAATAGTACATTTTATCAAAGTCGGTCAAAATGTATGGAGCCAAACGAAAACGAAAAAAGTTTTCGTAAAGATCAAAACTCATGGTAAAGGTGCTGGTGACAGACGGACAGACAGACGGACGAACGAGTCTTAGTAATAGGATCCCATTGTACCTTTTGAGTACGGAACCCTCAAAACTATCTATAAGAAATCTGATGCAGGGTAAGTACTACATAGGTCTCCCTCTCTCTCTGGCTATGCTATCTACCTCTATTATATATATAAATATATAACATACAATACTTACAACCTAGTATGTAAAACTCAAAAATTAAAATGTTACTAGGTTACAGCATCAAATAAAACCAAGAGGAGTAAAAAAAATTGAAACAAAGCGAGCTGAAATTAAAACAGTTCTGGAAATAACTTATTAAATTAGCAAAGATCTGAAAACATACATACCTACTTATATTTTGTTAATTAACAACCTGGTTTTACCTAATTTTATCCTTATCCTAAAACTACAAAAGGATGGAGTACTTTGGGAATAACCGCTAAAGAATTTAAAATGTGTAACCTTGGTGCCGGTTTAATATTATTGATAATTCCTTTATCAATAATTAAAAATATCCATTGATAATTTATACAAAACCTAGTTACAACCTAGTTAGTAGTACAAAACCTCAAAATAGGGAACTACGTTATCAAAACCAGTAGCATCATTAAAAGAAAAACAATAAACCCATCTGCGAAATATTGTACCCTATGTCACTTCCACTATCAAGACGATTCAAATGACACCTCACATGTCGAAAACCATCAAGCTGTTTAGACTGTAGGGCGAGCCAAAGAAACCTCATACATACCCACATACATACAAACATACATACATACATTCATACATACACTCGAAAAACATAACCCTCCTTCTGTCTGTCTGTTTGTAGGTTTTTGTCGTCGTGCTCCATCTTAGACCACAACGTCGCTTAACATCAGGCGAGTTGGTGGTCAAACGCCGACCTATTATACATAAAAAAAAAACGGATCTTGATGAAATTAGATAAAAAGTTACAGTATATCACAAGGAAGGTTTTTGGATACTTTTTTCTGAATAAATAAATGTAATTGCTATGAAATTATATAAATATACCTAAATATACTGACTATTTATAATTATTTATTTATTTATTTTAACATTAACATACCTAAATAATAAAAAATAACTCGCCGTTTACCAAATGCGTCAGACATCATAGAATAGTACGTAGTTGGTAATAAAATAATAACTGACAACTAAAATTAAAACTGCTCAAAACTAGTTAGTATTTTTTTTCATATTGGACTCTATTCTCTTTGGTCAAGGATTATTATTATTTAACCGCGGGTAAAACCGCAGGGCGCAGCCAGTTATAAATCATGTAAGAATTTATATTAAACTAGCTGCGCCCCGCGGTTTCACCCGCGGTTAAAAAGTATCCTATGTGCTATTCTACACTATAATCTATCTCTGTGCCAAATTTCATCCAGATCTGTTCGGCCGTTCTGGCGTGAAAGAGGAACAAACATCCATACATCCATTTTTACAAACTTTCGCGTTTATAATATTAAGTAGGATAGGATTAGTAGGATAGGACGTTCGTCGCGTCACATACTTCCCAAAAATCTTATCCTACCCCAATTTTAAAATTGTTCATGAAATCGTATTTTAATAACATTTAAACTAACAATAATATTATGCAATAATGATGTACGTGTGGACCACACTCGGCGTTTCTCTCACGATATCTGCAGTTGATAGCGAATTTCCAGCTAAAACTAAATTTAAACGCCTATCCGTTTAAAGACCACTTGCAGAAGCTCAAGTTACGAGTGTCTTTTAAACTCGGAATTAACTGCTCATCAGCTGCTGCTCAGCTTATCTTTATTTAACACGATAACTCAATATTGGCATTTATAATATTTTATTTAATGTCATCTGCTACGTAACTGAAGCTCTGTGAATGGCGACAGGCTCGCCCACTGGCACTTTTGGGATTTAATATCGTCCGGTAAAGTGTGGGTACACCACCTTCGGGGGAAAGGCGTGACGATATCTTATCTTATATCTTTAAATGAGCAATTCTTGTATATATAATTATATACAATTGGAATCTCGGAATCGGCTCCAACGATTTTCATACAATTTAGTATGTAGGGGGTTTCGGGGGCGATAAATCGATCTAGCTAGGAATCATTTTTAGAAAATGTCATTTTATTCGTGTTTTATCGATAATCAACTTAAACATAAACTTGGAAGAAAAATAACAAAAAGGAGGCGTTTGAGTAGTCGCAACTGAAAACTATGACTCTTCCTGACATCTATTGGCGAATAATAATACTATATTTTGTAAGCAACTAATGCTTTAACGACACAACAGCAGATGGCGTTGTTAAGTAACACTAAGTCAATGAGTGTTTGCTTTGAGGTTAGACTAAAATCAATTGTTTATTTTCCAAAAACACAATTAAAAAAAAAACCGAGCAAAGCTCGGTCATCCAGGTACTGTTATTTATGTTATGTTATAACATTTTTACTCGACACTTATCTTATATCTTTAAATGAGCAATTCTTGTATATATATATACAAGGAATCTTAAAGCTAATCTCGGAATCTCGGAATCGGCTCCAACGATTTTCATACAATTTAGTATATAGGGGGTTTCGTGGGCGATAAATCGATCTAGGTAGGAATCATTTTTAGAAAATGTCATTTTATTCGTGTTTTATCGATAGGTACTTATTATAAAATGGAAAGTAACTCTGTCTGTCTGTCAGTTTGTAAACTTTTCACGGCTAATCGGCTGAATGGATCTTCATAAAATTTGGTGATTTGTTACAGTAAGTATTTCACAAAGAAAGTTTCTTGGATACTATTTTCTTTATAAACGCGAGCGAAGTCGCAGTTAACAGCTAGTTATAACAAAACATATCGTCACTTCTTTTACTCGAAGGGGCTGGCAGAGGTGAAATACACCATGTTATATTGTTATTGTTGTTAACCTGCGTTAAGGTTTAGGTTTAAAGACATTTATTCTCATTAGAGATAATTACATCACTTACATGAGAATACATCGTATTAAGTACATTTGGTAGTTCGTCGTCGCACAAAATGTTCATTAAGTATAGGTAAATACAATTTATTAAACAAAACAAAACAATACAATTCTCAACAATAACAAAAACAGTGTATGAACACCAAACAAGCATCATTTATAGTTTAAAATACGGAAATACGCTTTTAACTTCCTGGCTACCATCATCAAGTCAGCACCTAAACGTTGTATAATACACCATGGTGTTAACATTTTTCAGTCAGGCTTCTTAAGTTTCCGCCCTGCGATTAGGAATTTAACTCCGTATCATCTGCAAGTGGATCTAACACACCTACGAAACATCCGCTCATCAACGAATACGATCGTGCTACCGTCGCGGGCGTCGGTCGTGTCAACGAACGATAACACACAATTGTCGCGGATGATAGCGGTAATCTACCTCGATGCACTGCCCTAGTTGCAGGTAATTGATGCTCCAGTCTTGTTGCATTTACTTGAGAATACCAACTAGACTCGGAGATCCAGACGTTGTCAAAGTCAAAGTCAAAATGTTTTTATTCAATTTAGGTCTCAAAGATACACTTATGAACGTCAAAGTTACTGGTATTTAAATAGACTCGACCGCCTTGTTCGGATAAAGAGCCTCTACTCAGAAGAAGTTGAAGTAAGATATGACATGATAATAGTAAAGATATGATATTGTATGGTATGTTTTTTGTAATACAAAATTTTTAACACCCAACACATCAGTATGCAAAATTCGGAAGAAAAATAATCGAATACAAAAGAACTGGTCACGTGATCGATTTTGTAAGGAGACGCTATTTTTTTTTTTTATTGGATGACTCTATGCTATTGGCCACTGAGAACTCGACAGCGTACCGGGCATTCGGTAAGGAGACGCTACGATGTTTTTCTCGAACTTCGCAAACTTGTGTCCTAACAGTTATTTACTTTGACGGCTAGAATGACACTAATACTCGTAGAGTTGTTTTATAATAACATTTTCAAAATTCAAAGGACAAAAAAAATCGTGTCTCCATACAAAATAACTGGTCAAGTGATCAATTTTATAAGGACACTAGATTATTTTTTTCTCGAAGTCAAAGTCAAAGTGTTTTATTCAATTAGGGTATCAAAGATACACTTATGAACGTCAGTTTTTTTAAATAGACTAGACCGCCTTGTTCGGATAAAGAGCCTCTACTCAGAAGAACAGGCAAGAAACTGAGGGGCATTATTTTTTCAAATTCCAATTTCGCACACTTGTGTTCTGAAAGATTTTTTTACTTTGACGAGTAGAATGACTTATGTCTTACTACACCCAAAACAAGCACTTTATAATTATGTAGATTTACTCGTAATTTACGCAACAGTTGTTACGAGTATAACCGTCTTTGTTTGCATCTGGTTGTAGTGTCGTAGCTACGTAGCAAACGGATAATAAAATGAAAAGAAATAAACTTAAAACTGGTTAACTACGAGTATATAACAATACTAGCTGCGCCCCACGGTTTCACCCGCGGTTAATAAGTATCCTATGTGCTATTCTAGACTATAATCTATCTCTGTGCCAAATTTCATTCAGATCTGTTCAGCCGTTCTGGTGTGAAAGAGTAACAAACAAACATCCATCCATCCATCTGATCCATCCATCGATCCATCCATTCTTACAAACTTTCGCGTTTATAATATTAGTAGGATTTCATTGACGATGTCGGAACGTGGATAGAGAAAATTACAAGACGGCATAATTAGAATTTTTTATATTTTTTTTAGAACAAAATAGCCTTCAAAAAACTGTTGCAAATTGAATGCCATAGAGCTTATAACTCCAAGAAAGTTCCAAAAGAAAAAACAACTATGAATTTCTTAAAAACTAACGTCAACCTCTCTACTATTTTTTTTACATAAAACCAGGACGATTTGTAGTAAAAATTGAGGGTTCTCGACATATTTACAACGGTTATTTAGAATTACTACGAATTCTTATTACTAAACGTTACTTTAACTGCAAGTAACATTAATGTCGGAGTAGGTAATATAGCCCTAAATAAGTCGAGACTTTCGACCATAAAATCCGCTTACTAAGAGCCTGTAATCTTGCTGCCCCTTCGTTGACTATTTCGTAATCTATGTGTTCACTTCTCCAGCAATAGTATTCGAAAGTTGAGGTATAAACATCGGGTGATGGATAGGTGTAAAATAAAATTTATCTTTGAAATTAATAATGCACTTCTGTTTGATGGTTATTGTAGAGAGTCTTATTGTTTTTGAGCACACACACGTAAACCGAGAAAAAGACCTATTGAAATACGAAGTTTCAATAGCATACTAAAACAGACAAAAAAAGACCTATCGATAAGTGATTTTACTATACGTAGTTTTAAGAGTAGGTACGAGTATCTATCATTAAAGAAACCAAAATGATATTTGATAATGTATTTATGTATGGGTTCCACAAAGGAGCAATTGTGATGAAATTTTCAGGGAATCTAACCAGCTAGTTAAAACAACTCCTGTGAAGTTTTGTACCGATCAGATCAACAAAAATCGGGATGGGTCGTTAATTATGAATAGAAACTTAAAAAAAAAAGGTCTATACTTTGGAGTCCTCGAAATTCTCCATAAACCATCATCAGCTAACGAAAGGCTCATAAACTAGCCAATATTTGAAGTTCTCAAACCTTCCAGCCACTTGACGTGATGTCAACTATTTGGCTCCCAGCCCCAAAGCCCGGTTCAATGTCAAATGTCATCGTCCTGTACATGGTTGCTAAATGAAAATTGGTCCGAGGGGACAGAGAAAGAATGAGTAGGTATAGGCACAGGATAACGGAGCAGTACCCTTTCACACTACCGGAAGGAGTCGATGGCTCACGTGGGTTGTTTATATTGTTTGATATAACGCAAAGATAAATCACTAAGCAGAAAACGGTAGCCAACCCAAGCCAAACGCAAGCTTTTCAGCGAATTAAAAAAAAACAAGTTTAGTATCACCATAATAAAACGAGTAGCTCTGTGAAACAAACATGTTTAGTATCAACGTAAAAAAACTAGTTAGAAAACTTGTGGCCGAGATTTTCAGCTCTGAAAAATGTGACCTTTAAAGAAAGACAGCCGGACAGAAAATATTACATACGAAAGCATTTCTGCCAAAGCTAAAGCATAGACGCTTCGCTCACTTGCGCTCGCTCGGTCAATTATTCATAATTGACTCTTCATTTTTAAAACATCGAGATTCTAGAAGCCCTATTTTTCTTTGTTTTAACAAAGTAAGCTAGTCTATTGAAACCAACTAAGAGAAAACTAAGAAAAAATCTGAAAACTCAATGCTTGTACATTCGTATTATTCCAGCAATAAATAAAAATAAGTAACAAATCAAACAGTGCAGTTGTGGTAAACAACTCACAACTGCACTACTCGTAAAATGCAAGAGAAAATTACATTTTCGATGCAATTTACACCAATGTCAATACATCTTATTGCGTGGACACCATGGGGGTTCAACCGACAAAACTACATCAAAGTCAATATCCCCCTTTTATCAAATATTTTGTCCCTTTATTGTCCGATACAAATTAGTGAAATGGTTGTTAATTTATTGGTTAACACAAACAATAAATTCAGTGTCCCCTAAAATGTCTCCAAACGAAATTCACTCCGACGGGAAAGAGGTCAATAAAATAATTGGTAACGAATTGGGAATTTAAACTCAAGGGTTAATAGTGGGTAGTGGAAAAAATACAGTAGGAGTGTACTACCTACACCTAGTAGACTTACCAGCACGAAATGCTACACTACAAATTATAAAAAAAATATACCCATCGACATCTAAGGGCCGAATTCACCATTTAGGCTACGTATATTATGATGCGTATATATTTTTTTGTAAATCAATTTCTTTTTGTGTAATCAATTTTAACATAAAAATCAAAAATAACTTTGACTGTCTGTTTGTTTGTGGGCTTTTCACGGCTAAACGGCTGCATGGATCTTGATGAAATTTAATAATTAGTAACAATGTTTCACAAGGAAGGTTTTTGGATACTAGGATATAGGTATTTTCTGCAATCTAAAACGCAAACGAAGTCGCGGGTATTAGCACCTATGTATATAACATATTTAAAAGTTAAGTTGTAGTCTTAAAGTTTTCAATTTTATAGTGTGCCCAATAAAGAGTTTCTATCCGTTTATGGTCAAAATATTCATAGACTTTATTACCGCTCGTTTTTTTGCCATTTTGTGCAGAATTGCACCGAGTGTACACTTGTGCAGCTTGTAACTCCAGTCAGTACCGGATTAAGCGAGCGCGGGGCCCGTAGCAAATGTGAAGAGGCCCTTGAGTAGTTGGTTTCCCACCAAAACACCTAATTTCCCCTGATTGTGGTGCTGCCAAGTATGGTGAGCGTGTTCCCCCCTTATTTAAGAAATTTGGCGCCGCATGTCTATTTTAAAAAAAGTTATTCGTTGTAGGGCTTTTATTTTTTCTATAAAGTTTATATAGTTTTATTTTTCCGCGCGGAACCGGTAGCATTTGCTGTGTCATGCTATGTGGCTAATCCGGCACTTATATCACATCTAAATAAGTTACACTGGAAAGATTACGCTTACGCAGAGATGAGTGAGCTTATTATTATATATATTATTTATTATTAGATATTTATATGCGGGGCCCCTTTTCGCGCGGGGCCCGTAGCAGTCGCTACTCTTGCTGCGTGGTAAATCCGACACTGACTCCAGTAGTTGAATCAAAGTGAAAGTCACAACATATTCGTTCCACCTTAACGATTAATGGACTGATCTCGGTTTAATTAATAACGGTTACTATGTAGCAGGCTATGGCGGCCATTGAGTGAGATTGAGCTCGTCTCAGTACCTAGTTTTATTACGGAAAAATATCATTGAACTGGCCCATTGCGTGTAGCATTCGATGAATATGTAACAGGTGATTTCTTTTCTTTTGTTGATTTCTTACTCTTTCTAATATACAAAAAAATATAGCTATCCCATAGTCTATTTACAAAAAAAAATTCAGCTAAACTTATCAAAACAAGAAAAATTTTTTTTTACATAATCATTATTCACATAAATATATCGTCACGCCTTTCTCTCGAGGGGGCTGACAGAGGTGTAATACAATGACCACAGTACGTCGGACGATATTCAGTCCCAAATGTAACAGAGGGCGAGCCTATCGCCATGCACCGGGCTCCAGTCATGTAGCAGATGACATACAAAACGCACAGACGTTCACACAATGAACAAATTAGTGCGTGCCGTCGGTCGGCTGGGTTTGAGCCTGCTCCCTCTGTCTTGAGAGGCGGGCTTTCTCCAACTAGGCTATCACCGTTTTTTTTATGATTTGTTTTTATTCTGATGCAGGTACTTTGTAGTATGTACCTACTTGCATAGTAGGTTTAATGGACATACATAAAATGCTATAAAAAGGCCGCTTCAAAAGCTTTTAAACATTATGCATATTATCGTCCAATCCCACTTTCCCGAACAAGTAAAGCTTACTTTAATTAAAGTTTAGCACTTGAATGCCGAGCTTTCTACGCTTATTATAGAGAAAATTTAACAAGGTAAAGACACGAGCGTGCTACCAAACTAGGATGAATAAATGATGCTGCTATACACTAGTTTCAATGGGAACCGAGTTCAGTTGCCACGGCTATATTCGTAGTGCTTACAGCTAATTGAATAAGGTAATGCTTAAGAGAGTATTTGACAGCTACGACCTACTTTTCTTGCGCTTGGCCAGCACTTCACGTCGACGCTTCCCATCAGGCGACTCAGTGGTCAAACGCATGCCTAGGCTGTTGTAAAAAAAAGAACTTCACCTGATGACGCCCCAGAAAGCCAAGCAAGCGTTCCCTATCGCGAAGGGGGATGCTTGCCCAGGAGAAACCGATTTATTCGAGGCTTGAATACAACCCGACTATAACTATCGGGGAAGAACCACTCAGACAGGACATTTCAAATTAGCGGTTCGCACAATAAAAGTGGAATCAAAACCTTTTGGTGCGGCTTATTGGTAGGTCCTTAATATGTTATATGAACGAACTCCCGGCGCGCGGCGGGAGGCCCAGATGTTTGAGATCAGGGTCTGAACGTTGATTGTTCTTGTGTTTGTATGAGGTTTTTGCCATCCTTGACACAGAGGTTAAGGGTTAAGTTTTTTTAGGAAAGGTTAAATGGGACCCAATTTTTAAGACTCCGCTGTCCGTCCGTCAGTCTGTCTGTCCGTCTGTCGCCAGGCTGTATCTCATGAGCCATGATAGTTAGACAGTTGACATTTTCACAGATGATGTACTTATTTCTGTTGCCACTATAACAACAAATAGGTACTATAAAACAGAATTATGTAAATATTTATGAGGGCTCCCATTCAACAGCCATGATTTTTGATACAGAACCTTTCGTGCACGAGTATAACTTGCACTTGGCCGGTTTTTCTGTTATTATTATGACTCCTAAAGATCCTTTAAAAAGCTTCGTAAGTAAGGTACTTACTAAGCTTTCGAGGCTTGATAGTACAAATAAATATAATTAGGGACTTTTAAATGCATTTGTCTATCTCCTGTTCTGTCCTTATCGTCTTGTCCTACATTTTTTTTCTACTAAAGTGAGTTACGTTTTTAGATATCTCTAACTCCAAAGGCCTTAATTTTCTATTGTGTTGAAAAAAGGTAACAGTACCGGAACATCAATAAACACTTAAAGTTATCTAACAGTAAACGAACTTGACTACTCCTAAGTATTACTTAAGTATTATCGCACTTTCCTCGATATGGATAACGGTGTTCGAAAGAGAATATTCAGTTTTAATGACTGTAGTTTTAGAGGTTTGTAGCTCAAGGAAATGCAATAAAATTGTCGTGTGTTTAACATTTCTATTTGACACTTGTACGTAATTAGGTACATATAGTGTTAAAGACCTAATAAACCTAGAGTCTGTTCGGAATGAAAACTGTTGTGGCTCCCAACAGCAGTTTCCACAGGAAGGGCGCCGTTTTTTTTTGTTTTTTTTTTATGTATGATAGGTCGGCGTTTGACCACCAACTCGCCTGATGTTAAGCGACGTTGTGGTCTAAGATGGAGCACGACGACCTATAACGTACTTATTCACTCTAGCCTTGAAGTTTTGTAGAGTGAAGAAGTACAAAGACGGCAGTTGAGTGAGACGCTACAAGTGCGCTACTGCTCAGACCCGTCTTCGGAACGATTACACCGGACTACATACCGAAACACGACTAGGTCATTTCACGGCATGGCTTGGTCCGGTGAGTGGTAACTAGTCGCGGCCGAAGCCTTCCACCAGAGTTTGCTACCCGGTTAGCACTACCAGGGGACCACGTGTAGGGAATCAGAATAAGTAGAGTCTTTGTATAAATATATTTGTATATTGTGAATAGTAGGCTTTGGGAGCTCAGCCCCTAAAGCCGTTGTGCCTAATCCTGTTTTTTTTGTTTTATGAAAATGTATTTTGTTTCGCTTAAGATGTTAGTTCTCCTTTTTTCAACGATAGTTTTCTTTTCGAACAGCCTCTATCATCTATGCCAAATTTTTAACTGGCTACGTATTTTTTTCGTTTTTGAGATTTAAGGTTTTATATGAAAGTTTCTGTGAATATGGAAATTTTGCCCGTTGTCACGCGTGAATGCAAAATTTAATGATGATCGATTGAGTAGTTAGAGCTTAAAAACGTATAACAAAGAAATAAACTTACTTTCGTTTTTTTTTTAGTTACGGTGTTATTATTGTTTCGTTTCGAAATTGACATTTATTTTATTTTTAGGGCCTCTTTCATCATCTCCAAGTAAAGTGTTGATTAGTTTCTTTTCGATTAGTGCTAATTGGCAAGTTAAACTGCCAAGCATTTTTTCAGATTCACCAACGAAAACAAGAGTTCAGTAGTTTTGTGAGGGAAAGCGGAAGCGATTTGTATCGCTAAACCTGTTTTGGTATTACTAGGACTCTTAGGTGCGAGACTAACTATACTAGTCTATACACAATCTAGAGATTCCAGGGTAAAGATTATTCCTTAATTACAGCGTGCTAACAAGACCCTTCCATCCATAACTCACAATAAAAACCACACTACGAGTAAAAGATAAAATACCAGAAAGGACAAAAACACAAACTCTCTCGCACTTCCACTTAGATATTCCAAACTGAGCTCCGAAGGGAAATGGTTGATATTAAAGTGACGACTGTAAATCAGCGGATGTCGGCGACAACAAATGCTGGTTGTGTCGTGAGGTGGGTGTGAGCCTTGGCACGAACCTGTTACCCGGAGCTACTCACTGTCTACGATTTGGTATATTATCGTAACTTATAAAACTTCTGGGAACTTAATTTTTAGAATCTACTTCATTTTTTGAATATACTAACATGCGCTGGGCGGGTAAAGAATGAGTAGCCTGTGTAAATTCAGGGTAGAACTACCTCCATACCAAATTTCATCAAAATCTGTCCATACGTTTAAGCGTGAAAAAGTAACAAACAAACATACTTTTGCTTTTATAATATAAGTAGAATAGAATAAGCAATTCTAACTAAAAAATTAATTATGGATGCTCCTATAACGGACTCGTTGAAAAGTAATAACAATAAGTTACAAAAGCATTTGGTAATATTATTGAAGTCTTGTGTCTTCCTCAAAAAACGAAGACGACAATAAACGACAGTAGGATAGGATAGGAGAAGTACTTCTACTAGATCGTGAGGTGCCTGGAGGGTTTTGACTGAGTAAAGAAAATATTATGAGGCTTTTACTCATGCACTAAGGACGATTTAATATCGTACTTTGCGGTTCTTTTATGTCTTAATTAATTCTCAGAAATTTGTAAAACAGCATTGTTTTGCTTAAAATATAGTCAGGCCAATCACAGCGTCTTCTGCCTACATAAATTATGACATTAGAAAGGTTTTTTTTTTAATTTAATTTCTAAAAAATTAAAAGAAATCTTAATGATTTCCAAACTATTTTAAAAAAAAGTTTTTACACGTAAGTTAAATAATAAATTCAGCCTTTTTTTTCACACAGAGCATGGCTAACGAAATCAAACCTTGGTTCACTTGGTTGCCATCATTTATTTAATCAAGTATTATCAGAGAACACAACACAATATTTTACATCTAAACCTAAACATTTATAAAAAGAAGTGTTCTACATATTAATGATGGCCACAACATGCACTTAGATAAAAAAAAGATGGAAATAAGCTATGTATAAATCAAAGCACTTAAGACTAACACGGATAATAATGATTTATAAAAAACAAAAAAAAAACGTATTAACGTGTCGACTTGTAAACCTCCTATGTTTCGTCGGTTAAAAATAAAGAACAATTATTACCAATGCATAAGAGCTGATGAAACCGCACAGTCTGCGGATGTGGGTCTTTACCACTCCTGTATTCACGTCCCAGACTAGCAGACTGGCTACATAATAAATTGCAATCGAGGCGGATGCTGTGGGCGAAATAGCTCAAGGTGCAGGATTTGAAAGCTATTTGTCTTCGAACGTTGACTGCATTGTGGCTAATCTACGACACTCGCATTTTTATGAGCTGTCAAAAATTATGTTAATAATCTGATAAATGTTAATAGGTACGTTGTTGATATTGACAGATGTTATTAAACTCTGCCAATACAAAAACGAACGTTTATAAATTAGGCATACATTAGACCGTAGGTATAGGACTATAGGTATGTTGACAATCATATAAACAAAAATAATGAACATCAAAAAACTATTTTATTATGGAAACTGACGTGGTTTTCACACATTATGATTTAAAACACGGGAATTACTCACGTACGATTCAGTCGATTATTCCGACTATAGTTTCAACCGCATTCGGCGGTCTTCATCAGGGCGAGTGCGCGCGCGCGGCTGCGTCTCGCATAGCACCCGAATGCGGTTGAAACTATAGTCGGAATAATCGACTGAATCGTACGTGAGTAATTCCCGTGTTTTAAATCATAATCAAAAAACTATATTTATATATAGAAATAAAGATACAAGTTTTTCGAATAAAGATACATATATGTTATATTTATATAACATATATGTATCTTTATTCGAAAAACCTTGGCTAAAAATATTCACACCAATATAACGTTCACAAAACAGCGAGCGGCGAGCTAGCTATCTTGTCATTCCGAGGCATCGAACTAATTACGGCAAAACAATGCTTACGACTGAGGGCGCAAGACTGTACAACTCGCTACCGTCACATATAAAAAAATGTAAACTTATTTCACGCTTTTAAATAATCTTTGGGTGATCACATCATTGCAGATCAATAATTAGTTTAATTAATCTAAGGCGTGAAACAAGGTCAAAAAAAATAATGTTATTTTATTTGTACTTAGTCGGTACGACGACGACTCAATTGTATTTAAGATAGTAATGTTATCGCGTAAGTGACATAATGTCTTTGTGATAATAAATTCTTTGAAAATTGAAAATTGATAAACACTAATCTACGAAACGAATAAATCTAGGTAGTTTTTCCTTCAAGGGCCACTTACAAGCTCGGGTTATCTTTTTTAACTCGAAGTTAACTGTTCATCAGGGCCCTTACCATCATGAGCTTTGATTGTTACGAAAACTTTTTTGTTTACGTTTGGCTCCACACATTTCAATAAAGCGCCCCTGACGGAAACTAGGTTAAATGTATCTAGACGAAACGAAAAAAGTTTTCGTTAACTATTAAAAGTCGCGGTAAGCCCCTAGGGGTTAAACTGATAAATCCAGAGTTCGAAGCTGACCTTGATTCAACACAATACTATAAAGTGAAATTTATAAATCCGCATTTTTAAGGGGTCACTTTTGACTGATTTATTCAATAAATAGACAAAGAAAATAAAAAATTCCAATACATAGGGAAGTTGTCTACATCATTAGCTGTTAAATGAATCCTACAAGGGAAATTCTTAGTTACTTAAGAATGATTACAAAAAGTCATAAAAAATAAAAAAGCCATGGCTCTTTGCCTAAAGGAACTCACTGTAATTTACTATGAATTAGGTTACATTTCTTTCGCGCAAGTGACAAGATAACCTCGTTAAGCCGTTACACAGCTAATGTATCTTTACCACTTAAAGAAAAGGATACGTAAGCCTGGTATAATAGACTAGAGTAGCGTATACTATACATACAGGGTTATCAGCAAAGTGTGTACTAAGTCGAAAGAGGGTCATTGTACTCAACATTATTAACAACTTTTACTATGGGCCCAAATCTGAAATTGAGTAAAAAACGGCTGTTTCATTCACTTTGTCGACGATCAAACTTTTTAAATGATATAGCTGGTTTTTTTCGTGATTATGCTTAGGTTGACTCCATAGTTAAAACTGTTTAATTTCAATTTATTTATTCGAACCATAGGATATTTCAAACACTTGGCAACGTCACGTTTTACAATGGTTAATACAATACAATTTGAATTCATTTCGGCTATGATAATTTGACAATTTTAAGAAGTTGTAAAAGGCCTGTGTCATTAAAAAATATATGTTTAAACATATTACTTAATTTTAAAAATCAAATTAAAAATAATAATATTGAAATTACAAAATGTCAAAGTAAAAATCGTTCGTACAGTGACAAGATGGGAAAGAGCTGTAGTGGCGTCTACACTACAGCTCTTTCCCATTTCATCTTGTCATTAACATAGTCTTCTGTACTATAATAGACATTAGTAATAAGGTATAAGAAATACCTAAGTCACATATCTAAGTAACGTTTTTAATTTATTTTTCCTTCAGACCTACTACCTGTTTTGGAATTACATTATTTGTAATAACGCACACAATTTCCGATAACAATGATACATTCACAATGACTTAGTGCAATGATTCCCTTTCGGCTTAGCAGGCACTATCTCGATAACCCTGTATAAATATGGCTTTAAGCTAAAGCTAAAATCTGTTCCACAAGATAGAAACTACCCACCTCTTTAACATTAACAAAAGTGCTTGTTAAATAACCAACATTCGCATCCTCATTAGGGTAAGCCAGTAAAAAACCCATTAGATAATTACAAAGTTAATTACTTTCTGACACTTTGAAACTTTCAAAAAAGGAAGCCGATACTTGTAAATCTTGTAATAGTTAATTGAACAGTTTTTTTGAGGCGCCAATTAGCCACTAGCCTCATCAGGCGTTCGTCTATAAACATCCTTTATGGTTAATAAATCAAGATGCTGTTGTAAAAGAAATCGTAAAAACGTTTTTATCAGCTCGGTCGGTGTTTGCTATTTCTATAAGTATGATTGAAAATTTCTCACGTCGCGTTGTTACAGTTCAACAATTTACAATACAAGTTCAACAACAATCAAAACAAGTTACAATAGTGGCTTAACGATTTATTCATGTAGGTAAATCAGCAAGCCCAGCATGCGTGTGACAAAACTCTTCTCGTCACTTTTTGTCATGTGAGAACGTGACAAAAAAAACGATGATAGCCTAGTTGGAGAAGGCCCGCCTCTCAAGCCAGAAGGAGCGGGTTCAAGCCCAGCTGACGGCACGCACCAATTTGTTAATTGTGTGTACATATGTGCGTATTGTATGTCATCTGCGACAGGCTCCCCTGTCACATTTGGGACTGAATATCGCCCGGCGAAGTGAGGGTTTTGTATTACAACCTCTGCCAGCCTCTTTGGAGGAAAGACGTGACGATATGTATGTAATGAGAACGTGACAAGGCTACGTGTAAACATACGTCTGTCTCGACAAAAAGAGTTGATATACCGTTGTCACGTTGGGCGCAGGCTCAGCATGCGTAACGCGACAACGGACATAAGACAAGACAAGTTGAGGACAAGAGAAGACATGACATCTGCAAAGATGTCATGTCTTCTCTTCTCTAGCTCCAAAGCTCCATCTCTTCTATACATAATATAAAAACAAAGACGCTTTTCACGTCTGTTTATCTTTGTCATTACATCCGCTAACTCCTGCTAAGCCACGCAATGGATTTTGATGCGGTTTTTACCATCAGTTAGAATTTAGATAATTGTTCATGGAAGGTGTATAGTATATGGTGGTGTATAGGTCCCGTGCGAAACCGGAGCGGGTCATTAGTAGAATATAAGAATAAGATAATCTCTTTGTAAATTGCACCCACCTCAGTCTCAAATTCAAATTCAAATTTTCAAATTCAAATTATTTTACTGACACAAAAACGAATGAACAATTACATTTATGTCACACGATGATACAAATAAGAAAAGAATAATAAAAATAACAATGTCAAATTCAAAAGTGATAATAACAATTAATAAAAAATAATTAAAATAATAAGAACGTCATAAATCAGTAAGAAACATAGTCTATCTGAACTATCTGAACTGTCATGCCTCTTATATACATCCGGTCCACTGATCAGTCAGATTTTCACAATATTTAAAGGAGTTTGCTAAAACATTTGTCCAATTATCCGGCGATCGTTTTCAAGGACATCGGATGTGACTGAGACTAATCATAATTATACCGGCTACTTTAAGGAAGTAAACCAGAAAAAAAAATCTATCTATTATAAGACAATCATTATTGTTTGCGGCTAAAACACAATAAGTACAAAAAAATTTTCGTACTTATGTTTTTTTTGTTTTTGTCTCCTGCCACAAATCGTTTTCACCATTTTCATTTTCCGTTTATCCGTTTACACCGTTTATCCGTCACGTTGACGCCAACAAACATGTAAAGGTGAATAAAACGTGACCACCGTTCCTGGCTCCTTATAAGGACGTCCTGGGGAGCAGTGCACCGCTCAGACTGTGTTGACAAGCGGACCCAGGGTGGCCGCTATCAATCTTCATACGGACCTAAACTGGGTTTCAGTTAGTAGTAGCTGCAGAAAAAAATGTCTACGTACTCATCATTTATTGAAGGACTAGCTGCACTCCGCGGTTTCAACCGCGGTTAAAACGTATCCTATGTGCTATTCTAGACTATAATCTATCTCTGTGCCAAATTTCATCCAGATCTGTTCGGCCGTTCTGGCGTGAAAGAGTAACAAACATCCATCCATCCATCCATCCATCCATCCATTCTTACAAACTTTCGCGTTTTTAATATGTATTAGTAGGATTAGCGATCCTCTACTACTACTGACTATTGACTTTTGACTGCCTCGGTGGCTCAGTTGGTGGTTGGTAGACCCTGCCTTGTAACTTCGTGGATTCGATTCCCATCTAGAGCAAACATTTATGTGATGAACATTTGTTTATTCTATGTCTGGGCGTTAAATATCTATTTAAGTCTGAATTTAAAAATAAATACGTTTGTATTAGCGTATAGTTTCTTCATCGGCTGCGACTGCATAACAATACTATAAACGCGAAAGTTTGTAAGAATGGATGGATGGATGGATGTTTGTTACTTTTTCACGCCAAAATGGCAGAACAGATCTGGGTAAAATTTGGCACAGATTTAGATTATAGTCCAGAATAGCACATAGGATACTTTTTAACCACGGGTGTAACAGCGGGGCGCAGCGAGGACAAAATACACGAATAAGTTTGAGGAAAAATTCTTGGTAACTTTTTTTTCCTTCCTACATAGCCAAAGACTACCAAACAAACTCGAGAGCTATAAACACTAAGTGTGTCGTAAAGCTTAAGCTATCGCGGACACTAGAATCATAATCACAAGCCTCTTAATAAGTACCTACTTACAAGCCAACTAAGCTATTGTCATCATTATTTTACAGTTATTCACTCTTCGAGTCTTTATTTGCAGCTGTTTTTTCCTGTAACTTTTACAACCTCATTTTGTAACTTGAATAGGCATTCAACATTTGTTCGTAGTACTAAAATGGCCAGATCAAAACAGTTCTTAGTAATCTGAAGCAACACTTTTGAGCGAACCTGTTCTGCGGTCTGTACAGCGGGCCCGCATTTCAACGGCAATCTTCGCATTGATACAGTTAGCGGTCGAGGCAACCTTGAAGCCAGGACACAATTAGTTGTTCCGCCAGTCGTTGCAAGGAAGACACGTGTCCTCGCGTCCTTGGGATGTGCCCTAATAAGAGGAAACGTTTGCAAGACTGAGTGAAACGTAAGGAAGGGAAAGTGGAATGCGTTGAGAGTGTTTTTCGACCAATGATCTCAAGTAATACAATCTGAATTGGTTTCTTTTAGGCAAAGCGATAGTATAATAATATAATTCGGCAAGTAAAGCATTCCGGCCATTTACCCTGCGCCATCTGCGCTTGCCTAATGCCCGGTACGCTGTCGAGGCCTCAGTGGCCAAGAGCATATAGTCAAACATGAAAAAAAACAGCATACCGGTCACGTGGGCAACACGTGGTGACGTCAATCGATGCATAAGCAAGACCGAAGTAAGTCATTTACAAGTAGTTCGAAAGAGACGGATGACGATGACGAGTGACGTAATTACGTGTTTGAGCCCGGAATGCTAACCCTTGTTTTCTTGAGTCATGGGCAAAGCGTGCTGTATCGTAGACCGTAGCTTTCAGCAAGCTAAAACGCTAAACTAAGCTTAGTCTATTTTCTAAGATATGTCGATTATGATGCGTAATAACGTAATAAGTAAATAAATCACAGACAAGAATCAGACCTGTCCATTGGCAATGTTAGTTTATTTTACAAAATCTTTTTAAATTTACGATTTATTTGACAGTTTAATTAAGCACGAGTGTTATTATATTTGAGTGGTGGTGGTTGATGTTTTTTGCGTCAAAATACGTTACGAAGTTAATTTCGCAAATCCGACAAAATTGCAAATGCCGTTAGTGGTTGTAACTGGGTAGATACACCCACTAACCGCGGAGGGCATGTTAATAAGGAAGGAATTGTTTCGCAGGGTTTGGAGGAAGTCGACACTATTTTGGTCATGAGGAAGGAGCTATCATCGTAAAGACTAGCTAAATGACTACGAACTGCTACTTTATTTTAACGATACAATTAAAAACGACTTTATTGACTACAAACTAGCAGGTAATTAGCTAATGTTGAAAATCACTTAGAGGACAAACATTTCAATCTCGCGTAAATTTTGTTGTTATTACCTAGAAATTGTAACTTGTTTAGTTAAGAGTCTTAAGATTTAATGTCTAAACTTAGTTTTATGATGCAACACCCTTACAGGGTATACTAGTAATTGTTAAATTAATAGATATAAATAGATTATGCACCGAGGGAGTTATAAGCAGTGTCTTACGTCACGGGCGGCTTATTGAACCCTGAGCGTAACGAGGGAGTTATAATATAACGCCAGAGCGAAGCGAGGGAGTTATGTAGAGTCCTGAGTGAAGCGAGGGGTTCAGGCCATCTAAGATGATGACACTGCTTTATTCCATAGGTTAATATTCTTCTACTTTTGACACCTTCTGCGAGGCAATAAAAAGGACGTGAGAATATATGGTATACATCAAACACCGTTTTTTATTTTATAGTTTTGGCTGAAAACCAAATAGGCAATTATCGTTGCAATCACTTGGTTGAAATACGTATTTTACTAGACACTGGCAAAGGCACATGACGTGCGGCGCCAGAAATAAGAAGAAAAAAAAAACAGTATTTATTTTGTTTACTAATTTCATGCATTTGCGTTCTTTTTTTGTGGTGACTAGTTCGATTTTTAAATAACTCGTCCCTTTCCGTAGCTTTTATTCAATTTTAGCCTCTTTGCTCGAAAACTTCCTTTGGAAGTTTTATACAACATTGTTTCCCTGGGGAGGCAATGTCTTGCTTTAAGTTGATACTATGTGATATGTATGTCGGTCATTGTCGAGCGGATGGTGTGAAAAAAAAAATGTAACGAAAGCAGCCTCATTGACGAAAGTAGCTAACCACTATATACATAGTAAAGTACTTCCACTGCCTAAGCCTATTAAAACAGTAAGTTAACATGCTTTACTTTTTAACATGCGAATTCAGGTCGTTTTTTACTCTAGAAACTTTAATCAAGAAGCTGTAATGAATGCAAAATAATAGAGTAAGGTGCTCAAAGCCTAGCTCGTCAAACTCGAAGCTGGTACATTAAACGCCTCTTGCTTACAGGCGTAAAAAGGAAATTGCGTTTCTAACATAAATGATAATTACAGTTATGAAGTAAATAACGACTAGTCCGATTTCTATGTCCTCAGAATGCTTAACTGTTTAAGAAGTTACCCCAATAAAAACTAGTTTGGAAGTTTGGACTGGCCACTAGATCTAGCTTAGGTCGATGTTCTCGGAAGTAGGCGAATTCCAAAGATCACTATCAATGTTTTTCTGTAATAGTACAACCACCCTCAGATCAACCTAGAGAATGAGATGGCGTACGGCGTATGATCTAAGTGAAGCCAAAAACCATCCTAAAACTACGCTACTGTCATATAGGTACACAACACTCACACATTGACGCAAAAAAACGCTACGCGCTTGGTGATTCTTACCTCGACCTTATGAACATTGATTTATGGTATAATTTCAGTTCATTTTTCAGTGCATTATAAAAGTGTGGTCAGGACTACATTTTGAGGTACTTTTAAAAAACTGTGCAGTTTTTTTATAAATCAATTTTGAAAAAGCCGTAACATTAAACTCTTACAAATATGTGCAGTTTTAAAAAATTAAATCTCATATGGTTGTATATTGGAACGAAAATTGCTTATGTAGAGTTTGGGAATTAATATTAGTTTTCGTGCAATTGTGAATGTTTTTCATTGCAACATTACCACGCACACTCATTGAAAAAGAAGTGGCTGCAGCGAGATATAACGCAGTGTTCCATCTTTTCCTCTAGATTGATCTCAGACAACCACCATGTAGCAGCAGAGACTTATTAATCTGTGCTAATAGATTGCCTGAAGCGCTAGTTGATAAAAAACATTGTCTGATAGCGCAAACTATAAAAGTGTTGATTTATTCTTCTAAGTAAGTAATTAATTTAATAATCAATTCTGGGTTTGCTGCGTCGTTAAAATCAGCAACAAACTGTCTTATATTTTTTTTTAATGGAAAATGGCATCTTTAACAGCTTTACCACTCTTTTCAGTGGCTTCACTCATGTGGGAAAACAAAACACGGTATTTATCAATCAGTAATCAAAATAAAAATAGTGCGTAGAGTCTCTCCGCGCGGAAGAAGTGAATCTTCTGTGTATCTTTCTTTCTCTCTCCCTATTGCGTTGGCATATTGGACGCTACTCGTAGCTAACACTCGCGCTGGCCTGTAACAGGTATACTACGCGCATGCGTTCGAGTGCCACGCATTCACTCTCGCTCTATCTCTTTCTATTCCCCCTCCACAGGAGCGTTAAACGTTTAACGCAACCTTGTTGGAAGTCGCATTTGAAGTTTCACTTTTAAAAAATTCAGATTTGGCTCAGTTCAGTGTTTGTTGAGACCAGATATTGAAAAGTTGTCTTTTTTTTAGTGATGCTTTACTCCAGGTAAACACGTTGAAAAATCCTAAAAATTAATAGCGATCATTAAAAAGTTGTGGTATTCTTCATCTCAACAAAACGAGACCACACCCGAACAAATAATAATAGCTATCCCTCAAGAACATAATTATATTCTTCAAGTCAATTGAACCATAAAATAATTGAAGTTGTGAAGCACAGATTACCTTCTATAGACTCTGTATTCAGACTATCGAAACGCACCAGTCACCAAGCTTCAGTCAAATAACATTTTAAAGATTCACTTTCGTTGGCACATCGGTTCCAATGGAAACGTCTCAGTCGCCGCAATCCATGCTTTCGTCAAGCTGCAGCGACTTGATCGGAAATAAGATCATATTATGTGGTTTCTATAGGAGGTAATCTATGTGGCCAAGCCCCCAACAATCGTTTTGTCCAGTTATTGTAACGGATACAAAAAATACAAGACGTGATTTCGTCTGGGAAAGTAGGCCTGCCGTTGACTTGAGCGGCTAGACGTGCACTAGACGGTCGCTCGACGCCACTATTTCTACCATCATGAAACTGTATTACCTAACAATGACTTATACATTACTGTGTTACTCTTTGTACTTGTTGATCGAGTTTATTGTAGCACAGCGTTGGTAATGCATCACAAGATTCAATCGTAAAGCGATAATGAACTTTGCTTCATAGTGAAAATAAATAAAAAGTTTTGTAGAGCTAATACGTTTGATTGTTGTAATTATTTTGAACACGTTATTATATCGAAATAAATTAGGGCAATTGACAGATAGATTACCAGTTCACAGTGGTCATGATAATTACAAATTTGTAGGTGAGTATATATATAGGTTTTTTTTAAAAGTTAAATCATATCCTACTTCACGCTAATATTATAAATTCGAAAGTTTGAATGGACGTTTCTTACTCAATCATGTCAGAACGGCCGAATGGATCTGGATAAAATTTGGCAAAGAGATAGATTTCAGTTTGGAACAGCACATAGAGTACTTTTTAACCGCGGTTTGATACCTGCCTTAAAAGTTAAAAGTACGTTAAAAGTACCCACGGTGTTCCGCGGGGCGAAGAAATAGAAATATTTTATCTACCAAAAATATTAGTATTCACTTACTGATAATAATTATGTAAGTACAACAAATACAAAACTCTTTTAGAGAAACTGTATATCGTGTATATGAAGGTTAAAGGTGTGCTTGAGAGTACTGCACTAGACGAGTCTATCGCAGGATTCTCTGCGGTTGCATTAAATGATGTGCAAATAATCAAATATTATACTCGTAATTATAGTGTTTAGTAGTTTAGTGTTTTCCTTTAGTGATTAGTTCAACCCGTTGTAATACTGTGAACAATAGAATAATAGGCACCTAGGCTTAGTAAGTTTATTTTAACGGAAACCGGAAATGCTCCTCCTTTATTAGTTGCAGTTTGTAGCGGAAATAGAGATTCCTTTTTTGCTAAATTCTTGATAATCACTCAGTTAATTTGTTGATGTCAATATTCGTGTTAATCTATTGCACATAATGTAAAGTATTTTAAAAAAAAATTTTAAAATGATTTTAATAATGATTTTAAAAATGAGTCTGGCACAAAATACTCATAACAGACCTACTCGTAGGTACTATCATGAACTGTATACCTTAACACGTAACATCCATGTTTTACCATAAATTAAAATTTAACTTTTTGTTATTAAATTACTTAAATAGGCGAGTTTAGCCTTATAGTTAATTCAAATAGCCATTACTATCTACAGTAATAGACTGTGTCTGTTTTGTAAGAATTTAATTGTTAAGTTTTTTTTTTATGTAGAATGGGTCGACGTTTGACCACCAACTCGCCTGATGTTAAGCGACGTTGTGGTCTAAGATGGAGCACAACGACCTATAAGGTACTTATTCACTCTAGCCTTGAAGTTTTGTAGAGTGAAGAAGTACAAAGACGGCAGTTGAGTGAGGCGCTACAAGTGCGCTACTGCTCAAACCCGTCCAGTTAATAAAGAACTTTTAAAAATCAAAGTCAGAGTTTCTTTTAAGATTCATAATCTTAGTATTAATGACAAACAAATTCCTACAGATCTCTACAAACACACTTATGATAATAGGAAGACGATTAATCGGACTTTCGTTTTTAAAGTTCAGTCGGATGTTACTAATGATATTAATTCAGGCTTTATTGATGATGTTGTGATTAGAAAAGCTAGTCTAATGGATTAAATATTTCAAAATCGATTAATGAATTGCTTTCAACATGATTAATACTTAATGCAGTGTAAACAGTCAAACACTTTTTAACTCTAGAGTTAATTGTTATTACTCCTCCTTTTCATTTTAATTGAAATGTATGCTGTCAAAAAGAAAATGTTCCCAGGCTTTTATCAAAGTATTTGATTTTTTTTTTACGCTGTTATAACATTGTTAGTCCTTAAATTTAGAGTAGGTTAAAGCGGCAGCCTAGTTGGGAGAAAACCCGCCTCTCAAGCCAGAGGGAGCGGGTTCGAACCCAGCCGACGGCACGCACCAATTTGTTCATTGTGTGAGCATATGTGCGTATTGTATGTCATCTGCTACATGGCTGGAGCCCGGTGTATGGCGACAGACTCGCCCCCTGTCACATTTGGGCCTGAATATCAACCGGCGAAGTGTGGGTGTTGTATTACACCTCTGCCAGCCCCCTTGGGGGAAAGGCGTGACGATATGTTATAAATTTAATTGAACACAGTTCGTTTTTACATTGTTTGTACTTACTTTTAGAGTAGGTTAATTATTATCTCTCAGATAGGTACTGGTTTTGTAACAAGACCCGTTTGCTTATTTGCATCTATGGTTTAAAAAAAAGATTATGATACATAACAAAACAAACCGTCACATCTTTTCCCCGAAGAGGCTAGCCGAGATGTTTTTACAACACCCACACTTTGCCGGACGATATTCAGTTCGACATGTAACAGCAGGCGAGCCTGTCGCCGTATGCCAGGCTCCAGTCATGTAGCAGATGACATTAAATAGGTACGCACATAAATGTTCACACAATGAACAAAATGGTGCGTAGTTTCGACCGGGTTCTATCCTGGTCCCTTTGGCTTGATAATTATAAAAAGCTATTATTACGCAGTGCACAATAATAGCTTCTTGTGTATGTTCTTCTTCTGTGTGCACAAAGCGCAATTTTGCACACAAGACTGCAGTACAGGGCCGGAAGCGGGGCGCTCAAGCGGAAGGAGACCTAAGCTCGGCAGTGAATGAAAAATCTTTGCATAACAAAGGAAAAGCTAGCTTTGTAAAAAGACATAGTCTAGCTAGTCATTGCAGCTATTTTGTTTCGTTTTGAAGTAAGTAATAAATCTTTCTACAGCTTACGGGCTCAGTATATTGCTTCAGTTATCAAGTGACAAATGAGTCCAGTGTCCACGCGGGTGGTCCACCGAGCTATGATAGCGCAATTTATCAAACAATTTCACTTCATATCGGCGCTGCTTTATGTACGTACCTAGAAAAGGACCATTGACATTTTGAAACCTTGTCAAATTAGAAAATGAATTTGTGCTCATGGCACAAATATTATTGGAAAAATCTTTTGACTGGGTTTTTATTTCATTTAATATTTCATGAGCTGAACTGATAACTCAAAACCATGTTAAGGTACCTTCAATTTGTGTACAAAATCATCGCATTTTTTTAAAAGGTTAATGTTAGAGAGTTTGACGTTGTTTGCTCTAGAAAATTTAGAGTGACATGGTTCGAAAATGCTAGTATGATATGGCTACATAGAATAGAAATAAGCTAGTGTATATTTACTTATGTAAAAGTATCTTTCTAATTCGTGACTTCGCTATGCTGTAGATTTATGTAAGTATGTATATCAGGTATGTAAGGTTGGCCGAAAGTCGAAGGTCTTTGCATATCACCTTTCTCTCGGGATTTTCAAGAATAACATCATGAAATGTCATGAGCGGACCGCCTTTAGCTTTCGCAGTCACGAATTTCACATTAGATAAGAGATTTTTAGAAACATTGTTGTAGCTGTTTAAGTAAACCCTCAGATCAACCTAGAGAAAAGATGGAACACTGCGTTATATCTCGCTGAAGCCACTTCTTTCTAAACTTGTGTGCGTGGTAATGTTGCCATGAAAAACATTCACAATTGCACGAAAACCAATATTAATTCCCAAACTCTACATTAGCCATTTCCGTTCCAATAAACAACCTTAGTAGATTTTAATATTCTAAAATTGCACATATTTGTAAGAGTTTAACTTTGTATATTTATGTACACGAAATTATACCCTAAACCAATGCGATAATGTAAGTAAGAATGACCAAGCGAGTAGTGTAGTTTTTTTGCGTCAATGTGTGAGTGTTGTGTACATAAGTATACGATAGTAGCGTAGTTTTTTGGAGGGTTTTGGCTTGACCTAAATCATACGCCGTGCGCCATCTTATCCCTTTAGTTGACACGATGCGAATTAAGCCCTTAGGGAGTAAACTTTTGCAATAAACACTTCGTCAAACTAATCAATGACAAGCGGATAGTTCTGGCGCAGCGCCAACTGCCTTAGCCTTGTTCAACCCCCGAACTAATTCTCTCCACCTTATCTCAATGATTATACGGGTGAATTTCGTTCATCAGTTCCACTAATTAGTGATTAGTAGATATGGGTAACTTGATGATGGTGCGAGCAACCGTATCGAATACCGTTCCAGTCCGTCGCCGCCTGCGCGACCTGAGCCAAACGGAACTTATTATTTACTCCTTGCGTACTAACTTGACTCTAGTAGTAGGTAATAGTACTAACTTCAAAATTCAAAAGAAAAACAATCGAGTCTGCATACAAAATAACTAGTCACGTGATCAATTTTGTACGAAGACTTGTTTTTTTCTCCTCTAATTTTGCAAAGCACTGACATCCTAGTTGGAGAAGGCCTGCCTCTCAAGCCAGTGGGAGCAGGTTCGAACCCAGCCGACGGCACGCACCAATTTGTTCATTCTGTGAACATATGTGCGTATTGTATGTCATCTGCTACATGACTGGAGCCCGGTGTATGGCGACAGGCTCGCCCCCGTCACATTTGGGACTGAATATCGTCCGGCGAAGTGTGGGTATTGCACCTCTGCCAGCCCCCTCGGGGGAAAGGCGTGACGATATGTTATGTTATGTAATTTTGCAAACGTGTGTTCCAAAAGATGTTCACTTTGACAAGTATAACAACACCTTTAATTATTGCTACACCCAAAACCAGCACGTTATTATTATTATATACAGTATTTATTAATTAGCTACTCGCTGGGCCCCGCGGTTTTACACGCGGTCCCACGGGAACCGTAAATTGTAAAACCGTAAAGAGGTAACCTTATGTCCTTTTCTGTACGCCTGATAATGTGTATGCAGAATTTCATGACAATCAGTTGAGTAAACAAACAAACCAACGAACAAACTCACTTTCGCATTCATAAGATTAAGTTAGGATAGGATGATCCAAGTATTTTGTTGGGTGTAATCGTCTAACCATTTTACTAAACATTCAGGTTCAATTTGTTTAATTTTTCAGTTTATTAAATTAAATACAAAATGGTTTACAGTCTTAACACTAAAACACCATATTATCTTACAATAGTTACATGCATAAATAATTATACATTGATATCAAAAATACAAAATATGTAATATTAGTATATTCTAGTAAAATAGGTATAAATAATTATGCATTATCTATGATTAAATTAAATTTGTCAGCAGAAATGTCAATATTCTACTTCTACTTCTACACTGGACGAGCATGTCACCGAACAGGGAAGGTACGAGTACCTATTCGGTGACATAGTCATTAAGCTCATTGGCAACGACTCCCTTGTCCAGACCAAACTTCAAAGTTTGGATTCTTCAAATTGAATACTCTGCCAGACTGTGTGTTCCCTGACGCTTATAATCTGGGTCTCTTCAAGTCTCGAGTGAATCGGTTTCTTCTAGGCAAGCGTGCTCCATCGTAGGCCGCATCACTGCTTATCATCAGGCATGTTGGCGGCCAAACGCAAGCCTATTAAGTAATAATAAAAAAAAACATGCTTCAATATTTTCCAGCAGAAGTGCAGCATGCTGACACAAGGCTACAGTCCGTTTCCGGTTGCAGCACGTTCTTGGTCAGATCAGCAATTCTCTACACATCAATCTATGAATGGCGCTACGAAGATCATCTGAGAATCAGTTGGCCCCTGGCGGTCACGAGCTCAGACATGAAGAATACGACTAGGGAAGGTCGGGAAAAATTTCCCGTTTTCTTATATTCAAATAAATATATTATTCCCATACGTATTTCCGACCACCTATCTACGAAGCACGCTATGAAGGTCATCTGAGAGTAATTGAAGGCGGTGGTGACGACCCTCAAACAGAATATGACATGAGAAGGACGGGAACATTTTTACTTTTCTTAATTTCTTTAAACACACTTTTACATACAATACATTATACAATACATAATACATACATTCTTTCTTTTTTTCAACGTTTTTTTTCTTCATTTTTTTTATAAACATTGTGTATTAGCATATTCATTGGTATGTTTATTGTACACGCTCCGTGATTTCACCCGCGTTTAAAAATTATCCAAGTTTCTTTGAAGTTCATTCAGATCCGTTCTGGCGTGATTGAGTAACAAACATCCATACTTTCGCATCTATAAATATTAATGAAATATTCGTGAGATGAGATTCGTCCACATTATTAGCAATATTTTTTAAATTGTATTAGTAAACATTAATAAACATTATAGCTAATAACAAATTAGATAGATAGATAAACACTTTATTGTTCACACCAGAAATAACAAAACAAAAGAAACAAAAAAAAACTTAAACTGTAGTGTAACAACTGGCGGCCTTATCACTAAGAGCGATCTCTTCCAGGCAACCTTAGGATGGAGAGGATACTTATGAAAGAGTATGGGACATGGATGGGAAATGGGAATGGAATATGGGATATGGGAAATTAAAGTTTGAGTAGGTCTCTTAATAAAACTAGTGAGTACCCACTAGAGTGTTGGAGACAGTTGGCGACAAGCTCGCCCCCTGTCACATTTGGGACTAAAAATCGTCCGGCTTAGTGTGGGTGTTGTATTACACCTCTGCCAGCCCCCTCGGGGGAAAAGGCGTGACGACATGTAATGTGAGCACACCATAATACCAACTTTGTTGTTGTCAATATGGCAACACAAAAAAAGTAATTTAAAGTCACTTTCTGTGCCTTTCTCTATCAATAATAGCGCTACTGAGAAAATAAAAATGTAATTGTTATATGTATTTTTATCGCTTTAACAATTAATATTATTATAGATAATACTTACTTACTATTAATTTAAAAAGCAAAGCTTATAAACCGACTTCTCGTCAGACCTTTGTTAAAATTTTTAAAACTGCTAAACCGATTTCGATATAATTTACATGGGACCACACGGGAAGCGTCAGCTTTCTAAAAAAAAGAATCATCAAAATAGATTAACCCAGTCAAAAGTTATGAGGTAACAAACAAACAAAAACATAGAGTCGAATTGAGAACTTCCTCCTTTTTTGAAGTCGGTTACAAAAGATACATTTCAACAATAACACCCTAAATTGTATAGAATGTATAGATGTAATTATTTAGATTTAAACAAAAAAAAAACTTTTTTTTTTTAGGAAAATTTCAGCTTCAAACTTTGGATCTCTCTTCTGGTAATAATCTAGCATAACTTTTGATCTGACGCTTTTATAGACAAAAAAAACTTATTCTACTTTCATGTACCTACCTAATAGACAATCACCCTTGCTAATAACCGTTGTATACCCTCGGAATAGTTATGCAGTGTTATGCTTTTTTATTCGAGTTTAAAAAAATTAATGGGTCAACCCTACCTGCATTTTTTTCTGTCCATTATTTTTTTATTAACTAATTATTTTTCTTTAATTTTTTTAGACGCATTTGCCCCAGTTGACTGGGGCAAATGCGTCTATGGGGAAATTGCGTGTTTCAAGAATTACTGACAAACCCTTCACAAATTAAGCTCCACCTACACCTTTTTTCTAACTTTAGTTGCAATAATCTGTACAAGATGGCGTTAGTTGTGTAATTTGTGAAAGGTTTGTCAGTAATTCTCGAAAGACGCAATTGCCCCACAGACGCATTTGCCCCAGGTGATTCTGTAGCTATTCCGAGACTACACAATTTTTATTAGCAAGGGGGAATATGTTTTATGTACATAATAATACCCATTGTTTCACAGTAGCCTCACTGCTTGCTGCTTAGCACAAGTCCTACCCGGCCAGCATCAATCAAGCTCCATGAAAAAGCACAAGACTGACAACTTTCCCAGTCATCGACGTCAACCTAACATACTATAACAGAATATGACTATAGAACTCCGTCCACTTGCAAGCTCAGCGCTCAACCGCCTTGCAATGCTAAAAAATAAATATAATAAATGAATAAATATTCGGGACACTTGCACACAGTGTCTGACTCCAAACTAAGGAAAGCTTGTACTATGATGGCCAGAGACTAATATACTCGTACATACATAAAATAAAATAAAATTGCCTTTTTTCTACCGCATCGTTTCACAAATAGTAAAGATTTTTACATTAAGTCAAGAATATGCAGAAGTCGCCTCTGCAGCGTAGGCCTCCCCTAGTGTTCTCCACTCTTCTCTTTCTCTCTCTCTAGCTGCGGTCATCTAGTTTGGTTCGTATTTCTTTGAGAATATGTCCCTCCATCTTTTCCTTTGTCTCCGGGTCTTCCGGGTCCGGGGAAGATATACATATATATATATTTTAAATACATACACAAAAACATGTTTACACTCAGCCATAGAACAAACACAAATGTTCATCAATAAATGTTTGCCCTAGGTGGGAATCGAACCCACACCGCCAAGCTCAGAAGACAGGTTCAATACCAACTGAGCCACCGAGGCAGTCAAATGAAAATGAGCTTTGAGCTTTTACTTTATGGCATTAAGGTATTAGATCGACTCGCCGAGCTGCTGTCGAGCTGACAGGCCCACGCGGTCTGCTCTTCAGGCAGGATTCACAGTCCGCATTTCGATTTTACTTTGATGGAAAGTTCAACTTTCCGGGCGAGATTCTTGAACTTTGCATCAAAGTAAAGTCGAAGTGCGGTCTGTGAATCTCGCTCTAACAACTGACGACCTAAAAGTAACTTAATGCCACAAAGCATAAGTTCGGTTTTCATTTATACATTTTCGAGGCGCTGAGCTTTTAAGAATTGTAAGTGAACGAAGTTCTATAGTATTAATCTGTCTACATGTTTACGATCATTGATCCTGACGTCTGTCGTATTAGAAATAAAATTGTTCCGATCGTGTCTATAACATTTTTATAAAATATTCTGCTTTATTAAACTGCGATGATGGCCTAGTTGGAGAAGGCCTGCCTCACAAGCCAGAGGGAGCGGGTTCGAACCCAGCCGACGGCACGCACCAATTTGTTCATTGTGTGAACATATCTGCGTATTGTATGTCATCTGCTACATGACTGGAGCCCGGTGTATGACGACAGGCTCGCCCCCTGTCACATTTGGGACTGAATATCGTCCGGCGAAGTGTGGGTGTTGTATTACACCTCTGCCAGCCCCCTCGGGGGAAAGGCGTGGCGATATGTATGTTAAACTGCACGTTATGATACTCGTATTGTAAATTTCTAAAAAGAAAAACAAAATAAATTATAATTTCACGTACGATTTAGTCGATTATTCCGACTTTTTTTTTTATGTACAATACGAGTAGGTCGACGTTTGACCACCAACTCGCCTGATGTTAAGCGACGTTGCGGTCTAAGATGTAGCACGACGACCTAAAAGGTACTTGTTCACTCTACCCTTTAAGTTTGTACAGTGAAGAAGTACAAAGACGGCAGTTGAGTAAGGTGCCACAAGTACGCTACTCAGACCCGTCTTCGGAACGGTTACACCGGACTACATCCCGAAACACGACTAGGTCATTTCACGGCATGGCTTGGTCCGGTGGGTGGTAACTAGCCACGGCCGAAGCCTTCCACCAGAGTTTGCTACCCGGTTAGCACTACCCGGGGACCACGTGTAGGGAATCAGGATAGAGTACACTCCTACGGACGTGGGCAGCTCAGCCCCTAAACTATAGTTTCAACTGCAATCAGCGATCTTTATCAAGGCGAATGCGCGTGCGCGGTTGCGTCTCGCATAGCACTCGCCATAAATCATAATGTGTGAAAACCACGCCAGTTTCCATAATCAATTTGAGTTTCCCTGCGAGATCGAATCATTATGTAGTAAGTACCTAATACTAATTATTGGATACTCATAGATATTAAAATAAAAGTAATACTTAAATGTCAGGGGTGAAAGCATATAAATACAGGGTTATCGGTATAGGGTGTGCTAAACCAAAAGGGGGTCGTTATACTCATCTTTATGAATATTTATTACTATCCTACTAATTTCCTACTAATATTATAAACGCGAAAGTTTGTATGTATGGATGGATGGATGTTTGTTACTCTTTCACGCCAGAACGGCTGAACAGATCTGGATGAAATTTGGCACAGAGATAGATTATAATCTAGAATAGCATATAGAATACTTTTTAACCGCGGGTGAAACCGTGGGGCGCAGCTAGTAGCAATATATCGTCACGCCTTTCCCCTGAAGGGGTTGGCAGAGTTGTAATACAACATCCACACTTCGCCGGAGGATATTCAGTCCCAAATGTGACAGGGGCGAGCCTGTTTACTACGGAGCCAACCGAAAATCGCGAGAAAAAAAACAGCTGTTCCATAGTAGGTATAAGACGGTAGTTAGACAAAATGTATAGCGCATCTGTTTTTTTCTCGATTTCAGGGTTGGTCCCATAGTAAAAGTTTTTCATAATGATGAATACAATGGTACAGGTGTACAGTACAGTATACAGGGTACAGATCAAGTATACAGGGTTATTAAGAAAGGGGGTAATAAGTCGAAAGGGAGTCCTTTCGACTTAGTACCCCCTACATCAGTATAATATTGAACCAGCTAGCATATTAATTGAATAAATGTACTAAGATTAGTTATTAAGGCATAGACATTGTATTAAGATTAATTAAGATTAGTTATTAAGGGACAAAAAAAAGGGGGAAAAGATAACAAAAAAAAAAAAGTTATAAAACATTGTGAAAAAAAAAGCATCATAACCCTGCATAATAAAAAGTAGGGATAACATTGTATATAAAAAAAAAAGTACCCCCTTTCCTAATAACCCTGTATACTATTTCATATTCAGGGTTCCGTACCCAAAGGATAAAACGGGACCCTATTACAAAGACTCCGCTATCTGTCCGTCTGTCACCAGTCTATATCTCATGAACAGTGATAGTTAGACAGTTGAAATTTTCACAGATGATGTATTTTTGTTGCCGCTATAAGAACTAATACTAAAACAGAATGAAAATATATTTAAATGGGGCTCTCATAGTCCCAAACAACAGACATGTTTTTTTTTTGCCGTTTTTATAAATGATACGGAACCCTTCGTGCGCAAAACCGACTCGCACTTGGCCGGTTTTTTTTCTTTTTATGATTAGGTCTAGCTAGAACTGCTGTTTAAAATGTAGGTTCACGTCTAGTTGGCGGGATAGAGACCGCCTGAAGGCAAACTTTCTGTTACCTCTCTTAAAGCAAGGCGCGGTCGCTATCGACAGTAATGTTATTACAATGAAAGCGGTTACTGGTAATCATCTATCTTACGATAATCGTTTGGTGACAGGAAAAATTTAAGATAAAGGTATTATTTTATGGGATGAAATTTAATGACCACCAAAAAAACAATCGTTGCCCTAAACAGCCTCATCCAAAAAAAATATAACATGTACAAATAAATGAAACCTGTACCAAAATCTTTTGGGCTATTTAAATTAAAAATTAAAATTCATTTATTGCAGATAACTTTAGATCCATACAATTATATATACCATACAATTTTACCATACAATTATAATCAAAAAAAAAAAAGCAAATTATTATTTAAAAAAAATATTACTAAAAATGTCAGGAAATTTGAATAATAATAATAATTTACAAAATGTCAAAAATAGTGAAGTCAAAAAAAAAATTACAAATTACTAATACAAACATAAAAAACACAAACAATATACGAACAAACAAACAGAACACCACAAAACAAAATAAAACTTAATAATTCCGCACAAATGGCACTATCGGAACATGTCTCTTACAACAATGCCACAAGTAGGGGCAGTCCAATCTACCGGCAATCATTTCCAGAATTGCGTTGGAGCTGGCCCGAACTCTGCGCACCAGGGAGGCGCTACGCTTGCGCATAGTAGCATGAAAGCATGCGGTGCGCGCCTCCGCGAACATGCCCGAGGCACTACAGAATCGGGGCAGCCCCACCACAATTCGGAACGCGTTGTTGTAAAGAACCCGGAGGTGGCTGTAGCTCTTGTGTGTATAATTAGCCCACAGGCTGCAGGTGTAAAGGGACGTACAGTAGGTCCGAAATAGCGTTATTTTAACTTCTCTTGAACATCTGGCAAACCTGCGGGCTATCATATTGGCTCTTATTGACAGTGACCTTCGTTCTCTTTCTATATCTTCATGGTCCTTGAGGTCAGCCGTGATAATATGCCCCAGGTATTTGAATTTGTTTACCCTTTTCAGGGGAATCCCGTTCAGATTCAAAGCAGGAACATCTTGGGGACACACTGGGCCAGCTCCAAAGACCATGAACTGGCTCTTCGCCACGTTATACCTCAATCCGTGATCACGGGCATACTCCTCGCAAATACGCAACAATTTCCTCAGACCACATACCGACGCGCTCAGCAGCACCATGTCGTCTGCGTAACTAAGGTTATTAACACACACTCCGTCTATATGGCAGCCAACATGCTGGCTGCTAAGCGCGACGATCAGGTCATTCATGTAGATGTTAAAGAGCGTAGGAGAGGCCAACCCACCCTGCCTGACTCCACACTCAAGCGTATACTGCTCTGACATCGCCCCTGCCCATCTTACGCAATTTCGTTGATGCCCATACCAAAACTGAAACATGCTTGTGAGCTCCCTAGGTAAACTAATGTCTTCCAGCTTGCTCCATAGGACATCATACGAGACCAAATCGAACGCTTTGGACAAATCGAGGAAGCAGGCGTACACCGGCGTTTTTCTTTCCGTGTAGTAGTTGACGGTGTGCTTAAGGCACAGTATTGCACTCTCAGTTGATAACTGCGGACGAAACCCAAACTGGTTGTCGTGGAGAGTCACGTACTTGTTTAACTGTGCAAATTTAAGAGTCCGGCGACCTAACTAACTTCGACCTAGGCGACCTAGACTAACTTTGCATTGGCTTAAGGTATTCTATAGCCATTGCGTCTAGAAGAAGAAGACGAACGAAGAGAGCGAGTAATGATAATGACGAGCCTCTAAAGTTACCTACAGAGTGACAAAGTGCAATTTCAATTTTTTTTTATGACTTTTGCACTTCTGTAATCATTCTTAAGTAACTAAGAATTTCCCTTGTATTATGGATTCATTTAACAGCTAATGATGTAGACAACCTCCCTATGTAGGTAATGGAATTTTTGATTTGCTTTGTCTACCTATTGAATAAATCAGTCAAAAGTGACCCCTTAAAAATGCGGATATTTTTCATACCTCTATTTCGCTTGCGAACGTTTTTAAAAAAAACCAAGAACATAGGGGCGGAGATATTGTTAATTTAATTGTACATGTTAAATTTCATCATAATCTGCCAAATGATTTTCAAGAAATTTGAGTAGCGCGTTTGTAAGGAAATTTCAGAGCGTCGCGGCCCTCTTAAGTCATGTCTGCACTACAAAAACTTTTCATAACACAAAAAGGCCACGCGTGCACCAAATTTTAACTAGCAAAGTTTTGTGGCATTACAACCCAAATAAATCACTACGTTAGCCATAAAATGTATGCATATAACCAAGTATATTATATTGATGGCATATTTTTTTTATTAGTTTGAGAAAGAATAAATGAATGCAAACTAATCTTTTTTTTGTGGCCGTTATTTTATTGAAAGCTCCAAGAAGCTCAGCCTTTAGTAAACATTTTACGGTAGTGTCGGTGAACCTTTAGAACTTCATTTATATTTTTTTGGTAAACAATGATTTTTATGTATTAATTTACTTTATTAGGATAAAATAGCGTAACAAATTTGGATGAAATTTTTAAATAAAATGCGCTACATATTTGGTGCATACGTGGCCTTTTTGGGTAGCTCAGCGACTATTCTGAAGATACTTGCCTATTTAGGTTAGCAGACTTTACGTTTATTGATGATAATTTCATATTAAAATGGGGATTAAATTCTGGTAAGTACTTACTATTCGGGCGTTATATTTCATTATTACATTGCTTAAACGTAAGCCTTAATTTATATAGATTTGGGTTTGACCATGATTTGATTATTATTATTATTATTAATTTATTATTATTATTATTATCCAAAAAAACAAAGTCTAGCATTCCGGGAGTAAACACGTATTGACGTCACTCGTCATCGTCATTCGTCTCTTTCGAACTATTTGTTAATGACGTATTTCGGTCTTGCTTCAGCATCGATTGACGTCACTACGTGTTGTCCACGTGACCGGAATGTTATACATGGCGAAGTATATTATTATAGCATGGGCTTGATAGAGAAGAGTGACGCTTTAGTGTCAGAAGCCCAGAAGACCTTTTCGAGTTGCATTCTAATTTCAACAAACGCTAACGTTCGCAAGTTAGCTGCTGATTGGCTGAAATTATGAGCTATATTAATTGATTGATTGATTAGTTTTTACAAATTCACATTTCACAGAGGGTTCTTTCTGATTACTCCAAGAAAAGGTTTCAAAATAATCCACAGAAAAATTTCAAAATTATTAATAATTCTTTTGGTTTCAATTTGCTCCATGGCATTCTCAAAGTACTCCACGCTACTAGTTTCGTAAAATTAAATAAGCCATACATTCATTCTCAATCAACTCCACGCATCTTTTATTTCATTTGCAAATATGTACTGTTTTTATGTTACATTCGACTCCAAAAATCTGCCGTACTCTCTCTCTCTCTCTCTCTCTATATGCGTGTGTGTGTTTGTGTGTGTGTGGCATCGTAGCTTCGATCTGTATGTGCTCGTAGTTTGTAGAACCGATTTTGATTTTGTTTTCTTGTTTAAAAGGTAAATTAGTCGGGAGTGTTCTTAGTTAAGTTTGATGAAAATCGCTTTTGGGTGTTTATTATTATAATGTTTACTTTTGTAGCACGATGTAGGTTTAGCAACAAATTTTGTCACATCTGGTGAACATCAAAACCATTGTGTATATGTAATTGTATTACCGTACTAGCTGCGACCCGCGGTCCCACAGGAACCGCATTTTTTTTCGGGAAAAAAACTACTCTATGTCCTTTTCCGTACCCCAGACAACGTGTATGCAAAATTTCATGATGATTGGTTGAGTAGTTAGGGCGTGAAAGCGTTACAAACAAACAAACGATCAAACCTACCCTTGGAGGGCTATATTATAGGGCTACGCGCGAGATGAGATAGATTTTATCTTTTTTTTTTTTTTAATGTAGAATAGGTCAGCGTTTGACCACCAACTCGCCTGATGTTAAGCGACGGTGTGGTCTAAGATGGAACACGACGACCTATAGGGTACTTATTCAATCTAGCCTTGAAGTTTTTTAGAGTGAAGAAGTACAAAGACGGTAGTTGAGTGAGGCTCTACAAGTGCGCTACTGCTCAGACCCGTCTTCGGAACGGTTACACCGGACTACATCCCGAAACACGACTAGGTCATTTCACGGCATGGCTTGGTCCGGTGGGTGGTAACTAGCCACGGCCGAAGCCTCCCACCAGAGTTTGCTACCCGGTTAGCACTACCCGGGGACCACGTGTAGGGAATCGAAATAGAGTACACTCCTACGGACGTGGGTAGCTCAGCCCCAAACACTTGGTCTTGGTCACTCTCACACCTATGACGTTTCAAACGAGAGCAACAAGGACGAAAAAGGTGAGATGAAAATCTCCAAATCTCCCTGATTCGAGATTGGTAGTATGTAGTTACTGCTACGTATTCTGTGGCAGCAGGTGCGAAAGGCGAGTCCTGCCGGCTACCGGATGCCAGTTATTGTTAAAAAGAAAACCATTCCTGGATTAACTTGTTTGTAAACCAGTTGAACTGTATAGTGTATACTTACTGCTCACTCTTGTTAATAATAAATTCTTAACTTTTAAGTAGTATTATTGTACATATGGATGTTCAGTACTATAAATCTGAAGGGAAGTTTTAACTAGACCAATTAGGTCCAAAAATAACTCTACTACTCTGATACTATTCACGATGTACGCAAATAAGTATAGGTGCCTACCTAAGTTTGGCGCCTACTCAAAATTACTTAGGTATACATAAATTAGTTTAAGAACTTAGTTGGTATTATTTTTTATTTTTTTGCTTGTCAGATTTTTCGGCGGTTTAATTTATTGTTAATTTTTTTTTTAATATTTGATCAATCGAAAAAGACAAAATTATACAAAATGTATTAGTTAGGAAAGCCAAGACAAGACGGCCTCTTACTTACTTACCCTTTGTTTTTAACCGACTTCCAAAAAGGAGGAGGTCTTCAATTCGACTGTATGTTCATGTATGTTACGCGATTACTCCGTCAAGTATTGTAAATCGATTATGCTGATAATTTTTTTGTTTGGTAGATCATACTTTAGAGGTTGTCCCATACATATTTTATCAAATTCGATCAAGCAGTTCCTAAAATATCAACAAAAGACTAAAAACTGTTTACATGGATGACGAATTATAAGATGGGAAGTCGGTTTTTAAACTGTGCTTTTTATAGATAGATAGATAAACTCTTTATTGTTCACACCACAAATAACAAAACAACAAGAGAAAAATTATTATAAATCTTACTAAATAGTGTAACAACTGGCGGCCTTAGCACTAAAAGCGATCTCTTCCAGGCATTATTATCCAAGACTATTATATGGTTCAACAGATCTAGATGAAATTATCATAGCAACAGTATGCATCGTGGTATGGATGGATATGATCTCAATCATGATATAATAACATACTCCGCCAGGTGTAGCATTACGGTCACGTGGTGACACGTAGTGACGTCAATCGATGCTTAAGCAGGACCGAAATAAATCATTTGCAAATAGTTCGAAAGAGACGGCTGACGATGACGAGTAACCTCTTTACTCTTTATTTTGGATCATGGTCTCAATAACATACTGGCAAACTGTAAAAATCAAAAAAATACCTAAACTGCTGACCACTACTGTACTAACCAAAAAAAATTTAATTCCCCCAAGGACTGCAGGAGGAAAAAGCTCAGACGGCTTAGGTACATAATTTACACAGAGTTTTTTTAATAAACTAATTTAGCGTATTACTAATGAGTTCAGTTACTATGAAACGATATGTGAGCAAGAAAGAACAAGGTCATTCACCACTCATTACAACATTTACAACATTAATTGCCAATGGTGCATTTAATTTTATTGTAAGTGCAGTTTGCACGTTTATCGTATTTGTAAGTAAAAGTACAACGTTTTAATACTAAAATGTTGTCACAGATAAACATCAGAGGAGTTAAAATTAGTGTACGCCATTGATGGAAAGAAATGGTTGCCAAGTATTATTTAGTTGTAGTAGGTAGTTAGAGCAAGTACCATTATTACAAGAAAAACAAAAAAGTCGGCTGCAAAATGTTGTACCCTATGTCACTTCCACTATCAAGGCGATTCAAATGACATCTCACATGTCGAAATATAAGGCTGTAGGGCGTGCCAAAGAAACCTCATACATACATACATATCATACCTACACACATACATACACTCAAAAAACATAACCCTCCTTCTTACGCAGTCGGGTAAAAATACACAGTGTAAACGCAAAAAAAATGCTGTTTCTTATAAACATATAGTTCATAATTTACGCAAAATTTATATAGATCAGTATTGTGGTGCTTTCATAGCCACAGATTTGTCTATTATTTTACTCTCTGTGTAGCTGGGTTTTTTTAAACAAGCATGTACTAGTTTCACTTGGAACTATCAAACACACAATGTAATAAAATCTTAGAAGTCAATTTTAACCTATATGTAGTACAAAATGGACAAATGTTGAGGGCTGCAGGCAAACTAAAGATGCGGGTCCGGTCGGACATCAAAAAGATTTGCACGGCAGTCTCATCCGACTAAAAAGGGACAAAACCCGCAACAGTACCATAACTGGTCCCTGCTCCCTAAACAGACACCAATTTATTCGTGACATGACAGCCTATGGCCGTTTCTTCTGAAGCAGAAGAAACGCCGCGGCGCCTGGTCTGGTTGGAGTAAGAGAAAGGGCCCGTAAGTGAGTAAGCATAATAAGTAGGCCCTTATTATGCTTACATTATTAATCACATAATTATTCAAAATATCAATATAGTCAAAGACACAAGAATACTAATATGTATACGCTTAGATAAATGCCGTATAAATAGATAATACTGCGTTTAATTGTTTCCCCCCAACTGTGAGGAGAATTATGAAGTAAATTTATGATCAACACGAACATCATTTAGGGGGAATTGGAATGATAATATCTTAACACTGCATCGTTGCGTCACTGTACACCAGAGAGCAACTAATCAGCGTCAGCGCTGACTACATTATTAGAAGATTTAGAAGCCTGTTGCAAGGAATTCAATTTTATTCCTTTATAACTATCGTAAGGTTGTAGGCTGTGTGACTGTGTGCAGTGTTTGAAGTTCTAGTAGACTTCTAGAAAATTACATTGAGAACTTATAAAATTATATAATATAGGTACCAATACTGTAGAGCGCAGAGCGAGATCGAAGCGTCCCCGTTTCAGCTTGGACAAAAATGCTATCTAAAATGCTATGCGGATATCTGGCGGTTTCCGGCGGGTTTGTTCTCCTCTACAGGTTGCAATTTTAAACCGATTCTCGTGAACTTTTGTGACCAAGTTAGTTTAAATAGAATTTGTTCATCCTTTTTGGACATTTATAAAATGGTGGATTATGGTTTTTTACGTTTTCGTGAAATCTTCTGCTCCCAAAACCACTAGCATGTACGTACTTGAAGAACATCAAACTAAAGTTTATTATTTTTTGATAAAATTTTGTTGTAAATTTCATGACATTATTTATGTTAAAGTCCTTATTAAATTAGCTTCACATATCAAATTGTATATAGTTTTTTAGTAGATTTCATTAAATTAGGTCTGTTAAATTCGTTACTCGGAATATCAAATTGTATAACGTATAAATTAGATTTAAATATCAATTTGTATAAAGTTTTCTAGTAAGTTTCATTAAATAATTTAAAATATTCCAAATTTAAAGTAGAATAAAAAAATCATGTTCCTTGATGTACTTAATGCGACGTTAAAGCGGAAATACACTATATGTACTCGTATATTAGTTCAAGTAACAATTTTGAAGATAAACTTCCGCAAAGTAACGCCTGATTCAATCAACAAACTTAAGTTGTTTGACGTGGACTCTTTTTCCAAAATATAAGGTTCTTCTACTCGTATAATCCTCTCCTAATTTATAAAACCCCTAATCCTATAAGATGACAGGTACCGTCCCTTCGTCTCACGTACCTTAGGAATTTTAATGGGACATTTATCTAAGCGTTTAAAGAAAGTATTTTCTAAAATTTTGACCGGGACAAATTAATTTTAAATTATATGTAGGTGTTAGTTTCTATTTTATTTTTATCTTGAAACATATATTATACCTCGTTTTAGTTGAAGTTAGTCTTATCCGAATACCTATTCCTAACTAGGAATAAAATAACGTTTATGGGCTATCTTGTGTTACTTACTTATAAGGTTTTTTAATAAGTAAATAAGTACCTATATTGAATGTTATCCTTATTCGTAGGAAAATAATGAGAAATATTACTAATTAGTTTAGTTGTTACTAACATATTTTTTTAGTAAAATAATTTGGAAGTACCTAGTAATCATTTGAAAAATGTTTCTGGATTTCCCTAGTAGTAAATATAGTAAAAGGTTTTGAGTAATGGTTTTAATATACATATATTCTTAGCCACAAGGAAATGTTGACTGAAAAGGAACCCAATTCTGCAAATGGACAAATATTTGGCCTGGCAGTTGGACAAAGGTTGTGACAACAAATATTTGTACCGAATCAGGGTTAAGTGCTGTCAATGTTCCAGTAGATTTATGAAAATGAAATACAGACGTTCTGATTTATTTATATTTATTTTTTATTACTTCGAAAACAAATTAAAATGTCTATTAATACATAAATAAATGCTATTATAAATTAGAAAAACATCTCAAAGATAAAAACTTAATTATTAAAGAATAAGCCGGCCCACTCCACATGACATTGCAATACCCTAATAGGGACATCCTTATCATTATGACATCCTTATATTATAACTTTTAAGATCTTGTGTACTCACGCAACAGTCACCAAAAAATGTAACCTAGACGAGAACACAGTTTTCTAAAAATCTTCTCCACTTTCCGCTTTCTAATAAGTATGTAACTTTTATAATATCGTCGATACACCTCCTCCATCGTACCGATACAGCTTAATTCCAAGGTGTACGGTTCCACATGCACCATAACAAACTTCGTAATTACACTATCAAGCGTCAGGTGGTCTTCAAATTAGGTATCGAGTGTAACCCAAGCCAGTGGTTCCGCATACAAACTGTTATCACCGTGTTGTGGCGAGCTCCATCAAGTGCATATTAAAGATGATTAAGTCGTCTACATACAACATTATGGACGAGGTGCAGACGTTAAGAATTTTGTGGTGCGAGCCATGGAAGAACCTTTTTAAAAGGTTTTGTGAAAACGCTTGGTTTATGGTGGAGTTAAAACATTAGAAATAACATTTGAAATAAGTAATAAATTTTGAAACCATGTCAAAACGCCTAAGAATAACAGCTATCTCCGATTTATGATATTAATGGTTGAAATGATTCTGAAATGATTATTTTATTATAAACTAGCTGCGCCCCGCGGTTTCACCCGCGGTCCCACAGGAACCGTTTATTTTTTCGGGATAAAAAGTACCCTATGGCCTTTTCTGTACCCCAGACAACATGTATGCAAAAGTTCAAGACGATTGGTTGAGTAGTTGAGACGTGAAAGCGTTACAAACAAACGAACAAACTCACTTTCGCATTTATAATATTAGTTAGAAAGGACACTGATACTGGGTAAGTTGAGATGAAAATTTAATCCAACTTTTCCAGTGTCAAGGAACGGCGAGGTGATGGTGAACACTTTTGGCCCGGAATGGGAATCTGCCAGAATACACCATTAATAGCTTCATGACAGAATTTAAAGCTGAAGCAGATTTGCCCATAGCTCGTGCAACCTTTAAGCAAATCTATAATGGGAGTGTCTTTTCTTTATCTACATTAGCATTTTACAAATATGTCTTTGAAATAAACTCATCAGACCAATATCAACTGAAAACAGTATTTTACTCAACAGTCCATCTCTTGCGCCAGATGCCATCGTCGTGGGAGTCAGCTGGCAGTGGCCGTACACTGTTATAATATCATATCTACGCCGTATCGTGACAATTACCGACTTGCTATTAAAGCATTCACAATTCGATACAGTAAGAATGACAAGGATTGGAGTATTTGGACCGCTTATCGACTGAGCTAGCGAAGCGTCCATGCTTCAGTTTTAGCAAAAATGCTTTCGAATGTCCGGCGTCTGTCCAGCTGTGTGTCTAGTTTTAGTCAAGAGGTTTTGTAACTATAGGTATAACTAGCTGCGCCCCGGGGTCACCCGCAGTCACATGAGAAACGTTATTTTTTTCGGATTGAAAGAAACCCTTTGTTTTTTAAAATTGTACGATGATCGAAGCATAACAAACTAACAAACACTTTGTTTGTTCGTTTGTTATGCTTTTTTTTTGTTACGTTTGTCACTTTCGCATCTAAACTATTAGTTAGGGTTAGGATTATAAGCTTCGAGTGCTGCTTGGCACTGCAAAGGCTCTAAAGTTTAGAGTCCAAACATTGTTTGTTTGTTTTGGCAGGGCGTTTTCCGCACTTCGCCACTTGATTGGGCCATTGTGCGTGGGGATTTCTACTCTTCCCTTCCCTTCATTCCAACCAGCCCAGGTGCTCCCAAAAGTCCAGCAGCCTTTTCAGGCTGCCACAGGCCTCCAGGAGTGACGAGGGGGATTGAAGAAGCTGAGAGCTAGAGTCCAAACATAAGACAAAGTTTTCCCAAAGGATATATAATTTATAATATAGAATGAAGATCAATTCAATCCGCGACCTTTTGAAAACTCAGCCCTTATTGGGAAGAAAAACCTTATTCATCACAGACCAATTCTGTTCAACACCACAAAACTTACAGAACCTGCAACCAGAGAGTCAATGAGCAGCGTGTCGAGTGCCGTACTCATTTGTGATGTGACGCTAAGTACGTATTACATAATTATTTAGTAAGTATAATAAATATAATTTACTTTTACAGCAGCCCACTTGAATGTTCCATCATCACTCATTACGAAATTAGAGTACATGATACCACCATTTAGAGTAATTTCTTTCAAAAAACAAAATTTCTTTAATCCAGATCAAGCATACTAGATAAACATAGGACAATTTCAAAGAAAAAAAAAGGTTTGGCTACATTTAAAACTATGAAGACTATTTCGACATCTCTCTAACTATAACCGTATTATTTTCAGCTATGAGTAACTTTGCTACTAAAACTCATCTTAATACTATTTCTTACACAACTGTCTTATTCCGAGACATAGAGGTGTGTCCAATGTTACAACTTGCTAAACAACTAACACGTAACCAGTTACGAGACAGCTTGGCGTCGACATCTCAGCGATTCGGCCAGTTGTCGTATCAAGGAATTAATTCGTTGACAACTTAATCATTTGCAAACTTGATTGCTCTAACAAAGCATTTAAAGTCCAAAATCAATTGTGAGTTTTGTGACCTGTGTAGGTAGACTGTAAAGCGTGTAGAGCAGTGTTGTGCAAAATCAAATTTTGTAATGCAAAAAATTACGTAATAACGGAGCACAATGCTTTCAGCCAGTCATTGCAGTTTTGAAATACTAATTTTGGGTGTGACGGTACAGTCTGTGTCATAAGTGGATACGTGACAATACATCTGTAGCTGACTAGCTGTGTCATATTTACAAGACTACTGATTCGCTCCCACGCACTAGCACTGTTGGTTTAGAGTTCCATTGTAATACACATTTGTGATCGCTAAATTTGTCGGAGCAAAATAGCACTTAATGAAGTCATTTTCAATAATGAATAAGCTAAATCTCGCGACTTCCCAGAAAACTTCATCGTAGCATTAAAGCTTATAGCTACCGTATCTGTTTAAACTAAATTGAAACCGCAACATAAATCATTATTGGAAAAAACACAGCTAATCATTATTTTTATCGAAGAAGGAAAAACTGTTTTGAGAGTATTTTAAATAATATAAAAACCACAGTGTAGATAAAATATGTATTTAACTTAATGAATACAGAATAAGACTTTGAAACTACACGAGAATTCACAATACACCCGTTATTCATGTTACACCCGTTATTTGTAATAATAAATAAATTCGGGACATTTTGCACACACGGTCTTCTGACCCCAAACTAAGCAACGCTTGTACTATGGCGATTGCATACATAGATATTTTTTTAATACATACTTAGATAGATAATCAACACCCAGACGTAGAGCAGTTTATCACATAAATGCTTGCCCTAGGTGGAAATCGAACCACGCCCCCAAGCTCAGAAAGCAGGGTCACTACCACCATTTACATTACCTATCTATTATTTATTTAGGTATACCAAGTTTCTCGTTATCATTTTTTTATCTAAAAGAGAAAATATAATTAAAATACATACTAAGTATTTATTTATTTTGTACACAGGCACTTTTGCACACTATTGCACAGTGAACAAAAGGTCAAAACTGTTAGAAATGAGTACATTAGTCAAACGAACAATGAACTTGTATATAGTATTCTTTATCACTGGATGCAAAAGGCCGGATATTCGTCACAGCGATAATGTTATCACAGCTTTCCTTGACTTACAAATGCAAAGTGATAGTGCTTTCTATATTACTCACAAAATAATCAATACAGCATTCCGTTCCGTCTTTGTTAAAGCAAAAAGCTGGTATCTCTGACTAATCTGCCAAAAAGTATACTTACCTACGATTTATTTTTTAGAACTTAGATGGAAGACATTTGAGCCAATTAACGGCAGCTTACAGAAGTTTGGGTTATCTTTTCAACTCGGAGTTAACTACTCATCAGTGATTAAACTGATACTGAAATAACTAAAGAAAGCGGCAATTTCCCACTACTACACCTAATTGGTTTAACGGTTAAACAATTTTTTTGTTGGAGTAACTTCAACTGACTGCGTAAATATTATATTAAGAGTTGAACTACTGAGACTCAACTAGTTGAACTCACAGGAGCTGATTCAATTTATTTTAAAGACAAAATGTATGTAGATGTACATAATCGTACTTATTCAAACAATCACTGCGACTTAAAACGTTGAGCTTCCATATACTCGATCAAAAAAGACAAAACACCGTACAACTATGTCAAATAATTATAATTAAACTTAAATAAAACTAAACTAACAAATGTGAAACGAACTTCAGTAAACTAACAATTACTATAATAAAAATAAAAATCCTAATCTATGTTATTATCTATGTTATGCTTCCATGTTATGTTTATTTTTTAAAACAGACTTCATAGTTATCAAGAAAATTGAGGACCAACTCCAACAGGAAGTCGAGCACAAAGGAAGGTTGTAATTGTAAGACTAGTGAGTGAATAATAAAAACGTCGGAAGTCTTTCTCATTGTTCAGTTTTCGACACACATTTCGTTGACATTGTCTTGTTTACTTATCGTGATTTGCTTTTATGGTTTGGTGGATCTCCTGATTTAAGGTTTGGAGGCCATCGAGTGTGTGCCAAAAAATTGACCGGCCATAGGCGAGTGTCATGTCATGCCCTTAATATGAAACCATATGAAACATTAAATGATATTGAGATAGCAGACTATCTTAATTTCTCATTCTAAACTGACAGATAGCAATTTTATTATTATCGAATCGTCGCTTATTTGAGGTACCTATTCTCACATTGAGCTCTTCATACATACATATCGTCACGCCTTTCCCCCGAGGGGGCTGGCAGAGGTGTAATACAACACCCACTCTTCGCCGGACGATAATATCGTCCGGCGAAGAGTGGGTAGAACTGAATATCGTCACGATATTCAGTTCCAAATGTGAACGGGGGCGAGCCTGTCGCCAAACACCGGACTCCAGTCATGTAGCAGATAAGATATACAATACGCACATATGTTCCCACAATGGCCACAATGAACAAATTGGTACGTGCCGTCGGCTGAGTTTGTACCTGGCCTTCTCCAACTAGGCTATCATCGCTTTGAGCTCTTCAAATCGCAATAAAACTTACGTTTCCTGAAGTCTTGGATATACATCGCTACATCTCGTTAAGGCGTTCATTTCACACAGCATTGTACTCAAGAATGTGAGCTGTAATCCGATCAGGCGATTTCCCGTGAACCGACAAGCAGACCAGCTTTCTGTTTAACCACGTAGGTAATGTTTTCTTAAAATCAATGCAGTGTCGCGTATTATTTTGAGCCGTGGAATGCATGGTAATGATCTTTACGCTACTAGGATTCGGTGATTAGTATAACAGTACCTCTAACGAACCACTATACCTTAGATATATTGGAAATAGTACGTGGTGAATGCTTAGACGGTTTATAGGCTCCATTCAATCTAGAGATTCGTCTCGTAAAACTGTGAGTCGTCGTAAACCTACGTCCAGTCTGTAATTTCGTCAGACCATTTTCTCTAAAAAGATATCTTTTGTTGTAAAAGGGGGTTTTGTTGTAAGCGATGGCAGCCTAGTTAGGAGAATTTTCGCCTCTCAAGCCAGAGGGAGCGGGTTCGAACCCAGCCGACGGCACGCACCAATTTGTTCATTGTGTGAACATATGTGCGTATTGTATGTATGTCATCTGCATGATTGGAGCCCGGTGTATGGCGACAGGCTCGCCCCCTATGTCACATTTGGGACTGAATATCGTCCGGCGAATTGTGGGTGTTGTATTACACCTCTGCCAGCCCTCTCGGGGGAAAGGTGTGACGACATGTTATGTTATGTTAAAAGTGGGTGTATACATGTAACTCTAATACGTTTTTACACCTTCTCCAAGACTTCTCCAAGCCTTCTTATAGATGAAATAATGTTTTTAAAGTCATGTTTTACCTGTAATAGGCATGCAAATGTTTTAAAAGATGGCTAACGAAATTAAATTACTAATACAAAAACAGTTCTAGATTACAATGATAAAGTTAAAATTTGAATATGTCAACAAAATATAAATAAAATTAAAAATATTAGGCTATATAAATAATAATACGCTCTTTTATGCGGGTCATTGACATCTTACAGGACTTTTTTTGTGTAAGCGTCATGTATGTGTCGTGTCTTTTTTTGCAGTTCATAAACGTGACATTCAAGCTCTACATGAGGCACTAGCAATAGTGTAGCGCTATTTAGACTCCCTAATTTGGAGTCTTCAAATGGCTGCTAATTTTTCAGCTGCTTTCAAGTTACTCATTCCTTTATAATTTGTTTTCTTCTTTCGTTGTCTATAAAAAATAAACGTGACTAGTTTTAAAAGCTAAAGAAAGAATCAAACATCTGTAGAACTAATTTTGTTGCAAGTTTTTTTGTCTGTTACTAAGTAATTGTATCTAATCTTACCCTCGGGTATTCATAAACATTACTATGAGAGCTCCAACGCACATGCAGAGTAGCCAAATGTACCGAAACTGCAGCATACAGAATAAAAAATTGAAAAAAAATAGAAATTGTGTGCCATCTGTCATGTCAATATATTATTGAAAAACGTCGTACATAGAATTTTCTTAACCCTTACTTAAGTGTCCGAAACCCACTTCAAACTAACTTCGCATTGGCTAAAGGTTTTCTATTGCTATTTCTAAAGTTATCTACAGAAGTGACAAAGTTCAATTTCAATATTTTTTTATGACTTTTGCACTTCTCTGATCATTCTTAAATAACTAACAATTTCCCTTGTACTATGGATTTATTTAAAAGCTAATGGTGTAAACAATCTCCTAATGTAAAGGGATTTTTGCTTTGTTAACTTTAAATAAATCAGTCAAAAGTGACCCCTTACAAATGCTGTTATTTTTAATTACTCTATTTTTTTTTGAGGACGTTTTTTTAAAAAGAGAATAACAAAGGGGCGTAGATATAGTCGTAGATCGTATATGATACAATATCACATATTAATAAATAATATATAAAATCGTACATGCCAAATTTCATCATTTTCTGACAAATAGTTTCCAAGAAATTTTACAAGTGTGTTTGTTTGGAAAATTCAGAGCGTCACGGACCCTTAAGTAATGTTTGTAAATACTGGGGTTAGTCGGTTCACCTACTTATCTCCTTACGTCAAATACAAATTAAACTCCCTATCCCATACAAACAAAGAGCTAGCCTAATCTATACCATTCGGGTGGTCCCCATTATGTATGACAGGAGTGACAACCATTTTTATAACCTACCAGTAATCTGATTAACAAATAAAATATTAAATTTCTTCATAACAATGGAGAGCGAGTTGTGTGCGTGTGTGCATTCGTCTTGTTTTATTGTAATAAATTAATTCTAAATATTTAGGAGGAAGCGTGGGAGTGTTTATGACAAGAATGACAGTGTTTTATGTAATAGATCGTTAGAGGTTTATTTTGTCATAAATATTTAAACAATAAATTAGGAAGACCTAAATCATTTTTTAGGAACCCATACTTATTGTTACATTCAAACAATCAACAATTCAGTGTTTTTCGATCGAGTTAAAAATATTAAAGTAAGAAAAAAAACACGTAAGTATAACTATTCCGAGTACATAAACGTTTATTAGAATGGTGGTAACTAATGACGGGGTAAATTTTAGGTATTATTGTAGAAAGGATAGAAAGTAGGCAAGTCGACTGCCTCGGTGGCTCAGTTGGTAATGAACCTGCCTTCTGAGTTTGGGAGCCTGGGTTCGGTTCCCACCTAGAGCAAACATTTATGTGACGAACATTTGTGTTTGTTCTATGTCTGGGTGTTAATATTTATTTAAGTATGTATTTAAAAATTTCTAAGAATGTATATCAGTGTCTGACGGCCATAGTACAAGATTTGCTTAGTTTGTGGTCAGGCGACAGAGTGTGGAAGTGTCCCGAATTTGTTTAAAAAAAATGTATTTTTTTCCTATTTACTGATGATACAATAAAATTGAATCCCCTGTTAAATACTACTATTTAGTCATTAGTCACTGTTAACGCTATCTTGATAGATTTACACTGAAAGCAGCAACAGCTTGCTGCGAATCTTGCACTCATGCTAACTCAATAAGCAAACAAGTGGTAGAAAGTAGGGTTTGCCAATATTGTGTGCCAATGAATCTGTACACTCATCGGTATTGTGCTTAGCCAAATAGACAAGCAGGCTGTTTGATCAGGCAGAAAATTAATAACGCACCAATGTCGATATGTATGTTATACCAACATTGCAAAAATAATAATCCAATATGCCAAAGCTACTCAATACTGTCTACCAACATGCCAATGCGAATCTCAGTATGCAATAAAAAATGGCAGCTAATTGTAACAGAAACTTCGTCTAATTGCCAAAGCAGGTTGAAGAATGGGCTTATGAAGATAAAGATACATTTATTTGAATTGAAGCCTGAAGGCTTGATGCCTGAAGCATGTTGATCATCAAAGTTGTTGATATCGTGAAGTATGATAATGGCATGGCCTAAGGGATTTTGAGATCATCAGCTGCTCTGTGTCACTCGTCACAGCAACTGGCTCTCATTAGGGGACATAAAGTTATAGGAATAATGATTACACACAACATGAAAAACCTATTTCACATTGAACACACATTCAAAAACTTATTAGCAAATACATAAACCACCGAAAAAATTGAAAAGCAAAAAAATATGAATAACTAAGTTCTTAGACTATATAGTGTAAGTATACCTAAGTTATTTTGAGTCGCAAAAATATACGCGTAGACTTGTAAACCTCCTCCGTTTCGTCGATTAAAAAGAGACACGTACTCTCAAGTCCATGATAACAATTCTAAAAGAACATTTAAAACTACACTTTTACTTAAAACATATAACATTGTTTTAATTCATATTATGCATTCTGAACGGAAGTATTACATGTCTAGATAAGCCATAATGATCCGATGCATATTAATTAGCTCAGAACACAAAGGAGAGCGGTTCTAAAAGTGTAACAAGCGTCAATGAGCAAACTGCAATAAATTGCAATGTAAACAATAGAAGAGCAGCTCAATGTGCATCGCACGTGGATGATGTACAGATCGCACCATTTTTACGAAGTTACGATCACAAAATGGACGTAGTTTCTGAAAAACGTTCCAACCCACAAACCAGTCAAAATTGAGTTAAATATGCCAATCTTCTCATGTCATTCATATTTATTACCTCATAAAATATGGCAACCCTCTCCTCATTCTAAATATGAAATCAAGACATAGTAGCCCAACCCACATGTATGAAACGCGCAAATATTTATAAAGCAAAAACAGCCCAAGTATCTTGAAACGTTTTCCCTTATTTATTTACATTACTAAAACACTCAAAATTAAAATCACTAAAATGATCCAATCCACTTGGAACGTTTTCATTAAATAAAAATCTCCTATTGGAGGAATATGACAAACCTATTATTTAAAACGTTTCAAGCCACTTGGATCGTTTTTAATTTATTAAATATGAACCAATATCTCTTTCTCTAAATCGTTCCAAACAACCTGAATCCTATTATTTTTTTTAAATTAGTTTTATAAAGAATTTAACTCCTTTCTATAAAATGTTCCAAGTTGCTGGATTGTTTTTTTTTATACTCTTTTTACTTGAAACGTTTTAGTGAATCTTACATTTTTACTATGCCATGTGTATAGCAATTTCTCAAAAACGTTCCAAAGAAATTAATTTAGTTTTATCAAAAAAACTACCTAGGTTGTAAAATTAAAGCAAACATTAATTTAAAGTGTGTTACGAAATGTTTCGATAATTAAAGTTAAATATTAGATAATTACACGTTTACGCTGAGTAATACCGGATTGAACTTTAAACGCGATTTCCCAAAAACTTAACCCATGTGGATTGGAACGTTTTTCAGAAACTACGTCCAAATATGATTCGTTTGCAAATTCATAGAGGTAAAGTTTGTCTTTGCACAATATGACCGATAGATATTTTTTTGTGGGATCTTTGCTCAACAGTAAACTACTCTTCTACTCGTCGACTACTTCGACTACTTTTCGTTCTACTGTTGAGCAGAGTTCGTTCTACGTTCTACTTTGGCTTCTCGCCACTAGGTAACTTCAAAAACTCTTCCTTAGCTTGTTATGCATTCACATCTTCTGCAAAAATGTTAGTTCAAAGCTATTCAGATCGTCGTATAACCTTTTTCTAGGCCGAGTAGAAGCTTGTCAATCGGCTGTAAACTCCCAATAGAGTGACAATTATCATACAGCTGGATGATATTTGCTTCCAGATCAGATGATAATAGAGGCATGCTGTATGCGGATGACAAGCGATGACAGCCTAGTTGGAGAAGGCCTGCCCCTCAAGCCAGAGGGAGCGGGTTCGAACCCTGCCGACGGCACGCACCAATTTGTTCATTGTGTGATCATTTGTGCGTATTGTACGTCATCTGCTACATGACTGGAGTCCGGTGTATGGCGACAGGCTCGCCCCTGTCACATTTGGGACTGAATATCGTCCGGCGAAGTGTGGGTGTTGTATTACACCTCTGCCAGCCCCCTCGGGGGAAAGGCGTGACTATATGTTATGTTATGTATGCGGACCGCGTGACCTGGGCTGGTCACGGTCCATGTAGCTTAAGTATAAGTCATTAGTGTCCCTGACTGTACCGTCGCAGGTCATGGAGTTCAAGCGATATTTACCAAACACTGCGCGTCGACAGGATGCGCGCGTGCCTGGGACTGGTAGGCGCATCGGGTTTTGAGTTTCTGATTTTTTAGCTTCAAATACAGATTTTTTCCACAAAGCTGTGATTTTAATCTATTTCATGCGATGACTTTATTCAACTGTGAGCTTATTGTGACAATTGTTTTTACTCTCTACTGCTCTCAAGTGCTGAAGGCAACAAGTGCTGAAGCAAATATTAAGATAATTATGACAAAACTTTGAAAAAATAAATCAGTACCGTATTTTTCGAAAAGCTGTGAATTAAGATAGCGAAAAATAACAACTTTTTAACCCGATTGTACGGGTCCATTCATTACATTGCTGATTAACATTCTATAACACAGTTAGTAATGTTTGGATCGTGAATATAAAATCAAATTAAGAGGGCCGCGACGTACTGAAATTTCCATACCAACGCACTACTGAAATTTCTTGAAAACCGTTTGTCAGATTATGATGAAATTTAGTATGTACAATTAAATTAACAATATCTTCGCCCCTATGTTCTTGGTTCTTTTAAAAAACGTTCTCAAGCGAAAATAGAGCTATGAAATATATCCGCATTTTAAGGGGTCACTTTTGACTGATTTATTCAATAGGTAGACAAAGCAAATCAAAAATTCCATTACATAGGGAGGTTGTCTACATCATTAGCTGTTAAATGAATCAATAATACAAGGGAAATTCTTAGTTACTTAAGACTGATTATGGTAGTGCAAAAGTCATAAAAAAAAATGAAATTGCACTTTGTCACTCTGTAGGTAAGTTTAGAGGCTCGTCAGTATCATTACTCGCTCTCTTCACTCGTCTTCTTCTTTTAGACGAAATGGCGATAGAATACCTTAAGCCAATGCGAAGTTAGTCTAGGTCGCCTAGGTCGAAATTAGTTAGGTCGCCGGACTCTTAATACACTGTACTCTTAGAGGCCTACTATTTAGTGTGTCATACGAGCCACGGTAGCGCTCAGTTATAAAAATGCTGTTTGCGGTCACCCATCCTAGGACTGACTGTGTCGTCCGTTGCTTAGCATCGGTGATCAATTAGTCGAGCTGCAGAAACAATCGAAGGAGTAGATACTTAATTCGACTCCGCATGCTTTCATCATCAGCCTATGTTTATTTACTACTAGCTGCGCCCCGCGGTTTCACCCGCGGTCTCACAGGAACCGTTTATTTTGTCGGGATAAAAAGTACCCTATGTCCTTTTCTGTAACTCAGACAACGTGCATGCAAAATTTCATAACGATCGACTAAGTAGTTAGGGCGTGACAATATATAGACAATATACAATTTTTATTTGTAAGCAAAAAACAAGTAAGTATACAAAAAAACAAAAACATAAAAACTAATTATAACATTAAAAACTATACTAACAATGTTTTTACCACAAACCGTCAAAACAGTGAGTGTTACAAACAAACTCACTTTCTCATTTATAATATTAGTTAGGATTAAACTAGTCTCTTTGACTTAGTCTCATTGCCTGTTCTTCTGAGTAGAGGCTTTTTATCCGAACAAGGCGGTCGAGTCTATTTAAATAACTTTGACGTTCATAAGTGTATCTTTGATACCTAAATTGAATAAAAACATTTTGACTTTGACTTTGACTTTGACTTCTCCTAATTCATGTCACTTAGCTCGGTCTGGAAAACAATAATTTAAAAAAAAAGTTGCTTACAACCATCTTACAACTAATTAATCCAAAATGCATACAATAAAATTAGAGTTCATTAAAGCTATTTTGATAAAATTAGAATACTAAAGTTTAGCTTGGCTATCTCGTCCAAATTTATGCAACGCTATATTCAAGTGGCCAAAATGTACAAAACATTAATATAAAATTGGTGTATATTTGATACCTGAGAAAAGATTTGGACACGGATAGATTTAAATGTTTTCTAGGAAAATCTAAGTTCTCACGCTATACCTATGTCAGACCATGAAAACGTTCACGATCTGAAAATCAATTCCAAGGCTACAAAAAACTAGACAGCTCTGAGACTGAGGTGATTAAACCTAGGTTAAGCCAACAAAGCCGTTCGTTATGCGTAAAACATTTATTGGAACTAAATTTTAGTTACACTATACGAGGATACCAACAAATTTTTATGTATTACGTTTATATTTTACAAGGTTTTTGTAAATTGATGAAGAGCAAATAAATAATTTTGAGAAGATTGTAATATACGAAACAGATAGGGTATAGGGTCAACTGGGGCAAATGCGTCTGTGCGTATTTCGAAAATTACTGACAAACCCTTCTCAAATTAGGCAACTTACGCCATCTTTTACAGGTTATTGCAACTAATGATAGCAAAAAGATGTAGCGCCTAAATTTAAGATAAGATAATATAATTTATTTCTGGCTACATTATATACACATTAGAATCATTTAAAAAAGAATCACAAATAAAAAGGAAATTTTAATTAGGGTCACTAGCCACCGCGGTAGGATACCCTGAGTGGCGTAGCTAGTAAACTTCCTTGGAACATAAACATAAAGGGTTTGCCAGTAATTCCCTAAAGACACAATTGCCCCGCAGACGTATTTGCCCCAGTTGCCTCTACCTAATTATAACATCGTACAGATAACAGCGAGATGGTTAAGCCAAAAGTGATAATTCTTTGCTTTAATTAAAAGTAGAGCACTGATTTACAGCGCACCCTGCTGACTACCGGCTGACTACCGTCGATGCAAGCAATGTCAAAAATATCGTGTATAATAGAGTAATTTCGATTACTCGATAATGAGACTACAAGACTACCTTTAAGATCACACACATACATAGTATGCTCATAAATTTCATTAACATAGCGGCTCGTACATCCAAATCTAATCCTATTAAACTTTTAATATCAGAAATGCGAAAGTGAGTTCGTTCGTTTGTTTGTTACGCTTTTTTACTTTTTTTACTACTCCACTGATCATCGTGAAATTTAGCATACATGTTGTCAGCGGTACAGAAAAGGACATAGGGTTATATCTCGAAAACTTTTAACTGTTCCTGCAAAACCGCGGAGAACAGCTAGTAATCCCATAAATACTCGTACCATCCCGCAAACTGAAGAGTGAGTACCATGGATAATAGCAGATTTTTAACCTTACAACTTTGATTAATAAACGATCATAAATCTAGGCTAATCACCTCTAACTGGCTGATAACTATCTGTAATAATATATCAAAATAATTTGTAACAGTTTTTGCCAGCAGTTGATGGACGGAAGATCACTTTCGAAAATCGACTGAGGGGTCTTAATGGTGGGTCTTACGCCTATGTTTGATTGGAGATCGGTTTTAAACTAGAAGGTACTTTGTATAAGTAGATGGCGAAAAAGTAAAAGTTCCCAGATTACTTTAATCTACGCGCATGTATGTAAGCAATGAAAAGAATGAACAAGGCTTCGATCATATTTAAAGGAGAGACGGTACGGGAACCTAAAACTGGACCGCATAAATTAGGTGCTGCACACAATTCACCGTAGTCACAGATAAACGCAACAGTGATATTAATTGTTGTCTCGTTCTCGCTAAAGTATCTTGTACGTCTCTCTATCTTTGTTTTTGAAACATGTAACAACGTCAACGGAGCTGTGTAGGTGTTTGCTTGTAGTTATATTGGGTCCACGCGCTATGTATTAGAAATTAGACTCGTCCGCTTCTTCCTTGTATTAGTTCGAGGTACAAGGTGCTGCTTTTGGGTGTAGCAATTAAAAAAAAAAATTATCGAGTCTCCTTACAAAATTGATCACGTGACTAGTTATTTTGTATGGAGGCCCGATTCTTTTTCTTTCGAATTTTGCAAACTTATGTTTTAAAAGTTATTCACTTTGACGGATAAAAATCCCTCTAAGTACTCGTATTACTTACTTTACTACCTTGTACATATTTAGTGCGCAAATATGCAAGGTAAAGTAAAGTAATACTTATTTTGTTTTATTAAATTTATATTTATATTAATTACTTATTTATTATTATTATTTAAACATTAATAAATATTCATTATTTATTTATATTTTTATTTATTTATTTTATTGCTTTAAGCTTTGTACATATCAAGTTAAAGTGAAGTGAACCGTGCACATAGGTATAATCCCGACTATTCCGGTTTACACATCATTTAAATCTAGTAGTTTTTTAAATTGCTCATTTAATTTAATAGAATTTCCCGGGTGCATCGTGACAGACGTGGTGAGGTGAGGTGAAGTGAGTTGAGCAAAATAATAAGTACTCTCAATGGCGGTGAAAGCACGCGGCACGCTTTGAGGATTAGCTGCATAGATGCAAGAATGGCAGAGGAAGCGATGAGGCAAATATTACTAAGCACTGGACACCCCTTAGCAATAAACTTTGTTTAATCTCAGAATAGTTTCACAGTCTTTTGTCTTATCGGTAGAGTTTAAAAAGAAAAAGACAAAACACTGTATACCTAACTGTTTCGATGCTATACGTTTATTGCTAGATTATGATCTGTCAATTTTACGTTGACGAGAAATGTCACTTATGAAAGCGAGAAGCTTCTTTCATAAAACAGATCATCGAAAATTTGTGATTAAGAGGATAAAGGTACGCCTGTAAAAATAAAGTTTTATAGTTTTAAGAGTTAACATTAGAAATAACGACCTTAAGGAAACTTTATCATAAACTAAAGCTTAGAATAGTGCTAGATTTAGATTTTCGATCTTTGTCAGTATCTGTTTATAAATTATGTTTCTGACTGACTTGCTAGTTGCTACCAATTTTAAAATCAAAAAATATTTTTGCGGTACCTACCTATGTTCTAATTTGTATTGCAATTCTTAACATGTTTCCTGCCCTCAGGGGTAGGGAACAGACAAAAGTTTGTTCAGACAAAGGTTTAAAAGTTATTAGTAGGTACGTTCAACAACAATTTCGTGATAGCTTGACTATTTGTATAGTCCCAAATGAGACAGGGGCGCCCTGTCTTATTTGGGACTGAAAATCGTGCGGCGAAGTAAGGGTGTTATTATTACACCTCTGCCAGCCCCCTCGGGGGAAAGGCGTGACGAAATGTTGGAAGTTAGAACGTAACTTTTGTTCTCCTGCCAATAATAACGCTACAAGACGACCACGATTGTTCTGTTTAGAGTGTAGCGACCAATAAGATAAAGAAGGAGAAGGCATAAAGAGTGAGTGCTCGAGATTGACTATAGAGTATAGTATTAGGTGCTCATTTGCTCAGCAGTTACGGGCGAAATGATGATTCAAGAGTCGGTTAACAAAAAAAGATAAGCCCAATTCCCAAAAATATAGCAGGAAACAAACAAAAAATCAGCATGAAATGTAAAGTGATTTGGGTTAAAGAGGGCTATTCCTACGCGTTAGATGAGATGAGATTTTATTTGGGTCACTCTCACACCTATGACGTTTCAAACGAAAGCAACAAGGACGAAAAAGCTGAAATGAAAATATCAAATCTCCGAATAGAGCCCCTGAGTAGAGTTTGCAGTTGAGCAACTACCTGAACAAGACCAAAATAAAACCAGCGCCATCTTGCGTTTCATATCCCAACTACGTCAAGTGCTGGAAGGAGGTTGCGGGAAAATACTGAAACAATTTGTAAAATGATGCACAACCTTCTTGATATTCTAATATGACTGGAAATCAATAGATGGCAGTAGTGATGACTTTTTCTCTTTTTTTCAAGTGTTCAATATTTAAAATACTTAGTGAATGTAGGCTATTTATTTGGAAGTTAGACTGTAACGATTTCATTAGTCATTAGTAACTATGTAGAGTCTATCCTCTGAACTGTTTGCTTTATAGTGCAAAACAGTGCAGTACATTTAGATTCATTTTCGTAGAGCCAATTAGCAACTAAGGTAAAATATAATAAAGAAGACTTTTTAGGTCAATTTTTCATATCGAACATAATATAATATGAACTAATTTTATTTTTACTAGCTCTACAATCTTGAATAACGTAAGTAGTTGCAATATTTAACTACTTCTAAACATATAAAGTAGAGAAACACTGTAGAAAAATCCTTTATAATCACTTCCTGGATTTTGGCGTCTGTTTACGACAATGCTTAATCAGTGTACAGTATTATTGCCCTTGCTAGACTTGTTCTGCCTGTGAGTAAGTTCCTACTTACTGTGCAAGTAGGTACTGTATTACAAAACAAACCCACCTAGGTCTAAGCTACGCGTGACGCACCTCATTCAGGCTTAACAACTACATAAAGTCACGCAAATCAAAGCAACATTTGAGGTCACAACACAGGTGATCTGACGTTATTTCACATGAACCCAAATACTCAGCCTTTTCGCATAAATTTTGAGACGATACCTTCAACAAATATGAGACTTGACATTGTTCAAATTATTCGACGCACCGGTGATGTAGGTTGCTGCACCAAGTCAGGTAAAAGGTCAGTGCTGAGAGACTTAGTGCTGTCTCGTTCCATCGAGTTTAAAACCTCGCAGCGAGGAAAAGGCTAGAAGATTAGGGCTCACGTCACCGAGCAAACAAGGCTTGCCTGCCTAGTCTGCGAGAGACGACCAACGAACGAACCGGTGGCGGCGCCATTACTCTCGACGTATCCGTACGAACGTGACTGTGCCTGGATTTTGCTAGTTTTGCATCGATCGTGATAGAACATCATTACTGCGCAGTGAAGGTAAGAAAGTTAGTTTTTTGTTTCGGAAGCAGTGAATCGAAGTTACGTGAAGTGATCTTGGTGGATAATGCGAGAAGCTTTCTCGGATATTTATGCAAAGAATTTAACCGAGGGCGGTGTGTGCTTGCGAGCGGAGGTTCGGCGGCGAGGCGCGGCGAGCGGCGCTGCCTCCGCCGCCTGCGCACTTCTTGAGATACCTACATTAAATGTGACAATTTTACTTAATCACGTGCTACTTCTGTGTTGCTGTGAATTGTGCCCTTTGTTTGTGTCGCGTGGTGATTTGTTTCGTGCCCCGACAGCGGTCGTCGTCCATTTGGACACAATAAGGTTACGGTTTCTTTGTGTTGTGAAACTTGTGAGCGTTCTTCGAATCTATAGCTGTGACGTAGGCTGCTGACAACGACAGCTCGGGCTCGGATAAGCCTTTCAGTGATTCTGTGTTATCTCGCCTCATGATCGTAAACATGAAGGCTTTGACACTATGCAGCATCAATATGAAGTAGATGATAATGTCGTCACGTACATAGATTATTTAAAAAAAATACTGAATATCAGTAGATAAATACATACCGATACGGCATAAAGCAAATATATACAAAAATATGCAAACTATGCAAAATACATTGCTTTAATAATAGATATATTTTCAATGCTTACACCAAGAACATACTAAACTTAGGCTTATAAGCCCCTATTAAAACTTTAAAAGTTACACTAAAAAACTATACCAAAAAAACTATACTTAAGTAGTAAAATACAGAAAGTTTTAACGACAGATAAAAATACTATGCAAAGAGTTTCCGTTGAAAACACAACATTACTCAGAGTCACTAACAGATAAGCCCAATCTATAGCAATTAGTCCTAATAGGTATCAAATTACAAACAGAAAGACCTGATAATCAAGCCACACTACATGGCGTTCAACGAAATGGTAACACATGCTCTAATGATATATCTACTACCATGCAGTTTACACAAAAAGATAGTTATCAAAGTTACCACTATTGTCAAAGCCAATGCAGTTACAAATACAAGTAATGGAAATAATGAAAACCAGTAAACGCACGTTCCCAACTTGCGCAATGTAGAAATGCAGAAACTTTCTCTTGTGAAAAGGAAAAAAAGTATTCATCAGCAAATTTAACTGAAGTAAGTAATCAAAACCACGATGGTGTTCTTAAAGCAAGTACTGAAGTTGATGTTATTACAAGAAATATTAACCAAGTTGATGTAACCATAGACTATTCAAACATCACATTTGGACTAGATGAAATGAATCGTTTCAAGCCTGACGACAGAGTAAATGTTATTACAGGCGCCGACGTCATCCGAAGAAACTGTTGCTTAATGCGTGACCTTCAGATGCAACAACGGAACGAGACAATTTTTTGGCGAGAGATGTGCAGAATTTCAGACGTCATTGACTCTGATAGTGTTTTGTTTTGATCTAATTAAAGAATTGGTTCTTTGAACTTTACCGGCGACATTACTTTTCTTTTAACCACAACTTTTGGCTCTGAAGTGTCTATGCTATGCTATGCTGAAATACTTACTTCATTGCTATAGTTAAAACTTACTTAATGCTGTTGTAAATATAATTTTGGTTTGACTTAGGTATATTTATTGTTGTATTTGCTCTATATTTTTAAATACCACCTTTTTTTTCTGATCGTGTTAGTGTATTTTGTTTTTACTTCTTTTCTTAATAATATAATAGGCTTGTGTTAGATCGCCATCTCACAATTTCTTCCTAGACCTTATAGCTGTTAATTAGGTTGTATAACAAAAGAACAAACCCACGAGCCCACAACACAAGTCAAGTGAATGCGAGTTTCGGTCCAAGTTCTATTTAAAATTAGTTTTCCTAGACTAGTAAACGTTTATTATTATTGTTTAGCATATTTCTTTGAGCAGCATTTCATTTATTCTATTCCTGATCCAAAAACAATATTATCACGACCACAGAATATTCTCTTACCATGACTTTATCATAGTACAGAAACAATGAAATACATGCCTACTAGGGTTTTTACGTTGGAAGATATCCTTACTATTCCTTACAAATAGGACGGAAGTCCGCGTTGTGCAATACCTCGACATTTGGCTTTACGGTTTTTGTCCGTCTATTGAATACTGAATTTACAGAACCATTGTTTGTTCTTTTTTGTTTTGTTTCAGTTGCTTTGCTACGTCTTGGATTGTCATAGTTTGGATAGAAATGAATAAAAGCTTTTGCATGTGTTGTATTACCTACTTATTCATACATTGACCTTAGTAGTTTTGTTTAACTGTGAACAATTCTACTAAATATTTAAATTCTACATCTATTTTACCTTATTTTACGTACTCACAGCTACCCTTAAAAGTCCGGCGACCATTTTAGACTAACTTCGCATTGGCTTAAGGTATTCTATAGCCAGTTCGTCTAGAAGAAGACTACGAACGAAGAGAGCAAGTAATGATACTAACGATAAACCTGTAAACTTACCTACAGAGTGACAAAGTACAATTTCAGTTTTTTTTTGTGATTTTTGCACTTCTGTAATCATTCTTAAAAAACTAACAATTTCCCCTGTTTTATGGATTCATTTAAAAGCTAATAATGACATAGACAAGCTCCCTTTAAAAATCCGGATATTTTTCATAGCTCTATTTTCTCTTAAGGACGTTTTTTAAAAAAACCAAGAACATAGGGATGGAGATAAATTTCATTTAATTGTACATGCTAAACTTCATTATAATCTGACAAATGGTTTCCAAGAAATTTGACAAGCGCGTTTGTATGGAAATTTCAGAGCGTCGCGGGACCCTTAAATTACGACTAATTTGTTCTTCGTGGAATCGAATTATCTTTATTCTTCATTCATTGAATGCAATGGCAATCTTTAATGATATCCCCATCTCGCTCCACCATACAATCCTAACCATTCAACTGTTACCTGTAATGGAATCCCACCAACTCATTCTCTCAAGGATCTGAAAAACTGAGGATCGTAAAACACCAGGGTTTTTCTAGAACTACTTTTTATGCGCATGTTAAACTTCAAAGAATAAAAAACGACAATTATGATGATTCAAATACTTGTAGGTAGTGTACAATCACATAATAATAAAGTAGGTATGTAACTGAAAGCTATTTTTAGCTATATTGGTGTAGCTAAAAGCTTAAAGCCAAATATAGCTCATAACAACGTTCTAACTGACCTAATTGCCCCTATAAAAGCTTCACAAAAGGAACAAGAGAACATTTTGTCAGTGAAACAATTTGAGGACAATCAATCGAGCAATTGGTAGAGTGACCGGTTGTTTGAACAAGGTTGGCTTGGCCCAGACGCTTAGCAAAAACCACGATACTGAATAAACTCAGTCATGTGATCTTTTGTGGCGAACCAGTTGATAGCTTAGCACCGACACGAATGATACTTCAGACAAATTATGTACGAAACCGTTATGTAGAATGTGTATCTTTGGTCGCAAACTTTCTTCTGAATAAGACTTTAGCCGTTACAACGCCATTAGGAAAAACAATAATTCACAGGTTTTGTTTGAGACTCCATAGTCTCCATACATTAGCTTGGCCTTTGTTACGTTTGAATATGTAGTATATCCTCATAAAGTGTTATTTATAACTCACACTATCTGTTGCTATATCATTTTCTAGGTTAATCACATTCGGAATAATAATTTAGGACCTACTTTAAATATTTATCTCAGACAGTTCAAAATATAAGTGATGTACAATTTTTCAAACGTTAACACGTGTCAGTGTCGAGCTCGAGACGTGTGGAAGATGCATGTAAATGCCTTGGAGCCAAATTGGCACTACTTTTCAAAACTTTAAACATGGCCTACTAGGAAACGGCATTGTTTTCGTTCAAACACCAAATTCCAGCTGCCAGAAATTCTAGACTTTTGAAATAAGCGCAGCACAACACACAAGCACAACGAAAATATTTTCTTCTTATCGTGCACAATTCGTTTCGTTGTTATTAAAGTTAATATTCTGCGTGTTGATTCATTGTGCACTAGTATTTTAGAGAACAGATGCAAAATGAGGTGCCAAAAGTACCAGATATGTTCATGCGTGTAGCGAATGATTTATTTAACTGTTACTCTCGATTCAGGCATGTTTTAGTCATGCCTCGTTTAGATAGATACGTGCGCTCGTATTCGAAATATTGAAAATGAAAAAGATAGGATAGTAGAACTATCTACATGAAAATGGTTGTATATTGGGCTAAACAAAATCTCAATGAGACCAAATTTCTGGCTGTGACCAATAGCGAAATAAACAAGAAGAATCAACTATTAAGAAGAATGTCGAGAGAAATTAAAAGTAAATTCATTTATCCAATAAAAGACACGATAACTTCAAATTAATTTTTAATAAAAGTAAACATTTTTCTAACTAAAATATTCCTGAGAATTCTGATAATAAATGTGATCAGGAATCTGGGTGATCAAGTCAATGATCATAAGACCTCTGTCGAAGATGGAAACAAACCTTGTAGAACATACAAAGGCATTGTGAGGTGTGACTAAGATTTCTGAATGTCCGATAACTTTATGTCAGATTGTCTCTACTCGATATTAGATAACTAGAAACACAATACCTCGGCACTGATGAGCCAAGTGGTTTACTTGATTAGTGATTAGCTTGAAGTCTTTTGTGTCGTGTCGTTTAAAATATGCTTGGAAATTTTCAATTTCCATAAATAACACTCTTGATGATACTTTTCTTAAACCGTCAAACTGCAACTTGTTATAGGATTCAAAATAGAAAGATATTTAAGAGTCCCGCGACGCTCTGAAATTACCATACAAACGCGCTTGACGAATTTCTTCGAAACCATTTGTCAGATTATGATGAAATTTAGCATGTACAATTAAATGAGCTCCTATGTTCTTGGTTTTTTTTTAAATCGTCCTCAAGATAAAATAGAGCTATGAAAAATATCCGCATTTGTAAGGGGTCACTTTTGACTGATTTATTCAATAGATAGACAAAGCAAATCAAAAATCCCTTTACATAGGGAGGTTGTCTATATCATTAGCGTTTAAATGAGTCCATAATACAAGGGAAATTCTTAGTTATTTAAGAATAATTACAGTAGTGCAAAAATAATAATAAAAAATAGAAATTTCACTTTGTCTCTCTGTAGGTAACTTTAAAGGCTCGTCAGTATCATTACTTGCTCTCTTCGCTCGTACTCTTCTTCTAGACGAAATGACTATAGAAAACCTTAAGCCAATGCGAAGTTAGTCTAAAGTGGTCGCCGGACTCTTAATTCTTCATTATGCAAGAGCTCGCGTGTTATCAGGTTTCGAAGCAACGACGGGAATTAGATATATCAAAGAAATCAGCGAGCGGTATCTTATAAAGGCTTTGTAAAAAACTAATGGAGCAAATTGAACTGCCTAAGGGCAGGAATGGAGGGCCGGCCGTGTTCTCAGAAGTGCACGGTACATTCCAAGCATTCTGCAAAGTGAACACCAGCTATCTTATACAGACTAACCTAAGCCTTACCAGGAAGCACTAAAGTTCAATTTTAAGTCTCAAAATACAGTCTATTTATGCTGGCAATCTTTTGTGCACGCATCGCGCTTTGGAATGGTTTTCTTTGCATTTTAAGGAAGTAATTTGAAACTGCGGGTGTTTCACTAACAACATGTGTGGTGATAGAGATAATGCTATTCTAGAAGGAGCGACAAATTGAATTGAAGAAACAAATTACCCAACAGCCATATCTATTTACACAAGATTTTGTAATAAACGCAATATTACTAAAATGACTTTAATAACACAACTTTACTAATTGCACCCCGCGGTATTACCCGCGGCTAGAAAGTACCGTATGTCCTTTTCTGTATCCCTGACAACGTGTATGCAAAATTTCAAGACTATTGGTTGAGTAGGTAGGCGTGAAAGCGAAACAAACAAACAAACGATCAAACAAACTCAATTTCGTTGTTTACTTACTTTTTTTAAATAATAACACAAAACGCGTGTTAGTATGTGATTAATCTATCAATATATAGTAAAGGTAGAAGCTATGTCCACACTGTGCCTTTTTTTGTTTATTAAGGGCATGCGTCATAGCGCAGTCAACAGCGCACGTGAGGCATGCCCCTAACGCATGCGCGATGACAGTTCTCTTGGTTCTCTTATTTCTGGAATTTCTTATGACCAAGTAAGCCGCACTTATTCCACCAAGTAAAATATTCTCATCACACATGTTTCCTAAAGCTGACAGAAACTACGACTGAACTAAATGACCATATTGACGTTGCGTTCGTTTACGCATTCAACTATTGAAAGCGCCAAACGGAAGATGAATATAAAGATGAAGACGAAAATTGAAGATGAAAAGGCACAGTGTGGACATAGCTGATGAGTAATATTATGAGGATAGTAAACAGTCGAAGATCGAGCGATTTTACGTGTTTTGATGCTGTCTACTGTAGACCGATGATGATAAAAAATAAACTTGTCGCCGTGAGAACGATAGCCTTTTAAAACGAAACAACGTAAATAAACAATGAATCCAAGTTTCTCGACAAAACTAAGTGAAAACTACTCGCTGAATTTCACGAACGAACCAAAAGTTAAGTTAAAAGAAGTGATATTAAACATAGCTTGTCTCATTTGAATCGTTTGAATAAGTTGGTAGGTTCAATTTTTTTTATAAAGGACCTTCAGAGAACACTACAATATATCCTACTAGTATTATAAACGCGAAAGTTTGTAAGAATGGATGGATGGATGTTTGTTACTCTTTCACGCTAGAGCAGCTGAACAGATCTGGATGAAATTTGGCACAGAGATAGTTTATAGTCTAGAATATCACATAGGATACTTTTTAACCGCGGGTGAAACCGTGGCGCGTAGCTTGTATTTTTATAAAGGACCTTCAGTGAACAATACAATATTTCTTACATAATTTTTTTAAAAAAAAAAACAAACATTAACCTAAGGCCAAACATTAAGTAATGTCCCATTTACCTTGTCCACAGCGTGCACTTATATTTTAAAATTAAATTATAGTTCTATGGCTTGTATGTAAACTTGTGATAAAGAAAATTAACTGGTTGTAAGAATGTGAGAAAACGAAAAAAACATTGTGAAACTGCGAGGCGCCTCTAGTCGTAACTACATAATAAAGGTGTTAGGCCTTGTTCGTTAAACGATGTAGGCAGACACCTAACACCAGGCTTTATTGGTCGGGGTATAGAAGCATGACGTAAGCCAAATGAGACGTTTCTATTTGAAGGCTTCGGGCGTGTAACAAATGTTGGTGAGGCAGTGCGAGACGAATCGTGTGATTTGGTCAACGCAGTGGGGTTTTATTTACAAGAAAAATACTAACTTAGTTATCTGAATATATCTACTTATTTTTTCATGTGTGTGAGCTACAATGGTAGCATTCATAGATAGCAAAATGAGTCATAATGACGTGCAAAAAAACACCTCTGCATGGGTTTACATAAAAGATACATATTGTATTGAGTAAAGATACATATAAAACAATGCTTTGCACATAAACATAGCTCTACCACACAATATACATGGTTATTTGTAACTTACCAGAAACCTCTTAAGGGTTCATTGTACTCATCAAAATGAACAACTTTTACCATAGTAAAAGTTGTTCATTTTGATAATCGCGAAAAAAAAAATCAGCTGTTCCATACATTTTGTCAAAGGTGATTGAACTTTTTGCATGTATGGAACAGCTGTTTTTTTTTTCGCGATTACAGGATTGGCTTCATAGTCAAAGTAGTTCGTACTGATGAGTACAATGAACCCTTAAGAGGTTTTTGATCAGGTACCATAACCCTGTATAACAATTACAACGTGGGCTCTATCAACCGTGGAACATATTCAATACTCCCTCCCCCCTTACAAACAAGTGGCTCTGTGAGTTGTTGACCTTGCGGCCGCCGTCTGTCCACATTTACAGGTCGCATTCCTTAACCGATTCTCGTGAAACTTTGTGAACTGGTTCAATGATTATACAGGTTTTTTTGCCGCGTGAGTTTTTTGAAAATGTTTAAAGGTTTCAAAAGGTTAAAAAATGCGATCTGGAGAGGAAGACATAGATCCGGACAGAAATCGAACATACGAAAGCATTTTTGTCGAAGCTGGAGCATAGACGCTTCTCTCGCTCAGTCGATAAAAGTTGTATAGCCTCAGAATAGTTATACAGTTTTATTATTTTTTATTTATTTATTTATCTAAGTTAATAACATACAATTATGTATTAAAATACAACTCTGCCAAACTGCGTAGCAGTTTGTAGGCAGAAATCATTTCATATTTACATTATATTGTGGTTACGACGAAGCATCATGAGGTTACATACGAATGAGTTTGTCAAAAACCAATAAATTAAAAATAATAATAACTTTAACATGTTAAGAATGAAGTTGAGAATGAAGTTGACTGCAAGAGTTTAAAACCTTATTACTATGTATTGTAAAGCAGTTTGTTGACAATTTAATTTTTTATTACGTCATTCTTTCTAACAGTAGCTTCTTTTAACCTTAAATCCACTTCTGGTCCTAAACCCATCCTCAAACTCCGCCAGCAGATCATTACACAATCTTGGCACTATCCTCCTTCTAGTACGCGTCCCATAATAATTATTTATTAGTGTTTTGTCTTTCTCTTTCTTTTCAATCTTTAACTCGATGAAAAAGACAAAACACTGTATAACTATTACCGAGGCTACACATACAACGTTTGTTAGGCACGGGTTAGAAGTCTAGACTAGAAATCTATATGGAGTTACGTAACTTGTAATAGAGTTAATACAACATGCAAGCCTATACCTGTGTGGAGGTGGTTATGGCCGCAGTTCGTGACCCTAAACCAGAGCTAGTGACAATCTAGTCAGTTGTATGGATTTTACTTCAGTTCACAAACATTTATTACCTACTAGCTGTTACCTACGACATGTTTGCGTTTATTCAGAAAACACCTAGTATTTAAAAACCTTCCTCGTGATTAAATGGTACTAATTACAGTAGAACGCCGATTATCCGAACGCCGGTTAACCGAATCCCCAATGTTTTGTTGTAACAAGTTGGAACTAGATGGAGTGCAGTTACATTTCAATTGTTATGGTCGAATGGTAGAGGCAAGACAGTACATGTGTGTATTTTGTTAAGGCCAGTGGCCCTATTCCGAGATTTGAGATTTTCATCTCACCTTTTTTGGATTTCTCTTTTTTGCTCTCGTTTGAAACGTCATAGGTGTGAGAGTGACCACGATAAAATATCATCTTAGGAATAGGCCCCGTGATGGGGTTGCAACTTACTCTGATCGAGATGTTCAAGTAAGCGTTATTGTAGAACTGTGTAAAGTTTATTCTATGTGTGACAGTTCGTGTTTCTTTATTACCCGTCTATATCCGATTATCCGAATTTTCGTTTATCCGAATCGACCCTGGTCCCAATTAATTCGGATAATCAGCGTTCTACTGCATCTTTCAAAAAGATCCATTTAGCCAGAAAAGCCAAGACAAGCACACAGACTGACAGAGTTCCTTTTGAATTTTTCATATTAGAATAGAAGTATAGATAGACCTCCACACAATTTAACAGTAGATAACAATTAGAGAAGTCAATAAATTTTGATTCCGACTGTTAGTGTCTTACTTATTTACACTGGATCTACAGATTCGAACAATTTGAGTTGAATATTTTTGGAATCCAATCGGAAACGTTTCCGAATGATTGTAAATATGGTTGGCAATCGGCATGGATGCGGAACAGCAGAATGGATCTAGATGAAATTTGGCACAGAGATAGATTATAGTCTGGAATAGGATACTTTTTCACGGTATTAGGGCGCAGCTACGTAGTAGCATATTTATAGTATACTAGCTGCGCCCCGCGGTTTCACCACCGGTTAAAAAATATCCTAAGTGCTATTCTAGTCTATTATCTATCTCTGTGCCAAATTTCATCCAGATCTATTTAGCCGTTCTGGCGTGAAAGAGTAACAAACATCCATTCTTACAAACTTTCGCGTTTATATACTCGTATAGTAGGATATCTATATAGTAGTTCGTAGTATATTATAAACTCTAGAATTTATTTAAAACTACTAGAAACCATGCTAAATAGGTAAGTATAACTGTCAGTGCACGCCATTGTTGTAAGACTTTGATGACATACATCCTAAATCAATGTTGAATGGTTTATGTAGGTACTGACTAATACATTAATGACAAAAGGTAATTAACTTTAATGACAATGCTCTGTATTTAATGCTTTGTATTGTGTGTTTAATTCTGATTTTAATATCTACCATTAATAATTAATTGCTTTTGTTTCACGGTTAAATGTTTTACCCGACTAGTCAAAATAAGATTTAGTTTTTGGGGTATGAAGTGAAAAATAGCCCGTCTCAATTACATTAACTGTTCCTAGTCGATTTTTTTTTAGTTTTTATTTTTAATGTGTTTATAGTTTTATTTTAATTCGATGGTTATTTTTATTGCGCAGATAGGTATTCTAATCCCACTAGTTACACAACTCACAAAACAATTTTTTAATACAAAATTTTTCACAAAATGTGATGTGATTTGATTGTAAAAACCATATAGGTTTTCAGTTCAGTCTCCAATCCATCTAGTAATGTCTCATTTCTGATTACTTTTCTACTGTGAGATTTCCCTAGCGAGTCGAGTTCAGTTGAAGATATTTTTGTACTTACCTACCTACTGTGTATAAGCACAGTTTTTTGATATCATTTTACAGTGGCAGAGAGCTGGTACTGTACAATAATACCCATTTATATTTTTTTGGATTGAATAACAGGGATAAAAATAGATTCGTGTTAATTACTTACTTTTGCATTTTTTGTGAAAATTATCTCCAATTGGAAACATCACAATATACCACACAATACACAATATACCTACTTACATAAACCAAAAACATATACTTACAACACATAGACTTAATTACCACTCACTCACAAACTTTCAAATTTAAATATCAGTGTTATAAATACTCAATAAATAGGACTGAAATTAGAGATGTGTTTTAGACATCCAGTAATAGGTTCACGTAGTTAAGGGCTAGAATTTTTAAGATATGTTCTTTATGGATAGCGTGAATCGGGCTTACATATTTAGGCGCTGCGAATCTCATCGAAATCTTTTGTGGTAGGCATTCATAGATTAAAGCATAAAACGCAGGTCTATTATAAATTCTGCAAACCAGTTTCCTCCACGCAGTTGATTTTCCTCGATAACCTCAATTCTCTGTTTATCTCAGTCAGATCTGGAGGCCAAGTGAAAAAGTCAACAACCTGCTGTTTACACCGATAGCTCCTGCATCATCCATCAAAAACAAGTGACTAATAACTATAATGTAGGTTAGGTATTGTAAAAACCACAATAACGTTTGCAATCACCTACATTTTATAGCGGTGGAACCATTTATGTAGTCTGTGGGTGATACTATACTTTACGTCCTTCCTCTGAAATAAGTTTATGTCTTCCTCTAAATACTTGAAAGTACCTATCAACTTCAAATATGGGTGTTTACCTGTTTGTTTGATACAATACAATAATAAAGAATTTAAAAACCGATCAACCATCAACAGAACTGAATTTTGATAAAAAGTAGAGGTACCTATCAACTTCGTGAAATGACATTTATTTACTCATTTGTTATGAACAAAAATAAATAATTAAAAAATGAATTTAAACGAAATAAAGAATAATTTTCCAAATCGATTTGATAAGTTCCGGAAACTGAGGTTCTGAGGTTACAAACATTAAAAAACCGAATTTAGAAACTCCTTTTCGAAGCCAGTTAAAAAATGGAAATAAATTACTAAAGAACGTACAGTCGTATTCAGAACCTCCTCTTTTTTCAATTTGAAGTCGGTTAAAAATAATTTAATGTCATCTGCTACATAACTAGAGCCCGGTATATTGCAACAGGCGCGCCCCCTGTCACATCGTCGTGTATCGTCCGGCGAAGTGTGGGTGTTGTACACCTCTGCCAGCCCGTTCGGGGGAAAGGCGTGACGATATGTTATGTTGTGTTAAAAATAATTTAGTGAATAGCTTTATTTTTACTTGCTTTACGTCATATTGTTTAAATTACAAATCAAAACGTAATCTTAAGAACCTTGCGTTCTAGTAGAGACGGTAGAGGTCAAAACGATAATGTAGTCTGCAGGTGCACCTTATTACCTAGGATACAAAAACAATAGGAATATTTTCTGTACGTCACAATGAAAACATTTGTGGTTCTATCGATCTTGTTAAATGAAATCTGGGCGACATTCTAGTTCATACAAACGTCGGTATTTCTATATTTCCTCCTGGTAAATACATAAATGTCACTAGATCAAGTATTTTATGAAATACATACATTTTGATTTGATTGACGTTAAAAACAACTCATGATGAGATAAAAAGAGAGAATGAGGGAATTTGCCTAGTGTTCTATGAATTAAGCTGTACAATGATACTAATAATTATTAGTAACTCGTTTACTTTAACCTATAATTGCAGTATGACCCCGTTTTCCTTATTACTCAGAATTCAAAACTAAAACACTACTCCAAAATGATGGCATTGTTTTAAAATTCGCGTCATGAGTCGCCTTATCACCGCGGAATGTTATAATCAAACAATGAGACACTGAACACCGAGATATTTTGATCCTGGCTCTCGGAAAAATCGAGATAAGTTTCTAGTTAATTATACAAAGACTACATCTTTCGTTCCTTACAAACTGTGAAACGAAATTTAAAACCTTATAATAATATTCGCTACTATGTAACTGATATTTTTAGTATTAACGTAATATGTCATGAGTCGTGATAAACCATAAAGGAAAAGCTAGAAGGAAAGAAAGGACGAAGAAGACTGACAAGAATATTCCCCGACCAAATAAAAGAGAAGGTAGGATGTTATGTCGTGATGTCGTACAAGGACGTAAAAACACAAGACCATTATCAAGCCTAAGAAAAAACTCCAGCATTGTAATAGATATTGCAATAGATAAGCGCAACGTTCTTAAACGTGATTATAAAGTATTTTGTAAACATTTCTCCTGCATTTACTTATAAATGTATTGTGTTGTTACAGGTAATCCAAATCAGATGTTAACATAGCACAAACGAACATAAATAAGGTATGTTACACAAGCCATGCAAATTGTAATAATGGAATTTGATTAGGTGCCTACGTTGTACTTAGATATAAATTATAATCAGGTACACAAGACTAATGTTTTTAAGCTTTTCTCTCTAAATTAAAACAGAAAATAGTTGACTTATCCTAAAATTGTCAATTCAGGCATGACCGCGTCGTGAATCATTGGCCTACAGTCATGCATTTTATTTATTTGGATTTCATCTCCTTCATAATTAGCCGATGTTTAATTTTGTTCCTAATATAGACAGTCACCACATTACCGTCTATGCTTACGTAATTTGACACTTGATTGATTCCTAATGAGTCGTTTCGAAGTATCATCATTGACAATGCCATTGAATTATGTGAGGATAGCGAAAAGTACTGGAAAATTGGTGTAACTAAACTGTGTATGTGTATTGACAGTTTTAGTCAGAGCACACAAAGCTTCGTCACCAGATATGACGATTTGGCTAAATTGACTGAAACAGAAAAAACTACTGACACCGATACTGAGTACCGATATAACAGAGACACCTATAGTTACTATACATCTGGGAATATAAATTTTATCAAACCAGTACCTTTATTGAAACGTGCGTAACGCATAACCCTACAATTTAAAACCAATTACTATCGCCCTCTCTCGCCTGGCTTCGATTTCTCGACAAAATTGAAAAGCTGCTTCATAAACAGCCTATCATTGAGTGGTTGGTCTATCTATTATGGCAGTGTAACACGTGGGTGTGTTTTTATTTCGTTGGCAACCGTCGGTGGCAGTAAGTAATAAGGTAAACATTAAGCAAGGTGATGGAGGCCTCACGACTCGTCCAAGCCAGTTTCTTGCTCATAATCGAGCTCTGTAATCTTTTCAAGCGTCTAATAATTTCGTACGATTTACTTTAGCTTAGTTATTACGCGACTTTTTTTGGTTTTATAATGGAAGAATTATGGTTTTAACAAATATTGAATGTTGGTCCTTAATTTTCGATTTCTTATATTCTTCTTGCTACGTAATAAGAACGATCCGTTGACTAATTTCTATGTTTATTTATTATTGAAAACTTTACATATGCCCAGAATAAAATTTGTAGTAATATCTGCATGTCCTTACCCTATTACTACATTAAAACTTTATGCTTTATTTTGCAACCTACAATAATGTTTGTAAAGAACATAAGGCCTATCCCACTCGCGCGCATGTTGCAAGTTAGTTAGTGCAAGCGGGATGACACGATAGCAATACCGAATGACATATTTCCACAATAAGACCGATGGCATAAGGTAACTAACACTGGAGTCATATATCGTATTATTGTAAACAGTATATTTTTACAGTGTTTTTCCATAATGATTGCCAGATCCGTAAACTTTACCGAACTTTACCGCGTTGTCACTTTGGCGGCCTAATTACCACCAACTTTACCTTGTAGATAAGAAGTCAGAATAACGGGAAATGTAAGAACTTACGACGGTAATAAACACAAGCAAGTCCCGAAGTTAATGGTGTAAACACATTGCTTAACGTCCATGACTTAACATTAAATACATTTATTAAAGCTGCAACTTATACTCCACGTAGTAGAGCATAAATAGCTGCATTTCTTCATAGATTCTAAAATGAAAATACTTCAGGGTCTTATGGTTAGGTAAGAATCATAGGTTAGGTTGAATAATTCCCATCTGTGCCAATATGTTTGTCAAATAGGGACAGATTGAAATAAATATAAGGCTGCGTTTCCCCCTGCAAGGAAACTCCCGCGGAAATGTCCGACAGCAGTTACTTCGGAGTTTAAATACTTGCAAGCTGCTGTTGCTAAATGCAAATGCTTGCAAGTTTTCTTGCAGGTGAAAACGAGGCCATATACTGGTCCTGATAACTCTAACGAGAGATTTATAAGCATTATAAGAATTTAAATTGTCTCCAAAAAAGTTCTATTTGATTAGATATGTTGAGTCTTTACAAGTATGTAATCTACCACCTACATATGTTACCACCCACCGTACCAAGCCATGCCGTGAAATGACCTAGTCGTGTTTCGGGATGTAGTCCGGTGTAACCGTTCCGAAGACGGGTCTGAGCAGTAGCGCACTTGTAGCGCCTCACTCAACTGCCGTCTTTGCACTTCTTCACTCTACAAAACTTCAAGGCTAGAGTGAGTAAGTACCTTATAGGTCGTCGTGCTCCATCTTAGACCACAACGTCGCTTAACATCAGGCGAGTTGGTGGTCAAACGCCGACCTATTCTACATAAAAAAAAAACTATTCTATCAGATTCTTTTGTAGTTAGATATATGCTTTCAACCTTTGTACGAAATAAGCCATACTCGCCTTACAAACAGTTCATATTTTAAGCCTACGTAGTCATGGGCATGGTTTAACCTTAAACAGCTTTTCTCAGTTGGTTTGTGAGCTTGTGTGTCGAGCTTTAGTCTGTTAAAACAAGCAACGGTAATTTTATTGTTTGCCTTTCTCAGATCTTGTTTATAAAACACACTTATATTTCTTCAAATAATTACATTTTTCTTTCGGAAGCCTTTCTTTTCCATTCACAGTGTTTGTACGAGTCGTATTTAATTTTACTGTGGAATGTTTATCTGCTCTAGTATTTGCTGTTCTTTAGTAACTTTTTTCAAGAAATATCTTACAAACTGAGTATTTAGCTGACTTATTGCTGAGTTATGTGTTTATCTCTATTTGTTCAGTTTCTAGACGATTTGTTGCCATTAATGTTATATATCGAAGCATTGAGCATTTACGGGCTGAAAATGTTGATGAGATGACATAATAAACGATGCAATCTCAATCTCAAGATCTTGAGATATCTCAATATCTTGAGATTGTGATCATCAGTTTATTAAATAATAAACTGATGATCACAATCTCAAGATATTTAATAAACAGGTCAGATCATCGTTAAGGCGTCTCAGTTTTCTTTCATGACCCCGAATCTGATAATCATGATTTTCTTTCACGAATGAAACTAAGGAATCCTTATTTGTCACTACAATCATGATCTTCGGAAGACTGTCTCGCCGACCTTCTATCAAGTTTCCACCTAAGAAGTCCTACTATCAATGCTTATATTCATGCATGACCCCTTGGGAATAAAACGTTTTTCTTTTTATCTCTAACTAACCCCCCTCTACCTGTAATCCCCATAAATAATAAAAATGATACCAGTTAACAAAAGTCACGGTTCCCGGAGTCCGTGGAGTGTAATTTTTTGAATGAAAAAAAAAACGTTTTTATCAGTTGTTGTAGATTACAAAGAGTGATTTACTCAGCTTAATCTCATTAACATAAAATACCTAACCTTATTATCCCACTCAGATGCTGCATGCACATAATGAGACATTAACAAATGCAGTTATTTTATCGATTACATAACCACCGCTGTGACTACAATACTGTATTGCCAGTCAATGTCAGATGGTACCTTTGATTTATTTTAGTCGATGACGTGGAAACCACAGGTATCTCCGACGATCGTCAACTCAAGGACTTCTAAGTAGAAGAGCTTAATTGAAACATCTGTCACAAAAAAAAGGTTATTTCATAACGTTTTAATAATGTGATGCGAGTTTAATGACCCTGAAGTTGCTCTAATTTATTAGTGTATTACGAGTATATGTATATTCTGTGAAATTGAAAACATATGTTCCAAGTGTATTGTAAATTAAATTAACTATAAGTCTTACCATTAACTTATTGTTGGGCTCTAGGCTTGGTTATCTAGGTTAATTGCTTTTTTTTGGTTGGGTTATAACTAAGTAGGAGGTATTTATTATTATTTCATAGTAACTTGCAGTTGGTCGGAAGTTGCCAAAATTTTTGAATCCTAACTAATATTATAAATGCGAAGGTGAGTTTCTTCGTTTGTTAATTTATTTGTTTTACGCTTTCACACTTCACCTACTCAATCTTTATGAAATTTTAAAGGAAAAGGTAATAGAGTACTTTTTATCCCGACAACATTAGAATCAGAATTTGGAAGTTCCCTTGGGACCGCGGGTGAAACCGCTAGTATTTTAAAAACGCTTTTTGACCCGACTGCGCAAGAAGGGCTATGTTTTTTAAATAGGTAGTCACTACCTACTTCACAAAATTTGGTCTATCCTACTTTTTTGAAGTAGGGTGAATTGGAGTAGAAAACATATCCTACAGAACTTAATAGAATTGCTAAGTTAGTTCAAAATATCACTAATGCAGACTAAATAATTACTTAACTAACTACATACAAATGAATGGACGCCAGTTATAATTTCAAGAGTGACATTTAGGTACTCGAGCTAGTTAGTTTGATTTTCCAGGCTAAGTGCCTAGTTACAAGTTACCTAGGTAAGTATCGTCATGAATAAAACATATTGTAAACTAGCCTAGTAAGTAGTAAAATAGGCAATGGGTGGCCAAAGGTAGCCAACTTTGAACGGTCCGTAATAAATCTGTCAGGTATTGAATAGAAGTTTAAAATTCAAGCCATGAGTGCAGAAGGATTTACCGATCGCGCTCTGAGACCAAATTAGTGATATCATGAAGTCATGACACAACATTTTGGCGCCGCAATTTACATATCACGGTAAATATTTAGTTAGATTAAAAGCAAAAACATGAAAATACTATTTACTTACTATGGATTTTACAATATCAAAGTAGATAATTCTGACTGACTGATTTTCTGCAAAAGTAAAAAAAAAGCCGATTTTTAAGGACGCTTATAAAGTAAATCAGATTCCGAAATTAAATATTTGTCGTCTCACTTCTTTTGTTCGTTTAGTGTTTTTTTTTATATCTGGCCCTCAGTTTCCTTCTCTTGATTAAATTCAATTATTTATTCCAATTTACATACCTACTTTACTTTAGATAATAAAAAATATTGGTAGGTACTAGGTGCTTATTCAGAAAAAACCTTCGCGAAAACTTGATACCATCGAAACTGTTTCACCCAAATAAAATAATGATTCGACCAAGGTTCCACCTATTTGGAGCAAAAGCAAGCAAGTTCATATAGGCCGAGTGGCTAGCCTTGATGTCAGAGTTTCTAGGCCGCCCGAAGGCCTCTGACAATGCTTACCTAATCTTCTGAACTTATTTATCAATGGCGTCATCACCATGACGTGACCCAAGATCACCAGAGCCTAAGCTATGCTCTAACAGGCTCAATGAATTAGGCCTTGAATTATGGCAACAGGCACAACAATAAGGTACTGTGGTAGCTTCGGCTACCAACAGTGCAAATAGATTTTATGGCGGCGCCTGCAAACGACGGCATACGGTCATTGTTAATTTTACCATTATGTCAACTGCACTTGATTGCAAATTGCAATAATACAAATGGTATAAATCGCTGCACAGATAGAACTAAAGTACTGAGGCTATTGTAAAACTTACGTAACGTCTATTTTTGTATGGAAAAATCAATAGAAACATAGAAAAACGTATGAAGGCTGAAAGTCATTGCTGTTGTTAAAATTGCTTTCAGCTGTGACTGAGTTTTCTCAATCTTTTAGTTCTGCCACATCGAACGATATAGATACGCCTTATGTGTATAGAAATAGAATGATATAGATTTTCTATTTTGATTCACCAAATAGATGTTTATTTACGCTTAGCCTTATAAATAACTGATTCATGCTTTCATAGCCGATAGAATGATTCACTCCGGAAGTACGAGTGACCCCGAAAATATAGAAAGCATGGTACTTGCGTCTGTATCAACGGGGGGATTTCTGTCAACAAATTCTAAACTGTAATCCTTTGCAACAGAGGCTGATTTAACATAACGGTAAATGGCAGCTTGAGCTTTACAGATCAGGAGCCTGTTGGCTAGGGTGAGGAGACCTCTACTTACTTTAGGCTCAATTCAAATGGTTGGTAGTTGGTACCTACTATTTGTATAGTCATTCTCACTTATTGTTTTGCCAGCTAACTGTTATCTGATAATGCATTTGACTATCAGCGCAGTAGGTGTCAACCTATCAGTTAAATAGTAGTTATCAACTCGTTTTATCGCAATGAGTCGAAATTTCCATAAAAGACAATTACCAATGCTTCTGTTGGAGAAACGGTCCAATGAGAGAAGGCTATTTGTCAAAACTGCAATGAATTAAGAGTCCGGCGACCTAACTAATTTCTACCTAGGCGACCTAGACTAACTTCGCATTGGCTTAAGATATTCTATCGCCATTTCGTCTAGTAGAAGAAGACGAGCGAAGAGAGCGAGGAATGATACTGACGAGCCTCTAAACTTACCAACAGAGTGACAAAGTGCAATTTCAATGTTTTTTATGACTTTTGCACTACCTGTAATCATTCTTAAGTAACTAAGAATTTCCCTTGTATTATTGATTCATTTAACAGCTAATGATGTAGACAACCTCCCTATGTAATGGAATTTCTGATTTGCTTTGTCTACCTATTGAATAAATCAGTCATAAGTGACCCCTTAAAAATGCGGATATTTTTCATAGCTCTTTTCGCTTGAGAACGTTTTTAAAAAAACCAAGAACATAGGAGCGAAGATATTGTTAATTTAATTGTACATGCTTTAGCATAATCTGACAAACGGTTTTCAAGAAATTTGAGTAGCGCGTTTGTATGGAAATTTCAGAACGTCGCGGCCTTCTTAAGCCAATTTTTCTGATGCTCTTGTTTAAATCAATCCTGTGACCTTTCGCCGTCATAAAGTTTAACTGGGCAAGCGGAAGCGCAAAATAAAATGGCTCTACTCGTATTTTATTGCAAGTATAATAATTTTATGATGGCAATTTATATAATAGATGGGCATGTTTATTTTTATGTCACATGGGAATTCTTTTGTTTATTGTCCTTGAACAATAATTTCCTGGCATTTTGACAAAAATTAGAAGTTTTTTGAAAATTTAAATTTTCAAGAATTGGTAAATTATTGGTTTTGGTGAATCGATAACAATATTTAATTTTTGGATGACGATTGTATTCACATACCCCTTACTAATAAACGTTGCATAGAATCAAAACAAAAAAAAAATCTTGAACACCCAGTTACTCACTGGGTACTTATTCAAGTTTTTTTTTTCATTTTTATAACTCTATCGAAAAAGACAAAACTCCGAGCAACTATTCCGTCCGAGGTAATACAACGCCAATGTTTACGTATCAGTAATGTAGGACGAGTGTACTTAGTCCTTTAAATTTTCTTTGCAATTCTGTAGAAATAATCAATAAGTACATCGTGGATAGCTGATTACTAAAGTCGTAACGATGACATAGACTTCGACGTATCGGAAACCTTTCACGGAGGTCCGGCTCTGCAAGCAATAAATTTCTCCCATGACACTCATAGGCCATACAACCCATACACAGGTTTATGGACAACAGTTTATAGGAACTAAACGTATTTTATTACATATTGATTTCATAGGATCCGAGAGAATGGAGCTTTTTAATGGGCCTTAAATTAAATCACGGTAGAGCTGAAACAAACTGCTGAAGATGAAATCAAATGTAACAAACAAGTAAATATCTAAATATTTTAAATAAAATATACACTAGCCGGCCCACTTTATTGATTTGATCGCTACTACACTTCACAGAATTACCTGCTGAGCTAATCTAAAAATTACCTGAAAATTGTATCAAAACTGCTCTAGCAGTTTTGGAGTCCATGTGTAACGTAGACATATGATTATTAAGGAATAATACACATAAAGTTGTAAAGATATAGAGATAGAAGATAGATAGACTAAGTAAACATCGCGATTGCTCTTGCTTATATACAACGTGTTGTTTTGCATTCTCGCAGAATATGTAGGGGTAGGTATACTCTACTAGCAGAGCACGAATAAACCATGGGGCAGCTTTAAAATCGAAAAAATCGGTTCCATGCAAAAAGTTCGTTAATCGTCAACAAAATGTATGGAACAGCTGTTTTTTTTTCGACTGCAAATTTGCTCTAGGTATAGTTTATTTGTACTCTGCTAGTAGAGTATAACTACCTCTACAAATTCTACGACAATGCAAAACAACACTTTGTATATAAACACACTATACTTACTCCGAGGAGAGAAATCGGGTTAAAAAAGATATTATACGATTTTGAAACTTTGCAGTAGCAAAATTCAATACAGTTTAAACTTTAATTACGTAGGTACTGACTGTTTTAAGAATGACGTAAGGTAATCATAAGACTGTAATATTGAATATGAATACCGTCTGCGACGACTGCGTTCAAGGCTGACGGGAGGAAGTCACAAAAATCATCCACATGTGATCACACGGCTGGCAAACTCAGCTCGATAGTTATGTACGTATAGTCGTATATTAGTCTAGTCAGAATTTAGAAACGGCACAGGCAAAAAACGGGTTATTCCCAAAGTATTGAGATGTATTACTCAAACCACTCCACTTATAAAAATACTACTATGTATGTAATACCCATTTTTAAGTATATATCTACTTACCTAAATACTTTACCTATATTTTTTACAGAAGTTTTAGTGTTAATGTATATGTGTAGAGTGGGGTTTTTATTTTTAAACAAAATAATGGAGTATTTCGGGAACAACCCGTAAAAACTGAAGCGGGCAACTTAGCACTATGTTGCTAAGTTAGGCTTAACGTCATTGTGAACGTCATTGTCACTCAACAAAAAATAACGCCACTAAGCGCTTGGTTTGTGTTTGTTTTTAACTGACTTATAAAAAGAAGAGGTTCTCATTTCGATTCAATGTTCGATTTTTTTACGCGTTAATATTTCGAAGTGACTATTGACTACTATGAGACTTGTTTTTTATCTATAATAATATTGACTTTGACTTTATCCCTCTTGAGAATTTTCACGCTTTCCATGCAGAAAAATATCATTACACCATCTCGTAGTGAAAACACACAACACCCAATATCGTACGAAACGTATCATAACGTATTGTAGTAATGTATCAAACCGAAAAACTTACCAACAAAGGCACAGGTCAACCTAGCTTCAGACTGGTCTGCCTAAACAAACTCATGTCATTGTGAGCGCGCGCTCGTTACGGTCTGTGATCTCTGACCCAAATTGGCACTCAGCAATAAAGAAATTAGGTTTAATTTGCTGATGTTTTTAGTAGGCATTCGACACATTCTAGTCTAACTAACTCTAATTAAAGTAAGTAGTTTAGGTGTTTTCACTTTTCATATTAAATCCTTCGAATAGAAAGTGTTAAGTTCGTTTGATTGGTCGAGTCGAATAAAAATTAGGTTGAGTGACATACCTATTACTGTGAAGATTAAGGTACTACCTACCTACCTACCTACCTACTTATAGCTTTACACTGTATACAGTGCCTCGCGGTTCCAGTTGCACAACGACATTTTTTTTAAAGCATCTTACGTCATTCTACCCATTTGATCGAAGCCATGTTATTACTAGCTACCATAATATTATGCTACCATAACAGAATAGCAATTTTCTAACATATTTCTGAAAATGTTTCATAAAAATTAGAGTTAGGTATATTTCAGTACAGTTTGTACAGCTTTAGTGGCTGCGTCAATGTCGTGTAGAACAAGCGTTTCCAAACAAAACAAACAAACGTAAATAGATGTTGGGACCTCATAAAATCACGTAAACCGTCCTCAGTGCTGACCTATCGATATAGGTCAATGTCCCGCTCTCTGCACCTCTGACGTAAACTATAATAAACCTTTGGGTTTCATTTTAAGCGTAACATACATAGTGGACACAAAATAAAGCGACATCTAGTTCGAAAAGTCGTTTTAATGTTACAGAACGACTATGGGACGGTTACGGGGCACGTAAGTTAGCACCTGACGTGTTTGGATTCATGTAGAGTTTTTATTTAAAATCTAGTAATTGAGAGTGAAAGTTTAAAACAGGTTTAAAGTTCTTTAATACGTAGGTTGGTAGTTAGAGGCTGTTTTGGTCTTGGAGGTTTGAAGTTATAAATGTAAGTAAGAAAACAACATTTAACTATTATAAAACTACTACGTACCTATTTAAGAACAGAAAACTCATTTAGTTTTAACTGCTCTTAAAAGTGTCCAAAAAACCAATATCTTTCATAGCGACAATTTTTTCGATAAATTTAACCTGAGATACAAATAAAATTTCTTGTATTTTCTTTTTGTTAGTGAGTACTGATACTATGCTTTATCTATCTATTTATCTTTATTTAAAAATTATTTTTTTTAGATCATTCTTTTTTTTAAATCTATTATTTTGCGTTGTTTATTATTTCATTTTTTTGTTACGTCTACTTCAATTCTATTTATTTAATCAATCTATTTGTGCGTCAATTCCTTTTTTTTCTACTATATTTCTTAGAAGTGTCTCCCTATAAATGACTTTTTTAGTAAATATATTAAATTTACTATTCTGTTATTGTAAGGTCGTTGGTTGACCTGAATTGTAAAAATAAATAAAATAAATAAATAAATAACTTTTCCATCGTTAAATTTGAATATCTTCTAAATGCCTACGTGCGACCTAAACGACGCGACGACGTCGGCTAAATACCGCATCACGATCGAGGTCGCGCTATACTTCGTGTGAATCCAGCCTTACTGGTACATCGTACGATGTCTCCATGGTCCACGATTTATGGTGCCATGGCATTTATGGACACAATGAAACCCGTACCGACGCGGTAAATATAACAACGCATTCAGGAAATGCCGCCGACCCCAGCAATCGGGCTCATAAGAACGTTGTGTTGATTTTCATATTGATTTTGATTGACAATATTGACATCTTTAATATATTCCATTGTGATTTAAAAGTCAGTCATGTTTTCAAAAAAAAATATAGCGAAACATTTGTAAGAAGGATCTGTAGAGGATCTTTTATAAAATGGTATATTTTAGTAGGTAACATTACAGTTGTTTTGTAATTTTGTACAGCAAGACCTCATCCAAGAAGAAGAAAGTAAGCCAAAAAATTGCTGTCAAACATATCGTCACGCCTTTCCCCCGAGGGGGCTGGCAGAGGTGTAATACAACACCCACATTTCGCCGGACGATATTCAGTCCCAAATGTGACAGGGGGCGAGCATGTCGCCATAAACCGGGCTCCAGTCATGTAGCAGATGACATACAATACGCACATATGTTCACACTATGAACAAATTGGTGCATGCCGTCGGCTGGGTTCGAACCCGCTCCCTCTGGCTTGAGAGGCGGACCTTCTCCCAACTAGGCTGCCATCGCTAATATACAAACAAAACAAACAAAAAATAGACATGCCTTATGCCTATACACACAGAACCAAAAATTCTGCAACATCTGCGAACCGTTTCCTCATTGAAGTCGGGTGGAATGACCCACATAACCCACATTCTCTAACAAAGCGCTCAATGGTAACTGCGGTCCAGCCCACACGCACTCCGGTCTAAATATTTAGCTTCAGCCATGCTTTAGCACTACACATCGGGTCTTATTACTTAAACACGTATGAAAGCTAATCCCTTTGAATCAAAATTAGGCTAACTAGTACTAGTAGCTAGTAGTAGGTACTAATGCTCTGAAAATGAGGAAAGTATGAATGTTTAGTTTAACCTAATGATATCGTAATGATAGCTACTACTTACATAAAACAATAAAGTTATCCTGTGAGCCATATGGAATTGTATGTCTTATATTCAATAAATAGTAGGTAATTTTGTGCAGCAAACAGCAATATATTGGGATTTCCAATCGTGTTATTTCCCAAAGCTAAAAAACATTATGTTGCTCAAGAGGTCTTAATGATGCACAACACAATAGCTCTGACCTAAGATTCCAGTCTACTCGTATTATCTTTGCTGTACATTACGCTATGCTGTGCATATCAAATGACAGGTTTTCACCCTACGCAGCTTACAGGAAAAGTGCAGTTGACTATATGCGGGCTGTTGACGTCATTGGGCAATTTCATGAAATAACGTTGCAACCTCGTAGACTCATAGAAGATTAGCTCTCTTTTTAACCCGACTGCGCCAGAAGGACGGTTTTGTTTATCGAGTAAATGTGTGTAAGTATGTTTGTATATTGGTGTGTATGTAGGTATGTATGAGGTTTCTTCGGCACGCCCGACAGCCTAAACAGCTTGCTGCATGACTTTCGACATGTGAGGTATCATTTGAAGCGTCTTGATAGTGGAAGTGACATAGAGTAACCTACAATATTTTGCAGCCGGGAATTTTGTTTTTCTTTTATCATGTTACTACTTGTTAACCGACGCCGACGTCAAGAAGAGATTTTCAATTCATCGAATTTTTTTGTTGCTGTTTTTGAAATGGCCATCAATATTCTGTTCTACTTCTCACAATCGGCTGGCGTTAGTCTATTCGTGACAGCGGAGATTAATCGTAATTACATGGATAAATATTTTTCCAACCTCGACACGGCACATTTGCCGATGCTTACCTACTCTATTATATTTTTTAAGTCCTATACTTACCTATCACCTTGGTAGTTTTACAACTATCAAGTTCTAACTTACGTTAGGACTTATTTTATAAAATAGTACCTGGATGACCGAGCTTTGCTCGGTACCTATTTTTTTTTTTTTTAATTGTGTTTTTTGGAAAATAAACAATTGATTTTAGTCTAACCTCAAAGCAAACACTCATTGACTTCGTGTTACTTAACAACGCCATCTGCTGTTGTGTCGTTAAAGCAATTAGTTGCTCACAAAAAATAGTATTATTATTCGCCAATAGATGTCAGGAAGAGTCATATTTTTCAGTTGACTTTTTGTTATTTTTCTTCCAAGTTTATGTTTAAGTTGATTATCGATAAAACACGAATAAAATGACATTTTCTAAAAATGATTCCTAGCTAGATCGATTTATCGCCCCCGAAACCCCCCATATACTAAATTGTATGAAAATCGTTGGAGCCGATTCCGGGATTCCAATTATATATAGGTATATATACAAGAATTGCTCATTTAAAGATGTAAGATAAGATAATACAGCTGGCTTTCCACCCACGGCTTCGCTCGCAATCCGTAGCCTATGGCACTTAGGAAGTTAGGAATAATGTAGCTAGTAAAGTAATGTAATGTAGTAATGTAGCTGTAGTACTGAAATATTTTTTGAATTCGGTTCAGTAGTTTTGGAGTATACCCCGACTAATTTACAAACTCAAAAATGACACCTCTTTAAGATTTTAATTTATATATTGATTTATTACTTAATGATACTAAAAATAAATCATGTTATTCGCAAATAAAGATCTGAATTTAGAATAACTCTATTAAAATTTTGAAAAAGTAAAATGTCGAAATGTTTGCAGAAAAAAGTTAAATCCAGGTTAGTCCACACAACAGAAGATACTAATATGTGCCTTTTTTGAAACAAATATTAATAAACTGTTTTTTCTTAAAATAAATAAGTAAATAATATATGTAAATAATTAAATATTCTCTTTAAAAAACAAACTATGATATTTTACTATGTTACGGACGTAATTGCTGCCTTTTACAATAAAACACGTCGGATTTACAGAGTCGGAGTAAGTGTGGGCCGAAGGGTCACTGCCCACGGTCTTTGACATCGTAAGCTTAATATATGAGGCAGTTTGACAATATCGAAGACTAAATCACAAACCGTAGCTAGTCAGTCTGAGACTTGGAACTTAATACATATGTATTTATCGTAGAGCAAAAGCAGCAAGGTTGTCAAGCAGTGCTAAAAATGTGAAATACTTAAAAACAAAACATCTAGAGATCTTAGTAATGAGTACAACTTACTCTACGCTTATTTTGAATACTTAAAACTTATGTGATTAACATCATTGCATTAAATAACCTTAGGTAGGCAAATACTTACTTATTCTTTACGCGTGTACTACTTATTCTTACTAAAAAATGTTTTTGGTCCCTTTTCAACACCTTGCTCCACCCCTGTCCGTCTTCGGTAGCCGCAGCTTGTGCCAAACAACTGGTTAGTCTGGTCGTGCAGATGTCAATGGGCTGCCACCTGGCATACCCCATTATGACCTTAGTGGAGTCGAATGGGGGAACCACCATCGCATTGTCAGAATACAAATTCCAAACTTCTGTGGAAAATTTTTAGTTCCAACGTTTACCCAACTCTATGGATAAATTCGGTCAGATAAGGTCACGTCTTATAGATGGGTTTACTAGGAACAGTTATTAATAAGTGAATTGTAAAATGAAACTCCTCAATGGGATAAAAGATCTCAGTATTTTTACTAATGGAAATAAACCACAACTTATAGCATTGGTCTCATGGAAAATTCTGTTCTTTGTACTCGTAGTTACTACTACAATACAAAACAATACAATATAAAAACTCTTTATTGACACCACATATTACATAAATCTAAACAAACACTCAAAAATATAGGCGTATAATATACTCGTATTACATAAGGTTGAATACTTTTAAATAAAAATAAAAATTTGAAAAACCCCCGACACCGATTTTCATTAACACCGATATTCATCAAACATACTCGTAGCTAAGAACACTCCCGAATTAATAAATAAAATAATTCACCTTTCAAACAAAAAAAAAAACTCAATCAAAATCGGTTAATTTGTTCAGCTACGATGCGACAGACACACACAAACACACACACACAGACACGTCAAACTTATAACACTTATAACACCCCGTTGTTTTTACGTCGGGATTTAAAAATACGCAAAGTTCAATAAATGACAATCAAAATCCCAGTAAATGCATATCTTTTTATACCTATCTGCTCGTGTCGACTAGAAATCCTTGGAGAACAGCTGTTGTTCGTCGAAGCAAGTCGCAGCCTTCGCACGACCTTACTCTACCACAAGGGCGCTAGTGTCAGTCGATACGATATTCTTTTAGGCAGCGTTTGCAAGAAAACTACCGCGAGAAATGTCCAACAGGCTGTCCGACAGAACTGGCTACGGGATTTACACTTCCAAGCTGCTGTCAGAAATCTCTTTCGGAAGTTTCCTTGCAATTGAAACGAGGCCCTAGACTCAGATTCGGTTATTTAAAAGATAATTCATTCAAAATATAATTTATGTAGTAAATAAGGTGCTCTACTGCAAGAAACGTAGTGCAAGATACCAGACAGATAGATATACATACGAGTATATACCAGATAGATATACCAGATACCACCACTGGTGCCTAGAATTTTATTTCTCGATCGCCAGCAATGGTGATGCAGATTGTGGTTGTAGGTAACTAAAATAGACGTAATTTGTTTCTAGTCGTTAGTAACATTTCCATGACTATGATTTACGAAACAAATCAGAACTCGTAATCCGCATGTTCTCACAAAACCCTCAACCTCTCTCAACAAGTAAACAATTGCATCATAAAGTCTATGATATTTAGGTAACTTACCTTCTTGTACTCTACTCTTATTTGGACCACGTTTTTAACCAAGTCAGTCTTAAAAGCAGTTTCGTATTGAATATTGAACGCGAAAACCGTGAAAACATGGTCCACCGTCTGCCCCTCAGAATGTAAACCAATACAACAAACACACCGACTGTACACCATTTGCATTTGGGTAAATACAGGATGTCCGAATTGATCTTAATTTTAAGAAGTTTTACTCTTGTAAAACTTCTTAAAATTAAGATCTCTAAGTTGTTTCAGAACAGTTATTTATGTTTTCGAAATTATTCTAAAACTACCGTAACGACAACAAGATCTTCATCATCTATTATACATCTTTTTTATATTTAGGATCGATAAAAAACTATTGTCACTTAGTAATACATCAGTAAGTAGTCAGAGTACTTAAAATAGACATGTAAACTAAAACACCTCTGCCAGCCCCCTCGGGGGAAAGGCAAGACGATTTGTATGCTAAACTAAAATGTACCTAAACTGAAAATTTGAAAATCTCTTTAAAAAAATTGTATTTGATTTATAGTACATTCTGTATAACCACTTGACGCGGCCAGGTGGTCGCAAGTAACACGATACTGCCGAAAAACTGCTTTGTATTCGCTCAAATGACTCACGTGGACCAATAATCGAGAGAGCAGGTGTATCGCGAACGTCACTATTTTTCCTCTTTTTATTTTCTAGACAATAACAGAGTAATAAAAACATCGAAATTGGTGCTTAGGTGCCCATTAGACAAGTGTTTGGAAATGTGTGTTTAAAAATTTGCAGTAGCTCATACCATGTTAACTTGGTAACATTTTAACCACTCTGTATGTCATCTGCTACAAGACTGGAGCCCGGTGTATAGCGACAGGCTCGCCCCCTGTCACATTAGGGACTGAATATTGTCCGGCGAAGTGTGGGTGTTGTACACCTCTGCCAGCCCCCTCGGGGGAAAGGCGTGACGATATGTTATATGTATACATTTTAACCATGGTCCCTTAGGCACTTGTCCCACCGCCTCGCCGCGACGGAAAAAATACATGCTACGTAAAAAAAAACATCTACTTAGTATTTTCTCGCTGAATGAAATATACAATTAATTGTTTGATGTAGATCGCGTAATGCAAAACTATATTTATGTAGTATGGTTATTTGTTTGTAGGCATTGCTGTAACCACATACATAAGTAATGTTTCAAATAGTAGATATTTCTGGTGTTTTTAAAGGAAATTAAGTATGTAAATAATTTTTTTTTTTTGTTATTACATAAAAAGATAATTTATTATTTTTTTGGTCTCGGTATGAAAATAACTTCAGATAGTTTTTTAACATCTTCATAAGCATTCAATTTCCATAATTCTGCTCTTATTTCTTTGCTCTACATTCTACGTCATAACTTTTCCATGATAAATAATTGTTTCATTGTTTCAAGATTCAATGTTTTGTTCTTCAATAATACTTGTTTATCTTATGATTCTTCGTTTTGACGCAGACAGACGAAAAATTATGCCGTAAATAATACTTTTTATTTGCTGTACTATGACGTGGGCTTCGCGTAGTTTAGCGTAGCCATAGAGCAAAAGTAATTTTGTATTAAATGTAATAATAAAAATACAAAGAAAAGTGAGGCATAGTAATTGGGGAAAATATCGGTTAATTATGTAAACAATTATTATGTGTTCTGATTCGTTTTATCCTATTAGATTAAAAAATTTGAAAAGCAAACAAAGCAAAAAGTCCTTTTCACTGAACAACAATACACTTACTTACTTCGTTTCCTGTCACCAGCCTGTTCAGATTTTCCTGCCGCGAAGGCTTTACTGCAATTTCCTCAATCAGAAAGGTATTTTTATCTAGAAATCTGATTGTAGGTAATTTCCCGTAGAGCTCCTGACAAAGCTTGGTATTTGTTCATGTGATTTTCCTCCGGTATTCTTTGCTGATCACATCTGTCGAGTTTTATTGTGTACTAGCTGCGATCTGCAGTGTAACCTTTATGGTTAAAAAGTAGCTTGTGTGCTAATCAAGGGCATAAGCTATCTCCGTTCCGAATTTCATCCAAATTCGTTAATTTGTTTAAGCGTGAAGATAAAACAAAAAAAGGCACACACACATGGTAGAAACAAACAAACTGACGCCTTAATCATTACCCGACTGCGCAAGAAGGAGGGTTATGTTTTTCGAATGTATGTAATTTGTATGTATGAGGTTTCTTTGGCACGCCCTACAGCCTAAACAGCTTGATGGATTTGACATGTGAGATGTCATTTGAATCGCCTCGATAGTGGAAGTGACATAGGGTACATATTATGCAGCCGGGGTTCTAGTAATATTGTTACTTGTATAAGCAGGATTTAGCTTTTACTCTTTTCACAAAGACAAAGAGACGTTGTTAATTTTTAAAATAAAATTTAATTTTTTTGTCAGGTTTTAATAAGTACTTACCTATTTAGGTTCTTTTAAGACACTTTTCCCTAGTTTCTTTAGTTTTTTCAGGGGGGCTATTCCTGCGCGTGAGATGAGATGAGATTTTATCTTGGTCACTCTCGCACCTATGACGTTTCAAACGAGAGCAACAAGGACGAAAAATAGTGAGATGAAAATCTCAAATCTCCGAATAGGGCCTCTGGTCATAGATGGTTTATTTCAACGATTTCTGCATAGATTTCTAGACGCTTTCTATACTTGCTAACCAATATAAAACCTAATCTAAAAACCGCTATAGAAATAGAACTAGACCATTTTGTGTCGGTTTATTGCGTATCCTTTTGCGTACTGTACTAGACCAAGTTACCATAAAAAGTAAACCCATAGATATACCAATCAAATGGATGTGGACAAACATAGCTAGCTGTCAGTGAGCCCACGGCTCTTATCTCCCTTTAAAGATTGATTGGAGAAAAGATCGAACATAAAGTGTTGTTTTAAAAAAAAACGGGATTTTTCCACATTAGGACCCCAAACTAAGCAAAGCTTGTACTATGGCTACCAGAGACGGCTACAAACATAGGTATATATTTTAAAATACATACTTTTATAGATGTTTAATTATTACCCATAAAACAAACACAAATGTTCGTCACATAAATGTTTGTTTGGGAATCGAATCCACGCCCCCAAGCTAAGAAGGCAAGTTCAGTACCAACTGAGCCACCAAGGCAGTCTATTTAGTCAGTCAATTACTATACATTTTTTGACTGTATTTTTTGTACAGAATATGTACAATAACTTCCTCTATTATCCTATCTATCTATCTATCTATCGATCTATCTATTATTATCCATTTATTTTTTGAAAACAAAATTGTCATAATTCTAACATTTTTCATTCAAAACAAAAGCCAAACTATTTACTTGAATAACTAAAGCGATGTTCTATTGTTTCTGCGGTTAACTTCCTAAACCGCCATCCATACTGCCATTTAAAGCTCACCGTTGAGTACCGGACTCCGGAGCCATTGCTATTCAAACCATGGAAATATTTTACGAGCTAGCTCATTCAAGGCGATCCCACTTCTGGGTTTATAGTTAATGGCTGTCACATTGTTACTTGGTGCGTCAGTTGAACCATGGTTACTTTAGAAATAACAGTTTAAAATATTAGTTAAGTAGTATCTTCTTTTAGCGTATTTACTAAATTCATCCTTTATTTTCTGAAAGTTGAAAAAAAATATCTTAGCAATAAGACCGCATTTTGAGCTTATATCTAATGTTTTCTGTTTTTGTGTAAGTAAAAAGTATTATTATTAACAGTAACTAGATATTTTTATTTAACTAAGTATAACCACAAATAGAGAACGCTCGCCTTTTGCATACTTAACTTGTCTACTAATACATAAATACTTCTCTGCTCAACCTAGATATTATTGTATACTAGCTGCGCCCCGCGGTTAAAAAGTATCCTTTGTGCTATTCTAGACTATATCTATCTTTGAGCCAAATTTCATCCAGATCTGTTCAGCCGTTCTGACGTGAAAGAGTAACAAACATCCATCCATCCATCCTTACAAACTTTCGCGTTTATAATATTAGTCAGATCAGTAAATAATAACTATGTCAATATTTTTATTCTTAGCAATAAGCTCATAGTTATAAATATCATATATATATCATGTATGAATAGTGATTAAATAAAAAAAAACTTTAAATGGTAGACATAAACGTCATTAAAAAAAGCGGAATAAATTGTACTCTGTTTTTTGAATTTATCAATCATGTTCGTTTTTACAACCTAATTGATTGGTCCATTAAACCATTAACGTTTTATTTATCGGCTATTGTTACAGCATCCATCCTATTTCTTAGTTGAGTGAGCATTCCACTTAGTTTTGTTGTTTTTTGAACGTTACATTATTACAAGCTTGGTTCTTAGACAAAACTACAACCATTTACTTACGCCTACTGAAAGTCTTAGGATTCCTAATAAGTACGCTAACGTGTCACTTAGTTATTGGAATAAATTTAATCAAGACTTTTTGCACGATACCACATCAGAAAAAAGTGACCACCTAACCACAAATAACGCGACCAACTATCTATCTATCTATGTTCTATCTATCTTCTACCAAGTCTAAGGAAATGTTAGTTGAAAACGGACATGGAACTATTTATTTCCTTGTTACAACTTCCGACTGTTAATTAACTACGACAAAATAATTATTTTAATTTTACGTAAGTAGTTACTTACTTTCTTAATAAACTCGAAGGTCCAAACGTTGAAATCAGTAAAAAGAACTTGAACTTGAGAACTAGACGTAAAAATAATTTGCATTGTGGAAAAAAGGAAAATTTATTTACCTATTCAACAATTACAATTTTATTTTGTTAACGTACCTAATGTTTGACAAACATCATGTTAAACTTCTTGTTTTTTCTAAGATGTTTTGTAGAGCTAACAGAGATTCATACCTACTTGATATTCAAGGTGTAAAGTTCAAATTTCCATCGCGAATTTGCATCGGCTGCGACAAAATGCCTTCCGTCGCTTCATTTACGATCATAAATTCAACTTTGCTATTACACAGACGATATTTAGTTTCATACTTCCTCCGGCTTACAACACGAAAGCAAAGACTGGCTTAGAACCAGTCTAGGTACCTACATAGGTTGTCTAACCACGCCTCTGTTATGCCTAGACTATATTAACTGAGTGGAGTTGGTTGAGGTTACTCCTATTTTGAAGATAAAGAGCCGTATTTACTGTTTAGGATTTTAAGATAACCGACAGATATAAAATATGGTATGTAACTATAAGAATTGTAATGCCTGTAAATCTGCCTAGGCAAAAGTAGTAGCTATTTCCTTTTATATGTCTTCGTGCAATTTCTTTCTTCTCTACTAGATTGCACGGCATTATGTAGACAATGTGTCAAAGTTGACAAAAAAGAATCGGGTCGTTGATGACGGTCGAAATTTAAAACAGCTAATATCGATGGCTAAAATAGATAGTCCTGTATAATTAAATTCCTGTTATTTCAAGTTTTAAAGCAGTTTCAAACTTTAAAACAGCTCTACATTCGTTTTTCTATGGCTCAACAATATCGATCGAATGATTTGCTTATTAATAGTAAGTTGCAAATCATTCGGTCGATTATAATCGATGAATGATTCGTATGCAGAATCGATATTTATGAATTGGAACGCGAACTCTGATGCGTCCAGCAGTAGACCATCGGTCATCGGGCAGTGACCCGAGCCATCTGTTTGGGGAGCTCGATTGCTTTTACTTTTGTTTGATTATTGCGGTATCCTATTCATTGATCGATGAGTTCTAAAACATACATGGCTATTTTCTATTTATAGTGTTAAAATTATATGTCATAGGCTCAGATCAACCTAGAAGTAAAGATGGAACACTGCGCTGCATCCCGCTGAAGCCACTTCTTTTTAAACTTGTGTGCGTGGTAATTTTGCCATGAAAAACATTTTACAATTGTATATTTTCAATTTACAAAATTTTTATTGTTTCAGGTTTCCAACCAAGAAGTCACTGGATTGCTGAACGTGCTCATAGGTGTGTAATACCTACCTATTTATATTTATCCATTCCAAAGGCATTTAAGTATATAATATACACTTAGTTGTTTATCCACATTACGTGTGTATTGTTAAAGATTAATTACCATAATAATGCGCAAAACAAGGAAAATTACACAATCCATAAGACATTTTGCTTCTACCTATTTGAGAACTACGAATGGATAATGTACGTTTTTTACGCGTGAGTCTTGGTCTAGATGGTCTAGAGGTCATTTGGCGTGGACTTAAGAAGCTTGCTTACTTATTATCCCGAAAAAAATACTTATTTTCCGGAAAAAACACCGGAACAATAGAAAATAGCTTTACCTTGGTTCGTGAGAGTGTTAAATGCCATATTTGCAGTTGGTCTTTTTTTACCACACTGCACAAGAAGGAGAGTTATGTTTTTCGAGTGCATGTATGTGGGTATGTATTTATGAGGTTTCTTTGGGAAAAAAAAATGCAGTCGGGTTTTTTGTTCTTCTTTTGATAATGTAACTTGCTATTTTATTTTACTCGTAATAATAACAATAATATGCATACTTTCTAATAAATGTAGGAAATATATTTATAGTGTTTTACGTTAGAACTAACTTATTTTGTGTTACGTTGCTGACATGGTTAGCCATCGTTCATCGTTCCAGTGACGCTATAACCCAATAACAGTGTTTTATAACCGTGGCCGTATATAGTTTTGCATATCCTCACGCACAATGGCGTCAGTGCATTTTACAGCCACCGTATATAAATAGGCAGAGAATAAGGTTCTTACAAAACAGACTCAACATGTTGAATTAATACGTGTAAGTTGATTCAGTGAGGCGATTCTGGCACTGCACTTTGAAACTATAACATCGAATACATTTGGCTTATCGTGGCGAGCCAAACCTATTGCGCGGAGCGGCGTTCTTAGTGTGTTTTGTGTACCGCGCGTATTTTCTATAACACTGAGATTTTTTTTTTTTTAATGTAGAATAGGTCGGCGTTTGACCACCAACTCGCCTGATGTTAAGCGACGTTGTGGTCTAAGATGGAGCACGACAACCTATAAGGTACTTATTCACTCTAGCCTTGAAGTTTACTAGAGTGAAGAAGACAAACACAACAAACAAGAAGACAAAACAAGAAGAAAAACAAGAAAGAAACAAGAAGAACAAAGACGCCAGTTGAGTGAGGCGCTACAAGTGCGCTACTGCTCAGACCCGTCTTCAGAACGGTTACACCGGACTACATCCCGAAACACGACTAGGTCATTTCACGGCATGGCTTGGTCCGGTGCGGGTGGTAACTAGCCACGGCCGAAGCCTACCACCAGAGTTTGCTACCCGGTTAGCACTACCCGGGGACCACGTTTAGGGAATCAGAATACAGTACACTCCTACGGACGTGGGTAGCTCAGCCCCCAAATATACCAGAAATTGAAATAAGTACTTCGATGTAATATTTTCGACTATTAGACCGCGGTACCACGCATCGTCGCCGTAGCGCGGACCAGTGTGAGAATGGCCTAAGTTACAGTAAGAATGATTCGAAGTGTTGTGAAGTTTTGACAACGTTTAAGACTGGCGCGTCCATACCTTCCTTTCCATCATTGACAGTCTTAACAGCTCTATAAACATTTTTCATCGATGTAAACCTTATAAACTGAATTGCGATTATATAACACCCACAATCATCGATTGTATGCAAAATAAATCATTCATCTAACTAGCAATCCGCATAATGTTCGACGCGGTGCAGACGCAATTTAATTCGCTTTCGGTATTGTTCCCTACTAATTTATGGACAGATTAATATACAAGGAATTGGTGATGCAATAAAATGTGGATGTGATGCGAGCAATATTAATTAAAGCTGTTAATAATAGTCATTGCGTCAATCAATCTTTTTTGCGGGCGATTTTTTTTTGTTGGTTGTATTTTTGACATACAAAATTTGTCGCTAAAGTACAGGAAAAACTTTGTGAAAATCATTTACGCTGGTACGGACATGTAATGAGGCGGGATGATGACCATATGACTAAGATAGTCATAATAGAAGACGGAAAGAGAGGCCGTGAACGACCACCAATAACCTGCAAACAATTGAAAAGGACATGGTAGCGAGCAACACCACAATAGAGACAACCTACAACCGTTCGGTGTGGTGCAGAAATACTAGGAGGGCTTACCCCAAATAAATTGGGATAATAGCCAGGAGAAAGAAGAAGAAGAAGTTTGTATTTTTGACATTGAGTTTTTACATAGTAGACGGTTGACTAGATATAGCTCGACTATATCTAAATACCCTAAACCACAGCCTAAACATGTATATCTATCGCCAAACACAAAGCAACGTACAAATCGACAGGCAGCCGCAATATTTAGTCATCTTGGATAACATTGTATATTTTACGACTTTCATATATTTTGGTACTGCTTTTAACACTGAAATTTACAAATATCTATAGTCATACTTTAATAATTGTTTAACTAAAGCTAAATTTAACTAATAACCCATTTTCTTACTATATACTCGTATCTAGTTATGTTGCATTTGCCCCTCAGTTTCTCACCTGTTCTTGTGAGTAGTGGCGGTTGAGTCTATTATAAAACTTTAACGTTCTTAAATGTATCTTCGATACCCAATAGGATAAAAAACATTTTGACTTTTACTCGGTAACAAGTATTTTGTAAAAAAAAACACTTGTGTTTATTAATTTTGTTGAATACATATCATTATTTTCAAACCTTGATATCAAGTTAGTTATTTAAGCGCGCGTTCAAACATGTCGTTTGCTACATAAACATAAAACATACCTTCAAGCCTCAGGGCAAAGTTGTTAAGAAATAATAAGTTAAATTGAACATAATTCAAGAAACATCATTTGCATACCTAATGATGACATAAGTTAAAGAGAGTAATGTTTTCTGAGAAACCACAACGGAATTTAAAAGAAATATCACCAAAAGTGATATCACCTAGGTGATATTTCTATTAAATTCTATTAAATTCTATTAATACTCTATTTCTCTCTTAAAATGTGTGTAGCATTAATTACTTCCATATACCGGTACCCAAGATCTTAGAAGTTAGTTTTTGATTTAGGTTACTATGAAGTTTGCCTTTACAACAGTGGCTCTAAACCTTTTTTAATGGCGAATCCTTTGCTGCATTACCACGGGCTACTAATCCCCCGATGATTCGATTAAGGAACCATGTTACTCACATCGCGATCCCCATTACATCCCCGGCTTTCACCGATATATTCTAGAGCCGTCACTCATCGTCCGTCGAACTACGTTTTACGTAAAAAAGCGCAGATTGAGTATCCATGCTTTAGAGTTCTATAACAAAACGAGTAGATACAGGCATAATTATTTAGACAATTATTATAAGGAAGAATTACTTAAGTCAGAGATCATTTAAAAAGGCACGTGCGTGTTGTCATTGCTAAAATTACACATAATTACGTGTTTTTCCCGCTCAAGTTTTTGTTTACATAATCGTTCTGGGTTTACACTTCTGACATTAGCTGCAGGAGTCAAAGCAGCGTTGAAGATGTTTACTGATACTCAATAATAAAGATTCGCCGAATTTAAGTTATTGGACACGTTCAATGTCACTGACACGCCCTGTGTTTTGATAGCTCGACCTGGCGGGGCGCTACCACCGTGCCCTCCGATAGATTGCAGTGAATGCCAACACAAGCTGTACCGAGATTTAGACTGACTAAGTCATTTTAAGGCAATTGCGTTCGTTGTTATAATAAAATCCCGAAAAATCTAATAGGGCTCACTGAAGGAAAATTTAAATCACATGTAAAAACTACATTAATGAAAAGATGATATAATAAAGTTAACAATTATTTAGAAGACAAAGATGTCTGGAGCCTTCCACTTCCACCAAGTAGCCACTAGATACATAGATATTACCTAGTTGTAAGCAAAAATTTATAAGACTATTTATTTTTTTGAATAAAATAATGCCTCTCAGTTTCTTGCCTGATCTTCTGGGTAGTTGCTCTTTTCCGAACAAGGCGGTCGAGTCTATTATAAAACTTTGGCGTTCGTAAGTGTATCTTTCATACCCAATTGAATAAAAATATTTTGACTTTGACTTTGAAAAACACGTCATGTACAGTGTTTCGTGTGTCGAACGCGTTTTGTATTCTCAGTATTCACAAAGGCATCATGAAGATCTTCTTTGTATGTGTTAAGGCACTAGGTTATATGACTAACTATTTAAAAACTTTATGGTTACAAAGTTGATAATTTGCCTGTCTCGAATGCTCGCGCTATCATGAACGCTATTTGGAGCGCGCCAGTTGTTACTTGTTATCTTATCAAGGATTCTCCGATGGCACACCGCACCTGATACTGATAGTGGCTGGAGTGTAAATATACGTACTTGTACTTGCCACCTTGTACGCTATACATTCATAAAGTAGGTGCGCATCTACGTACAGCGCTATAGAGTAGTGTATAGGTAGGTTTGGTTCTCTTTCTGCAAAATGTAAATCAACTGCGCCCCGCGATGTTACCCGCTGATTAAAAGTAGCCTGTGTGCTATTCCAGACTAAAATCTATGTCTGTGCCAAATTTCATCCAGATTCGTTCAGCCGCTCTGGCATGATTGAGTAACATCCATTGGTACATCATGTTCTTTTTTTAATCTACTTATTACTTTATTTACTTATTAGGCGATGGCAGCCTAGTTGGGAGAAGGCCGGCCTCTCAAGCCAGAGGGAGCGGGCTCGAACCCAGCCGAGGGCACGCACCAATTTGTTCATTGTGTGAACATATGTGCGCATTTGATATCTGCTCTCGGGCTCTAATCATCTGCTACATGATTAGAGCCCGGTGTATGGCGACAGGCTCGCCTCGTGTCACATTTGAGACTGAATATCGTCCAGCGAAGTGTGGGTGTTTTATTACACCTCTGCCAGCCCCCTTGGGGGAAAGGCGTGGCGAAATGTTTCTTTTAAATTTTGACAGAATAAAATAGGTACACTATATTGGAAGAGGACTCTGGATTCCGTAGCACCGCGTAGCACAGTTTTTTACTAGTTCGAAAACCAGTGGCCTCAATATTTTTGATGTACAATTTTTATTAAGTATGTCAAACTAAAATGATTAATACATCCATCCGAACTTTTGCATTTTTAATGTATAGAGTGAAGTATTAGACTCTACAATACTGCAAGTAACATTACCTTTTTTTTTTTTTTTTTGTTGACGGGGGGGAAATCTTCAAAAAGATGCCCGGATGTTTTGGGGTGCATCCTGGTTATGTGGGGATTGACTCACTTAAACCCCCTCGGCGGCCATCCTATGTGCATGGCACGAGTAACATTACCTAGATGTAAAAGCAAAAGTAGGTACATAGTTTTGGTACTAAAATACTGCCCGTAAAATAGTAGATATATACGTACTTATCTGTGGTTGTGTACTTTGTCGTTTATTTATTATTTCCTTATTGTGCTCGCACCAGCATAAAATCTAGAGATTGACGACCGAATTAAATTTTGGTAACAATGTTCAAAACCCAGCTGTATGGATTTTACGGGTCTTATAAATTTTTTGCTAAAACATTGTCATATTACTTTTTACCTGTTTTAGAAAGATAAACTTGAATAATGAAGCGATGATAGCATAATTGGAAAAAGGCTAGAGTTCAAGCCAGAAAGTGCGGGTTCAATCCCAGCCGAAAGCGCGCACCGATTTGTTCATTTTAGAAACATATAATAACGTCCTACCTAATTATTTATTGTCATCTGCTAAATTAGTTGTGCCCGGTGTACGGCGACAGCTTCGCCACCTGTCTCATTTCTGACTGAATATCGTTCGGCGAACTGTGGGTGTTGTAGAACACCTTTGCCAAACCTTTCAAGGTAAAGGCAAGATAATAATAAATTATTATTAAGCTAGGCTGAAAATTAAACTTTAGGAAAAAAACTCTGTCTAATTCCTAGAAAAATATTTCTAGGAATTAGACTGATTTCCGTTAATTAAAATCGAAGTGCAGTAATAAATAACAATTTATAGCAGACACCTGTGACTCAACACGATATTGAATTCCGGTTTATCAATACAAGATCTTTTAAGATGGTTTTAGCGCTCGACTGTATCGCTAGTTAGTTCGACAAAAAAATGTGTATGTGTGTGTACATTAGCATCTACAGTCCATAGCACTTGTGATAATGATACACTGTAAGTAATACAGTGATTGACTTCTTCCTTTGCATTATTTTAACACCAAAGTTCAAAAAAATCTTGACAACATCAAACATCACGTCTAGTTTTTATCTATTACTAGAGGTATAGTTGCGCTCTGCGGTTACAAAGTTGTACATGTGTTAATCCAGGGTTTAAGCTGCCTCTATAACAAATTTCACCAAAATCTGTCCATCCGTTTGAGCGTGAAGATGTAACAAACATATCACTTCCAAACTTTCGCCTTTATAATTTTAGCGTGATGAAATTACCGTGATTTTAACCGCCGCCGTGTTAGCTGTAGGTTACACAGAAATATATGAATATATTGAGTTTATCTTTAAACAACGGACATATTCAAGATATTATAATTCATATCATTGTACCTACTCATCATTATGATCAACTTTTATTACAGGACCAATACTGAAATCGTGCAAACAAAATCAGCTGTTAACTATTACAAAACCCTACATTGTGCAATGATGTCTTACAGTATGCTCGTCTAACTACTTATTTATTTATTATTTGAAAAAATAAAGCCCCTCAGTTTCTTGCCTGTTCTTCCGAGTAGAGGCTCTTTATCCGAACAAGGCGGTCGAGTCTATTTAATAACTTTGACGTTCATAAGTGTATCTTTGATACCTAAATTGAATAAAAATATTTTGACTTTGACTTTACTATGATATTCTAGAGTATGTCCGACGTCTAAAGAAACACCTAGAGTAGGCATAATAGGCATGAACCATTTTCAAAATCTAAGATACACTTATGAAAGTCAAAGTTATAAAATTGACTCTACCACCACCTTGTTCGGAAAAAGAGCCAGGGAAACAGGCAAGAAACTGAGGGGCATATTTTTTTCAAAAAATTTCACAATTTTTGGCAATAACCAGTAACATCATTTTGATATTATATTTCCCTTAGTGTGTACTAGTGGCTACTTGGCGAAAGTGGAAAACTTTGCCCTCTTTAGAGCAGCCGGGAAAGACGCTTGGAAAAAGAAACAGGGCCGAAGCCACTCGAACCTCCTTGGCACTGGTCCCAACGTAATTTACAGCATCTTTCGTATCGCTGGTAATACCCAAGAAACGCGTCACTACACTTATCATTTATAGTTTTTTGCTAAGCGGCAATCCCCGCATCTCGGTCACATTAACTTCGCGTCAGCTGCGCCCTCAGTCTATCTCTGAACGTCGCGAGAACAACTACTGCGTAAAAGTTTACCGTCAATAGCTGTCAATATTACCTCTGTGTTTGTGATTATCGGGCGACGGATCTGACGCCCTTCATTTCGTAAGCCTTCATTCAGTGACTGCCGTTCGAACGGGTTGCCGGTGCCGGATAGTGAGCGAGTGCCGTGCGCTTGGTGTGAAAGTGCCTTAACTTTCTATCTAACAGTGTTGTTTGTGACGGATTTCGTGATATGAGACAGTTATTGTAGTTTTAGTGCATTTTTATGTAAGTTTGTCTGTTTTTTTTCTCGTGAATTACCTAGTCTGTATTTCTTGAGCTGTCTGGGTTTAACTGGGCTTGGTCGATCTGTTATCGTGATGTGAGGCTGTGTTTATATCCTATAACTTGTTGACTGTTTCTTTTTATCTTTGTTGTTCAGTATCCTTTTCTGTAGAATTCAATAACTTGAATTCGAATTTTAGTAGGGGGTTAGTTGTTTTGCTTTACATACATTGTGAATAGGTACCTAAACCTATGTTCAAATATCTACAACTATTACTCGCTTAATTTAATTTACTTGCCTAGAGTCTAACGATATAAATAAATGCACCTACTCTATGTCTAGGTTTTCAGGTATTCCGAATGTACTTTAGATAAGCATCTTGTTATAAAAATACAAGAATTATTGATATCACAAGAAGCTTAGGGATCTTAGTTTACGTAGACATTGTTATATAGGTAGGTATGCTAGTAGAGCACGCTTCAAACTAGATAGATTCCATGGCATTAAAATACCGACATTAACTCATATCGAAAGTAACGACGTAACCATATTGTCACGCATTTTCCCCGAAGGGGCTGCACAGGTGTATTACAACGCCCACACTTTGCCGGACGATATTAAGTCCCAAATGTGACAGGGGCCAAGCCTGTCGCCATAAACCGGGCTCCAATTATAACGACGCTGTAAACATCTCAAAAATACATCAACGACACTTCGTACATGTACATGAAAATAATGCTATTTCAGATCATATTTCCCCAGAAATCGCTCTGACAATTGACACAATCAATTAGCATGCAAATAAAGTCGTCGCGTTGCGAAACATGAAGGAAAAATCGCTTAATGTAAGGTCGACCGGTCTGCACGTAAATTAACACCATCCTGATCGACCGAGGTGGATTATTACTTGTGATTATTCTCATATTAGCAATCAATACATGCTTATGTAATATAATATATAACCTGTATAAATATTTAGTTCTTATCACAACGCTAGCTGTTCCTCTCGAAATATGACCTCACGACCTATATGTTTTCACAATTCTCGAATGATTTTGCTCATATTTTAAAAACATGACGTGTGAACAGAAGTGTAAACGAACAGTAAGATCTGAAACTGTAAGCCATGGTCAAATAATATATTATGATTTAGACAGGCTCACTGACTAACATTTTTTTTTTTTTATTAAATATGCCAAATATCGAACTGTCAATTGCTGCGCCAATGACACCGGTCGCTTTTATAGTATGTATTTTCTTTAACCATTATTTTGTATGAAAATGATAATTACGAGTAGAAGCACCTCAATGGTATAATAAAATGATTGTACTCACCTTATACATAACAATGACTACCTAAATAACGTATATTTATAGGCAATCAGGCTTTTGCAAATATTTAATAATATTTTATGTTATATTTATCGCAAAAAACGATTAAATACTCAGCTTAGTAAACATGCCAGTAAAATTACCAAGGTCGAGTTTTTGCGAAGTATTAACCTAACTTGAACCTAACCTGTCCCATCATAGAAGTTATAATATAATAGATACAACCGCTAGGTACCCTGCATACCTAGTTCCAAGGTTGCGCGAAGTTCAATCGAAAGAATACTTAGTCCAAGAAAATCGATTAAATGTTAAAGTTACCGCGTCTAAATGAGCCTACATTTTAAAAGAAAACGTTGCAAGACTTCAGACCAGAAGCTTAATTTGTAATGAGTTAGCACCTTCTCTTTAGGATTTTTATGTTTTTGTATATTTATTAGGTATTTTTAATTTTATTTTTTCAAATATTAAACTTACGCATTTTCATGCGTAAGTTCAGAATTTCGAACTTGAAAAACTTTCTTGGTATTTTACCTAACAATTAGATGTGTTAAATGAAGAATAAGTTCCTAATTTTCTATGGAACATGGATATTTACTTCGGATGCTGCGATCACTGCGGATGATGTATGGATTTTTGCCGTAAAATCAACGACTTCACTACTTTACAGCCTATTTAATAATATACTCGCAGCATGTGTCGAAGCCCGACAACAGTCCCGACAGATGGACAATAAGCAGATAAGATTTCATTAGAACAATGCCAGCCACAGTCAACATCTGCTTCACAATACAACTCTCTACGCTATGTAGGAACAGTTAACAATAACTCTTGAACACTCTTGTCTATAACTGTATTAAACTAAGGATTTCGAGTTACAGAATAAATAGTAGTAGAAGACCTTCAGGCTGTTTAAAGTTTAGAGAATGTTACGATGTAACTGCCATATTTAATAAGGGTTTAATTTGTGTAAACAGATGGTTAACGAACGTAAGAAAGAAAGATGTAGAAATACCTTTCGTACAATTTGAACTGTTTTAACTTTCATGTACTTAGGTACTTACACGTGTTGTGTGTAATAGCACGATTCTGAACTATAAACACTTCAAAATTGAATTTGTAAATTCTCCCATTATTGAGAAACACGTTTCTCTGTTGACATGTTCTTGTAGCAGTTTTCGACAAAGTTGAAACAATTGTTTCCCAATAACAAAGTAGGCAACGTGACCCACCTCGTGTTTCAAGAAAGTTCAATTAGGTATTAATGTTTTGAGTTAAATCTCACATGTCTATATACGGCTGTTTTGATCTCAAATTAGGAAGGAACGTGTAAAAGCGAACGAACTGGCACGGTTGTCATCGTGGTCAGGCCTATCTAATCTGTGATGCTAATTACTTGACGCCCATTTTTTGCCCATTAATAAGCTACTTATTTTTGTTTTAACATTTCTTTTTGTATCTTTTCCAGAGTTCGCTAAGAAATGGGGGTGAGGTACCGGGAGTTGTTCCTGCTCCTGGCAGCGTGCGCGCTCGCAGCCGCCGAGACCGCCAACAAGGTCGCTAAAAAGGACGCCAAGGACGCCAAAGATGGAGATAACTTCCTCTACCAGTATGAAGACTACGACTCCGCTGACGACCAAGAAGTCCTCTTCAACGAGGATAGGCCCTGCCCGAGGGACTGCACCTGTACTGTATCCCAGGGATACAGGATAGCCAAGTGTAACCGTCTCGAAGTCGGTACCCAGAAATTCGGCGATGACATCACAGACCTCGTAATCGAGCATTCGGCTTACCCGGTCGAGCTCGACGACTTCGTATTCAAGAAGCTCGGCCTTCACCAAATCGCAACGATCAAGATTGTCAACAGCACGATCAGCAAAGTAGCCCCTAACGCGTTCCACGGCCTGCATGAACTCTATGCCGTGAACCTTTCCAACAATAAGCTCACGCGGCTAGACCCGGAGACGTTTGCGTCCAACAGGAAGCTTCTGCTGCTGACTCTTGCGCATAATCCCTTGGAAATCACTGGGTCAGATTACTTCTTGAACGCGTCTTCCGTACAGGAGCTTGACGTGTCGTATTGTAACATTCATAACATCAATGGAAACACGTTCAAAAATATGCCAGGCCTTATGTACCTGAACGTCGCCGGTAACAAACTGTCCGAAATGGACCCTGACACTTTCAAGAAACTTCTAGACCTAGAAGAGCTCGACCTCAGTGATAACCAAATCAAGTCCATGCCAGATGATATATTCTCAGAGAACACTGAGCTCGCTACACTCCACATTCTGAAGAATCCTATCGATACAGTTTATGGTCTGCAGATCTCCGATTTGTTGACTCTCAACGCTGGACAAACTAAAATTAAATTTGTCGGACCTTCAATGTTCAACGGCATGACTTACATCGCTAACCTCAATCTCAGTGGAAACAGCATTGAAAAGATCCACAACCAGGCTTTCCATAAGCTTGTCGAATTAAACTACTTGGACCTTTCTTACAACAATCTCGACTATATTTCGAGCATTCTCATCAAGGAAAACATCGAGCTAGACATTTTCAAAATCTCGAATAACCCTAGGATAAAACACTTGCCTGCTGACGGTTTTGAATGCTCGGCTGATCAGTTCAATATTTATCTGTTCGATGCCTCCAATTGCGGCCTCGAAGAAATTTACGATAACTCTCTGCAAACATTCACCGCACTATCTGTGATCAATTTATCGGAGAACAAAATCAAAACTATCAGCAATAAGGTATTCTCTATCTGCCCCAAATTGAACGAAATTAATTTGGCAAACAACATGTTGACGACACTGGAAGCTAAAGTGTTCGAGAAAAACAAGGAACTCGGAAAACTGCACCTGCAAGGTAATCCCTTGACAGTAATCTCAGCCGAAGTGTTCGTCCACACACCACTTATGACTTGGTTAGACATGAGTCACGGAGAACTGACAACATTATGGAAAACAGAGAAAAACCATACAACAGCGTTGCTCAGCAACTTGACCTTCCTGAATGTTTCCCATAATCGCATCACGGAGCTCAAGCAATCCGAACTGAACAACTTTGAGAAACTGCGCACTTTGGACATCAGCAACAACCCACTCGCGTGCAGCCGTGGCTTCGAGGACCTCATGACTTGGCTAAGTAAGCGCAAGGTGTCTCCCAACGCCGTTCCTGATAGCATCGCCAATTTGGCCAAGGACGCTAAGGACGAAGACGAGACCTACAGCTGGGAGTTCCTCACTCGCAAGACTTGCGGCGGCGCCCTGTCGCACCCTGTCGAGCCTCTGCCCGAGGCCTTCCCTGACGAGGAGATCTGGGAGAAAGAAACTGTCAACGACGGCAATTTCGACTTGAAAGACACTCTTGATGACGCTAAAGTCGCAGACGACGCGCTTACTAACAAACTCAACGAGTATACCGTGAATGATGACAAGGACGACGGTGACGATGACGATGGAATGGCCGACGACGAGGAGGAGGGTGATAATGATGATGACGAGGACGACGAAGACGACGACGACGACGACGCCAGTGAGGACACTGACGACTCGGACGATGACGACGACGTCAACCTGAAAGTCAAACTCATCGAAAAGTCTTCATCCACTGCAGCACCCGCCGTGCACGATACCGCGTCTGCTCACACCGACAAACCCAAACCGGCTAGACTCGACATCAAGCTTATAGACAACATGTACGACGACCTAGAGCCAGAGATCGGTGAAGTGTCCACCGAGGAGCAGCGCCACGGGAAATACGAGTACTTGTGGCCGATTACAATTGCCGTCTTGGGCGCGCTGCTTCTGCTACTGGTGACGGCTAAAGTGGTCACGATGGTTTTCAGTAGGAGAAACCAGCAGGTCAGATACAACAGTGCCATTATTGCCGCCATGAGCAACGCGAACCGCACAAAGAAGGACTGCGGGCTGGTGTACCAACAGCTTTCTGAGGAGCTCGGCCCGACCACTCCCAAACTAAGCCGCTACCAGCCGCTTCAGAACGTGACTGTGAACGCGTCCAACATGTCGTACGAAAGCAGTCCTTTCCACCACACCAACATCGTGCCCGAGCACGTGTGAGTACACTCCGCAAACTAACACTGCGTCAACTCTTACATAAGCAGTAAGTGATAGTTGTAAGCGCTAGTCACAGAATGCATATCTAACAGTACAGTGCCTTTACGAACTCTCGAACAACGTTACGACCAATGTTTCCCTTCTAGCGCTTTCTTAATTAAAGTAACAAGTCAAATTACAACAAATTAATTTAAGATTATACATATTATATATTATACAAATTAGTTGATAGGTTTATTTTATGTACTTACTTAAAATTATTAAAAATTAAACACTAAGGATTATTGTTTGATTTTATTTTCCTATATAACAAACACCCTACCTGTTTTCGTAGTAGGTAGTTGAAATAGGTAGGTATGTAATAATACACATCGAAATCTTTACAAATAGAAACTGTATTTTTGTAAATTGATAAAAATATTTAGGTACAGTACGCTTAGTAAACTACAATAGGTAAACGAGTTAAAAAATTATATTTTAGCTATAACAATAAACGAAACATGGCAAGATAAAACTACTCTAAAATGTATAAGGAAACTAAATTATAACATTTTTAATTTAATATATTTTTAATATTTTTAACAACTTTAATAATTTTAAAGACCTAAGTTACTAAGAACTGCCAGATTTTCTGGTTCCATATTTTTAAACCTAATACAATAACAATGTATTCCATACTAATTATACTATCCCTATCCTTACCTACTAATTATAAAATCGAAATATAACTCTGTCTGTCTGTCTGTCTGTTCGTACGCTTTTCAGGGCTCAAGGGTTGAACGAATCTTGATTAAATTTGATAATTAGTTATAGCAGGGTCGGACTGGCCATATATTCAGGGTGGCTATTGCCAGCCGGGCCCCACCCGGCGCGGACTCCCCTCGGACTGCCGCAAGCCCCGCAAGCGAGACGGTAGGTAGATTGGGGGCTACACCTCGTCTCGGGCCCCTGGCTTCTGGGGAGCCACCCGGGCTCTTCCAGCTCAGGCCGACCCTGAGTTATAGTAAATCACGAGGAAGGTTTTTATATACTATTTCCTGAAAAAACGTGAACAAAGTCGAGGGTGACAGCTCTAGTATTTTACAACTTTGTAGATAAATGTAAAAGGCAATATAAATAGGTAAGTTACTTCATAAAAACCAATGACTTACTCAATACATAAACGTTGGTTCATTGCTTATCACTTGTTAGTTTTTTTTAAGTATGTACCTTCTTATATTTATTTTTGTTACTTAATTTCGATTTTGTTCCATTCAAGGTAAATAACATTTTAATTAGATAACATTTTTCTGTACCTATAACCCAACACAGTAGTAAGTAGTAAGGAGTACTCTGGCTAAGATTTTAACTAGCTATGGTAGTGGATAGTGGTTAGCTTTCATTGCTTTGATTGTAGGTAGTCATGATAGTTGCTAGCCCTTTAGCTAAGGTTGCAGCTAGACATCATATTATAGTAGCTATAGCTCTGTGATTGTAGCTAGCTTAGTGTCAGATTAGCTATGTAGCGGGAGGCAGCCAATGCTACGGGCCCGCTCCACGTCGCCCCAAGCGAAATACGAAAACTAAAAAAAGACCTACAATAGCTATTCTTAAAAATAGACTAGCCAAAGTCCCCTAAATGGGGAAAAAGCGTTGACCTTACTTTGGGCCCTTTAGTAAAGCGAGAAAACAGAACATTCACTTAACTATTTCGTAAGTAGGAAGTTATAGAATCCTTATTATTATTCGGAGTAGGAAACTATAGCTGCACCCCTAAAACAAGGGATCAACGTGGTGGGATTAAGTAGCAAGCGAGGAGCGGCGTGGCGGGACTAAATGTATGGAATTTCATCTAGCGGTGTGGTGGGAAACCGCGCGAAACGTGGAGCGTAGTGGCGGGATACCGCGCAAAGCTTGGAGCGGTGTCGTGAGATCAATTCTTTAACAACACCACTATGGTGGTGTTGGTCTTGCAGGGAAAATGGGGCGTTTTGGCGGCAAACCGAAAAGGTAGTCTCATGATTTTGTATTACTTACATTTTAATAGGGAATGCTACACAAGGTTCTTCTGTAAACATTTGCTAGGGGCGCCTGCATAATCTGGCACTGAGCTAGCTATTATACTGGCTAACTTTTTAGCAGAGACCATGCCTGCTTTGATAATGCCTAGCTGTTTGGCTACAATTGTACCTAGCAATGATGTTGACTAGCTCTCTAGCTATGATAGTTGCTAGCTCAGTAGCTGTAAATTTAGCTAGCGCTTTGGCTAGCTAAAGCTTTAATAGACAGTCAGGGATTCTTCGAGTAGCGTCGCAATATCTTCTTCGGTATGAGGCAGCGGTGACAAATTAAGCAGACGTTTCTGGAAGGAAAATTCTTAGTTTTATATAACAGAATAAATAAATAAAATAAATAAATAAATTCGGGACACTTCCACACACGGTCGCCTGACCCCAAACTAAGCAAAGCTTGTACTATGGCTGCCAGAGACTGTTAAACATACTTAGATATTTTTAAATATATACTTAAATACATATTAACACACAGACATAGAACAAACACAAATGTTATGTTTATAAAGACTTAATTAATAGTAAGTACTATTTTTATTTTTTTCCAATAAACTAAGTACTTCTTAAAGAAAGGTCAGGTCAAGAGTACCCGTAACCGACGAGCGTGTATGAAAAGACTCATGAAAGTGGAAGAAGCGAAAGATGTACCAGGATCGTAGCAAGTGGAAAGAAGTGGTCTCTGCCTACCCCTATGGGAAAGAGGCGTGATTATATGTATGTACTAAGTACTTATATGAAAAATTTAACAACCGCAATGATTGCCATTTTATAGCCGGCATTCAGATAAGGCGAAAGATTGTTCGAGAAATGCACTCTTATCGACTATCTAAATAAACGTATCTTATACAGAATTACAAACAAGATTAAGCGAAGGGCCCTATTCTCACGCACGCTATCTCGCTCGCTCTCACTCTGATTACTTTCCTAACGAGAGAGGAAGAGACAGATAATATCGCCCGCACCAGAACAGGGCCTCAGTTCTTTACTCAATTCGTTTTTAGACGTTTTTCCTTTGCTGAGATATTTAACCTATTAGGTGTGTATATTTGTTTGTGATTAGGTGAATGTACTTACCTGTTGTAGGGAATTGAAGAAACATATTTTACGAGGCAATATTTTTTTGAAGTAGGAAAAATGAAACGCGAGTGAACGAGTGAGAAGAAAGCCAGCTTAAGCTAGAGCGAGAGACAACACTCAGTGCTGATCGAGCAACTATCTATAGAGTAAACCAAATGAGGGATCTATATATTTTTTTTTAGGATGCTATTTTGTTTTGTTATTACTAGTGACTCTGTGAGTTGTAGAGCTCGCGGCCGATGTCTGTCTTCTTCTGCAGGTCGTATTCCGAAACTGATTCTCGTGAAATTTTGTGAGCATTGAGTGAAAAAAATGTGTTTATAAATTGAACCTACTCACAAAATTTTAAGAGAATCTGTTAAGAAAATGTGACCTGTACAGGAAGACAGATTCTGACAGAGATCCAGACAGAATTCGGACTTACGAAAGCATAGACGCCAATGTTTCGATTTCGTTTGGCTCTATCCATTTTTTTTTTGCCATAGGTGGCAAACAAGCTAACGGGCCGCCTGATGGTAAGCGATCATCGTTGCCTATGAATACCTGTAATACCATGGGCATCACAGATATGTAGCCGACCTTCAAGGACTCCATTGACAGCCTTTTTGAAGAATCCCATGCTGTAGTTATTCAGAAATACTGCAGGATGAAATACTGCTCATTCCACAGGTTGCAGGTGTATGGCAAACAACATCACTTAAAACGCACAGTGTGAGATTTCCAGCGATCGATAATATGTGGTTAAGACATTTCAATAAAGTGCCCCTGACATGTTAAGGAAGTATGTCAAATGTATGGAGCCAAACAAAAACGAAAAAAGTTTACATTAAAATAACAATTAAAACTCATAATAAGCCTACTGCGATAACGAGTAATGGAATGGAGTAGTTAATGGACTGCCTCGGTGGCTCAGTTGGTAGTGGACCTGCCTTCTGAGCTTGGGGGCGTGGGTTCGATTCCCACCTAGGGCAAACATTAATGTGATGAACATTTGTGTTTGTTCTATGTCTGGGTGTTAATATCTATTTAAGTATGTATTTAAAAATATCTATGTATGTATATCAGTCTCTGGCAGCCATAGTACAAGCTTTGCTTAGTTTGGTGTCAGGCGACCGTGTGTGGAAGTGTCCCGAATTTATTTAAAAAAAAAAAAAAATTTATTTATTATTTATTTATTTATTTATTTAAAAAAAAAAAAAATATCTATTTATGTATGTATTTAAAAATATCTAAGTATGTATATCAGTCTCTGGCACCCACAGTACAAGCTTTGCTTAGTTTGGGGTCAGGAGACCGTGTGTGGAAGTGTCCTGAATTTATTATTATTATTAAACGTACAAACTGTAATGACCCACTTGAGTAGGATCATGATGCTATTAGTAGTATTCAGAAACTACAATGGTATTTCACCAAAATCTGCATGGGTTGGTCACAATGTCCGGGGATGGTAAACCTTTACAGATCAACTATTTTTGCCATTTTTCCGAATCTACAGTAATATTATAAAGAGGAAAGATTTTTGTCTTTGCATGTGTGTAACTAAACTCGAAACACTACTGGTCCGATTTCAATCATTCTTTCACTATTAGAAAGCTATGGGGGCTGAGCTACCCACGTGTCCGTAGGAGTGTACTCTATTCCGATTCCCTACACGTGGTCCCCGGGTAGTGCTAACCGGGTAGCAAACTCTGGTGGGAGGCTTCGGTCGTGGCTAGTTACCACCCACCGGACCTGAAATGACCTAGTCGTGTTTCGGGATGTAGTCCGGTGTAACCGTTCCGAAGACGGGTCTGAGCTGTAGCGCACTTGTAGCGCCTCATTCAACTGCCGTCTTTGTACTTCTTCACTCTACAAAACTTCAGGCTAGAGTGAATAAGTGCCTTATAGGTCGTCGTGCTCCATCTTAGACCACAACGTCGCTTAACATCAGGCGAGTTGGTGTTCAAACGCCGACCTATTCTACATAAAAAAAAAAGCTACATTATTCCTGAGTGACATAGGCTATGAAACTAGAGCACCTAAAGACCTAGTAAAATGCATAAGAACATAGGACGCGCCAAATGCTAACCGTTGCAATTAAAATACAAACCGTTTTGATCGGTGACATGCTCAAAATACTTTGTTGCGTGCCATTAGTTTGCCATCCTAGACATACGTATAGCAATAGCAGACCATGTACATACTTAACAAATTGAACTGAAGGAGCGCTTTGAATTTATTCAAGGGCACTCCAGTTCTTTGAGATCTTCTCGTGGCCTTAAACTTAAACTCCACACATCATCCCACATCAATCTATCCTATAGTAAAGGTTTTACTGTGCAAGCTATGAAAGACATGCGCCTGTTTGCATCAGACAGGCCCAATCACTGTCCATTTAAAAAAATCTTGTTTTTAAGCATTATTTCGCTCTTTGCTAATTCGGTACGCATAATAATTAATTATATATTTGTATTGATGTGTTATTATATTTATTCATACTATTTATAATTATTCACTTAATTACATGTATTTATTTTTGATTATGTCTTTAATTTCCTGTCTATCCAAAGGTTACCTGGAAGAAATCGCTTTAGGCGATAAGGTCGCCCTTGTACTGCCGAAAATGTATTTTAGTTTTTAAGGTTTTCATGTAGCTTTTTGGTGTGCAATAAAGTTGTATTGTATTGAATCGTCTCACCTGAGGCAAAGCTCCCTTGACTAACTCCGGTATATTGTCCTTCGTATACCCCAACGCACTCAGCCCGTTCTCAATCTTCATATAGTCCATGTACTCCAGGATGACGTCAGAGAGTACTTTCCCCGCGTCTTCTCTCTTCACGTTAGTGATGTTACCACCGAGAAGGGAAGCCGCTTCGAGATGTTTTTCGGGGTCGCTGGCGGCCGTGTAGCGGAATACCGCTGGGGCTGTCACTACTACTGATAGACCGTGGGGGATCATACGCGCGCTGGGGAGAGAAAGGGGGAAAGAATTACATGATCGAAGTGTCATGAGAGCATCGGCTTATTCTATACCACGCGCTTAATGCATTGAGATCAAGTTTATTGACTTTTGTCCCTGTGTCCACACACAGCGTGCAAGGTGCGCGGAATTTACGTGCGGCATTCTCTTGCTACAACTAGCTTGTGTCAATTTGTTTGTTAGAACAATTGGAGTGCAGCTGTCGTCACAATCATTGCGCGGCGAGTCGCGCACGACCGCGTTTTGTTCACTCTGTTTGGACATATGCTTATAAAGTGGCCGATTTGGGGACTTACGAACCAGCGCGAAGTTGCGACCTGCGGCGTATAGCGCTAGTGGGCTGCCACGCTGTTTGTTACTTTACCCGCTTGCTTTATGTAGCGGAAACCCGCGCGGACTAGCGCCGATAAGCACGGGCTGACCAAGAGGCCTACCATGACATCTCATTGCCATGATTGTTACATTTAGTTTCCGACGCTGCGCGACTGCGAATCGTATCGCTGCGCAATAAGGTCCATGGTCGCGCAGCGTCGAAAACCAATCATAAACATACGTCATAATCATAACATACATATAATAATATGTCATGGTTAAGCCCTGCACGGGTAACCTGCTTGTATGCACTTGTCTACTTGTATGCTTACCCGTAGTCTTTAGGCAGAAACCAGCGCCGATAAGCGTGGGCAGACCAGCGCGGGTAGCCTGCTTTCTGCTTGTATGCCCTTACCCGTAGTCTTCAGACAGAAATCAGCGCCGATAAGCGCGGGCAGACAAGCGCAGGGAACCTGCGTTCTACTTGTATGCCCTTAGTCTTTAGGCAGAAACTAGCGCCGATAAGCGTCGGCAGACCAGCACGGGTAACTTGCTCCCTACTTGTATGCCCTTACTTGTATGCCCTTACCCGTAGTCTTTAGGCAGAAACTAGCGCCGATAAGCGTCGGCAGACCAGCACGGGTAACTTGCTCCCTACTTATATGCCCTTACCCGTAGTCTTTAGGCAGAAACTAGCGCCGATAAGCGTCGGCAGACCAGCACGGGTAACTTGCTTCCTACTTGTATGCCCTTACCCGTAGTCTTTAGGCAGAAACTAGCGCCGATAAGCGTCAGCAGACAAGCACGGGTAACTTGCTCCCTACTTATATGCCCTTACCCGTAGTCTTTAGGCAGAAACTAGCGCCGATAAGCGTCAGCAGACCAGCACGGGTAACTTGCTCCCTACTTATATGCCCTTACCCGTAGTCTTTAGGCAGAAACTAGCGCCGATAAGCGTCGGCAGACCAGCACGGGTAACTTGCTCCCTACTTATATGCCCTTACCCGTAGTCTTTAGGCAGAAACTAGCGCCGATAAGCGTCGGCAGACCAGCACGGGTAACTTGCTCCCTACTTGTATGCCCTTACCCGTAGTCTTTAGGCAGAAACCAGCGCCGATAAGCATGGGCAGACCAGCGCGGGGAACCTGCTTTCTACTTGTATGCCCTTACCCGTAGTCTTTAGGCAGGAAGTCCTTAGCCTTCTTGTTCCCGGCTATGGGGTAGGCCATCCCGTGGCAGAGATGCACGCCGGCGTTCCCGATGCCGACGCCGGCCATGGTCGCGGCGAGGTGCATGCTGGAGCGCGCCTCAATGTCGTCGGCGTTATATACTGACCGCTTGAAGTACTTGCTCAGGGTCTGGTAGAGGTGGACAGAATTGTAGTACAGTTATAGCCCGGGCTTAGGTGATAGGTGGGACCGAGCGATAACAGTGTAAGGGGTCTCCCAGGCAGACGCGGCTGGCAGTGGCAGCCTTGGGCTGCCAGTGGCAGCCTTGGGCTGCCAGTGGCGTTAGCAGCCACTGGCAGCCCATTGGCCGCCACCGCAGGCAGGTGTCTGGGAAACTCTAAGTCCAATTCGCATAGGTAGCTCAAGAGCTGATGCGCGTGGCCATCAAAAAGAAAAACCACGTAAGTATCTCCGAATCCGCCGAATTCGCGTAAAACGGGGTCAGGTTAGCGGTCAGGGTATTACTGTAACACTAGGCTGCGCCATGCGCCCCGCCTCACTAGTTCTTCTTAACCAATTTTTATGAAACTTTGCACATCCGATTAGTTTCTAGGTTTCTACGACAATGCAACAAAAAATGATACTTGTTCTTCACCCAGCGATTTGTCAGACTCTTTCACTTTTGCAGCTTGTCACTTATTGGCTTTTAGTAGGATACAACAATTATCACATATTTTTTTATGATTTATGAATAAGATATTAAAAAAAAGAGTTTTATATTTGTATATATGTTTTATAATGTTGTATTGTTACAGGAACTAAATGAAGTTCCATGGTGGACATTGGTGTTGTTTTTGTTATTCTTAAAACTAATGTAACAGGACTGAAATAAGTTCCATCATACTTGGTGGGTTTTTGAAATAAAAGTTTATATTGATGACAATATTGTAGCAATAAAAGTGAAATATACCTGTAAGCAGAATCTAGCCCAAACATCAGATATGGGGTTGCTCCCGTTGTAGTTGGGGCGAAGTTTGGGGTTAGCGGGGGCGGGCCCGCGCTCTGTGAACGGGATGGCGGTGAAGCTTTCTAGCGCGTGGCAGAATATATCGAAACCGGAGTAGTTTGACACCTGGAATAGGAAAAAAAGGAAGTTAGTTGGGCCGAGTGACCAGAACCACGAATGTAGCCACTCGGACATGGCCACGTAGCGGCACAGATAGCTTATACACTGGATTACCACACAGGCTGCTGCAGGTTACAGGAAGGGCAACATTTTTTGATTATTATTTTATTTTATTTATTAAACAACATTCACAACCCTTAAAAAACAAAATACAATAGTAACAAACTAAACTTACAGCCAATAAAAATGTATATTTCATTAATCATAATAATATAATATAATATTGTTATTTTATAATATTATTTTATTAATTTCCGAAATTAAAATTACTGGGCACAGTAAGATTAAACATCTATCCAATATCTCATAGTGACGAGCGCAGCGTATTGCCGCGCAGGATTCTGGATTTGTATTCTGGGTGGTACTGAACTGTTATCGATTAGCATGACGTTTACCAACAGGCGAACGACTTGCTAGTCTCGTTACTCAGTTTTATAAAAAAAGCTAATTTGTAATTGTAGGTACAAGTCGATTTAAACTTAATGGAGGCTGTGAAGTTAGGCGCGAAACGCTACGCAATAGCGAAAACGAAGGTTTGCGCTGCGTCAGAGAGGCAAGACGCCGCTAATTCTCGCTTGTGACGCACTTCACAGCCGTCATAATAGTCCCGCGTCGCGCTGAAATTTCCATACAAACGCGCTTTTAAAATTTCTTGAAAACCATTTGTCAGATTATGATGAAATTTAGCATTTTTTTTTTTATGTAAAATAGGTCGTCGTTTGACCACCAACTCGCCTGATGTTAAGCGACGTTGTGGTCTAAGATGGAGCACGACGACCTATAAGGTACTTATTCACTCTAGCCTTGAAGTTTTATAGAGTGAACAAGTACAAAGACGGCAGTTGAGTGAGGCGCTACAAGTGCGCTACTGCTCAGACCCGTCTTCGGAACGGTTACACTGGACTACATCCCGAAACACGACTAGGTCATTTCACGGCATGGCTTGGTCCGGTGGGTGGTAACTAGCCACGGCCGAAGCCTCCCACTGGAAAATTACACACACAATTATGTACACTTAAATTAACAATATCTCCTCCCCTATGTTCTTGGTTTTTTTTAAAAAACGTCCTCAAGCTAAAATAGAGCTATGAAAAATATCCGCATTTGTAAGGGGTCACTTGACTGATTTATTCAATAGATAGACAAAGCAAATCAAAAATCCCTTTACATAGGGAGGTTGTCTACATCATTACCTATAAATGAATCCATAATACAAGGGACATTCTTAGTAATTTAAGAATAATTAGAAAAGTGCAAAAGTCATTAAAAAAAAACACTTTGTCACCCTGTAGGTAACTTTAAAGGCTCGTCATTACTTGCTCTCTTCGCTCGTCATCTTTTTCTAGACGAAATGGCTATGGAAAACCTTAAGCAAATGCGCAGTTAGTCTAAAGTGGTCGCCGCACTCTTAAGCATTATGAATGTGTTTACAGCACCGGAAGGCACATCTAATTAAAGTACTCATATTAAGAAACCTTTTCAGGAAGACTGAGTGTGTGCAGCGGGTCTATGACAGCCAGCATTGGGCGCAGTTTTTCGTGTGAAATGCCAGTCTTCGCGTGAATCTCTTCGAAGTCGAATATACTGACGCCAGTCGACTCGCTACCAGTGCCGCTTGTCGTTGGTACTGGAAAGAGATAATTTATTTTTTGTATTCGATTCAATTCAAAATTCTTTTGAATTTAATTTAATTTAATTAGCCTTTAAAATCTGATCTCAATTTAATTTATAACTAAAATTAAGGCACTTTTAGATTATTTTACATAATAATTAATAATAAGCCATTTATTAAGTGTTAGTAGTGTTTGTTCGTTAAATTGTTTTGTTTGATGTTCATTTTTATTGAAGTGTGAATTAGATTTAAATACCTATCTAGTTTAGTAAATATTACATAATTTTCTAATGTGAAATATTACATGTCCGCTACGACAAACTGTTGAGACTAGGTACTTTAACATACTTACTTCACCTTTACCTACATATATGTACACAGTTTTAAGCAATACAATTTTAGGTACTTTACTTTATTCTTTAGACATAATTATAGGCACTTGAAATAGTCAGTTTTTAGAATTGTAGTGAGAGAATGGCCCTAGACAAGTTGCAATCGCTTCCAGGCGACTCTGTTTAGAATCGCTAACGCTCTGCTAGCTGCTGATTGGACGAGATGACAATAAGGTCACGTGACATTTATGTAGCTAGTTTTGCGGTCCAATCAGAAGCTGACGTTCGAGCGTTCGCGATTATAGAAATATAATTGCTTGAAAGCGATTGTCACTTGTCTAGGACAAGTGACAATCGCTTGTCCCTTAGAATTATTAGAAGACTTGTCCCTTAGAGTTGATGTTTTCAGATTGTTATTGTTGTTACAACATTGTCACAGGGCTTTGCCTAACAAGAAAATAACCTTGAAGAGCGTAGAACAAAAAAAAGATAATCAATTTTTTTTTAATTTTGATGACCTTTTTCTTTGTCTAAGAGAAAGGTATGAAAACTAAAATTACTTTAAAATAACCGTTATATTATTCACTAAATAGTTATCGTATAACGACTTTTAATTGCTCATCCAATCATGTTTATTATTAAAAACGCTGAATTATGTAACCGTGAAAGTAATAACACCCGTTCAGTCGGTGAAAGAAAATATAGTGAGGAAACCATAGCATGGTGTTAGAACAACATAGACTTTTTAAAGCTATTAACTATTTAGTTAGCCTGACTGCCTCAGTGGCTCAGTTGGTAGTGAACCTGCCTTCGGAACCTGGGGGTTCTATTCCCATCTAGGGCAAACATTCATGTGATGAACTTTAGTGTTTGTTCTCTGTCTGGGTGTTCACATCTATTTAAGCATGTATTTAAAAATATCTAAGTATGTATATCTAGTCTCTGGCAGCCATAGTATAAGCTTTGCTTTGTTTGGGGTCAGACGACCGTGTGTCAAAGTCTCCCAAATTCATTTATTTAATTTGGCGTTAGGGAGCGTTCAAGTCTTACGTAGCTTATTATCCGATTAATTTATTTGTAGACACCAACCAGCGTTTTGGTCTTTATCCAAAACGGCGTCTTTCAGGCTTTTTCCACTCTTTTTATCCAGTCTGGTCTGTCCTGAACTAGTGATGAAAATGAGATAAACGCGACAATTGGCAGAATCTGGACTGAACTCACTCGAAGAGCGAGATAAGCCCTGTTAAGTATAAATAAGTATTGACGTAGTAATAATGATAATGATAGCATAGATAATGAATCAAGAGAATCATAACAATAAATATACCTACATACCTAACTACCTTTCTGTAGATAATTACGAGTATATGAACAGAATTAACATCATTAAAACGGCCTAAAATTCGTTTTAAGGCGTATCAAAATACGTATCTTCACTTATCTGTGTATCAAAATACACAGATGAGTTAAGATACTCTCTGCTTCCCAGATATGCCTGTTTTTGGATTCACCTTCCTTCCCTTTCTACTGTTGCATGTTTTCTGTGTCAGTTGAACATACCATACAATCTATTATTTGGACTTGATCTCTATCTTTACATAGTATAAAATAGACATTTTAAAAAAGCCCCGACACCGATTTTCAGACAGACAGAAACGCACACACACACACACACACACACACACACACACACACACACACACAAATACACACACACACACAAATACACACACACACAAACATTCTCTCTCTCTCTCACACGCACACACACACACACACACACACGCGTCAAACTTATAACAGTCCGTAGTTTTTGCGTCTTGGGTTAATTATCTTATTTATATCTTAATTATTATTTATTATTATTATTTTTATCTTAATTATTATTATTTTTCTTTAGCACACACCACCGTCCATGCTTAATCGTAATGTTTTTATTCCATCCAAAGGTTGTCTGGAAGAGATCGCTCTTAAGCGATAAGACCGCCCATTGCGCCTTTATTTTTGAGTGTTTAGTTTAGATTTATTTGTATTTGGTGTCAATAAAGAGTTTTTGTATTGTATTGTATTGTATTGTATTGTTAAAAACAAAGTCGCTTTCCGCGTCTGCCTGTCCCTCTCTCTGCATATCCGCTAATTCCTCTTAAACCATGCAACTGTTTTGATTTGGTTTTAACCATCAGAAAATTGTTCATGGAAGACTTATGAATACCGAGCGAAACCAGGTCGAGTCGCTAAGTATTAAGTACCTAAAATATTTACTTTTTACCCGACTACGCAAGAAGGAGGGTTATATTTTTCGACTGTATGTATGTTTCTACCTAAATGTGTATGTGGGTATGTGTGTATAAGAAAGATACACAGAAGTTTCACTTCATCCGCGCAGAGGGACTCCACGCACGGTTTTTTTTTAAATGCTACTTTTTTACAACTCACTAGCAATCATAGGTTTAAGGTCAACAGTCACCGGCTTGCCCTTGCCAACGGGCGCGTTGACGTAGTCCAGAAAATCTGCATCGGGGTCGCAGTAGTAAAGATTGGCCGCTTTGCACGTGTCCATCACTGAACCGCCGCCTATAGCCACGAAGCTGTCAAACTTGTGCTGTTTGGCGAACTTTATGGCTTCCTTGAAGCTGGAATGTCATTAGAATACAAGTCAGTCCACTTTAGCCTAATTTGCATACAACATGTGTATTTAAACTTGATGATATGGATTTGATAGCTGCGCCCCGCGGTACACCCGCGGTCCTACGAGAATCTCTATATGTATTTAAAAATGAATCACTATTTCCCTTGGTCATCGCATCACGCATGGACAGATGTTCTTTTCTGTACCCCTGTCAACATGTATGTATGCACACGCATATGCTTACCATACAATGTGTATGGATTTGCGTAGGTAAACGTAAAATGCAAACACTTTCGCATTTAATTTTATAATATTAGTTGGGATTAGTATGCCTTTTTCCCCCCCAAGAAGTAGGTACCTAATCAAAAGATTAGTGTGGATATGTTATTTGGGGAGATAATAAAATGATATCACTGGCAGATTTTAAGTCTCTACAAATATAGATTGATGGAAAGGTTCAGTATATGTATTTTAAAATATATATGATGTATATCAGTCTCTGGCAGCTATAGTACAAGCTTTGCTTAGTTTGGGGTCAGGCGACTGTGTGAAAAATGTCTTGAATTTATTTATTTATGATGGATTGAGTTGTCTCAGATGCAGGCTGATTAGATGTACTGACTTATAGTGATCACTAGCTGACCCTGCGAACTTCGTACCGCCTAACAGTCAATACATAATTATTTTTTCAGGCAATTTAAAAAAAAAATCTCTACGTAAGAACCATCCTCGTACTTCCAGGAATATTCTAAAAAAAATATTTGCGATATTGGTTCAGCTGTTCTCGAGATTTGCGCTTAGCAACACATTCAGCAATTCATTTTCATATAAAAGATAGGTTGCAATGTTATTGTCTAATTTATTTTTTCAAGTTTGTCTTTACTTTTTAATCAAGTTGAATGTCTATGTATGAACCTTGGCCTAAGTACCATATTCTGAAATACATACTTTGGATTAACAGATGAACATAGTACTGTTCTACTAAACCCCCACAAAAGTAGTTCCTCCAGGACATGGGGTAAAACTAATAGCATTTAGTCAGAGATATTTCTTCTCACCTTGAATCAGTAGGTTCCACCCTACACTTATCATAGACCTTGTAGTTGACTCCATTCTTAGTGAGTGAGTCCAGGACAGCTTTAGCAGGGTTTAGTTTAACTACATTTGGGTCAGTCATGACGCAGACATGCTTGGCCTGGAGGTTCACCAGATCCATTCCAACTTCTCTAGTTACACCTAATCCATAGCGTACAGTGGAGCATTTTACCTAAAACATTTTTTTTTTCTGATGTTAATTTAAACAGGGAAGCAATGTAAAAATGTGATAGTTTAATCTCAGACAGAGGCTACAAATATTATCTACTAGACAAATTCATTTTCAAAATGTCAAAGACTGGAATTAGTTAAGTAAATAATAAGAGTTTAAGTAACTCACCTCAAAAGCATAATCCTTAAGTGGTGTCGCATTTGAGACATGAATGTTTCCTCGGTAACCATGAGCTGGGCATGAGCAACTGAAAAAAGTTGGTAATTATGTTTTATTGCTATAAGATAAAATACACTAGTAGCTAGGTAGCTGTCGCAAGAATTATAGACCCATGCTCAGCATATTAAAGGTGAAAACATAGATATACTAATCAAGTAAGTAGGTACTCACGATGCTACATTCATTGTCCTGAATAAATCGAAAACTCTTTTCCTTGAAGCCATTTTTGCGTCCGTATTCAACCACAGTACTCACTTAAATGACTTTTGTACTATGTATATGATCTATAAACTTAACTCACAACCTTATCTTCATTTTATCAATTTGATTACATAAATGCCAAGCATCAACTTTATGGGTAGGCAAGCACCAAAATAAACTAGAAATCGCCAGATAACATTTCACAATAACATGATCTCTGTTTTGTATAAAACATCATTTCATTTGGTTGCTTTTTCTGTTTCATTTTATGTGGAAATTTTCCACAAAAAAATAAATAAGATCAAGTCAAAGGCATTGTATTTTTTTTAATTGAAAATGGTAAATTGTATGGTATCTTTAAAATAAGATATTTTTCAAATGATTCTGATCAATATAATAGTGTAAAAATCTTTCAAAAATAGATAAAAATTACAAAAAACAGAAACCAAAAAATCAAAACAACAACACGAATCAGCTGGTTGGTGTATGCTGACAGCTGACATTGACAATTTTACAACCATTAAATTTTACTCGACATGCGGGCCAGACTGTGGTATTGAAACCACAAACCAAGTCACAAATTCGCACATATTTACCCGATTGCGCAAGGAGGGTCATGTTGTTGTACAAAACGTACTCTAATGCTTTTTTTTAAATGATTGTTTAATTTTAATATTGTTTATATTTTTTTTGTTTAATTTATTAATAACCGTTTCCTATGTATAATTGTTGTAAATTAGATGTTTTATTTAAAATGAATACTTACATAAAAGTGTTGAGTAATACTTTAATACCATAAGTAGCATTATACTTATTATAACTTTGCTAAGTAAGCTTAGAGCAAGATGATGTAAGTTTTTCCTACCAAATATTGCACGCCTGACATGGGCCCACTGTTGGGACTATACACTATATTTAAGATCTTTATGTACACAGTGTAGCAAATAAACGTTTCTGATTTCTGATTTCGACGACGAAGTACTCTAATGTACTAAACACAATTTCCTATTTATTTTCAAATCCCTTTCGGTTGTGCTATGATACTACAACACATCTACTCGATGAAAATCCACAGACTTCCAATACAGTAGGTACAGACCAACATTATTTTAAAATGGATAGGTACTTACGTAAATAAATAAAATGCAACAAAAACATCCAAGTGATGTATTAATAAATTCATACATTTCGCCACAGAACAAGGTACACAATAAAAAAGTAGGGATTCCATCTACAAAGAATAAAACATCTTACGATCTATTCATAGCTTCATTTGGTTATATAACTTCATTTACAAAGTAAAATACTTGACGACAGGCTAAAATGGCATTAAAATATTTAAAATACATCATCACAATCACATTTCACGATAATATAAATAAATACGCTTTTTATAAGAGCGTTACATATACACCGAGACGTTGGTGTTCTTTTGTCGAATTAAAATTAAATTAATAATATAATATAAATTATGTATTCTACTGATCTAGTTAACGCGTCCACACTAATTATGGACGCTAAATTCTATTAGGTAAAAATATTTATTTACAAAACTACAGCACTGCGAACTTACATTGATGGCAACATATGCAAACATACAAGGAATATAGGGAGTTTTGGCGGGAACCGAAAAGATGGTGTCGTGTTTTTGTATTATTTTCTAAAACTTGTGATTCTTCGAGTGTTAAATTGTAATAATGGTGGATTATTAACGTTTACCGGTTCGTCAACGTGCACGAGTGTGGGCAAATGATACAAACATCGCGAAACGCGATTTTTCGTGTTCTCTACAAAACTTCACTTAAAGTTTCAGTAAAGTATCCATAACTTTACTGGAATGGGAAAAGGGGAGGAATTCATCGTCTTCATCATCACCTCATCATCATCATCTCATCATCTGTTACTGAAGGAAAAAATATTACTAAGAATCCGACTGAAGGACGAGTATCCATGGTCATGAATAAATTAATAAAAAAAAAAAAATACAAGGAATATACACATTTATGCAAACTTCTCATAAACACACGTAACATCGATTTACTCTTAACACTCAAAAGAATTTTGCTTTACGCAATTCAGTTTTAAATAACCACTGGTTGTTGACTGGTTTTATTTAGTGGTAAGTGGTACAATAAAGTAAATCCTTGAATTGTGAAATATTAATGAAAATAACATTATTATCGCTGTTGTTTTTAATCCAGACTATTAGATATTTCAGCAAAAACAGGTAAAATTTAACTAAAGCATAGGTACATGCGTTCTGATAATACTAACGTATGGCAACAATGCGCGTTAAAGGTAACTATTATTTATACTCAGTAACCAATATCACTAAGTAACTATGAATATAACATGACTATCTATTGTTAGAACATAATATACAGAAACAAAATTAACAAACATTACGACGGGAATGTATAGGTAGTTAGTGAGTAATTTCTTAACATACTTCTTTGACTTAATAATGCGTAACGTAAATTTATATTTAAGAAGGGCAACGTTTTCCAGCTGGATGAAAGTATGTACCAATGTGACTAACAGATTAAACGGCTTTACCGATTATATATTGCCAAGTTTCTTAAGATTCGTCGTCATGTTGGCAGTATCATAAGCTACATTTTGCAGGGTATTTGTTAATAATATTTGGTCGTAATGTCACAGCCACACATTGGTTATTTATGCAAAATGTGATTTGTTAAAGTTCGCTAAACAAATCTTGATTGGCGGGACAGCCATCAAGATGACATATTTGTCATACATCAAATGTCATTTTGACATTTTTATAGTTATAAAAATGTCATCTTGATGGCTGCTCCGCGAATCAGGCTAAATAAAACGAATTATAGAGCCAACACTCTAACGTGTGGCTGCGACATAATCAAGTAATTTCGCACAATACTGAGGTATGATTGGTAATTTTTTAATAAAGCTTGTAGCACACTTAATAAATAAATTAGACAAAAAATTGAGCTTATCATAATCAGATGTGTACGTTTGCGTGAAAAGCTGATTTACAATTATTATAATGTGTCGTGTCTATTTAAAGTTATGATTTATGGTACACACGATAAATTAACGGTTCACATTTTACACAGATATCGTGCGCACGTGCTTTTTACCTTCGCTTGATTTTAACTACATGCATACTTGCACGTATAAAAAAACATGCAATTATTAAATTGAAGTAAGTATAATGATATTATTCTTAGCCTAATATAACAAGTTACTGTTTATAATGTATATCAACATCGAATCTATTGCTATATTAAAATGTGGAATCGATAAAATTTTAACACGTACTTAACAACAACTTTCAAAATCACGACCGCGAGCGAAACCATCCATAGCCGATTAAATATCTTTGGTCCGATATCAAAATTAATATACAACGCGCAATAAAAAACAATACTCCCCTTGTATACGCAAGACAGCCCGGGAAAGTAAACTCTGGAAAAGTCGAGAAAGCTCACACTGTTTATTAGGTTGTGCGCAATTTATCTTCTGATGGTATAACCCAGGTTTGTTTCATCCTACAAACATCCTGGATTTTAGAAGTTGGACCAGTGGCCCTATTCGGAGATTTGAGATTTTCATCTCACCTTTTTTCGTCCTTGTTGCTTTCGTTTGAAACGTCATAGGTGTGAGAGTGACCAAGATAAAATCTCATCTCATCTCACGCGCAGGAATAGCCCCCCTGTAGATGTATTCACAGTCATTCGGAAACGTTTCCGTTCGGATTCAAAAATTTTAAACTCTTATTATTATAATCTCAGTCCGAATTCATATTTTTTTAAATGTGATTCGTTCTTCCGATTGGATTTTTACTCGATTCCCTAATCCAAAATTTATAAAAGTAGACTGAAAATCGAACAATTTAAGTTTTCAATTTGTGGGATCCGATCGGAAACTTTTCCGAGTCATTGTGAATAGCACCGCTGGCAACACTATATTTTTCCGGAATTTACAGTCTTAACTGTCTAAGCGAAAGTATACAGCCGGGACTACAGAATATTACGAGCTTTTGATGCATGGTCTCGCTCTGCCAAAATCTATACTGAGCATGCACCAACGACCTAAGACACCTCAATACCTACGAAGATTAACAAACGTACAGTCAAGTGGTCCGTTTTAGTTTGTCAATATTATCTACAACAGTAACTCTCCTACTGATCACATATAATTTTTGGCAAATCACTTTTCTATGAGCTGTACATTACAAACAAGGTAAGTCTATGACGATACCGTACTACAGCGAGTTAACATTTCTACAACATCAATCTTTCAGGGATTTTTAGAGGTTTGTAGAAGTATGAATATAATATAACGAATATAGTCTATTGCCTATGCAGTATCATTCTTTTCTCTAAATCGCTTTTCCAGTTTATTTTCTATTCGCTTACAGTGCAAGCGTGCCGATTTCGGCTGGTTTTAGTAGGATTATTGCACACAAATTTATCCTTGTGTGGCGTCTTTCAGCCCATTACGAATCTGAAACCAGCTTCGTCCTGAGAAGAACCACGAATTTTTATTTGTGCTGTTGGTTCTTAGAATCGTTGTTAGTGAATATCGGCCCGCCACAGTACAGCAGCCACTGCACTGCACACTCACACGATAAGTTATAAGAAGATAGGAATTAGGATAGTAGAGTTTAAATAACTGAACCAGTGAAGTTCGCGTTTTACTTGCTAGAAGCCTGCAAGGCAGAAACACTGTATTCGAGACTCTTTTTCTAAACTACATACTTAGAGAAGTCATCTATAACACGCGGAACCAGCTTTAAATCTCATTAACACTGATATCGATTTTAATCTCAAAATATCTACACATTCAGACTACACCAAATTTATTTTTTTTAAAACACAAACAAATGTTAAAAACATCAATGATCAAAAATCCGCGAGCGGACGGACTACCTACGGCAATACTTACATTATTGGTGTTATAAATTCGTAGCGATATCGCTAAAGCCACCTCGAAACGCTAAAATTGAATTAATATAAACCGTGTAGATGTCTCATCAAAACGTGGAATGGAATAAAACGTGTGAGTATTAAACATTGTATAAAAACCATGAGTTGATGTTGATAACAATGATTATGAAAACAGGGGCTTTAGAGACGTTGCAATCGTTTCCAATCGATTCTGTTTCTACAATCGTAACACTGGTCCAAGCTGCTCATTGGTCGAGTTGACGTGACATTTTTAAAACTCGTATTTCATCCAAACAGCAATTAGCATTCGAGCCTTAGCGATTCTTCTAGAATCAAAATCGCGCTTGGAAAGGATTGCAACTTGTCAAGGGCCCCATGCCTATTGTATCCGAAAATTTATTCTTATTTTTACAAATGGGTTCAAAGACGACGCGTTAAATCCAAAAGCCAAAAATGTTATAGAGCGATCAAAGTATTTGCAGAGGTAGAGTGACCAAACGATGTAACTTCGACGAGGTAACGTCAGATTTTTAATTTTGTTAAGGTAATGCGACAGTGGCTCCCATCACTTAACTCTACAAAGAAGTTGATCGATCTGCATTGTATGACCTTTGGCAAGGAGTTTTTGATTACATTCATTATTCATAAGACGTCTAACAATATGTTGAGGCCCTGCCTTTTACTAATTTGAGATCCATAACGATGTTAATGTAGTTACAACAGTAAAATTATCTGTAAACTGTGCGAATATATTACTAATCAAAATAAGCTCTTAGCCGTACAAAGGAAAGCCGAAAGCTTTAGGCCAAAGATTTGTAGTTAGTTCTTTTGAATCACTTTATACGTATAACTTTATAATGGTATTTATTCACAGTATCGAAGACATTTTTAGCTGCATGATTAAGCTTCGACTGGCTGACGGGCAGAAATCCTAATCTCTTGTTGAAGCAGACAGCTTTGAACCATTAATCCTCTTTGCAAAAAGGTTCAATTTGAAGTGCTGTCAATTCTATGGCCATACTAATACTGCGGTACGTAGCTCGAAGGAGCTGGTGTTGGTTTCATGTTGTCGTCCCTGTCGGTATTAGTCGGGCAGCATGTGCACGAAAGAGACGGGGAACATCCCGCGGCGCGTCGTGCCCTCGACCTGTCAAAGTTGTTTGTTTGCTTAGAATGTGGATAAGGATGGTCCTGGGCGCCTACAACGACATCTTATTGCCATGACACATCGATGACACATGACACATGCTGACACATGATCGACATCTTATTTTAAATTGAACAGTGACTATCACAATTATAACACTAGAAATAAGGCATAGACATAGAGTAATGTAATAGGGCATATTCTGTGAAATAAGGATAGGATAGCTGTACCGAGATTTAGACTGACTAAGTAAAAAAAGTCATTTTTAGGCAACTGCGTTAGTTTTTACAATAAAATCCCGAAAAATATAATAGGGCTCACCGAGGGAAAATTCAAATCACATGTAAAAACTACATGAATGAAAAGAGGATATTATAAGGTTAAGAATTATTTAGAAGATAAAGATGTCTGGAGCCTTCCACTTCCGCCAAGTAGCCACTAAATTTACTAAAGTAAAATTTGTGAGACTGTAATTTATTTATTATTTGAAAAAATAATGCCTTTTTACAGTTTCTTGCCTGTTCTTCTGAGTAGAGGCTTTTTGTCCGAACAAGGCGGTCGAGTCTATTTAAATAACTTTGACGTTCATAAGTGTTTCTTTGATACCTAAATTGAATAAAAACATTTTGACTTTGACTTTGACCATGATGGTTACGTTTTGTTGTCGACGATGAGCGACCTCGAGTCGTATTTCTGCGCAGTAAGGTTCACGGTCGCGCAGCTTCGAAAACAAAACCATTATGGCAATAAGATGTCATTTGACTGCCTCGGTGGCTCAGTTGGTAGTGAACCTGCCTTCTGAGCTTGGAGGCGTGGGTTCGATTCCCACCTAGGGCAAACATTTATGTGATGAACATTTGTGTTTGTTCTATGTCTGGGTGTTAATATGTATTTAAGTATGTGTTTAAAAATATCTAAGTATGTATATCAGTCTCTGGCCGCCATAGTACAAGGTTAGCTTAGTTTGGGGTCAGGCGACCGTGTGTGGAAGTGTCCCGAATTTATTTATTTATGGTAGGCCCCTCATCAAGCAACAACTGTGAGCTGCTGACTGTCCGCTGGCCGACTCTGAATCTTGAATTGCTGACTGCGCTCGCCACCTTATTTAGTTCTTAATAATCTATTAAATTAAAAAATCGCCTTCTCATCAGAACTTGATATTGACAATGGGACCAATCTGTAAGTATGAAAAAACCACTCGACCCGTTTCGATAAAATGTTAATGGGACCGACCACCTGGGAAGTATTCCCTTTGAAATAAAAGTAAGAATGTTCCGAATCGGTTTAGGCTTTGAGTAATCGGTGAAAATACATTTAAAAAAAGGTTCCGACGAATTGAGAACCTCCTTTTTGAATTGAGAATCTTTTCTTGAAGTCGGCTAAAAACGTTACTGCACAGCCTTCTGCGCGAAGTTCAGACTCGCCATGATACGACGGCCGTGTTATACGTATCATGGTATTATAATATACTCCGCCAGGTACAGCATTCCGGTCACGTGGGCAACACGTAGTGACGTCAATCGACGCTTAAGCAAGACCGAAATAAGTCATTTACAAATAGTGCGAAAGAGATACGATGACGAGTGACGTCATACGTTCGCTCCTGGCAAGGCCTTGCTTTTTTGGATCATGGTATTGTATTATCGGCTGACTCTGGGGCCAGACTGGACGAGAGTGGCAGATGACAGAACTCAATGGAGAAGGCCTATGCCAAAAGGCACACCAAATTCCCTCAATTTGGTGTGCCTTTTCAATTTTTTCCCCTCATTTTGGTGTACATTATCTAAAATTAAAAAAACAACTAAAATATCGCAAATATGCCAAAACCCAAAATATTCGGACGAAATGGCTATTGTATTGTGCTGTATTGTATGTGTTACCTGGCCCTCCATCCAGTTGTCGTCCTCCGTGCGCTCGTTGATGACGACAATGACCTCGCCCTCTCGGAACGACAGCTCGTCCTCGTTGTCGGCCGAGCAGTCGTACAGCGCGCGGCAGCGACGGACACCACCCATCTGACAAACATACCGCTTGTGGCTCATTCAGATACGATCAGAGGATAGCTGTTATCTCAGTCTGGAGCGTGGGAAGCTTAGCAACCAGAGCGAGATGGAAGCGCGCCTCGCAAGGCATGCTCGGTCTGTGGTCTGGCTTTAGACATAGGTGCAACCGGTACAAATGAACTAGAATGGAACTAGATGGCGTTAGTTCCCTAGTTTGTGAAAGGTTTGTCAGTAATTCTCGAAAGACGCAATTGTCCTACAGACGCATTTGTACCAGTTGAACTTGAACCTATGTATGTCTATAGGCAGACCACTGACCGAGCGTGGCTCGTGATGCATGCTCGGTCAGTGGAGACCCGGCTTATTAATCCTGATGGACTCAGAAGTGTATGATGTCGTTTTAGGCTATTCTTTTGAATAAGTTAAAAGTAGGTGAAAGTAGGTAGGATCATCAATTATCTTCAAAATAAAAAAATACCGACTTCCCGTCATTCGAATTGGATTTCGTAAAAAATGGAACCAATGTATAAAATGAATCCCTTTTAAATAAAAAAATATTTCAAAATCGGTAAGTACATAAACCAGTTACGAGCTAACGGTTGATGAAATAAAAAGATGCAATAAAATTGGTCCAGCGTGGTCAAAAAATGGTCTCTAATCCGATCGTGCATTCGCTATTTCGCACGACAATCGCGTGGTCGCGCGGGATTAGGACATCGCCGACGGTTTCTCAAGCAGGGTGCACATTTGTAAGTTGCAATACTTCTATTAATAGACTAGCCAACTTTTTTAACAAACCCCTAACATTCTCTCCTTACCATGGTGATAGAAGCCGACGGCGACCGCGAGTGGACGCTGGACGTGTCGGAGACGTCGAGCGACCGACTGTCGCTGCGACGCGACCTGTCGCGCGACCGCGAGCTATCGCACGACAGCGCCGACTGCAGCCTGCTGTCGTCTAGACACGACTCCGCCATGTCGCACAATTCTAACGACGAATCTTGACTAGAACATTCCTAGAAAAAACACCTTCAATTAATTATGTTATTCCAGTAATTCAATCAAAATTGCATATAACACCCGTATTCTATTTTCACCCTCAAATATTGAGGTTGAGGAACTTCAAGAATACGAGTTAAAAAAGCGTATTTTTTTGGACGATAAGCGATGTCTAGGACCTAATTTGTCGATATAAACTAACAAAGAAAGTCTAGTGATAGTCTTTCTAAATCGAAAAGCTAAGAGACTGTTATCTGTTGCTAAAATAATAATACATGTAGCCATGCAAAAGGCACTAAATATTAGGCATTATTTAGACATAAAACAAAATGTTAGAGCATTACACAACAATAAAATCATATATTATTAGGCAGTTACAGCAAATCTATCAACCTATTTTGTTATTTCCACGAATGCAATAAATAATATCACAAGTCTCAATAAGTATGTAATGACTATGGAAATCTACGATTGCTGACAAGCTGTGAAATAAATATAAATAATGTACTTATATATAAACCAAGTCATGCATTAGACGACAAAGAAAATCGATGAATAAACGCATAGAGACCATCATTGTCAAGAGCATATAATAAATATACTTAAACTATGCCAATATCAGGGCCCGTACCATTACAACTTATTTCCATGATAGCTAAATTTTGTTTCCGACGCTGCGCGACCGCGAATCATATCGCCACGCAATAAGGGTCATGATTGAATACAGAATACTTTTATTGTGACAATGTACATAGAAGAGGAAGACAAATATTAAATACACAAAACACAAATACAAGCACATTGTCACAGAACCGGCCCCAACTCAGCGTGTTGCTGATTGTACACAACCAGCGCTGGTTTTCTGTTTGCATAGCGTCGAAAACAAAACCTTACCATCATGGCAATAAGGCGTCATGGTACCGGCCCAGGTATATTTAATATTTATGCTACGTAAGCATCAATACGAATAACATTGATTTGCAATAACCCATATACATAATTTTGTTGTAAGAAATTAGGTGCCAAATATATCGAAATTGCTAAAGATTGTCGTTAACCTTGGCTGAAATAGTTTAGAATGTGGTGCCCCTTGACAAAAAGGCAGGTACAGGTGAACAAAATATTAATAAGGGCGTAACTCAAACGAGGATAGACTGACCCACATCACACCGGCGCAGTTTACTATCATTTGTAATCTCAATGGTGCCATCCTGCTCGCACCTATTTACTTAAGTCTTATGCGCGAGCGGGATGACATTTTTGCGCGATTTTCATGTCACAGATAATATAGATTTTACCGTCTCTACATTCAAATATGATCCCTATATAATACAATGCACACAGCACAATTTCTAATGATCAACTACGTCTGGTCACGTTTATACAAATTATTTGTGCCAATCAGACATGATTATGACGTAGCAAGACGCGGGTGTTTTAAGTATTTTGTTCTTCATTAGAAATTCTGCTATAAAAGACCCTGGTTAGGGTTCATAGTTGAATGTCAAGTTCTGTTTAGGTGTGGAGAGGAACCGGCATAATGTGGGTCAATATTAAGCGAGTAAGTATAGGTTTGCTAGTTTATTTCTCTCTTTCATTCGTTACCCTTCTCAGTTTCGCTTGCGCCTTATCCAGATGCAATCTATTTTTCTTCTGAAGCAAAAACAAATAAACTCTGTACTCGTTTAGTAGTTAATTGCTACTAGGTACATTTTGAATTGTGGCTATTTGTAGATTTACATTTTATTTTAATGTTTCACAAGGTTTTATTTTTATCTAATTGAAATACTCATTTGTCGATTTTCTAAAGTTACACAACTTTAAACACAATTTTTATCTAAAAACCTCAATTTCAAATTTCAAGTATAATTTACCCAGCTGTTAATTTTTGCACGCTTTTGTTTTACTAGTACTTGAAAAGGTGTGTATAAGACAAATTGCATAGAAATTAGACTATACACAATAAACATTGCACCAAACTTGTTTTATAGCAATGTCAATAATTTAGACAACTGGCAATTTGCAACGGTTTGCAGCGGTTACGCTTCTGATTTGTCATACTGATCCTCACTAGCAATTGGTAGGTAGAGCATTGTTATGAGCAATTTTTGTGCCAATGTATTGCCTGAAGTGTTTGCTCATTTGGGTAGTCTTAATTTTACAGTCGTTGTTTTACTCCCTTAAAAGTTAATATTCATAATATCTTTTTTCATACAGATATAAGCCAATATCACAAAAAAATATACAAGTAATACATTTATACAAAGTAGATACAGTTCCTATCACAATAATACTTCGAAAGATCGAAGATATTGGTTGCAAATATTCGAGTTTGGTAACAAATAGGTTGGTCCACGGAACCTACACTAAACAAAAGCTTGTGTTGCAAGTTTCTGCATACCTTCATGGAACAATAAAGAGCAGACATTAAAAAAAAACAACATAAAAGTATTTTTTTTTTTTTAAATGTAAAATAGGTCGGCGTTTGACCACCAACTCGCCTGATGTTAAGCGACGTTTGAAGTATGTTCGTAATATACCTATTTTTTTTATTTTTTTTTGACTTGTCTCCGTAGTCAGATATAGTGTTTTTAATGGTAAAGTGAAGTTATATATACCTTTCTGGGCGGTGGTGTGGGTTCGTCCCTGTGCGCACCGTTGTGCAGCGTGGCGGGCGGCGGCGTGGGCGGCGGCTGCTGCGGACGGTGCTTCACTAGCGCACCCGCTACTGGACCACAAAGAAACGTACAAATTTAAGCTACTAGACCACAGAAAAACATACAATTTAAAGCTACTGGGTCACAGAAAAAAATACAAATTAAAGCTACTGGGCCACAGAGAAACGTACAAATTAAAGCTGGTGGGCCACAGAGAAACGTACAAATGAAAGCTACTGGACTATAGAAAAACGTACAATTTAAAGCTACTGGGCCACAGAAAAACGTACAAATTAAAGCTACTGGGCCACAGAGAAACAAACATATTAAAGCTACTGGACTACAGAGAAACGTACAAATTAAAGCAACTGGACCACAGAGAAACATACAAATTAAAGCTACTGGGCCACAGAGAAACGTACAAATTAAAGCTACTGGTCTATAGAGAAACATACAAATTAAAGCTACTGGACCACAGAGAAACGTACAAATTAAAGCTACTGGTCTATAGAGAAACATACAAATTAAAGCTACTGGACCACAGAGAAACGAACAAATTAAAGCTACTGGACCACAAAGAAACATACAAATTAAAGCTACTGGGCCACAGATAAACGTACTAATTAAAGCTACTGGACCACACTAAAACATTTACACTAAAAAATTACAAAAACGAACATTCTTTTTAGAAACGAGAATTATTTAAAAACGAGTATTAAAAGATCAAACGTAAAACTAACAACGAATACAAAAAAGTGAAAATAAGAGAGTAGCGAAAAATCTAAAGATTTCCAATAAGATGGGGCCATTGTCAGTCATTCTCAATGATGACGAAACAAACACACAAACATTTTCGTGACGAATAACGGCTCAATCACCCTTGATATAGGGTAGTTCGGTATTCCTGCAGTGGGAAGTACACAAAAGACTAATGTTGGTGACTAATCACACTAATTTTATAAATTCGTAAGGTTAAATGGATGGAAGGATGGATGTTTGGAAGATAGCGCTCCTAGACGGGCATATTTTTACTGCAATATTGGCCCGGAAATACTGGTCTGACAATATTTTGGGTATTATTTAGGCTATTTAGTCATACATTTCTAGCATGGCTTATAACGGCTTATGATATGATGATAATGGCCAGGGTACAGACGCTACAGTTGCCAATGTTGCCAATAATACCTGGCCAGTTTTGTAGTAACAAGTATATATTATAAAAGTTTTAAAAAAAACCTGACACCGATTTTCATCAAACATATAGCCAAGTAGCCACTAGTATTTAAAGATATTACCTAGTTGTAAGCCAAAATTTGTGAGACTAATTTATTTATTATTTGAAAAAATGATGCCCCTCAGTTTCTTGCCTGTTCTTCTGAATAGAGGCTCTTTATCCGAACAAGGCGGTCGAGTCTATTTAAATAACTTTAACGTTCATAAGTGTATCTTTGATACTCAAGTTGAATAAAAACATTTTGACTTTGACTTTGACTTTCACCTTTCAAACAAAAAGAAAACTAAATCAAAATCGGTTCATCCGTTCGGGAACTACGATGCTACAGACACACACACACACACACACACACACTCACACTCACACACATAAACACATTCACACACATACGCCTCAAAATTATAGCGCTCTTACTCAATCACGCCAGAACTGCTGAACGGATCTGGACGTTTGGTGCAGAGATAGGTTAGTCTAGAATAACACAGAGGCTACTTTTGACCGCAGGGCTATGTTCGTATTTGTGGAGACGAACCTTGCAGCGAGCGCGCGCTGTCGGCGGTAGGCTCGGGCGTGGCGCGCGGGTGCGGCGGCTTGTTCATACTAACGACTTTATTTTGTAATGAGGTAATAGCCGGGTACCCACCTAGCGCACAGGCTCGCGCGGCAGCCTCGGTGTCCAGATCGCGAGCGATGGCTCCCGAGGCAGCCTCAGTAGTTTTGTTCAATTTACACGAGGAAGCCTCGCGAGGCAGGCTGAGCCATCATAAGTCCGCGAGTATTCGAAATGGACAGCTTCGCGCGCGAGCCAAAACATGACCGTTCCCACCTAACGCACAGCGCTCACTGAGGCGCCTTTGAGCGCGTCAAGTTTACCGACAACAGATGGCTCGGGGCCGAGCCGTGCTCGGGCGAGCGAACGTGCGCCCGTGGCCGCCCGAGGCACGTCTACATCAGCCGAGGCATTTGGCTCGCGAGGCTGCCGCGCGAGCCTGTGCGCTGGGTGGGTACCCGGCTAATGATGTATGATGATGGCTCGATGCACTCTCTCACCTTGCAGCGAGCGCGCGCTGTCGGCGGTGGGCTCGGGTGTAGCTCGCGGGTGCGGCGGCGGGTGCGCCAGCGCCACGCCCGGAGGCAACGGCGCCGCGCGCTTCTTCAGGCTGCCGATGTTGTCTGGAACACAAACGTACACTCACTCTGACACTGCCTCGGTGGCTCAGTCGGTAGTGAACCTGCCTCTTGGGGCGAGCTTGAAACCAACTCCAAACGTTCCGAAGACGGGTGCACTTGTAGCGCCTCACTCAACTGCCGTCTTTGTACTTCTTCACTCTACAAAACTTCGAGGCTAGAGTGAATGAGTACCTTATAGGTCGTCGTGCTCCATCTTAGACCAAAACCTCGCTTTAAAAAAAAACCACAAATTTTCACATAAATCTTTGCCTTAGGTGGGAAACGAACCCACGCCTTCTAGCTCAAGGGCCTTACCGTGGGTTGTGATCGTTACGAAAACTTTTTTCGTTTTCGATTGACTCCATACATTTGATCTAGTTCCTTAATGTTTCCGCCAAGGTTGCTTTATTTAAATGTATGGAACCAAACGAAAACGAAAAAAAAAATCTTAACGATCAAAACTCATGGTAAGGCCCTGAGCTAGAGGGCGTGGGTACGATTCCCACCTAGGGCAAACATTCATGCGATGAACATTTGTGTGATGAGCATTTGTGTTTGTTCTACGTCTGGGTGTTAATTACCTATTTATATTTCTATTAAAAAAATAATATGTGTGTATATCAGTCTCTGGCCGCCATAGGACAAGCTTTGCTTAGTTTGGGGTCAGACGACCGTGTGTGCAAGTGTCCCGAATATTATTTATTACTCTGCCGATCCCGCTTTCTGTTGACATTTAGAGTGGTACATGAAACCTATACTAGGGGGTGTCAGTTTAGGTAAACATGTTGCATGTTTGGGCGGCGCACGCGCTTCGTAGAGCGTTATCTTTGTATCACACTAAACGAAACTGTCGTACGAAAGAGATAACGCTCTACGAAGCCGAGACTCTTTCCAAAAGTCGATGTGCAATATTTATTGCCGGGTACAGTAACCACCCACAGACATCCAATACAGTACTGGATTGTATGTCTACTACTGTCTACTACTGTATTGGATGTCTGTGTAACCACCATATAGTGAATACTTACAAACATTAGGTTTCCTCGGCAACGTCGTAGGCGTGGGCGGCGCGTGGTGCAGAGAATCACAAGTGGACGATCTCGACCGCAAGACGGGCGATTCTCCTCCCCCCGAGATATTCCTCTCAGTGACCATGCCGCCCGCGTACGACGGCGGTCGAGAACGGGGGCACTTCTTTTCAGGCGTCACGCTACCGTTTTGCTGCAATTTTGAAAACCAATCCATGAATATCTGAAAAAGATTTGTTAGTGAAGAACTGTTATTAGTACCATGCAGTTATTTTACGTGCGTCACACAAGAATTAACAGTAAACTAAACCAGGGGTGGCGAACCTTTATGAACCAACGAGCCACTTTTTTTTAAGAGCGGTCAGCCTTACGGCTGTTAATGGATGGACGTAATACTTAAGACCATGTACCACTAATATGCAAATAAAGATTTTGACTTTTGACTTTTAGAATTATTCAATGAGTCCATATTGCAGTTAGCATGACGAATCATACAAAAATAAACCAAGCTTAAAAACCGACTTCTCGTCCTGTCATTCGTCATCCATGTAAAGAATTTTCAGACTTTTGTTGATACATATTATAAAAACTGCTTGTCTGATTTCGATAAAATTTATATCTGCTATATACCTCTAAATTATGATCTACCAAACAAAAAAAAAAATCATTAAAATCTCGTAACATATATGTATAAAAAAAAAACATACATTCTAATTGAGAAATTCCTCCTTTATGGAAGTCAGTTAAAAATGCAAACCATTTCGATCGTTGGCCTGCACTAAACATTCTGTCGCGTGCCATTGGTTCGCCATCCCTGAACTAGATGATATCATAGAATAGTACATTAAAAGGTAACTAACCAATCAAAAAGGTAAGAAACCATTAAAGAGTTTTTTTCTATTATATTTATCTATGTTTCTATTCTATATATCTATGTTTAAGTAAATTGTATTAGTCTAAAAATCAAATGGGCATGTTAGTAAACCAGTTGCATGCATTTTAGTAGAAATTACTAGGTAAAACTATTCTACTCAAAACAAAAACTTCTATTTAACAAGAGTTACTATTGTACCAGATACAATTGATTTGCTACTAAAATTGTTTTAAAACTAGTATTATACAAGTTTTTTTCTTTCTCGTCTTTTATATTATATTTGATTGAAGCAATGTGATATGAGAACAGATAAAGAATACTTTCTAATCTTTTTTTTATTAGAGACTTTAGCCTACTGTAACTCTAGTGCTAGTCTATATTCTATCAAAAACTACACACTAGCACCTACTCGATAGCAAAATGTATGAAAAAGAGAATTCGCCCCGTAATGAAAAATTTTCATTTACACTAATTTCATAAAGAGAATTAATTTGAATTTTTGTATCTTTGTATGTTTGTAACAAATAAACTTAAAAGCTACATGTCCAATTACAAAAATTATTTCACTTTTAGAAAGCTAATATTATCCCTGAGTGATATAAGCTATGAAACGCGAAGAAGCCGCGGGGGCAAAAGAACTAGTCAATTTTATATATTTTTCATTGAATCTCGTAACCTACGTAATTTTCGATACGCTATGCTATGGGAAATCTTCAAAAGACACCCGGCTGCATTGGGGTGCATCCGGGTTATGTGGCTACTAAAACTGTGGCCAGCCTCTGTGCTTGGCTGAAGTTATAGTTCAGTACATGCATAATTACCCCCATCCTAATCTTAACTATCTTAATCTTAATATATATAAATCTCGTGTCACAATGTTTGTCCTCAATGAACTCCTAAACCACTTAACCGATTATAATAAAATTCGCACACCATGTGCAGTTCGATCCAACTTGAGAGATAGGATAGCTCAAAACGCGAACGAAGTCGCGAGGTGACAGCTAGTAATATTATAAATGTGAAAGTGAGTTTGTTCGTTTGTTTGTTTGTAACGCTTTCACGTCTCAACTACTCAACCAATCGTCTTGAAATTTTGCATACATGTTGTCTGGGGTACAGAAAAGGACATAGGGTACTTTTTGTCCCGAAAAAATGAACGGTCCCTGTGGGACCCCGGGTGAAACCGCGGGGCGCAGCTAGTTACTAATAAACGTTTTAAGTATAGCCTCAGAATAGTTTCCAGTCCAGGGTCTTGTCCATGGGTCCATTGGTCCATTTAGAGTTTTGTCCTTTTCGTACGAGTTAATCATTTAAAAGAAAGAAAAAGAAAAACACTGTTAACTAATCCGAGGTTACACAGCGTTTTTAGTGAGAGGGTTAAAGTGTATAGAACAGAACCCACCCGTTCGTCGATGACCGTGTCATCGTCTGAGAAGTCAGTAGAGCCGTCGTCGTGCGACAGATTCCAGTCTATGTTGATGTTCTCGAATATACTCTTCTCGCGCTTGTCTACGCTCTCTAACTGAAATGGAAACAGGAATTTAATATGCAAGCTATCTTCAGTGACAATAGGTTCAAAGTACAGGATAATGAAGACTTGATAAACACAAAACAATCTTGATCTGATATTGAAAGATTCTATGCACTGTCCAAAAAATTATCAAGTGCTTCTTTAGGAAATTGCTCAAAAACATCATGACATGACAAAAATACTGTTACACAACTTTTCAAACCAATTTAAGCTCTACATTGTCATAATAACATCTAATTTAGTTTCTGACACTTGATAGGCAGATAACTAAAATGTTTACTATGATTTTATCCTTTTATTTGATTGGGTATTTTTCAACGCTGACATGACATCGATTGTTTTAACAAACAACATATCGTCACGTCTTTCCCCCGAAAGGGCTGGCAGAGGTGTAATACAACACCCACACTTCGCCGGACGATATTCAGTCCCAAATGTGACAGAGAGCGATACACCTGTCGCCATACACCGGGCTCCAATCATGTAGCAGATGACAAACCATACGCACATATGCTCATACAATGAACAAATTGATGCGTGCCGTCCGGCTGGGTTCGAACCCGCTCCCTCTTGAGCTTCAGAGGCGGGCCTTCTCCCAACTAGGCTCCCATCGTTTTTACTTAGCATATGACTTCAGAAAAATGTTTGTTATAATAATGAGGTATTCTTTCTTTATTGAAAATACTCATGAAAGTTGAAGAAGCGAAAGATGTATGCCAAGATCATAGCAAGTGAAGAAAGTGGTCTCTGCCTACCCCTATGGGAAAGAGGCGTGATTATATGTATGTAATTATGTATTCTTTCTTACCAATTCTTGACAACCGAGGTGTCCCAACTGCCTCGCGATCTGCAGTGCCGTCCGCCCCGCGCCGTCTTTGAGTGTCGCGTCGGCCCCCGCCTTCAGCAACAACTTGAGCGGTTCCGTCCTGTCAGTGAGCGCGCAGAGATGTGCGGCCGTCATGCCTGTGGTAGTTGCTTTGTCTAGGAGAGACGAGCCGCCGTTTTGTACGAGGAAGTCGACTATGTGGAGGCTGGAGCCATCGCCAAGCTCGCGGGATATGGCGAGGTGAAGCGCTGTTTCACCGCAATCCTGTTAAGTAATAAGAGTTTTTGTTAAAGCACCTGTGGATACCGCATAAAGAAATCCTTATTGCTATCATAACGAGGAAGCGCGAATGCGAGTAGCAATAGCCAATGAGAACGATTCGTCTCAGCGTTCTCATCGACTATCGCCTAATGACATGGGCGACCCTACGATGGGGCAAACCGGACAAAGGGGTGCATCTGCCTCACGCTGGTCAATTTACAGCTCACAATATAGATTTTTAAAGTAAAAAAAGTAGTCAAAATCAAATCAAGTTTATTTATTTAGCGAATAGTACAAAGGCAAGTTGTACGCTGAGGGCCCCAAACTCGGCACATCCGGTATCTTGGGGTCAAATTAGTAAAATTTACTTTTACAAACTACCCCCAAAAATATTTACTTCTGCCCCATCACTAACAAAAGTCTGTGTAGGCCCATGCTTGGTGGCGTTTAGCGATGAATAATGAAAGTAAATGACTTAATGTTTTCTTATGTTTCATTTAAGCTTCTTTCCGCCTTCTTTGATCTGAATGCAGAATCTATAGAAGGCAATTTTTAGTCGTGCTGCGCTTTCAGAAATCGGAAATCAGAATTTATTGATAACTCCTCCTATAGTCGCAGATAAACTAAATTATGCTGACACTTCGCTAACAAGTTTGTTAACTTACCGAGCACGGCAGAGGCGCGGCCAGGTCGGCACCTTCAGCGTACGCCTGCAGCAAGTTCTGCAGGTGTCCGTTGTTGACCGCGTGCTCCACCTCAGACTGCCGCTCGGCCGCATCGCAACACGTCTGCGCCGCCCACGCTCGGTACACGTACTTCTCTCTGATGAACCTTAGGCGTTCTTCCCTGGGAAATGTTAACATTATGTCATTCTGCTTTAATGTGCTAGTCGTGTTTCGGGATGTAGTCCGGTGTAACCGTTCCGAAGACGGGTCTGAGCAGTAGCGCACTTGTAGCGCCTCACTCAACTGCCGTCTTTGCACTTCTTCACTCTACAAAACTTCAAAGCTAGAGTGAGTAAGTACCTTATAGGTATATAGGTCGTCGTGCTCCATCTTAGACCACAACGTCACTTAACATCAGGCGAGTTGGTGGCCAAATGACGACCTATTATCCATAAAAATAAAAATAAAATATGCTAAATTTACAGCACCTAGGGCAAACATTTATGTGATGGACATTTGTGTTTGTTTTATGTCTGGGTGTTAATATCTATTTAAGCATGTATTTAATAAATATGTTTGTATAACAGTCTCTGGCAGCCATTGTACAAGCCCTTGCTTAGTTTGGGGTCAAGTAACCGTGTGTGAAAAATGTCCTGAATTTTTTTATTTGTTACATAGATTGTGACTAAAGACCGATAATAGCCTAATTGGAAAAGGCTCGCCTCTCAAGTCAGAGAGAGCGGGTTGGATCCCAGCCGAAGACACACACTAATTGGTTCCTTGTTAACACAACTTGCGTATTAAATGTTATTGGCACGTAACTAGAGCCCGGTAAATAACATCAGGTTCGCCCTCAGTCACATTGGGACTGGATATCGTCCGGCGAAGTGTGAGTGTTGTATTACCTACCCAGTTGTTATACCTGCTGTTTCGGGAAAAGGCTTGACAATATGTTATGTTAGATTGGACTAGAACAGCTCATATTACTTGGACTGCACTGTATGGGACTGTTTATGCTAAAATTTCATTTTGTTATTATGACGCCTTTCATAGCTTCTAGTTGGAAGTAGTCTAGCGCATTTAAACTTTAACTTCAATACTTATTTGTTAGCTACAACCTACATTTAGAGGTATATCTAAGCATGAATTGTGGCAAACATCAACAAGTAACATTAAGAAGAAAAGAAAACTGTAGGGCGTGCCAAAGAAACCTCATACAAACATACACTGGAAAAACATAACCCTCCTTGCACAGTCGGCTAAAAAGAGACAAAATGAATGCTTTCTCTCGCCCTACATGTCCAACTTACATAGTACTCTCCGGCGTGAGCTTGTCCCTCTCATCGAGCGTGTTTTCCATGACTTCATTGAACATCTGATTGCCCATATGCCTCGCTAACAGCAGCTGTGACGTACTGAGCCGGTCAAGAGTTAGAGACTGGATCCGCGATATATGCACGCCGAGCTCGCGGTGGCTTCCAGAACATTCTATACACACTATCACGCCGAAGTTCGTTGACAGCCATGTGGGGTCTGAAATGGTGAATTTTACAATTCAACGGTTACAAAAACGGTTAGAAAGTTACAATTCATTTTCGACGGGTAGTTGGCAATTTTGTTTGGAAAAAAGCAAAGTGAATTACATACTCATCCGCTTACTAATAAAAGTTGTATAGCTTAGAAATAGTAATACAGTGTTTTGTCTTTTTCTTTGGTTTAAATTTTTATCTCGATCTAAAATGACTAAGCACGGTATATCTATTCCGAGGCTTCTATTAGGTAAGGTATGGTAAATATTTAGACAATTTATTATTTCGGTCGACAGATTATAACCATTTTAAGGTAGTTTTTGCATTGCCATATAGTGCCAAAAAAGTGTTTGACTGAGACAAAGACGACGAAGTTTGTCAAAGGAGAGCATAAGGCGGTCATTACATTGTCCAATTACGCTAGTACGCAAGTACGCTAGGCGAGCTAGTGTGCTAAAATTTGATAGTATAATGGCTGTTAGACAGTTAGCATAAATTTTTCTATTGTCCGGGCTTAGGCACGTTGAGAAATAAAAAATAAAAAAATAAATTTAAAATTTCTAACTGCAAATTGGATAGAGTAATGGCCGCTTAAGGCAAGGTATATAAAACGAATGAACATAAACAGAATGAACGCATTGAGTGAACAAAAGCTTGTAATCACCGTTCGTCGAGCCGCAGTCAGCACACACTTGGTTCCCCGGCATGGCTCGCACGGCTCTTATGATAGATCTCTGGAGGTCCAACAGCGAGTGTCCCGGATCGTTATTGGTTTCCCCAGCTTGTTGGTGGAACGCCCTCATTAGCGCTCCTTCTTTGCAGTTGACTAGTACGGAGGTCCACGCCCGCTGCTCGTTTTCATCGTCAGCTTGGAAGTGGTACGTACGGTTATCTGCAAATAATCGTAATAATATTCGGGTCACTTGCACACACGGTCGTCTGACCCCAAACTGAGCAACTCTTGTACTATGGCGGCCAGAGACTGATATCCATACATATATATTTTTAAATACGTACTGAAATAGATAATTAACACCCAGACATAGAACAAACACAAATGTTCATCACATAAATGTTTGCCCTAGGTGGGAATCGAAACCACGCCCCCTAGTCAGAAGGCAGGTTCACTACCGACTGAGCCACCGAGGCAGCCATTTAATTGTTTTTCATGTTTTTTTTTTATTACTTAATAGGCTTGCGTTTGGCCGCCAACATGCCTGATGATAAGCAGTGATGCGGCCTACGATGGAGCACGCTTGCCTAGAAGAAACCGATTCACTCGAGACTTGAAGACATCCAGATTATAAGCGTCAGGGAACACACACTCTTACACGCTTTACACTAATCCTAACTTTATAATCCAATCTTAATACTAAAGTCCTAACTAATCGACCGAGTGAGCGTCAGTGAGCGAAGCGTCTCTGCTTCAGTTTCTATCGAGATCTTTGTCTCTTCTACAGGTCGCATTTCTGAACAGATTCTCTCAAAACATAAAAAAAATCATATCCGCTATTTTGAAACATTTCCAATAACGGACTCCGCAAAAAAAAAACTGTGTAATTCGTTTGTCATATTTCGTTCTGTCCTGCCCATCCAAAGGTTGCCTGGAAGAAATCGCTTTAGGCGGTAAGGCTGCCCTTGTACTGCCGAATGACATTTTTTTAAATATTTTCTTTGTTTGTAATACTTTGTATTTTTGGTGTGCAATAAATGTATTGTATTGTATAATTATCGCACCTGCTTACAAAATTTTACGAGAGTCGGTTGAGGAATGCGACCTGAATAGGAAGACAAACGTCGGCAGCGAGTTCTATAGCTCACAGAGCCGCTAGCATTAGAAATGCAAAAGTGAGTGTGTTCGTTTGTTTGTTACACTCGCCTCAACTGGGGCGTGGGTTCGATTCCCACCTAGGGCAAACATTTATGTGGTGAACATTTGTGTTTGTTCTATATCTGGGTGTTATTATCTATTTAAGTATGTATTTAAAATATCTAAGTATGTATATCAGTCTCTGGCAGCCATAGTACAAGCTTTGCTTAGTTTGGGGTCAGGCGACCGTGTGTGACAATGTCCCGAATTTATTTATTATTTATTATTATTATTAACTACCAATTACCACGAAACTTGTACACTTTGGGTACAGAAAAGGAAAAGGGTATCTTTCATACCCAAAAACTAAACGATTTCGCGTGGCCCAGCTAGTTTAATTACATAAGGAAACCCTTTCTGTTTGTTTGTCACGTCTTGACGACAACAACAAATCCAAACAAGAACAATTAAACAAGAAATCCGTGTAAGAAATCAATGCAAGTCCAGCTCGAGGACAGATATACGATACTTATTCGTCTAGAAAAAGCGGGAAAACCCGGAAAATTTGTAAGGGAAATAATGCGGGGGTTTATGTTAGACAAGCGACGACGAAGATTAATTATTTATAACACGGGAATTACTCACGTACGATTTAGGGCCGAATTCACCATTTATGCTACTAATCGAGATTTATCAAACTAAGTTTAGTGAAATGCAAAATGACTTTAACCTCAGTTTTTCACGTAAACCAAGTTAAAAATGAGCTAATCGCGTTTATATTCACTGGTGAAATCGGCCCTTAGTCGATTATTCCGACTATAGTTTCGACCGCATTCGGCGCGCGGGCGCACTCGCCTTGATGAAGCCGCCGAAGAATCGTACGTGAGTAATTCCCGTTTTGTAAATCATAATGTGTGAAAACCACGTCAGTTTCCATAAAATAAAAATGACGTCTTAAGATGAAAAAAAAACTTGTAACTACTGTCGGCTCAACCCAAGCAATGCAACCGATCTATTTTTGTTCTGCTAGTCACAATTCGCAATAAGTGGCTGGAATTTCAACTGTCATTTAGTTATAACTGGTATCTGATTTTATGCTCTTATGAATGAACCTAAATTGACGACGTACAAGGAAATTCGCATCAGAGCACTTATCGCTGAGAGCTTGACCATAAATTGCCAATTTAGCGCATAAGAGAGTATAGAAATTGCGTATGTTAGTTATTCTTATACTGGACTGTACCAGTTTGCAAAGGTGTCAATATGTAGGGCTTTTTGCAAATGCCGTTTAATGGAACTCAAGCAATTGACAGATCACGATATTAATTCGTGGTCACTACATCAATGTAGTTTGAACAACAAATTATTTACCATAAACACGCCTAACATTGTCACAAGCTCTCAAACCAGAAAATATTTCCTCCGTACATATTAGCTAATGTACGAAGGAAATATTCAATACATTAGCTAATAGGTATGTACGGAAGAAATATTTTCGGGTTTGAGAGCTTGTGACAATGTTAGGCGTGTTCATGGTAAATAATTTGTTGTTCAAACTACATTGATGTAGTGACCACGAAATAATATACGCATACTACCTGCGCCCCGCAGTTTTACCCTTGGACCAGGAACCACAAACTTTTCCGGGATGAAAGGTAAGGATGAAGGATGTGTAAACATATGTGCGTTTTGTATGTCATCTGCTACATGACTGGAGTACGGTACATGGCGATAGGCTCGCCCCCTGTCACATTTGGGACTGTATATCGTCCGGCGAAGTGTGGGTGATGTATTGCACCTCTGCCAGCCCTCTCGGGGAAAAGGCGTGACGATATGAAAGGTACCCTAATATCCTTTTCTCTACTCCGTGCAACGTGTGTGCAAAATTTCATGATAATCGGTAGAGTAGTTAGGGTTTCAAATAAATTCACTTACACACTTATAATAATGGAGTTAGGATTTCTGTGAGCCCCTTTCAAGGACGTCTCGTCCCAAGGGACGAAATAATAGTTTAGCGTAAAATTTAGTATTAGAAGAAATTTTTTTGGCGACTAAAATCCGCTATTTCATGGGCGTCAGTCCGAAATTGTTTTGTATTATAATTTACTTCTAGCGCCAAGACTTTTTAAAAAAAGGTCAGGAGGACCCGTAGCCGACGAGCATGTATAAAGGGAGTTATGGAAGTAGAAAAAGCGAAAGATGTGTGCCAGGATCGTAGCAAGAGGAGAGAAGTGGTCTCTGCCTACCCCGACGGAAAAAAGACGTGACTATGTATAACTTACATGAGACTAGATCAAACGCCCTCTTATCCTCGGCAGCGACTTTTATCTGGCACGTGAGAAGGTTCACCCTCGCGGGCGTCTTGTTTTCATCCGCGTGGAATATGTCCAGGAACCCTTCCGCCGTGACCCTGCACCTCCGTTTTTGCCAAACACGTCGAACTTTCCCTTCTGACTTCTTTAGGAGGTAGCCACTTCGAGTAACGCCGTGCTGCTTATCACCTTGCAGTTGATGGAGAGAGTAACCGCCTACTGATGATGCTACCTGAAAAAAAATGGGTTTTGTCAAATTGGTACAAACTTAATTTGCAAGATATTGATAATCAAACTTTTTAGAAACATAAAAGACGGATAAACAAACTGTTGACCTGAATATGCGAAACACGTGATAACAACTAAACTAAGTGATTAACTAAACACGTACAGAATAGGACGTAAACATCTCAATAAACATCCTGCTCAACTCCAACCTAGACCGTTGTCCATTGTTAACATCTTTAACCCATTGCGCGGTCCATCAGCGAATCACCTGACAGAGATACCCAGAAGTAAACAACAATTCTGCGTATTACGGAGCAGAATCAAAATTACACTAGACTTTAATATTTTGCTACCCACCTCGCGATCCTGAGGCGCGGCCGCTCGCAACATGTTCCTTAATTCCAACAGCCCTCGCCTTTCGTCGTCCTGCTGCTGCCTAATCTTCTGCAGCTGCACGCTCAAGTCCGCCACGTAAACGCCGAAATGCTCGATAGTCTTCAAGCCGTCTTGAAAGTAGTTCGTCTGTGCGTGATAGTACTCTACCAGGTGTTGCAGCAACTCGATTCCTTTCTTCGTCTTGATCTCGTTGAATTTAATCAGGTACTAGAAAGATAGAGTCCAGTCACAACAAATGTGAAGTGTCATGTGAGTGTCACACTGTCAAGGCAGACGGTGCGACGCCGGCTGATGACGCGCGGGCGAGCCCTCGTCGCTTCATCAGAGCCGTAGCGAAACGCGGCTGGTTAGCCACGAGCGACACACGAACTGTGGAAGCGTACCAATTACACCATGCGGCATGCCCTTCCGCGAGTTAAAATTACTCGAGATGACGCACGCGCACGTTCGAGTATAGAGGATCCAAATCTGTCTTTCACAGTTGTGCAATAATAATAAAGCTGGCGCGCGACCTTGCACAACTTTCTTGGCGAGTCGCTTGCTGACTTGTCTTTTCGATTATTCTCACTTATCGAATCAAATATTGTGTAGGATGTGCATGCCGTGGGTGAAATGATGTGAACGCTAGAAAAGGTGACTGCGTGGGCTGCGGGTGCAGTGCAAACGAGGCGATTGCACCGTGCGCGGAGTGAGACGGGAACAAAGCGAGGGTCAGAGCTAGCCAGCGACCGGCCCTGCGCGACGCAAGGCCGGTCGTCGACCTGCCGCCTTCATGGTACCGCACCAAGTCTGAACTCCTAGCCGCAAGCGGCCAGCTTTCTTTTTTTAGCACTTAACAATGGAATCAGTATTCGCGCCAAAGCACTACAGTTGCAAGTGCTAACGACTTCGTCGTGACGGGAATGCTTTTGTTGGTGTAAGCGTTTCAATTAAAGCGCTGGTTTTTTATGGCGAAGTACAAATTTGTTTTCTCATTTTCGCATTCGATGATGATTTGTTGAGGTAGATGGAAAATTGATACCTACTTCGTTTTATTTCATTTCAGAATAACTTTCATCCATCATATCAGAACTGTTCGAATATCTACCTACTATAAACCTTGAGTTGAGGTATGAGTATGTTACAATACAACTAAAATGAAGATAATACTTGATTCTATTCTCGGTTCTCATCAAAAAGAGGATCATAATAGATCCATAATTAAAGTGGATTTATTTTGTGGAATGCAATCAGTAAAATATGCTAATACTCGTAACGACTTCCTAAACATAACAATACGGTTCAGAGATAAACAGACACGAGCAGAACAATGACCCTTAACTAAATGCACTTGTTTTGGTATGCGCGCACCACTCGCTACAATTCTATTTACTCTTGCATTGCGTAATTAACGAGCTGGTAGCATCAATATTTTTATTGTAGTACTACAATTGTGTTAGAGTTTTGTAAACAAGAGTCCTGAGTAATGTAAGCTAAATAAAACATGATCATAATGTATTTATGTCGACGATATTGACAAAATCGCAAACTTGGATCCAGTTTGGATCGATTAACTTATGACCGAGGCATATGCATATATAAGTAAATAGCAATGGAATAGCAAAAGGACTCGATGATGATAAGGGAGCAAAATATACTCGAATTGAAGGCCTCCTCCTTTTCGAAGTCGATTAGAAAAACAAATGACAGCCTGCGAGCTTTCCTGTTATTAGCTAATCAAGCCAGCTCATGCCTTCGTGTAGTTAGGTCAGAAATAGGCACGGTACGCATCGATCGAACTTTTCGTTGTATCTAGAAATGACGTAACACGAATAAACTAGGAATACTAGCGTAGAGATCGAAATTTCCGATTGGCGTTTCGGAATTTATAGTTATTTACTGACCGCGTGTAATCAGCTCAGGAGTTTTATTCAGTCCAGAATAAAATATTGCGTAAACTCTAAGAGCTGCGCCATGAAATAATAAAGAATATCCAACACCTTGGATATAATAAATTTCTCCTCTGAGCTATTCTCAGAGCTCTGAGCTCCTCCTATAAGCGTACATCGGTTTAAGTAAGATGCACTCATGCCATTTGACGCATTATTGCGCGCAGAGCTATCCATCCTAGTCGATTGAGTAACCTCCCGTGAACCGAAGCATCCCGCAATTTGGCGTGTGCATCCATTAGACCTAAACATAATATGGCCGCTGTTGTAATATACAGACACTTTGGCATTGCGCTCAGACAGATATATTTTATGGCTGTCGAGACGCGATGCAAGGCTCGGTTTATTTATCTACTACAAGATTCAGACAACCTTGCCTGAGCCACAGGATAAATAGCAGTACTTAAGGCCCCGTATTAAGTACACGAAATCATCTAAAACAAGTATTTTGTTTGCACCTAGTTTGATATGAAGAATTAAGATGATCAGGTAACGGCAAAAAAATGTAATTTTATGCGCCGATGTCATTTTACCATCAAATATGATATACGATTTTCAACTGAAGCGATGGCAGGAGAAGGACTGCCTCTCAAGCCAGAGGGAGCCGGTTCGAGCCCAGCCGACGGCACGCACCAACTTGTTCATTGTGTGAACATAGAACGTATTGTGTGTCATCTGCTACATGACTGGAGCCCGGTGTATGGCGACAGGCTCGCCCCCTGTCACGTTTGGGACTGAATATCGTCCGGCGAAGTGTGGGTGTTGAATTACACCTCTGCCAGCCCCCTCGGGGGAAAGGCGTTACGATATGTTTATGATTTTCAACTCTAAATGAAGACGCTTAAGTAAACGTGTGTGTGGGTGAAAATCGTGCTATGACGGCGCCTTAAATCGCTCAGTTTTCTTTCCCTTCCTACTGCATTTCTCTGATATGGTTGACGTATTTATGAATCTATAAACTGTTATCTATAAGCTACTTGTTTTGTTATCTTATCTTTGATGACGTCAGTTTCCCTTACGATCAAGTGCAAGTAAACAGTGTACTATATTCGTCAAGTGCATTGGTTGCTGCAGCCTGTAACATCTGCACCGTGCTATCAACAAGTTTCTACTTCCTGTCAGGGACCCTATTCGGAGATTTGAAATTCTCATCTCACTTTCTTTCGTCCTTGTTGCTCTCATTTAAAATGTCATAGGTGTGAGAGTGACCAAGATAAAATCTCATCTCATCTCACGCGCAGGAATAGCCCCCCAGGTCTTATGGCGCCGTCATAGCACGATTTTTCACCCACACACGTTTACTTAAGCCGCTTCAGTTAGAGTTGAAAATCGTATTTCATAATTGATGGTAAAATAAGATCGGCGCGTAAAAATTACATTTATTTTGCCGGTTTTAATGATATTAATCGTTACAAGGACACAAATAGGAATAAGTTGCTCGGTTAAACTTTAGAGAACTAATCTGGTTTTTTAATCGAAAAAAAATGTGGTATAATCGCTGAAAATTTAGAGAACTACGTTCTGTTTTTTTAAGAAGATACTATTTGTGTTTTTTTTTCCAAAATGAAAATGATTTTCTAAATTGTTTTTCGGTTAAACTTGCGTTGGTTGTTTCTTCTACCAGCTGTATTTTCTACTTGATCATCATAATTCTTCACATCAGATTAGGTACAAAAAAAAAATAGTTTTGGTGATTTCGTGTAATACGGGGCCTTAATGATACACTGAATCGGAAAACTTTGTTAAAAAGCTATGCCTAAAAATGACATTCTTGAAGCTAAATTAGTAACAATAGTAGGAACCTGACTTCTCCATAGCATCACAATAATCATTGCGATAGTGTGTGATATAGTTTGTCCTTACAGAACTGCGTGATAGCTAAATAAATGGTTCTATGTAAAATTTGGTGTAAAACTGACCACGTTTCTTTCCGGAAAATTAAAAGTTCTATAGAATAGCCGGCACAACCGCGAAACGCAGCTAGTGTTAAATTAATTATAGGGTTTTGGCAGTCGTCCAGCAAGACTGCATTTTTCTGGCTTGTTTTTGTTTTTTATATTATTTTGTTTTACTTACAAGAATAACGTAGACCGATGTCATTGCCATCGAACTATTATTGTGAAATTTGTACTCCAGAGTTGAGTCGACAATACGAAGATACAAAGGTAATTCCCAGCAACTAAAAATGGTATCGTTACTACCAACAACTGCTGGTTAGAGTCACTACCTTTCTTAAGGTACTTCTAGCATGCCAGAAATGTATGACTGGGTATATAGCGAGCAACACTCAAAATGTTGCCAGAATATTGGCGGGCCAGTATTCCAGTAAGAATATCCCCCTCCAGGAGCACCCTTAGTCAACAAACTCGGAATGTTTACCCTAATATTTTCAATACCTTTCAAGATGAGTTACTAAACAACCGCTGCGAACATGAAAATACACGGAAATGGTGATTGTTGCACATTAAATTTGGTTCGTGATAGCTGGAGGAATTTCTGTGAGCGCTTTTTCTAAAATTGGTCTCTAAAAATAAATGGGACCATCAAGACCAAAATTGCCGAACTCTCAGTAATCAGTATCTATTCACGAAATTTTTCGTAATACAGCGTAGAAATTAAAGAAAGCAGTTAGTCTGTCGTACCGTCGTCTGACTTTTGATTGTTATATATGACCGTGTATAACATTTTAATCCTAATTTAAAAACGCTGCTGTTGTCGGTAGAGTATTGTCCAGCCCTGGCGGTCCTCTCTGCTAATGTTTTCACTTCCTTGTACGACAGGCCATCTGCCTCCTCTTTTATTTGCTCTACATACGTTCTCCCCGTCCTCTTTTTCTTATTATCTTTCTTTCCTTTTATGATTATTGTAATTAGTTAGTTCATGTTGTAGGTAATATACTCTACTCTTGGGAGTAGAGTACCTATATTGTAAGTATTCTTTCTACTAAGAGAATTAACATTGTTTTTAAATCCTGAATAATTTAGGTAAGTACCTACGTAATTAACTTGATCAGAACTGTCTCACTGTAAATGCTGCCCCAATTGAAACCAGTTAGTATCTCTCTAACAGAGAGTATATAGGCATTATTTTAACATGTCCTGCTAGCATGAGCAGTGGACAAATTGCATTTCCACCATTTTTGTTCCGCGAGAAAGAGACAAACATATCTATAATCTAACTTTGTCACATCTAAGCGTGGACATAAACGGTAGAAAGACAAATTTTCTCCGGGCCGTGCCAGGCCTGGTGCAGCAAACAATAGCTCATGACAGCACGGTCCGCAACACTTGTCACTAGTTGTCACTGGCAGACATATTGTTACACACGCGTTGTTAATTGCATTCCGGGATATAGCGATATGGACTAATTGCTAGCGGAACAACACTTGACATAAATGGATGCGATAGTGTGTAAATTGTATACAGCAAGAGGGATTATTACTTCAATAAATGGATACCGGTTTTAATTAGGCGAATGAGCGTTTAAACGAGAAAGTCACGAAAAATTGGCTGTAAAGTCGGTTTACGGACGATAGTTTAACGTGACAACGTCATAACAAAACGTTGATGAAATCTTTTCCTCGAACGCATAGGCCAATCAAGTGGAAGAGAGATAGAGCGGCGCAAGCCAAACGCTCGAGCCGATCATGCCTTTCGCTCGCTCGTGTAACGCTCTCGCTCTAGCGAGCGTAACGGGACAATGAGTCATCCTTTTTCGTGCGTGCAGCCGGCATTTATCGATTATTAGACGTTGTCACGTCAAAAACGTGGGACAAAAACAGAATGTGCAAAGTTACTTAATTTTGTTAGAATTTTCAATATGGCGAAAGTATATCTGCATGATGCCCGCAACTGCAAGTGTATCTAATAAATCAATAATAAACTACCCGTATTCGTGCTGGCGGGAACTAAATGAGAATAGATGAATATCACATAAAAGTTTTTATCTTTGCCCCCGACGCTAAAATGAAGGGGTGTTATAAGTTTGTCGTGTCTGTGTGTGTGTCTGTTTGTGGCATCGTAGCTCCCGAATGGATGAACCGATTTTGATATTGTTTTTTTTGTTTGAAAGGTGAATTCGTCGGGAGTGTTCTGAGCTGTTTGATGAAAATCGGTGATGATGAAAATAGTTGTCGGAGGTTTTTTAAATATTTAATGTATACTTGGGATACAAAATGTTATAAAACCATATCTAACAATGTAACAATTATGTAAGTTTACTTGTAATTATATCTAGACAATAAGCATTTATCAGTTGTTCATTAGGTCTTCGACCTTAGATGAATCATGCTGCCTTTATCTTATTACCGCAATACTCTGTACGCAATACTATGTACGATTGTGAATAGTGAAATTCAAATTTGACGTCGTTAGGCTTCGTCCTAACTAAGCAAACTGTGAGTGGCTGGCAATTGGCCTCCAGTATTGGCCTTTACAGAGTTATTTGTACCTAATCAAAAACCTCTTAAGAGTTCATTGTACTCATCAGTACGAACTACTTTTACTATGAAGCTAATCCTGTAATCGCGAAAAAAAAACAGCTGTTCCATACAAAAGTTCAATCACTTTTGACAAAATGTATGGAACAGCTGATTTTTTTTCGCGATTTCGGAGTTCGCCCCATAGTAAAAGTTGTTCATATTGATGAGTACAATAAACCCTTAAGAGGTTTCTGGTAAGTCACAAACAACCATGTATGTATTTTTAAATGGAGTATCCGAACAGCGCGTACTGTACGTAGTTTGCGGCGTATCGCTTACTGACTCATTCAGCGAGCGCCCGATTCGCATTTTGTTTGCTACCGTTCGCCGTTTGCTCTACAATGAGTTTGCCCAATACGCGGCTAAGAGTCAGCCAGCGGACAGTCAGCCGCTTACAGTTCGTCTAATCAGGACGAAGCCTAAGTTCTCTCATTTAAAGAAAAAGAAAAATCATTCCTACTGACATACCTACACCCGATTTGTACAAACATTATCCTCCTTTTCGGCAGCCGGGTGAAAAATACCGTTTCGAGTCCCTTGAATGATCGTTCAATAAGCTCACTCGGTCGCACACAGATAATATTGACGGTTATTAATATTTTAATATCATCATTGTGGTTTAGATAAAAGCTTGGATAGAAGTGCCACTTTAAAAGACACTAGCTGTTCCCCGCGGTTGTGCCTGCTATGCTATAGGAACGGGTTTTTGTTTTTGGGTGAAAAAAGTAGCTTATGTGTTGAATCCTGGTTATGAGCTACCTACCTACCTACATACCTAATACCTATGCCAAACTTCATGTGAATACGTTGAGACATTTCTGCAAGACGAAATAACGTACATACCTACATACATACTCTTTTCTCTTGTCTATCTCTTCTCTACATGGTATAAAACAAAGTCGCTCTCCGCGTCTGTCTGCCTCTGTCTGTTTATCCGCTCCAAACCTAATGTACCTATAACCATCTGTAACCTATATACTTTATAGGTTCCGTGCGAAACCGGGGCGGGTACTAGTGTACTAATATAGTTTTGGTAAGTGCTATGCTCCATGAATTCTTATTCTTATTCTTATTCTCTGTCCTTGTCGGTCAGAGCTAGATAAGCACTTTTACTATGAGAAAATAATGTAATAGCAACAATCCCTTGTAAAGGTTTTCTTATATTCGGCCGTATCAACCTTTTCATCTAATAAAGTCAACAACAGTCTCAGACCGTTCCAACGAAAAGTACTGTACTGAACCCTTCTGAGTCGAATCCGAAAATGTAGTAGAAAGGAACAAACACGATTACAATCGAACAAAAACTCTTTTGTACAGAGATTTATTAGAGTCCATTAGAACCCCAATTATTTATTTACTTTGTTTCACCCGGGAGCATTTTATTCGAGCGAAACAAGAGGATCGGTCATTTTGAGTACAGAAGTACCTAGTAGCTAGTACTTATTTTGTGAAGCACTGTATGGATTCCGTATGGAGTGTAGACTGTTTCGTAATCTGTGTCGTGACTCGTGACTTATTAAAGTTCCAACAGGTTGCCCACGGAGGGCGGGTGAAGCCACAAATTGCTTAACAATTAATAAAGCCTACACACCTTTGCCACAACTTTGTGAGGGGCCAAATGTCGTTTAATCTTGTTAACTTTTACGTTATATACAAAGTCACATGCCTACTTAAACTGGACATACTAGTATAACCAAGCAGCGAGACCAACAGTCCGTAATCAAACAAAATTGACCAAAAAAACGTAAGCACCGCATTATGATTCCAAATGCGTTTTATTTTAGTCGCGTCGAGAAAAATTAAAGTTCTTCCAAGAATATCTTAGTCAAAGCATGTCAAAGTAAACATCCGCATGGATGGCGATAACTCTCCTCTAAGCTGAAGATTAGAATCGGAATGCAGACCGTTGCGACGGACATAAAAGTAACAGAGAATAGTAAAGTTAAAAACACGCAAACAAAATTCTAAACGGACGTCAAGCGAAACACCCGACTCATTCCAACTTAATTTGAAATATTCCGTACAATAAACACATTCAGATGCTAAATGAGAAACTGACAAGCTAATTAAAATGGATAAACACATCCTCGAAGAGGATACTGATAAAACCGACAAGCTGAAGCGTAATAAACCTGCCACATAAAGAGTGTAAGCAGTCGTTTACATTTAGATGCTGTAAACAAATGGTGGTTGAAGTGCTTGAAGTGTGTTCAAGTGTAGGTACACAATTTCTAATTTCAAGACGTAAATATGGCTAGCGTTTTTAAATGGAGATCGGATGCAATAAACTAGCGTAATAGATTGATCGTGTCGTCATGAAGCTGTACTTTCATTTACAGGTTTACTATCACCTGTATTTAAATAATATTAAATATGTTAGTAAGAGCTTTACCTCACACATCTGTAGTTGAAACAATCGCCTTTCTTTTTCCATCTCGTCTGCAATCTCCGCCGGTGTTACTTCACTCCTGATAAGACCAGCCTCCTTCGCCTGCGACTTTTTCTCCTTCTCTAACTTCAGGTACTTCGACTCATAATCTTTCGACGCCTTGTCAAAAGGCCGCTTTAAATCGCCCTTGACTCCTCTCAGATCTCCTTTTAGAAGACTGTCCACGGGGAACATGACTATGTTGTTTATGTTCTGCATCTGCGAACAATTTGTTTTGTTATTTTATGATACTAAAATCTTATTTGGCACTCTAAAATTAGTAAAGAACGCCAACAAGTTACAGACAAGACAAGGTCGAGTCATAAACAAATAGATTGGCGAATAATTCCATCATTCAGCACGGTACCGAGACTAGATCACGTAAAATATCGTCGCGCTTGTTTCGTTGCACAACATTTGCATTCTAAAAGGCACTTTGGCTGCGCTCAGAGCTATGTGCCAGTTGCTACACTACGTTTTGATAGACAAACTATACCAGACTTGGAGGCGAAATGCGAATGCACCGCCTGAATAGGCGCCAAATACACGATCGTGATCCGAATAATGATGCCAATTGAGCAACGTACTCGTAGATGCGTGAGTAATGCATCATTGGCATCCAAGATTCACCGATGACCCTGACCTTAAAAGTTAAGTCGCTGCTGTATGATGGCTTTACAATATAATTATACTCCATTTTTACCACGCTCAATCTAATCACTACGCAATATCATAAAACACATTTGACGGAGTAGAACAAATGGTTGAAACAGATACGGCAATTAACACGGTCGACTGTTGAATGATTGCCCTAACAGACTGTAATTAAACGCGATACAAAACATGGAAAAAGCATCGTCGGTAAGGGGAAACCCACTTACGGGGCCGATTATGTAATCAATGAAGCGAGTGCGCTGGCGACAGATGAGGCCCTAGGGAAGCTCTAAACAAAGGGCTGTCTGTCGTACAATGAAACCTTTCCTGAATACTGCCAGCCATAGTTGGCTAATTGTTACACGGAGGGGACAAATTGTTAGCGTTTTACTAGTTATTCAATGCCAGTTTACTCTTTAAAGTAATTACTTTAGGAGCTAAGATTGTCGGTAAAGCAACTTCAAGCCTTGACGGTATTTTGTCTAGTTTTCATCTCGCTAATTCACTTTGCAACACGAAATTTACTCATCTATGATGATATTCAATGATTTGTCATTATGTACAAGGTGACTAATCATCTTAGCTCTTTTTGTTTCTAGACTTACTAGAAACCTTTACGAGCTTGAAAATTATTGCATCAACATTTCTTCGATATTTTAAAAAGGTATAATACCCTCCAGACGAGTGTTTTAAAGTTATTGGACGTCGTATCCGGTGTTATCTCGTTATGGTAAGCGAATACTGCGCAATAAACTGTTCGCAAAAGCACGTACTCGTAGTTCATACGAAACGTTCGCTCGTTAAAACGTAATATTTGTAAAAGCTCGGTCGAGAGTTTTAAATACATCACATGGAAATTATTACACTGAGCGAATATTTGCTCAAATTTTAATGATGTTACAAAAAGAAATTGTTTACTGTCAATAATGAGTTTGGGAATCATATTATTGTCGAAGTAATTCAATTCTTTTTGATTCTCATTATTTATTTGCTTTTACGACAATTCAAATAATTCTATTGACAATTTCCAAGGAAGAATAAATAGTTAGATTGAGATAACAAGCATATAATATACCTATTGTTATATATAAATCGTAACATAAGAAACTAACTAAATATTATGTTTAATTTTTATTATTTTTAATTTGTAATGTTAAGATAAGGAAGAGCGGGTCTACCTGGCACAGGTGTTAATTTTATACCTAAAAGGTAGTCCCTACCTTAAAAAATTTGTAATACGTTCAGAGATGAAATAAACGATTTATTATTATTTCTATATAAGTAAAGATCACAACTACATTCACTTTCATAAGCTTATTAGAGCATCTCAGTGGATCATCAACAATGGTATGGATGAGATCACTGCAACGCAACACCTCAAGCCACAAGACACGTTTGGTACACGCGATTTTCCCATAACATAATACGCTCGATTAGTCGGGATCACTTGTACGGTGAATTAAATTTCCAACGAGGTTTCGCTGTTCGGGTTCTGTGAAGTTAAGCAAGTGTAAGCTCTGGAAGTATCGTATTCATGAGCCGTGGAAGATGGGAACACTTTGAAGTAATGAGGAACGATCTAGGTCAGAGTTTAAAATAACGATGCAGTAAGTTTAAGACTACTAGAAATAATATTTAATGCAAAGAATTTAGGATGTTATGCTGTTTAATTTTGTAAAAAACGACTGTTTTTATCATCGTTTAACGTTACTACGATCATACTACTAATTCTAACTATAACAACATAATAAATGAACCAGACAAATTATTGTGACAACACAGTTTTTACTATGTGAATTTGACTGAGCAATGAAATGTTGATGTAACAATTATCATTGTTTGGATCGCGGGCACGTGCGGTGTCTATATGCCAGAGTATTGTATGTAAATCGCAAGTCGCACGGTAAAACAGAATGCCAGCAAGTGACTGCAAAAACCACCCGCATCATTGAATTATGAAACGATGGAAACGATGTTGTTTATGACGAAATCCGTCATGTTTAGGCACTAATCTGGTTGAGGATGTTTTATGGTTTCCTGTTCGTGATATAAAACATCGGATGTACCTACTAATGGTTACTGGGGGCTAGGACATTTACATCCAAAAAATCTGACTTATTTTATTTTAAAGGACGTAAAATTTGTCTAAGCTAAACTTTTCATATTTTATGATCAGCAGAAAGGAAAAAAATACTTTCAGTCCGAAAAAATGACTTTATATTAAGGCCGCAGAATGTAGCGCAAATCCCAATTTTTCGAAACGAGTTTGCTTTAGCCAAACGCCTGTTGAACGGAGCATAAAACGGTTACGACAGAAGATTCCGGTAAACGAATTAAATATTTAGGACAGGGCAGAACCAAATTAAATATTAAAACGGTGCTTAGGAGCTTACAGAAAATTGGCGATGCTTAACTGCTAAGGATGTTACGAAAGACAAAGACGAATTCCTTTTGAGACGCTACGGCTAGAGCGCATACTTACACTACAAACAGCTTATCTGTAGAAAAGAAATGGCCAGAGTTGAAATCTTTTGAAGGCTGAGTCTCAGTATTGTTGGAAATTACGATATTCGTACCCAGTTCCAGAGCTAAGTTGGTTGCAATTAACTATTAACAGTTCTATAGTTCTAACAATGATACATCTCCAATTCTTTAGTATCTCCACCGACCGAAGCTATCTTGGTAAAATACCGTAAACTAATATTTTGGTATAGCACTGAAACAGACTATTTGGGGAGGGAAACGGACCGAGGAGCTTCAGCGTACTTCATGCAGAACGCGACAAGTTGTCGACTCACTTAGTAACGCCACAAGTTGCACTTTGTACAGTAGGTACGCTGAATCATTCTATACAGTTTATTTCCATGATTTCTTTACTTATGCAGATGATAGCGATTGTTGAATCGCTTTTGCAAATTGATGACACAGAACGAAGAAATATGTTTCTATTGATCGTTGAGTGGAGGCGAATCCAATTCTGTAAAATTGAAATTTTGCATAAAGGATAAGAAACAATAAGAATATGTTACAAGATTCTTGACCCCAATAGCCTAAATGATATTACCAAATATCGGAGATGCAATACCGTACTTCTATTAAAAAACTTTTACACCAAAAATGGAATGTTGTTTTTTCAAAAACCTAAAAATCAAAGACCCTGAGCGGGCCCGTGGCGAGGCTGGTTGGAAGGACAAAGGATTGCATCATGTCAAGGGCAGGCCAGGGATTCTGCGCACTGCGACCTCCCGGAAGCTCACAGCTCAGTGCGTGTTATATGAAGGAGTGCAGATTCAGAGCGAGGGCGAGGTTACTACTTCACAAGGTTCACAAGAATGAAATTAAATTGGATAAGTTGAGCCCTTGTGTAACAAGTGGGTTCTGTGGCATAATGATTGTAAGCAAATTGAAGCAATGGGTAGAGTTGAGGATTAAGAGTCCGGCGACTACGTTAGACTAACTTCGCATTGGCTCAAGGTATTCTATAGCCATTTCGTCTAGAAGAAGACTACGAAAAAAAAAAGATAGCAAGTAATGATACTGACGAGCCTCTAAAGTTCCCTACAGAGTGACAAAGTAAAATTTTTTTTAATGACTTTTGCACTTCTGTAATCATTCTTAAATAACTAAGAATTTCCCTCGCATTATGGATTCATTTAAAAGCTAATGATGTAGACAAGCTCCCTATGTAAAGGGATTTTTTATTTGCTTTGTCTATCTATTGAATAAATCAGTCAAAAGTGACCCCTTAAAAATGCGGACATTTTTCATAGCTCTATTTTCTCTTGAGGGCGTTTTTAAAAAAACCAAGAACATAGGGGTGGAGATATAGTTCATTTAATTGTACATGCTAAATTTCAGTATAATCTGACAAATGGTTTCCAAGAAATTTGACAAGCGCGTTTGTATGGAAATTTCAGAGCGTCGCGGGACCCTTAACGAGTTAGATATTTACAGATTTAGGAATTAACAGCTTTTATTTTCTTACATCTATACAGCTGGCTAGTAGGGTCTTGGATTTATTTGATAAATCACTGTTTTTCTAATTCGAATGTCACTAGCCAGACGGACATTACAATCTGCCAAAAAAATATCACAAAGAGAACGTTAGTAGAGATCATCCAAGCTATATAAATCTTTCAGAGTTCTTGTACACTATGATTTATCGCATATTGGTGAAGGGGCGTGCAGGTTTACCTTCGAAGGTAATCTAGTCGTAATACACGTCAAAGTTTTCAACAAAAAGGAGAGCACTGCGTTCGTTAACTTGTCCATTCAAGTAGGTAGGTCAAACTGGAATTGAGGCATAGGCAGCTAAGCCTCAAACTTATCGAAAATAGTATACCAAGTATTCACGTATACCAAGCCTAGCCGTTGTTGCCATGTTGCCAGGTTTCATTACCCTGACCTATTTACGAGTAAATCAGTGGTTGCGCCCACGCACTAGTTACGTCAATCGTTAATGCGATTTTCGGCGGGACCGTTCATCCTTTCCAAGAAAAAACTGCAACGGTAACTGATATATTAAACACTAGCTGCGCCCCGCGGTTAAAAAGTATCCTATGTACTATTCTAGACTATAATCTATCTCTGTGCCAAATTTCATCCAGATCTGTTCAGCCGTGCTGGCGTGAAACAGTAACAAACACATCCATCCATCCATCCATTCATCCATTCTTCGAATCTTTCGCGTTCATAATATACTAGCTGCGCCCCGCGGTTTTACCCGCGGTTAAAAAGTATACTATGTACTACTCTAGACTATAATCTATTTCTGAGCCAAATTTCACCCAGATCTGTTCAGCCGTGCTGGCGTGAAAGAGTAACAAACATCCATCCATCCATCCATTCTTCGAAACTTTCGCGTTTATAATATGAGTAGGATTTGTATAGTGCTTTGAAAATAAGAAAGGGGAGAAACAAGTAACATTATTGAAAGAAAATAAACCTGTAGCCTGATACTCCGGATATTACTAAAATGTTGTACACTATGTTACTTCCCCTATCAAGACGATTCAAATGACACCTCAAAGCCTCACATGTCGAAATCCATCAAGCTGTTTATAAGAAAACTGATACAATATTATATCGTGATATACTACTCGTAGTACACAATATACATTATGTCAGGAAGCAAAAAAGACGAAATAAAGCCTAAAAATTCTTGCAAATATACTTTTATTTTCAATTTTTATTATAAATCACGGACATGATAAAGTTTGATAATAATGCGATTACAGTAGTAAGGTTTCGTAATGTACTCATTTAGTGTGAGTGTTTTCTTCCACCCACTATTTAAACTTAAAGTAATCACAACCAGCGAAATGTTCTAATGAACGACGCCAATAATGTTTACCTCGGTCCCCTAATAGATTCCGGGGTCATTCATTACCTTTGATCATCGCATTTCAAACAAATACTGATTTGATAACTTCTCCGAGCTCGAAGTCATTCCAAATGAATTTTTCATCGAAAAATATTAAATTAAAATCAAATATTGAAGCTCTCAGATCTGTTACTCAACAAACAACCCCTAAGATTCGAAATTGTTTTCCTGCCATTTTGATGTGAAGCCTTCTTTCTTTAATTATAGCTTACTAGCTGCGCCCCGCGGTTTCACCCGCTGTTAAAAAGATCTGTTCAGCCGTTCTGGCGTGAAAAAGTAACAAACATCCATCCATCCATCCATCCATCCATACATACAAACTTTCGCGTTTATAATATTAGTAGGATACTCATAGTAGCAATAAATCAATATCGAACTACGATTACTCGTTTTGTAAAGCCTATTCCGCCAATTAATCTATTAATCCGTTCCAACGTTTAATGGTATTGAGCCCTCAATACAAACACCTTGTGGTGATAAATTAACCGACAACTATTTCGCAGCTCGACGTTTCAATAATGTTTCAATGCTGTAATACAAGAAGGGTGGTATAAGGTGAGATTGAAGTAATCCATACTGATCCTTATCCTTACTTATTATAAAATCGAAAATAACTCTGTCTGTCTGTTTGCAGGCTTTTTGACCGACGAAACGGAGGAAGTTTTACAAGTCGACGCGTATATTTTTCACGCGGCTAAACGGTTGAACACATCTGGATGAAATTTGATAATTATTATTGAAAACTATCAATATTAACTATTATATTTATTAGTGAAAACTATTTAGGCTTATTTGTTTTATTTCGTTGTGTACTTAGTTTATTGTTAAACAGCCGTTTGTTTTCCTATCAATAAATGAATAAATTATAGTTACAGTATATCACAGGTTTTTGGATACTATTTTCTGAATAAACGCAAACGAAGTCGCGAAGCTAGTATTATAAAATCGAAAGCAACTCTGTCTATCTGTCTGTTTGTACGTTTTTCGCGGCTCAACGCATCTTGATGAAATTTGATAATTAGTTACAGTAAATCATGAGAAAGGTTTTTGATACTATTTTCTGAATAAACGAAGTCGCGGGTAACAGTTAGCTAGTAGCAAATATAAAAGCTATTTATTATACTACTAGCGACCCGCCCCGGCTTCGGACGGGTGCAATGCTGATACTAAATACACTACAGAAAAACTGTGAACGTTGTTTATAAAAACATAGCGGCCCGCTCTGGCTTCGCACGGGTTTAAACAAAAAAAAATATTGTGGGATATCCATGAGATAGACATATACCATCGCGGAGTTTTCTGTAGACCTTTTCAATGTGTCCAAATAGTACATTATTTTGATAAATCTCGTAGGGTTCAGCCTGCATTTGCAATGTAAGCGGAAAAAAATGATAATTAACGACATCACATTAGAAACCTCAAATATAACAGTATTTCTCCAATATTTAATGGATGTTATTTACATATAAACCTTCCTCTTGAATCACTCTATCTATTAAAAAAAACCGCATCAAAATCCGTTGCGTAGTTTTAAAGATTTAAGCATACAAAGGGACATAGGGATAGAGAAAGCGACTTTGTTTTATACTATGTGGTGATGATAGTAATACTAGGAGACCAATTTGTGTTCCATCCGTCTCGCAATAAGAGATGGCGAGACATCCGCAGGGCGCCCTCGATAGTGTTAATATCCGGTGGCTGTTCGCAACGGATTTTGATTGGTTTGAGGCGGTGGAGTACGAAATGAGAACCGTCGGAAACATTTATACCACTATCCGGATCAGATTGCTCTTAAATATTGAACCAAGAGTATATTGAAGCAGTGAAGGGCCTGAGGCATTAATATCGAAATTGATCAAGGTTACATCTTTTATTGGCTTCAGTATGCGAGCACTGAGTATTGATTTGGACAAATTTAGATGTTCGGGTCGTAATGAAAATGTTAATAATGTTGAAACGGAAACGCAATAGAAATTAGCATTATCGATCGTTCGTTTCACGATGATATTGAAGCGCATTCTATCACATTATCTTTCAATAATATATCTTAACGTAATCGGTTATGCAATTAAATGACTACATGATAACGGGTTAAGGGTTTTTTTAATATGTTCATGATTTCGTGGTGTGGTTTTGCCAAATAAATGTGGTATCAGCTTTTGCTGATTGTAAGGATTTCGAATAACATTAAACGGCGTGAATGATTTTGGATTGCTAAGCATAGTAAGATCTATGTTTATATGCAGACTGTTTACATTTCCAGGAGGAGTTCCCGGGTTCAATTCCCGGCCAGGCAGATGTTTGTATGGCGAATTTTAATATCAGCTCCTTGTGTCTGTTCCATGGTATCCCCGGTTTAGAGAAACCTGGAGCTACGAGTGTGAAACGTTGTAAGTATTTATTTTTCTGCCGAGTTTCTAAACAAACATACTTAATTGATAGTTAAGAATAAATAATAGTTAGAGCGATGGCAGCCTAGTTGGGAGAAGGCCCGCCTCTCAAGCCAGAGGGAGCGGGTTCGAAACCAGCCGACGGCACGCATCAATTTGTACATTGTGTAAGCATATGTGCGTATTGTATTACATCTGCTACATGACTGGAGCCCGGTGTATGGCGACAGGCTCGCCCCTGTCACATTTGGGACTGAATATCGTCCAGCGAAGTGTGAGTGTTGTATTACACCTCTGCCAGCCCCCTCGGGGGAAAGGCGTGACGATATGTTATGTAAGAATAAAATGCAAAAATAGAGTAAGTGCATATTTTTAAAGATCCACGGTAGCAATAGTAGACACAGTTAAGGTGAAATGCTTATGTTCGAAATGTCCACATGGTAGCATGCATATAGTTTTGCACAATAAAATAGTATGTCGGTCAACGGCCGTATTAGTTACCGTTTCGTGCAAACAAGACAAAAGTGGGACACGCGCTAGTGCCACTGCATGTAGTCAGTAGCCAGCAAGAATAAAGCACGACGTTTTAAACGGTTTACTGGTATTTAAGACCAGCTTTCTGGAAGAGTCGATTTTGCTTTTACGTGCACTACTGCAACTGAGTCCCTGAGTTTGTGCTGTGTTGCTAAAGAAATCTCTAAGCAAAAATAATATAAAGAATGAGTAATTTCTAGTTGTGACGTCACAATTTACTATGAACAAGTATCAAGACAAAAGTCTAATGCCAGATATACAGCTTCAAAGTTACATGATCACGGACAAAGAAAATAAGGAACTAATCAGAAGTTTTCCTTTCTAGGAAGATGGATGGTTTCCTCTGGGACATGGTCGCGACTACACGAGGCGAGTTATTAGTATGCCACAAAAAAAATGTCTGGCAAAATTTTCAAGTCATATTTAGCAAAAGGTTAACCTAGGGAGAGGTAGTATAGGAGTTTTCCGTTCCGTCTAGACTGAATCCGGCTTAATATTATTCTCTTTGATCCTTGGAAGGTGATAACAAACGGCAAAGCTTTAATTTTAAACTTAGTTTCGATCTAATCAGTTAACGTGATTTGAAGAAACATTTTGATATAAATAAAATATTATAACAAATATTCGGGACACTTGCACAAAGTGTCGTCTGACCCTAGAATAAGCAAAGCTTGTACTATGGTGGCCAGAGCCTGATATACATATTTACAGCCAGACATAGAATAAACACAAATGTTCATCACATAAATGTCTGCCCTAGGTGAAGAATCGAACCCATGCCTTTAGGCTCCGAAGGCAGGTTCACTACCAACTGAGCCACCGAATATAAAGAAGATATTTTATCCTTACCAGTGTTTTCATAAGAGCCGAGAGTTCTTTAGTGACAACGGCGAACTTTAAGAAAGCCGCGCCGATGTCAGGCTCCGCGTCCTTGGTAAGCGCGTTCCCGCCGAGCCTCTCCAGCGCCCGCGCCAGATACATCTCATTATCGACGTGGGCTGAAAACAAAAGGATTACTTTAACTGTGCTGTCAACATTCCCAAAAAATTATCTTGAGTTCTAAGAGACAGCCCTTAGAACCAAATGCAACATGGGCCATCAAAACGTAGGCTTCCGACCGAATAAAATTCCGTATTACAGTAAAACACGGTTTTAATGGAAGCTTTTTAATGACTGTACGAGAATCTAGCAGCTTAGGTCCTCAATTAAAACATGAAACATTATACTTCAATGTTTAATTATTTATATCGCTTATAAAGCTGCCTCGTTCCCTAACGAAGACGCGCTTAATCTTGTCTAGAGCTACTGGACATCTAATTGGTTTCTGGTCTAAAATGGTCTATATTCTACCCTATCTCCACCTTCCATGGCGAGAGATTAAGAGTTTCAATTAGTTTCGGAAGTTACTATGATAGTGTCACAGTAATAAATGAAGAGGATCCGAGTTTCCAAGTATCTTAGCTTAATTAACTTGTTTCTTACTTCGAAACTCCAGTCGAAGTTACCTCAAAATTCTTGAGTGAGCGGATCTAACAGATTCATTTAAATCTGATGGTGGTGTGATGTTTCAAGTTTCTAAAGTCAGTCGCATCGGGAAGCTATTCATATTTAAATAGCATCCATTCATTGATTTTGTAGGGAGGGCGCTGGACAGGGTTTAAGTTTAAAAATAAACATTTAAATAGAGGCACCGGTGAACGGACCCCAACGTTGAAAGAATCTCGAGATCCGTGTCGCGGCCCACATGTGCCTAGGCAGACTTCTCGATCCCGCCAACGCCTTTGGAATATTAAATGGCTAAGAACAACCTAACGCCTTTCAATTTCTCTGCGCTCGTCTTCAAACTTAGCATGACCTGCGCGTCTTCTCAGGGCTTTCATCAAAGTAGACTTACCAATGTCAAACGTTTTACAATAAGGAAAGTGTTTCCGTGTTTTGTGATAACGTTACTAATTAAAATACCAACCAACGCGGGAAGGTTACGGTTTATCGTCAAGACTTTTTCTTTGCCAAGACAATGGGCTGATGCTTCGTGTTTCGCATACTCTACTTACATCATATAGATACGCTTGTTTTCCCTTTTTGTTTACATTCAACGTCAAGGTTGATTAGAATTTAACGGTCTAAAGGTGTGAGAGTGTTTTTGTATAATCTAGCATGGCAACAAAAGGTCTTTTAAAGTTTTGTTTTATTTTATTTTATTGTCTCTTGTCCTGAATTCAGAAAAAGTAAGCACAGACCAATGCCTTTAAAAGCATGAGTGACCAACAACACTCCAACATTTGGAACGAACCCAAAGCGATAACAATTTACATGTTCGTCCACAAATCTCGGTTTAAGATGGGCGATCATTTTCGTAAAGACAATACTTAAAGCGTTGTTTCCTAAACACTGCATCATTGTGTTGGAATGTCGGCGAATCTGATTGGTTGTTTTTGCGGGCGCGTGCGCGGAGCATACGACCTTGCCAGCTGCGCCCGCGCCGCTGCTGCTGACCCAACCGAACTCGCACGACCAGTTCCGAGCGAACGCTTGTGCCCGCTATAAACAAACTCTAGCACGCGATGGAATTGTTTTGCGTAAAACCTGCTGCTCTACATAGGGAAAAAATATTTTAATTCAACTCGACAACCGGCGCGACTAATTATTGTAGACCTATTTACGTATTGAGTGGACAAGAATGACTTGTTCTTATACTCGTATTATCATCTTTTATGGCTGCAAAAACTATTTATTCAATTTCTAGAGATGTTAAAGAGGAAATGAATCATTGTCAGTGATACAATTCAATAAAATATACCGACGTATATATAAATCTTTACGGAAAAAGCACGTCCGTATTCAGTCATCCTAAATATTGCAGCTGCGAATTTGGCAGCGCACGAATGAAGCTTCGTTTTGAATAAATCACTTTTCGCATCCTATACGGACTGGGGCAGGTGTGAGCCAGTTTACCCCTTCATATCATCTTACCTGAGGTTGGAAACAATAATCTAATATGCCTAGCAACACGTTTGCCAGCGAAACCAGACGTTTGACCTACTTTCCTTGACAACTCGAACATGAAGGGAAATACATTAGCGACCAAAAACCGCGATGTACCATTGTGAGTTTCTGGATTTTATCTAAGAGGTTTTATTAAAAATTAGGCTTATTATTAGCACCGTGATTTCGAATATTATACACGCATCATCCGAAATTGGTTTTTCATCGTACTTTTTAAATCGTCTTTGGCTTTATGTATGTTTCATTTCAAACAACTTTTTAAATAGTTTTAATTTCATCAAATCAGAAAGAGATTGAAATAAAATGTTGTTGCTTTCAGGGCAAATAAATTGTAGGTCAAACCACTCCTCAAGTAGATACAAAACTAGAATCTTGAATGTCTACAAATACTGGCCTTGGAAAGAAAGTGGTTTGAGTTCACTATCACGAGACACGTCATTCTGGTAATCAATTAATCAGCATTAGCTCAGGTGAATAAACAACTAAGATAGTAAAATATGTTCACATTTGCTTCATCGAATGCCTACGAGCAAGTATTATTCGTTGCGATATTTGGGTCATTCTAGTTCAACGAGTTGAACGGCCTTTCGTCCTAGGAAGCCGGTTTTCTGTTCTAGACCTGTGTTATATGTACTTACGTATAGTACACAGAGATTAATTGAAAGTTGAAGATTAAACATAATCTGGTAATATTATCTGGAGTAAGTCGATTTACTTTCCGCCGAAGATATTAAGTCAGGTTAATACTGCTTCGGTGGCTCAGTTGGTAGTGAACCTGCCTTCTGAGCTTGGGGGCGTGGGTTCGATTCCCACTTAGGGCAAACATTTATGTGATGAACATTTGTGTTTGTTCTATTGATGGGTGTTAATATGTATTTAAGTATTTAAAATATCTAAGTATGTATATCAGTCTCTGGCAGACACAGTACAAGCTTTTAGTTTGGGATCAGGCGACCGTGTGTGGAGGTGTCCCGAGTTTATTTTATTATTATTATTATTTCTCAAGATACTTAATCGGTTAGAAATGCGAAAAAAAAAATCCTGTAGAGGAAAACAGAATCCTGACAGAATTTAGACATAAAAAGCATTTTTGTCGAAGCTGAAGCATAGACGCTTCGCTCGCTCGGCCGATAAATAATAGAGACAGGTAGAAATCTGATACGTGTAATACAACTTAGACGACAAAAACTTAGTCCCATTTTAATTTGAAACCTAAACAGAATGGACTAGTCACTGTGAATGTGCGCATTTACAATACAATACAATACAAAAACTCTTTATTGACACCAAATACAAATAAATCTAAACTAAACACTCAAAAATAAAGGCGCAATGGGCGGTCTTATCGCTTAAGAGCGATCTCTTCCAGACAACCTTTGGTTTACATTATCACTAAATCATTAAAGTTTAAAATGATATGAGAGGTACATCAACAAACTTTTGTTTTTTCCGAGCTCTTCTACTTTTTGATACAACTAATAAATTAACTCGTAACTTCTTTAGTATTCGTACAGAATGCAGCTAGAGGTGGATGGGTGCAATGCACCGCACACAAAGGTAATCAATAGTTTTGAATTAAAGATGTTGCCACGAGCCTTTCTCTATGATTCTCTACTCAACTATGAATTCTGAATGAGACTTTCGACTGACTTTAAGCTCGTACACTGTTAGAAATACTAAATTTAACCCAAAAATAAGACTTCTTAAGATAAATAATTATCGAATCATGAATATTAAACGTAATCAAGATGGTAAAACACTTCTTTGATTAAATATTCCTTAGTTAAAAAGTTTTAGTATACCATAAGTATTCTTATTCTGGTTTCTTTTCGCCCATAAAGCCCTAGAGGAAAGCCACTCGTAAGCCTCTTAACGAACTACTGGGGGCTCAGTTGGTAGTTGGTAGTGAACCTGCCTTCTGAGCTTGGGGGCGTGGGTTCGATTTCCACCTAGGACAAACATTAATGTGACATTTGTGTTTGTTCTATGTCTGGGTGTTAATATCTATAAAAATATATAAGTATGTATATCAGTCTTTGGCAGCCATAGTACAAGCTTTGCTTAGTTTGGGGTCAGGCGACCGTGTGTGGAAGTGTCCCGAATTTTTTATATATTTTCGGAATCTAAAACTGGATGAGTAAGGAAATATTGAATCAAAGTTAAAAAAATAAAAAGGTTATCTTGTATGTTTATAGAAGTATTTGGATGTCCCCTAAACATGGATCTGACTTAACTGCAGCTATTTCTGCCCTGCTTCTATTCATACCATACACTTCCTCCAATAACTACAACTATTTTTAGAATGGGCTCGTTCCTCTGTCGCCTGAATACGGCACGAGACATGGGAATACAAATAGACAGACAAATGCAATTAACTGTCGAAAGGCCGCCAGTATTTTACGTGAATGTTTTATCTAAGAACATCATATATTAACCTAACAAATAGCGAAGTTTCTAATCAAGGAAATAAATATTGTGACAGATATTCAAGCTGATTGAAGGTTAATATTTAGACTTATAATTTCTAATAAGATTAACTTACCATTTCCGGAGTTGTGTATCGCCTTGATTGCCTTCTTTAATTTCGTCAACCCATCTCTGTCGAAGTCCAACGTCTGTAACAAGAGCAATCGAATTAATTTTGACTTTCTATAATGCATTTTGGTCAGTGCAGACGTGAAACCACTGCGTAAGTATCCTAACATGACACCACTACGATCATCGCTCTCACCGATTATAGCATGCCTCTATTAAATCCCATAGCGACATCGCAAACGATAGCGTTTTTGGAGGCTAAAACTCAGTTTAAATCACTGCGCTTGCAATGGAATCAAACATTTATAAATTATCGATTTGAAACTCGCCAGACGAGTTCACGCTAAAATTACATTTGGCTCCAAACTTTTGAAGCACTATTTTAGAACGGACTTGTTTTCAATTTAGCGACGGGTTAGTTTCAACGGCCCTCACTTCCACAATAGCCACGAGCCATTCTCGCAATGTTTCGAGCGCATCGAACATCTGTCGCCCCAACCATGGCCAGTCGGCTATTAATCAAGCCCCTCTGTATATCATGCAATGCAACGCAACGGCTTTAGTGCACTTACGGTTCTGTTTTGATGTTTGCGATGGCTTGCTTAAAAAAAGCTTGTAAAATAGATGCTATTGTAAATTGTAGGACATGAATACTGATGTCTTCTGACTTAATGTTTTTGGTATAAAAAACATTGACTGTTTTCTGGTTGTTTGGTTTAGATTACAAATAAAATTAGGTTTTAAAATCTAAAAAGCGATAGCAGCCTAGTTGGGAGAAGGCCTCTCAAGCCAGAGGGAGCGGGTTCGAACCCAGCCGACGGGACATTGTGTGAACATATGTGCGTATTGTGTGTCATCTGCTTCATAACTGGAGCCCGGTGTATGGCGACAGGGTCGCCCCTTGTCACATTTGGGACTGAATATCGTCCGGCGAAGTGTCGGTGTTGTATTACACCTCTACTAGCCCCCTCGGGGGAAAGGCGTGACGACATGTTATGTTATGACGATATAGATTTAAAATCTAATTGCCAGTTATACCGAAATCGTTATCCGTTTTCAAGAACACGATTACAAACAAATCCATAGATACTTAAATATGGTAATTTTATACAAATTTTTGATAGCATAAGATCACGATTCCATGAATTAGACATAACGTGTCTGACATCAATAATGAATTAACGAACGCGCCCCACTCAGCTAAATTAAGTAGCAGTCAAATTTGCAAACAAAATTTTAATGCTTAGCACAAAAAATTACCTAACACACTGCGTAATTATCGCCGATGAGTCAATATACAATATTACAATATCGTTCCATTAAAGCCCTTATAGTTTACCAATTATATTGTTCAATGAAACGTGACCAATTAATACGAACCGTTACCCGTTTAGTCTGGGAGCGACAGGCAATTGTGTGCTTTAAACAATATTATGTGCAAAACGTTGAGGCAATGTGTTTGACAGTAATTATTGGTTAATTTAGGTATTAGTAAAGTTTGAATTTGATGAGAGATTTCATAGGAGTCAACCAAGCCACGTGCAAGACGTTAGCGACTGTGCAAAGTGAGAGAAGCACAGCATGACAGTGGACCCTGATTCGAGACTGGATTCACAAAAATAATATACAGTAAAAGATAAGTCCTATCCATTCAGAATTTATAGGATGCCGTCTGTAGATTTATCACATAACATGACATATCGTCACGCCTTTCCTCCGAGGGGGCTGGCAGAGGTAATACAACACCCACACTCCACCGGACGAGTTTCAGTCCCTAATGTGAAAGGGGGCGAGCCTGTCGCCATACACCGGGCTCCATTCATGTAGCAGATGACATACAATACGCACATTTGTTCACACAATGAACAAATTGGTGCGTGTCGTCGGCTGGTTTCGAACCCGCTCCCTCTGGCTTGAGAGGCAGGCCTTCTCCAACTAGGCTGTCATCGCTTGATAGATTTATCACACGACACAAAAATAAAGCATGAAGAATCGCATCCATTCATAAAGAGCGCTAGAACAAGATGATATTGTGTGATCCTATACCACATTAGCAGAACCTATGACAAATTGTGTTATGAATTACGACGTATAATAAAAGCCGTGAGAATTACGTTACTGTATTCAGTTATTCAATTAAATGTCCCATAAAGTAAACAGCTGTTGGAAATAGGTTGATGGTTGTGAAAGCCTCAAGTGCCAATAATTTTGCCATTCATTACTGCATGTGTAATATGCGCACTTTGAATCATGATATCTCTTAGCCTGTCTCCATAGATTAGGTAAATAAACAAAAACTTATATCCAGAATGATCCCAATAAAATTAGATTAATCTATTATATTTGTAAAACGCACGTTCAATTGTGTACTTAGGCACAAGCAAAAAGGGGCAGAAAGGAACACAAATTTCAATACCGAGAAAGCTTAATGGGCGGAATTAGGATCAGATAACTGTAAAATAGGTATAGACGTATAGTGTGTGCAATAAATAAAGAAAATGATGACGTTGCTGTGGGCGTATGGCTTGCAGAAAACAAAGATGCTTGCTTATGTTATGACTCAAGCATGCCTGCGTAGGCACAACTACCTTCAACTCAATTGTAATTAACTATCTCGACTTAAGAAAGCCAATAATTAATGTGCTTATAATATACATTACACCGTTTATAATAATTCGATTAAAATAAACGACTTTGAAATTGTACGTTGGTTAATCGAAACCACCGGAACTTTCGTACTCCAATGGGAACCTGAACCTGAGGCAGTCATACACACCAACCAAATCATCGCTAGAGTCGGTCGATAGAGCCACCATCGTGTTTTCTGAGCAAAAGTAACAACCAACGGTAGGCAATATTTAGTTCCCTCATCATGCCAACTCCACAGATAAGTCGGCCACATGCCACCTAAACGATAAGTACATCGCATACGACAGTGAAAGCTGTTGACCTTGCTCATTTGTCCACACTTCGGTAAGATGGCATCGAAAGTTGAGATTGGTTGAAAGCGATTGCCAAGACGAAATAGTCACATACTCGTACATGGCTCTAGGATTAAACTTTCTTCGCGAACAGGAAATGTGTATCTATCAGATAAATAATAGTTTTGACATTAAAGTCACTGACAACTAGGCCTAGATTTGCCAAATGCTTCGTGAATTGTATTTTTTTGTACAGAATTAGGGGTACTCACGAACTTTTTGTTTCTTTTTATTACATAATAAACAAAAGGTCCAAAACAACAAACAATTTGCCAGAAAACAAGGCCAAAACACATTTTTCGTCCAAGAGTGCCGCGGGCTGGATTAAAACTTTCTCTAGCAAACACGTCTACGACTCCAGTAGGGCAATGTTTTGGGCTTAAAGGTTTGCGTCTCTGATGAACAAAACCGCTATTCTGTAGTCTGATTATAAATCTGGTATAACGTTCTAACAAGTAACCTACCTATTTTCAGTGAAGAGACTATATGTACATTTTATTGGCATTTATTTCCTTCGTTCTTCATTATCAATGCCATAGGGCAAGCTTTTATGTATGCAACATTTGCCTCATTCAAAAACCCACATGTTTTAGGCACGTCTGCATCTAAAGAACCTGAAGTATGCATTCGACCGGCCCCTAGTCCCTCGCGATAAAGTTATGCGCACTTGAGCACGCCACGCCAGGTTCAATGCAAAGAAACTATGCGGTGTTCTAGACTTTGATTTCAAGCATTAAGACCCTTAAGTGGCATAAACTATGGGGATAAACGCTTAAGTGCTCTCAAGGTACAGTAAGGCAATTAAGCTGCGGCGAGTGCTGTCCCCATTTTATCTTTACTTCGCAACGAGAGCTCGGATTTAATTAACTCATATTGTGAGCTCGGGGACACAAAGAAAATTACAACAAGGGCAATGTCTCTTTATGTTGGATGGTAAGAGTTTCCAACGAGCTATTTCAGTGTCGCTCTATCATTAGGGTTTCAAGTTTAGGTCGTTAAGTTTCAGAATCTTCCAGAAACATAGTTAGTACAACAAAAATAGCACACTTAGATCTTACTTCCTTCTTTCATTGTTGACTTTGTTGTGTCAGAGTAAACTTCCAGCGAACTTGTGTGTACATGTCTCGTGGTCTTCGAATGAGTCAATGTATACGATATTTTTCACCTCGGGCGTTGAACAATCGCAGGTGACCGTCCTAAGCCTTCGTAACGAGATGCTGGCACCGCAACCGTAATGAATCATTGGTTGTTGACCTTTTGCAGCCTTGCCTTCTCATTTACGGTGGCTGTATGCATTGCATTGCGTTAATAGGTTAAGATTTGAAATGCTTTCTCGCTCAGCTGGCCTACTTTATGAGGGAATTGAAAAATAACACAAAAAGGATTAAAGGTCCGGCGACCACTTTATACTAACTTCGGATTGGCTAAAGGCCATTTCGTCAAGAAAAAGACGACGGAATTTATGTACAGAGTGACAAAGTGCAATTTCAATATTTTTTTAAGACATTTTCACTTCTCTAATCATTCATTTCCCTTGTATTATGAATTAATTTTAAAGCTAATGATGTAGACAACCTCCCTAGATAAAGAGATTTTTAATTTGCTTTGTCTATCTATTAAATAAATTAGTCAAAAGTGACCCCTTAAAAATGCGGATATTTTACATACTTACTCGTAGTTGTAATTTCTCTTGAGGACATTTAAAAAAAAACAAGAGCATAGGGGCGGAGATATAGTTCATATAGTTGTACATGTCAAATTTCGTCAAATGGTTTCCAAGAAACTTGACAAGCGCGTTTGTATGGAAAATTCAGAACGTCGCGGAACTCTTAAAAGGTAAAAGTGCTGAGTTTCAGCAAACCTGTACAAAATAATTCAGCATTTCGAAGCAGTTACTTGTTCCGACATTTCTACCTTCTACTCTACGTCATGGTTTACGTCTGCAGGAAGCCCGCTGAGTTCCCGTCCTGACACTGATAAAGTAGGTACCAGTTCGTTTATTCAATTTGTTCTTTTTGTGCTCCTTGGATGTTTGCCAAATGTTTTAACGTTCGATACGGAATCTATTGTTAAATACTGTGGCAATTTATTAAATAGCGATGAAATATCGGAGGCTATTTTGCGCGATATCTGCGATGTTTCTTCACATTGTTTCCATTACAAATGCGAATGTTTTCGTAGGAATGCCATGTAGAGCGCATTGCGTCAATCCTACAGACTTACACTATGCCAGCTTTTTCAAACATTAGTATAGAACAGCACATTTTCGTAAAAGTAGGTAAGCGTCTTAGTCGTCAGAATCTCATCAGCATTCATCGCACGCTCTCGGCTGTCGTTGAATTCACTTTCGACGCTGCACCGTGAACAGGCTGAGAGAGGCTTATCATATCGCGGCGCCGCGTTGATGTGTGGTAATGATGTGAACTGCTCAGGGGGCTTACCACAACCTCTTAAAACATCATTAATTAAGCCTTACTTCGTAATTTCGTACCATGACCACCCTAAAAGTATTCCTGCTACGTTTTGATATCGCTTAGCAGTTTTGATGACGTCACTCGATTTCGTTCATTCAATCCAAGGAACATTTGTTTAAAAACCGTACCACGACCTCTAAAGTATTCCTGCCGAGCTGTCAAAATAGCAGGAATGATACAAATTACAACGATTGTTAAAAAGTTGCTCTCCGTGTAACTTTTTCTATTTATTAATGAGTTTTTGCTGTGTTTCTATGGTTCTATTTGTAATATTTAGCAAGATGGCCGATGATTTGGAAACTTTCGAGTTTCTCGAAGCAGATATTAGAAGCTCCATACTACAAAGGACGCCTTCAGACGGGCTCCAAAATAAATTTTAACCCTTTTTCACATATATTTTCTTTTGGCTAAGTCCGCTCCTTTCGATGCACTTGTTTCTTCTTAGAATGAGCCTTCGCCTGCAGACTCCTATTAAAGCCCGCAGCGATTTCACTGTGGGTTTTTAAAAAGTCTCACATGATATCGAACTGCTTCGCTGAGACTCTGCGGCCGCTGTGACAAATTATTCTAAGCATTAAATTCTAGATATCACCAAAATATTTTTCACAAACTTTAATTGTATAAGTACAGCAATTGAATTTTAATTTACCTTAATGATCATAATAATGTAGATTTAATTTACGTTTTTGAGGGGAACCGAAAAGATGGTGTCATGATTTTGTATTATTTTCTAAAACGAAAACTCGCCTTTACTGAAAGAGGGAAAGAGGAGTGGGATTTATCTCATTTATCATCATCTTCATCAGAGATTTATTGAAAAATGTTATAACAAACATACGGATGACTAGGTGGTATGGCTATGTTGCCTCTAGCCTGCCCTATGGGACAAAACAAAAAAAAAATTGACATTGTTCATACAACCAAGTGTCGCCAGATGTTTCTTAGGAGCGATTGTACGTCGGTGAGGAAAATAAAAATTCTTAGGGAAGAAAATAATAAGAAATCGTAGTGTTTTTACTTGCAACTTGTAAAAACCATAAGTGTAATTTCCCTGTATCGATAGGATATTGTAGGCACGATTTCGCTATGCGGTCGTGCTATTGTACGACCCCGATTGTCCGATTTTTACACGGCAAAAATCGTATAATTACGATTGACATATATACATCTGGCAACACCATACTCGAAAATACTGGATTTAAGATTGATAGATGACATTCACACTGATAATGACAGTTCGTAACGCAAAAATACCACAGAGTGTGTAGAAGCACTTGTATCGTACATTCTTTTCCCATCACTATAGCAGGAGTAAAAACGTTTTAAAACATTATTGTTTTCAATGCTTGTGGTATGATACAAAACAATACTTATTAAGGAATGTATCAAAACGTTCCTGCGCAATGATGTTTTTGTAAAAGTTCATGGTAAGCCCCCAGACGTGACGTCATTTATCACAAGTTATTCCCGATGATAATAGTCAACAACTGATGACGCGATACAAAGCGAGTACAGGTTTACGTATTGAATTACAGGTTTACAGGCCGAACGTTTCGCTGTTCGTAGTACACAATCGTACTGTTATTTAAATCTCTGACTGTACAGTGTACAGTCAACTGAGTGCAACGTTGGGCGCCAAAATAGCGGAGCAAGCCAAAGTTTCGCCATAAATAATCCAAATATCTCCTCTACCGACTCATGGGGTCAAAGTCACGGACACTGAACATTACACGGTCACCGAACGCAAGCAACCATTGAAGAACAGACGTTAGGAAAATATTTACGAGATCGCCGCTTTGACTACAAACTTCACAGGTAGAGCTGTAATTTATGTTTGACAGGCTAGTTGTTTAACCAAAACTCACCTGATGTTAGTGTGTTACTATGTGGACGGTTAACACGACATGGCCTCGGATGGAACCTGCTTTGATAAATCATATGAACTCTTCAAAGGGAAACTGGGTCTCAAGTGAGCCTGCTGGAATAAACCGATGCTTAGCGACAGTCTTTCCACTTTAGTTTCATAGCTAGCCAGCTGAGTAACTAAGAAACCCCCGTACCATGATCATCATCATGATCTCTCTTTTCACAGGCAGCTCAAGCTTCGTGTTGACATTTGAATCAACTTTACTGATTGAGATCCGAACGCGGCAACCACCGAACAATCATCGCTGTCAAGTAGGTACAAATACTTAGACTTTTGGTTAGACGGTCTAAGTACAAATATGAGCAAATCTTCAAATAGGACAACCTAACAACACACTCTTTATTCAGAACAAGTTCGAAACCTGAAAAGCGTATCGTGTGTGCCATTCTGTAACCCGATTCTTTACGCTCAATGCTAACATCAATCTCAAAGCGGTTCCGATGTTTCACTTCTCAAGTTACCCATTCCAACTGTATTCCTTTCAGAGAAAGGCTCGGGGTATCAAGTGGAGCGGCAAGTGCTTGAAGTTTAGACATTGTTATCTAAATGGCGGGCGCTGGAAGTAATATGATGGATGATGGTTTATTTTCAGCATGACCCAAAACACCCAGTCTAGCGATCCCGGAGTTGACACCCAGTTACGTCACTCTAATTTTTTTACATATTGTCTGACTGGTGACATCTAGGGCAAACATTCATGTGATGAATATTTGTGTTTGCTCTATGTCTGGGTGTTTTTATCTATTTAAGTTGGTATTTAAAAATATATTATGTATGTATGTATGTTTATCAGTCTGGCAGCCATAGTACAAGCTTTGCTTAGTTTGAGGTCAGATGACCATGTGTGCAAAAAGTGTCCCGAATATGCTTGAATTTGCAAGCAAAACTTTAGGTGATATCTACGTTTTTCAAATTCTTTTAGTTCAGCCTACTCTATATTACCATTTTCGTCTCAGAAGTTTCTTTTTTCCGTATTTTAGCGTCCACAAACGATTTATCAGGATCCGTTTGTTACAATAAACCGATACGTAATGCGATCGTCGTCCTGCTGATTCGGGGCTGCGCTGATGTCGCTAACATCATGATAACTGACGTAATATAGACACAGAATACTCCCTAAGGGTGAATAAACTGGAATCAATACTATCTGAGAACCTTCAAAGAGCAATATTATCATGCTCTCTTGTTCCAAACCCGTGCTTTAGAACAAGAGAGCATGCTATAAAGATACCACGCTATTACAGTACCAGTTCTTAGTAGGTCAAAAATTAATAGATTAATAGAAAATGTAAATGAAATATGCTTTTATTGCCGGCACAGTTTACCGGGAAAGTGTTGAACCGACCGCTATATCGGGGCCATTGAGTTAGATGCCTGTATACTTCGTACTGGACATGGCACTACACTTCGCCGCAATGTTGAGTTAGCTTACTCAACTTCATTGAGTGAATTGGTCGATTGTGATTTGTGGTTGTAACTTGCTGTAATATGGGACATTGGGGTTTTTATATTTTTCGCATTAAACTTTACCGGCTTTGTGAGCTGGAGACCTCGCGGCCGGCGCCTGTCCACCTCTATAGGTGTACAGTGGACAAGTTTGATAATAATGCAGGTTATTTTGTTCAGTCAGTTTTTGAAAATTCATCAAATGGCGGAGATATATTTTGTTTTTAACTAACTGCGCCCCGCGGTTTCACCCGCGGCTAAAAAGTATCCTATGTGCTATTCTAGACTATAACCTATCTCTGTGCCAAATTTCATCCAGATCTGTTCAGCCGTTCTGACGTGAAAGAGTAACAAACATCCATCCATCCATACATACAAACTTTCGCGTTTATAATAATATTAAGTAGGATTATATCACCGCAATTTTTTTTTCAAACTCTTGACATAAAAGTTCTGTTTAATTATCGAACCTACTTACTAAGTTTCAAGAGAATCGGTAAAGAAATGTGCCCTGTAGACGAAGACAGAGATCTGACCATACGAAAGCATTTTTTCGACTTAAATGCTTTCGTATGGTCAGATCTCTGAAGCAAAGACACCTCGGTCGTTAAACGATGGCTCGGTCGAATATGACAGTGTGTACCTACTACGAGCCACTCCGGCTATACTTAAACGAAGAAATCTCCATAGCGAGTAACTAAATTCTAATGAGGCCCATGTAGCTTTTCAATTTGAAATGAAACATGCTGCGATGTTATCTCTAAAACTTTGTACGTAATAGCTTAATGATCGGGGCATCCGCTAAAAAGTTAAACAAACGTAGATATGAGTAGAAAGTCGTAGTTATGACCATGTGCACGTAACTGGGTCACTAAAGAGTTCCGATGTATGGCGATCGAAAGAGCTCGGATGTTTTAGTTAAAATCGCATAAATTTGACTTGGCAAGCTACTTTAATAATATTTGGTCAACAAATATGCAAGGAGAGATATCGGCTACTTTACCCGATTGTCTTGAAAGAGAGCAATGTTTTTCGGGTGTACCTGTACACAATGGCGGATCCGGTATTTTGGTTTGAATGGGTTTTTTTGGCTTGACTTAAATTTATGTAAACTTTATCAAACTAGATAAGATTTTGGTTTAGGGAGGGTTTTACTTAGCAAGGGAAATCTTTATCAAGGTAGGCAAACACAAAAAAAAATAAAAGCAGACATTTTTGACTATGGTACTTAATGTGAATAAGATACTTTTGGGGAGGGGCTTGAGCCTTAGACCTCTCCCTGGATCCGCTAGTGAGTCAGCCATTTACTTAGGCATGGAAGGGCTTGAGCCTTAGACCTCCCCCTGGATCCGCTAGTGGGTAAGCCATATACTTAGGCATGCAAGGCTTACTAACTTACTATACACTTACATAAAAACAACCTATGTCTCACGAGGTAAATAAATGTAAGATAGTTCTGTTTTCTAGCTTGTAATTTTCTAGTAAAGTCTGTAGATGCCAGACTTGCTTTTATTTGAAAATAATGGAAACCAATACAAAAGCAGATAGGTAAAAAAAATATTTTGTATTATTTTTTTACTGGCCAATGACTAAGACCAATCAATTCACACTTTGCTGATTCAACACTTCCAAGAGTCTTTCATCGAATTAGAAGGCCAACAAACAAATTACCTACCTGTTTATGGTAGCTTATGTTGATAGACATGTAGACAGCTATAGTAGATTTTAAACAATAACTTTGTGATGTGTATAATTTTTAGAATAGGTTCAGAGATGAGATGTTTCAAAGTCAAAGTCAAAAATGTTTTTATTCAATTTAGGTATTAAAGATACACTTATGAATATCAAAGTTATTTAAATAGACTCGACCGCCTTGTTCGGACAAAAAGCTTCTACTCAGAAGAACAGGCAAGAAACTGTAGGGGCATTATTTTTTCAAATAATAAATAAATTACAGTCTCACAAATTTTGGCTTACAATTAGGTAATATACAATTTCATTTTAAAATTTATACAATTTCACTAGCTGCGCCCCGCGGTTTCACCCGTGGTTAAAAAGTATCTTAAGTGCTATTCTGGACTATAATCTATGTCTGTGCAGCCGTTCTGGCGTAAAAGAGTAACAAACACCCATCCATCCATCCATTCTTACAAACTTTCGCGTTTATAATATTAAGTAGGAAGTAGGATTATTTTGGTGATCTTTTCTTTAGCTAGTTTCTGGCATTATAACATACCATTTCAGTGTGCTTCCCCAGTTTCTAGCCTGTTCTTTTGAGTTGCGGCATTTTTTCTGAACCAGGTTCTAGAGCCATTTTTATAACTTTGATGTTCTCAAAAGTGTCTTCGATACCCAATTTAATAACATTTGATTTGTTTTGAATTGATTCTTTTTTCTTTTACTAACTCAAGAGCTATTTTCATCCATTCCATTCATTTCATCATTTCAAGAGATTAAGTAAGTTATCCAGTTACAGGAAGGTTGGAAGTGCTGAGTTTAATTTAATATATGTGTTATATTATGTCCATATGAGACTATGGGTTCTCACATAATATACCTATAAACCAGTGCTGTTTAGCAGAATACCTATGTGTAAACATAATTTTGTTGCTGTTTTTGAGTATAGAAAAGACTGACTAAATGTAGGAAATATCATATTATGTATTCCTAAACATATAGTTCGCCAATGGATGTTGTACATAAATAAACTTTTTAACATTAGATTAATTGATTATGGAATTTTAGTTAGTCAGGAAAAAGTGTAAAACGTTAAAAAAGGTCTACTCTGAACACATTGTTCTGTATTTTAATCAGGAAAATTTGACCCTTATCTTGGCTAATGGTATGCAAAGATGTGACGAGGGATTTCTTACACTACAAGCTCTGTACTAACTAGATGCATAGGTACCTAAAATCTAGAGCTATTTCTGAGTCAGCCCAGGCATGATAAGACCTAATCTTGCAGTGCAAGCTATACAATAAAGATAATTGTAAGAGATAAGACTTAACTGCAGTGCAATTTTTTTTATTAATTTTTACTAATGCTCAGTTTCTGTAGTAGGTACATTCATTCAGAAACAGATGTGTCTTAATTGTGGCTATTGGTAGCTAATTTTTAACTCTCTCCATAACATAGAAACATGATCAAACATGGTACCTAGTTTTATGTATTAGCATTTAGTAACATATTAAGTATATGGCAGGATTTGCATCCTGGCCAGATAGATCTGCATGAGGGCTTTTAATATCTCCTCTGGGTCTACCACTATTTAGCAGTCTTTTGTGTCTAGGGAAGCATAGTAAAGGTAGTAAGTGATATATGATTATGAGTGTTAATTGCATAAATGAAATATAAATACAATTATGTTGAATTAGTATTTTGCTTAATTATAACAATTTTTGTTTAAAGTTATTTTTAGGAGATTGATAAATTATAATATCAGTTTAATTTGATACATAGTTTTAATTTAAATTTTACAAACAGATAGGTACCTAGCAAGATAAGAATTAAAACTATTTAAACCTACACAGATTTATATTTAACATCAATGTTCTAATGAATATTAAAGCTCAATCTCATAATGAAATTCATCTAAAGGCCAGTCAATAATTTGGATTGATAGGCCAGAACAACATACCTATTCAAATGTAAAAAATGAAAGAAAACAAATATACCTGTGGGCTAGTTAGTTGGTTGGTATGCTAGTTGACTTTAGGAAGAATTATACTACAAAATATATGAAAATTGGTGTGAATCATTGAAGCTAGTTGATGTTTTTTTAAGGTGTTAATGTAATAATTCATTATTAATATTTAATTAATTAAATCATACTGCATGTCTGTCTTTGTTACCTATAACTAAATAAATGGCAAAACTGATCTTTTTCATATTTGTCATAGAAACAGAGTGGTGGTATAATCTTCATAATAGAGTATAGGTACTACAAAATATAAGAAAATTGGTGTCAATCATTGAAGCTAGTTGATGTTTTGTTAAGGTATTAATATAATAAGTAATTGATTAAAATTAATTAATTAATTAATTAAATCACATTGCATGTGTCTTTGTTACCTTTTTACAACTAAATGGCTAAACTGATCTTTTTCATATTTGTCATAGAAAAAGAGTGGAATAAGAAGATGGACATGAAATACTTTTTATACCAGAAAAATTAAGTAAAACTGTAAAACAGAGACTAAAACCATGGGGTGTGTTTGTAATTAAATTATGTACAATAGAATAGGTACTTGTATTGCATACTCAAAAAGGTAAGCATAAAATACCTTACCTATTTCCTGTTCAAGACAATCTGCAAAAACATGCCACCAAGGCTGTTTTATTTAGCAGCATTGCATTTTTTTACATTTTATTTTCCGTATCATGATTTTATATGTAACGACAACATAAATTATAATTACCTCTTCCAAAGACGTAATGGTCTGGCGAAATTGTGGCATTCGAGAAACGAATGTAGACGTTGTCGGCGAATTGTAATCATCTCGAGTTTCCTCGATGAATTCGCCGATTCCAACAACACCCGGCATGGTGAACGGTAATAATTACTATATCTTCACAAAACAAGTCTTAATTTCACATTCGTTTAGTTCACAGAAACACTCAGTAAAGTTAACGATAAACAAAACACAAACTAAACATTGTTGCCGACAAAACACTTTTGCGCAAATAAAAACAATGTCGCATCTAGTTTCGCCAACTCACAAATCCACCCATTCCGCACTCATTGAATGAAATTACTGAATTGATTGATTACCGAATGAATGAAAAGAAAGAGCGAATGAAACGAGTAAAAAGTAATAAAATGAATGAATGTTAAAACCCACACGTGCACAAATCCTACACAGATAAAAAATACAATAGATAAAATCTTAACTTCCGGCTAAAATTCTCCTAAAGAGCCCCCGCGACGGTCAAACGGCTTGAGTCAAATGATTTTGATCGTGTACACGGTCGTTTTAAGAGATAATCAAAGACTAAGTAATCTATACAAGAGACGGGACTCCGTACAAAAAAAAAACCTATCTAATGTCAAAACTGGGCTACCATTTAGAACCAACCTGACGAAGTGAAATGACGAAAATTTTAAATCAGTTCTACCAACATATGGGAATATAATAGAGATGTGCCCCTTCATTCGATAGAAAATTTATCGATATCGATTTTATTCCTAGTTCAGATGGATTTCAAGTATGTTTTTTAAGTTGCCATGAGTTTTGATAGTTGGCATAAACTTTTTTGTTCGTGTTCGGCAAACTTAGTTCCTTAATGTTGCCGCCAGAGACGTTTTATTGAAATGTATGGAGCCAAACGAAAAACGTTCACGTTACTATCAAAACATGGCAAGGGTACAAAACCTTGAGCCACTGTTTATGTTTTAGTGGCGTTAAAACAAAAACCTGTGCCACAAAATTTTGTGTATAGCGATTAGGGTACAAAAAAAACACTATAGACATATGAACGTATATTTATAATAATCATCTCCTCTTTCTTATTTTCTTCAATACTACCATATTTTCTTATTATTTTGCTGTACTTTTTAGTTGAGCAATTTTGTTTTTATCGGCATTGAACTGCTCCACTGTACTTATTGATGAATTTATTGTTCTACATTCATTTCTTAATAGTAGAGCAGTCAATCGAGACAGCAACATCTTCATTAAATCTTCGTTGTGATTCTCACACAGCCATGAACAATCGGTTTCTTTCAACGTCATTAAATGGCAATATTTGCCAATATCTTTATTAAAAAGATGATGTTTGACTTCATGCTCAAACACAAAGACGCATTTATCGACTGTCTTGCATAGCTCCAAAGTCGGATACGTGAGAGAGGATCTGTCTTTCCACCATTCTTTCAAAGATATGTAGTCGTACATTATGTTGTTAGCCGGTGTGCTTGTCCTTAAACTGTCGCAACATTTCTGGCAGTTACTGCGCTTTACCATAACTGAGGCCAGGTAACCACTGACATAGACAACTGTGGCCCTATTCGGAGATTTAAAATTTTCATCTCACCTTTTTTCGTCCTTGTTGCTCTAGTTTCAAACGTCATAGGTGTGAGAGTAACCGAGATAAAATCTCATCTCATCTCAAGCGTAGGAATAGCCCTCCTGGTTGTTTAGCAAAAGTTGCAAACAGTCTCTCTTCTATATCATCTTCGGTGTCAGGCAAATGCAAGACAGGATCATGATCCGATTGGTCATGCCCATATAAATCACTTGAAGCCATATACGAGTGCTCTTCATTAATCATACCTTCCGATTCGGAATTTTGGAAAACCAAGTCATGGAAATCCAGCATTAATTGATTATCATCGGCCTCGCAATTAGTACCTCTGATGGGAGTGCTCAGTCTGGTCAAAATTGTAGTTTTAAGTGCGGCTTGAAAATGTTGACACGTAGGATTTTTATTTGTGGGCGAATGTTGTCGAACCAAGTCAAACAAATTCTCTAATGTGTCTTGATTAAGCTGCCGCAAATTTAAATATTTGAACCCAATTGATTTGCAATAGTTTCAAATATCTTGAAGAGAAGATATGGAAGTTTAGTACCCATTAAGGCAACGAACGTTTTTAAGTCGTAATTGACTATCTGATTTAAGAAAGTGCATCGATTTGATTTTTTTTTCAAATTCTGGCCACAAATTGTGATGGATACTGTTTTTGGACATTTTTGTTCGTATCCCTCTTTTCACATCTTTTTTTGATGCAAGGCTGTTTGTGATATCAAATAATTTATCAAGTTGCTCAATCACCTCAGCAGTTTGCAAAATCGCATCACGTTTTAAGCTTCCATCATATTCTTGCTCGTCTCTAAAGGTTTCAGCAAACAATTTTAAAATTGCTGCTACGTCATTACTCAACATTTGTGCGGCCAGTTTGACCTTCATCTTGGCCCGCACCCCGCAGCGTAGGATTCACATGAAGTGCTGTAATTTTTTTGAAATGAAGCGTTTTCTTGTTTTTTTCATGAAGCGCAACTAAGTGCGACCATTTAGCTTTTTTTCCATCAAAAACGAGCTCTCCTCCTTCGAAAAAATTGTTCCTTATGGACTTAAATAGGTGTGATATGTCATAGATAATATAAACTTTATTACTATCGACTTCAAAAAGTTACTGTCTGACGGTTGCCCTGTAAACTTTTTTAGTAAATTTAGAGCACCAACGTTAGTTGGACCTTGGTCACATACTGTTGCAATTATCTTAAATCCGAATTCCACTTTTATTGCATTTGTAATAATTACTGATAATTTATGTGATGAAATAGTCTTTGTCACAAAATAGTGGGCAAGAGGCTGTTTAAATTTTTGGTGCACACCTTGCAATAATAACACTAAAGCTTTATCAGCTAAGTCTCCAGTACGGCCGTGTTCTCCTAGATCCTGGTAGCCTTCAACGATGTCATTGGCTGAGTTGTAGATTAGCCTCTTTTTAAGTGACATCTCGTCAAACATAATTACACATGTCCTGTCTTTAGCACGCAAATCACTAGCCTTTCTTCTAAGATGATTTAAAATGGTATCATTGAATCCGGGATTGATCGGCATTTTGCTAAGAATACTCTGCAGAGTCCTTGTACTAGGCAAAGGTACTAATTGCCTTAGATACCTGTAAAGCTTTGGAGATTTTTTAAACATTGCTATTGTCAGTGCTTTATCATTTTCTGTCCAACGCTTGCCTTGAGGACAACGGTTTTGATTTTTTGAAGCCGATATTATCATAGTTTTTAATGCTTTTGAATTAATATTGTTGAACACTTTAATTTTTTTTTCAATTTGTTTTACTCTTAGTTTATATTTAGCAATTTTTCGGACTAGTTTTTTCTTTCTAGGAGATAACTGTTCATTTTTAGTTACTTTCCTCTTTCTTTTCAATGCGTCACCATCCCTTTGATAAACAGCATTTTCAATTACTTTGATCATAGTTTCCGCTCCTCCTTTAGTTTCGGTAATAGCGTCTTTGCACGAAACATCTGGTAAAAATATACATCAATGTATTATTCAACGCTAATTAGATAATATCAAATTCATAACAGAGAATGCTCGATAAATCGATATGAAGAAATGGCTTTGTACCTGGTTGGTGTTCACTTGTAAACACTTCTACCGTATATTCCACTGGTGGAATATCACAGTCGTACGAAATATTTTCCAATAAATATTCGTTGGCTTGGTCGTCAATCTTATCAGTAGTAGTAGAAGAAGTAGCTTGACCTTCTACAATAAAAAATTGAAACAATTAAACATATCTTACATTATTACAGTAGTGTAGATTTAATGCAAGGGTAGGTAAGTATAAGGCAAACAGCCCAAAAATATAAATTTAACTTCGTGATATATCCTATCCTACTAATATTATAAACGTGAAAGTTTGTATGTATGGATGGATGGATGTTTGTTACTCTTTCACGCCAGAACGGCTAAACAGATCTAGATGAAATTTGGCACAGAGATTATAGTCTAGAATAGCACATAGGATACTTTTTAACCGCGGGTGAAACCGCGGGGCGCAGCTAGTCCTATATCATTTACTAACCTTCATTGAGCGCCCGCTGTTTCCTAAAAAGTTTGCAAGGAAACACTTTCAATTTATCCTCTGAGAGTGGCTTAGCAGCAAGTCTCAACGATGGAACGGCAGTTTTCCTCAACCGTGTTTTTGATTTTGTGTAATCTTTGTCTTTAAAATGTTTTCCACATACAAATTTAAGTTGGTGAATTTTTTCTATTGGTAAATACGCTAGGTCTTCGTTGCCGGTCATTTTGACCCATTTCTTACACCTAAAAAAAGTATCGATATTTTACAAATTCAGATAAAAGTTGCACCACACTATTTTGTGAATCAAATATGCTGTTTTTTTGATATTTTGGTCCAACAGACTTCAAAAGAGGTATTTGGGCCTGATAATTTAACTACTGATCTACATACCGATCTACATTCATAGGATATCTTGCCATAAAATCACGTTTTATGCCGTCTTTACGTTCGGATTTAAATCCGCATATTTCACACTTTCTATACTTCATATTTAAACGATTTTAAATGCAGTGTATGTACACTAAAAAACCTTATTGCATAATACACGTGCAAAGAGCAGAGACGTAAAGAAATCTAGTATTATTTTACACAAATGAATGTTGTGATAAACAGAGCACAGCAAACTCAAAGCAAACTGACATGATGACATCACAATTTTTCGGAAAGAATGAGACACGTTGAGGGAGTGAGCGAGAAACCTATATCCGCCATTAAAGTTCTGCCCCATTTCATACAACGATTTTTTTGCTATGAAGTTGCGACAGACTGGAGATAATATTATCAAACCATCTATGCGCGTGCCGAATTCCTTAGATAAGTAGCATTTGCTAGGTTTTGGAAAATATCTAGAATGTGTTATTGAATAAACAAACGAAAGAACTGCAAAATTATTAATGATATGTCATAGACATTGCTTTTAGACTTTTTTTATCTTCTTATTTTTTTTTGAACTTTTGATTATAGCATGTCAGTCCCATTGTTTTGACAAATGTATTAATTAAATAATGGAAACAAAGAAAACATTGCAATAATAAAAAAAAATACATATAGAAAGAATCACTTTAGGAGACTCACACATTTGAGCAGGGGGGCTATTCCTGCGCGTGAGATGAGATGAGATTTTATCTTGGTCACTCTCACACCTATGACGTTTCAAACGAGAGCAACAAAGACGAGAAAAATTGAGATGAAAATCTCAAATCTCCGAATAGGGTCCCTGATCTTTAATCGCATCGGAGCCAGGTTCCGCTGATAATTTATTAAAACGCCCAACATCCAGTATGTTCAAATGGTACACCACCTCACCTCACCTTACCTCACCAGCCCTCCCACCAGGTCACCTCAAGAGCCCGCCTCTCCTGCTGAAGGCACGTACACTCGGTGAGGAGGTGATACACGTCCTCCTCTTCAGCTCCACATGCTTCACAATTTGGTACTGGGTATGAGGCATCAATGCCTTTTTCATTCATTCCACCATAACAGCTTGACTGCTTTTACTGTTATTATGCACGCTTCCATCTACGCCACTAGAGCAACTATTCCAGCGCCTCACAGGCTCACTCCGATATTTCAAGGAGTTGGGTTGGCTCGGGTAGGTTCAGGTAGGGGAAAATGCACAATACTGCCAATGCAGTACAACTGTGCAAGACTTAACGCCCCATATTTCGAATAACATAACATATCAGCTAATCTGTATTACAACCTGGAAATTTATTAATACCCCAATTATATTTTTATTAATCGAAGGAATTCATTGGAAAACTCCGAGTTTACGCCAGATATTCTTCTTTGCGTAGGGCTATAATGCGATATTTGAAACTAACTTTTTTAGGGATTTGATAGGATTGAAGCACAGAATACGCCCTATTAAATAGGTCGATTGAAGTAAAAAAAATAACGAAGCAACCATCAAGCATGTAGATGCAGAGTGACTATCGACTGTGTAGACTGACTGTGACTGAATCTATGGACTGACTGAACTGACTGTCGGACAGAATGAATGAATACAATGACGGAGCTGTCACGAGGTTTGTCATTTGATTATTTTTGAAAATTAATGGAAATTCTCGATTATTTGCCACAAAATTATGAATTTTAGAAGCTAAAATCATTTGTGATCATTATTACATCAGTACCAAAGTGCTAGATTTGTTTTAGAACTTTCAAAAACAGGTGATGCTGGCGTAGGTATACAACTCCAGAACTTCGATTTGACCTGAAATATTAGATTTTTATGGTTTATTCTATTGATTTAGATTTTACTAATGAAGTAATCATCATGTACTATGTAATATGAACATATAAATCTTATCTACTACTTACTTTAGTCCAAGAACTCGTGGACATGAGCCTCTCCTGAAGCCCATCATGTCGTTTGTTAAGTACTCGCTTTTTCTTTAATTATTCAATGCTATAGTTAAAGACTAATTCCTAATCCTCCCGGTATGAATTGGGTTTACAGAAATTGGTGAAATCTGGACGCGATTATTCGACCATCGGCCCTTTTTAAATGGCGAAATAAAGTACATGCTGAAAGAGTTTGAGGTTTGTACAATTTTGTTTAATATACCTACATATGTACAATGTCGACGCTAAATTTAATGTTACGAATAATAATTGATGCAAAACAAATTGGCTTTAGACATTAGTATGTAGTACTAAGAGCAGTAGTAGTAACTAACTTGACATAAATATTACAATGCTGTAATTCAACACTTGTTAGAGCTTATTAAAATTACAGTAATCAGTATGACTGCTAATTTTCTTATCAGTGGAAGCACATATTAGATTTGAATCACTCAAATAAAAATGAAATTATCATTTCAGGAAAAAAGAGGTGACCGTGAAGTTGAAAACTTATTTGCTATCCTGGAGAAGCTAACTGAAATTAAAGACAGCCAAGTTGACAAAATTAAAAAAAGTGGTGTAACCGGCCTGCCTGTTTTGAAAGAGAAACTGGGTCAGGCATTGCAAGTTTGCAACGAAATTGACTCTGAGTACTTGGATATCAAAAAGGTACATTAAAAATAGTGTAGCATAAGAAACACTACACCTTTTCAAGCAGTTGGGTTGACTTGGGTATGTGCCGGTAGGAAATAATGTTAAGACTCTTTTGCAGCTTAATATCATAAAAACAAATTGTAAACCTTTTTCCAGATTTACGAAAAGAAAAGAACAGAAAACCGTGAAAAGAGGCAAAAAGAATGGGATCAGTTCATTGATGACATGAACTTTAAGTGTCAACGAATAGACAACGCTTTTGAAGAAAAGGAAGAAGAGTTAAGGGATTTGTACGCCGATCTTAACCACAAACTGAACATCACCAACTAAACCATGGACTTAACAGGATCCCTTGTTGATACAAATCTAAGGATATATCCATCAGAAAGTTTGACTACATTCCTTAAATCTTTACCCAATGATGATGACTTTCCCTCTAATATTTTAAAAATAATTGGTAATAACAGCAAAGGAAACCTCAACAAAAATGTTGCTCAACCTAACACAGCACACTTAACTGATGAAGATTCAAAAACAATTCAAATTATATCTGAATATGTTAAAGCCAATACAGTACATTTAGATGCTATTAAAGAACCAGTTAAAACCAACAAAGCTGAACAAAAAGAAAATCGGAATGAGAAGGAAAAGTCTGGTGATACTCCTGAAAAACATGTAAAAGATTCTGAAAAGGCAGACACTAAAAAATCTAAAAAGAAGAAATCAAGTATCTCCAAAGAAAATAAAGAAATTAATCTCTCTGAAACAGAAGATAGTGAAGAAAAAGACGAAGCAAAAGATATGACAGAAGAATGTGTTCCTGAAAAAGATCCTGGCCCTTTCCTCTTGACAACTGATATTGACTGGTTGTATTTTTACTTGCAAAAGAGAAGAAGTAAAGGTGATGATGTCCCATATTTGCACATGCTTATTGAAGGGGCTAGAGTCGAATTGCCCGAGAACAAGGTCATAAAGAGAAACCCTGAATTGGAAGCTAGGTGCGTGAAACTGAGGTCACAAGCAGAGGCCAGGGCATACAGGAAAATGACAAAAGGAGTTGATAATGTTAGAATGAGATTTCCAGAAGACAGCATTTCTTATCAGAGTAAGTAACTCTTCAGTTTCTTGTAATTATTATGCACTACCTGCCCCCTGTGATGTTTTTTTGCGGTTTAATGTAGCCTATGTGTTAATCCATCTGTATCTCCATTCATACTTCATTCAAAGCAGATCTGTTTGTGTTTGAAGAAACAACAAACACACACAAGCAAACTTTCGCAATTATAATTTAAGCAGGAAGTAGAACGAAGAAAGATCGGGAGCAAAGCTACAGGTCTTTCCTTTGCTTGTAGTTTTGCTCCCGGTTCCCCATTTAAAATAACCGGTTCCCCATTTAAAATGAGTAAAAGATAGTATTGTTTTCATTTAATTAATTAGGATAATAAAAATATAAACTAAAATATTTTATCAAGAAAATATATGTTATGATTATTAATTTTCTTAGAAGCTAATATTATACAATAAAATATGTGCATCCAATAATATGACCACCATACATTATGACTAGTGATGTATGCAGAAAAAATTTAATGACACGTAAATTTATGCAAATGAATAGGTCACCCTTGCTCCCAATGTTTCCAAATTTGTCATATTTTCGGGAAAAAGACATTTCTATATCTATCATAGTGCACTCTACCTACTCTTTTCCAAAATTTTTAAAAATCAGTTCAGCAGACCTAAAAAGTAATAAAGAGAAAGACTTGAATTGCTTAATCAACCGAGTGAGCGAGTGTTAACGAGCCAATGGTATTTTTTTTTAATAGCAAACTAGGCATGCGTTTGACCACTGACTGATGGGAAGCGTTGATGGGATATCTATTCACTTTACTATTAAACACCCCCGAATTGTGTACTTATTGTGTGATTGTATATTTTTACTAGATGCGTTAAGATTGTTGAAGATTTGATTTTTTTCGTATTTTCACTTGTCATAAACTGACTTTACAAAAAAAAACTATAAAAACTGTTTCTTTTCTGTTCAAGAAACAGTTTTGAAGATGAACTTCCGCAAAGTAACGCCTGATTCAATCAACTAAAAAAACGATATTTAATTATTGAACCTACTCACAAAATTTAAAGAGAATTTGTTAAGAAATGCGACCTGTAGAGTAAGACAAAGATCCGGACAGAATTCACACATGCGAAGGCGTTTTTGTCGAAGCTAAAGCGTAGACTACCACAATATCCTATAACAATACATTATAAACGCGAAATAATATTATAAACGCGAAAGTTTGTATGTATGGATGGATGGATGGATGTTTGTTACTCTTTCAAGCCAGAACGGCTGAACAGATCTGGATGAAATTTGGCACAGAGATAGATTATAGTCTAGAATAGCACATAGGATACTTTTTAACCGCGGGGCGCAGCTAGTATTGAATAAAATCAATAGGTACTTAAATACCAAACAATTTTATCATGACAAATATTTTTTTTTGTTTCTTAGTTTTCTACAAGTATTCAATCATAACTATACCTTATTATAGAAAACCCTTCTATGGTGAACTGTTAGCGGTTACTCACCAAATTTGCATACTCACTATGTTTGACGACATTCCTAATTATATGATGAAATTTATTTTACAGTGAAACAACTAAACCGTCACCTAATCGCGATTGGGCAGTTCATTCTATCTATATTCGCCGGGTTCATGTTTGGCTTCAAAGGAATTGAATGGTCCATCGGCTACCTCGATTTCGGATTCAGACTGCTTCTAGGCGTTATGTGCGCCCTAGTTATCGCCTTAGCAGAAATATACTTCCTAGCTAAAAAACTGAACGAAGAATTAAGCATTCCTGAAACTGTGCAACTGGGTGGGCCTGTGAAATTCGTGGATGAGCCCAAATATAGGCATCTGCCTAGTAAGCCGCTTGTGACCAAAACGGGAAAGGCACACCAGGATTAATATTAAAAATTTTAAAATTATTGTTATGCAAATAAGTACAATACTTGTACATGTAATAAGTTTAATAAGTTGTTTATTATATGTTATTCTAAGTAGTTGCGAAAAAGTTGGATAATATAAATTAAGTGGTTACTGTAGGTACTGTTATAAATATTACTTGAGTATTTTAAATGAGTCTCTAGAGCTAACGAAATCTCATTTAATATTCTGAGAGTGCTACACCCTCATCTTGTAATTCGTATCCTTTCGCTAAGGTATGAGGGAAGGTGAAGTTGGACAGCTCCAGAGCCTCATTAAAAAGATTCACTATGTCTGTGGTTACTGTTGTCTAATAAATGTGTTGATGATAGCATTATCTTATGTTTTCTTTCTTAAATAGGTAAGTGAAGAAAGGTAAATTTTGTGAGCTTATTTGGCTTATTTGGCGAAATTGGCTTCATGTCGGAAATGTTTTAAGGCGTTTTGTTTCTCATATTTAACAAAACTGGTTTTCATATAAATGTCATTTGTATAATTTATAGAAAGGTAAATTTTGTCAGCGTTTGATTAGACTATTTTAATAAATTTTGTCAGCTTATTTGATTAGACTATTCTATCAAATAAGCTGACAAAATTTACCTTTCTATAAATTCAAAAAATAATAATTTCTACAAATTATACAAATGAAATATATATTGTTAAATATGAGAAACAAAACGCCTTACAATATTTCCGACATGAAGCAAATTTCGGTCCCTTTAATAAAAGCGAGAAAACCAAACATTCACTGAACTCGTAAGAGTTAAGGTACCTATTCTGAGTAGGCACCGAAGGATCGACGTAGAAAGTGTCGAGCAGTGGGCCGAAACTAAATGTAGGGAATGTCAATTTGGGAAAAATGGGACACCGCACAAAGCGCGGTGCGGTGTCGTGGGAGTCAAAGCTATATGGGATGGGACCAATCCAATCCAACGCTCCTTCCAAGGCTTCAAGCCATTTCAAAGCAATAGTATAATACTAAACATAATTTAGATCTACTAAAGTAATTAAAAACGTCAGAAAAAAAGCTCTTTTAGTGGGCATTCGGGTAAACTCTAAATGATCCTACGTTGTTTTTGTGCTACATTGAAAAATAGTGCTAAACCAAAATTTTAAAATATACCTAGTAGAGTTGACGTTGACATATAGACGACATTTTTGAAAGCTTGATGTTACCAGAACAAGCAATAAATCGCTGCAAAAGGCAATTTTTATATTCTCACTTCCGAAACCACATGATAAGTTATCGATATTTGTTTATTTTCTTATCTTATTATCGTAATTATCGTAATTATTAGTAGAGTGTTGAGATTAAAGAGGTATCTTTGTATTGTTTTGAAATAAATAAAATTTTTGATCTGTCTAACTACGCTTCCACGACTTGTTTGAATTCATGTAAGGCAGAGACTGACTGAAACTCGTAACATGTCGAATATGTTTTGCTGTAACAGTTCGCCGTTTCTATACAACGAGCTTCGCCGCTCGCCACGAGCACGCGAGCCTGTTGGCACCTTGACTTTAGGCTCGCAGCAGTCGCGTAAGGGTTCGCAAAATTCTAACGGGCTTGTGTGCTTGTGGTTTGTTAAATGGAATGCACGGCTCTGTTGTTGTTGCTTTTGTTGTTGTTTGTAACGGTAACGCAACACGATACGTTACCACGAATCCTTATCTGTCAGTTTCCGTTTTTATATCACAATTGAGTTGTAATCAACTATTGGTTTTGGGTCAAAGTAATTATCACATAGGTACTGACTGTTTAATTTACTGTAGGAATTTTTTGACCGAGCGAAAGCGAGGTCTCCAGTATCTACTGGGACAAATCGGCATTTGTTTATTCGATGATAACTTGAGTCCCTATAAGTACTACGAGAAGAGAACTACAAGAACTATTAGTAAATTAGGTATTCAGTCAAAGTAACTTAATCACACTAATCTCAACACACTTCTCACTAATGATTTAAATGCGAGAGTTTGGATAGATCTATGGATCTCTGTTACTCAATCACGCCAGAATGGCTGAACGGACCTGGATGAAATTTGTCACAGGGATAGTTATAGTCTGGAATAGCGTATATAATACTTTTTAACCACGAAGCACAGCAAGTGCTACTTATTAATAACGGTAGCTATTATTATAATCGACCGTGTGTGCAAGTGTCCCGAATATTGTTATTATTATTGCAGTTATTTCTTTATATTTCATAATTTTTTTTACAAAATCTATATAAATAAACACTTAAAAACTAGGGTCCCGCCGGCAGCGGGGCGAGGCCCAACCTACCGGTGGTTAGGGCTGCAGAGTGAGGAACCTCCTGACAATACGAGACGTGTCTAGGATCACTGCCTCTTCTAACTTTTTTTAATATTATTGTTATTAATCCACGCAGTGGTTTGACGCCTTTGATGTTTCGCGAAATGCTGCTTGCAATATTATAAAGGGTTAGTCAGGGGGGCTATTCCTGCGCGTGAGATGAGATGAGATTTTATCTTGGTCACTCTCACACCTATGACGTTTCAAACAAGAGCAACAAGGATGAAAAAAGGTGAAATGAAAATTTCAAATCTCCGAATAGGGACACAGCTCTAATACATTTGATTTGTTTTAAAAATATTTTGGTTACCAAAAATGAAAATTGATTTCTTTATTAAAATACCTATAATACTTTATTGGACAATTATACACTTAATTTGTATTTCTGCATAATTAAATGACGAAATACATGTAAAATTTTGTCTGCTGTATAATTTACATAGTTACTGATTGTTAAAGATTAAAAAAGAAAACAATTTATATGTTTTCGAAGTTTGATAAAATTCAGCATTTTGGCTGCCGAGTAACTAACGCGGGCGAATTGGGTGATGTAATGTAGGTAGCTGGTAGCGTAATACCCTCGTCTCGCCCCTCAAAGCCCGAGCGATTGCTCTGATAGTAAATGGCTTCGTCGAATAACTGTATGGATTTGGTGTATAGGTAGTAGTCCGTGGTCCTACTCAAAGTCTGGCAACATTGTCTCGCTGTCATTGTTTTAACTTTTTCAATCTTAACTTAAATTTTTGCCTCAACGGCGGCAACACTGCTTCAAGTCATTGCATTGGTTTGATTGTCATGCTTGACGTGAGTTGTATGTTTTGAATTTTGTATTGCACAACAAATTATTATCTTTTCGCAGGCGTCGTGGCTTGATGATTCATAACAATATTCTAGACGTAAACACTTATAAAAACAAGAGGCCTTGCGCGTCACAACCCAGTGATTATTTATCTGTGAAGTGAGACTGACCGGACTCCGACGTACCTAACTTTTCGCTTTGATTACAGTGATTTATCCTCTAAAATACAATTTTCAGGTAAGAAACATTTATTTGGACCAAAATTAATAGTAACTATGGGACATAAATCCTAGATCTCTTTAAACAACCATATGAGGTTTAACCACCTTACCTAACAATGTTTATTTTCGTAAATCTTCCGACGACTTGCAATTTGATTGTTTGTAGATTTACAATCCGAACTTTACATAGAATCATCGATTTAGCTAAATAAAAGGGGGGTTAGATGAGATCTGTGCCTAGAAATGCATAATTGCGTTGTACATTCTACACAGGTGCACATTAAATTAAAACGTTCTTCATAGGGCTTCAGTTTGTTCCTACGCATCACCTATGTCTCTTCAAGTGCACTGTTTTCAGCTATTGATTTTTCACCTGTAATGGCGATCAAGCGACGTAGACATCAGATTAACTGTTTTGAATCATAAAATTTTTCTCCCAAAGTCTTGAGCTTTGTAAATAATACATTAAATTTTTTTTTAAGTCATTTGATTTGTTAGCGATATTTAAAAATCATCTGATGTAAGTACTGCAAAACAGTTGTAACTCTTACCATGAATTGCATCACTAACTCATATTCAATTTTTACTGTGTTTTTTTATTCAATTTAGTTACATTTCCTATAACTTTGGATTGGAGCATTGACCCTCCATTTTTCATTTACCTCCTAAGTTAAATTTATAAGCTGCTTAAGAGTAATGAAAACAGCAGTGGAAGCTAGGGTTTTGACATATTTTAAACACTCAACAAAATGGTGGATTTTGTACATGATGGTTTAAAAAATATTTTGATTTTTAAACATCAGTTTATTGTTTAATTAAGGATCATACTTCCACAGCAGTTAGTTATTGTAGTTTCAATCTAATCGAAATAATCAAGTAGGTTATCTATTAGTAGATTTGAACAAAAGAAAGCACACTGGTGAAGTGACACATATTTCAAAGTATTTTACATGTATTTACACATTGGTACTTACTATAAAAAGTACAATATTATTGAGTAGGTACCTAATTTACTGAGAACTTAGGTTACCACTTATAATATTGCATGGTGAGGTCTTTGTTCTGACAAAAGCAAACTAATGTTTCAAGAACTGAAAACTTAATGTAACAAAGTGTTAAAGTTGGTCTATGTTTTACTGCCCTTACCAGCTTAAGGTCACTTATGGGTCTACAAGTGCCCCTTGGTTATACCAGTTTTCCCACAGAAACCCCAATTTTTTTGGTACGAAAGGTACCCTATTTCCTTTTCTGTACCCCTGAAAAAATGTGTGCAAATGTCATGACCTTAGTTGAGTAGTTAAACTGTGAAAGTGTAACAAAGAATCAAACTCACTTTGGTTTTTGTAATATTAGTTAGGATAGGACTAAAATTTTGGCGAATGTGTATTGACACTGTTGGCTTTCATTGTCCTAAATGTGATATATAGTTTTATAATGGTAATAAAACTGTGGCTGAGGTCTTCAACAGGTACATATTTCAATAGTTCTTGAATACCAATTCACATTTTAATATTCGAATTTTAATTATGTGCCTACATAAATACATAACCTATGAGCTGTATAAAAATTAATTTACTAGTCTGTCACTTATCCTACTAATATTATAAACGTGTAAGTTTGTAAGAATGGATGGATGGATGATTGTTACCCTTTACACCAGAATGGCTAAACAGATCTGGATGAAATTTGGCACAGAGATAGATTATAGTCTAGAATAACACATAGGATACTTTTTAACCGCGGGTGAAACCGCGGGGCGCAGCTAGTCATAAAATATGTTAGTGTGTTAAATGATAAAGAAGTTATCATGAATGCAGTTTCTAGCTGTCACAATTTTTTTCTGCTATCCTGTGAATTCAAAACGAAGTCTACCAAGCCTGTGCCAAGGGTGTTACACATAATATAGGCATAAATCCAATTCCTTTTAACCATATCAGCGTAAAAAATAACAAAATAGACTAATTGGAGACACTCATAAGTTCAGATTATAAAACTAGTTTGAATAGAAAAAATAACTTTTGTAAAACACAAAAATAATTTATGTAAACCATACTTAACTGATTATTCATTCACATTATTCTAACTGGTTTTAATAATATATCATAGAGCTCCAACTTTTAAAGATATAAGGTATCTGTTGTGTTTAATTTTGTTAAATGTACTACTTACTTGTTTCTTTTCACCAAGGTATTGCTCAAAGTCATGTCCCGCATTCATATCTAATATTGAGTAGGTAGTTCAGATAGAATTGAAAATGGTTGTAATTTTCGTGAAAAATTAATTATACATGGGTGATTCTAAGAAAATGGGGCAACTTTATGTCTTCTACACTTTCCGTCTGAGTAAATTGAATATATTTTATTATTAATACCACTAGGTATATTATTATATGTTCTGTGCTGCTAGGTCATAGATTAGCTGTGCTTTATTACAGCCCTCACTTTGTTTGACGGAATAATATAGTGGCGCATCTCGAATCGATCGGCAATAATTCGTAATGACCTCAAATATCAGTCCCTAGCCATGTTCAAAGTATAACATTTGGGCATCCATATTTCGAAAATTAAATTTCAAGATTTAAAAATTAAAATTAAATTCAGTTTACTTTTATTTTATTGACTGTTGTTTAAAACAAAAATATACACATCTCTTAACACAAATTTATTATGAATTTTAAAAGAAACATTACCTTTCTTCAAGTTAAGTGAGTGTCCTAAAGTTTAAGCATCAAGCCCTAGCCGCGTACAGATTTTAAAATAACTCGGCTTAACAAGTGAAAGAGTAAATGTGAACCAATTGATTTCAAACTAAAACATGATGTTATCTGTAAAAGCTAATATCTTTGCGTTAATAATTTTGTAAATCAGTCCAATCGCGGCAAATGTTGCGCAGCTACGTGTTTTGACAGTCAGTGTGTCAGTCCCTTGGTAAATATTTTTATTCATAAATAATAGGCAAATGTATTGGATTATTTATACTAGTGCATTGTCGGTTCCATTTTGGCAAATGACGTTAGATATTGTGGCATTCGCTGTCGTAGTGTTTTTTAATTTGTCAGGCCCTTGCCAAGGCTGTTTTTCTAATAATAATTATAATAATTATGTTATAGCAAAATGCCGCCTAAAAAAGGACACAAAATAGAAGTCCAGAACCACTGGACAATAACATAAACAATTAAAAATGCGAATGTTGCGCAAAGACGATTTAGCTAAAAGACGTTTCCAGCAACGAAAGTTAAGAAATGTACCTACATTATATTGCAGAAATAATGTATTCCCAGTAAACTGAAATAAAAGGATCGAGAAGACAAAAAAAGTAAAAATACCACGCCACTTTCCCGTAGGGGTTGCCAAAGATCATTTACTACGATCCTGGCATACATCTTTCGCTTCTTCCATTTTCATGAGTCTTTTCATACACGCTCGTCGGTTACGGGTACTCTTGACCTGGGGGCTATTCTTGTGAGTGAGATTTTATCTTGGTCTCTCTCACACCTATGACGTTTTAAACGAGAGCAACAAGAATAAAAAAAAGTGAGATGAAAATCTCAAATCTCCGAATAGGGTCCCTGGCCTTTCTTTAAGACGTCTTCAATTGTGTCGAGATACGTGCGCCTAGGTCGACCCTGAACGACTTGCCCATCCACACTCGCCATGTAAACCTGTTTCGTCAATCTCCTTTCACTCATTCTCTCAATGTGTCCAAACCATCTAAGCATCCCTTTCTTAATCTTTATTAAGTACTACATCCTCTACCACACCACAACGTTTTTTAATGTCGTTGTATCTCATTTTATCCACCAGGAACACTCCAGCCATGCTTCTCAAACTTCTCATTTCCACAGCATTCACTTTACTTTCATGCTTCTTCTGCCAGACCCAACATTCACTTCCGAACATAAGAGTGGGGACCAGAATCCCTCTATATTCTCCTCTTAATTCGCCGTACAATTAACAGCCTAGCCTTTTTACTCAACGGCACCGTTCAACTAGCTTTCTGATGATATTCAGCCATTCAATCAAACAGCTAGGCAAAATGACTTGGATCGACAACGATGACTACTTGCCTAGCCAAGTCATTTAAGTTACGTAAGGGGAAGTTACACGTTGTTTTAAAAATATGGCTCCGCTTCGCTTTGCTCCCGCCTTAGCCTTCTAACCTAACCAATCCAAGTCGGATTTGCCCTGTTAAAGGAGTCGGACAGGAGAGGTTGTAGGTTATTATAATATCATGTCTGTATATATTGGGGTTCGATATTTTATGTTGTTATTAATAAATTTCAGGACTAACCATTGAACTTTGCACCCGTTTAGATTTCACTTCTTTTGTCGTTGAAGTCAACAACCAAGGCATATCTTATAATCTTGAACTTGGCTCTCATTTCATATTTATGTTTTTAAATTTCATTTTTTTCATTTCAATTAAATTTTTAATAGTTACTTAAGTTTTATTTGTTTATTGCTATTCAATCTTGGCTCAAATCAGGTTTTGTTAAACTACTTCTGCTACTCATCGTACAAAACTTTGCTCATTTACTGTGCTCTGGCGATAGGCTTGCCCCCTGTCAAATTTGGAACTGAATATCGTCCAGCGAAGCGTGGGTGTTGTATTACAGCTCTGCCAGTCCTTCGGGGGAAAGGCGTGACGATATGTAATATACCTACTGTGCTCCCGTGACAAGACAATACTTTTTTAATTGACTTGTTTAAAAATAACTACCCATGATACCAACTACCTAGCTACGATACATAGCAACCGGCGACATTAATGATGATGATTTAGAGAATGACTCATACAAAACAAACAAACAAACATTAGGCTATACTTATTGTGTGCTTGCCTTGGCCTATGTATGAAGCCTTTCTCAATGTAAATAAAATAGTAGCAGTACCTGTTCCGGTAATAAATCAATAGCACTATAAAGACCAATCCACATTAAACTCCGCCCCATCCCATCCCGTCCTTGACGACGAAACGTGAAATATGTATCGTGTCTTGTACTCTTGTACATGAAAATAGCACTGTGACAAACCAATGGCGTGATCGTGCAAAGTCATTAAAGCAAAAGCATCCATCCATTGTTTGTTTACATTTTGCAAGGGTTGACAAGTTTCAGGTGATAGGTAATTTTTTTTTTACAACAAACTAGACTAGCGTTTGACCACTGACTCGCCTGATGGGAAGCGTTGACGTGTTCGAAGGTGTAACACGCTTGCCTAGGAGATACCTATTCACTTTACTCTCAAACACCCCTGGATTGTATTTAGGTGGAAAGACAGACGCAGGCAACGAGTTCCACACCTCTGCAGTTCTTACAAGAAAGGTTAACTTGAAACGCTTAGTGCGTTTTGGCGAAATTTCCACCATAAGAGGGTGTCTCTTACTGGTGCGCCTGGTACAATAAAAATAATTTGCTACATGTCTCAACTTTCGAAACATGTTTTGTATTAAGCAATAGGTACGCAATATCACATCACAATCACATAGATCAACACAGGGTCTAGAACAAAAAAAAGGCGACATTTGAAGTTTGTTAAAAGATTCTGCTGTGCATGACATGATATCAGGTAGCTTTTAATTCCTAGGGCCTGGCGTTGTGTGAATCAAGCTTAAGTTAGGATATTAGGTCACGAACAAAGGAGTCTAGCCGGGGACTGCGCGCGCAGCCCTATCGAACATGCGCGAAACGCCGCGACCCCAGTTTTAGTTTGGCCGGGACTTCCTATTAGATCTCATCTTCGGATTTAATCTCGAATTTTGTCCTACGCCCTTCCAAAGCCACCTAAACTTTAAAATGCTCAGAACATTCTCGATAAGTGGCAAGTGAAATTCATCGGCCCGAGCCTTTTGAAACCGCAATATAAACTGTCGCGCTTTCATTAGGTAATGCCTAGTTATAAAAACTTATCAACTTGCGTGATAATGCCCAGTCCGTATACGGCATGTTTATCATTCCTCATTATAACATGTATGACCGTGATACTCGTGAAGAGATTGAAGAGGTTCTTCAAGTGTTACGTGTTGTTAGAGACTGACCTATGGAATCTGCGCGTCAGACACGACATGCGTCTCGGATGTTCTGCGATGGGGAGACCAGGAAAATCTCTTAAATGTAATTAATTTTTTTAAGTTTTTCAAAAAGTTTCATTATGTACCTAAATAAGTATAATAGGCAATTAAACAATTCGTCGACTAGTACGGCAACCTTGATCGGGTTGACTTGCTTGGTTGGCTTGACCTTCAGGGGTCACAGAGTTATACCATAGGTTATACCATAGTCGGGTATAGGTAGATATTCCTTCCTTTCTTTAACGAGTAAGCTATGATGGAATATTAATACGTGCGATTAACGACTACGGAAGAAGGAATATTAATACTTGTGGTAGGTACTACCGGTGGTGGTACCAGGGTATTGTTTATTTAGGAAGGAAGGAAGGAAGGCTGGCAAGGGGGTGCGGCGCTGCGCAATCGATTTTCTCTCGCGGCGCCCGTTTAGGTATATTCGTCGCTGCACCTCTATCGATCTACTTTTATTTAGAAAAAATAGCGCCTTAAACTTTCCATTCCAACTCGAGTATTTCCATGTCGTCCAAGGCCAACGTATGCATCCATAGGAAACTGCTCGTTTTGTAATTCCGTTTCACGTCTGTGATTGCAATTGAGTTATGCGCATTACCCGACAGATTTTGAAACACATACTTACCTACCTAATTGTAATTATTGTTTATTATTTATTTAAGTACCTACTAGCTGTGCCCCGCGGCTTCACCAGCTGTTTAAAAGTATCCTATGTGGTATTCTAGACTATAATATATCTCTGTGCCAAATTTCATCCAGATCTGTTCAGCCGTTCTGGCGTGAAAGAGTAACAAACATCCATCCATCCATCCAACAATTCTTACAAACTTTCGCGTTTATAATATTAGTAGGATAGTAGGATCTACATTGTTTTATAATTTTATTTATCGTTTATATTATTAATTGTACTTATGTGTTTCAAAATAAATTTATTTCTTTCTTTCTTTCTAATGTATATAATGGTGAAGAACCAGAGTGAAGGGCTAATCCCATACTGTAGAGTCAGATTTAATTTATTATGAACAGTTGGCAATACAAAATTATGCTTACATCAGTGTTTACACTTATGTTCAAACCGGCAATCGTTACAAAAGTTAGAGCCTATTTCCATTATATCGTTTCGAGCTCTGGCGGTCAACCAATTTTTGAATTGCCTATCCTAATATCGCTTGGACACTAACACTGAGTTTAATTGAAATGGGTTGAGATTGAGGCAAATTAAGTAGGGTGACATGGCCAGTTTACCGACCACCACTAGTTCCCGACCGTTTCTCAGTAATTTAAGTAAAACAGTGAAATCGGAACGCGGCAAGAGTTTGTTTAATTTTTAAATGAAAGTTTAATTTGTGCCCTCCTCCGACCCAACCTGTCGTTGGTCTACGCCAGTTAGATGACCTGCAGGAAATTTAGACGCTGAGACAGAACTGAGTCTGTGCGCACATGCCGTGTAATGAACAGAAAAAATAGTGTGGATGGATTTTTTCAATCATATGTAGCACTTAGTTTTATTTAGATTTACACTTGGAAATTATGCTTGGGTTGTCAGATATCTTTTGTTTTTGGTTCTAAGATCATGTTTTGTCCATATTTGTTTGTATTTTATTGAAATAATAGGTGGTCGCGAAACTAAATGACCAAAATGACGCTTTCTCTGGTTGACGACCACCTGGTCGAGAACTAGCTGTTTACATTGTTACCTTTTTTGGCTTTTTTGATCCATTTTATGGTGAAGCGTGAATTACTTTTGTCCCTTTCGTTTCAATAATGTATAGTGCATTTGAGCGTCAGATTGCGACCAGCAAATTATGAGTAGGAATTTCAAAATAAAACATATTTCAATGGCGATAAAACGATGGTCGTAAACTGACCAGTTGACGACCATTGAATAAAGTTCATACAAAAAGCAGTCTGATTTGGTGGTCGAAAACTGACTAGTTTACGACCGTATGGCCAAACTCATAGAAATAGTACTAAATTTGTAGTGGTCGACAACTAACTGGTTCTCGTCCACAAATTATCAAGCACAAAAGTAGCATTCAAAATCACCTCAAAGAAGATGCTGTATAGCTCTGTGCACCATAAAGCTATATAATGTAACCAATGTTCCGATTATTTGATCGGCGACGTAGAAGATCACGCTGAAAAAAAATTGGTTGCGACCATCGCATAAGATGCTTTCATTTAAATTGTACAGTTTTAAAACAATCCCCGTAGTTTGAAGCAGCCAATTTTGAAAATACTGTCCGTTTTGTAAACACAAGTAAACGTTAAGCATAACATATTGCAGTAATTTTTATTTTCCACCTTAATCCTATTGCCATAAGCTCTTTTTTTCTGTAACAATTCTATGGTCGAGAACTGACCGAAAAGGCGGTCGAGAACTGGCTGTAGGTGGTCGGGAACTGAGATTTCAGCACTTTTCGATAAATCTTAAGATTTTTCAATGAAAACGCGATAAATTAAAATAAGAAAAATATAAATTCTATAACTTGATGTTTATTCTATAACTATCAAGTATCAATGTTTGAAAACAACACTTCTTAGTAATAATTTTTTTGATTTAAAGATCACAAGTCCACTAACTGGTCGTGAACTGGCATATTCACCCTAGGTTGATGCTATCTCACTTGGTTCGCGCCCAAAAACATTCAACACTAGCTGCACCCCGCGGTTAAATATCCGCGGAATGCTATGTGCTATTCTAGATTATAATCTATCTCTGTGCCAATTTTCATCCAGATCTGTTTAGCCATTCTGGCGGGAAAGAGTAACAAACATCCATCTATCCATATTTACAAACTTTCGCGTTTATAATATTAGTATGTATGTATATGCGTTTATAATATTAGTAGTATGTCGTTGCGCCTTTCCCTCGAAGGGCTGGCAGAATTTCGCCAGACGGTATTTTTTTTTCAAATTTGACTGAGGGCGACCCTCTCCCCGTACATCAGGCTCCAGCCTCCCAATTCCACTAACAAATTTAAATTGTTAATCAATTATTGACATATTTCGTATTAGCCCAGGCGAATTAGCTCAAAAAAGTGGCAAACCCGGAAATAATTCTAAGTAGCAATTTTCATTCGGAATTCGTTAGAGTCACTGGCAGTCTACATTTTGTTTTGCGTGGTAAACAATCTGTTGCGTCATCCGCCATCTTGAATTTAAGGTTAAATTTTCGTTTATTGAATAACTTGTTTATTTTCAATTTTACACGAAAAATGGTGATAGCAAAAGTAGATTAGAATTCAATTGGCTACAATTTAGATTTTATCATTTTTTTCCTGAGATCGATGTTTTCCGATTTTTACCCTAAAAGGGGGGTGAATTTTTGTTTAATTGACAACTTGTTTTTTTTTTTAATTTTTTTAAATAGTTATTATAATACATATATGTATATAAACAAAGGTGTGTTGGTGTCGACAAATAGACCTATAGAAAAATAGATGCTTATTTACATCTACTATATCTAAAATTTTTCTCTTACAGCTGATATAATGGAGAATCAAGTCCCGTTCAAGGTGTTCACCTTCTGGAGGTGGGGGACGCAACCGGAAGTGCGTAGGTTTGGAGTAGACAGGAATGTCGTCTCCAGTTACACCTACCTGCTGGCTAAGATCCACGACGTGTTCCCTAAACTGAAGGAGAAGACTTTCAACCTCTCTTGGAAAGGTAAGGAAGCATTTATCCGTACATATTTGTAATAAAGTTAAAAAATGCTATTAGTGTAACTAATAGCATTTAAAAAATGCTATTAGTGTAACTAATAGCATTTTTAGGCTTATTTGTTTTTTTATTTTTCATGTTATGTACCTAATTATTTTATAGTTCAGCTGTTTGTTATCCTAGAAAAAAAAACAGCAAATTCAAATAAGTAGACCTAGGTAGTCTAAGGACTACGAAATTGGGAATGTTATGGAGTAAACTGTCTAAGTCAACAGAAAGTACATATATAGTTCGTAACTTTACGCTCTGTGCCAGACCTAAGGCCTCGGTTTCGAAGTGAGCGGGCGCGAGTCGGCGGCGGCTGCGGCGGTCGTGGCCACTGCCTTCGAGGCATTGAAATACGCCGCGACACGCCCGCCATCGCCGCCGCCCCGCGCCCGCTGACTTCGAGACCCAGACCTTAGGCCCGAACCATGCCAAATCTTCGATAAGTAACGGACCAGGGAATACCTTTTGCGGCAATGCATCCAGATTCCAGCAATAGAATCATCTAGCGGTCCCACGCAGCCATGACTTCTAAAAAAAGTGACGGAGTTCAATCATTCATCCCGCCTCTTCCAATATAACGGTCATCATAGATGTTTCAGTACCTAACATTATTCTAATACCTAAATCTTGTAAACAGACGAAGAAGGCGACTATGTCAAGATTACTAGTGACGATGACGTGATGACCATGCTGACAGCAGTGCCAGATCAGCTTTTCAAGTTGCACGTGCACGTTGAAAATAAGAACTGCGTGGCGGACCCACCACACGTCGGCGTTGTCAATGTGGCTTTTGCTCCTGTTGCCGGACAACGTAAGTATCAATATTTTCAGAGATACTACCTGTGCCCTGTGGTTCATGCCTCTATCATACAGCAGGGCTAGCACGGGCCGAAGACATACGGTCTTTCCACAGTTTTTATCCCGCGAGAAAGAAACAAACATATCCGTATTCTATCTTTGTCACTTCTAAGCTTGGATAAAAACGGTGGGTAGACAATTTTTTTTAGGCCCTTGCTATCCTACAGGAAACGTTATTTGTTTTGGGATAAAGTATCCAAAGGAACGGCTCTTCCAAGAGGAACTTCGAAACTTTTACAGTTGATAGCGGCCAACTTGTTGCAGATGCACTGATGTCAACTAAGTGGTAATTTATTCCATTATACCATGATGATTGATTTAGACTGTTTTGCCAAATCACTATGGACGGATACAGCATTCAACAACACGTGCAAAAAATAAAATTGCGTTGTCAAAATGGGTGTTCTGTTCGGGTATAACTCTCACGTATAAAATTTGTACCTAGTCTTTCAAGATTATTTCATTTCAAAGTAACTACTTACTTAAATTGTATTGTCTAGGTTTTTCATCTTACTATTTGTTACTAATTTGATGTTGTAAATTATGAACACGAAAGGAGGTATTCAATTTTATCGATATGTTATTTTGCTTGTTAGTCGTCGTGTCAATCACTTTAATTATTGATAGCTCAGATTGCGTCATTCAAAGGATCGGCCAATTGCAAGTGTGAAGTGCTACCTCGGCCCCTGCCCGCGCAGGTGAGTCGTGTTTTAGGAGAAATTTTGTTTATAATCCATCAACGGGTTATAATGATCTGTGGTCGCGACGATGAAGGAATGAATGAGAATGAATGGGTACGTGAACAAACACAATTGTCAAATTTGGGACGATACCAATCTACGTGAGATCCAAGAGCGTCCAATGCATCCAGAAAAAGGTCATGGTCGTCTCACGTGGAGGTGAACTGGCCACCGAGATCGTGCGATTTGACACCATTAGACTTTTTCTTGTGGGGTGTGGATTGTGGTAAGTCTCAGGTGTATGCGAATAAGCCACAAACCACAACGGTCCTCAAAGCCAACATAACCCATGCCATCGGTCAAATTCAGCCTGATTTATGCACCACTCATGGAAAATTTGATATTGCGGATGCGGTCGACCCAGAGAAGCCGTGGTGTACATTTGGACGATGTTGTATTTCACACTTGATGACATCAATAAGTCTTTCAAACGAACAAAAAAAAATCCTAATGAATTAAAGAACCTATATAAGCTGCCTCGATACTAATTCCAAATCCGTCTAGCCGTTTGTGTTAGAAGAAGTAACAAACTAACACGCAAGTAAACTCACTTAGTTTCGCTATTATAATATTAGAGTGATTGTAAGATTCTTAGGTATACTTATGACGACTTAATGCTTCGTTTAAGTGGTGTTAAAGAAGGTTACAAATTGTACTGACTTAAGGCCGCGTATTACACGAATTCACCAAAAACAAGTTTTTTTTGCACTTAGTTTGATATGAAGGATTATGATGACAAGGTACAAAAAATACAACTGGTAGAAGAAACAACCATCTAAGGTTTAACCAAAGAACAATTTTAAAAATCATTCTCATTTTGGAAAATAACAAAAAACAAAAAGTAAAATAAGTAAGTGAAAATGATTTTCAACTCTAAATGAATCTAAACTCGTAGACTAATACTCTCTTGCAATAACTACTTGCTTGCAAAATTTCATGAATATCGGATCAACCGTACATAAGTTATCGTCATACAAACAAATGCCAAAAAACAAAAAATTGTACCATTCATAGAGTCGTTTTGTAAAAAAGAAAGTCCTAGTAGATTGTGGCACCTTTCTATCGTTAAAGCCAGCGGTGCCCAGTCACTGGGAACAGATCTTGAAGAGGCACATAAATTAACGTTCCATCCATGCTCATCCATGGCCATTGACCATAGAACCAAGTTTTGAGTCATACATGGCGGTAGCAGTTGCAGAAGCTCGCACAGGGCGCATTAAATACTAGTTACGATGCTGCTAATATCCCATGTTTTTAGCAGATCCAACACCATTGATGTTCGCGGGACCTGGCCCTGGCCACGGCCACCCCCACGCCCATGCGCACGCCCACGCCCAGGCCCAGGCCCACGCCCAAGCCCAAGCCCACGCTCAAGCCCAATCCCAAAGCGTGCACCGTGGTGTAGTTTGCGACAGTTGCAACCGCACCGTCATCGGCTTCCGGTACAAGTGTGTCACCTGCGAAGACTTCGACCTTTGCTCCTCGTGCGAGACTCTGCGCGCGCACCCCAACCATTGCGTCGTGCGCATACCGAACCCGCAAATGTCGGTAAGTTGAAAGATGGCAACGAATTTTTACCTGACTATTACAGCAAAATAAAAGCAGCTTAATCTAATTCATTCTCTGGGATGTTCTCGAACGCCCACTGATTCCTTTTGATTTTTTACCTGACTGCGCACCTGACTGGTTATAAAGGAGGGTCTTTCGAGGGTATATATGTATGTATGAGGTTTCTTTGGCACGCTTTACAGCCTAAACCGATTGATATATTTCGACATGTGTGGTGTCATTTGAATCGTCTTGATAGTGGAAGTGACATAGGGTACAACATTTTGCAGTCGGGTTTTTTCTTTTTCTTTTAATAACGTAACTTGTAAGTCAAACAGCCTAGCGTTCGCCTATTGATAAAGCTAACCTCACAGCTGCAGGTGGTCAAAGAGTCCATCAAGAAATCCCGTTCTTTTTTGAAGACGTTCGCGGCTTCTCTCAACGAGGCGCAGAAGATCCAAAAGGCCGAAATGAAAAAGAGTCCAAGCCCTTGCCCACCAGCAAGCGGTTGCCCGATGTCCCCGAGTTGGGCTGCAAAGCTCGATGCGAAAGTGGCAGCCAAAGAACGTCGTGAGGAGCGCCGCGAAGAACGTCACGAGAAGCGCCAGGAGAAACACGAGAAACGCAACGAGCGTCGCGAGGAAGAACGTCGTGAGAGGCGCGAAAATCCCCAAGACCGGGTCGGCTGGATGGAAGTCTTTTCCAAGTACGTCGACCAATTCGCCAATCTCGCCGCGGATCATATCCGTGTGGCCACCAGCGAGGCCGCTGAACAATCTTCTCAGTCGGCCGATGAGAGCCCCAGTCCGTACTTGGATCCGGCTGAGTTTGCCAGGATGATGAACACTTGCATGAACATGCGGGATAGTGGATGCTCCTTTGCTGAGATATTTGGACAGAACGGTCCGCAAGGAACCCAAAGTTCACCTAGGGCCTCTGCTGACCAGCCTGCTTCTGGCCCGTCTACCCCTCAAGCCGAAGCTACCCAGCAGCCTCCTACAACTCCGCCAGTCGCAACCCAAGCCACAGCTACTCCGCGAGTAGCAACTTCGGTCCCACTTACCCCGCAAACCGCAACTCCGGCTCCAACTGTCCCGCAAGTTCCTGCTAAAGCTCCAACGGTCCCGCAAGTTGCTGCGCAAGTTCCAACTGTCCCGCAAGTTCCTGCTAAAGCTCCAACGGTCCCGCAAGTTGCTGCGCAAGTTCCAACTGCCCTGCAAGTTGCTGCGCAGGCTCCAACTGCCCTGCAAGTCGCAAACGCAACCGTCACACCCAAGGCTGCTGAGAGCACCAAAGCCGACAAGCCTGACGCTGTGTCAGCAGCTGCAATCGTCACCGTTGAGGTCACGAGCCGCGACGTATCGCCCGACAAATCTGCCGAAGAATGGACCATGATTAACGCTGAAAAAGGTAATATATGATGCAATTAAACTAGATAGAAAAACACTTTATTGTTCACACCAGAAATAACAAAACAACAGAACAGGAAAATTTAAACTGTAACAACTGTGTAACAACTGGCGGCCTTATCACTAAGAGCGATCTCTTCCAGGTCTTCCAAACTAAACGTTTTGATTAATATCTCGAAGCCCGCTAGAGTATATTTTGATTTCATCATTACTGATTCGCTATCTCTTTCGCACTAGCTAGGTTAGAAGTAAAAACACCTCGCAGAGCCAGATCAAGGCTTTGCTGCCTTTTTATATGGAATAGGGACTATACGCTTCATGCTAGCATTTAATATAGCTCATCCTATGGTTGCGAAATTTGTCAGATAAATTTTTATAGCCAAACATATGTAAAACAAAGCAAAATATTGCCATTCAAAATAAACACTTGTCTACACGTAACGTTATTAGAATGTTATCTAATCAGAAAAAAAAAACAGATAACACTGATAGCGGACTGAATGGCCTAAAATTATGAATCATTTTCCAGAGTTGGGAACACACTATCACACCCGCGGTTAAACAGTATCCTATGTGCTATTCTAGACTATAATCTATCTCTGTGCCAAATTTCATCCATATCTGTTTAGCCGTTCTGGCGTGAAAGAGTAACAAACATCCATCCATCCATTCTTACAAACTTTCGCGTTTATAAAATTAGTAGGATTAACGCCAGAACGGCTGAGCCGATCCTGATAAAACATTGGCACGGCACTAGGAAAGCATCGCCATTCGCAAAAATTATTTACTCAATGACAGCTCGTGTTTTCCTATCTCATAAAGAATTTTGTTTGTAATTAGGTAGGCGAAGATAGACTATAACGGGTAGGAAGTTCAGCCACCAACAATTAGAAAACACGTTTTCCACCTCCTGTCTCCATTATCAAGTCAGCTCCAAAGTAGTAAATTATAGTTTTGTCACTCAAATAACGCAATATTTCAATTCGATACAACTACAAGTAGGTTAAAATTGACTTAACTAACAAACTACTAATTTGTTTGTTCATTAAAAAATATGTAAATTTATTTATTGCTAAAACTGAAGAACTTTACAATACCTATACAAAGTATAATAATTGTTTTGGAAATTAGAGTAGGCTCAGCACTGTTCTGCGTTGAAGGTGCGCAGACTTGCAGACGTTTCCGTTCGGATTTCAAAAATGTTAAGCCTAAATCATTCGAATCTCAGTCTACATTCATAAGTTTTTAAACGTGATTAATTCTTCCGATCGGATTTATACTTGATTCCCTGTTCCAAAATGTATAAAAGTAGACTGAGATTCGAACAATTTGAGTTATTTTCATTCAATTTTCGTATTTGTAAGGGGTCATTTTTGACTGATTTATTCAATAGATAGACAAAGCAAATCAAAAATCCCTTTACATAGGGAGGTTGTCAATATTATTACCTTTTAAATCAATCCATAATACAAGGGACATTATTAGTGCACCCTTTGTAACCTGTAGGTAACTTTAAAGACTCGTCAGTATCTTTACTTGCTCTCTTCGCTCGTCATCTTTTTCTAGACGAAATGGTTATGGAAAACCTTAAGCCAATGCGAAGTTAGTCTAAAGTGGTCGCCGGACTCTTAATGAATGTGATTGTTAATGTAGATATTGACGCGGACACCGGCGCAGCTAACCCGGTAGTGATCGACAGCAACTTGCCCGAGGAGTTCCAGTCGCGCCCCGGAGCTGCTTTTGGCTTCATTTACCCCCCACTGAACGCTTCAACGGCCGGTACGTTAAAACTACAGTTTCGTTAAATCAGTTGAATAATAAAATAACTAAGTTAGTATAATGACGTTTCAGATATAAATTGAATAATAGAATTATTTAAATTTGTAGTTTGGGTGTTGTCAGGCAAACAAATTCGTCATAATGATGATTTCCTTAATAAATTAATATTTTGCTTAATTACATCAAAGCCGATTAAGCCGTAAAATTTAAAAATTTGATACACTTTCGATGTATACTAAGTACGAAAACATTATGTATCAATATAGTATTGTGTATCTTAACTTTTCGCTGCATTTGTATTGTCTTATTCATTGGTTTCAAAATGACTTACCATTTACATGACAAACCCATAATGTTCGCTTCCATCAACCATAACAGTAATGTTTTAACATCTAGTGTACAATCCCAAAGACTCCGTGGTGACTCCCGCTAAGACCGAAGCCCCGGCGCCGACTCAAGCGCCCCCAACCGTCCAGCCCCAGCCCCAGGGACCTAATGGAACCACTGGAGTCCCACAAGCGGGACCTGGATCAGCGGCAGACTTTGATAACGGATTTGTGGGACAACGTACCAATGAATTCTTCGGACGACCTGCATTTGGGACAGCACACTTTGGTGTTCCGACTAATGGGCAAGGAGGATTCTTCCCGGCGCAGACTTTTGGTGGATCCGGTGACAAGGCCACTTTCGGTGGATCCTCAAGCCAGCCCATTTTTGGTGGATTTCCAGCCCCGCCCACTGGCATGTCTACTGGCCAGGGCAAGCCGGCCACACCCGCGCCGCCCGCTGCCGATGTCCCCAAACCGACCGCTCCTGCTGCCGACCAACGCCAACACCGTGGTAAGTTTCACATTATCTTAAGACAGTTTGACCCGTTTCAATCACAAAGTATCTAAAGGTACTCAACTACATACAGGGAGTTACGAAAACCCTGTTGGGTAATTGATAAATATAATGCAAATTAAAAATAACGGTTTAAGAACGCAAGAAAAAAAGGAAAATTTACAGAAATGTTAACAAATCTGTATTATTTGTTGGCGACTTTTTTTCTGAGAGAGTAGAGGCACGACGCGAATAGTTTCCAAATAAAACCCACGCGATTAGTGTCCGCGTTCACGCTTCTGGGAGGGCGGAGCGCGATGTGTGTTAAATTTTTAAATAGTCAATATTTAATTTAAAATAGAATAATTGTATCCTCCAGTTGATACCGGATGCGCACTTCGCGGATACAACAGGGTTTTTGTAACACCCTGTATACAAGTGATTCATATAATGAACAATGAATCATTATGTACAAATTGATCCTATAATAAATACCGTATTGTTCGACAAATGTTATCATCTTTGAGTCAACATTGAGACCCGAATTGATAAAAACAAAAGTGAATACAACTTACAGGTTTTAAAAAAAAACGCAGATCAGTGATAAGTAACGCGCAACTAAATGTCTCCATCAGACTATGATAATTAAAATTGGATAGACAGTGGACTAAAAAGAAGCTTCACTGGTTTTGCTCACGCGTTAGCATACTATATAGGTATTAGGTATGTACTTAGAGTTTTTCAATGAATCACAAAAATGTATTTACCAAATGCTTTCCTACAGACATACCTAATTTCCAATTTTTTTGCGCATTTTTATTGTGACATTATTATAGTTTGAAGTTTCCATTTCCATTCAGTGTACAATTAAATAGCACCCATTACTTTCGAAATGCACAGAGCAAATCTGCTGATGGATGTTTTTTTAAAAAAATTATTTTCTTCCAGTACCCCACATTGACGCCGCTATCCGCCAGATGCTAGCCATGGGCTTCACCAACGAGGGCGGGTGGCTGACTCAACTGGTCGAGAGCAAGGACGGTAACATCGCCGCTGTCTTGGACCTGCTCACTCCCGTCAAACCAGCCAAGTAAACAAGAGAGACGACATCAACAGTACGAGCACTGGATACAATTCGGAGCAGAACATCATCAGCTGTTAAAAATTATCTGTGGCGTCAGCCCTTACCGCTACTTTTACAGGTCTAAAACCAGCTTCTAAGCTCTCATAAACAGAGTTCAAAATAGCTCAAAAGTTCAAGTGATGTACCCTTCTATGATTGTATGCAGTGATCATACTGAAACCCTGATTTGATCTGACATTATGTGATGGGAATAGCTAAACACACATTCTATAAGAGTAAAAGAGAAACTATGAGCTCATAGTTTGTTTTTTTTACTCTTATGAAATTCATGTTTAGCTATCTCTTTCACTAATCGAATCACTATAACCGGCGTTTAGTAATATTTATGTTGTATAAGTTCTTGGATTGGGATTACATTAGCAACATTAGCGATCTGTTTCTGAGCAATAGCTATTGTTTGCCACCATTGCTCTTGTTACAAAAAAGTGTCAGGTAGCACAAATATCTATTGCCTGAGAATTGCTCGCTGCACTATTATGATATCGATAGCCTAATAATTAAGCCTAATAAAGGTCACTTCTGTTGTAGAGGAAATAGCCTCCAATGTGTGTTTAGTATTTTAGAAAAGGAAGCTAAAGGTGTCGATTTTGGTCTACCACTTACTAATACGTCATGGCATTAGCTACCTTTCTTTTCATTTCAACGAGTGAGAAAAGGATGCAACAAATTAATATTCGATAGGCTTTTCGGAGTCAGTGGGTCTTGAGAGCTATGAATTTTATGTTATGGTCCATGAGAATCGACACCTTTGCTGTTTTGATGTTTAGTGACAGGTACTTTGATGTTATGTAGATTGCATTTCACTATACATTTTATGGATGATGAATTTCCTATGTATTAGATATAAATACCTTGCATTTTATCAATAGATTTAGTATGTCTACTGTTTATGCATATTAGACGTGTGTACTTCTCAATCCATTTATATTATTCTTGATGTTGTAGAATTTTTCAGGATTTTTATTCTGTGTATGTATAACATTCTTGGTATCGAATTATGTTTCAATTCTTATTTTTTGACTGTGATAATGGTACGTATTGTGATTTATAGTTAATTGCCATGTCAAAGTACATTTTTAAAATAATGTGTACTTTAACTTTTTTTTGAATAAAATGACGGCCTTATTTAAAAACGTTGCTTAGGTTAAATAATATCGTTTAACTCTAAGCAGCAATGAGGCTCTAAAATATATATAAATATATATTATATTTACATTACGTTATTATAATTATTTACGCACATTACTTTGTTAAGGATTAATTTCTCTGAACAGTTTCAATTTACTCTTAATGTTAGAATGTATACTTTAATCACATAGAAATTAGGTCTAGTTTTAAGGTAATGGAATGAAGTGTAGGGCAACCATCTGTACAGGGTCAAAAAGACTTTTGTAGACGAAAGCAGTAAAAATATCAGGACATGGATTTTTTCTCTAAATGTTTGCATGTTACACTCATTGTATAACAATTTTATTCTTGGTGTCAATAAAGCAAAGAAAAACGTAATAAGTTGTTTTATTTCAAGAACCCATATGAATGTTTCTTCATTGTGACGTTTTCTCTCCTCTCTCGTAAGAGGGATTCTCCCAACGCTTTGTCTAGGGACTTCACTGCCAATCTGAAAAAAAAGGTCCAATGTCTTCAGGAATCCCTAATTCTTTCTTAGGATAAAACTAAGAAATTTAGGTTAATATCATGCCAAATCAGATTTATATTTCATCCAAATCCATTTAGCTATTTCAGAATTGAATGGAAACGAAACAAACTCGTATTCATTAATATTATAGGTAGCGGCACGAAAGTCTAGCGCTGACCGTTATTGCGCAGAAGTAAAAAATTAGGTATCACAGGGGGGCTACAGGGACGAAGGTTGCGCGTGCGTAGCGCCGATTGGCTAGCCACTCGTAGTCGTGGGTAACTCGAACCGGAACCGGTTCAAAAATTCAGATCACTTGGTTTGGCTCGCTTGAGCCGCGGCTCAACTCTGAAACAGGCGGCTCAAGTCGAACGACTCGAACGATTTTGTCATTCATCAAAACGAACGCGAGAACGAAGCGAGCCGATTTGACGCGATGTGTTCCAAGTCCGAATACGAAATGTATTGTAGTGTGAGCATGGACGAAACAAAGCTATACCACAGAAAGAGAAGGAGACAAATTCTTAAGAAAAGCTATGCCTGCACGCGCAGTGATAGCGGAATGCTAAAATAAAATAGTGACGTACTTATTATTAAAATGTAATGCTATATTTTAATATATTAATGTTCTCATATAATTACAGTTGGAAATACAAGCTTATATCTATTACCATATACCTACTAGAGTGTGTACGTAAGTTTAGTTACAAGTCAAAATTTAGAAATTAAATTAAACCAACAACTAGGTAGTAGGTAGATATTTAATCACAGTTATTTAAATTAAATGCTAAAAAAAAACAATTCCTCTTTTCAAAATCATGACTTTTTTCATTGTATCAATTACCTACAATGAATATTAAATATAATTTTAGAAAAACGAATACTATAAGTATTCGTATATATACTATAAGTAGTTCTAAAAAAACCATAAATTTTTATCATGGTTTGAATGTACTAAAATTGATACTTACCACATATTTTAACTTTTAATTAAGTCTTTTGATATTAAATTGCTCTCCTGTAAATATGCAGTTTTTTGTTTCGATACTGTACGTAGGAACAGTCGATTTTTGACCAACGTATACGAGAACGAGACAAACCTATATCGGGGAAAAGAGAGAAAGAGATATACGTCTCACCGACTCGCATCGCGGGAAAACATTATTTGAACGGTAACCTTAGAGCATGTGTGTGAGCCAAACTGAGCTGAGTTCGAAGTTTACTTCGTTACTCACTAGATGACTCACTCGAGTCAGGACGCATATTACGTAGAAAGGAGTGGTTTTTGAGCTGACCTGTGAGCCGGTTCACGGTTCCGGTTCAAGTGGCTGACCTGAACCGGAGTCATGGCTCAAGCAAATCTGTTGAGTTACCCATGGCTAGCCACTCGTATTCCGTCCCCCGCCCCGATACGAGTGTCCGTAACTTCAGCTTCCTCATAGGTGATAGAATAATTTTACCTATGCCAATATTTAAAGCATAATAGCTGCAATCAAATATCCCAGTCTTAGTTTAGCTGCCACAAGAACTTCGTTAATATGAGCCATTTACTATGTGTCAGCTGGAGTGACACAACCTCAGCTCGCACATCCAGTACAGGCAAACCAGTGAGGTTAGGGTTTTGGACAATAGCTAGAAAATTAAAGCATAATAGCTGCACAAGGTAGGAAAAATCTGAACGATGCTACTCAAAACATGTAGAAGCTATGATCAAAAAACTGTGTGTAAGCTGGTGTTGTGTCACTTCAGCTACTCATCTCATATCTTCCAAACGAAAGAAGGTATGATTATGCATTTTAGCTCAAATTTTAAAGCATAATTGCTGCCATTGGCAGCAAAATTTTCAAGTCTCTGGGTTATATACTTTCCGAGTTATAAGCTAATACCTATGTGTAAGCTGAAGTTGCGTCACTTCAGCTGACACATGTTGAATCGACGAAACTATCAAACGTAGAGTTTTCATTTAAAGGGCAAAAATTAAAGCATAATTGCTGCACTAGGCAGCAAAATTTTCAGATTCCTAGACCTCGTAGTTTCCACGTAATAATCAAAAAACAGTTTTCGCGCCAAAAAATTCAAATTTTTGCTTAAAAGCGGCGTTGCCGTTCCGTGCGGTACATTATTGCAATTCAATTTGATCTTAGCGCGCATAGTGTTAAAAGTCATTTTAACTTGTGTTCAAAATTCTTTTAGTTTTGTTTAGACTGAGAGCCCCTGAACCATATGGAACTAAGAATGCACCTGTAAAATTTGAAGGCAGATTCTTATGAACTTAAACAACGACGAAGGTTATTGGTTTTGGCGTGGCTTGTTCTCTGTAATTTGGCTAACAAAAGACGTCGCGCGACAGATAATGGCTGCTTGACGTCACAGGCGCGAGGTAGACAGTGGCATGGCGAACCAGTTTTTTTGCCCCACCACCCCGCTACACCCTTCGCGTGCCATCTAGTACATTTACTAATTTAAAAATTAAAAAATTAAAATAAAGATGCATGGCAGCAATTATGCTTTAATTTTTGCCCTTTAAATGAAAACTCTACGTTTGATAGTTTCGTCGATTCAACATGTGTCAGCTGAAGTGACGCAACTTCAGCTTACACATAGGTATTAGCTTATAACTCGGAAAGTATATAACCCAGAGACTTGAAAATTTTGCTGCCAATGGCAGCAATTATGCTTTAAAATTTGAGCTAAAATGCATAGTCATACCTTCTTTCGTTTGGAAGATATGAGATGAGTAGCTGAAGTGACACAACACCAGCTTACACACAGTTTTTTGATCATAGCTTCTACATGTTTTGAGTAGCATCGTTCAGATTTTTCCTACCTTGTGCAGCTATTATGCTTTAATTTTCTAGCTATTGTCCAAAACCCTAACCTCACTGGTTTGCCTGTACTGGATGTGCAAGCTGAGGTTGTGTCACTCCAGCTGACACATAGTAAATGGCTCATATTAACGAAGTTCTTGTGGCAGCTAAACTAAGACTAGGATATTTGATTGCAGCTATTATGCTTTAAATATTGGCATAGGTAAAACTATTCTATCACCTATGAGGAAGCTGAAGTTACGCACACCGATACGACGCTCCGCAGACTTCTGACTGTACAGTCGCGTTCTAAAGTGTATTGTTATTGCCGTTCATTGTTATTGTTTTTTTTTGTTCCTTTCTTATTTAGTGAAAGTTTTTATACTAGTGTACTTTTAGTGATATTGAATATGCCTAAAATAACTTGTGTCTTGAATAGTAAAACAACCTGTTACAAGCTATGCAAAACTTTAACACTAACTATTTATTAATGTTTGTGACAGTAATATCCTCCAGATTTTGCTTAGTGATAGACTTACTATTTATTCAAATGTGTTTTTAATTAAAGTTACAATTGTATTATGTTCACGACTATACCCATGCGCAGATATCCCCTCCACATTACCCTCAGCGCTAAACTCTCGTGCCGCGACTTATACCACATATTATACCATAATGATTAGGAGCTCCTAGACGGACCACATTTTTACTGCAATACTGGCAATATTGCAGACTGTAGCCATGCTGGAAATGCATGACAATATGGTTGGGTTAGGTTAGTCAAAAGGTCACTCAAAGTATAAGTAAGTCAATAGGTCACTCAAAGTAATGCCGGGCCAGTATTGCAGTTAAAATATGTCCCGTCTAGGAGCGCCCTTACTCGTTTTCCCCGAAAGACCTGCCAGAGATATATTACAACACCCACATATCGCCGGACGATTATCATGTCAGCCCGGACATTCATTGCTGGATAAAAGCCTCCTCCAATGATGACCCCGGACGATATTCAGTCCTAAATGGGACGGGCGAGCTTGTCGCCATTCATGCAGCCGCATATTATAGCAGATGACATTTAAAATAGGTTCACAAATGAACAAATTGGTGGGTGTGTGTGTGTGTGTGTGTGTGTCCCGGAGTGTCTTCGCCGGGATCGAACCTGCACACTTCTTGAGGATTATTCTTACAGGTCAAGATATTTCTGACGTGGCAACGTCAAATAAATCGATGGACGCCGGCTGCACGCACGAAAAAGGATAACTCATTGTCCCGTTACGCTCGGACGATCGGAGCGAGAGAGCTACACGAGCGAGCGAAAAACACGATCGGCTTGCGCCACATTTATCTCTCTTCCACTCGATTGGCCTATGCATCCGAGGAGAATATTTCAATGTTTTGTTCTGACGTTGTCACGTCAAACTATGGTCCGTAAACCGACTTAACCAACCAATTTTTTTTGTCATTGTCTCATTTCAAAAGTCATAAGAGAGAGTGACTAAGAAACATCTCGAGCGTCAAGAATAGGGAACTGGGGGGCTATTCCTGCGCGTGAGATGAGATGAGATTTTATCTTGGTCACTCTCACACCTATGACGTTTCAAACGAGAGCAACAAGGACGAAAAAAAGTGAGATGAAAATCTTAAATCTCCGAATAGGGCCCCTGGGTTGTCTTCCACATTCATAATAATACTCACACTCCTTGATTCAGCGCACTTTTTAACGTCTTAGTGGCAAGACTGCCTGCTCCATTCATTCCTATGGATGTACACTTTCCTTCCACATCTGGCATTTTTTCTGCTTCCTCATGACTAACATAATTCTTAGGGTTGCCAGAAATGCCAACAACTAGAGAAACAGCACTACAGCTTTCCTCTTCTGCTGTCGGGTCTGCCACACATTTGTCTCCTATTTTACATAATGTAACCTGGAAAATAGAGAAACTGTCTTTGGTGGTTTGTTGAATATTTTAATTTAAAAGTAAATATTTTTACCCGCGCCATTTTTACTTAGATGTAGACTAAAAAAAATATTCGGGGACATTATTGCACACACGGTCGTCTGACCCCAAACTAAGCAAAGCTTGTACTATGGCTGCCAAAGACTGATATAGATACTTAGATATTTTTAAATACATACATAATTAAATACATGTTAACACCCAGACATAGAACAAACATTAATGTTTATCACATGTAGACTAAAGCATAGTGTTGGCTGGATTATCTTAACTTAATATTATAAATGCACAAGTGAGTTTGTTTGTTTTTTTGTTACGCTTTCACACTCTGACTACTCAACCAATCATCATGTTAATAAAATATGTTTTATGACATTGAAGCTTATTTTAAAATAAGAGATTTTTTTAATATTATTATCTTGTGCAATAATAGATATACATTCTGATAGACATAATATTATAATAACCTAAAACCTCTTGTGCCTGACTCCTTTATTAGAGCAAATCCGACTTAGAACTTAGAAGGCATTCATGGTTTTATTTTTATAACAATCTGTAACCTTATATGACTGTACTTATATATATGACTTAGCTAGGCAAGTAGTCAATGTTGTTGATCCAAGTCATTTTGTCTAGCCGTTGAACGGCGCCGTTTAGTAAAAAGGCTGTTAATTGAAGGGCGAATTAAGCTAGTTGGCTGCGACATATATACTGTAGATGCAACAAAAAAAAAATGGTTACCAATAATGGTGCTGAACCAGCATCTAACAGTTTACTTTCAGAGAGATCATCTGAAAGTTGTAGGTCTACATTGCCTCCGTCCATGAGCACAGCTTTAACTTGTGGTATCTGCACATTGAATAGCGCTGCTTTGACCGCCAATGATACTGCGTCATAGAGGTTACCACCACATTCAAGGATCTGGAAAAATAAACCTTGCTTTTAACACCTGTTTCTGTGCTGGCACCATCCTAAGTAATGTTTTAAATGAGTTTGTATTTACACCTCAACTACTCAACAGATCATCATGAAGTTTTGCATGTTTAAAGTCAGGCGTAGCATAGGCCAAATCCGAATTGTCTTTTCACCATTTTTATCTAGGATTAGATGTAACAACACATACAAAAGAATGCAGTCTATGGTCTGCTGTGTGACGTTTTGCGAGCGAACTGTCAAAGGAATGTATTGAATGAATGAATGAATGAATGAATGTAGCGTAAGGAATGAAGGAGTAGCGCCTGAGTCGCCCGCCCCGTCTAACCGGCACTTCTCGCTGCAGCACGGAAGAGGACGGACCTCGTAGTGTTTTTCTTGGGTGTCTTTCTGTAGTATTGATCTTGGTGTCCATTAGATTCATATTGGAATTACCTACATATTGTACATGGTTTGGATTATTAGAAGTATTAGTTGTTTACATTTGCATTAGGGTGGTTTTGAATGCCGTCCCTTCAGAAATAGTTTACACAAAGCTAAAATAATGGATATGTTTGTTTCTTTTTCATGGAATATAAACAGTGGAAAGACAATTTGTCCCTGGGTGAGCTACCCACGTGCGTAGGAGTGTACTCTATTATGATTCTCTACACATGGTCCCCGGGTAGTGCTAACTGGGTAGCAAACTCTGGTGGGAGGCTTCGGCCGTGGCTAGTTACAACCCACCGGACCAAGCCACGCCGTGAAATGACCTAGTCGTGTTTCGGGATGTAGTCTGTTGTAACCATTCCGAAGACGGGTCTGAGCAGTGGCGCACTTGTAGCGTCTCACTCAACTGCCGTCTTTGTACTTCTTCACTCTACAAAACTTCAAGGCTAGAGTAAATAAGTACCTTATAGGTCGTCGTGCTCCATCTTAGACCACAACGTCGCTTAACATCAGGCGAGTTGGTGGTCAAACGCCGACCTATTCTACATAAAAAAGAAAAGGCCCAAAAAACTCAAAAACTACTGATCCAATTTCAAAAATTCTTTTACCTTAAAAAGCTACATTTTCCCTGAGCGACATAGGCTATGAAACGATAGCGAAGCCAAAATAAAAAGAAGAAAAGGAGCAGAGCGAGAGATGGCAAAAGAGCTAGTCACTAATAAAGGTGTAAAATGTGTTATGAAACTGATTAGAGCAATGTTAAATCAGGAGCCCCTTCCTTATTGCTATAACTAATTCTCACAACTCATTCATCACAGTACATTTTCACGGCAGGAACACCAACCCACTTTTGAGGGTATCTAAGCTGTGCTCGGCTATGCCGGCTCAGTATGGTTTAGTGGATCTCACATGTCTTTTGAATTACAGATTTAAGACCAACCAGTATATCAATGTATAGTTTCCAGCATTGCTTTCCTTCCAATATGCAAAGTTGCTCCAAGTTAAAGGTCTGTGAGGAATGGTATGCTCTCTGCATCATGTTGGATATGCTGCTAGCCAGTCTTTCACCACCTCGCCCTTCAAACTCTGGTGTTGCATTTGCTGAACTAGAAAAACACATAAACAGGTATTTGTCAGGGTTTTTTGTAACGAAATGAATTTTCATGAAGGCAAGGAAGTATTTAGTTGCATATACATATATCATCACACCTTTCCCCCGAGAGGGCTGGCAGAGGTGTAACACAACACCCACACTTCGCCAGACGATATTCAGTCCCAAATATGACAGGGGTGAGCCTTGCATTACACTAATATTTTAAATAAAGTTTGAATGGTTGTATGGATGTTTGTTACTCAATTCCACAGACTGGCTGAATTGATCAGGATAAAATTTGGAACAGAGATGGATTATAGTAGGGAATAGCTACTATATAACGACGGGACACATTTAGTTCGTTATTATTTGACAACTAGCGACCCACCCCAATTTATGTAGAACTGATTGCTATCAAACTTCACAGGATTACCTGCTGGCCTAACTGGAGATCGCCTAAAAATTTAATAGATAAATGCTAAAAGATAAAAGTAAATTTGAAGATTAATTTTATCGTGAGAAGATCAGAAGCTCACCAGTCAACAAAGAACTCTATTTTTCCCAGCTTTGGGTTTTGTAGAGTTGGAACATCAATCTCAGTCTTAACTCCAACAAGGATGTCCGTGTTGGCCAGTCTAAGCCGTGCGGAGCCGTTAGTATGGCTCACTACATCGGTCTCTAGTTCTATAGGCCTGTAGTCAATGTTAGATCTTCCATCAGATCGGATATCATCCTGAAAATAAAGTTTTAGAACTTACAGCTCTAAACAAGGTTTGTAGGTGTAGTTAACTAATGTCTTGAATTTTGTAACATCTAATCATTCAATCATTTATTAATCATCCTCATTCTTTCTTAGAATAATTTACTATCACATGATTCTACTCTATCATTAGCATTTCGGTAGAATTTTATGAAAACAATGTTCGCTATAGTAATTTTGTAGGTTATGTTTACTTACTTTTACTCCATGAATTATAAAAACTTTTTCTACAGGGCTTAGCAAACAACAAGCCATTTTCTAGATGTCTTTAATACGATAATGCGAATTGGTTTTCACAGTAAAATAACAAAACCGAACAAAACAAAATATTCGCACTTTGCTTTGTTTTTTTTTTTTTTTAATTCATGTATCTGTAGTGATGTTACTAATAAAAAAGACGTTATGGTAATCGAACAAATCTATTCATGAATATTATCAAACGAATAGATTTGTTCGATTTTATTGTACTTTGAACTCTGTAATATTTTTTTTCTTAAGATAAAGAATGCATTTAAGCTCTGAATATTAAAGCAGTCACTATAGATTCCAATTCGCAGTACGCTAACTGAGCTAGAGTGCTAAAATTGGATAGTGTAATGGCTATTAGACAGTTTGTTTTCCAATCTAGCGCGACCACATAGTCATCTAGTGTGCTAGCTAGTCACAAAAATTGGATGGTATACATCTGGCGTGCTAACTGGGGTCTATTCTAAAGCGTGAGGTGTTTTCTAGTCATTGTATCTCTCGTATGAAAAATCATACGAGTGAGAGTGATGAAGATAACACTTCTCGCGTCAGAGTAGGGGCCTGTGCAAGTGTGCAAGGTTCATTGTCAGTGTTGTATGTCAGTAGGCGCGCGCTCCATCGTTGCTAGATCTATGCATTAAATCATAAAAACAAGCCAACCAACTTGGCTAGCTAGTTTTAATGTTATGAGCGAGCTCTTTATGAACAGGCTAACCTAGCTGTTTCGGGAGCTTCAGATATTACCTCTGCCGTGTGAGCTCGTTTACCAGGTAGCCCTATTCACCCATGTAAACCTAGATATTTTTCAACGTAGGAGCGTCCATAGTATGTTCAATTTACGTAGTAATAAAAAGAAGGACCAACTAGTAACCCCCTCACATCGTCTCGTCAAGTCGAAGAGGTCAGTGTATATTTTAGGGCCGGCGGTCTTTAACCGTATACCAAATTCCGTTCGGGATGCGCCTTCTACCGCGTGCTTTAAAACCAAGATGAGAGCTTGGTTACTAGATAATATGTTTTATGACATTGAAGCTTATTTTAAAATAAGAGATTTTTGAACTATTATTATTTTGTATAATAATAGCTATATATCATTGTTCAGTCTTGCCATAATATAAAATAAACAAGAGCAACTTTGGCTATGACCGTCGATTTCCGTTCTGCCAATAATAAGTAGCGGGAAGACCCGCCATCTTTCTTCCGTTTTTTGAGTCGTTAACTGTTTGTCGTCGTGTTCGCATCGCTCAAGCGCAACACGTATTATTTTTCGTTTCCTTTTCGAAAGTACAACCCGTACCGACCAATCGACCCCTTTTCGCGCCGTTAATACGTCGAATAGTGATAGAAAGGACTTTAGTGGTTTAGTGCACGGCGGTGAATACGCTTTCGTGCAAAGGCCGGTCAGGCCGCTACACCGTGATCGGGTGGTGGAGAACTGGGCCCAGCAACCTTCGCCTCCTGTGTCCAAGGCCAGCAGCAGCGCTCCCGGCAGGTAAGCAAACCACCTAAGTCCTGGCTCTTCAAGCAAATATTTCGTGTCGCCATTAAAACCTCCATACAGTCCACTCAATTATCGAACATTTTTGGTCATTCGAACCGGATTGTTAATGAAACAGTCCTAATTTGCATTATTTTCGTAATATCTGTCGATTTGTCGGTCGAAAATTACTTTTTGTCGTATTATATTACATTAATTTTCGTTATTTCGTCATACATTCTTTCGTTTTGCAATTTACATTCGACAATATGGCCGATTTGGTCTGACGAAATATCGTGGTTGTAGAAATAATAATATTTAATTTTGCAAATCAAAGTTACTTATTTATCTACCTACATTTTAAAGTTAAAATACCTTTTCGTTTAAAAACTTATTTTAAATATTTTTGTCTTTGGTCAATTTTAAGTTTCGTTCGGGAATATTAAATAGTTAGCTCTGTGGGAAATAAATTATTTTTTGTCTATGGTCGATTTTATTTTTTCGTTTGTTTGAATTGGTGCTCGTTCTTGGCTGTCATTGTCAGGTGCCTTAGTGTCAGTTGTCAATACTCATTCAAATACCGGCTTTTTCGGTGAAAAGTTTTCGTGAATAACAATTTAATTAGTGATTGCAAAATGAGTGTTGAAAGTGCTAGTGAATTTGTAGAACAAGAACCAGACATGGATAGGACTGCCCGGGATTATGCAGTATTGCGATTAGAATACCTGGAGCAGAGTGATTTCGTGTGTTTAACGGATGTGTCTGAAATTCAATCCCAGTTTCATGACGCACAAATTAAGTTGTTATCGAGACTTAAGGGCAAAGCACAACAGAAACACGAACTCGAAGTTACTTATCACTTCGAGGATGTGGTCCGCCAGATAAAGAAGAGGCTGGCACAGGGCGAGACCAACTCAAATAGTAAACAAACTGCGACAGAATCCTTAGTGCAAGCGCGTTTACCTAAAATTGAAATAGGTAAGTTCGATGGCACGTTGGAACAGTGGGTCGCGTTTAAAGGATTGTTTGATTCCTTGATACACCAGCGTAATATAAGCAACGTAGAAAAGCTTCACTATCTGTTGTCGAGTGTCACGGGTCGGGCTTATGAACTCATAAAGAATTTCCCAATAACGGACGCGAATTATACCGATGCGTACAACTTGTTGCATAAACATTTTGATAATAAACGGTATATTGCCACACATTATTATGATAAGCTTGTACATTGTGCACCTTTGAAGAGCAAATCAGCTAAGGAACTTGAAAAATTACACAGGACCTTTTCTGAAAACATATCAGTGCTGGAAAAATATGCCTTGCCTGATAAAGACTTCATGATGTTTAGTTTGTTATGGTCGAAGCTCGATAAAGCCACTAGGGAAGCTTTTCAACTAGATGTGAATAATGATGATATACCCAAGTTTTCTGATGTTCACAATTTCATTGAAAAGCATTACAAAGCTCTTCAAATGTCCGACATTACAGGACAAAAGGTTATTGCAAGCCCGACTCAACACACTGGTGGATCAAGGAACAATAACAATAATAATAATAATCAATGGAAATCAAAACCTGCTTTAATAGTATCGAATAACTTGTGCACATATTGCTCAAAACAACACTGTCTTACTGCCTGTGAGGATTTCTTGAGTTTGGACCCAGGTGCGCGCTTTAATTTTATTAAACAAAAGGGGCTCTGTGTACTCTGCTTGTCGAGTGGTCATAGATTAAAAGATTGTTGTGACTCTGCGCGCTGTAGTCAATGTGGTTTTTCGCATCATTCTCTACTACACTTCACCAATACCACACAGCGTGTGCCTCAACAGGTAGCAGGGCCAACTAGTAATACTAACAAGAATACTGCGTTAACTTCAGTGAGTGGAAATGGTACCGTGCTTTTCGCCACTGCCAAGGTCTTGGTTCGTGATCAGTTTGGTAATTTCCAATCAGTGCGTGCTTTATTAGATTCAGCGAGTGCTTGTAACTTCATTTCGGAGAAGTGTGTGAAGCGGTTGGGACTGAGGACTTGGCGAAATAGGCAAACAGTGAGTGGCATTGGGCATGCCATTGCTGAACCTCTTGGCTCACTCTCGTGTCGAATAAAGTCAGGTAGGCCAGGCTCATTATTGCATTTTGACTTGGAAGCATTTGTCTTGCCCTCCATTTGCGCCGATCAACCCTCTTGTCTTGTTGATACATCCCAATGGCCACATCTGAATGGTTTAACATTAGCTGATCCAGAATTTGCAATCCCAGGTCCCGTTGAGATGTTGCTTGATGCAAATATTTTTGCATCATGCTTACTACCTGAGGTGAAGCAAGGTCAACCGGGGCAACCTATGGCATTGAATACCACTCTTGGATGGATTTTGATGGGCGCTTGTACTGAACCCAGCTTGCCACAGATTTCTCGTTGTTGTACTAATACTAAAAATTGTCTTTTCGTTTCCAATATTAATTTGGATAATTCTATAAAAAGGTTCTGGGAGATTGAAGAAGTGAAACTCACCTCCAAATTATTGTCGAAGGAGGATCAAATGTGTGAAAAATACTTTGTCGATAATCACCGTAGGGTCGAGAAAGGAAGGTTTGTTGTACCACTTCCCTTTGTCGATATACACAACAAGCCTACCTTTAAAAATTCTCGTGAAATCGCTTTAAAGAGGTTTGCCTCAACTGAACGCAAACTACAAATGAATCCAGCATTCAGAAAGGCATATGTTGCATTTATGGAGGACTATGAGGCCTGCCATCATATGGAGGAAGTAGAGCCCCCCACTACTAATGAGGGTGCCTTTTATTACATACCTCATCATGGCATATTGAGGCCGGACTCTATAAGCACACCTTTGCGGGTTGTCTTTGATGCTGGAGCTCTAGATGCTCAAGGTAAATCGCTGAATAGTACTCTCTACCCTGGCCCGAAGCTGCAGACTAGCATCTTCGATTTACTCCTACGTTTTCGCTGGCATGTTGTCGTTTTCAGCTCTGACGTGCAGAAGATGTATCGACAGATTTTGGTACCGGTCGAGGATGCAGATTACCAGCGGATCGTATGGCGTACCTCTCCGCTTGACCCTATTCGAGATTTTAGACTCCGAACGGTCACCTATGGTGTCTCTGCTGCTCCATTTCAGGCTCTCCGCAGCATAGCTCAACTATCTGTCGAAGCAGCTGAAGAATACCCAGCTGCCTCTACCGTATTGGGTAGAGATATTTATGTTGATGATGTTGTCTCTGGTGCTGATTCGCTTTCGAATGCTCTACAGCTCAAGTCAGACTTGATCCAGATTTTGTCGTCGGGTGGCTTCCACTTGAGAAAGTGGACTTCCAATTGCCCTGCATTTCTAGAGGGTGTTGCTTCGTCAGATCTTTATGACGAAAGCTTCAAGAGCTTTGATGAGGCGACGGACCTCTCTCTGAAAATATTAGGTCTGCAGTGGCGACCGACGTCAGATACTTTCGGTTTCAAGGTTTCCGATCAGGGTGACCTGCGTTGCACAAAGCGGACAATACTCTCGGAAATAGCTCGAATCTATGACCCGGTAGGATTCCTGGGCCCCGTGATATTCCTTGCTAAATACCTCATGCAGCTGCTCTGGGCAAAGGGAGTCGCGTGGGACGAGGAGGTACCTGAGGAAATCTCTTCGCAATGGTCACTTTATAAAAATCAGCTACCGTTACTTTCGTCAATTGCAATTCCGCGTCGATTTATCGATACTTTTGTCGCGCTACAACTTCATGGTTTTTGCGACGCATCGGAGCGTGGCTACTGTGCCGTCATTTATTTTCGGGTCATCAACGCCGCAGGTGCTTGCTCTGTGCACTTTTGTTGCGCAAAAACCAAAGTAGCTCCACTTCGAAAGCTCTCTATTCCCAGAATGGAGCTTCAGGCAGCTGTATTACTGGCTGACCTTATCAAATCTGTCGTTCAAGCGCTGGAACCTTTCCACCGCTTTGAAAACATTTTCGCTTGGTCCGACTCTACTGTCGCTCTGGCGTGGATCAAATCATGTCCATCGAAATGGAAAACTTTTGTCGCTAACCGCGTTAGCCACATCCAGGAAATTGTGTCTCCTGATTGTTGGGGACACACCAGTACTTTGTCGATGCCTGCTGATGTTGGATCACGTGGTATGCTTCCTGCTGACCTCGTGCGCTGCGACTTGTGGTGGAAAGGTCCCGCGTGGCTCGCAGAGCCTGAGGCTCACTGGAACACCTTTTTCGCGGAATTGTCGTCCGTTCCAGATGCTGATGTGCAGGAAGAGCAACGCATCTTCAGCCTCCTGACCGCTGTTGACGTCAATGTTGTCGATCTTCTAATAGAAAAAATATCATCGCTTTCTAAATTAAAGCGAATATTGTCGTACTGTCGTCGTTTTTCCCGTAATGCAAGATTACCGTTTCAAAAAATTGACGGCCCTCTAGAGGTAACGGAGACTCAGAGCAGCTTTGATTTTTTAATCAAGCATGCTCAGCAGGTTTCTTTCGCTTCGGAAATCGAGAAGGTAAAGAAGGGCTCTCTCAATTCACTTCCCAAAAGCTTGCGCAAGCTTTCTCCTTTCGTCGATGAGGCGGGTTTTCTGAGGGTGGGCGGTCGCTTAGCGAACGCCAAGGTAGAGTTTGCCGTCAAACATCCTTTGCTTTTGTCTCGTGATCACCGGTTAACTCACCTAATCATCCAAAATTACCATGATCGCTTCATGCACCCTGGTACTCAAACTCTCCATAATTTGCTAGCGCAAGATTTTTGGATCCTTTCGCCTAAACGAGCCATTCGTGCTGTCGTGTCGGGATGCATTCGATGCTTCCGAGCTAATCCAAAACCCACTCCTGCACCTTTCATGGGCAACTTACCTTCCTATCGAGTTAACCAGCTCAAAGCCTTTTCTTCGTCAGCCGTAGACTACGGTGGCCCCTACGACATTTGTTTGGGACGCGGTCGCGGTGTAAAAACTTTTAAAGCGTGGATTTGTGTTTTCGTCTGTACCAGCACTCATTGTGTCCATATTGAGCTGGCATCTGAGCTTTCCACTAACGCTTTTCTCGCCGCGTTGAAAAGATTTGTCGCACGTCGTGGTCGGTGTCATCAGCTCGTGTCCGACCAAGGCCGGAATTTTGTCGGAGCCAGTAACTACTTGAACTCTCTCATGCAGAGCGCTGCGTCTTCTCAGGACATTAAATTCTCTTTCAATCCTCCAGGAAGTCCCCATTTCTCTGGATTGGCAGAGGCAGGAATTAAATCTGTTAAGACTCATCTGACTCGTGTGATTGGGACTCAACGACTCACATATGAAGAGTTCTCCACTGTGCTCTCCCAAATCGAGGCTATGCTAAATTCTCGTCCTCTTACTCCATTGAGCTGTGATCCAAATGATCTGACGGCTCTGACTCCTGGTCATTTTCTCACCACTGAGCCTTTAACTGGGGTCCCTGAGGAAAATTTTGTAGAGCAAAAAATTAGTGTTCTTCATCGTTGGAAATTAATCCAAAAAATGCACCAAGACTTCTGGCAGAGGTGGCAAAACGAGTACTTGCACACCCTGCAACAACGCCACAAATGGAACCACACTCACGAGAACCTCACAGTCGGTAGCTTAGTCCTCATTATTAACGAGCAAACAGCTCCACTTAATTGGAATTTAGGTAGAATCGTTGCTCTACATCCTGGAGCTGACTCTATTTGTAGGGTGGCTACAGTAAAGACCACGCTGGGGGAGTACAAAAGATCTGTCGTTAAGCTTTGCCCATTACCCTATCAAATTAACCAATAAAATTCGACCATATACTTAAAATATTTTTTATTATCGAACCATAGAATTAGTTGTCGCTATCGTTACCATTAAAATAAATAAGTAAATTCAATTTTCTCGTTTTAAATACGTTGCATTTAGGTGGGCGGAATGTTCAGTCTTGCCATAATATAAAATAAACAAGAGCAACTTTGGCTATGACCGTCGATTTCCGTTCTGCCAATAATAAGTAGCGGGAAGACCCGCCATCTTTCTTCCGTTTTTTGAGTCGTTAACTGTTTGTCGTCGTGTTCGCATCGCTCAAGCGCAACACGTATTATTTTTCGTTTCCTTTTCGAAAGTACAACCCGTACCGACCAATCGACCCCTTTTCGCGCCGTTAATACGTCGAATAGTGATAGAAAGGACTTTAGTGGTTTAGTGCACGGCGGTGAATACGCTTTCGTGCAAAGGCCGGTCAGGCCGCTACACCGTGATCGGGTGGTGGAGAACTGGGCCCAGCAACCTTCGCCTCCTGTGTCCAAGGCCAGCAGCAGCGCTCCCGGCAGGTAAGCAAACCACCTAAGTCCTGGCTCTTCAAGCAAATATTTCGTGTCGCCATTAAAACCTACATACAGTCCACTCAATTATCGAACAATCATATTAAACTATTTTTACTATACTTATCTGTATAATGACATTAATGAATTATTTTTATATTTGACATAATTATCAATTATTATTGTTCTGACATTCGTTTTTAATTATAAATATTCAACTGTGACGTGTAACTATAGGAGTTATCAATAAATTCTGATTTCTAGACTACTGCACATTGGATAGTGCCAAAATTATGTGTAATGCCGACCGAATAATAAAATTTGTTCGAGTCGGCAACGCGACGGTATGCACATTGTACATCTCTACAATCCACAATGGAATTGTGCGTTTTCTTTCTCTAATAATTTTACGTTCCGTTACAAGGTTTTAAATTAGAATTTTGAGTGCTTCATACTCTTTGTTGGTAGTCTGAATATAAAAGTAAAATAACTTTCAATGGATTTCAAATACAAAGTTATAACTAGGGAGTATTCTGTGGTTATTAATGAAACTGTGATGTTACCCGAGAATTTTTCGGATATTACAGAAATATTCAAATGAAATAAACGCCTTAACCAGAATAGTCGCTAAGTTTAAAATAAAAAAATGAAGTGAATGAAACGCAGTTTTAGGCGGGGAAATTGTTTTTAACTAAGCGGGAAATTTAAAAACTTAGGATTAAAATCATGTCAGCCCGGGAGACTACATATTAAAACATTTCCGACATCCTTAAATACTTACTTTTGTACCAAATTACGGTTTCGTCACTTCTAAGATTTTTATGTGAATAAAAGTAGGTAAGTATGTATTTAATATGTCACCCTTGAAACTTTCAATGCGTAAGTAGGTAAGTACTTACCTGTGGTACTTACTTAAGCATAAGTATATATATATATATATTTACCAGTATTTAGAAATTACCTAAGATAATGGTGCAAATCATGGTATAATAACATACTCCGCCAGGTATAGCATTCAGAAACAACTAGCCCGAAATGTAAGTCATTTACAATAAGTTCGAAAGAGACAGATGACGATGACGTCATTATGTTTTTTCTGAATGCAGACCGGTGACAAATAGACCGGTGCAAATCTTTGATTAGTACGTATATATTAAGCATATTATTATATAGGTACTTACTTACATGGAATTTATTAAAGGGTGCCTTTGGTGCAAATAGGTTTGGTTTGGTAAAAATGTGTGCGAATGAGTTTCGGAAATATTCCTTAAGTAACAAGCTGCGCTCCGCGATGTTACCGCGCTTAAAAAGTAGTCTAGGTGACTATTCAGGTTGCATGGAAGAGATCGCTTTGAGCGATAAGGCCGCCCATTAAAAACTTAGTTAAGCCTTATTTAAGTACTATTGTAATTATTTTATGTTTTTAATAAAGACTTGTTGTTGTTGTTGTTGTATTCTAGACCATAATCTATCTCTGGTCCAAATTCCATCCAGATCCGTTCAGTAGTTCTGTCGTGATTGAGTAACAAACATCCATCCATCTATCCAAATTTTCACATTGATTATACTAGTTGCACCCCGCTGTCTTACCCACGGATTAAAAGGAGCCTATGTGTTAATCCAGGACATAAATTACGTCCATACGACATTTCATAAAAATCCATCGATCTTTTCGAGTGTGAAGAAGTAACAAACAAAACACACACAAAACTTTAGCAATTATAATTTAGGTAGGATAGGACAAGAGTACTAACGTACATGGTGTACCTACTTACATGTATGGTCTATTTTGCATTCTTATATATGTACATGCCTGTCTGCTTATCTAGAGCTTCAAACCGAAACAATCGCATCGATCATGGAACTATCAAACAATCAGTCCACGAAAAAGGAAAAATTCCATCCGCGACCTACCTACATGACCTCCACCCGTTTTCAAGTGCCCACGTTAGTTCCCCGTTTGCTCCTACCGAGGGGGATCTCGCAACATCCTCTGTTAAATTGCGAGTTAAAGTAATTGTTTCATTGTAGCAGATTGAGCAATATTGAGCATACGTCTCGGTGGGCTCACGAGCCTTGGGTGCCTTCAAACAGCGCTAGTGATATGATCTAGTTTCTTGACATCTCCAGTTCCTACCCTTAGTTGTCACGATGGGTGACCAAGTTGATGAAATGGTGCATCTAATGCAGCGGTTTTCTTGGGTGGACTACGTGGTTTTTGTGCTAATGTTGGCAATCAGTGCAGTGGTTGGCGTGTATTGGGGGTTTATGAAAAAGCAGTCTACGCAAGCGGATTATTTGTTAGGAGGGAGGAATATGAAGGTCCTTCCGGTTTCTATGTCACTTGTTGCGAGGTAAACAGAGTTTTATTTAGGGCAAGGTACCTAAGAGAAGAAAATAGACGAAGGAGATAAAATGAAAAGACAATGGGAAAAATTAAATGGACGTTGGTCCAAACGCCCGCAGGATTGAGACTAAAGGCAATTTGTAGGTAAGATTTATGGGTTTTCGCATAATAAATCTTGCTGAAATCGAACCCACAGTTTTGGAGATATTTTGTGTTGTATTATTGTAAATTCTACAATGTTCGACACGCTCAACCACACGACAAAAGAAGATGGCGTGCTCGGTGCTTGTCTGGCAAAGAGTTTCACACCATGTAGGTCACGTCATCATGGTTCGTGACATCACCATGAAGGGATTGCTTAACATTTCTAAAAAAAAATTTACTATCCTTAAAAATAAAATATATCGGTTTCTGTAGGTTGAATTTTACCGGTGTCGTACTTTTTTTAATGAATAAGAATACTCTACCGAATGCGCCATGTATCAACCCTGCGGGAAAACTTATACATTTTCTTATACGTTTTAGGACCAATTTGCCCATTGTCTTTTAGGTACCCTATCATATACCGCCGTTTCTTTATCCTACCGGCGATGCAGGGGTTCTGCCTCAGACCTTCGCCAACCGGGTGTAGTATACTATAGTTAATTAAAATCAAAATTTAGATGCACCTTCAATGAATCAAAAGTATATCAATATTAATATGTTTATCTAGAGCAGAAAATAATACATTGTCTGATGATAATGGCTGCTTACCTAAGCACTGCCTAATAGACCAGACTATACCCTGAACAGGTTCAGGAGCTGTGACTCACAGTCACAGTTCCGTTTACTGTATACCTAGTCTAGCCATAAGTTCTGTTACAAATGAAAATGCATTTATTTTTTTATACAGTAATGTAATGTTAATAAAAATTATATGTACACATGTATTGAAGTCTTAACAAATATATAACTATTATTTTATTCAAAATTACCACCTTTGGCTTTGATACAGGCCTTTAGTCGGTCTGGCCAAGAATCTATGTGTTGTAAGATGAATGTGTAAAACGGCAATAGCCAAATTTAGCATTAAAAAGTGAAGAAAACAAAATGGCAGTCATTGCGAAATGTTAACTCAGAAAAGTCGATTTATATTAAAGTAAATATCTGTACGGTAAAAATAGTATTTTATTATATAAATATTTACCTCCAAGAGACCAAGGACTGCCGTACAAGTGGCGACCGTGATTAATATTCAGGATGGAGGTAAAAAGAAAGGTTCGGCGAGCCACGAGGGCTCAGCTCACGCGGGTGATCAATCAAACCGCACAGCTACAGGACAAACCAGAAGAAATACAAATAAACATGTCGCTGTTGTCCGAAATTGTTACAAGATTAGAGGGCCTCGATCAGGAAATACTCCTGTTGATGAGCGAGGCAGAAGAGGCCGATCTGGAAAAAGAATTAGATGAGGTTATGTTTTACAAGAAAAAATGGTTTAACCTAAAACAAAAAGTCGCGGTGGACTTGGACCCAGACAGAAATCATAAAAAAGGTATTATAAGAAGCACATCAAAAGATAGGAAATTTAAACTACCCGTTCTAGAGACAAAACAATTCGATGGGAATGTTAAAAACTGGATTCCTTTCTGGGGACAATTTGAAAAAATTCATAAGGACACAAACATCGACGACACGGATAAGTTTCAATACCTTATTCAGGCAATGAGCCCAGGATCCGAAGTTCGAAATTTCATCGAAAGTTATCCGCTATCATCCAAGACATACTATCAGGCGCTTTCAGATCTGAAGCAAAGATACGCAAGAGAGGATCTTCTTGTCCAAGTATATGTAAGAGAATTACTTAATATGATAACAAATAAAAATACTCAAAATTTAACTTACCTTTATGACAACTTAAGTTCACATCTTCGAGCGTTGGAAACCTTAGGAGTGACCCAGCAAGGGTACTCATCATTCTTACTGCCTATGGTGGAGTCAACACTCCCTATAGACACACTAAGAGCATGGGAAAGAGCAAGACCAGTTGAAACAAAAGATGTATTAAAATCCTTATTGGACTTTCTGAAGAAAGAAGTAGAAAGTGAACAAAGAATAAAAATGGCCACAGGATTCACTACTGAAAATCTAACAAAGAAGGAAAAAGAAGCTACAGCAGCAATTTTAGTAGATAAAGTAGCTAAACCAGAACATAAAAATTCATGCTTATGGTGTGAAAAGGAGCATCCAAGTGTTGAATGCTACAGACTAAGTAAGATGACTATTGATGAAAGAAAGGGCCAAATAAAGAAGAAAAATGCTTGCATGTTGTGTTTAAAACCTGGGCATCATGCAAAAATCTGCAAGGCATTTGTGCAGTGCTTCATATGCAAGAAAAAACACAATGTGACACTCTGTCCAGGCCACAACAACTCAGATAAGACAAGCAAAGACAAGAATACTTCGGTGGGTGAAACTACAAGCAATCTCTCATCACAAGGAAACAGTGTGACCTTACTACAAACAATTATAGTTAAACTGGTCAATGGCAATAAAGAGGTAATGGTGAGAGCACTCATCGATAATGGCTCACAGAGGTCTTATTTGAAAAAGGATGTGGCACATAAACTCGGAATTCCAAGCTCAGGTAGAGAAGTACTGACACATAATTTGTTCAGCGGAGTCGAGGTAAAGTCTAAGGAACATAATATTTACAATATTTCTGTCCAAAGCTGTTGTGATCAGTCATACATGTTTAATATAGCTGCTCTAGAGCAACCAATAATTTGTAACAGTCTGCCCAGGTATGATGATGATGATATTGATGTAACAGTGAGAAGTTTGTTATTAAAACATGGCATAAGGTTGACAGATTCAGATAAAAATAATAACACTGATATTTCATTGTTAATTGGGGCAGATTATTCAGGGTACATAATGACCAACACTATGATTGAAATAAAAAAAGGGTTGTTTGCAATAAAGACCAAATTGGGATGGGTGTTACAAGGTAAAGTAAATAATGCAAAGAGTAATACAACTAATACTTTATTTTGTTCATCGGATATAACAGGTTTTTGGTCACTTGAGTTGCTCGGCATCAGAGATCCTGTGGAGAACAAGACGAAGATGCAGGCCGAGGCTGATGCAGTGATGTCCTTTGAGGAGAGTATCGCTGTCAACGCAGAGAGAAGATATGAAGTAGCCCTGCCTTTCAAGGTCGGGCATGAAGACTTGCAGAGCAACCGCGGAATAGCTGAAAAGAGATTGGTATCTAGTACCAAGCGTCTGCAATCATCAGGTAAATTGCATGAATATAGTAGTATAATACATAGCTGGGAAATTGAAGGTATTGTGGAGAAAGTACCAGAGAGTGAGGTAAAACATGGTGTTCACTATTTGCCTCACCGAGGTGTAGTAAAAGACTCTAGTCTGACCACAAAATTAAGACCAGTATTTGATGCATCGGCATGTGATAAGAATGGCAGATCACTCAATTCTTATCTAAATAAGGGCGTGAATTTTTTAGATAAAATTCCTCATTTACTCGCTGGCTTTCGAAAGGGTGCGATAGGTATATCTGCTGATATCGCTAAGGCTTTTCTCCAGGTATCCGTAAGACCCACAGACAGAGATTATTTGAGGTTTTTATGGTGGGAGAATGATTCACAGGCCAAAATGGTGGAATATAGACACAGTAGAGTGGTGTTTGGTTTGACATCAAGCCCATTTCTATTGTCGGCAACCATCAGTCACCATTTAAAACATGTCACAGGTAAGGCAAGAGACACAGCTGACATATTAGCTAAATCATTTTATGTAGACAACTGTCTCACAAGCTTGGACTCGGAACAGGAAACTCATAAATTTATATCGGAGGCAAAGGAAGTTATGAAGCAGGGTAAGTTTGATCTTAGGCAGTGGGTTACTTCCCCTATGAAGATAAATGAGACAAGTAACAATGTAGTAACTGTACTAGGCCTGCTGTGGAACACTGAGACAGATGAACTAAGCTGCAATTTAAGTAACTTACCTCCATATTCAGCTCTAGGTCAGATAACTAAAAAGGAATTAATGTCACTCATACAAAGAATATTCGACCCAGTGGGATTTACTTGTCCGGCCACGCTCACCCCCAGGTTAATAATGCAGGAGACTTGGCGCCGCGGATTAACATGGGAAGAAAATCTTCCAGAGGATTTAGAGGCTGATTTCCGTAAGTGGTATAAACATATAGCATGCTTAAAAGATTGCAAGATTCCAAGGAAGCTGACTAAGAATTCTATGACAGGATGTGATATAAGTTTACATATGTTCTGTGATGCCAGCAAAGATGCTTATGGAGCCTGTGTGCTGCTACGATCAGAAAAGGATGGTAATGTCACTGTCCAGATGTTGTCAGCAAAGTCTAGAGTGGCCCCACCTGAAAAGACATCAATACCTAAACTAGAATTAACTGCAGCATTGGTAGGATCTAGATTATTGGCAGAGGCAAAGAGAAGTTTAAAATTTGAGAATACCAAAGAGTTTTGCTGGACTGACTCATGTGTAGCATATTACTGGATAACTAGAAACTTACCTTGGAATACATATGTGCATAATAGAGTAAAAGAAATCAGACAGCATTCAAATCTATCCAATTGGTTTCACATTTCAGGGAGCCTGAACTGGAGTGATGTAGCATCAAGAGGCTGCAACGCTGAACAACTATTGGCTCTACGCTGGTGGGAGGGTCCGGTGTGGCTGCGCCTCAACTCAGAAGAATGGCCTAAGTCTACCATAAATGTGGATAATACAGAGGCATGCAAAGAAATGAAAAAGACAAAGGCATCATGCAACATAAATATAAGTATAAAAGAAGTTATTGATATGTTATGCTATTTCTCAAAATATACAAAAATTGTAAGAATGATGGCATGGACACTAAGATTTATAAATAACATGCAGTCAAAAAATATGAAGATAAAAGGAGAAATAACAGTAGAAGAGTTTGAAAATGCAGAAAAGAAGATTATTAAGTTGATTCAAGGATCTGAAGAATACCTTAGAGAACAGAAGAGAAGTTTGAGTACATACCTTGATGAAGAGGGTTTGATAAGAGTTAAAACAAAACTTCTATTATCAGATTTTCCTGAATCCACCAAGTCTCCAGTATTGCTCCCAGGAAAGAATAATATTGTAAGGAGATTGGTGGAACAAAGACACCAAGAACTTCATCATGCAGGCGCCAATCAAGTGACAGCAGATATCAGAGCTAGATTTTGGATCATAGGAATTAGACGACTGACAAAATCAGTAATAGCAGCATGTACCATATGTACTCGATTCAGAGCCAAACCAGTGCAAGCACCTACAGCTCCATTGCCAAATGAGAGGATCCAATGCACAGCCCCATTCCAAGTAAGTGGTGCTGATCTGGCTGGGCCAATGTTTCTGCGTAATGGTGACAAATGTTGGATAGTACTATACACATGTGCAGTGTATCGCGGTGTTCATCTAGAATTAACTAAATCATTGTCAACGGAGGCCTTTATGCTCACATTAAGAAGATTTATTGCTCGAAGAGGAAGAGTTACACAGATAATATGTGATAATGGAACTAATTTAACAGGCACAAAGAACCGACTTGCACAAGTAGATTGGGATGAAGTACAGAAGCGTTCAGCTATTGAAAGAATTAAATTTAAAATGAATGCTCCAACAGCTGCTTGGTGGGGTGGATTTTTTGAGCGCCTTATCCGGATTATGAAAGAACTGTTGAGAAGAATTCTGGGACAGTCCTGTGTGGACTATGAGGAGCTACAAACCATTTTATGTGAATGTGAAGCAGTAATGAATCAACGTCCTTTAACATATGTGCAAGATGATAAAAATACTCACCTGGAACCATTGACCCCGTCATGCTTCATACAATGTATTCCTCATAATGAAGTAACAGATTTAGATGCTGCAGATGCTAAGGCACTGAACTCAAGACTCAAGTTTTTAGTCAAGCTGAGAGAAGATTTTAAACAAAGATTCAAGACAGAATATTTAACATCACTAGTTCAGAGAGGCAAAGATATCCAGAATAAATTAGCTATTGGAGACATTGTTCTAGTAGAAACTGAGGAGAAACGGGTGAAGTGGCCTTTAGGAGTTATAACAGATATATATATTGGAAGAGATGGTATAAACAGAACAGCACAGGTGAAGACTGCATTAGGTTCCAAAGTAAGACCATTCCAGAAACTATATCCATTGGAAGTATCCAGTGAAGAAGTTAATAATCAACTACAAAACTGTAATCAAGACTCACCCAGTCAATTTTCAATAGATAGTGATATACCTATCAAAAATGAAGAGAAGCAGAAAGAGAAAAATATCAGTAAGATGTTTTCAGACAAAACAACTCGGTGTGGGAGGGCTGTTAGGATGCCAAGTAAGTATGACCTGTAATTTTTTTTCTGTTCACAGGATCTTTGGTGTCAAGCAACTCAATACCATTTAAAACTTTATAATTATTAAAATTAAACTTTGTCTGTCAATCTTACTGAATTTAAGTTGTGTATTTTAGTGTTTTAGAATTACATAATATTGATGTTAATTGATCTTGTAGTAGTATTCTGCAATTAGTATAAGACTTATGTTGACTGAAGTAAATTTAAATAGTAATAATTGATTATGTAACAAATATTGTGTATGTTTAGTGATAAAATTAGATATCTAAAGTTTTCTTACTTTCTAATCTTACTTTTCTGGCGGTGGAGGATGTTGTAAGATGAATGTGTAAAACGGCAATAGCCAAATTTAGCATTAAAAAGTGAAGAAAACAAAATGGCAGTCATTGCGAAATGTTAACTCAGAAAAGTCGATTTATATTAAAGTAAATATCTGTACGGTAAAAATAGTATTTTATTATATAAATATTTACCTCCAAGAGACCAAGGACTGCCGTACACTATGGATTTACGGACTGTTTCCATGGGAAATTTAGCCACTGCTTGCTTCAAAGATTTCTTAAGTGACTCTATGTCGGCGTGTCGTTTAGAGCAGGCCATGCCCTCTAAAACTGACCATAATTTGTAGTTCAGGGGGTTTAGATCTGGGCTAGAGGAGGGCCAATCTTCAGCCCTTATAAAGTCCGGAACATTGGCTTCCAGCCAGGCTTGGGTAGTTCGCGCCTTGTGACCAGGTGCAGAGTCTTGTTGGAAAGTCCACGGTGAATTTTTAAAAAGTGTATTGCTAAGGGGTTTTACAACACCATCTAAGACGGTCTCTTGATACACTTTGGCTAAAGTTTTCACCTCTTTTTCACAAAAATGAAGCTTTGTGACGCCGTGAACGGATACCCTCTACCAAACCATGACTGACGCAGGATGATGACCACGCTGTACCTTTCCAACCACTTCCATAGCTTCTTTAGAGCTGTGAGCGTACACTTTGTCGTTTTGCTTGTTGTAGTGCTCTTCTATCGTGAAAATTTTTTCGTCGGTAAAAATAATATTTCTGTAACTTTCACCTGCGTACCGGGATAGATGACATTTTGATCTATCCACTCTCTTTAACTGCAGCGATTGATTAAGGGCATGTCCTGTATATCGATGATAAGCACCAAGCTTCAGGTCTTGTTTTATTATACGCGTTAGAGTCCTAGCGGGTATTTTCATTTCTCGCGATAAGATTTTTTGTGTCCTCATTGGGTTTTTTGGGAATTCTGGCTTTAACAGCATTAACAGCCTTAGTAGTCCTCATCGCACGCGGCCGCCCCGATCTTTTATGGTTTTCAACAGAGGAAGAGTCGGTATATCTGTCGATACTACTATTTACGAACATACGGCTGATACCGAGATTTTGAAGAGTCTTGAAAATGACCGACGGTTCCATACCCCTTTCGTGCAACGCAATCACTGCAATCCTGTTATCTTTGACACCCCCATTCCATGTTGTAAATTTAGTAATAATCACGAGAAATATATGTGAAATAGCGGGAAATTGATTGTAGTTTTCAACATAATAAACGCATTCCAAATTTAAATGCAGAAAATAAAATAAACGAAGGAGTTTGTATTGTAACAATATTTATGGCTAGACTATGTACTTACAGCTCAGTACCTAGCAGCGATTAGATACATCAGAGTGAGCCAAGATTTAGTCATTTGGATGATGCATCATGCACTGATAAATTGATCAGATCCACTATATCTACTTTCATCAGATCATTTGTCTTGTAATTCTTTTATTTTCTTTTATTAACCCATTACTTGGTTAAGTATATTTTTAGGCTAAAAATCATGTTGAACGTGTGAGTAGTTCAAGCATTAGACGTTTCTAAATGTAGCTTTTTCATTTTCCTTAGTTTCGTCTCTGGCATCACCCTACTTGGGTCTCCGACAGAAATATACATGAACGGAAGTCAATATGCGTTCATCATTGCAGCCATTTTCATGATGTCCATCGTCATGACGCAAGTCTATTTGCCAGTCTTCTATGACCTCAAGCTAACCTCGAACTACGAAGTAAGATAATTGATACGTCTTTTTACGTAAAACGATTTCCATTATAGATTTCAATTTATTTTATACAAATGTAACTTTTAGAACATAGGCACTTTCCAATCAATACTTAAACTCGTATTTATTGAAAAAGTCAGTCACAGTGTTGTGAGCGCGAATCGTTTACCTACCCTTGGCCCTTGATGAACCTACTATCCCTGAGTACTGACTAGGTCACTTTTACATCTAAGGCTTCGCCCTGATTAAGCAAACTGTGAACGGCTGACTGTTTGCTGGCTGACTCAGAGTCGCGTATTGGGAAAACTCAATGTTGAACAAGCGGCGAACTGTAGCAAACAAAACGCGAAACAGTTGCTCGTCAGCAAGCGATACGCCGCAAACTGAGTATGCGTGTACTCAGTAGAAACACGCTGTTCGGGCACACCATTTTTTTTTTTATGTATAATATGGTCGGCGTTTGACCACCAACTCCCCTGATGTCAAGCGACGTTGTGGTCTAAGATGGAGCACGACGACCTATAAGGTACTTATTCACTCTAGCCTTGAGGTTTTGTAGAGTTAAGAAGTACAAAGACGGCAGTTGAGTGAGCTCAGACCCGTCTTCGGAACGGTTACACCAGACTACATCCCGAAACATGACTAGGTTATCTCACGGCATGGCTTGGTCCGGTTGGTGGTAACTAGCCACGGCCGAAGCCTCCCACCAGAGTTTGCTACCCGGTTAGCACTACCCGGGGACCACGTGTAGGGAATCAGAATAGAGTACACTCCTACGGACGTAGGTAGCCCAGCCCCCAAATTTAAATTATATAGAGCCCGAGCTGGACGCAATCAATCAGCAGCTCACAGTTAGCTCAGTTAGAGTGAAGCTCAGTTAGCGAGTGCAAAATTGGTAGAGGTGGAGCGATCACTATTTCTAGCGTACCTATAGGCATGTATCACTGGTAGTATTAACAATAAAAATGTAAAAAAAACTTGTTTAATTAATCATTCTTTTTTTCAGTATTTATCATTGAGATTCGATAATAGGGTGCGATTATTTGGATCATTTCTATTTGCAATTACATTGGTAAGAGAAATTTTCTTTGCTCTATCTTAAGTTCACAAAAACTTGGCAAGGCGATTAATTGTTAACTAACTGTTGTTTGATAACTATTCCATGAGTAATTAACTCTTTGACTTTTAGTAAATTTATACTTAATTGATAGATGGTTACATAATTTACTTTAATTTTAGAAACTTTTTCAAGTAATTAACCGCCATGCAAAGTTTAGTGTTATGAGGGCTGTTATATCGTTCATGAAAAAGCTAGCAAAAAAAATGAACGGACTTGGTTGTGTCTCTTTCAGATAGGATGGCTACCAATAGTAATCTACGTACCTGCACTCGCTTTCAATCAAGGTATTTAAGATAGAGTTTTCACCCCACAATACTCCAGGTTAATAGGTCCGTACACGATTGGCAACCTTTTCCGACAGCGCGGCAGCGGTGCGTAAGTGGTTTACTGCCGCGTGGAAATCGGTTTACAGAAAATTTCGAAACAGCGGTGCTATCCACAAACATTCGGAAACGTTTCTGGGTGGCTATTCCTACGCGTGAGAAGAGATGAAATTTTATCTTGGTAACTCTCACACCTATGACTTTTCAAACGATAGCAACAAGGACGAAAAATAGTGAAATTAAATCTCCTCCGTAAGAATAGCCCTCCTGATGGGATCCCACAAATTTCAAACTCTCGATTCAAATTGTTCGAATCTCAGTCTAATTTTGAAATAAGGGAATCTAGTGAAAAAACGATCGAAAGAATGAATCACGTTTAAAACTTATGAATACGGACTGACATTCGACTAACTTTAGTTTAAAATCAGTAGTAAAAAAAGTAGATAAAAATGAGGATTCCGAGAACGCAATTGACATTTATTCACTTAAATTGTATTACGGATTGTTTTCAAAGATTTAATAACAACATAATCGTCACGCCTTTCCCCCGAGGGGCTGGCAGCGGTGTAATACAACACCCACACTTCGCCGGACGATAGGACGATATTCAGTCCCAAACGTGACAGGGGCCTGTCGCCCTAAATCGGGCTCCAGTCACGTAGCAGATGACAAACAACATGACATGACATTCAAAGATTTAAATTCATTTTTTAATGTTTCAGTGACTGGAGTTGACATTCACGTAATAACACCCATCGTGTGCATCGTCTGCATATTCTACACTAGTGCTGTGAGTAGACCCGATGTGTTTTGTACTTTATTTTTATTTTATTTTTTATTTTATTTTGTTCGGGAAATGCAACAGTGCGAACAAACTAAATAAATTTAACAGTTGTATAACTATGCACCAATTACACATTTCCGCTTATAGATAGCTATTTTACACCTTGTCTAATTATAAAATGCAATTTATAGGAGTTGTCAACAAGAGAAAGTAAAGAAGAAATGGCCTTTAATACATTAATTATAATGCAATAAGTACATACTAACTCTTTTTAACTGAGTTAAAAAAGGAAGGGGGTTCTCAGTTTGACTTCTCAGTGTTTTTTTTGTACGTATGTTACGCGATTATTCCGTCAATTTATGAATCGATTTTGATGTTTTTTTTTGTATGGTAGATCATACTTCCATGTAATTTTTATCGAGTCAGTCAAGCGGTTTTAAAAAAAATCAACAAAAGTCTTTAAATTGTTCACAAATTTTCAAAATATTCTATTTGGCTGACGAGAAGTCGGGTTTTTAAGCTTTTCTTTTTTATTGGCCCTATTCGGATATTTGAGATTTTCATCTCACCTTTTTTCGTCTTTGTTGCTCTCAATTAAAAAGTCATAGGTGTGAGAGTGACCAAGATAAAATCTCATCTCATCACGTGTAGGAATAGCCCTAAGTTGCTTTTTATCATGTAAGCGGCTGTATCACTCTAGATGACAATGATGATGATCATAACAATAAAAAAAAAACACACATAAAAGATCTTGACTCTGGAAAATTAGAGAAAACCAAAAAAATAAAAAAATGGGTGCCAATCAATTTTAAAAATTGATTTCAAAAAGTTTAGCGGGTACCGAAAAAGTGTTAACGTTATTTTGTATTACGTATTTATCGGTTCGTAAACGTGCACGATTCTGGGCAAATGATACAAACATCGCGAAACGTGACTTTTCGTGTTTTCTACAAGACTCCACTTAAAATTTCAGTACAGTATCCATCACTTTACTGAAATGGGTTAAAGGGTTAAATTAATCAACGTCATCATCATCACTTCATCATCTGTAGAATACTAATATTAACTTGACACTGACAAATGCTCAAAACGTGCGACGCCAAATTCCCCTGGATGGGGAAGCAAAAAAAAGTAATAAAAAAGGTATTTAAAAAAAAGCAATAAACTTGTAACTTATCTAAAGTAATTTGGAATCAGCAGGTCTATTCACAATCATTCGGAAACGTTTCCGATCGGTGGGGCTATTCCTACGCGTGAGATGAGATAAGATTTTATCTTGGTCACGCTCACGCCTATGACGTTTCAAACGAGAGCAACAAGGATGACAAAAGGTGAGATGAAAATCTCAAATCTCCGAATAGGGTCCCGGATCCCAGAAATTTCAAACTCAAATTGTTCGAATCTCAGTCTACTTTTATACATTTTGGAATAGGGAATCAAGTATAAATCCGATCGGAAGAATTAATCACGTTTAAAAACTTATGAATATAGACTGAGATTCGAATAATTTAGGCTAAGTAAACATTCTTGAAATCCGAACGGAAACGTTTCCGAATGGTTGTGAATAGCCCTGCAGAAATAAAAAAATACGAACGAATGAATGCGCGAGTGTCATCATAGACTACATTTAGCATCGGAAAAAAAATGATAAGTAGGTAAATGTACCTACTTGTTTTAATTTTCATAATTCTTATCTACAGGGTGGTCTACAAGCTGTCGTATGGACAGATGTCATACAAATTACGGCTATGTTTGGAGCCATGGCCTTAGTTGCCATAAAAGGAACGTTTGATGTTGGCGGTTTTAGTGTTGTCTGGCAGAGAAATATGGACAGCGGAAGAATAGAAGCACCCGAGTAAGTTCACAGCTATTTGCCTTTTGTACCCTACTAGCTATTTCCCGTGGTGTTATCCGCGGTTAAAAACTATTTTATGTGCTTTTCCAGACTATATTCTATCTCTGTGCCAAATTTCAGCCAAATTCGTTCGCCGATTTGGCGTGATTGAATAACAAACATCCAAACATTCGCATTTATGATGTTAGTGTGATTAGTATGACTTTAGTATATTAGTATGAGCGGTGTTACCCGCAGTTATAAGCTACCCTATGTATTAATCTAGAGTACATATAAGCTACCTCCATATCGAACTTCGTCAAAATCCATCTATCCTTTTGAGCGGAAGAAGTAGCAAGCAAACACACACAAACTTTCGCCTTTACAATTTACCTATAAGTAGAAAAGTAAAAGAAATAAGCTATTCAATGCAACGTGTTGTTTTGCATTCCCGCAGAATTTGTAGAGGTAGGTATACTCCACTAGCAGAGCACGAACATACTATGGGACAACCTTAAAATCGAAAAAAAAAACAGCTGTTCCATCCATTTTGTCGAATATCAAAGAACTTTTTGTATGGAGCAGCTGTTTTTTTTTTCTATTTCAAGGTTACCCCTAAGTTTATTCATGCTCTGCTAGTAGAGTATACCTGCCTACCACCGGTACAAATTCTGCGGGAATGCAAAACCACACGTTGTATTGCATTATGAACTCTTTGTAAGATTCATAGTCATAGTAAGAAGGATAGAGGATATTTTAAAATAAACTATTGGTCATAGGTAAATTAACTCGTGTAGGTGGACTGATATTTTTAACATCCTATTTGCTACGTCTGGTTGCGTCCTACACGTTGTCTTAGGATATTTTTATTTATAGTTTCCTCTTGGACTCTACAACATAAAATGACTACCTGAGTATGCATTACTAGGTACCTACTCATTATTTCTGATTGTTTTCACATAGGACGTGTGATCACCTACCTACCTATCACACAAGGTAAAACAGCTAGTAATGCATATAATTGCAGCTTGAACGTAGGGAGGTACAAGTACTATTATTGTAACAATTTTAATTTTAATAATTTTATTTTGTTTAACTGTTACTTGTTATGTAAACAAATATTATGGATCTCGTGTCTGAAATAAAGCTATATTATTATTATTATATAGATTACTAGCAGCGCCCTGCAGATTTCCCGTGGTTAAAAAGTAGCCTATGTGTTAACCTACCTCCATACCAAATTTCATCAAAATCTCTCCATCCGTATGAGCGTCAAGAACTAACAAACATACACACTTCTCACAAACTAGGCTTTCGTCTTTATGTTAGGTATTACTCGTAGGATGTTAGAACGTCATTTTTAACCCCCGGCTCCTCATTTAAAAATTTAGTAAGTATTAGTACGACTAATTAGTAGTAGGTATACTAGTTATTCGTAAAGTTGTAAATTGTAATAAAAAAAAACTTTTATGCGAGACTAAATGTTTGTGTTAAGATAATGGTAAAGAATATTACCTATTTTCAATTCCAGTTGGGATCCAAGCCCATTGACAAGGCATACGATATGGAGTCTCGGTGTAGGTGGCCTGATATACTGGTTACAAGCAAATGCAGTCAACCAGACTATGATGCAACGGTATCTGGCTCTACCCACTTTGAGGGGCGCTAAAACGTAAGTTTAACATTCTCTGGCTTCTTTCTCGCATTCTGGAAATTTTGACAAAAATAAAATGAATGGACCGGCCTAAGCCGTACATTTTGTAAACCATCAGACTGTACTTCAATACCTAATTATAAGTATGTTAAGTATGCACGCATATAGTACATTTATTACGAATACAAATTACTATAATGAAAAAAGAACCACTAAAGACGTGTCGCGTTTCTTTAGTTCATGGGGCCTACCACGACATCTTTTTGCCGTGATGCAGTTTTGTTGTCGACGCTACACGACCGCGAATCGTATCGCCACGCAATAAGGTCCACGGTCGCGCAACGTCGGAAACAACGTAAGGTCGTACGTAGGTCCCTTGAAAAGGAGTGAGACGTAACGCGAACGCTTAGCTAGCTGCCCGTAACCCATTTGATCGGCTTCAAAAATTTATGCACTTCTTATGGCCCGTCTTTTCACATCATCTTGGTCTCGAACCATGCAGTCTTTTCGATTGGGCTTAGCCTTTAAAATGTTGCATTTAACATAAGACTTTGTCACCATTTGTTTTCAGGGCAGTGTTTTTATTTTGCATCGGAATATCAGGACTGTACTGTTTCTGCCTGTATTGCGGACTTTTGATCTACGCTCGATTTCATGACTGTGACCCACTACAAACTAAGGTAAGAGTAGAAAGATAACATTAAGTGGCAAATCATCGCGGATTCTTCACTTTTTGTCGTGTTAGAACGTGACAAGGCTATGTGTAAACATACGTCTGTCTCGATGAAAATATTCGACATACTCGTACTACTGGGGCCCTAGCCAACTTGCATTCGCTTCCAAGAGATTCTGTTTGTAAAATCGTAAACGGTCGAAAGCTAAGTCAGCTGTCGATTGCACTAAACACGAGCTTTAAAAATGCAGTAGCTCGCGTTCAAATGTTAGCGATCCTAAAAACTCGAGACTCGATAGACTTTCTGGAAGCGATTGCAACATGTCTAGGGACGCTGAAGAAGATTGGTACAGGACCGGTTCGACTGGCGTATGAGAAGAGAGGCTATGCTCAGCAGTTGACGATGACGGGCTGGTGATGATGATGATGAGTTAAGTTATTCAAATTTCAAATCCAAATCATTTATATCGATTTTTAAAATCGTTTCAAAATTAAATTAAAACTCAAAAAAAAATTTAGAGTCAAATGATAAATCATAACACAACATACATAACATATCGTCACGCCTTTTCCCCGAAGGGGCTGGTAGAGGTGTGCCCACACCCACACTTCGCCGGACGATATTCATTCCCAAAATCAGTCAAAGAGAGTAGAGTCAAATCAGTTATGGATAAGACCTATACCCAATTGCTTAAAGTAACCCTAGATATGCAGGTACCCGAAGTACCCGAGATTTTGCAATACTTAGTCGTAACAAATGTTTCCTAAGTTGTATAATTTGGCGAGCATGATTAAAACATTTTTTTTTTCAGCTGGCCAAAGCAAAAGATCAGTTACTTCCCCTTTTGGTGATGGATGTTTTAGGAGACATACCTGGACTGCCTGGTGTGTTCATAGCTGGAGTGTTCAGTGCTGCGCTAAGGTGGGTTTACTATTGCTTGTAAGTAACTAATCCTAAGGTTGCATGGAAGAGATCGCTCTTAGTGATAAGGCCGCCAGTTGTTACACTACAGTTTAAGATTTTTCTGTTCTTTTGTTTTGTTATTTCTGGTGTGAACAATAAAGTGTTTATCTATCTATCTATCTAACTAATCTGAATCTGAAAAAGTAGGTATTTAATGGAATATAGATTCCATTAAATACCTACACGATTTTTATTCATTTGGAACATTATCTGTCTTAACAAATAATTTTTAATTTCATGCACTTTTTATTTCTCTAAATAATGAATAATTATTGAAAAATTAACGGTTCCTGTTGGACCGCGGGTAAAAACGCGAAGGGCAGCTAGTAATAATTAAGCTGGGCTTATTATCACAAAAAAATCTCTAATTTCAGTTCCCTATCAACAAGCTTAAACTCCATGTCAGCTGTAGTATTAGAAGATTTTTATAAGCCATTTTTCAAGAAAGAACTATCTGATAGAGCCTCCACTTGGCTTATGAGAAGCGTCGTCATTCTACTGGGAACGCTTTGTGTAGGTAAATATTGTAAATAAAATAATAATTTTCTTTTTAGTTGACTTCTCCTAAGCATTTGAATGAAGATGAGTACAATGATACCTTAGATAATCTCATTTTTAGGGGTATTATTTATACACCGTGTATCAATATTATATCGTTTAGGGATACACGGAGTATAAATAATATTTTTTTGATGTAATCATGAAATCTATAAGTAAGGTGCTGGATTTGAATGTTCACCGGGTCATTTGCCTGGGCATGGGGCCGGGCCACCGGGCCCGATGAAACCTCGCCGTTGTAACACTCAACGTTGTTATTCTACCGGTCAACGTGAACAACTTTTAGAACACAAGTTTCCAAAGTTCGAGAAAAAAATTATCGAGTCTTCTGAATGTTTGTAGATAATTTTTCTTCCGAATTTCGGAAACTGATGTTGTACAAGTCTTTCACTTTGGCGGGTAGAATAAGACCCTTAAGTAATTGAAGTATTACTACACCCAAAACCAGCACCTTGTAAATAACAATCTCAATATTAAGCAAAATAGGTAATTAATTTCAAATCAAGCTTAGTACAATTATTTCCGTTTTAAGTCTTAGTTCCGATAGTCTCTCGCAAGGATGTACTTTCGGACCATATTTATTCCTAAGCGATTTAACTTTTATTGAAAGTTGTGTTGAGTAATACAATTTTCTCTACGGATTGTTAGCATGTTTTTATTGATTACAGGTTTAGTGTTTATTGTGGAAAAAATGGGTACAATATTACAGCTGACAATGACGTTAGAGTCCATGACAATGGGCCCTCAGCTTGGTGTGTTTTCGTTAGGCATATTCGCACCTTGGGTAGACGGTACGGTAAGTACTTTTTTTTTAAAGACAGGCTAAGTGCTTGACTAGTGATCCACTGATTTTATGTGACGGTGTGGTTGAAAATAATAGTACATCGTCTAGATTGACAATTAAGTAGTAACCTTTGTATGTATTTTTTATATTAATTGAAATGGACTGTTTCTAATTAGCGTTATTAAAGAAGCATTTTTTTCTATCATGTCGATGATTCAGTTTTGCCGATGAGATATGTCAATTGCCTATAAATAGCTAAATATAATTAAGCAATTGCCGTCTTTTGTACGGAATTTTATCTAATGTCGTTAAATCTTTGTGGGTAACATTTTCCTTCAGTCCAATTTTGAATTAAATTATAATTTTCAGAGTGCCCTGTTCGGTGGTATAAGTGGACTAGCAATAATGTCGTGGTGGTGTCTCACAGCTCAGCTAGCTATAGCTCGGGGAGAAATAATACATCCACACAAAGCTTTGACTGTAGAAGGATGTCAGTACAATTTTACTTTAGCTGAGCCTAAAGGGAATTTAGATGTATTGAGGTAAGTATTTCAGACTTAGGTATACATTTTCATACTTACCATAATCTACTAGCTAATAGACTTTGTGTTTTACGGTTTTTTTTTGTTTTTGTACGCGTCATCCTATTTAGAATCATTTAAGTAATTTAGCTTCTTTTTTTTAATTTGCTATTTACTGAATAAACTCAGTGTAATTAAATCAATGAAAAAAAATGTAATTACCAATTTAGAAAATTAGTGGACGCTCCATGTTGGGTGCCAATTTATATATATTTTTAATTTTATATTTCAATTAATTTAAGTATTTTTTAGATTTGCTAGTTACTTTCTCTCCGGTCGGCTTGGAACATTTCCAAAATTGTTCATATCCTAATTTTTTCACTCCCACAACGTAATTTTCCTAATTTATCATCCTATAAATCATAATTCGTAATCTTAGACCACAACGTCGCTTAATATCAGGCGAGTTAGTGGTCAAACGCCGACCTATTCTACATAAAAATAAAAAAAAAAAAAATCGTCCACTTTCTAAAGTGTCTTTTCCTATTTTTGAAACAGATTTTAAGAAATATTTGCAATTAAACCCTACGAATGCACCATAATAGACATTAGGTTTTTTCCCAATCTTTATTCCAGTTCTGAAGTGAATCCTCTACTGCGCGTGTCATACATGTGGTACACCCTCTGCGGGACATTTATGACCATGTTCGTGGGTGTATTTATAGCGTTTGTAACACAACGTATGCGTACACACATACTGCCTTCTCCAAATTTACTAGCTCCTCAACTAAGGAGGTTCTACAAAGAACCTCCACATCCGACTGACGAACCTTTTATAAACGCTTATGGGAATACTAAGGTAAGTTGTACCAATCTTGAAAAACTTAAACTAGGTAAGAATTAAGGAAGAGAGAGAGAGAGAGAGAGAGAGAGAGAGAGAGAGAGATCAACTGAAATCACCGTTCAGCAGGTCTAGCACGGTCTGGAGACAAAACGTATTTCCACAGTTTTTATCCCCTGAGAAACAACATACCATATAACATAACATTTATCCCGCCTTTACCCCGAGAGGGCTGGAAGAGGGACGATATTCAGTCTCAAATGTGACAGGGACCTGTTGCCATGCACCGGGCTCCAGTCAGATGTAGTCAGTAGCAGATGACATACACACAAAAAAAGAAAGAGAAAGAGATAAACATAACAGTATTCTAGCTTTTTGTCACTGTGCGGATAAAAACGGTGGAAAGGTAATTTGTCTCCAATCGTGCTAGCTCTGCAGTAGTGGACAAAACTCACAATGACAATCTTTTATTACGACTGTATTGTTTCAAGTTATATGTATAACGTGATTCTTATTCTTATGCAGGAATCCTGCCACATCAACTCACTGAACTTAAAAGCAATAGATGATTGTGAAGACATCAGTTGATTCTGTATTAAAAAAATTCTGAAAACAATAAGTTACGAATAAAGTGCTATGAGCTTTTTATTTAATAAAATTATTTCTTAGTGAAATTATTTTTGTTTTACATTAGCTATCACAAAAGCTACAGACCAAAATATAATAATACAGTAGATTTCATTTATTACGACCTTGGTTGTAGCGACCATTTACCTATAGCGACGTTAAATCAAAGTCCCTTAAATTTAAAGCATACTTTAGTACAAAATTCATGTGGCTATAGCGACTTTGGATGTAACGCCGAGGTCGGGTGTAGCGACTGTTTTTAATGAATCATTTGTAACAATTCCTAGACATCCCATGCAGATATTGCGACCGGAGTCGGCCGCCAAAGACACAAAGATTTTTTTCTTTCACAAACATTTCTTATCTTTTGTTTACATCCATTGCACACAGATGGTCAGCAAGTGTGGAGACCTTTACCTTTTGTTTATAGATATCATCTAAGTAGGTAGTGAAGCGTGTACCTTTCGGAGCTTTTATGGTTTAGTTACAAAGTGATATTCTGAGTAGCAACTGGGTTTAGTAAACTTTTGAATAAGTATGGCTGCGAGACGCTAAACTACACATGTGTACGTGTCTGTATCTCTTTACCTTTGCCTGTAACGACTTCCGGATATAACGTCGAAAATAGAGTGGTCCCTTCATTGTCGTTATACCCGAAATCCACTGTAGATATGTTTCTTGCCACTATAATGAGTTTTCACCAAAAACTTACAGTAGATGTAGAGCTACGCATACGAGCATGCGTCAGCGAGCGAAGCGTCTCTGCTTCTGCTTCGGTAAAAATGGTTTCAAATATTCGTCGGTCTGCTCGGCTGTCTTGTATCTATAGTGGAGAACAGACGGACAGACGCTGGCCGTGAGGTCTTTAGTTCACAGAGCCACTAGTTATAGAGTTTGGTAAATATTTGATGTCATGAACGTGACCATGACAAATCCTTGAACATCATAAATTGTATTCCCGATACAAAACCAAATGATGATCAAGCTGCTCATCCGTAGGAAGCAGACAATTTAAGAACAAAAATAGCCCAAGTCCAAGTGGACAAGAAAATCGCGGGCAGTAATAGAAAGATTACTCTGCACCAGGCTCATTCAGTAGTTGCTATTTGCTGTGTGAATTGCTTTGAGAGCGTGATAAAAACGAACGCCAACGGTTTTGTGAAATTCAATTTAATTCTCTACGATTACTTTAAACTGGAAGTGGTTAAGGTTAACTCAAATTTAAGAGTGCAATGCCAAAATTGTGAAATATTCTAATAGTGAAGAGAATATGAAGGGAGAAAAGTCTATAACTATATGCTAGATCATTTTGAAACTTAAGGAAAATATCTAATCCATCTCGAAACTCAAAAGTAACCTGATTTTGGTTCAAAAAGAACATAAGAATACTATTGTTGAGAAAGAAAAAAGTGAAAAAGTTTAAAAATGACCCAAAAAACATTACTTGTGACCGAAGTAAGAGCTTCTATGCAACATTTTTCAGTACTTGATTATGTGCTATTCATATCGATGTTAGCAATATGTGGAGGGATCGGAGTATTTTTCGGGTTTGTTAAGAAGCAAAAATCTACGCAAGATTACCTCATGGGAGGGCGTAATATGAAGCTAACGCCTGTCATCTTTTCTCTAGTAGCCAGGTGAGTTAGTTTGTTGTAAAATTATTGCCATTATTATTGGTAACTAAGTTATAATCACAATGTCTGTATCAAGCTGCAACACAATATTAATACAATTTAACCATTTTCGATCCAGTTTTATTTCAGGAATATCTCTATTGGGAACTCCTACAGAACTTTACATTTACGGTACAGCTTATGTGTTCCTTTTGATAGGAACTTTAATGATGGCTATTATTGTATGCTATACATTTCTACCTGTTTTACATGATCTACAGTTAACATCAGCTTATGAGGTTTGTATAACATTTATTATATTATTGATTTTGATAAAGTGCCTAATAAAAAATGTTATTTAATTTTTCAGTACTTGGAATTGCGTTTTGATAAACGCTTGCGAGTTTTTGGTTCAGTGATATTTAGTGTTTATTTGGTAAGATTTTATATTATTCTATTATTTTGAGTTGAAGCTTTTTAGTTGGTACTTACTTGCTTTTTGTAGTTCTCATAAATACTTATCTTTTTCTCCGCAGACAGCATGGCTACCTATAGTTATTTATGTGCCGGCATTAGCATTTAATCAAGGTTAGTGTTCTGTTTTAATTTGTGCTGCTAAAGTTTTGGGTATTATTCTGTTTTTTATAATTGATTTTTTTTTGTTTTAGTAACCGGCGTCAACATTCACATAGTAACTCCAATAGTCTGTGTTGTTTGTATATTTTATACTACTTTGGTAAGTAAATTTTGAAAAGTTTTCTAATCCTGTCATAGGTTTTAAGATAATAGGATAATGCATATTTTGGATAAATTATTAGCTGTAATTAATTTAAACTTATAATATGCCATTCTCTATTACTTTACAGGGTGGTCTTAAAGCGGTCGTTTGGACAGACGTGTTTCAAACCATTATTATGATTGGTGCCATGATCTTAGTCATTGTCCAGGGTACGCTGATGGTTGGGGGTTTCCAACAAGTCATGAAAAAGAATTGGGACAGTGGAAGAATAGAATTTCCTCAGTAATAATATTCAAATATTCTTTTATAATATTGTAATGATCAAAGTCTTTCGAATTTACGTAGGTTTTTTCTTTCAGTTTTCAGTTAGACCTAACAGAAAGACACTCTATATGGTCAGTTTCAGTTGGATCTACTTTCTACTGGATCGGAAACGTCGCTGTCAATCAATCGATGATGCAGAGGTTCTTATCTTTACCTGACCTCAAACAATCTAAAAGGTCAGAACTCAGTTCAATTTTATCTCATTTAGTTACCACCTTATACTGCATTTATATTACATACGTTCCCTGTTTTTTAACTTATTTCTATGGAATAAACGGTAACGTAATGTGTGTTACACTTACAGCAAAAATTACGGAAAAAGATTAAAAAGTTTGTATGTTTGTCACCCTAAGTTTACATAAATTTTAATTTTATTTAAATAATACAGATCAATATGTTTTTATACGCAAATCAAATAATTACAACTGTAAATAAACAGGCGATGTATCTTGGAAGCATTTGAAGGACAGCCAATTCGTCTCTTCTGCATTGGCTCCAATCTTATTACAGTTTCTTAGAGCTTGTACAAATTCTGCATCATTAATGATAAGTGAGTGCGCTTCGGAGTTTAACCTGCCATCATCATAAGCGAGCCCAAGAGCTTTGTAAACACAAAACACAAGTTGCTTAAAATCATCATCATCTCTGTACTTCCCTTCACGTAAAAGGTTGATTACTTCTGTTAGGTCTTCTGTTTCTGAAGCGCACTTAGCAAAAGTTGCTCTGACCTGTTCATTGGATTTGGTGTTTGGGATGGTCACGACTCTCTGAAAAAAATAATTAAATAATGTACATTGCACATGTTTTTATGAAAAGATTTTATACCTAAGTACATCTATTTAACAGTTGAGCTGCATGCAGAAAAATATATTATTTGAGACTTTTTTTTATTATTAGGATATAATTATTATTATTATATTTATTACTATCTACCGCAGGCTCATCAACTTACACTTTAATTTATTTCGCATTACGTAAAATATTTCTTATAACTGTAGGTACAAGGTATAGACAATGTCTCTTTCTCAATGTAATTTTACGCTACCATCACACCGTCTAATTTTTTATTTAATCAACTTTTTGTAAAATTTTTGGTCCCAATAAATGTGGATTTTTATAAATAAAAGTACACTTACCCCATCAACGTCTAAACATCCAATTATTACAGTAAATATTAGAAACATGAAATATTTAAAAAACATTTTTGCCTACTGTAGAATTTTTAAAGCCGTTCTGCTAACTGTCTTACTAAATTTGAGATGAAACAATGTGTAATTATGAATTCTTTAAATAATCAAATTTTACCATAAAAACTCGATTAACACATTACCTTGAATCTCAATTTCAATCTAGAATTTACTACTTACATTAAATATGTCCGAAATTAACAATTAAAATGAACTTTGTACCTATCCACTTTAATGTGTAGTGTCGTCACAACGAACTGGGTTTTTCATATCATGTCACAAGTTGATTGGTGATTATTAAATTTATGTATATTTATTTGTTTATAATTTACTTATAGTTCCTATAGTTACACGTCACTGTACCATATCTTTGCTTGGTTGACCGGATCACGTTTGACAGGACTAGTATTTCTTCTGTGCTATTGGGGTCGTTGGGCTATCTTGCAATGAACATATTATACCAGGATCATGTGTTCTAATAGCAATACCAGGTATTCTGAATACCTTCGGATAACTTGATTCTCTCATGAACCATCATTATCTTACTTTCCTTAATTCACTTATGTTCGGTATAGTACGACTATGATAGTAGTACAGATTAATGATCTTTTTAAAATTTCAGAGCTATGTGGGGTTTCCTATGCGGAGTCATATTCATAGTGTTCATCTGTGGCTACAGCGGGATGGTGGCATACGCTAAATATCACGACTGTGACCCTTTGACTTCGAACCTAGCTTTGGCAAAAGATCAGATACTGCCGCTGCTAGTTATGGACGTGCTAGTCAATTGGAATGGCATGACTGGGGTTTTTGTTGCTGGTGTATTTAGTGCTGCATTGAGGTGATCAAAATAATTCAATTTATTCTACACTAGCTGTGCCCCGCAGTTTCGTGCGTGGTTAAAAAGTAGCCTATACAATACAATACAATACATCTTTATTGCACACCAAAAATACAAAGTAAAACAAACATAAAGAGAATATTAAAAATAAAATATCATTCGGCAGTACAAGGGCGGCCTTATCGCCTAAAGCGATTTCTTCCAGGCAACCTTTGGATGGACAGGACAGAACGAAATATGACATATATATATGGCCTATGTGGTAATCCAGGGTGTAAGCTACCCCCATATCAAATTTAATCAAAATCTGTCCATCCGTTTGAGCGTGAAGGCGCAACAAAGCTAAGCTACAGAGCTTGTCACACCGGCGTGAAGTGGCCAGTCTATCGGTATTCTACAGAATACACTATGGCGAGTGTGCACAAGAACTGCACGACCTGATCCAGCCATCACCGTTCTTTTATAATTGGACCAGACGCACCAGTAAGAGATACCCTCTTATGGTGTAAATTCCGCCAAAACGCGGAACTCAAGTTTCAAGTCAACTTTTCTTGTAAGAACTGCAGAGGTGCTCGTTGTCTGCGTCTGTCTTTCCACCTAAATACAATCCGGGGGTGTTTAAGAGTAAAGTGAATAGGTATCAAGAATAGGTACCTAGGCAAGCGTGTTACACCTTCGATCACGTCGACGCTTCCCATCAAGCGAGTCAGTGGTCAAACGCATGCCTAGTCTGCTGTAAAAAAAATATAAATATATTTTACACACTCCCAACCTTAGCCTTTAAAATATTAGTGTGATAAGCTAATGTCCGCGACTCTTTAGATGCGTAGTGGTGGGCCTGAACCTTTGGTTTCCATTAAAGCTTAGGATCGGGATTTGATATTTGTCCTCAATAAAAAAAAACACTAGTATCCTGTTTCTTTTTTCATTTTTATCGCAGTTGCATTAGATTAACAAACGCATAGAAGGCGAATTTGCGGAACAGACAAACATAAATTTCTATTTGTTAGATTTGTATTTAATAGTCGTGCTATAACTGCATGTATTTTTAATTTACAATGAAGTATGTATAAATATTCCTTAGTTGCCATGTTTAAGTATGATTTCTACCTGCCCAAGAGTCGTATCACTAGCACGATGTATTATTGATAGCAGTTGTTTTAGAATGATCAAAGCAAGGTCAGTAAGTTTAATAGTATTTTAATTATGTTTCAGTTCACTATCAACTGGGCTTAATTCAATGGCTGCTGTGGTTCTAGAAGATTTTTGGAAGCCTTTTTTCAAAGAATTGTCTCACACCCAGACTCAGATACTCATTCGTGCTGTTGTCGTTATATTGGGTGTTATTTCTATGGGTAATTCTCATCATCGTTAAATTAATTATTTAATTCATATTACGTCGAAATTCATTCTGAAAGCACTTTCATATAGCAACCATAGTACAAGCTTTGCTTAGTTTGGGGTCAGGGGACGCTACCCAACTATTTTTTGAGTTATTTATTGTTTTAAGTTTATTTTTATTTTCAGCGCTGGTGTTTGTAGTAGAAAAACTTGGGTCGGTATTACAATTGACGATGAGCTTGTCTTCGGCTTCAATGGGACCACTTACAGGGATATTTCTAATGGGAATTTTCTTCCCATTTATTGATTCTACGGTAATAGCTTTTATGGTTTCTTTTTTCAAGCTTTTTTTTAAACTTAATATCCGTGTGTGAAATTCGTATGTTCAAAATCCTACTAATATTATAAACGCGAAAGTTTGTATGTATGGATGGATGGATGGATGGATGTTTGTTACTCTTTCACGCCAGAACGGCTGAATAGATCTAAATGAAATTTGGCACAAAGATAGATTATAGTCTAGAATAGCACATAGGATACTTTTTAACCGCGGGTGAAACCGCGGGGCGCAGCTAGTAAATAATAATAAAAAGTTCGAAAATATGCAAACTACTTTTCAACTATTTGTTGGTGGTATCCGATTAAGCTTAAATCTGGTAAGTTCAGTAACAATGCAAGGGTAGATTAACTAGCTTATAACGTTTTTATAACGAGCTGATCTGATGATGACATCATAATCCAAAACCTTGTTTAAAAATGACTTTTAATATTAACAGTCCACCTATCCTATCTAAAGTATAGAGTATCTCCCAAGTCCAGTAGAGGTTTTGATAGATTAGGGGTACCCACCAAGTCCACGTTTAATTATGACATTTCTCCTGAGTCCAATAAGTCCGACCCATTAAAACTCAGTACACAGACAGCCCACATGCGGGCTGTGGACTTATGACGTTCTCAGCCATCAGCCAAAATGCTATGCATGGACTGTACGGTATGGCAACAGGTTTGCCGTGTCATAGTTGGAACTGACTATCGCCTGGCGAAATCGTTCGGGGGTAAGAAGTGACGATATTTGACTGAATTAAAATCAAGTTTTATCTGTATTATGTGATTTCAGAGCGCATTTGCTGGTGGAATATCGGGCCTAATATCAGCTTGGTGGGTGGCAGCGTGCTCGCAACTTGCTCAAGCGCACGGCGACCTCAAGTTTCCCGAGAAGCCAAGGTTTACAGACAACTGCACCTACATTTTTGACAATACACCAAAAGAAACTGCCTCTTTTCAAAGGTAATTACTTTTGTTGCTTACAAAAGCATTGTAGATTGATTGTTAGAATCCGTGCATTTTAAAATTTAGCTTTTGTAAGTAGGTACATTGTTAAAATTTTAAAGTTGAACGCAGCTAAAAATTTGTTTCTAAAAACTTGTTTTCCAAAAACGGCGCCGACTCAAATTACCTAACTATACTTAGGTATATTACCGAACTTAGTTATTAAGGTTAAATAAATTATTTTTTGCTTTTCAGTTTTTTCGACTGTTTAATTTATTGTAAAAATGTTTTTGTGCGAATAATGTCTGAGCAAAGAGTTTTTGGGATACCTACTTCAATTGTTAAATATATCATACCAATTGGTATACGTTTAGTATCTAAATCGTTTAACTTATAGAAGTTAGCACTCACGAGCAATTAAGTATGTAGTTCAATCTGTAATTGTTTAAGGTCCCGATCAAATTGAATTAAACCATTATGTAAAAAGCAATGGTGAAAGGCTAGCAAAAAAGTTATTGCTATAATTCAATATTAGCTAAAGCATTGTTAAAGATTTTTACTCTACTGCGCAAGAAGGAGGGTTTTGTTTTTCGAGCGTATGTATGTATGTACGTATGAGGTTTCTTTGGCACGCCCTAGAGCCTAAACAGGTTGATGGATTTCGACATGTGAGGTGTCATTTGAATCGTCTTGATAGTGGAAGTGACATAGGGTACAACATTTTGCAGTCGGGTTTATTGTTTTTTTTTTAATAATGTTACTTGTTGTGTTGTTTCTTAAACACGTTTTTATTGTCTTCCTTCCAGTGAAGTTCCCTATCTCTACCGCATCTCCTACCTCTGGTTCACTAGCCTCGGCTGCACTGTGTCCGTGATAGTCGGCTGCCTGGTCAGCTTCACTCGTCCAAAGGACACCAGGGACAAAAGACTGTTCGCTCCTTTCATTAGAAAGTGGATCAAAGAAAAACAAACGGTAAGGTCAAGCTGAATTTTTAACTGACTTCCAAAAAAGAGGAGCTTCTTAATTTGACTGTTTCCTTTTTTATGTATGTTACGCAATTACTCCGCCAATTGTGAATCGATTTTAATCGATACTTTTTTGTTTGGTAGATCATGTTTCGAAGGTGATCCCAAATTTTTTTTTCATCGAAAAATTGTTTTACCCGCGGTTAAATAATAATAATCCTTGACCAAAAAGATTACGAGTCCAATATTAAAAAAATCCTGGCTGGTTTTGAGCGGAGTTTTAATTTTAGTTGTCAGTTATTATTTTAATATCAACTACGTACTATTCTGTGATGTTGTCTGACGCATTTGGTAAACGGCGCGGCGCGTTATTTTTTATTAATCTATAGAATTTCATGACAAAAAAGTTTATTTATTCTGAAAAAAGTAACCAAAAACCTTCCTTGTGAAATACATACTGTAACTATTTATCTAATTTCATCAATATCCGTTCAGCCGTGAAAAGCCTACAAACAGACAGACAGACAGAGTTGCATTCAATTTTATTGGTAATAAGGATTGTTTTGCACTCCCTTTGCTACTATTTCACTTTTGCTATAGACTACTAAACTGTTCGCTTTCGAGATGCTTGACTATAAAAAATCATCATAGAAGAGTAGCTGAACCCGTGGTTTTACCCTCGGTTAAAAGTATCTTATAAATATGTGTTATTCCAGACTATAATCAATCTCAAGCCAAATTTCATCTAGATCCGTACAGCCGTTCTGGCGCGATTGAGTTACAAACATCCATCCATCCATTCATCCAAACTTTTGCATTTATAATAATACTAGCTACGCCCGGTGACGGATTAACCCTTAATCAAATTAAGCAATTGCCTAGGGCATCACGTCTGGGGGGGCACCAGAAGAAACAAAAAAAAATCCGTCCTTAGGGCATCACGAATCACGTCACTCACTCTCACGTGACCAAAAACCACAACCAAAAAAAGTTTCTAGGACTAATTTGAAAATTCGCGCGTTTTAAGTTGACATACATACATAGAGCCCGACCTAGAGTCATAACCCCGCTCCCGCTTGCCCACTCGCTGCCCGCTAGCTGCCGTACCTACTCCACTTCTAAGGTACGTTACATCTCATCATCTTATTTTACAAAAAACTAATGTTTTTAAGCTGTAAAGGTTTAAAGACCGATTCTAGTTGACATACGGATAGGGGGGCCCACAGGCGTGGATTGCTTAGGGCATCAAGTAGTCTTAATCCGTCACTAGCTACGCCCCGCGGTTAAAAAGTATCCTAAGTGTTATTCCAAAATATAATGTGTCGCTGTGCCAATCTTTATCTAGATCCGTTCAGCTGTTCTGACATGGTTGACTTGGTTGAGCAACAAACAACCATACATCCATACATCCAGATATCCACCAAAACTTTCGCATTAATAAATGTTAGTGAGATTAGAAGCCTAAAAGAAAATAAGTGAATAAAGAATAAAAGTGCTAGAGCAAACAAAAACTGTTGCAAAAGTCCCATCAGACTCTCAGTTGCTTATTATGAGCACGCTGGACTATGCCGGTTGGCTCTGTGTCATTTTAAATGATTACTATAGTTGAATAAATTAAAAAAAAAAGCAAAAAAACTACACAATTACTATCATGTTTCGGACATGATACGAGTAGTAATTGTGTAAACAGCAGTGAACTATCCTGCATTCAATATTAATTTCATTCGCGTCACCTATAATAACACCAACCGATCCATTCATGTAAAATTTCCAAGTCAATAGTCATAATATTTTCACCAATAAACGTTTTAATAAATCAACATACCTAATTCAATGTCATAAAAATTACAATTTGAAATAGTAAATTGATTATCGCCCATTTAACAATCTTATCAATGTAGGTAGTAATCACCATATTAATATGAAAAATCACGGATGGATGTAATATGTGTTACGTTAGATAAGTAATTGTAATAATAATGTTATTTTCACTTTGGTAAAACTAATGTTATTTTCAGGTTCAGTTGGAGTTAAAAACGAATTTAGCAGACAACGGTTATGAATAAAGACACTGATTACAGTCGATACTTTGTTTTATTTACAAAATCATTATAACTTAGTGACTTTAAGTTGCAAATGATGCAAACAATATAATCAACCAACTTGATGCCACGGCCACACATTGGTCAATTTTGCACCAATTTGACTGCCTCGGTGGCTCAGTCGGTAGTTAACATGCCTTCTGAGCTAGAGGGCGTGGGTTCGATTCCCACCTAGGGCAAACATTAATGTGACGAAAATTTGTGTTTGTTCTATGTCTGGGTGTTAATATCTATTTAAGTATGTATTTAAAAGTATATAAGTATGTATATCAGTCTCTGGCCGCCATAGTACAAGCTTTGCTTAGTTTGGGCTCAGACGACCGTGTGTTCAAGTGTCCCGAATTTAAAAATATTATTAATTATTTTTAATCTAGGTCTTGGGGCCAAGACATCAATGTATGTATCAGTATTTGGACACAAAGTTAATATTCAAGCCTATGTGTCACGCAGTAATAAGGTTCAATAGCCAATAGGCTATTTCAGATTGAAGCCAAGCTTGGACCAAAGCTAAACCAATGTGAGGCCATGGCATGAAACAAAGGCGCGGTGTAAGAGCAGGATACACATACGTGCTTCCTGCTCCCTAATCGTACCCACTTGTCAGATTGCATAGTTTACTTCTTTTGACGAGTTAACAATCGAGTTTTCTCATGTTTCTATAGTTATGATACAAAGTTGTTTAAAAAGGGTAATTTCTTCCAGTGTTGACTCTGAAGATGCCATGTCTGTAAAAAAAAATAGTTTTTTATTTTTTGCCTATTATCAATCAGTTATTTAGCGATGATAGCCTAGTCGAAGAAAGCTCGCATCTTAAACCACTTCATGATTTTTAAGATAGATTAACACAAAAAAAATAATTAAAAAACATACCTTGACTTGTGAAGGTCACTATTGCCCATGGGATTCAGAGATCCGGTGCACCGGTCTCTGGTAGCATCTCTCAATGAGCCGCATTCATTAGCATTCATGTGGTTATGCCTCACTGAACTGGCCATGTATTCGTACGCCATACTATGCGAGCAAGAGTTGAGGAAGCAGCCAGGCATGCTTGAGCCTCCGTTAGGGTAGAAATCGGCGTCACCACAAGGATCGCTGTAGCCAAGGAAGGCGGTGTTGGTATGGATGACTTCAACGTATTGCGCATCGGATGGGCTAACGCGGTCTCTGTCCAAGAGCCATAGAGGACCGGCTGGATCCAAAGCTGAAACAAAAAGTCCAATGTTAAAACATGACCAAGTTTTCACACATTAATTTTAAGTCTGTAATAGCTCACTCCAAAGCGTAGTGTTCTTATCTTTAATGCCGCTCATCTTGGTCCTATACTAGCTTTCTCCAAATTAAACCCGTATGTTTATCAATAAAATAAGGAAGAAAATCTACCTGTAACTCTAGCGACTTCACCGTTGGTCGCCCTTCCAGCATTACCAACAAGGTGGCCTCCAAGACTGAACCCGACTAAATGCATGTTCTGATAAGGAAGACCGAAAGTGGTCAGCCATGTGGCGAACTGGCCGAGAGCATGGCCCACTGCCGCGGTACCACCCTTGGCAGTCACATAATTCCTGTTAGCAAGGCGGCTCCAGTCCAGAACTATGACGTTTACGTCTTTATCTTCGAGGAAAACTGGAAAATAAGGCAATATTAGTATTACAATACATTTGATACTACCAACTAAAAAGGTCATAAAAAAAGTAAAACAGGTAAGTCCAGAAAACATGCATACATACATACAAGTAATCACGCTTCTTTCCCATAGGGGTAGGCAGAGACCACTTCTCTCCACTTGCTACGATCCTGGCATACATCTTATGCTTCTTCCACGTTCATGAGTCTTTTCATACACGCTCGTCGGTTACGGGTACTCTTGACCTGGCCTTTCTCTAAGACGTCTTCAAACAGTCGTGATCTAATACTCTCATCATCATTCTCTTATCATAAAGATCATCATCATCATCATTACAGTATTTTACCTCCTATTGCAGGGACACCAACCTACCTACGTCGAGGGTGATTGAGCCATAACGTAAACCAATCTCCACCACGCTGGCTCAGTGCGGGTTGATGGTTTATCCATATACAAAGTGAAAAGTAACAAAGCTTGCACTGAATTCTCTTCCTAAGTTTAAATTCATTTAATAGGTACATACCATCTCTCAGCAGCCTGTTCATTCCATTGTTACCATTTCCGTTCCACCCGTGTGCAAGGAATACCGTTTCCTTGTTGTTATTTAAGTTGGAGTTGAAAACGCTGCTCATGTCGCCAAAGATAAGCACTTGAGCTACCGTAGGGTTTTGTCTAGAATAAGTGAAGAAGAATTATTATTCATGCGCTATTCTCCGTTGTCTTGGGTACAATATTAGTAAATATCCATCACCTAAACCACTACTAGCATTTCTTTTTATGACAAGCTTTTTTTAAACTTGTTGTCTATAGTAAAAATCTTACAAACAAGATTTGGACCTCTTCCCGGCGTCTGATTGAGCTGAACCTTACTACACTTACTATACGTAACTTTGATGACAATGAAATAATATTATGATGGCCATAGTAAGATTATAAAAGCATGTTTTAAAAACTAAAAAAAAAACAACAAAATTATATTAATTATCCGTGTAAGTAAATATATAAATACTAGGTGGTTTTCTTAACGACGGACATTTTTAGGATATCATTGTACTCATCGAAATAACCACACCTTTTTTTTTAAATAATCATTCCAAACAAAGATTTAGTATTTTTTTAAAATTTACAATACTGAAATCGTGAAGTAAATTTTCATGATTTCAAAGTGTACTATAGATATAAAATATGATGTGTACTATAGATATAGTATAGATGATAAAAGTTGGTCACAATTATGAGTACAATCAATGGTATTATAGAACATGCCCGTCGTTTAGGAAACACCGAATATTTTTTAAAGAAAGCTGTTTGTGTATACCTAGCTGTATACTAACCTAGTGTACAACCAATAGGCGTTGTTATTAGGGTTCCTGGCATATTCTCTGATGAACTCTTCATCGACTGGTTCGTGAGAGTCGACGAGATGGAGCTTCCCGTCTCCATCGCCCGGGAAGTAGAAGAACCTATCACCTTCCTTGTAACCCGCGGTGGGGTCTTCGACGACGCCCGCAGCACAAACTGGATAAAGATAACACAGCTTAACAAAAAACCTCGCATTAGGTACATCAAAGAATATGAATTTTGTATTCTATTTTTAATTTTGAGAACAATTTTTTTTTATATAGAATAAATTTTTAATTTTGAATATTTTTTTTTTAATAGATTACAAAATTATGCGACGTTAAAGCGGAAATACACTAGATTAGTTCGAGTAACAATTTTGAAGCTGAACTTCCGCAAAGTAACGCCTGATTCAATCAACTACCTTTTTTTTGTTGCCCTGGATATATCTGCGGATATCTACATATGTTTTTAAGTAGCCAATTTTCGAATATATTCTTGAAAGTACTGGTTTTTCTCCATACAATTTATATTACTAGTCTTTCTCCCTCTGCTTTGGAACAGTGTACTATTATTATTATGGTGCAATATGAAAATGAAGATTCTCAAAAACCTAGAGCTAATATTCCAAATGCTTCTATTTTTTTTAATTTTTGACTTAGATGTATTTGAAACCGCTCCTACATCTAGAGCAACAAAATCACTGTTGACCAGTGTAATCAGCAGAATTTTAGTTACCTGCCTAGTTTAGCACTATTAAAACCGCTAAATTGTTGCTAATCTAATAGGCTCATATAAATTATCAAAACTACCTAAAAGTCATTGTCTAATACGCAGCAATAACAAATATATATAGGTATATCATTATCTTGTTTAGGTTTAGAAATGTAATGTTCTCAATACAGTCTAATGTTAGTAAGTAGAGTTATTTTTTATAGAGATAGAAAATGGATACTTACAAAAAAATATATGAAAAAATAGCTTAGCAACAAATCAATTATTGCTAAGCAAAATGTAGTAGAAACTGGGTTTATACAAACCAAAGATGGGTATATTTTTAGCTTGGTTAGAATTATTTTAGATTTAGAAATTTAAAAAACAAATCGTCACGCCTTTTCCCCCGAGGGGGCTGGCAGAGGTGTAATACAACAGCCACACTTCGCCGGACGATATTCAGTCCCAAATGTGTCAGGGGGCGAGCCTGTCGCCATACACCGGGCTCCAGTCATGTAGACGATGACATACAATTCACACATTTGTTCACACAATGAACAAATTGGTGCGTGCCGTCGGCTGGGTTTGAACCCGCTCCCTCTGACTTGAGAGGCGGGCCTTCTCCAACTAGGCTGTCATTGCTTTAGAAATTAAACGTTCTGAATAGGGCCTAACGTTATTATAGTTATGGTAAGTATGTTTTTACAGAAAAAGAGAATAGACTTACTTACTAAAAATTATTAATCGAAAAATTGCGTAGCAACAAATCAATCAATTGTTCAGCATTATTAAACATACATATATAGTACAAAATGGATTTATAAAAGTCCCAACTAATTTATGATCAAAATTGGCAGGCGCTACGCGTCGTCCCATGCGTTTTTTTTAAATTAGACAGCGACGAAAATTTGAATTTGAAATTTGTGTTCAAAGTCATGTTCGGAGTTGCAGAATTTTTTAATGTGACCCTATCTAACCCACGTGAATAAAATGACCGATGGTATATTCACAAAAAAAATTTGGATGTCAATAAGAATATTATTTGAAGAATATAAATTTACCTGCTATGGCGACGAAAAGTGGTAGAAGGAACTTCATAATTCCAGGTTGTAGTCAAGACAACTATAAGATCTGCGATGAAAATGTTTGTTTTTATGTATTTTTCTTCGATTATCTTTAATTACCTTGATAACGTGACGCAGAACGTAATCAAAGTGCGAGTGAATTGTTACTAAAAGATTTTCGATATGCTGCAGGCCCTTATCAGATTGAATAAGTACTAAACTTGTTTTAATGGTCTTTATTTGTATTTTGATATGTAAGTAACTCGTGCTAGGTCAATCAGTGCGTAGTAAGATTTGTTTTCCCATAAAAGTGGGTATTTATTAAGTATGTTTTGTTTTCAATTACCTGCCTCTCTTTAACCCCCGACACAAAATCGACGGGGTGATGAAGCTCTCTCTCTCTCTCTGTGTGTGTGTGTGTGTGTGAATGTGTGTGTGAATGTGTGTGTGTGTGTGTGTGTGTGTGTGTCTGTGGCATCGTAGCTTTCGAACCGATTTTGATTTTGTTTCTTTGGTTTGTAAGGTGAATTAGTCGGGAGTGTTCGTAGCTAGGTATGTTTGATGAAAATCGGTGTCGGGTTTTTTTAAAAATGTTTTATTCTTAAAAACCTTAATCCATCGATACTAAGTATAGTACATTACTGCCGCGGTCTATAATGACTACTTTGCTGGTCGCGCTGTTATGGCCGACAGCGCAGCGTAGCGTAGCTCCAGGCCGACACAGCGCGGTCAGCGTGCAGCACTTGATGGAGGAGCTGAGATAAAGGCCGAGGCCGTAGGTCGAGGCCTTTACAGCGAGGACAGCAAGGGCTGCATTGATGGCTAAGCTGGAAGGTCTAGAGCGTAGCTAGGCTAACTCGAGGCCATCATAGCGTGACCAGCGAAGCAGTCATTGTAGACCAAGGCTTGTATAGTGCTTTACTCAAAAATGCAAGTACCTAACCTAAATAAAACCAGCAAGTAATTTAAATAAAATATATATTAATTAACCAGAAATTTAATTAAAATGACAATTATGAAAAAAAAGTACAGTTACTAAAATTCAACACCGACTTTCCCGCGCTTTTGTTACTTCTTTGTTTTTTTTTTTTAGCAATGGTAGTTGGAACTATACAGCCAAATATGGAATAAAATCTTTTTGTACCTATCTCTTTATATACAAACAGCTGTGTTTTAAATAAAATCTTTTTGCATTTAGTTTTTTTTAAAAGTTGAAACGTCAAAATAGCGGCCGGCAATGTTTTGCCGGCCTGTTAGAGCGACCAGCAAAACTTTGCCGGCCGCTCCTTGAAACAAAACGGAAAGGTCGACTTTGCTCAAACAAGGTTGTCAGAATAATGACTACATTACATGCATTTTTGAGTAAATAATATAAAATCGAAAGTAACTCTGTCTGTCTGCTTGTAGACTTTTCACGGCTAAACGGCGAACGAATTTTGATGAAATTTGATAATTAGAAATGTTTTTTGTATACTATTTTCTGAATAAACGCGAACAAAGTTGCGGGTAACAGCGAGTGATAGATAAAATCTGAATAATGCTTTACTGGAAATCATGGGTAGCCATACTTACTTACCTACTCATTTGTACAACATGCTAATCCCTGCAACCCTCCGTAGTTCGAGACTGGGACTTATAAAGAGGTATAAATAAATAAATAAATAGTATACCTATTTTGTTTTGAATTATGAAATAAGTAGTAAGTATAAAATATCTAATAGGTAAAATATTTAGCGAACAATAGTAGATTACGCACAGAGAAGATAAAGCAGTGTCTTACGTCACGCACGGGCGGCTTTCTGAACCCTCAATGTATTGAAGGACTCTAGAGTTAACTCTCAAGCGCAGCGAGGGATAAGCGATGGAGTCAATAGGCAGGGCCGTCTTTACCCGGGGGTGCAAGGGGTGCGGCGCACCCGGGCGCAGGGTGCCCGGGGGCACCTGCCGAGCGCTCAATATTTAGATATTTCATTGAACTTAACGCCATTGCACAGTTTTATATACAGGTTACGACAAATACGTTTGCGCCAAATTAAATATAAAAAAACTAGTCATCGACAATAATCATTGTTTTACTTTTATTACGCTTTCGGCGCTTGTCATACCGCTCATGATGTGCAAGTTAAAATGACTCTTATTACTACGTCAATAATATTTTTTTTTATTAAAGCACGCGCGCGGCAATTCTCTAATCCAAAGACCCTTTGACACATTGCCGCCCGGTCACCCACACTTGAAGCAAAATGATTTCTATGACCAAGGACAATAAAGTGTAAGGCTTGTGTAGGGTTAATTTGAAAGGTTATGTTAAACCGAAAGGGGCTTGTGTAGGGCTAATCTGAAAGGGTATGTAAAACCGAAAGGGGCTTGTGTAGGGCTAATTTGAAAAGGTATGTTAAACCGAAAGGGGCTTGTGTAGGGATAATTTGAAAGGGTATGTTAAACCGAAAGAGGCTTGCGTAGGGCTAATTTGAATGGGTATGCTAAACCGAATGGGGCTTGTGTAGGGATAATTTGAAAGGGTATGTTAAACCGAAAGGGGCTTGTGTAGGGCTAATTTGAAAGGGTATGCTAAACCGAAAGGGGCTTGTGTAGGGCTAATTTGAAAGGGTATGCTAAACCAAAAGGGGCTTTTGTAGGGATAATTTGAAAGGGTATGGTAATCCGAAAGGGGCTTGTGTAGGGCTAATTTGAAAGGGTATGCTAAACCGAAAGGAGCTTGTGTAGGGCTAATTTGAAAGGGTATGCTAAACCGAAAGGGGCTTTTGTAGGGATAATTTGAAAGGGTATGATAAATCGAAAGGGGCTTGTGTAGGGATAATTTGAAAGGGTATGTTAATCCGAAAGGGGCTTGTGTAGGTATAATTTGAAAGGGTATGTTAAACCGAAAGGCGCTTGTGTAGAGCTAATTTGAAAGGGTATGCTATACCGAAAGGGGCTTGTGTAGGGATAATTTGAAAGGGTATATTAAACCGAAAGGGGCTTGTGTAGGGCTAATTTGAAAGGGTATGGTAATCCGAAAGGGGCTTGTGTAGGGCTAATTTGATAGGGTATGCTAAACCGAAAGGGGCTTTTGTAGGGATAATTTGAAAGGGTATGCTATACCGAAAGGGGCTTGTGTAAGGATAATTTGAAAGGGTATATTAAACCGAAAGAAGCTTGTGTAAGGCTAATTTGAAAGGGTATGCTAAACCGAAAGGGGCTTTTGTAGGGATAATTTGAAAGGGTATGTTTAACCGAAAGGGGCTTATGTAGGGCTAATTTGAAAGGGTATGCTATACCGAAAGGGGCTTGTGTGAGGATAATTTGAAAGGGTATGCTAAACCGAAAGGGGTTTTGTAGGGATAATTTGAAAGGGTATGTTAAACCGAAAGGGGCTTGTGTAGGGATAATTTGAAAGGGTATGCTAAACCGAAAGGGGCTTTTGTAGGGATAATTTGAAAGGGTATGTTTAACCGAAAGGGGCTTGTGTAGGGCTAATTTGAAAGGGTATGCTATACCGAAAGGGGCTTGTGTGAGGATAATTTGAAAGGGTATATTAAACCGAAAGGGGCTTGTGTAGGGCTAATTTGAAAGGGTATGCTAAACCGAAAGGGGTTTTGTGGGGATAATTTGAAAGGGTATGTTAAACCGAAAGGGGCTTGTGTAGGGATAATTTGAAAGGGTATGTTAAACCGAAAGGGGCTTGTGTAGGGCTAATTTGAAAGGGTATGCTATACCGAAAGGGGCTTGTGTAGAGATAATTTGAAAGGGTATATTAAACCGAAAGGGGCTTGTGTAGGGCTAATTTGAAAGGGTATGGTAATCCGAAAGGAGCTTGTGTAGGGCTAATTTGAAAGGGTATGCTAAACCGAAAGGGGCTTGTGTAGGGCTAATTTGAAAGGGTATGCTTTACTGAAAGGGGCTTGTGTAGGGATAATTTGAACGGGTATGTTAAACCGAAAGGGGCTTGTGTAGGCCTAATTTGAAAGGGTATGTTAATCCGAAAGGGGCTTGTGTAGGGATAATTTGAAAGGGTATGTTAAACCGAAAGGGGCTTGTGTAGGGCTAATTTGATAGGGTATGCTATACCGAAAGGGGCTTGTGTAAGGATAATTTGAAAGGGTATGTTAAACCGAAAGGGGCTTGTGTAGGGCTAATTTGAAAGGGTATGCTAAACCGAAAGAGGCTTTTGTAGGAATAATTTGAAAGGGTATGTTAAACCGAAAGCGGCTTGTGTAGGAATAATTAGAAAGGGTATGTTAAACCGAAAGGGGCCTGTGTAGGGCTAATTTGAAAGGGTATGCTATACCGAAAGGGGCTTGTGTAAGGATAATTTGAAAGGGTATATTAAACCAAAAGGGGCTTGTGTAGGGCTAATTTGAAAGGGTATGCTATATCGAAAGGGGCTTGTGTAGGGATAATTTGAAAGGGTATGTTAAACCGAAAGGGGCCTGTGTAGGGCTAATTTGAAAGGGTATGCTATACCGAAAGGGGCTTGTGTAAGGATAATTTGAAATGGTATATTAAACCAAAAGGGGCTTGTGTAGGGCTAATTTGAAAGGGTATGCTATATCGAAAGGGGCTTGTGTAAGGATAATTAGAAAGGGTATATTAAACCGAAAGGGGCTTGTGTAGGGCTAATTTGAAAGGGTATGTTAAACCGAAAGGGGCTTGTGTAGGGCTAATTTGAAAGGGTATGCTATACCGAAAGGGGCTTGTGTAAGGATAATTTGAAAGGGTATGTTAAACCGAAAGGGGCTTGTGTAAGGATAATTTGAAAGGGTATATTAAACCGAAAGGAGCTTGTGTAAGGCTAATTTGAAAGGGTATGCTAAACCGAAAGGGGCTTTTGTAGGGATAATTTGAAAGGGTATGCTATATCGAAAGGGGCTTGTGTAAGGATAATTAGAAAGGGTATATTAAACCGAAAGGGGCTTGTGTAGGGCTAATTTGAAAGGGTATGTTAAACCGAAAGGGGCCTATGTAGGGCTAATTTGAAAGGGTATGCTATACCGAAAGGGGCTTGTGTAAGGATAATTTGAAAGGGTATGCTATACCAAAAGGGGCTTGTGTAAGGATAATTTGAAAGGGTATATTAAACCGAAAGGAGCTTGTGTAAGGCTAATTTGAAAGTGTATGCTAAACCGAAAGGGGCTTTTGTAGGGATAATTTGAAAGGGTATGTTTAACCGAAAGGGGCTTGTGTAGGGCTAATTTGAAAGGGTATGCTATACCGAAAGGGGCTTGTGTGAGGATAATTTGAAAGGGTATATTAAACCGAAAGGGGCTTGTGTAGGGCTAATTTGAAAGGGTATGCTAAACCGAAAGGGGTTTTGTGGGGATAATTTGAAAGGGTATGTTAAACCGAAAGGGGCTTGTGTAGGGATAATTTGAAAGGGTATGTTAAACCGAAAGGGGCTTGTGTAGGGCTAATTTGAAAGGGTATGCTAAACCGAAAGGAGCTTGTGTAGGGCTAATTTGAAAGGGTATGCTAAACCGAAAGAGGCTTTTGTAGGGATAATTTGAAAGGGTATGTTAGACCGAAAGGGGCTTGTGTAGGGCTAATTTGAAAGGGTATGTTAATCCGAAAGGGGCTTGTGTAGGGCTAATTTGAAAGGGTATGCTAAACCGAAAGAGGCTTGTGTAGGGATAATTTGAAATGGTATGTTAAACCGAAAGGGGCTTGTGTAATGAGAGATTCGATTTGCTGACGGAACACATTTCAGTTTTTTCACTCTTTCAAAACATTGAATGCTGGAGGAAATTAGAGATGCATGAAAAAAAATCTCAATGTTCTCGGCTCCAAGAAAAACTAACATTTAAAAATAGATTTGAAATTGACGGGGAGGATTATATAATGAATTAGATTTGTTGCCAATATTTTTTCCCAATGCATCAACAAGTACTCCCACTGATATTTTAAGCTATATATATTCTAATAATTTAATCTTCTCATTTCCTAATATCTCAACATCTCTACGTATATATTTAACACTGCCTGTTACAGTAGCAGAAGGTGAACGATCCTTTTCAAAATTAAAATTAATAAAAAATATCTTCGGTCAACCATGACCCAAGACAGACTGACAAACTTAGCTATTATAAGTATAGAATCCAAAATTGATATAAAATAAATGATTTAATTAAAATCTTTGCCAACTCATAAGCAAAAAACATTGAGTTTTTTGATGTATGTACATATAATAAATAGATATTTAGCAATTAAATAATAATATAAACGAGAGTTGGATTGCTGGTGTTTTTTGCCATTACAATCACTGTTAATTGTAATTAACTCATAATTCTATTGATTTCTCAACTATGTAATATGTTCCTTTTTTGTTTGTTTTTGCATCACGTTCTTTTACATGTTAAAATAAAAGTATGATTTCTAGAAGGTTCATCGAAAAATCTTCCCTTTTTTGAAGAAGTAGGTACCTTTTCTAGAGTGTTAATTCTATAAAATGGAAATAATGTCTCGAATGGAGAATAGTATAAAATAATCCTGTAAGAATAGGTGTAATGAGAATAAATAAATAAAAATAAAGTTTTGTTTTTTATTTGTATAATTGGGTTTAATTTGCATAATTTAAGTTTAATTTTAGTATTGTATTTTAGAGAAGTAAATAAATTATTTTCAAAATTACGTGTTTTGTGTTTTCTTGATTGACTAGGACCCCTTTCATACTGCAGTGTGTCGTCGGTCGCGTGCTACGCTGCAGTGTAAAAGAAAACGAGGGCGCAGACTGAGCCCCGCACCCCGGCGCCAAATAGACTTAAGACGGCACTGTCAATAGGTAAAGTACTGAGTGAAGCGAGAAGTTTAAGCCATCCAAGACGAAGACTCCGCTTTATCCTAGAGGTAGGCACATACTCTACTTTTGACATCTTCTGCCAACAGACAACAAACAAACAAATATTTATAACATACTAGCGATCCGCCCTCTATGGCTTCGCACGGCACTCATAAACCACCCGTGACAAAGTTCGCGGATATACAGACAGAGAGACCCGGAAAATCACTTTGTTTAATATTATGTATGTGGAGTTATATAAATTAGGAAGTGATTAAAATGCTGAAAACTGTTTCCAACGATCAGTATTACCTAAACACTGTTCTTGACATTGCACTTGACATTCTTACAGTACAGTTGCGTGGTCGGTCTAGTTTGATAAAACTAAATGGCGTGATTGTATTTGCTTCACTGATTTAGCTAGAGATTAATATTTGCTGAAACGCCTTTTTTATGTGTAATATTATTTTATCATATTGTACCCTTCGAGTAATAGGTATGGTACGATCTACGATTTCTGTTTAGCGAGGGATTAAAGGATTAAAAGTGATTTAGATCTTTATCCATCCCAGTTATCTACTAAGCCAGTAAACGCCACAAAATTAAAAAAAAAATTAACATGAACTACGATACGCCTAATCATTTCTATGAAGAAGCAGAGTAACAAAGTCAGCCACGTTGGTGATAATCACACTATCGTCACACTTAAATCACGCCCATTTCCGTTCAACTAATCTTTGCTGAAATGGTGTGATAGAAATAATTTCAGGTATACAGAACGTTTTCATCAATAGATCTAGGGAGAGGACTAAGGGGTTCGAACTTGTTTCACCGTTCAATTATTTTTTGCTGAAATGGTGTGATAAGGAATATAGAGAATAATACCAATTAGCGGATCCAAAGGGAGGGTTAAAGCGGTCATTAGATTTTCCAATTTTCAGTACGCTAACTGAGCTAGCGCGCTAAAATTGGATGGTGTAATGACAGTTAGCAATCCATTATGAGTCATAAACTTTTCAAATGGAAATATAAAATTTTATTACATGACCGCAGCAGGAAAAACTTTGAAGCAACCTGTAAAATTTTAAAAACGTCAAAGTCTGGACCTAAACTTGTGCTAACGCATACAAACACTTAGCTCACACTCACTTGCAAACGTACTTATACTGAAATTCTCACATTCACACACAAACACACACCACATACACGCACACACCCCATACACGCAAATACACACAACGCAAATCTTGAAATGTATTATAAATAAAAATTGTTCAATTTGATAATTTAGATGTTTAAAAATAGGCACCTGCAACTATGTTGATGAAGAAAACCCGCTTTATCCACATGTTCACCATGCTTGACAAACATCTTAGCTCAAGCAATGGGGGTAGGCTGAAAACCAGCTCTGCGTGGACCTCGTCTACTCAGAACAGTGCTGAGCCTACTCCAATTGCCAAAACAATTTATTTAAATTTTTAAATTATACTTAGTTTAGGTGTAATGATATAAGTACTTTTCTTTAATGTGTTTTTAACTCATAGGTTTTGGCAATAAATACATTTTTTATTTTATTTTTATTTATTTATTATTTTTCAATGGCACGGGCTTAGTCACGCTGAGTTAGCATACTGCAAATCGGATAGTGTAGAAGCTCAGGCCCTCCCACGGTGGGTAGAATGAGTAGGTACAGTGCAATGTAGTGTAAGGCTTTGTACCTATAGTATTCGTTGTGTACTATTTATAAACTAGTGGGCTCAGTTAACTAAAGATTCTGGTGAAATTTTGTGAGGAAGTTCGATAATTATACTTACTTTTTTTTGTCAAGTCCGTTTTTGGAAGCTATTCTAAATAGCGGAGATATGATTTTTTTTTTCATAAAAAAAAAAACTTGCAGAGTAAGACAGCCGGACAGAGTTCGGACAGAAGCCGGACATACGAAAGCATTTTTGCCGAAGCTGAAGTATAGACGAATCGTTCGCCAACCCTCTCTTGGCCGATTTTTACCTTTAAGTAATATTATATGCTCGAATAATTATTTCCTGTATCTGAAAAAATAGGAATGCTCCTGAAGATGTTTGTAGGACCAAAAAATAATAAGTATTATTACTTCTTTTAAACTTTTTTTTTTCTATTTAAGTAGGTAAGTACATCATATTTTTGTAACTAAGTATAGCAACTCAAAAGAGTTTTAGTTCAAGATTATGTACCTACATCGCCCCGACACTGCTGTTTATGAAAATTCCTCATAATAATTAGGTAGACCAAATAAATTGCTCCCTCGCTTGCTACGTTTAAGGATGCCGTAAAAAATTGTATTTATCTAAATTGCCTTGTTGAATTGTTAATGTTACTTTCTTTTAGTGATATTATGTGTAACAATTAGTATATTTTATTATCTATAGGTATTTTAAGTATTAGAATGTATTATATTATTATGAAATGTATGTTTATGTAAGTATAATTCAAATAGTTTAAGTAGGTGTATCAACACTCTTATTTTTGTTAATTTCTGCACACCCATGTCCCTACTATACAAGTATCCTCTCCATCCTAGGGTTGCCTGGAAGAGATCTTAGCTCTTAGTGATAAGGCCGCCAGTTGTTACACTACAGCTTAAGAGTTTTCTGTTCTTTTGTTTTGTTATTTCTGGTGTGAACAATAAATAAATTAAATAATAAATAAATTCGGGACATTGTCACACACGGTCGCCTGACCCCAAACTAAGCAAAGCTTGTACTATGGCTGCCAGAGACTGATATACATACTTAGATATTTTTTAATACATACTTAAATAGATTAATAAAGTGTTTATCTATCTATCTATCTAGCTATCTATCTGGCTATCTATAAGTTGATAAAATAAGACTTCATTTAAAGTCCCATGTTTAAATTTTTAGGGAGTTTTTGACTACAGGGGGGCTATTCCTACGCGTGAGATGAGATGAGATCTTATCTTGGTCACTCTCACATGACTATTCTATATGACTATCAAACGAGAGCAACAAGGACGTCAATAGGTGAGATGAAAATTTCAAACCTCTGAACAGGGCCCCAGTGGGGCTATTCCTACGCGTGAGATGAGATGAGATTTTATCTTGGTCACTCTCACACCTATGACGTTTCAAACGAGAGCAACAAGGAGGAAAGAAAGTGAGATGAAAATCTCAAATCTCCGAATAGGGCCCCAGGTCTACGTCAGCTCTATTGTATCCTTACATCTACTTAACTATGAATTTAACTTTACAAACAAAATAAAGTATCGACTATCGATCGTTGATTGCTTGATGTTAATTTAAAGTTAACGAAATACGAAAAAAAAACGCCATAGGTGCTTGCTTCTAAGATTCATTTTATTTCTTAATCGAAGGTGGGGTAAGTGTAATAAAAAGGGTAATTTAAAATGGCCACGATGCTGCTGTTCTCAGTCCGAAAATTCCATTTCTGAAACAAATAAACAAAGAAAGTCAATAATTTATTAATTGTGTACTTATGAACTTAAAAAGATACTTGCACCCTGAAATATTTTTAGGATATGACAAATTCCATGTTTGTTAAGAAAAACCTAGAAATTTGTTATTCTTTTTATTTTTTAGTTAAGAGTTAATGTCTAATTTAGTTTTATAATGCGATACCCTTACAGGGTATTTGTATCTAGTAATAGTTACATATAAGGCATTTACAAACAAATAAATAAATAAAAGTTTGTATAAATAAACCATAATTACGTACATATTTACGTAAAACGAAATCGCCTACCACAACAGTAGGTTAAATACATTGTGTGATTACTATCAACTGGTACCTATACTGTACCTGTTATTATCAGTGTTTTGTTTTGTAACAAACTAATCATAGTGCGTACGATGAATTCACGACTACGATAACGAAATAATGTTAAAGAATGGTCTTACCCTCTCTTGTTTATAATTCCATTGCCCATGTTAAGTATGGCACCATTGCACTGCATAGCTTCAGCTTGTCCAGTGTTGGTGCACTGACGACCAACAAAGTGATTGGTACGGACGGAGGAGGCAAAGAATTCGTAAGCTCGACTGTGAGAGCAAGTGCTGATCAAGCAGCCAGGCTGACGGTTCCTTCCGCCGTTGGGATAGAAGTCACCATGAGCGATTCTGTCGAAGATTCCTAGCAGGCCACCGTCAGTATGGATCGCTTCTACGTACTGTCCAGACAGCGTATTCAGAGCATTACTGTTACCCCCAAATAGAGGTCCAGCAGGGTCCAAGCCTGAAGAAAAAAAAAAATTCATTAGTCAAAAACAGTGCAGTCTGATAAAGAACTTTAGGCAGAAACTAAAATAAATACGAGTAAAATCTAATGCAAGGTTCTCTAGTTGATTGAATCAGGCGTTACTTTGCGGAAGTTCATCTTCAAAAGTGTGTAGTATAAGCGGAAATACACTAAAGATTTGTAAATATAACAGTTTTCAATGCAAGGTTCGTTATAAAGAAAAACCCAATATTGAATAAGTAAAAATAAATGAAGGTTTATTTATCCTCTATACATTCTTAAGCCATTCATGCAGGCTGAGGTTTTGGCCATATAGCATTAGCTAGTATTTAGTAACATTAAAACAACAATACATACCAGTGACTCTGCTAGGGCGACCGCCAGCAGTCCGTCCAGCATTGCCAACGACATGGGCGCCCAAACTGAAGCCCACTAGATGAAGGTTGTTCCAGTTTCCACCACCAGTTTGGAAAAGCCAAATTAGGAAGTTGCCCAAAAATTGCCCAACGCCCGTAACGCCATTAGCCGAAACTGGGTACAAGGGGTTGTTGGCAACGCCTCGCCAATCAACGACGATGACGTTGCAGTCTTGCACGGCAAGAAATGCTGAAGTGATTAAAGGATTAATGCCGGAGTTTCCGTTACTATTCCATCCATGGACGACAACCTTGGTGGGTCGGTTTCCGTTGTAGTTGGATCCCCAAACGGAATTGGCATTTCCGTGAACGAGAAGTTGATGATTGTTAGGATTTTGTCTGTAGAAATGGTTAAGTATCAAATAACATAACATATACAAAACAAATAGCGAAATGAAAACAAAATCATTTGATGAGCAAAAGATAAATCGACGATTGTAATGAGAGAAAAAATATATAACTTTTGTAAATCAAAAGCTTATTTGATTTTAGAAAAATATGGGCTAGGCAATTGTTTACTTATAACGATCAGATTAGTAAATCATAAAAACACTTCACTGTTAAAATCACTATAATTACGTAAGTACATTACTATAAAATGATAATGCTGTTACCTCGTAAATAGCCAGTATTGATTGTTAGCACCATTTCTAGAAGGATCCTCAACCACAGGGGCTTGCAGGTCTACTAGGTGCGGCACTCCTTCACCGTCTGGCATCCAAATGTATCGGCTTTTCCCTTCCACATAGTGGCTATTATCTCCAGGGATGAGAGGAATTGTTTCACCGAGACACACTAAAGAAGAAAACAAAAATGTAAGAAAAAGAATCCTACTTAATGCGCTCAAAAGTTGAGCGTCAACGTACACATAACATTTCGTCACGCCTTTTCCCCCGACGGGATTGACAGAGGTGCATTAGAACACATACACTTCACGAGACGATAATATTTAGTCCCAAATGTGACAGGGGTCGAAACTGTCGCCATATACCGGGCTTAAGTTATTTAGCAGATGGCATTAAATACGCACCAATGCTCACAAATGAACAAATGGCGCGGATCGAACCCGCTTCCTCTGGCTTGAGAAGTGTACCTGCTTCTAACTCGGCTAACATACGTACACATTTACGTTAATCTGTTTTGATATCTTAGTACAGATAAACGTTAATATCCAGGTATTAAAATATACCTATATGAACTATTGATGATAAAAAACTTACAGGCTACAACACCAGCAGCGAACACCACAAGGATCTTCATCTTCCCCTAATGATTTGAGCATACGCATTACAGAACACTGCTTATTTATGCAAACCTGTTATCTATAAAGAAATCTTAATCATAGTAATGAGACACAACAGAGTTGATAAAACGTCATTCTCCCAGATACATGATTACAGTGCAATGATTAAAAACAACTCAGTTTTATCAATGAACATTCTTAAACATAGAGCTTATTTTTTATATCAATCTTAATTGACAGGTAATCGTAACGTACCTATAAATGATGATAAAATGTTCCAGAAAATACATGTAGTTTTAATATAGGTATGTTACAAACAGTTTATTGTTATTTTATTTCAATACCTTTCGTTAAACCTCGAGTTGCGTTTGGACTGAACTTCGAGCATAAACCTTTCAAACTAACTAACATTATTATTAACTTGTTATTAACTAACATTATTATTTAAAAGTCCGACTGCTTTTGATTAACTTCGCATTGGCTTAAGGTATTATATAGCCATTTCGTCTAGAAGAAGACTACGAGCGTAGAGAGAAAGTAATGATACTGACGAGCCTCTACCTACAGAGTGACAAAGTACAATTTCAGTTTTTTTTAATGACTTTTGCACTTCTGTAATCATTCTTAAATAACTAAGAATTTTCCTTGTATTATGGATTCATTTAAAAGCTAATTATGTGCACAAGCTCCTTATGTAAAGGGATTTTTGTCTATCTATTGAATAAATCAGTCAAAAGTGACCCCTTAAAAATGCGGATATTTTTCATAGCTCTATTTTCTCTTGAAGACGTTTTCAAAAAAACCAAGAACATAGGGGCGGAGATTGTTAATTTAATTGTACATGGTAAATTTCATCATAATCTGACAAATGGTTTCCAAGAAATTTGACAAGCGCGTTTGAATGGAAATTTCAGAGCGTCGCGGGACCCTTAATAAAATAACAACATATCGTCACGCCTTTCCCCCGAAGGGGCTGTCAGAGGTGTTGCACAACGTCCAGTTTCTTAGAACGTCTAGTTTGCTAAAACGTCAATATTACGTAGATACTTTACTGAAACTTTAGGTCGAGTTTTGTAGAGAACACGAAAAGTAGCATTTCTTAATGTTTGTATCATTTGCCCACACTCGTGCACGTTAACGAATCAGCAAAGATTAATAATCCACAATTATTACACTTTAACACTCGAAGAATCACAAGTTTTAGAAAATAATACAAAATCACGACACCATCTTTTCGGTTCCCGCCAAAAACCATTTATTTAAATCTTTGTATAGGGTTGCCATACCCAAGTTTTTCAATCCAGGATAGAAAACAAATTGGAAACGCAATTTGCAATTTATGTTTATAGTTTTCAAAGTATGACTAAAACAATGCATTTGTTCAATTTACAGTCTCCTAAAAAATGGCTACAGGTTCATGTAAGAAAATTTAATTAGGAGCTAGCTTAGGCAATTCTTATATTCAGTGCAAGTGGGCAAAAGACACATTTCAAAAACCAAACAGGAAAACTCTTGAAACTCGTTGGAAACGGAATGGTTGGCAACCTTACTTTAAAGAAATTTTAATCGCACTGATGCGACTTAGAGGACTAGTTTACTAGTATCTATCATATTTGTGTCAATAAATAAGTATAGTCGGCTTCTCAGTTGGCAAATCTAGAGTAACAGATAATATTTATATCACTTAGGTTACTTTCAGTTTAAGTTTATCTATTTATCTTTATATAAAATTTTTATTTTTAGTTCATTCTTTTTTCAAAAATTATTATTTTGCGTTGTTTACTATTTCATTTTTTTGTTACGTCTACTTCAATTCTATTTATTTAATCATTCTATTTGTGCGTCAATTCCTTTTTTTCTACTATATTTCTTAGAAGTGTCTCCCTCTAAATGACTTTTTTAGTAATTAAATTAAATTTACTATTCTGTTATTGTAAGGTCGTTGGTTGACCTGAAATGTAAAAATAAAATAAAATAAAATAAAAATTACAACATGTCCTCTTTACAACAGAGCGGATTATGAGTGTCGATCTTACTGGATTTCCATGAAGAACGTAATTCATACTCACAATGCACATGTAAGTATATAAAAATAATGGATTTTCACTTCTTAAAGACTAAATAATATTATATTATATTATATAAATAAATTACTGAAAACCTACAAGCAAGCGGTGAGTCTGCTCGCGTGAAATAAAAAGCCAAACGCTTTTTAAGGCGTCTAGCTAAGTTCAATCGCTAGCGTTAGCAGTCGAACGTCAGATGCTGTTGGCGAAATACGAGCTATGTAAATGTCACGTGATCTTATTGTCAACTCTTTCAAACAGCAGCTAACGTTCAAATGGGAGTTTTTGGCGGGATCAGAAAAGGTGTTGTCGTAATTTTGTATTATTTACCAAATCTTGTAATTCTTCGAGTGTTAATGTATTAACCTTCATTGGTTCGTTAACGTGTACGAATGTAGGCAAATGATACAAACATTGCAAAACGTCACTTTCCGAGTTCTCTACAAAACTCCACTTAAAGTTTCAGTAAAAAATCCATCACTTTACTGAAATGGGGAAAGGGGAGGGATTCATCATTAAATGAATTAAATAAATAAATTCGGGACACTTTAATTTGTTGTTTTTTAATTGTTTGTTGTTGTTTGTTTAGCATTGTCATCATCACCTTATCATTATCACTCCGTCATAAGTAAAATACTATAATATTCCAGTCCATTTGCCAGTGTCAAGTACACTGGCAAATGGACTAGACGTGCGACGCCAAATTCCCCTGGATGGAGGAGCAAAAAAAACGTTCAAATGTTAGTGATTGTAGAAATAGGATCACGTGGAAGCGATTGCAATTTGACCATCTGACCTCAGACTAAGCAAAGCTGAAATACATTAGTGTTATTAATGTTACAAAACTGTGTCACAGTTTTGATTCCTCCATAACTATTTTATCCCAAAATTATCGCATCTTTTTTTTAGCAAAATTTGTAAGTACTCAGATCAGTTATAATTTACATTAAAATTAAAACAAATAATTAATTACTTAACGTATTTATTTATCATCAATTTTAGTTGTGGTAAGTAGTATTAGGGTCGTCCGGTCAAACAGAAAGTGCCGCTTCTGAAAAAATACAATGAATAGAAGATGTCAAAGATATAAAATAGGAAAGTGATTTCAGAGCAGAGCTAGAAATAAAGGTTAACTTATATCATCTAGGTTTTTTACATAAGTTCACTCTAATATTGAACTTAGCGAGATAAGAGAGTGAGACGGGACACGACAGGCCCTTCATTCTTGACGTGTGAGATGTTTAATAGTCCCTCTCACTCCTATGACTTTTGAAACGAGAGAGACAACGACAAAAAAGTATCTCGACCTCCTTGATAGCCCTCCAGGAACGAATTGGGGACAAAATTAAGAGAGACTATTGCGGGACTGCGTGAAAGGGAAGGGATGAGCGTTCCCGTAGCCCCGACATGATGCGCCGAGGTGGAACATCCTAGGTTTTTATTCGGTAGGCTGCTAAAATTGAAATACCCACAAATCCACCCTGCCCACTTCTGACGCCTGTGGTGGAACCTATAGAAGGTCTTCTCTAGGCTAAAAAAGGAGTTCAACTAATTTCTTCACTACGCAACCGCATACAAAAGCTACTCGTAGCTGTGCCTTATGGTTCTACTCGTGGACTTCTTTAATTCGATTCAGTCTAAAATCTGTTTTTAGCTGACGTCTAACTACCTATCCTATTAATTACTTGTCAAATTTTAGCTTCGCCTGATTTCGTCTTTAGTAACTGTGTCAATGACTGATCTTTCACTTAAATACTGAGGTTAAATGAGTTAGATGACAATTTAAACAATGTGTTCGTTCCACAGATAGACCCTTACCCTCGTTTGGTCAAAATATGATTGCCCATGTGAAGTGTGTTGCCGGTACACCGCCTGGTTTCAGCTTGATTAGGAAAGGTGCACTCGCAGCCGACCAGGTTGTTAAATCTGATAGAGGTGGCAAAGAGCTCGTAAGCTCGTCTGTGGGAGCAAATGTTAGTGAAGCAACCGGGTTGCGGGTGCCTTCCACCATTAGGGTAGAAGTCTGCGTTACCGCTTCTGATGTAGATACCAAATCCATAACCGTCTGTGTGGATTACTTCGACGTATAATCCAGATTGAGGGTTTAGAGCTTGGCTGTTGCCTACCCATAGAGGACCAGCAGGATCCAAACCTACAAAAGCAACTCAGTTATATTCCTTTATTGTATAAAAAGAAACAAAACATAATAACAAAAGCATTAAGCATAAACAAAAAAAACATGCAATACACACCGGTGACTCTCGCGGGACGGCCGTTGGCAGTGCGTCCAGCAACGCCGACTACATGTGCTCCTAAACCGAATCCAACTAAGTGATAGCTTGGCCAGCTAGCCCCAGTAATGCTATTAAGCCAAATCAGAAAGTTGGCCAAGAACTCTCCGACGTTTGGAACGGCAGCAGCTGAAGTTGGATAATTGCTTATGGCAGCTCTTCCCCAATCAACAACGATAACGTTACAGTCTTGAACTGCGAGGAAGGCACTAGTTATGAGAGGATTCAGTTCAGAGGTCCCGTTCTCTTGCCAACTATGGACGATTACGTTGGTGGGTCGGTTTCCATTGTAGTTGGATCCCAAGACAGAATTTGCATTTCCGTGAACAAGAACTTGGTGGTTGTTAGGATTTCGCCTGTATAAAAGATTGTTGTGTTAGTTTTTTTATTTTATTTTCTAAGACAGAGGTTTAAGGTTAAAACACTATTTCTTTGAAATTAAGATACTGAAAACATACATTAACTTACTAAAGAAACGAACATGAACGGGTTTTATGGTCGACATACCTACAACACGCACGAAACGCTTTGGTTCCTCATTTCTCATACGGACGGCTAGAGTGTGGAATACTCTGCCAGAGTGTGCGTTCCCTGAAACTTATAATCTGGTTGTCTTCAAGTCTCGAGTGAATCGGTTTCTTCTAGGCAAGCGTGCTCCATCGTAGGCCGCATCACTGCTTATCATCAAGGTATGTTGGCGGCCAAACGCAAGCCTATTAAGTAATAAAAAAAACGAACCAGTAAAATAGGTACCTTGTAAATAGCCAGTACTGATTGTCAGCTCCGTTTCTAGCTGCATTGATTATAGTTTCGTCAACAGGTGCTTGCAGGTCCACTAGTTGCGACACTCCTTCACCGTCCGACATCCAAATATAGCGGCTTTTACCTTCCACATAGTGGCTGTTATCCCCAGGGATAGTCGGAATCTTTTCACCAGCACATACTGAAAAATAATACAAGTTCAGTTTTAAAAAGTTGAGGAAATCATAGACGCATAATTGATTCTTCAAGGCAAAAGCTTGGGTTAGGTATCCAATAAAAGTTGTTATTATTATTTAAAATGCACCATAATTACTATTTTGTTTAATAACAATACAATTATTTGTTAACAAGAAGTAACTTACAAGTTATGAGACCAGCAGCAAACACCACTAGAATATTCATTTTTAGGTAATGCTTTGAATTGCAGACAACTGCTTTTATATTATACTTAAATATGTTATCCAGTATAAACAATAATAGTCGATCATGTTATCTTTAAATAGGGTTGCCATTCCCATTTTTTGTATCTCCAAACTGGGTACTGTGATAAAACATTTTTCATTTTCGTTTCATTTCATTTTCATTCTCATGTTTTGCAAACCAGGATTAGAAAAGACCTGAAAATGTAAAAAACTATTGTAATAATGCTATCCATAATGCATAAAAACACGAAAATAATGTTTTTCAGTATTTCAATTATTGGTAAGCTAAATAGTATTATTTCAACTTTCGTCTATTAAAAAAACAAATAATAGCATCTCAGATTTCGGAGAATTATTATACAACCATATTCTTATCTTGACTACGGTCCTGCAGGATAAGTAGGGGGGCCAAGCAAATTTCAAATACAATATTATGTGAGAGAATAAATAATTCTGAGAGCTCCTAAAATATTATTTAGAACACCCTAAGACACTAATAAATTCTGGGTAAACAAAACGGCTGGCAACCCTACCTACTCAAAAAGAAAATTTAATCAATTAATTGGTCTCAGGAATTCGATAATAACATTTACCACTAACAATGATATCATATTTTAATTTGTGCCGACACAGTATTTAAAAAACCTAATTTTTTGGGTCACTGGTGATACAGTGACACAGTAAATAAATAATAAATAAATAAATTCGGGACATTGTCACACACGGTCGTCTGACCCCAAACTAAGCAAAGCTTGTACTATGGCTGCCAGAGACTGATATACATATTATACTTAGATATTTTTAAATACATACTTAAATAGATAATAACACCCAGACATAGAACAAACACAATTGTTCACCACATAAATGTTTGCCCTAGGTGGGAATCGAACCCACGCCCCCAAGCTCAGAAGGCAGGTTCACTACCAACTGAGCCACCGAGGCAGTCAAAGGCAGTACGCGGTCACACATGCGGGTTCATGGTAGGCAGGTCTAGTCTGAAGCGAGAGGTAATTATTTCTAAGAGTTCAAGTTAATGAAGTAAGTTAGAGTTTAAGTTTGAGTTTCTTCTTAGATAGCTCTTCCTAATGTTACGGCTATAGGTACTAAAGCCCACCTCTCATGAGACGAGCTTCCGTCATCGCCCACACACTACACACGAGCGCTCAGGCGACGAGGGGCTCGGCGCGGCCGGCCAGCGGTAGATTGGCCCGTGAACCGCTTGCCGAACGATTCACACGGACATTCTTTTGCGGATCTGTCGCCAGCGACAAATTTGGTGGATTGGTAGTATGGAATGGTAGTGGTATTGGTCAGTTATACGGAAAACGCCCATAATCGCGTAAATAATACCGAAAATTAACGCGTTAATTCTAACGCTCTAAATTGAGTAGCCACACTTGATCGGTCCATGTCAATGGCCTTTAATGTCAAACAGCAATGTTAATGGTTTTGTGAAATTAACGTGACAAATCGTGGCCACACTAACGTTCAACGTCCATCATCGCCGACATAATAAAATGTAAGTGGATTTGAATCACATACACCGGGCTCCAGTCATGTAGTAGATGACATACAATACGCACATTTGTTTACACAATGAACAAAGTGGTGCGTGCCGTCGGCTGGGTTTAAACCCGTTCCTGGCTTGGAGCTGGTCTGGCTCTTTTGATAAGAATGAATAAAGTACTGAAAATTTAAAAAGCAAACAGAAAATTCACAACCACACACACAACACACTGATGTTGGATCTAAGTTAAAAATTATGGAGACGTATTTTGGGAAAATAGTGCGGGAAAGCACACGGTAAGTATTTAAAACTCAGAAGAGATGAGGTCGAGCAATTTGTGGACTTAGGCAAAGGACAAGAAAGCCGTCTTTAAAAAAAACTAAAATTGCTAACTCTTCCTTCGATATACCTAGATCTGCGAGACAGGGGGGCTATTCCTACACGTAAGATGAGATGAGATTTTATCTTGGTCACTCTCACACCTATGACGTTTCAAACGAGAGGAACGAGGATGAAAAAAGGTGAGATGAGAATTTCAAATCTCCGAATAGGGCCACTGATATCCTTGTAAGAAATGATATCAATTACGATTAGTACGACGCCCTGTTTAGTAATCGATTTGCATATTGTTTTAAATGTCAGTTGCTTAAATGATAATATTATAATTTAATACTTAGTCGCCCTCTCTTTATTATTAACAACTAGCTGCTCCCCGCGGTTTCACCTGCGATTAAAAAGTATCCTATGTGCTATTCTAGACTACAATCTATCTCTGTGCCAAATTTCATTCAGATCTGCGCAGCCGTTCTGCCGTGGAAGAGTAACAAACATCCATCCATCCATTGTTACAAACTTTCGCGTTTATAAAATTAATAGGAAGTAGGATTCCTTTTTTCATCGTAATGTATAAAAGTAGACAGAGATTCGAACAATTTGAGTTTGAAAATTGTGGTATCCGATCGGAAACGTTTCCGAATGATTGCTTCTAGCACCGCTGCATAGCTATTCACTATCATTCGGAAACGATCCGTTCGGATACCAAAAAAATGGCGGAAATATGTTTTTTTTAGGAAACAAAATTATGCTTATCTCCTCTGTAAAAACTAAAAAAACGCTATAAAAACTGATTTAACAAAAAAATTATACATAATTATTGAACCTACTCATAAAATTCTTCAAAGAAGCAGTTCTAACGATTGGAATAGGCATATTAGGCCAAAACCTGCTGAAATAAACCTGCCTACTTGCTGGTTGAGATTTAGATTGAGAATTTCGCGGAAAGGTTTAACAAAAGAAAAGTTAAAATCTTATTCAGCACCTCTAGTATGCGCACGCGACCAAATTATTTTCGCCACTTTTTATCATGAGAGAACGAGATAAGGCTATGTGTATAAATACATCTGTCTCAATTAAAAGAGTCGACATATCTTTTTAGTTACAGAATCTTGTCGACGCAAAGTTGCTACCGGTATTCAGTTGGATATAAATACTTTTAAACTTGTAACTAAAGAGCAAAAAAATAAAATATTTGGATGATTTGAGTGTGTGGGAATACTAACTACCCTTTCAGGTCAGCCATGACAGCATTTCGAAACCTTTGTTCCTTTTGTTTGCCAGCTCAAGTCAAATAGATACTTACTTTTTTCTGTTTTTTTTTACTTCTATCAATTTTGCCTAAATACATAGTAACTTATGATGTTTTTTATACAGCATGTTACAAAAACCCTGTTGGATAATTGAAGGGCATGTACACACACTTATTAGTATTCATGCATTTTTGCATTAATTTAGTTAGTGATGCAAAATGCAATTAAAATAGCAAGAGTTATGATCGGCTTCAGAACCCAAGAAGAAAAGGATTTTTTACAAAAAGTTGTTAATAAATCTGTCTTAAGCACGACGCACATAGTTTACAAATGAAACCGATGCGATTAGTGGCTGCGTTCACGCTTTTAGAAGAGCTAAGCGCGATGTGTGTTAAAAATTGTATAGTCAATATTTAATTTAAACTAGCATAATTGCATCCTCCAGTCGATACTGAATGCCTCTTGGATATAACAGGGTTTTTGGAACACCCTGTATAGTGTATCTTAATCTATATCTATATGTACTTAAAGTTTAAGGGGTTTTTGACACATAATCTAGAAATAAGTACAACGTTATGTATGAGAATGCCATTATATTTTATTAATCATCGTAAAGTATTTTTAGAATGGCCAGGATGCTGATGTCCTCAGACCGAAAATGCCGTTTCTGAAATAAAATAAAACAAAAGAAATAAGAATAAATTCCATAAAATACAGTATTGGTTTTAGGTATTGTTTGAAAGAAACAATATTTTTTTTCTGATTTGGTACGGTATCGGTTAGTTTTTAAATCTTAAAATAAACAACTAACCGAAAGGAGCTTAATGTGCTCATCGGAATTTAAAAAAAGCACATTTTCTTTCCTCCGATAAATTAATTGTTTTACAAATTCAAAAATTATTTGAGAAGAGAGATTTTTTGAGATTTCTGAGAATAATTTATTGTTTAATATTAAAAAAAATGAAAGAAAGAGATTTCTGAGAAAGATTCTTAAGATCAGAATGACGTCAAATAATGGTCTTACCCTCTCTTGCTTAAGATACCGTTGCCCATGTTCAAAGCACCACCGCTGCATTGCACATTCTGAGCCTGCTGGAGGTTAGTGCACTGACGGCCGACAAAGTGGTTGGTACGGACAGAAGACGCGAAGAACTCATAAGCTCGGCTGTGAGAGCAAGTGCTGATCCAGCATCCAGGCTGTGCGTTTCTTCCGCCGTTGGGGTAGAAATCAGCGTTAGCGACTCTGTCGAAGATTCCTAGCAGACCACCGTCAGTATGGATTGCCTCGACGTACACTCCGGCTGCAGGGTTCAAGGCATTACCGTTTCCTCCCCAGAGAGGTCCAGCAGGGTCTAAGCCTAGGAAAACAAATTCGATCTAATTAACATCAAATAGGTTTAAGATTTCTGCTAATAAAGTAATGTATAGGTAAAAAATAAATATTTAAATTCCTTATGAGCATACACTTATTCGAGTATGTATTTTAAAATATGCCAATTTATTATAAATTTTATGAGTGCAAAAATGTCCTGAATATTTTTTTGTTTTACGTACCAGTAACTCTACTAGGGCGGCCCCCAGCAGTTCGTCCAGCACTGCCTACAACATGAGCACCCAAACTGAAGCCAACCAAGTGCACATTGTTCCAGTTGCCTCCAGCGGTGTTAATGAGCCAGACCAGGAAGTTGCCCAGGAACTGGCCTACACCGGGAACTCCGTTGGCGGCAGTATTGTAGTTGGAGTTAGCAAGAGCTCGCCAGTCTACGACAATCACGTTGGCATCTTGGACAGCGAGGAAAGCAGAGGTGACGAGGGGGTTGATAGCAGAGTTTCCGTTGCTGTTCCAACCATGGACGATGACCTTCAAGGGTCGGCTCGCGACGTAGTTAGAATTCCAGATAGAGTTGGCGTTACCGTTGGTAATTATCTGCGCATTGTTTGGGTTTTGTCTGAAATAAACGTTATGGAAAGAGTTTTATAAAATAAGCCTTCTCCATTAAACTATGAATATTGTAAAAAAAATAAAGTTATTAAACCTAGCAAGTTCGTAGAGGCCGAGTGGCTAGCCCTGATATCAGAGTATCTAGGCCACCCGATGGCCTATGACATGGCTTGACGATTATTGTTATAAAACAAACAATAGTTATCCTACAATTTAACGTGTCATCCGAGCCACGGTAGCGCTCAGTTGTAAATGCCACCCGCGCTCACCCATTTGACCGTGTCGTCCGTTGCTTAACCGGTAGTTGGACCACTGAATTTTGTGCGCGTTGGCATATGTACGAGTATCTACCAGTGGTCCAACTACCGGTTAACATCGGTGATCGGCTACGAACACTTGGTCAAGCTACGCTTAGAGCTCTACTATATTGTAGACAATAGACAATTTTTATTTGTGAGCAGAAAACAAGTACCTATACAAAAAAACAAATATAAACGAAAAATAACAATAAAAATTAAAAACTATACAACCAATGTTTTTTTGCCACAAACCGGTTTTGTTAAATTGTTACCTATTATTACTATAATATTATAAAAAATATTACCTGGTGAAAAGCCAGTACTGATTGTTAGCGCCATTTCTGGACATCAGCAATTCTTCGTTGGCTGGTTCGTGGAGGTCCACTAGGTGAGGAACTCCTTCGCCATCAGGCATCCAGATATAGCGGGACTCGCCCTCTACGTAGTGGCTGTTATCCCCAGGGGTGACGGGGATTGCATTGCCGGAGCACACTGAGTCAATACGGAAATGAAATTATTCGAGTGCTTGATGATGTACGAATATTTGCAAGTCCTTTACGATCGTTAGTAAAACTTAATGTCGTTTGTAAATAAAGGCTTATATTGCAAACAAATGATAATATCAGAACGAAAATAAAAAAACAAAAGTATTTATGTAATTTAAATCTATTAATTGAAGTAGGACTGAGCGAACTGTGTTGTTTGCCGTGGTTCGAAAGATGGGGTCTAATATCACGACACAGGATCACCCGCAAGTCGTCAATTGACCTCCGGACGGCCCAGACAGAAATGAAGGGTGAGCTAAACTTATATAAATCTGAAGGTCTGAACCAGATTGCATGAAACAGAATGGAAGGAGAAAGGGCAATTTTTTTTTTTGCACTGCACTAAAACGATACAGCTAAATATAAATGTGCAGGAAAGCTGCAATTTACAAGAAAATAAAAGAATAGTGGTCATTATAATAAACCAAAAAGAATTAGTAGATGAAGACTAAAGGGTTGGAGAAAATAATTCTGCTAATAAAAACGGTGATAATGATGGAATGAAGGATGATGATCGCTGATCACAATAAAATAGAATACTATACTTACACGCTATGAACGCAGCCACTACTACCACGATTAGTTTCATGTCTGAACAACTAGCAACGGTTAATTTCAACGCGCATCGATATTTATTATTTAATGTTATCTATTTAAATCACATAAATTAGTGATACGTGTACCCATATTTAAACAAATTCGATAAGATTTAGAAAGGATAATACGCTCAGTGACGATATATGATTGATGACTTGCTACTTACTACAATTCAAATCTAATTAAGTATTAAAATGCTTATACTTAGATAAGACAATATCATCATTACATGTATTTTTACTAGTAGGTCGTTTAATCGTATTGTCGTGTTTTGGAGTTTTTAAATACCTACTTAATTTTTTTTTGTTATTTCAGTTTCTATCACATATACATTTAACATCATTATCATCAATTCTCTATTCTCCACATGCACCTGTTTTAAGTACTTTTTTCTTCTCCATTGGTTTCAGCTAGTTAAAAAGATTGCATACCTACCTAATACTCGTAATTAAAAAATAGACATATATATTTGACAAAAAATATTTCAGTTTTTTTTGTAGCCAAGAAGTCGCACCTCTCAAGCCAGAGAAAGCGGGTTCGGACTCAGCCAAAGGCCATTTTGTTCATTGTGTGAACATAATTATGTGTGTAAGTAATGTCATCTGCTACGTAACTGGAGCCCGGTGCATAGCGACAGGCTCGCCCCCTGTCAAATTTGGGACTGAATGTCATCCGGCGAAATGTAGGTGTTGTACACCCAGCCCCTTCAAGGGAAATGCGTGACGATAATGTATTTTTTTTCTTAGTCACAATTTGAAGGGTCGAATCATGCAACGGGATTATAGAATGTCGACTACTCTAGAATCTTAAGATGCCTCATGGCTGTCTTGGTTTTGATGTCCATTGGGAGTTGGGAGCGAATGGTTTAGTCATTTAATAGAACGCTATAAAAACCCTAATATAGTCGAGTATTTCGCTTGCTCTCGATATGGCAACTGAAAAGCCACGTCCCGTATGTATTTAATTAGTTAGCCAGTTGGTTGTTGGATAAAGTTTGATAGGTTTTAGTTTATACGTTTCTAAGACGAATACTTGTACAAATGTACAAACCTGTTTGGGGGCTGAGCTACCCACGTCCGTAGGAGTGTACTCTATTCTGATTCCCTACACGTGGTCCCCGGGTAGTGCTAACCGGGTAGCAAACTCTGGTGGGAGGCTTCGGTCGTGGCTAGTTACCACCCACTGGACCAAGTCATGCCGTGAAATGACCTAGTCGTGTTTCGGGATGTGGTCCGGTGTAACCGTTCCGAAGACGGGTCTGAGCAGTGGCGCACTTGCAGCGCCTCACTCAGCAGCTTCTTCACTCTACAAAACTTCAAGGCTAGAGAGAATAAGTGCCTCATGGGTCGTCGTGCTCCATCTTAGACCACAACGTCGCTTAACATCAGGCGAGTTGGTGGTCAAACGCCGACCTATTCTACATAAAAAAAAAAAAAAAAAAAAAACCTATTATTATTTGTTTTGCGTTATCTTGTTATTTGTCGTTATCGATTTTATCAATTTTATGCTTTGGCTAAAGATTAGTTATTATTAAAGTGAGTAAATCTAAAACTTTATGGCAATCATCAGAATTTTATTGAAGTGAATGAACTACTTGTCGCAACTTTAAATGGACAAGCCCTCATCATCACATAAGGGACTATTCTAATGAACAGAAACAACGTTTATTGGCCACTTAAAAGTATAATACTTCATTTGAGATGGATATACTCTCTACTCCTTGAGTATACTCGTATCTATCTTCTATAAATCGTATAAAACAAAATCGCTTTTCATTTCTGGCTTTACATCTGCTTACTACAGGCTTAGTTCAAGTTTTTAGTTGCAAACTACGCAACTAAAAACTTGAACTTTATGGTCTCATTGGCTACTGATAACGCTGAGGTAGAAATAAGTATAAAAGACCTACGGACTGATTGTGAGAAGGGTTGGGATGATATTCAAGTTGCTGTTCTCAAGCGAGCGAATCATGTACTTGTTCCTTCCATCACTCATAAATGTAACCTGTCTATTGGTTCTGGAATATTTCTTCATATTCAAAAAAAAACATTGTAACACTCGTTTTCAAGTCTGGAAAACGAGATTGTATATCCAACTACAGACCTATATCTATGCTTCCAGGCCTCTTCAAGATTTTAGAACGAATTCTAAATAACCACCTTACTAGTTCTAATCTAATTCTAATCTGTTTTTGTATTTTTTTAATGTAATCTTAATCTAATGTTTAATACATTTTTACTTACTAGTTATTTATTTAAAAAACATTAATTTCATAAACCAGTTGGGATTTAGACCTGGTATTTCTTCCGAAGATGCAGTTCTTAGTCTGTCAACAAACTAGACAGCAAAAATGCTATGGATTATTCCTGAATGTGTGCAAACTGCAAAGCCTTCGACACAATCTCGATTCCAAAACGAATTTCTTAGATAAATAGCATTGGCATTCGTGCTAATGCTCCCCAAACCTTTGAAAGCTATCTAAAGAATAGATCCCAGCAAAAAAAATTGGCCAAACTGTCAGTATTGATGAGATAATTACAACACATATACGGTAATTACAACATACTGGGTACAACATAGAGGGTCTAAAAATACTCCCTTGAGGGACCTCAAGAAAGTATTTTTTGACCCACTATGTTTATGTTCTTAATTTACATAAATGACCTGTGCAATATTTATCTTCCGAATACTGAAATTTACGCTTACGCTGACTGCACAGTCTTATTAGTATAAGGAAATTATTGGTTCCCAACTAGAGCTTCTACCGAATCTTTACTTCGTCAACTCAGATCAACCTAGAGGAAAAGATGGAAGGAACACTGCGTTATATCTCGCTGAAGCCACTTCTTTTTAAACGTGTGCGTATGGTAATGTTGCCATGAAAAACATTTACAATTGCACAAAAACTAATATTATATTAATTCCCAAACTCTACGTTAGCCATTTCCGTTACAACATACAACCTTAGTAGATGTAATGTTCTAAAACTGCACATATTTGTAAGAGTTTAATGTTACGGCTTGTAAAATTGACTTGTAAATAAAACTGCACAGTTTTCAAAAAGAACCTCAAAATGTAGTCCTTGCCACACTTTTATAACGCACCATGTATATTTATGTACACGAAATTATACCATAAACCAATGCACATAATGTCGAGGTAAGAATGTCAAGCGAGTAGCGTAGTTTCTTTGCGTCAATGTGTGAGTGTTGTGTACATATACGACAGTAGCGTAGTTTTTGAATGGTTTTTGGCTCATATGCCGTGCGCCATCTTATTCTCTAGGTTGATCTGAGTTCTTCAAGTGACGTCCTGGTTGTCATACCACTTACTTACTCTAAATGTAAATAACATAAAACTAAAGTGATTCAGTCCCAATAATATTGCAATAAGGCCCAAACTCCCGTTTGTTGGGATTACAGCTCACTTCTGTGACCTAAACTCTGCCACGTGAATAAACAGCTCTAAAACTGTCTCATACCTTAAATTTCTAGGTGTATTTATCAGTGAGAGACTTGACTGGCACTATCACATTGAACAGCTAAACTTACATATTCGAAGGCCAAACTACATTTAAAAAAAAAAAAGAGATTCTGCAGATTTATATACTCTGCTTATGACTTACTCAGCCCTGTGCCAGTCAACTTTCTCATATTGTAAATCTTCCTGGGGCGGAACCTTTAAAAGAAATCTCAAATGCTTAGAATTAAGTTAAAGAGCGGTTTCAAAGATTATGATGAATAAGCCAAGAATTTACCCAAGCTCTGCTTAATACTCGAAATGCAAAGTACTATCTGATAAAAAGCTATTTATTCTACGAACCATTCTCCACAAGCACAGCAACGTGTTATCAAACAAAACTTCCGTGTCGTACAGTCTTTGCTACTATACAGTATGAATCCCTTAGCTCTAGACTACAGTTACCATAAAAATAAGTATTTTTTCTTTCTTTCAAAATTTGAAGTTAAAAGAAAGCTAATGTCATGATTGCAAACTCTAAATTATAATGAAACCAAAAATTTACTAGTCTTATTCTCACTACAATATGTGTTTTGGTGCATATTCCTAAAAACCTCCATCCCTACCACGGTATTCCTTTTTTTACCTAACACTGTCCTTGTCCCAACACTGGCAATTAGTTGTACCGGATGTACCCATCCTAATAAAGAACTAACTGTTTCCCATAATACAGGATCATCCTAGTTTGGGAGACAGGAAAGCTCATGTATAACTATTTTTATAAGCAAAGAAATAAAAATAATTAATAATTTCACATTTTTTTTATTTCAATCTTATGGTACTATTAAAACGGCCAGGATGCTCCTGTTCTCAGACCGAAGATGCCATTTCTGAAACAAAGTGAAAGAAAACCAATAAAAATAAACTCTTAAAATCAATAAGATGAATTCTTTAACGATTTTACAGTTAATATATACTCGTATAAACGATTAATATTGTTTCCTCAAATACCGAAATATATTACAGGGTTTTTAATTTGTATCTAATACCATCAATACCTACTTTAAAAAAATACTTATACCAAACGGCGGTTGTAGATGCAAAACGTGTGTTTGTCAAATATTGCAAACATCAAACAAATTCTGTTACGCATTATCTACTACCAACGTCACTAAAAACGATAGTGTTTATAGGACACTCAAATTAATTGGAAATGACAGAAAATTTTTACATAATGGTCTTACCCTCTCTTGCTTAAGATACCATTGCCCATGTTAAATGAGCTACCGCTGCATTGCACATTCTGAGCCTGCTGGAGGTTGGAGCACTGACGGCCGACAAAGTGGTTGGTACGGACAGAGGACGCAAAGAACTCGTAAGCTCGGCTGTGAGAGCAAGTGCTGAGCAAGCAACCAGGCTGCTGATTCCTTCCACCGTTGGGGTAGAAATCAGCGTTAGCAACTCTGTCGAAGATTCCTAGCAGACCACCGTCAGTATGGATTGCCTCGACGTACACTCCGGCTGCAGGGTTCAAGGCATTACCATTACTTCCCCAGAGAGGTCCAGCAGGGTCTAAGCCTAGAAACACAAATTCGTGGTTATTAATAATAAATGTGTTTGCTATTACAGTAATTTCAATATGACCATACACATACCAGTAACTCTACTAGGACGACCGCCAGCAGTCCGTCCAGCACTGCCTACAACATGAGCACCCAAACTGAAGCCAACCAAGTGCACATTATTCCAGTTGCCTCCAGCGGTGTTGATGAGCCAGACAAGGAAGTTGCCTAGGAACTGGCCTACACCGGGGACTCCAAGGGCGGCAGAGGCGTAGTTGGAGTTTGCAAGAGCTCGCCAGTCTACGACAATTACATTGGCATCTTGGGCAGCGAGGAAGGCTGAAGTGACGAGAGGGTTGATAGCAGAGTTTCCGTTACTGTTCCAACCATGAACGACGACCTTCAAGGGTCGGCTGGCAACGTAGTTAGAATTCCAGATAGAGTTGGCGTTACCGTTGGTAATTATCTGCGCATTGTTTGGGTTTTGCCTGAAATAAAAAGAATATGGCAAAAATAATAACGTTTTGTTTTCTAAAATAAGACATTTACCATTATTATTTTTTCTAAATATTTTTTACCTGGTGAAGAGCCAGTACTGATTGTTAGCGCCATTTCTGGACATAAGCAATTCTTCGTTGGCTGGTTCGTGGAGGTCCACCAGGTGAGGAACTTCTTCACCATCAGGCATCCAGATATAGCGGGACTCGCCCTCTACATAGTGGCTGTTATCCCCGGGGATGACGGGGATTGCGTTGCCGGAGCACACTAAATCAGTAAGGAAGTTATGTAAATGAGGTGCTTCATGCCATCGAATATACTAACGATTTGGTTTTAAATTGAACAGTTTACCATTGGCACTGCTACATCAGCCCTTTATTTTGGATTGTGTATTATGGTCTCTACTTATAGTAAAAAGTTCTGAACCAGATACCTAATATGGTATCAAAATAGGGTCCCGAAGGTTTAAAATATTGACATTGAATATTGAATAGCGTCATCATAAAATACTCAAGTATTTAATGATTTTCCTAAAATGGAACGATGATAAATGTGAATTTTGGGCTAGAATTCTTGTTGTGAATGAATGTTAGACTTTAAAATGCATGAAGTCTGATATTAAAATAGACGGGGGAACTTAAGAAACACTTACACGCTATGAACGCAGCCACTACCACTATTAGTTTCATGTCTAGAAAGCTAGCAATGGTTAATTAGTATTCACACCGATATTTATTAGACTAGTTATCTATCCAAATACATAAAATTATGATACGTGTGTCTAAAATTGAACACACACGATAAGATTTGGAAAAGGTGGTGTACGTTGTAGCTATGTAAAATATTTTTGCCATTATTCTAACATAATACCTGGGTATCTATAGATAAGTGTATATGTCGTCAGGAGAGCCGATTTAATGTCAAAAAGATACAACAGCTATCATTGATTGAAAGCTACAATAAATAATTATAATTATAATAACAATACAAATCATTGTCAATGCTACTTGTGCAAATAAACTACGAAGCAAAATACATTTAGGTACCTACTTTTACGCTTTAGGCAAAGTATCAAGAATGCAAAACTTTCTTCGTTCCGAGTCAAATTTAGCAGGTGTAGTATTTTACATCACACTAATATTATAACTAAAATGTAAATAAATGTATTATGGTTAATAAATTAAGAAATGTAAAACGATAAATGAAATCATTAAAATAGTGTACATTTTGTACTCAACTTGATTTTATATTATTTAAAATAATTAAAATGTTAATATGGGAGGAAAAGATAGCGCAATGATGGCGAAGTCTACTTATTTTTCACGTTCAAATAGGTATATGGGCACAATAAAAATTATGGTATTTTAAGTACAATTTACTAAAACATATTTTTGAATAAATGTTTTAACATGAGTGCGAACACTCAATAGTATTTTTTTAACATCATAAATGTTATTGTTTTGAAGTATTAAGAGAGGCCTATGGAAGCAGCAATTTGTTCGGTTACATAAATAAGGTCAGTTAGAACCGATGAGCAGTCCGTAAATGCCATGTCTGCAAAGTAAATACAAAATATTCTTCAAAACATTTGTTTTGAAAGAATTTTCCCAAAACTTGCGCAACGTTTGTGAACTCCAGCCTCTAAGATTGTATAGGTAATTGGAAATTGGATCTCCAGATGGAGTTGGCATCTCCATGAATAAGGTCTTGACGACTTGTAAGATTTTGTCTGTTGAAAGGATTAATTAGGTTCATGTCTAATTGAATTGGATATCCGCATAATTATGTATGTAAGTAGGTACTTACCTACTGGGTTACCAGAAAGTAAAAAAGTAGGTTTACAGGTTAGAAAAACGGAATTAGAAAAGGATAATAATCACACTATTCTTACCTCGCAAATAGCCAGTACCCAGTACTGATTGTGAGCTCGATTTTTAGCTGCATTGATTTTACTTTCATCATTAGATACTTGCAGGTCCACTAGTTGCGGCACTTCTTCACCGTCCGGCATCCAAATATAGCGGCTTTTTCCTTCCACATAGAGGCTGTTATCTCCAGTGATAGTAGGAATCTCATCACATACTGAAGAAAATGAATTAGTAAGTCGTTCAACTGTTTAAGGTTGGTGAGATGAGATTATCGAAAAATATGGTTAGAGCAGTTGACATGTTGATTCCAAAAACTTCCAAGCTACGATACAGACAGCAAACACCGTTTCGTTAACTTTCGTTAATAATTACCAAGCAAACTTTCGTTAATAATTATCAAATTCTAGGAAACTGAATACTTATGTGACTGTAGTTGTCAAGTAAAACCTCAATAATAAGACAAAAATAATATGATACAGTAACGATCTTACTGATAATGCGATTTAAAAAACCCCAATTCTTATCAGACACCTGGTGAGGTGGCCCTAATTAATCTTGAGATGATTGAATTCCATTGGCAAGAGGCAGAACGAACTTTTGCCGATTGATAATAAATTAAGAAGGTAGATGAGGAATTTCTTTAGGACTTGACTACTTCTTGACTGCCTCGGTGGCTCAGTTGGTAATGAACCTGCCTTCTGAGCTGGGGGGCGTGGGTTCGATTCCTACCTAGGGCAAACATTTATGTGAGGAACATTTTTTTGCTCTATGTCTGGGTGTTAATATCTATTTAAGTATGTATTTAAAAATATTTAAGTATGTATATCAGTCTCTGGCAGCCATAGTACAAGCTTTGCTTAGTTTGGGGTCAGGCGACCGTGTGTGGATGTGTCCCGAATTTATTATTATTATTATTATTAATTAAGCATAAAATATCTTAATCGAGAGAGCGACCGTCAACGAGGCTTCGCTCGCTTCTATGCTTCGGCTTCGACAAAAATGCTTTCGTATGTCTGAATTCTGTCTGGATCTCTGTCCAGGGGGCTTACCATGAACTTTTACAAAAACATCATTGCGCAGGAACGTTTTGTTACATTCCTTAATAAGTATTGTTTTGTATCATACCACAAGCATTGAAAACAATAATGTTTTAAAACGTTTTTACTCCTGCTATAGTGATGTGAAAAGAATGTACGATACAAGTGCCTCAACACACTCTGTGGTACTTTTGCGTTACGAACTGTCATTATCAGTGTCAATGTCATCTATCAATCCTACAAATCCAGTATTTTGGAGTATGGTGTTGCCAGATGTATATTTGTTAATCGTAATTATACGATTTTTGTCGTGTAAAAATCGGACAATCGGGGTCGTACAATAGTACGACCGCATAGCGAAATCGTGCCTACAATATCGTAAAGATACAGGGAAATTACACTTACGGTTTTTACAAGTTGCAAGTAAAAACACTACGGTTTCTATTTTCTTCCCTAAGAATTTTTATTTTCCTCACCGGCGTACCATCGCTCTTAAGAAACATTTGGCGACACTTGGTTGTATGAACAATGTCAATTTATTTTTTGTCCCATAGGGCAGGCTAGAGGCAACATAGCCATACCACATAGTCATCCGTATGTTTGTCATAACATTTTTCATTAAATCTCTGATGAAGATGATGATAAATGAGATAAATCCCGCTCCTCTTTCCCTCTTTCAGTAAAGGCGAGTTTTCGTTTTAGAAAATAATACAAAATCATGACACCATCTTTTCGGTTCCCCTCAAAAACGTAAATTAAATCTACATTATTATGATCATGAAGGTAAATTAAAATTCAATTGCTGTATACAATTAAAGTTTGTGAAAAATATTTTGGTGATATCTAGAATTTAATGCTTAGAATAATTTGTCACAGCGGCCGCAGAGTCTCAGCGAAGCAGTTCGATATCATGTGAGACTTTTTAAAAACCCACAGTGAAATCGCTGCGGGCTTTAATAGGAGTCTGCAGGCGAAGGCTCATTCTAAGAAGAAACAAGTGCATCAAAAGGAGCGGACTTAGCCAAAAAAAAAACTATGTGAAAAGGGTTGAAATTTATTCTGGAGCCCGTCTGAAGGCGTCCTTCGTAGTATGGAGCTTCTATTATCTGCTTCGAGAAACTCGAAAGTTTCCAAATCATCGGCCATCTTGCTAAATATTACAAATAGAACCTCAGAAACACAGCAAAAACTCACTAATAAATAGAAAAAGTTACACGGAGAGCAACTTTTTAACAATCGTTGTAATTTGTATCATTCCTGCTATTTTGACAGCTCGGCAGGAATACTTTAGAGTTCGTGGTACGGTTTTTAAACAAATGTTCCTTGGATTGAATGAACGAAATCGAGTCACGTCATCAAAACTGCTAAGCGATATCAAAACTTAACAGGAATACTTTTAGGGTGGTCATGGTACGAAATTACGAAGTAAGGCTTAATTAATGATGTTTTAAGAGGTTATGGTAAGCCCCCTGATCTTTGTCTACAGGTCGCATTTCCTTGAAATTATATGAGTTGGTTCGATAATTATTTAGAACTTTTTGTCGAGGCAGTTTTTGGAAAATTTTCAGTCTCATCGAAGCCGGGCTCCTCTAATAATGTAATACGTAACACCCAAAGTTTCTAGTGTGTTCAAATGAAAGCGACTTGTATTTTGATTTTGATAAAGCACACAATAATGTAAAACAACAAGCATAATTTAATTTAAATAATTTATTTCACTATCTTAATTCTAAATAAGTAGATAAGTTAATTAAAATGGCCATGATGATCCAGTAGTTAGTCCGAAAATGCCGCTTCTGAAATTAAATAAAGCCATATTCTTTAAACTGTCACTACGCTGGCTGGTAACTTTTATAAAAAAAAACACAATTTCTAAGTATTTTTAAAGATCTGTGTTTCCAAAATAATGATAGAAAACAAAAGGTATAGAATTAAGTGTAACTAGCTCAGCCCCGCGGTGTTACCCGCGGTTAAAAAGTAGCCAGTGTGCTATTCCAGACTATAATCTGTCTGTATGCAAAATTTCATCTAGATCCATTCAGCCCTTCTGGCATGATTGAGTAACAAACGTCTATTCATCCATCCAAACTTTAGAATGTATAATATTAGAAGAGTGATAAATTAATAAGGGAACGTACCCATACTACGTGACCCATTTAGGGGTAGGAGGGGGGTCTTCGAAATACCACGCTTGGTCACATGGATAAGCGGGAGGTCTGGATTTTCTTCACGTAGTCGATATCCTCTAGATAAATCTCGCGCTTTTTCACTTAATAATATTTTTTTTACTTGTAAATATGCATGCACGCACTCCTAGCGACACGCGTCAAGCGCCGCATCAACCATTCATATGTTTTTTTTAAACTTTTTGTTAGTAAAAAATGTTTTAAACCTATTTATGAATTACAACGTGAAAACTAGAGGGGGTCTTAAAATATACTACGGGTGGTCACCGAGAGGGGGGAGGGGAGTAAAAATTGTAAAAAATGGGTCACGTAGTGTGGGTCCGTTCCCTAATGTGAAACATTACTAATTTTATTTACTATGTCATGAAATTAAATTTTATTTCCGTCCGTTTTAAAACGTAGGTGTTTAAATATTTTTAACACACTGAGTATGGTTACATAGAGTTGCTTACCCTCTCTTGTTTATGATAGCATTGCCCATGTTCAGTGCGCCTCCGCTGCACTGCAAAGCCTCGGCTTGGTCCGTGTCGGTGCACGCACGTCCCACAAAGTGGTCAGTGCGGACGGAGGAGGCGAACAACTCGTAGGAACGACTGTGCGAGCAAATGCTAGTAATGCAGCCGGGCTGACGGTTCCTCCCACCGTTGGGGTAGAAGTCAGCATGAGCGATTTTGTCGAAGATACCAAGCTGACCACCGTCAGTGTGGATTGCTTCGACGTACTGTCCTGATAGTGTGTTCAGAGCTAAGCTGTTGCCTCCCCATAAAGGCCCAGCAGGATCTAAGCCTAATGAAGAAAAAATAATTTCGTTAGTGATAAAAACACTAGTTACAGCTAATAAAGAAAAACAATTGCATTTTCAAAGCATCAAATACGTACCAGTTACTCTGATAGGCAAACCACCAGCAATTCTTCCAGCATTGCCAACAACGTGAGCGCCCAAACTGAAGCCAACCAAGTGAAGGTTGTTCCAGTCGCCTCCCGCGGTGCTGAAGAGCCAGATCAAGAAATTTCCCAAGAACTGTCCAACGCTTGGAACGCCAGCAGCAGCAATCGGATAAAGAAGGTTGCTGGCGAGACCTCTCCAATCGACGACGATAACGTTACAGTCTTGAACGGCGAGAAAAGCAGAAGTAATTAGAGGGTTGATGTCGGAGTCTCCGTCACTGTTCCATCCATGAACGATGACCTTGGTGGGTCGGCTTGCGACGTAATTAGATCCCGAAATTGAATTAGCATTTCCATGAACAAGGAGTTGATGACTTGTTGGATTTTGTCTGGAAAAGAACATTTATTTGTTAATCAATAATTTATTAACCACTACATGTGTTTTTAAAATGTAAATCACAAATCACAAAAGATATTCTATGGGTAGCAGGAAACTTAAAATAAATAGCAAAGTGTAGTAAGTATATATTTTTTTAAAATAATTATTGTCACGCCTTACCCCCGAAGGAGCTGGCAGAGATGTAATACAACACACTTCGCCAGACGACATTCCATCCAAAATGTGACAGGGGCGAGCCTGTCTGCATACAAGAGGCACCAGTCATTTAGCAGAAGACAATCAGTACGCCCATATGTTCATACAATGAACAAATTGGTGCGTGCCGTCGGCTGGGATAGAACCTGCTCCTTCTGGCTTGACAGACGGGCCTTTTCTAACTAGGCTATCATAGGTCACTATAATTTTTTTTTACCTTGTAAATAGCCAGTACTGATTATCAGCTCCATTTCTAGCTGCATTTATCATTGTTTTATTAACAGGGATTTGAAGATCCACTAGATGCGGTAGTCCTTCGCCGTCCGGCATCCATATGTAGCGACTTTTCCCATCTACATAGTGGCTGTTATCCCCAGGGATAAAGGAAAATTCTTCACCAGCACATACTGTGGAAAAATAATAATTACGAACGCTGGTAAATAGTTCAAAGTGCTTTATTTGCATAGGCTTATAATCTGGGTGTCTTCAAGTCTCGAATGAATCGGTTTCTTCTAGGCAAGCGTGCTCCATCGTAGGCCGCATCACAGCTTATCATCAGGCATGTTGGCGGCCAAACGCAAGCTAAGTAATAAAAAAAATAAATAGAAATAGAATACAAAGTAAATTTGTACTTTTATTTTTACTTTACTTTACTAGCCAATACTTTATAATACTTAGTAATACTTTATTAGTCTAAATTAAAAAAAAAAAAAAAAACTTGCAGCGTTTCTAAAATTAGGACCTGATGGAAAAATATAATGAATTTATCAACTTACAGGCTGCGAGGCCAGCAATAATCACGAATAGTTTCATCTTCGGTTAATGTTATTAATTGTGATTTCCAGCTTATTTATGTATATCTGTTATCTTAAAAGTAAACTATCGAACCCGATGTACCTAGTTGATAAGATCATCAATCATACCGATATTATGATGTGATAAAAGATTTTGGAAAACCAATATTATGTAATTCATACCTGAAGTGATTATGCCGTTGTTAAATTGGTTAATTTATTGTAGACTAGCTACGTCCTGCGGCCCCACCGGTTCTTCACATTTTATTAATATTTTTAACCCCCGAGGCAAAAACGATGCGGTGCTATAAGCTTGACGTCTCTCTCTGTGTGTGTGTGTGTGTGCCTGTCTGTGGCATCTTAGCTCCCGAACGGATGAACCGATTTTGTTTTTGTTTTTTTTTTTTTTGCTTGAAAGATGAATTAGTCGGGAGTGTTCTTAGCTACGAGTATGTTTGGTGAAAATCGGTGTCGGTTTTTTTTTTAATTTATACTTGTTTTTGGGATAAAAGTACTGCATGTCATTTTCGGTACATCCTGAAGAGCTAGCATGGACTGGAAACAAATTATCTTTCCACTGTTACATTCCGCGAAGGAGACAAACATATTTGTATTCAAGCTTTGTCAAATCTAAGTGTGGACAAAAACAGTGGAAAGAAACCACCTGTGCTAGGTGGGCTGATTGACAACGTGTTTACAAAACTTCATAATTATCGACTTTGTATATGTATTAAAAAAATGATCTGTGAAATAAACGAAAAAACTCAATTTCGCAATTACAATTTTAGTTAGGATTAGGAAGGATCTACTAACTGCATAATATTATTATATTTATTATCGTATAAAAAGCGATGATAGACTAGTTGGAGAAAGCCCGCTTCTCAAGCCAGAGGTTCACCCCCGGCCGACGGCACGCACCAATTTGTTCATTGTGCAAACAAATGTGCGTATTGTATGTCATCTGCTACATGACTGGAGCGGCGACAGGCTCGCGCCCTGTAACATTTGGGACTGAATATTGTCCAGCGAAGTGTGGGTGTTGTATTACACCTCTGCCAGCCCCCTCGGTAACGTCGATATGATTTTTGAATCACAATATTAACTTTGATTAGACCCATGTTTTTTCTGCCGTTTTTAAGTTTGACAAAACGTATACTAAATAATCACGTTATATTAAATATTAAATGTTATATTAAATATTATACGTTATATTAAATAATTACGTTATGAAAACCTATAACCGACGTTATTATAGTACTTAATTCATCTTTATCACCGACATGAAAAAAAGGGTCCTATAATTTCAAGGTCATCAGGAAAGCCGAAAGGGGAGATCTGTATACTCATAATTATGAATAACTTTCAAAGGCCCCCCTTTGAAACCCCCTTTGAAACCCCCTTTGCCCCCCAACAGTGAAATCGAGAAAAAAAAACAGTTGTTCCATACATTCTGTCTATGATTATTCAACTTTTTTATCCACTTTCCTTCCTTGTTAACCCTGTAAATCGGTGATGTACTAAAAACCTCTAATTTATGTATTTTCTTGTCTATTTAAAGTTTACTGGAAAAGCCTTACTAAAAGTTTCTAAAATACTCCTGCACAGACAGACATCATCACATTACAATTGTTTTTACATAATACACCTTAAAGGAATAAGAAAACTGATACGATTTGTTGCCAAACTTTATCACTTTTATCAAATCTAGTCGAATACCTACTACTGGTAGGTACTTATCAGTAATCGTGTTCTGCAATTAGGTACCTATTGAGAAACGTTTATAATTTCGATGACCTGAGGAAAACTTTAAAAAGCTATATATAACAGAGTGTGCGTTAGTATAAATAAGTGTTAAATAAACACTGAGTAATAGTAGTGTTTAATAAAACTAATTCGTTTCAAGATGATTTTAAGTTAACATCAAATACGAGAATTTAGGTACCAAATCATGTTTTCAGTATTAATAAAAAACTGCTTAGCTATCTTTTACGTGTACATACAGGCAGTACCTCCCACCTCTACACCTAGAAGCAATTTTAATTAGAGTTTTTGAGACAATTGGGTAGGTACTTAAATATCTTCACTATTTTCGATAAACACCCTCATCTTTAGCAAAAAATTGCAAGCGCGTACTAACGTTAGTCTCCCTTGACTTTGAGTCATATTTTTCAGGTTCTTGTTGACGATTTTTTATATAATGAGCAATGCGACCTGTATAGGAAGACAGCCGAACCGACGGCGGCGGCGGACAGACGACGGACATACGAGAGCATTTTTGTCGAAGCTATGGTAGCATGAGTTTTGATTTATTTATTCTTTGAAAAAATAATGCCCCTCAATTTCTTGCCTGTTCTTTTGTGTAGAGGCTCTTTACCCGAACAAGGCTCTCGAGTCTATTTAAAAAAACTGTGACGTTCATAAGTGTATCTTTGATACCCAAATTGAATAAAAACATTTTGACTTTGACTTTGACTTTGCTCGCTTTGCAATTTTGTCGAGATTAGGTCAAACGTCAACAGTCTTTTTTACCTAATTCCAAAATTCATATTCCTACGCAAAACAAACAAGAATGTTAGTATGAACTTACCTACCTACGTCAGTTATGGGTATGTGTAATCAAGAATTTCTAGCCATAATCAAAGCAAATAGTATCTCTATAATCCTTATAATTGTATTGACATTGCAATGTTATCAAAACTTCTATGTAGGTACATACATCCCTATACATAAATATCTAACGCGCCAAAATATACCCTTTAATTACGAGTACTTTACTAGTTTCCGCTGCAAAATTCATAAAATAGGATAACAGTGACAAACAGAAAATATTTAATCTTTAGAAACATTCAAGTTGTCGTGAAAAGTGTCCAGAGCTAGCCCAATTTCAGAAGTCTCTTGAAAACAAATAAAGCCATTAAGAGTAGTTTTGGACTCAGTAGTTCCCACTCTTTTATTACATTCCGTAAAGATCTGTGAGATAATTTGTTCTTTGTTGGGAAAAATTGCAGAAGCCTTTTCCACGATGACTGTGCCGTTTTTGTGAATGTAGCCTGCCTCATTATATGCGCAGTGAATGAAGGTTTCAAACTTAGGAGTGTCTCTGTGTTGTGCTCCGTGTATTATGGTAACCATTTCGTCGTATTCGTCTTTGCTGTTAGTGCATTTTCTTAAGGCGTTCCGAATGTTCTTGATCGCTGCTGGCGGCGGTTTTACGTTAGCCTAAAAATATTTGAAAGCAAGATTAGAAATTGCTTTTTCAACTTAAAACGTTTTGCGATAAAAAGGGTAAAATGAATTACTTAAAAATTAAATTAAGTAAGTAAATCGATTTCAAAACCACAAATAGGCACTCAAAAGCGAAAAAAATAATAATATTAGGTATATGCGCTACACACTCATTTATTTGAAATCGGTGCTAGTCAAGTCCTATAGATAGTAGATAGTCGATATAGGTAGTGGCTTGGCTGATGCCGACTTCAAATTAATGAATGCATGGGTTAGCGCTTATAATAATTATATAAATTATTTCTTAGCTTTTGAGTGCCTATTAGTCGGTTTAACTAAAAAAAAATGATGAATCGGTTCTAGTCTTAGACTTGGTCAGAAGGTCTAAGGATATGGTAGGTAAAAAAGTTTATAACAGGACCTCATGACCCCCATGTCTTTTTTAAACCCCCTAAATCGGTTTTTATTTATCTGACAGCTTCTTAAAATTAACAAGGCAATAAAACCGCAATGAATTCAAATTGTATTCTTACAATATATTAATTACATTATACATAATGTAATTAAAGATTATGTTGTTCAATACAATACAATACAATACAAAAACTCTTTATTGACACCAAATACAAAATAAATCTAAACTAAACATTCAAAAATATAGGCGCAATGGGCGGTCTTATCGCTTATTGCGGTCTTATTGTTAATAAGACTAAAATCAAAAACTGAGAAATGGAAATTTAAAATTTATTTGTACCTTTTCAACTCAAACGAATAACAAAAGATAGCATATAAAAGTTAAATTAAGCCTATTAAAAAGGCTGCTGATAAAATTGTATGACACCTGTGTAATAAAGTAAAGCTTACCCTGTTTCTATTACAATTCACTACACAAATAGCACATGCAATGAACACAAGTACATGTACTTTAACCATTATTGAAGGTTTTACAAAAAATCTACAACGTTCGAACGTATACAAACGAATGTAGCACTAAATTTCTGAACATCCTTTTATAAAGTCAAAATAAGAAAAATAATTTTAAAGTCAAAAATGACCTTGTTTAAAAATGTTATTTAGATGTCAACCGAATTTAAAAAACACAATGCTAAACAAATATTTAAAACCACTTATACACCATTAGCATTATAATAAGTACAAATAAATAGAGTGGGTCACATGACATTTACTTTTATTTAAGTTAAAAATGATGCATCTAAAATATGTTAGGTAGATTTAAAACAGATAACATTGTTAAGGGGCAGAAAGGGCAGTGAATCAAACAGACACATGACTAGAAAGAACAGTGAGCAGAAAATAGACCTATACTTAGCAGATGATGATGATTTTGTAACGATGATGAAAGCAGGTAGTTTACACATGTAGTTGTAGATGAATGACAACTTTGAAATAAAACTATTTATCTGGTTTAAACGATGCATTTCTCAATCCAAAAAAGAATAGAACAGCTTAGTTAGAATTTCTAAAGCAGTTGATTTAAGTCTCAATAAGGCCATGCATTCCCGGTGAGAAGACCGAAGATTCCGTTCCTGAAAAAAAAACAATTGTTAAGAAGTCTACAATGTAGAGATATTCTCAATTAGAGTAATATTATTTTTATAAGATATACCTACCCGCGTTTTGAAATAATAGCATTGCCCATATTAAGGGCTCCTCCAAAGCACGAAGAGAGCTCCGCCTCCCAAATGTTCCCACACAGTCTACCAACCAGGTGGTTGTGGTAAACTGTGGCAGCAAATAGTTCAGGGGCTCGTCCGTGGGAGCAAGTGCTGATCCAGCAACCTGGTTGAGGGTTCTTGCCACCATTCGGGTAGAAATCTGCGTGAGCAATAGCGTTGAAAATTCCAAGGATTCCACCGTCTGTGTGAATGGCTTCTACGTACTGTCCACAGTTTGTGTTTAGGGCGTTGTTATTGTTGGTCCAGCCAGGACCTGCCGGATCCAAACCTAGTGAAAAGAAATTAAAAAGTTATTAAGTGTAGTTTACATTACAAATTTAAAAAAGTAGGCGAGTTTTCACTCGTAAGCTTTAAGGAATCTACTCGTATTTCGTTTTGACATAAAACTCAACAACATCTTTGTAAGGACATCCATCGTAGGCTGCATCTTTACTTAAAATCGGGCAAGACGGCGGCTAAATCCAAGCATAATGAAAAGAGCACAAATCGAAAACCCATAAAAATCTTGGTGAATGGTTTTTGATAATGATATTCAGATGTATATCGTCACACCTTTTCTACGAGGAGGTTGGCAGAGGTGTATTATAACACCCACTCTAGTCCGACAATATTCACTCCCAATGTGACAGAGGGTTAGCCTGTAGCCAAACACCGGCCACAACATAGACAACAAAGAATTTTGGCTTGGGCTTGGGAAATTGAACTTGGGCGACATGAATAATGCAAGTGAAAGCTTACCAGTAACTCTAGCCGGCCGTGCGTCAGCAGTTCGTCCAGCGTTACCAACAACGTGAGCACCCAAGCTAAAGCCAACCAAGTGAACGTTGTTCCAGTTGCCTCCAGCGGTGTTAATGAGCCAGATAAGGAAGTTTCCTAAGTGTTCACCGACATTAGGGACGCCAGCTGCCGCAGTGGTGTAAAGCGAGTTGGCGAGAGCGCTCCAGTCGACGACAATGACATTCGCATCTTGGACAGCGAGGAAGGCAGCAGTGATGAGAGGGTTCATCGCAGTGTTGCCGTTATTGTTCCAGCCATGAACAATGACTTTGATTGGTCGACTGCCGAGGTAGTTTGATGCCCAGATGGAGTTGGCGTTACCGTTAACAAGCACTTGGTGGTTGAGTGGATTTTGTCTAAAACACGAAATTAGATTGACAGTGCCGCGAACGCCCGTTAAAATGTTCTTATTGGTGTCAAAAGCTTTATGACCAATAGGAACGGCGTATCAGCGCTTTCGTGAGCGTTCGCGACGTTATTTAGTTTTCAGCTTAAGATCTATTAAGATTAATCAAAAATTATCGTTTTCAAAGAGTTGTCTCATGCATAGAGACTTTATAATATGATGCGTTGTTTTATGGAAACATTATTGTCCACAAACCTTAACTAAAACATTTATAACTCACCTTGTAAAAAGCCAATACTGATTGTTAGCACCATTTCTAGACATTAGAATATCTTCCTGAATAGGTGCATGCAGATCAACTAAATGGGAGACTCCTTCACCATCCGGCATCCAGATGTACCGACTTTCTCCTTCCACATAGTGGCTATTGTCTCCCGGGACAGTAGGAATTGCGTTACAAGAACACACTGAAATCGAACACTAAGGTTACTTTTAAACATGATGAACCTAGCATGAACAAAAAGTAAAAAAAAAAAGATTTTGAAATGGAATATGAAAGAGAAAAAAAAAAGATATTATTTAGAAATTAACTATGAAAATACTAACAGGCTATAAAACCAGCGATTACCACAAGCAGCTTCATGGCTATTAGCTGTTGGCAACTAACGAAATCTTATATTTATTAGACCAGTTATCAGTTACCTAATTAAGAAATAAATACATTGTATCAGTTAAGGCGTGATACGAAACGGAAACAGATGCTTGAATAAGATTGTATAAAGTGCACAATCGTTTGATAAACGTTTTGAGAAGATATAGCATATTTAGCAGAAATTGTTCTTTTAATTTTAGTAGAAAATAAATAAGAGAAATATTATAGCAGAAACGATCTGAAACTGATCAAATAGTTTTTTCTCACTGCAACTTTTTTTAAACTTCTAACATTTTCTCTATCGTCTCTTCTGCATCTCTACAAAACTCGCTCTCTGCGTCTGTCTGTAAATATAATATTATTAAATCCGCTGACTCCACCGAAACCACAAACGGATTTTGATGCGGTTTGCGCTCAGTTACATAATTTTTCACGAAAAGTTTATATTAAAATAAAACTTTATTTTTACCTGACTGCGCAAGAAGAAGGGTTATGTTTTTGAAGTTATACTTCTATTGGCGCGATAGAGAAAAATGATGAGAGTCAATTTTTACGATGCGCGCGCACACCGACACCTAAATTCTACATCGTGAAGTTAGTTCTAGGTGGCATGAAAATTGATAACTATGTTCAAGTTGTATATTCTAGTATTTTTATATTTAGAACACGTGTTTCGTAAGAGTACAATTAAACAGTGAATAAATAAATATTATTTTGGTGTTATTATTAAATCAATTTCATATACGACGGTGATAGTATTTACTAATATTTTATTATTTATTAGTATTTCTACATATATAAATTGAATATTAGTGATAAAACTGATTTGAATAAACTGCTTTGAGTGCATTTATAGATTTGTGGTTAAGAAGTATAACTTCTAACGCGTGTCCATAAGTACACACACTCTTTTTTTGTTCTAAGTTAATACCTATTAAACATATTAAGAGATGGTCAGTATTGTGCATGAATTGTTTGAAATGTGAATTAATGCACAATGCTAGGAGGAAGTCTATCTATATTTACTAATCCACAAAATAAGCGTAGCAAAGGAAAGTAAATCCAACTAAGAAATCTTCCATGCGACAAAATCTGATTCACGTGTCGCTGGCTAACTATACATTAAAGGTTTTCTTTGCGCAAACCCTTCCTAAGTAAAAACTATTTAGGCACTTGTCTCACCACCGCGCCAACGAAAAGTGACGAATCATCGACTATTTTCTCGCTCAAGAAAACTACAGTTGATTTAAATCCCGTGCGAATAAAAGAGACATTAGTTGCTCACTGACTGTTCATACTGCCAGCGAGAACTCGCTCTACTAGTTTGCCGTAATGCATTATCTACTCGCCCAGCATGCATCGCTCGGCGAATAGATTATACTTGTTTGGCTTACACTCGGCCAGCCCAGCGACAAAACTATCGGAACTAGACTCGCTTCTCGCTGCTTGACAATTCTAGTTTATAACTACTCGCTAGTAGTTTACCGCCGGCGGTGAGACAGCTGCCTTCTACTGAGAGTGGGTGATGGGTCAGGGAATAAGAAAACACTTCAAAAAAAGCGGATGGAAGATCCTACAGCATTTTCCGAATATATGTATAGTTCTTCTGTTAGAAAAATATTCGCATACCAATGTATACGAAGGTATCATAGAGGTACAGAGCCTACCATCAGCAGCAAAAGACGTGACAAATACCCAGTACCCAGATACAAGTCTGCTCTTTCATGGAGACACTATAACCATATGGCCCCTATCCTCTATAACTTGCTTAAGACACAATTTCAAATAAACAATTTACATCCACACAAACTAAAAGCAACTATTTACGAATGGCTTCAACGGTATGATTACAAATCTTTAGAAACCATACTAATGAAAGTGAACTAAAGTCAAGTCAACCATGGATTCATGTATGAATAACACACTCAATTAATCAAACTCACGTACACACATTTATCATACAATTTCATCGTCATTCAACACACGCTGCCACTACATGAACTCATAAATCTTCGCACACGTACAACCTTACTCACACCACACTTAAACTACACCTTAAATAACTGAACACATCAATAATTGTAAACATATATATATTTATGTATGTATCTACTATGTATTTCTCATACTGTAATGCACCTATTGAATCATAGAAATAGTACCTCTAAATTGTAATGTGTACCTACTTTTGGGAAGGCACTGGCTGCTGCAACACAGCTCACGCTACGGCAGCAGACAGGGTCCTAATGTAAAATTGTGTAAATGTATTGAAACAAATAAACATTTTGTATTTGTATTTTGTATTTGTTCTCGAAAACGGTAATCTCTTCTGTAGAAAGAAATTTCTTTCTTTGACCTTGACTTTATAAGGAAACTACTCTTCGAAACCAATCAAGCGAGCCCAAACACGGTGGGGCTAACTTGCTGCAGTTCGAAGATTCTAAGGACACCTCTCAACAGCATCTTCAGACCAGATCCATTGTACTGCATTGTCACCAAAACTAACAAAACACACAAATATGAAGCTAAATAAAAGCTTGTATATGCGACAATAAATGCGAACTGCTACCTACATACCTACCTACTAGCGCACCCCGCAGTTTCACCGGTACATAAGTCCTTTCCTGTCCTGACTACGTGTATGCAAAAAGTCGATGGTCGGTTGAGTAGTGAGGGCGTGAAAGCGTAACAAACAAATGAACAAACTTACTATCACATTTATAATTTTAGTTGGATACTAGCTGCGCCCCTCGATAACACTGGCGATTTGCAAGTGAGTTTGAAGCAAGGCAAGTGCGGAATAGCTAATCCATAATATTCGGCTCTGTCGCAAAATCTCTCCTACCTATAACTTTACCTACTTTAGCTTCGTAGGTCTGATAGTTTTCGAGATTTCGGGTTTAGCCAGTGAGTGTATAAATAAGTGGCCTTTCGCTTTTACTATAGGTACTTAATAGAAATAATAGAATAGATAATAAAAAAAAAACGTGTTTATTTCCATTTGTTTCGTAGGAATTATCGTCCTTTTTTCAAAACAATTTTTGAGCTACTATAATAATTTGATTCCTATCATACTAGTACTCAAGTACAACTTTGGATGTATAGTCACTATTGCAGTTCTAAATATAGATTAACAATATGTGTCACGCGTATTAAGTCATAGTTATCAAAAATAGTTAATTTTTTTTAAAACATGAAACAGAAATCACCACCGGTCTCTTAAACTTTATTATAAAAATAAAATAAATCAAACAAAGTTTTATAGGATGAATTATAATTATATTTATTTGTAATCAGTAGGTTAGTTGTGACTTGTGACTTGTGAGCGTGTGAGATTAGAAAGGCCATGAATTGCCCGTCCGCAGTCCGTAGATTCCAGTGCTGTCAAAGACAAAAAAAAAACATTAGATACAACTCTAAAATTCATTGCACCTTCTTATTGTGAAAGAAAGTATCATGGGCAAAACTAAAAGTAGGAAAAAGTTACATTTTGCAAAAAAAAACCTTGGACAATAATAATGCTATGCCTTACCCGCGCTTAGAAACGATGCCATTGCCCATGTTAAATCCTGCTCCATTGCAAGTAGACAGCTCTGCTTCCCAGATGTTAGAACAACGTCTGCCAACGAAATGGTTCGTACGAACGCTGGAAGCAAAAAGCTCAGTAGCACGTCCGTGGGAGCAGGTGCTGATCCAGCAGCCTGGTTGTGGGTTCATGCCACCGTTGGGGTAGAAATCAGCGTCAGCAATAGCGTTGAAAATACCGAGGAGACGACCGTCAGTATGGATAGCTTCCACATACTGTCCAGCGTTTCTATTCAGAGCATTGTTGTTGTTCGTCCAAGTGGGGCCTGCTGGATCCAGTCCTGGAAAATTTTGAAATGAACATTAGTCTATACAGAAATGGAGATGTTTTTAATTGGTCATGTTCACATCATAAATGCCATGTAAAGGTTTAAAAACTAGTAAGTCTACATGTGCTTTGTCGTGTTATCATTTACTAGCTCTTTTGCCTCTGGATTCGTTCACGTTTCACAAAAAGTAAATGTTTTAAAACAATAGTAATAATGAGATAATAACTACAAATAAAAGAAGTAACAAAGAGAGCAACGTTTTTTGCCACAAACCTGTCCCAACTCAGTAAAGATAGTATGTTGGTGTAGATTTTTTCAAAAATATCCAAGGTTCAAGAAATTCATAAAACAAAATGTCTTATTATAGGTTTCTTACCAGTAACACGAGCAGGCCTGCCGCCAGCCTGACGCCCAGCACTACCCACGACGTGAGCGCCCAAACTGAAGCCGACGAAGTGCACATTGTTCCAGTTGCCTCCAGCGGTGTTTATGAGCCATACTATGAAATTGCCCAAGTGCTGGCCCACATTAGGGACGCCAGCTGCTGCTGTACTGTAGGCTGAATTAGCGAGAGCGCGCCAATCGACCACAATAACGTTTGCGTCTTGAACAGCGAGGAAAGCCGACGTGATGAGAGGGTTCATTTGGGTGTCTCCATTGTTGTTCCATCCGTGAACTATCACTTTAAGTGGACGGGCAGCACGATAGTTTGAATTCCAAATGGAGTTGGCGTTTCCGTTAACAATCACTTGTCGGTTATTGGGGTTTTGTCTGCAATTATTAAGGTAGCATTTCACTCAAACGCTAGGACTTAATTGATTACAAATAAAAAAGGACTACTAATAATAACTACTGATAATAAATGTTGTTTAATCTTACCTAGTAAAGAGCCAATACTGATTGTTGGCACCATTTCTGGACCTCAGCAATTCTTCATCGACTGGTTCTTGGAGGTCCACCAGGTGAGGAACTCCTTCGCCATCAGGCATCCAGATGTAGCGGCTCTCTCCCTCCACATAGTGGCTATTGTCCCCCGGGACAGTGGGGATCTCTTCTCCGGCACATACTAATGAATACAAAAAATCAGTTAAGCTTTAAATTATGGGCGAAACATGAGGGATTAGCGATTAGTCCCTTGCGTTAGAGAGATGCCTTATTCCGTTAGACTAAAATCAAAGATGGAGATCTAGAATGGAAATATTATAAATGCGTAAGTTTGTAGAATGGATAAATGGATACTCGTTACTCAATCAAGCCAGAGCGGCTAAAAGAATCAGGATAAAATTTAGCTCAGAGATAGAAAGTCTTGAATAGCACTTACTTAATTACTAGGATACTTTTTAACCGCGGATAGAGCCGCGAGCCGCATTTTTTTAAAATTTAAATAGAATTAAATTGATTTAATCCTAAGATTATTTCTAATAAAAGCAAATAAAGACCCTTACATGCCACGACAGCAGCTAGCACCACAATCAGCTTCATGTTAAGTAAACAAACAAGTTATTGAAGAAAATCTGCGAGAGTCATCTTTTTATTAAGTTTGTTATCGAATTAATTTTCTTAATCAAAATACCATTCGTGTTAATCAGGATAATGTGGCAAAATTTATCTTATTTTCTATTGATAAATAAGATAAATTAGCTCAATCAGACCTCATCAATCAATAAATCAATCAAAATTCCAATTTCATCAGTAATGGAAACTTTTGTTTTTTGTTCATCAATGAAAAAAATAATATGACTTCCTACAGATAATAGTAGATTGTGCACCGAGGGGGTTAAGCAGTGTTTTACGTCATGGGCGGCTTACTGAACCCTGACCGCTCGTTCGTCGTTCTGTTGATTATTATTGTACCCCCTTACTAATAAGTGTTGTCTAGCCTCGGAACAGTTTCAAGTGTTTTGTCTTTTTCGATTTAGTAAAAAATTTAAGACAGAAAAGGCAAAACACTTAATTATATATAATATCCAACGTGTAATTATATGAGTACCCCCGAATAAAAATGATAAAACTCGAGGTTATAGCATTCCGGTTACGTGGGCAACACGTAGTGACGTCAATCGATGCTTAAGCAAGACCGAAATAAGTAATTTACAAATAGTTCGAAAGAGACGGATTACGATGAGTGACGTCATTCCATGTTTGCTCCCGGACTGCCAGACTTTGTTTTTTAGGATCATGGATTACTGCACACGTCCCGCTTAAGCAATTTTCAAATCATTGTTTGTGACACGAGAACATTTCATTTCTTACTACTATAGTAGTTGGTATATGTAGGTAGGTACGAGTAAGTACTTGTCTAAATTCAGGATACTTTTTCAAAGTTTTTGAAATTGTTGTTATTATAATATAATATAATATTTCTCAGAATTATTTAACCAAAGTACATCGTACTATATAAAGTTGATGTGCTAGTGGATGTTGAAATAGGTAAAGGAAGGTGCAGTGATAGTAATCTCATTTCATTTCGTTTCAAATCCGCTACGCCTATGTACTCTAATTAAAAGTTCAGAAACTTATAAACGAAAGCTTTGAACTCTCGAAATATAGTTTTTCAATGGCTATGAATGGCGATGGAAGAGCGACAGTTGACGTAAAATATGGTCTTAAAAAACCAAGTATTTAAGGAATCTAGATAGCTCGTGTCAGGTCCATCTATAATATAATAAAGATCAGTTATCATTATTTATAAGTCTTTATTAGAATTTATAATTTCATTACCTATGTAGTCTAGTTACCCACTCGTTACTTGTGTTATATACATACATACACACATATCAACACGCCCTTGTCCCGAAGGGGCAACACCAACATTTCGACGGACGATATTGAGTCCCAAACGTGACAGGGGTAGGGCGAGCCTGTCGCCATACACCGGGCCTCCAGTCATGTAGCAGATGACATACAATACGCAACACATATATTCATATTTGTTTAATCGCAGTCGACGAGCTGCGATCGAACCTGTGGCCCTATTCGGAGATTTGAGATTTACATCTCACCTTTTTTCGTCCTTGTTGCTCTCGTTTGAAACGTCTTAGGTGTGAGAGTGACTAAGATAAAATCTCATCTCATCTCACGCGCAGGAATAGCCCTCCTGCTCCCTCTTCTTCTCGATCTTGAGAGGCGGGCATTCTCCAACTAGGCTATTATCGCATTTATCTAACACTTTTACTCGTGTTATATACCTTAAAATAATACCTATAAATATATGACAAGAACTGGAAGGAACGCAAAATAACGTTTAATCTAAGTACTTACTTGAATTTCCAAAGGTTGGATAATTGATTTATTGATATACCTACTCATATTCAAACTTCTTACTACGGCAAGCGCCTGATATTTATACAATTGCAACCAGTTTTTTAGTCGTTTGTGTCTTACTTTTTCTCTCAGCTATACCTAGTTTGTTCATCTCATAAACAGACTAAAGTGTGCTTAAATCCACCAAAATAGGAGCTAAATTATCAATTAATCGTCCTAGATTATGCCATCAGAGAGTGTAAGCATCCATGTTTCATCGTCAGTCTTTGATCACTATAACTAAAAGAATGGCCGTGATGAGTCCTAATTTGGCAATTCTACCATTTGCAGTCAATGATTTCTAGTATAAAGTCCAATGTGGTCCAATCGAAATTATTTATTTGTGTAGCACACAAATAAATAATTTCGAACAGTGCAATAGCTTATCGTCTGTATTTCAGTCTGTGGTCTGTATTAGTGCTATTGAGCGAAAGGGCATGGGCGTACCCAAAATGTTTTTATGGGTAGGGCAGAAATGTAAATGTAGGGTCAACTGGGGTGATTGCGTCTTTCTAGAATTATTGACAAACCCTTCACAAATAAGGCAACTAACGCCATCTTGTACAGATAATTGCAACTAAAGATAAAAAAAGATGTAGGTGTCGCCTAATTTGTAAAGGGTTTGTCAGTAATTCTCGAAAGACGCATTTGCCCCAGTTTACCCTAGGTACATGATTAGTACATTGTAGAAATTTAATAGTACATTATGCATCGAGGGTACAAAGCAGTGTCTTACGTCGCGAGTGACTTATTGAACAACAAGGGACTCTATTTTGAATTAACTAAATGAAGTTAATTATGTAGTCCTGTAGTAAATGTAAATGAAGTTGTGTAGTCCTGATTAAAGCGAGGGGTTCAAGCAGCCCAAGATAAAGACACTGCTTTATCCTAGAGGCGAATACTCTACTTTTCACACCTTCTGCGATGTTATAAAAAGGAACTGTGATTTTACACCAAACACTGGCTTTTGATTTGCAGTTAATTATTTGCAACTCAAGAGGCCGGTCGCCAACACGATGGTCTAACCAAGTGAAAGAAGCTACGTCCTCAAGCAAATTCCAGCAGGTGGTGATGGCAACTTTGGACCAGAATCGATGGAGGCAGATTGTCCGCTTAAAGGGGTCCAGTGACCACGATCCTCAGTAATGAGGGAACGATTAAAGAAGAAGAAGAAGATTTGGAGCTCATGGTGCAGCTGTGTTCTTTTTTTTTTTGGGGTGGCCAGTTCAGTTTTCAAATAAATTCTTCTTACATTGCCCGTATGCTGAGTTTTCATTTCAATTTTAACCTCTTTGCTCTGAAACTCCTTGAATGGCTTGTTTTACGTTGAGACTACGTATGTAATATGTTATTGGTCATTGTCTTACAAGTGGTGTGAAAAAATGCTGTTTATTTACTTATTGATCTTAACGCTTCGAAAATAAGCTGTGATGGTTCTGTCAAAATCTAGCTAAAATTGTGTGCTTCCAGAACCCTCTTTTTATGCACACTCATCATGCCGACAAGTCGCTCTGTCATTGTTAACCTTAAATAACCAAAACTTTGAGCTTCGAGTTCGGGACCAGGGTGGGGCATATACCCCACTTTTCCCCACCGAGAGTGGGGAATTTGAGATTTTCCAAAACAATTTCAAATTATCTGATAGCTTCAACTTCAGTCAATGTCGCTTAAAGAGGACATAAGTACCTTCACTAAATTAAGTTAAATTAACGGAACCTATTTATTTAAATTTCCTACTTTACCTAAATAAAGTCAAAAAATAAAACTAATATATAAAACTAATAATAATAACAAATAAGACAAAACAAGATTTTCACGATATTTTTTTATTTAAGCAAGCTGATTATGAACGTGTGAGATTAGAGATTAGAAGGGCCATGCATTGCCCGTGCGTAAGCCGTAGAGTCCGTGTCTGAAAAAAAGAAAAATAAATTTTGGATGCAACTCTTTTCAACAGTTTTGGAAGAAAGTGTCAAAAGTAAGCAATAAATACTGAACCTTAAAAATGTAGAAAAGAAATGACTACTATATTTACATATCGTACAATTCAAATCAGATGTTATACAGCATGTTACAAAAACCCTGTTATATAATTGAAAGGCATGTACACACACTTATAAGAATTCATGTAAAAATACCAAAAAAACGCACGTTAAAAATAGCAGTAGAGTTATGACCGGTTTAAGAACGCAAGAAAAAAGGAAATTTTACATAAATGTTAACAAATCTGTATTATAATTTATGTTGGCGGCTTTTGTTGCAAGAAAGTAGCGGCACGACGCAGCTAGTTTACAAATAAATTCGTATTCGTAAATCTAATAAATGAAATCAAACAACTAAATACATACATACATAATACAAAGAGTGGAGCGCGATGTGTGTTCAAAATTTGTATAGTCAATATATGTATAATTTAAACTAGCTTATTTGCATCCTCCAGTCGATACTGGATGCGCACCTCGCGGATATAACAGGGTTTTTGTAACACCCTGTATAATGCAGTTCATGCCTTACCCGCGTTTGTAAGTGATAGCATTGCCCATGTTAAAAGCATTTCCATGGCAATTAGATAGCTCTGCTTCCCAGATGTTAGGGCACTGTCTGCCAATGAAACGGTTGTAACGAACACTGGCGGCAAATAGCTCGGTGGCGCGTCCGTGTGAGCAAGTGCTGATCCAGCAGCCTGGTTGCGGGTTCATGCCGCCGTTGGGGTAGAAATCAGCGTCAGCAATGGGGTTGAAAATACCGAGGAGACGACCGTCGGTGTGGATAGCTTCCACATATTGGCCAGCGTATCTGTTAAGAGCATTGTTGTTGTTATGCCAGTAGGGACCTGCTGGATCCAACCCTGGAAAATATTAAAACAAACTTTAATATTACCTATGAATGTAAGTATATTTATTTGTGTTGTAGTGAGGGTGCATCTTATGCTTGTGATTTAATAAGCCTACGCCCACTTGCACTTAATCTAAGAATTGTGTAAGTCTTTGCGTAACAAGTTTTATCTACTCCTATAAAGCTCCTACCTATTTTTTTTTCACAAAGCCATTCCTTAGGAGAATCTTAACATTATGTGCCCGATGAGCAAAGATTTTGCTAGGAGTAGTTTAAAGTTTAGGCAGTTCTTATATTTGCAAGTGGCCATAAGACTGACAAAGTCAATTGTAATGTTTATGTAACTTCGTTTTTTAAATAAGTATGTATTTGTAAAAAGAATATTTCCAAGTCTATTATTGGACATTTTATAAAGGTTTTTACCAGTTATACGAGAAACCCTGCCGCCAGCCTGACGCCCAGCACTACCCACGACGTGAGCGCCCAAACTGAAGCCGACGAAGTGCACATTGTTCCAGTTGCCTCCAGCCGTTTGCATAAGCCAAACTACGAAATTGCCCAAGTGCTGGCCCACATTCGGGACACCCGCAGCTGCCGTACTGTAACCTTGGTTTGCGAGACCGCCCCAATCGACCACAATAACGTTTGCGTCATGGACAGCAAGGAAAGCCGACGTAATGAGAGGGTTCATATGAGTGTAACCATTATTGTTCCATCCGTGAACTATCACTTTAGTTGGACGGAAATAGCGAAAGTTCGAATTCCAGATAGAGTTGGCGTTTCCGTGATAAATCACTTGGCGATTGTAGGGGTTTTGCCTGCAATTTTAAAACAACAATTGACTCCAAATATACCAAAAAAACTATACCAAGGAACAGGCACATATTATTTCAAAATATTATTATTTGCTTATATCGTCTCACTTCGCAGGGCAAAAAACCTTTCTTCCTTCCTATCGTTTATAACGTAATAACTTAAAATTAGTTTAAAATTTGTGTAAGACTTACCTAGTAAAAAGCCAGTATTGATTGTTAGCTCCATTTCTGGACCTAAGATATTCTTCGTCGACTGGTTCGTGGAGGTCAACTAGTTTAGGAACTCCTTCGCCATCAGGCATCCAGATGTAGCGGCTCTCTCCCTCCACATAGTGGCTATTGTCCCCAGGGATAGTAGGAATTTCTTCTGCCACGACAGCAGGAATCTCTCCTTTCGGGACTGTCGGAATCTCTTCTCCAGCACATACTAAAGAAGAAAGATCAGTTCTGTACGAGTAATTAAGTATGTATAATTTTGGAACCTATTACACTTTATCCTTCACATAAAAGTGTTAGGTGATTCCAAAGTTAGATTTCAAACCTTTTTTTACTACAGATTAGGCATGCGTTTGACCTCTGACTCGCCTGAAGGGGCGAAAGGCTGAAGGGCGACGTCGTGATCGAAGGTGTAACACGCTTGACTAGGATATACCTAAACCCAGTCTATACCACTTTAATATAAGTGAACATTTACAATATGTTGCAGTAGCGTTGAAATTATTTGCTACTAAAATCAAGGTAGAATCCTTATTTTCCGAATTAATATTCTAAGTTAATGAAGTAAATAAAAATAAAACACTTACGTGCTAAGGCAGCAGTCAGCACCAGAATCAGTTTCATCGTAAGCCAACTTTAAGATATGGTACAAAAATAGCAACAATATTCTATTTATTAAGTTTGTTATCTATTTTTTTTACTAATCTACTATTTATGGATAATCGATTTGCATGATGAACCTGGCCTACTGAACTTATTTTCTAATGATAAATGGATTACTGTATAGGTAGGTACAAAATCAGAATACTCACACAGTAAACAGTAACAGGAGTTAAGAGTCCCGCAACGCTCTGAAATTTTCATACAAACACGCTTCTCAAATTTCTTGAAAACCATTTGTCAGATTATGATGAAATTTACCATGTACGAGTACAATTAAATTAACAATCTCCGCCCCTATGTTCTTGGTTTTTTAAAACACGTTCTCAAGCGACAATAGAGCTATGAAAAATATCCATATTTGTAAGGGGTCATTTTTGACTGATTTATTCAATAGATAGACAAAGCAAATCAAAAGTTCCTTTACATATAGGAAGGTTATCTACATCATTAGCTTTTAAATGAATCCATATTACAAAGGACATTTTCAGTTATTTAAGAATGATTTGCACTTTGTCACTCTTTAAGTAACTTTAAAGGCTTCTCAGTATCTTTATTTGCTCTTTTCGCTCGTCATCTTCTTCAAGACGAAATGGCTATGGAATACCTTGAGCCAATGCGAAATTAGTCTAAAGTGGTCGCCGGAATCTCAACGCTCCGTTACTACGTAGTTTTGCTTGACTAAAATGTTGGAATATTAATACTTCGAGAAAAGGATAATACCTACTTACTGAGCTGTGCTTTTGTAAACTGGACTTGACAGGGGCACTGCGCTGTGCCCCCAAATCTAAATACATTTACCATGAGATTTAAAGGTAAGCCATGCCTAAAAAGCCTACGGCCCAGAAGTAATAGTATGTTATAGGCATGTTATAAGAGACTTGGATATCGTGTATTTTTTGCAACTTTTCATTTTTTTTTAAATTAAGAATAGGTCAACATTTAACCACCAACTCGCCTGATGTGAAGCGACATTGTGGCCTAAGATGAAGCACGAAGACCTAGTAGGTACTTATTCACTCTGGCCTTGAAGATACTAGGTTGTAGTTAGTCGGAAAAACAGATGGTGGCAAACGATTCCAGTCCCTAGCCGTTCGTATTAAGAAGGTGGAGGCGAACCGCTTAGTACGAGTAGGTGGTATATCTAGTTGATTGAATCAGGCGTTACTTTGCGGAAGTTGATCTTCAAAATTGTTACTTTAACTAATATCTAGTGTAATTCAGCTTTAACGTCGCATTAAGCACATCAAGGAATATTAATTTTCTATTCTATTCTTAATTTTTTTTTTTTAAATTAATTTAATGACATTTACTATAAAACTCCATACAAATTGATATTTGAATCTAATTTAAACGTTATACAATTTGATATTTCAACTAACAAATTTAACAGACCTAATTTAATGAAATCTACTAAAAAAAACTTTATACAATTTGATATATGAAGCTAATTCATAAGGAATTTAACAGAAATAATGTTATGAAATTTACAACAAAATTTTATCGAAAAATTTAGACAATTAAAAAATTAGACAATAAAAAAGCAATAAAATAAAAAAAACCCTATTCTTCGAGCACTTCTTCTAGGTGGTAAAACGACTAAGTAGGGATGATACTTATTGCCAAATATTCAATTTTGTTACATTTTTCTTTTATACTTTCACCTCCTGAATTGCTCCTGAAATGTTACCTCTTTATACGCGACCGAGCGAGCGTTAGAGAGCAAAGCGTCTATGCTTCAGCTTCTATAAAAAGGCTTTCGTATGTCCGGCGTCTGTCCGGCTGTCTTAATGTCCAGGTCGTTTTTAGGATAAAAAATATCTTCGCTGTTTTGAAAGGTTTACAAATTATTAAAAAAAAATTGCTACCAGTAGCCCTATTCGGAGATTTGAGATTTTCATCTCACCTTTTTTCGTCCTTATTGTTCTCGTTTGAAACGTCATAGGTGTGAAAGTGACCAAGATAAAATCTCATCTCATCTCACGAGTAGGAATAGCCCCACTGCTCCTATAATTTCACGAGAACCGGTTCAGAAATGCGACCTGTAGAGGAACAGACGCCAGCCTTCAGCTCACAGAACCACTTGTATTATAAATAAAGAGATAAGGAACTGTAATAATTTTCTTTGAGGACTTTAAAAACTAGCTGTTACTCGCGTTTTTGTCCTCGTTTATTCAGAAAATAGTATCCAAAAACATTGATGACTTACGCACCCCCTTGAGTGCGAAAACGGTAGGAAAAAGGAGAACAAAATTCCCTTCAATCACAGCTTAAGAGTCCGGCGACCACTTTGGACTAACTTCGCATTGGCTTAAGGTTTTCTATAGCCATTTCGTCTAGAAGAAGAAGACGAGCGAAGAGAGCGAGTAATGATACTGATGAGCCTATAAAGTTACCTACAGAGTGACAAAGTGCAATTTCAATTTTTTTTAATGACTTTTGCTCTTCTGTAATCATTCTTAAATAACTAAGAATTTCCCTTGTATTATGGATTCATTTAACAGCTAACGATGTAGACAACCTCCCTATGTAATAGAATTTTTGATTTGCTTTGTATAATTGAACCTAATTTGAATAAATCAGTCAAAAGTGACCCCTTAAAAATGTGGATATTTTTCGTAGCTCTATTTTCGCTTGTGAACATTAAAAAAAAAACTAAGAACATAGGGGTGGAGATATTGTTAATTTAATTGTACATCCTAAGTTTCATCATATTCTGAAAATAGTTTTCAAGACATTTGAGTAGCGCGTTCGTATGGAAATTTCAGAGCGTCGCGGCCCTCTTAAAACACTCTTTCAGGAACAAAAAACTCAATTGAAATAGTTTTATTCGATTAGGAGTCATAACAACAACAACAACAACAACTTTTGTATTAAAAGCATAAAATACAGTAGTACTTAAATAAGGCTTAACTAAGTTTTTAATTGTGCGATAAGGCGGCCCGCCTTATCGCTCAAAGAGATCTCTTCCAGGCAAGCTGAATGGACAGTAACATTTATATAATAGAGCTCTTGAAAGTTATAATACATAATTTTACAAGACGTGAAAATTATAAGATTTTTTTTTATCTAGAATAGGTCGGCGTTTGACCACCTACTCGCCTGATGTTAAGCCAGGTTGTGGTCTAAGATGGAGCACGACGAGCTATAAGGTACTTATTCACTCTAGCCTTGAAGTTTACTAGAGTGAAGAAGTACAAAGACGGCAGTTGAGTGAGGCGCTACAAGCGCGCTCCTGCTCAGACCCGTCTTTTTTTTTTTTTTTTTTTTTATGATTGAATGGGCCCACGTTTGACCGCAACACACCTGATGGAAAGTGAGGATGCGGTCTAAGATGGATGCGGTCTTCGGAACGGTTACACCGGACTACATCCCGAAACACGACTAGGTCATTTCACGGCATGGCTTGGTCCGGTGGGTGGTAACCAGGCACGGCCGAAGCTTCCCACCAGAGTTTGCAACCCGGTTAGCACTACCCGGGGACCACATGTAGGGAATCAAAATAGAGTAGGTACACTTCTACGGACGTGGGTAGGTCAGCCCCCAAATAACGCTACATACAGATAAACACGATTAACTTATAACATTTTTTTCGTCGGGGGTCAATAAAACGACTCAGTTTAATACAATTTACAATCTGTATTCAAATCTGTGTAACAGTGTAAATGATCTTATCCTCTTGCGAATGGCGGCACTATGTTCGTTGGGAAGGTATAGATACCGGAAACCCTGAAAAAATATTAGTTACATTAGGTACTAGTATGAATAACAAATATCATAATCGATACGTGCAACAAAAACCGTGCTTCCGGATTAGACGAGCGAATTAATTGAAGTGATAATTTACAATATTTATCAGTGATTAAATTATTACCTATAGATAACTATTAATTATTTTTGTTTCAGTATCAATTATCTCAATATTTAGTAGCAATGTTTGCATAAAATGTAATGCATGTTTAAAAACTCTTTTGAGCAGTTGGATATTAATTTGTAGCTTCACCATTACAGTCTTCTACGTCCTTCTGCACCGACCTACCTACTTCGTGTTAAGAAAAACATAATCTTTAAACAAGAAGAAAAATCAGTCGTGCAATTAATAATAGCAAACTTTTAGCTCGATAATAAGTTCTTTTTCTCACCCAGTTTTAACTTCAGTTCCTCCGAAATGAATGTCATTGGCACCGCTGCATTGAAGAACGATGGCTTGTTCGTAGTTCTCACAAGTTGTTCCGACAAATCTTTCACCGCCTATCGAATCTCTCAATATAGACTCGGCGTAGAAAACGTAAGCGTAAATATTGGAGCATGACAGGTCATTGCCGCAGCCTGGCTGAGCAGCGCCACCGTTGGCATAGAAGTCTACATCTCCTAGAGGAAAGTCGTAGCCGAGGGTACCAGCAGTGGCGTGCAGAACTTCAACGACTCCGGCATCGCTTGACTTTAGAATATCAGGGTTCCAGGTCCAGCCGTCGAAGGAGGGGTCGAGGGCTGAAATAAAAATACTATCTTCAAATCTGATCTCAATCTGAATGACGTTTGTCATAATTTTTTTTTTTGGGAGCCAGGGATAATCTTTCAAAGATAACCGATTGCATTACGTACTGACGGACTATGTAGGGTTTATCCCAAAAAAACTCAATCAGTGGCCAGCCTCTGGGCAATCCTGCCTGCAAAACCCAACATAACTTACACTACTTAACATAACCTACTTTTTAAGTAGGAATAACATAAAAAATGGCAAAGGTAGTCTGGATCTTATAGAGTACTAGGTACATGTACTAGTAATTGTCTCGATACCCAGCATAAGTTGATGACCACAACGATGTAACATTTTCTTAAATAGTACTAAACATTAACAAAAATAGTATCATAGACTTACCAATAATGTGTGGGATTTCTACGTTGCTTTGCCTAGCAGCGATACCAGCAACATGAGCACCAAGACCGTGCCCGACAATGCGTATGTTGGATGGGCTGTAGCTAAACTCTGAATTGAGGAAGTTGATGAAGGAGGCGATGATCCTGCCAGCATGAGGCGCGTTACCCAGACCTTGAGTGTACATGCCAGAACCTGCACTCCAGTCGACTGCGAGAACATTTACGTTCTCAGCCTCGAGATGATCTGTGTAAGTAAAGAGTTGGTATTAGCCACAAATCATAGAAAGTGTTTGTTCAATTCTTTTTTATTATTTTGTAAGACTTGCGTTTTATATTGCGGCCTATGTTGGAACACGCTTGCTTAGAAGAAACCAATTGAGACTAAAGCCCACCATTCACACACGTACCAATCCGCAGGATTTGTCTTTGCCAACAAACCTGCGGATGAATCTGTTCACAGATTCTTACGGCGGCGTGGCGTACGGCTCGTGGCTCGTATAATGAATGGCTCTAAGCTCAAAGCTCTCACGACTACATGATCAACTACCTTCAAAATCCTCATTCCTCAATATGTTCCGTTCGTTTTCAGCTCAGCTATCTTTTTAAGAATGGCGTAAACAGTGTAAAGATAGGTTAGGCATAGAAAAAATGCTCAGGTTTATACATAATAGTAATCAAACTTTTTGGAATTCAATTAAAATGGATTAAAACAATAAAAGATTTCAATACTAACTAGGGACAAGAAAGGCATTGAAATTTCCCCCAACAGATTCTCCATAGTTGTGAATTGTGATGACAGTTCTCCTCGAGCTTGAGAAATGCGACAACGCAACAGATGACCAAGTAGGAACTAGAGGCTGGCTCATAGTAGGATTGTTTCTGAAATCATTAATGTTCATTAGTTCTCATAGAGTCCGGCGACCACTTTAGACTAACTTCGCATTGGCTTATGGTATTCTATAGCTATTTCGTCTAGAAGAAGAAGACGAGCGAAGAGAGCGAGTAATGATACTGACGAGCCTATAAAGTTACCTACAGCAAAGTGCAATTTAAATTTTTTTTATGTCTTTTGCACTACTGTAATCATTCTTAAATAACTAAGAATTTCCCTTGTATTATCGATTCATTTAACATCTAATGATTTAGACAACCTCCCTATGTAAAGGAATTTTTTATTTGCGTTGTCTATCTATTGAATAAATCAGTCAAAAGTGACCCCTTAAAACTGCGAATATTTTTCATAGCTCTATTTTGACTTAAGAACGTTTAAAAAAAAAAACAAGAACATAGGGGCGAAGATATTGTTAATTTAATTGTACATGCTAAATTTCATCATAATTTGACAAATGGTTTTCAAGAAATTTGAGAAGCGCGTTTGTATGGAAATTTCAGAGCGCCGCGGCCCTCTTAAATTCTCTTTCAGCAGGCTAAAATTACGATGATGAGTACTCATTAGAACAATGAGAATGAACAAATAGACAAGTCAATAGCGAATGCAAATAAAATAGCTATAGTCAAGGTACTTTACATAAACAACGCGTTTGTTGGGCACAAACGTAGACTGACTTTGTGCCCAACAAATGAAAAATATGCGTACTATGACAGAGACAAAAAAAAATACATTTTCATCTCTGTGACTCTGTGACTCTTAAAGTACCTACTGTATTTAGCACAGATCTAGGATGTAAAAGATCAACAGTGACAATTCGATAGTGATACAAAAAAACATTTGCGCATGCGTGAGTAAATTAGTGTTGTGAAAAGTACTTATTAATTTATCGATTGACCAAAAATGGTCCTCCGGGTGCTTGTCGATAAATATAATCTTTCGCATACCAATTGAGTTGTTTTTTGTTCCAAGTAACACCGCTGCTAAGCTAAAATGAATTTTAATCACTAAACGGGTGTTAAGCTAGGCGAAAGAGTTAGATATCAGTGTCACCATGTATCTAAATTAACATAAGAAAAGTAAATAATAAGATCAATTTTACTCGTATACGGATTAGGATAAGTAATGATACTTATCTCATTGGTTTTGTACATTTATTTATAATTTACATATATATTATTTAATTAAATTAAATATAATTAAAATAGATTTGGATGTAAGACACCCACAATGTGTAAATTGAATTAAGAATGATGATCAGAAATTGAAGGTACATACTTATATTTAATACAATTTTTTTTTACGCCTAATCATTCAGTACAAACTCGGAAAAATGTCAATTTACTTTTGATGGCATTGATTCAAAAATGTATGCTTTGTTTATGTATTGCACCCATCGCCTACCTAATGAACTTTGATAAAAACTATCGATAATAATGACGTCATCTTTTTATCCATCTCTAGTGAAAATCGAGCGTAAACTAACTAATATTTTAATGCTGAATTTCATCACCAATTCTGCTTTCATCTAGGAAATATAGATGTTACGAAGAAACGACAACAACATACCGCTGGTAAATCGGTTTTTGGAACCAATTTATGTTATGTTTTAGACAAAATTTAGACAAAAACATCACAATGGAATTTTCATATTTACCCATGAAACGACAAATTTTGTGGGTTACATCTTGGATTCACATCACAATTGCTTTACTCACAAGATGACATAACTGCATTTAGTTACAATTGCTCTCTTTTGAGTCTATTTATAATTATTTTAGTAAAAATATAAATCATAGGAATTTTCGCGTGTTCCCAGGTGGCGCGCTGTCATTAATGACAAAAGCAAAATTGACTAGGTAACATTTTATTTGTAGGCGACCTCTTTCTCTCTTGTGGAGTTTACATTTCGATGGAGACTTCTCTGTCCCACGCTTCGTTGGTCTTTTGCGAAGCAAAAAAAATCTTAGGTCTGTGTGTAAACCCTAGTTTGTTGCTAAAGTCTAACGTAGCTACTGAACCCTACCATGAGCGCGTGAAGACCCGCGCTTGACCGTCGTTTTGTTTTTAATTTAGCGGAAGCGGTAAGGTCTATCTAGAGCGCTGTATTTTTTCACATTGTCACGGTACAATCAGTTAAAGAGGATTTATGGTCTACCGCTCTTTAATTTTAGATAACACGCTTCTTTTTAATAGCAATGTTTTTATAACTTTTTGTAGTTTATTAATTTTAAAATGAAAATAATTTTAATTTTTTTTAAAAAAATTTACCACTTAAATGTGAATTACAAGTAATTAACTACGTTCAATATCTAGTACCAAAGTTTGTACGGACGTAATCACAAATAAAAACTTGATAAATTAAGCTTTCAAAAAATAAATAAATTTATACTTATACTATTTTATCAACACCAACACTGAATTAAACTTATGAACGTCACAAGTGATCACACAACATTAAAAAAAATATTGCGAAAAAAAGGTTTTTAAAAAAACAAAAGGTTTAAAAAAATGCGTGTAGCAGAATCTTAAGGCTCGCTGTCATTAATGACAAAAGAATTATTGACTAACATTTTATTTGTAGGCGACCTCTTTCTCTCTTGTGGAGTTTACATTTCGATGGAGACTTCTCTGTCCCACGCTTCGTTGGTCTTTTGCGAAGCAAAAAAAAATCTTAGGTCTGTGGTATTTAGCCATCCCGATCAAACATAGTATTATTGTTATCTTGTCAAGTCTATTTATTCTTAGTCTATATACGGGGCCCTACAATTAACGTGTAATCCAACCTTTTTTTAAATGTCAGTTCATATGTAACTGTTAAAACATGACAGAAGCCTTCTAGCTTTACCAGGGCTAGCCACTCGGTATGTACACACTCACCTACAATCTTTTTTTTACATACATACGTTCAGTCACGCCTCTTTCCCCTACGGGTAGGCAGAGACCACTTCTCTCCACTTGCTACGATCCTAACACACATCTTTCGCTTCGTCTACTTCCATGAGTCCCTTCAAACACGCTCGTCGGTTACGGGTACTCTTGACCTGGCCATTTTTCAAAACTATGTACTTGGATTTGATCCTGATACGTTTTCCTAGGTCGCCCCTTACCGACTTGACTATTCACACTCGCCTTGTAAATCTGTTTCGTCAATCTTCTTTCATCTATTCTTTCAACTCTTTCTTACTCGATCTTTGTCACTACATTTGCTACCACACCACAACGTTATTTTATTAAATCATTCTTCATTTTATCCATCAGAGTCACAACAATCATACTTCTCAGGCTTTTCATTTCCACTGCATTTTCTTTACTTTCATGTTCCAAAATGTACAAAATGTTCCCAGGAAGTTTACTAGCTACCGCCACTCAGGGTATCCTACCGCGGTGGCTAGTGACCCTAATTAAAATTTCCTTTTGATTTGTAATTTTTTTAAAATGATTGTAATGTGTATTCAATGTAGCCAGAAATAAATTATCTTATCTAAAACTATCTTATGTTTCTTCTGCCATACCCAACATCCACTTCCATACATATGTGTAGTGTAGGGACCAGCACCTCACTATGTACAGCTAAACTTGCCCTTTCAGAAATTTATTGCCAATTTTTTTTGAAGGGTTATACAATTAACAAAATGTTTTAAGCATAATACTTACTCTGTGTATAAATGAAACATGACGTCATTGTCGCTTATTGGGAAGGCCGATGCTGGAAAATAAGACAAAATGTTTATTCAAATAGATAATTTACATTTTAGATATGTATTACCTGCATGAAATTTTACCCAAACCAGTTGATTTCAGTATCTTATATCTTTAAATGAGCAATTCTTGTATATATATATATATATATAATTGGAATCTCGGAATCGGCTCCAACGATTTTCATACAAATTAGTATATAGGGGGTTTCGGGGGCGATAAATCGATCTAGCTAGGAATCATTTTTAGAAAATATCATTTTATTCGTGTTTTATCGATAATCAATCTCAACTGAAAAATATGACTCTTCCTGACATCTATTGGCGAATAATAATACTACTATTTTTTGTGAGCAACTAATTGCTTTAACTACACAACAGCAGATGGCGTTGTTAAGTAACACGAAGTCAATGAGTGTTTGCTTTGAGGTTAGACTAAAATCAATTGTTTATTATCCAAAAAACACAATTAAAAAATAAAAAAAAATACCGAGCAAAGCTCGGCCATCCAGGTACTGTTTCTATTAAGACCAATTAAACGGCTAAACCAATGACAACTAAGTTTTAACCGTTTTGTCGTTGAATTTGCATATAATATATGTACTCGGGTGCTATAAATAGGCTACATTCAGAATTCAGGCTTTAAGTTTATAATGTAATCGAGTTAAATTAAAACCCGAAGCATGATAATATACTGGAAATAAGTAGAAATTAAGCAAAGTTTAAAAAGAAAAAAGTATAATATCGTATAACTAACGTCTCGTGTAAATAATGTATAATTCAGAAACTAATTCTATAAACCTCAATTAAAACATTAGTTTCGATTTTATTTAAAGTTCTTTTAAAAAACTTTCTCTAAGAAGGCTTCCTAAACCTACTTAAAAAAACTACTACCTATTCTATAGAATTAATATACCTACAAGAAGTTACAAAAACCCTGTTGGATAAAATAATGGGCAGGTACACACACACACACCAAAAAAATGCATGTTAAAAAAAGGAAGAGTTATGGCCGATTTAGTACAAAAGAAAATAAGAAAATTTCTCAGAAATGTTAACAAATGTGTATCATATGTTGGCGGATCATTATTCTAGACTATAATCTATCTCTGTGCCAAATATCACCCAGATCTGTTCAGCCGTTCTGGCGTGAAAGAGTAACAAACATCCATCCATCCATCCATTCTTATATACAAACTTTCGCGTTTATAATATTAGTAGGATATACCTAATTAATAAGTAAAAGGAATTAATATATCGATCGATTATGAGGCAAACACCAGTTTCGGCTCAAGAGGATTATGAAAGGATTAAACGATTATTTTGAACTTATCTAAGGTTTGGTTGATCTATTTTTTTTACTAGTGATAGAACACTTGCAATGAATTATAATGATATGACACCCTACTTCGGAAGTTAAAGTATTAAAGTAAAATCATCAATCTTAATTAGCATTCCAAATAATATTTTTACTAGAACTATCGGATTATGTCGAGATAATTACATTTTGACACGGATAGCCAGTATAAATGTCAGAATCTCTTTATCGGTTTTCATAATTCCGTTGCCCCCCAAGGCTCTTCGACTATTAACTGATTTACTTCTTAAACCAACACCCTTACCAGCTTACTCAGCTTTGATAGTTACGAAAACTTTTTTCATTTTCGTTTGGCTCCACACATTGAAATAGAAAAAAAAGCATGTCGATGAATAAAGCGCACCTGGCGGAAACGTTAAGGAACTAGATTAAATGTATGGTGCCAAAAAAAAAAAGTTTTCGTTAACTAAGTACCAAAATTCGTGACATAAATCGTCCTAAATAGAATATTCGGAACGTTCAGAACGTAAAGTTTCTAAATCTATAACATAACATAGCATAACATAACATATCGTCACGCTTGTTTCCCCCGAAGGGAAACAAATCTATACAAGCTAAAAATATACCTGTCTATGTTATTACTGCGTATTAGACAAGGACATCAATACTTTTAGTTATTTAAATTTAGCCATTTTTCGTTCTGTCTGATTATCTAGCTTATGGCCTAAGCTTTATCGTATATCATCAAACTAATTATAAATTCTAGTAGTAACTGCATTGTACTTAGTTTTAGTTATAAATTGTATGTTTAAAAAAAAATAACTTCAATACCGTTTTTTATTAGTTACCTACTTACTATTTTAATAATGAGTAACACATTTCGGCCAGCATTATTAGACATCCATTATTTAAGGTTATTATGAAGAATAAGTAAAAATAAAAGCCTTTCAAATGTTTTTGTAGTCACGTCACACTGTATGTCCTCAAAACTTAGATTTTTTTAAACTGTTTCTCTACACACACGCCGCATACACAGATCAGATTTTTTTTCTTTAGACAATGTACAAAATTGTTGGATCTTTGTTAGTTTGTGAGACTAGTACGTGTAAAATTAGTGCATTGCATTTACCTGCTATCACAGCCGTCAGTAAGACCACACAATTCATTAGGCCAACCATTTTGGTGCACGAGTGAAAAGGAACTACGTTAAAATCGGCATTGTTAACATTTGCCTAAATATATTTATCAATGATTGTATTTCTTTGAAAAATTACTTAGGTAATCTCTACGTTGATAATCGGTAACCTGCCATAAATTGCCGCCGTATTAACTGATATTGCAGTAGTCAATTGATTAATAATGTCGGTTTTGTAGATACCTATTAGCGGAAAGATTTACTATAGGTACTTACATAATCATAATTCTACATAGTTATTAATAATCCTAACTAATATTACAAATTCGAAAGTGTGTTTGTTTGTTTATGTTTGTTTGTTTGTAACGCTTTCACGCCCTATCTAATCGACCGATAACTATGAAATTTTGCATACACGTTTGCAATTGCAAACGTTGTATGGGGTAAGTACAGAAAAGGACATAGGCAGTGCGGCGGGGCAAGACCTAAATTTGATGTGGGCAAGACGGATTTCGCGAGGCCCCGTTCTATGGTGACCTGAAGACCTGAAGGATTTTATAAAATAATAAAAACGAAACAAAACAATTAATACTGCCAAGTTTTTATTCATAAAAATACAAATAAGATTAATATTAATGAAAAATTAATTTATATCGTTTTTTATTTTATTCTCGCTTTAAAGCAATGCTTAAAATTTTTTTAGGCGCGAGGCCCCTTGTACCGCGAGGCCGTAGGCGGTGGCCCACGTCGCCCACGCCTTACGCCGCCTCTGGACATAGAGTACTTTTTTATCCCAAAAAAATCGGTTCCTGTGGGACCACGGGCGAAACCGCGGAGCGCAGCTAGTTTTATTAGATTTGCTTTTTGCCTGTCGTCTATTTTTTATACTAGATACTCCTTTTTACTCCAAGCCTCTCTTGTAATTTGAATAATATAAAGGCAAAAGTTTGTGTGTTTTCTCTATTCCGAATTTAATACAAAATCATCGATCCGTGTCAGCGTGAAAAAGTAACGAAAACACAAACTTAATTTTAACATAATTTGCCTAAACAACAGGGTTACACAGGGTTTAGCTAATCTATTAAAATTTTAAAATAGAAAAATACTTTAATACCGTTGTTAATTGTATTTTTTTGTATTTGTTGGTAAAGTTTATAACTACTTCTGCGTTGTGACCGCCCTAGTATAGTTTAAATTTAAGTATAAATAATAGTATATAGTAAATATATAGTCTGTAACCTCTTTAATTATCTTCTAATGGAAACTGACGTGGTTTTCACACATTATGATTTATAACACTTTATATCAGTGCTATGCGAGACGCAGCCGAGCGCACCGAGAGCGCAAGATCGCCGAATGCGGTTGAAACTATATTCGGAGTAATCGACTAAATCGTAATCTTTAATTATCTCCGTCAATCATTAGGAAACGACAAAAAATCTATCTAAATAAAAAAATCTATTTATCAAAATTGCCTTGATTGTTTTATTTATCAGTGTTGTATGTATGTAATATTAATTGTATGTATATAGTGATATATGTATGTGATAATAATTAGTTTATATTATATTTACTATAGGTATTTTAAGTACTAGAATGTATTATATTAGTATGATGTACTTTTATGTAAATAGTTTATGTAGGTGTATAGGTATAATACTCGATGTTTTGTTGTTTCTTTGTATCAATCTTATGTTTATTTTAGTTATTTTTGCACACCCTGTTCCATACTCATTTGTCGTATCCTCTCTATCCTAAGGTTGCCTTGAAGAGATCGCTTTTAGTGATAAGGTCGCCAGTTGTTACACTATTTAATAAGTTTTATCATTATTTTTCTCTTGTTGTTTTGTTATCTGTGGTGTGAACAATAAAGAGTTTATCTATCTATCTATCTAATTTCCTATCGGACCTGCTCAAAAAAATCACAAAAATTGATTGAGAAATGCGACCGTTAGGTAGGTAACACACTGCCACTACCACCGCCTGTTTCAGTGTCCGCAGTTTTTGTATACAAATCAAGATTTTACAGCCAAAGTTCATCATCGCACACCGGAGCGGTATCCGGTGCAGTGTATCTTAGAGCAGCAGCGGCCGGCAACCTTTTGGCAGGCAAGGGCCGCACAGTGCCAAAATAAGCAAGAGACGGTCCGCACTTGTTCAAAATTGTTACCATAGGTTTCTCTATATATATACATATTTTACCATAGGTATCTATTTTTTATGTAGGTATTATCTGATCTCTCAAAATCAATGTTTATCTGTATTTGGCAGCTATAGTAAAAGCCTTGCTTAGTTTGGAGTCAAACGACCGTGTGAGCGAAATGTCTTGATTTTTTTATTTATTTACAAAACACTCGCGGGCCGCAAGGAGGCCGAGGGCTCCATGTGCCGACCGCTGCAGGACAACCGGACAAACGCCGGACATACGCAAGCATTTTTACCTGAAGCAGAGATGCTCCCTAACGCTCGTTTGGGCAATTAGTAACTAAGTTTTTAATTAGAAAATCATACCTACATCAGAATCGATGACAATCTCGAAAGTAGTTAAGTGGGGCATACTTAGATACCTAATTAAAAACAAGATTGTAAACTTAGCATTAAATTGATTAAGACCGACAACGGATGACGTTTTATAACAGGGATTTTTGACAATAGATAAAATCAGTTGATTAATTAGTTGATTGGTTCTAGAAATAGCGTCGCACTAGCTTACGCCACTGTTAAAAAAATGTTTTTTATATGAAAAAAAAAGATTACTTACTTGCAGTAGGTACACGACTGAAGATTGACTTATGTACATTCTACTATTAAAAACTTTTTTCCATATATGTATTAATGCTCTGTTCGGATAACAAATTAACATTAACAGCGCTCGCGTTTTATCCATAATCCTGTAGGAACCTAAACTTGATTTTCGCTACCCTGCATCGATTGGAAATTGTCTACAAATCTGTCAATCTATCGCAGAGTTAAGTGAAAAAAAAAACAAACTTACACACTTGTTTGTCTCAGTGTCTGTTACCAAGACCCCCTTAAATAATCATCGAATTTTCACAACGACTAGGCTACCTGCAAAACAGCTGCAGTAAAAGTGTTGACGAAACCGGTACCAAGAATATAATATATATTTATATTTTCTTGGTATATATATGTTTATAATATTTACGTTTTCCTCTATCAAACTGCAACTGGTCACTCTGTAGATAACTTTAGAGACTCGTCAGTACCTTTACTAGCTCTCTTCGCTCGTCGTCACCTTCTAGATGAAATGGCAATAGAAAATCTTTAGCCAATGCGTACTTTGTCTAAAGTGTTCGCCCGAGCCTTAAATAGACGAATTCTAGTCAAATAAAGGTACTCTGTAAAATAATAACAATAGATTATTAAAATGTTATTTAATTAAGACTTAACCTAGCAAATACAATTTAAAAGGAATAAATAGGATGTCTCCCTATTCAAGCGCTAAAGTGCTGCAAGAGCAATATCTAAAGCTAACATCTAGAAATGCCATTTTGTACTTATTTTTAGTAGGAATAGAATAGATTATAAGTAATTAGATAAACTTTGAACGTTATACGTATCTGTTTTTTAACTGGAATTCAACCCCCAATTTTGAAAATAGTTCTAATCGTTAAAGATTTAAGACTGCATTTGAACTTCAATACATTTTCACTAGGTAGAGCTGTTCTTTTAGTTTTTTACAGAATTTTATTTACTCGAAATATCGAACATTTCTTCGATACAAATCAAACTAGCGACCCCTAATAGTAACCCGTATCCCATTCAAAGTTGCAAACTAAAGTAGTTGCTATCACAGTTGGTTAGGGTGTTTTAAGTGTTTTGGACTTCTTCGCGAAGTTTCAGCCGATTCTTCGGGCTTAGGCGTGGTTGTGGTCGATGTGGTGGCCTTGGTGAAGTCTAATAGACTGCCAAAGAATGCGACTCCTTGTTCAGCTGTCTTGTAGACTCCGAGTAGGAAGCTCTCAGCGTCGAAAGTGTCTTTGTCGTCTTCTGGGCTCTCTTCGGTTTCTTCTTCAGTGGTGCTGTAACAATATGTGACTTTTTTATTCATTTTCATCATTACAGCCTTTTACGTTACACTGCAGGGACATCAACCTGGCCTAAATTGAGAGTAATTGAGTCGAGTCATTACCCGCCACGCTGGCTCAGTACGGGGTAGATGTCACTTATCATTCGAATTATTCTCACATGTCGGGACATGTCAGTTTCCTCATGATGTTTTCCTTCACCGTCAGTATCAAATTTAAATGTACACAAAATTTTCTACTATAATAGATAAAAGTTTATTGGTGCACTGCGTGTTGATATATTTTCAGTAGCGATTTTAATAGGAACCTCAAAGAACTATGGCAGGTGCAAAGGTATTCCGGAACCGACAATTTAATATCAAATAGGAAGTAAGCCCATTTAGTTCCATTTTCAGGCAGAGGCTTCTATTTCCTCCATCCATGTCTCTAACGTAAAATTACATCTTATTTCTGTAATTCATTACTTTTGTCATTTTTAAGTTTAAAAAATTTAAAGTCAGTCTAATCAAAACCTGAACATCAAAAACAAAAACCACTAAGCAAACTTACGTTTCGGCTTCAGCCGGCGGGTCTTCCATCTCCATACCACCAGCGGTAGATTTGAAGCATCCAACGGGGAACTCCAGCTGTGTTTCTCCCAGCAGCTTGGGATGTAGCTCGAGACACCCTCGGAGGCCGTCGGCTGTTGGAGCTAGGTCGTGGAACCTTGCGCATACTTGGGCGAAGACCCCGAAGACCTCGAGACATATGGGTGACGGGTTTTGTCCTGTAAAGAGGAAAAATTGACGATCGAAAAAAGGTTTTTTCATTTATCATACTCGGAAAGTAGTGTTTTGATCTGATTATTGGGTGGAAAATGCTGCTTCCTCCATAGAGAGGGAAAAACTCATACAAATTACTTCCCACCTAAGGGCCGGAATGAACTTGCTGTCAGCTGTGAAGTTTTATGTACAAAAAAAAAACTAATTTAAAAAAATGCTGCGGCCATGTGATTTTCTAAACAGCCAGTGTGAACTTAGCGCAAACTTCTTTGAGCGGAATAAGCCGCAACAATTACGCGGTGAGTTCCATTTTTAAAATTTAAAAAGTCGACATAAATTGGCGGGATACTAATCTGTTATGTATCTGTGACGGAATTCAAAAAAATAGGTAATAATCTTTTATGCTAAGATTTGAATAAGTATTAAAAATGAGTTGAAGCGATTCTAAAATGTTGACACCAGATTCAATTAAAACCAAGGCAAATCGTGTTATTGAAAATCTTTTAATTATCAATAAATAGTTTAGATAAACAACTAGTTTTATTTTCCTCATATTCGAAATTAAAAGTAGAGTGTTTAACACGGGTAAAAGAATAAATTCCTACTTGGACTATAGCCTCTAAATACCTCGGGAATTGATTCTTTCGACCCTCGGTTAACAATCTACTATTTTTTCATTGTTTTCGCTTTGCTTTATTACTTGTCTAGTTATCTACTCAATAAACTAATCTGACCGAACTAAAACTATAAGGATTTTTTTTAAAATATGTGAATAAAGGATGGCATCAATTTTACAAGTGTCAAGTTAGTTCAGAAAATAGTACATCATAAGATAAAAAGCAAAGCTTTCCGAAACCGACTTCCCGTCATCTGAATTTTGAATTGTAGTATTATTGAAATTGTAGGCCATCCCAAACGCACTGATCCAATGAGACAGCGAGGTTTCGGAGTAAACGAAAATACCATCCATATTTATAGTTTTTAGATTTTTGTTCATATTTTAAATATTGCTAAATAGATTTTGATTAAATTTATATGGAATCACCTCTAAAGTATGTTCTACCCAACAAAAAAGAACCATTAAAATCAATTCACGATTGGCGGAGTAATCGCGTAACGCACATACAAAAAAAAAACACAGTCAAATTGAGAACCTTCTCCTTTTTTGAAGTCGGTTAAAAATCGATGTTTGAATGAATGAATTGAAATAGTAACCCGGCCTTGTAATGCCTTGCGATAATGATTCACGAATTTCATGAATAGGTTTTGTACGATAACCTTTTTTTTATTTAAATGAGATTAAATCATTTCATATTTTCTATAGTCTTAGATAACTTTTTATGCCATAGGTAGCAAGTACGCAGCTAGTCCGAAAAAATCTTAAAACTATGAATAAATAAGGATTGATATCTGGCTCATTGGGTTCATCAAAAGATTGAAGAGTTTTGCAGCTCTTGTTTGTCATATCAGTATTCAATGTTTTAAACTCCTTTTTTGATAAATATCTGCTATCTTTTTATTGGCTATAGCAAGGTACATAATAATAGTAATTGGAAAGATTTGACATCCATCAACCCGCACTGAGCCTGTGTGGCGGATAATAGCTTAATCACCATCGATGTAGGATTGGTCGGTGTCCTTGCAGAATGCAGGGGGACGTAAAAGACTAATTACGAAGTTGCCCAAAAAGGAATATTACCCCGTTAGCTAAATGTATCTTTTATTTAATGTATTTTTTATTGACTGCCTCGGTGGCTCAGTTGGTAGTAAACCTGCCTTCTGAGCTTGGGGGCGTGGGTTCGATTCCCACCTAGAGCAAACATACATGTGATGAACATTTGTGTTTGTTCTATGTCTGGGTGTTATTATTTATTTAAGTATGTATTTAAAAATATCTAAGTATGTATATCAGTCTCTGGCAGCCATAGTACAAGCTTTGCTTAGTTTGGAGTCAGGCGACCATGTGTCCAAGAGTCCCGAATTTATTATTTTATTTATTTAATTTATTTAAGTCCTTGCAGAATGCACTGGGACGAATAAGACTGTAATTACGATGGTGCTGCCCAAAAATGAATATTACCCTGTTGGCTAAACGTATCTTTCACCCAAGGTAAGTCAGTCTTGGTTGTCTTTAATTTAGAAATTTTAGGTTTAAAAATAAATTGATGTCACTAAAGCTTTCTTTTGGTGAAACTGCTTGATGCAAATATGCCTACATTATTGCAGCCATTAGACCTATCGACGGAACAACTTTCTTTAGAAATGCAGTTCGCCTTATTGAGTTTCTCTTCGATAGGCTCTGGCCAATAAATTGCAAGGTTTGTATAGCGGGAGAAATTTGCAATATATTTATTAGATTCCGATCGGACAGCTTGAATACATAAATCTTTGCAACAAAGTGAAAACTAGGTCTCGAAATGGACTACGAAGCAATTGTACCTTATGATAAAGTTACATACATACAAGCTGTTGCCCGCAACATCCTTCGCGTTTATTCAGAAAATAGTATCCATTAACCATCCTCGTGATATACTGTAACTAATTATCAAATTGTGAATAAAAATCCGATACTAAAGAGATCAGAGTCAAACATTTAAAAAAAAATACTGGCTGGTTTTGAGCGGAGTTTTAATTTTAGTTGTCAGTTGTTATTTTAGTTTGTTTTTAACTACGTACTATTCTGTGATGTTGTCTGACGCATTTAGTAAGCAGCGCGTAATTTTTTATTAGTTTACAGAATTTTATGACAAAAAGATTTATTTATTCAGAAAAAATATCCAAAAACCTTCCTTGTGACACACTGTAACTATTTATCAAATTTAATCAAGATACGCTCAGCCGTAATCCGTGAAAAGCCTACAAACAGACAGACAGACAGACAGAACTACTTTCGATTTTATAATTAGTAAGGATTAGCTACTTTAGGTTTCACTCACTATCCTACAGAAACAGTTTTTTTTTAAATAAATGTAGCTCACTTTTATATACATATAGGGTTTAATGTGAAGCTGCCTTTACATTAAATTATATTCTATCCGAATGCACCGTTTTAGCGTAAAAAAGTAATGAGCATACACACGCACGCATTCTCTCACTAGTCCTCTCAAAATTAGTACTAGTAGCTACGAGCTGACGACCTACGGTATCTGACAGCCATAGTCGGACAGACACTGGATATTCGAAACCATTTTTGCCCAAGCTGAAGCATAGATGCTTCACTTGCTAGCGGTCGATCGGTCGATTAGTTCGATGAATTTATAATACCTTGTATTTTGGAATTGTGTATGAGGTCCTTTCCATAAGAAACTTTGACCGAAAAGCCTTCTTCAGGAGACACGTACTTCATGTGAACACATCCTGAAAATCAAAAAAATTGACGTTTACAATACTAATTTTCTCAAATATACTCATAGTCAATAGTTTACCCATCATTTAAAAGATGAATAGATTAGATAGCTGCAGGTTATTAAAAAAATCACAACTAGCTTTGAAACTTAATTCTAAACTCGAATAGAAACAAATTATATTCAAAAATGTTTGGTGACATTTTTTTTAAAACAAATTCTTAAATTATTATGACCATTTCATTCTCGAGGTGCGAGCAAGTACCGTTAAATTTACGTTTCAAATCAACTAAATCGACAAATTTGTATGGGAATTCTGATTTAGTCAATTTGTTTCGACAAAAAAATTACTTTGACCTGTAACTATTGGTAAACAGTAAACACGAAGCTCTAATTACCCGGGCCTCCTAGATCCACGATGGTGATGTTGAAGTCCACGCAGCACACGCAAGCCGGACCCTTGCAGAGACAGTTCCGATTAGGCTGGTCAGCGCGAGACTCTGGCACTTCTATCATTTTCCTGCGGTTCTCGAAGCCGAAGTAATCTGTAACATATTGGAATATTAAATGGTATTACCTAAACGAGGCGGCGTGAGTATTATTAAGTACTAACAATATTTTATCCAGCTCAATTCAGCTTCAGTCCATAAAAAACAGGAGTTATGGATGTAAGTGATGATAGCCTAGTTGGAGAAGGCCCGTCTCTCAAGCAAGAGGGAGCGGGTTCCAATCCAGCCGACGGCACACACCTATTTGTTCATTGTGTGAACATATGTGTATGTCATCTGCTACATGACTGAAGCCCGGTGTATAGCGACAGGCTCGCCCCCTGTCACATTTGGGACTGAATATCGTCCAGCGAAGTGTGGGTGTTCAATTCATCTCTGCCAGTCCCCTCGGGAGAAAGGCGTGACGATATGTTATGTTTATGTATGTTTTGTATGAAGATGCGTAACGGAACTTTACGATGCGTCTCCTTACACGTCCTACTCGTCTCCATACAAAAATGATGTTGTCTGTGGAACGCTATCTTATTTACGATAGAAGTCTTTCTATTATCTTTTATGGTTTACATTAACTTCCAAAACTGTTGTACTTAGAGCCAGAATAAGTTCTATAGAGCGGTTGATGTTCAGAGCGGTCACTCACTCCAGCGTCGACAGGATCGCATAAGTGTAGTTAGTACCTTAATCCTCAACCATCATAGGATGATCTAGAAAGCCGCGACCTCGAAAGAATTTAATCACATTTTTAGTTCATATTTTCGTGATCATGGATTTTTCGCCTTTATTAGATTTCCATTCGTGATTCTGATAATGATCGAGTGCGAGCATGCATGGTGCAAGTAGGTTAGTGATAACAATTATCTCGTTATGCGATCACTATCGCATTCAACTTTACATAATAAACTATTACCCTCTGATTCGTATGACGTCAAAATATACAGCTCACTATATTTAAAACACTATTTAATATTTTTAACTATATATTTTTTTTGTTTTGATATTTTATGTATTATATTTTTAATGTAATTTAATTTATTCTAATTTGAATATTATTGATATAGATGTTAGTGGATGTGTCCGTTTTTATGTCATTTAACAATTTGAATTTGAAATTGAATGCTTCTTGTTATTAAAAATATTGACTTATTATAGCTCGTTTCAATTCTCATTATCAGACCAATACAAAATTACTACAGGAAGTCAAAGTCATCTTCGGATATACAGCTACTCGTACCTACGAGTACATGCCCACCTCAATCGGAAGACATCGTAAAACCGTCCCAAACGTTTTTGCCATTTGCAAGAAAGTCGTGTCATGTTTGTAAAACAAAATTAGTCATTGCTAAACACGTAATGTCCATTTTAATGTCCGTCAAAGACGGCCTTTTGTTTTTGTTGTCCAAATATTGTGCACGCTTTCGCGACATTTTCTACTCACACTTTCACTGATGCGTGCGCGCACGGTTCAATGTATCCGGAGTAATTTGTCCGGTCTTATGTAAGTGGACTACGATGTTGAGTAATTTAAGCAATGTTACATGGTCGAGAGATTAAACTAATCTCTTTGTAAGTTAAAAGAAAGGGCTATATTTCTTACTAGCTGTTACCGGCGACTTCGTTCGCGTTTATACAGGAAACAGTATCAAAAAACGTTTCTCGTGAAATACTGCTACTAATTTTAAAATTTTATTTGTTTAGCCATAAAAAGCCTGCAATCAGACAGACAAACTTACATTTGAATTTATAAGAAAAATAGACAGTTAATTTTGATTTTATAACCTATCAGTGAGGATGAAGTATACCTATACACACTTATAACATTTTTATGTAATGAAACGCTCTCGCGGTCGGAATAAAGTCAGAGACATGAATTGTTTGAAATGTTTTAATAACATTTTATATGTAGTAGAAGGTGCCCATTTTGACTTTAATTTTATAATTATATGAGAAACAGTACCTACCTAATATTTTTATTATACTTATTACAAAATATAATAGGTAATACTCATAAATAACAGATAAAAAGTCTTGTGGAATACCCAATGGAAAAACTTTAAAAAGCTTTTTGTTTATAAGCATTGTGTAAGATAAATAATTAAATTATACACAACAATCAATAATACCGAAGTACGTTAGTTATGTAATTATCACGGTTCTATGTAGCATCGGGCATAACTAAAGCTACATCTTTTCATTTTAAGTATTGATTATGACATGGTCCAAAATATTAATTTAAGTACCTCCTCCTCCTCCTCCTTTTATTCATTTACAAGTACTTATTCAAAATCAACCTTAACTGAACGGACAAGCATTAGAAATTAAACATCTTTTCATTTTAGGTAGTTATTATGACATGGTCCAAAATATTATTCTAAGTACCTCCTCGTGATATTCATTTACAAGTACTTATTCAAAACCAACCTTAACTCAACGACCAAGCATTAGAAATTAACCCTCCCTTCAAGCGCTCCTACTTTCTAAAAGTACCTACTACTAAGTAACTAACTAGGTACCTATTTCAAAAGCAATTAACTCACCTAATATGTTAGCGCAGTACACAACCGCGACCATCGCAACGACAAGCGAAAGCGTCAGCTTAGCCGCCATGTCTTGTGAACTGTCAACTTCCAAATCGATAAACAAATCAAACAAATCGATTTATGAATTTTAAATTCTCGCGTAATTTATAAAGGAGACATGAAAGAGGCGACCGTGGCCACCGCCGAGCCGACACTGCTCCTTTCCTCACATCTCGCTGGCTCCGTTTCACCACGCTCACAACAGAAGGTGAAATTTAAATAAAGCATAACGCAGTGGCTATAGTATTATAGTAATGACATGCATCAGTGCGATGCAACGAGAAAGCTGCACTTTTTTAGATGTTATGCCATTGTTAACTGACTTACGAAAGATGAGAAGGTTCTCGATTAGTTTTTTTTTTGTTAACTTTACGCGATTGCTGATCGTAAGCTAAAATAGCTTTTTTAATAAATCTGTTCAATTATTAACTAAAGTTTTAACAATAAAGTAAAACCATATTAATTATTTAAAATATAGGGATTTCTTAAAGAAACAGTTTTGATACAAAGAAACTAAGTCAAACCCAAAAAAAAGAGGTTTAAATATAGTATTTATTAGTAACAGTCTTTTATAATCATATTCATATTAGGCAACTGAATCATAAATTATGAAATGTTGTTAAAATACTGCAGACTTACTTAATAAATATTTTATCAAAATACTACTACTACAAATATAATACTAAGAAAAGCGGCCGGCGGGCAAAGGAAGTTTTGAGAAAGCTGAATAATCCATATATAGTTTATAAGTTATGGGTAAGATATTTGGATTCGAAGTGAAACACGATGAGTCAGAGCACCTTGCTTGTGGATGTGTAGGTTGCTCAATGCACATATCTAGGGCGGATCGAGGATGTTGGTTCGGGAGAGCATTGACTTCAGACAACTTCACCTTAGACTTCTTGCAGGCAAGTTAGCTAGTTGAGCCAGCTTAGCTGGCAATATAGGCTTTATCTAGGTCAACAACATTTTCGTATTGTATGTCATCTGTTACATGAATAGAGCCCGGTGTGGCGACAGGCTCGCCCCCTGTCACATTTGGGACTGAATAGCGTCCGGCGAAGTGTGAGTGTTGATGACACCTCTGCCAGCCCCTTCGGGGGAAAGGCGTGACGATATGTTGTGTTATGGAACAACATTTGCATCTATTGCATCTATTGTAGATGCAAATGTTGTTCCATAACACAACATATCGTCACGCCTTTCCCCCGAAGGGGCTGGCAGAGGTGTCATCAACACCCACACTTCGCCGGACGTTTTTGACGATGAACCTGATGTTTTTTAACCAAAGACTATTATAAGAATGACTGGACTAATGAAGACTAGAAGAATGTTTTTAATTTTATTTATGTACCTAGATTTGTAATTTAATTATCAATGTAGGTACTCATTGTAAAAATCTGACGACTGTAAGTGCATATAATTATGTTATGTCTAAAGAATTAATGAATTTGAATTTAAGAATATTTGTCAACTGCTTCATGACTGGAGCCCGGTGTATGGCGACAGGCTCGCCCCCTGTCGCATTTGGGACTCAATATCGTCCGGCAAAGTGTTGGTGTTATACACCTATGCCAACCCCCTCCGGGGAAAGGCGTGACGAAATGTATGTTTGTATAAATTTAAGAATTGTGGTTAATATTTCCCACATTTATACTAAAGTTAAAAACATACTAATTAAACCAAAAGTAGGAATTAAACTATAAAAACGAAATGCCGGTAGAGAAAGTCCGTGTGGCCGGACTGCACGTCTGGTGCATTCGAACTAGTGCAGTGCACCAGTGCCCTACATGGAGGTCGTTGCACTGCCTAGACTAGTGTGGGCAACTGGGCGACTGGGCAACCAAACAGCACTACCATGGGAGATGGGATGTCTTGACTTTATACTTTAGTCTTGTGTACAAGGTGCTATATAAACTTGGAAAAGCCTAAATCGAGTGTATACTAGTTAAAAGTCTGCCTCATAGTCATTATGGACTATGGAATCTACAAATTGTCTAATAACTAACCAACTAAATATTTAGGCCATTGAGAAATGATTGAGAGATGAGCTGTGACCAACTATCGACTAACTAACGACCTAATTTAGCCGTTTAGTATCCGTATGGTATCCCCAGTTGTACCACGGTTACTTTTTCCTAAGCTTGGTACCTCCGGTTATTTATTCCAAAATCATTACCAACCATACAAAATGTGACTAAGATGGATGATAACAATTATGCTCTATCTATGGGATTTACAAACATTTTAAAAGGATTTTTTTAAAATGTAGTTATGCGCATAATCAAGCAAAGTTTATTCTCAATTACGCTCACAATTGTGCTTCTTCAAACATACAGGCAGTGCGAGCAAAATGTATAATGTTTAGAAGACAATATTTGGAGAGAGCAGACGATACTAGTCCCAACATACCAAGGCTGGAATCAATAACCAGTTTTAAACGCGTTGCACCATATGAGGAAGGTCTGCTCTACTTAGTTTTTTCTCTAAGTAGAGCCTAAGTAGCAAAGTTACCAGTTTTCCTGCATCAATTTTATTTGCAGTTTACTTTGGCAGGCAGTGTCATAACTCGTCAAATTGTTGGTAGTCAATGATTGTTATTTACAGATCGGCGTAAAAACAAACAGACACAAATGTGAACACAGTTGTGTCTCGACCACTTTCTCCTGTAGAAAGTGACCATGTAACCAAGTAGTTGTTTGGGTGCTGGCGGACCCGGTTTTGGTGGAGACGACGAGAATCGGTCTCTGTGCTTGCTTTTTGTTTCGTTTTTCCATATCAATTGCATTGTATTGTAAAACTTGGCTTCGATTCTACTAAGCAATTGTTTTAAAATTGTCAATGAATTGTCGACTATTGACACATGTGGCAGTCGTGGCGTAAAAAAGTGTCAATTTGAGGCCATTCATATACAATTTTTAAATTGGTTATTTGAATCGGGGGGCTGGAAACGTGATTCCAAAACATTAGTTATGGAATATAATGCATGAGTGATTTAATATTACCTTTTTTACTGTAACTACATACTCATTTTTTGTAGAATAATTAGAATACTGGGAATACTATTTTGTAGAATAGTTAATAAATTATAACTATTTCTCAGGCAAAGATCATTTACTATTTACCTAATTATTATTATTAATTACATTATTGGTTGTATTTATTTATTTTACTGTGAAACTATTTTGGCATCATCAGGAAAATCATTTCACCTGAATCAGTGAGAACACATTTCTATTTTTATTATACTTACATATACCTACTCGTATCTATCAAATGCTTTAACTTGATTTAAATCTGTAGATAATTTTTACGTTACATTATTATGTTGTGTTGACCAATTCATTCCAACATCAGTGTAGTCTAAGATCATTGCACTTACTAACGACTTATAACGACTCTAGAATATTCTCTGGAGTTTATTCATATTACCTCTGACTATAGATAGATTTTAACTTTTACTTTATTACGGCAAAAAATGCACTAGATTAATTCTTGCACTCATTCTTCCTGCATAAAAGAAATAGAACCTCACTATTTCCCAAATAGCAAAAACAGGCTTTGTAAAGATTTTTTTGCATTAACTTTGTTATAGAAAAATACTAGTTTAGTTTTCAATTTATTATTTCTGTACAAAAAATAGACGATAGCAGTCTAAGCCACGCGTGTTAACACGGTAACAATGTATCTAGTTTTTATACGTTCTCATATGGATTTATTCACTTTTTACAGGTTGATAGCTGAGTAAATGATAGCAGGCGCAGTTCCTGATTTCACTAGTAATTTTATATTACGTACGAATACGTTTGTTATAACAATACTGCAATTAATCTTTCACACTTATCAATATGAAAATATTGATTATGAATTGTAACGGTAAACGGTGCATTTAAAATGCTTCAAGTAGCTATGCTAATAAATAATTTAGTGAAAGGACATGATCGATGCTTTAAGGTTAATCACACAATTTCTTTGCATACAAATCGATCGACTACTGTCCACAATAAATATGCGCGTGCTCAGCTTGACACTGAATTCTACATAGGCGGCCAACTGAGTCTTTCACCCATCCTTTGCTGTTTGTAGAGGAATGACAGAGAGGTAAAACCGACAGTTTTCCTTTCTCGTATACGTCAGAACTTTTCTCTTGGCGGGAGTTGAAGCGGCTATTCCAAACCAGTGTTGTTGGTACGTTGGTGTCGTCTACATTTTAGGGCTATCAGTTTTTAATCGAATAATTGTTGTAATAGATCGTGAACCTCTGGAGAGGTGTGCTGCAGCATTGTTTTTGGAGTGTTGTATCAAAGTTTTCATTAGCGATTTTTACTACAAGGTATGTGATGTGTCTTTATTTATATTTACTATAGAACGTGGGTGAAAAAATAATTATGAATACGTATTTCTATTCAAATATTAATTTTAAAATGTATGAACTCGAGAAAGTAACACGTCATAGAAAAGACTTCAACGCGCTCTTTTGTGATTTTTCCAAACATTTACATTACCGATTGTATAGAGGCTTCGCGCTTACCATTAGACACGCAACTTAGTATTTTTTGACTAAATTATTATTTCTAATTTTTTATAATTTAATATACGTAAATATAAGTACCTACAGATTGCCTAAAACCTTGATGTTTGTCTAATTTTCTTTTTTTAATTATATTTCATCTTAGCCATTTCAAAATTTGAATTTATTGGTAAATATAAATATTTAAATGTATTGTGTTTCTTATGAAGTATATTTCTGCAGACGGGGAGCCAAGCTTCAGGATGAAGCTCTCCCTAGTGTTCGAGCTCCTTCTAATCTTCGTGCTTATAGCTTTTGCTGCCTCCAAGAGTGTCAGTAAGTAACTTGTTTTATTTAGTTAACTCCTATAAAAATAGAGTCGAAATGACTTAAAAAAAAAAAAAAAAATGGTGCACTGAAAGAAGATATTCATCAGCTTAAAGCTGCCAGTGTTAACACATAATACTTACTAATAAATACAACAAACTACTTTAAATAAACTAGCTGCGCCCTGCGGTGTTAATAGCAGTTTAAAAGTAGCCTAAATGTTAATACAGGGTAAAAGCTAACTGCATACCACCTGACATCAAAATCCGTCAATCCGTTTGAGCGTGAAGAAATAACAAAAAAACGCACAGACACAAATTTTCGTCTTTATAATATAAGTAGAATGCCAGACTTACAATTCTAACATTACAAGCTTTAAAGCTTTGGTATTAAACTTAAAGGAATTAACTTAGCGCCGCTAAAAATGATTACCTACTTAGCTTAGACCATCACTTAGGATTACATTTCCATAGGAATTAGGAAATCTTTAATAAGTGATAGTTTATGTAATCATTAACGACTCTGGGTGCAGTGGTCAGACAAAGTTTTTTTCTTATTTGTAATCTATGATAATCAGCAGTTACTTTGTTTACAATTCTGGTAAATGATTTACACAATATGAACTTGTGTTTAAGTTTACTTAACATTTTTGGGATTCGATTTATTACTAGTAGGTAGTAGATTTGCTTCGAAACTTCTTAATAAATATTTTGGAATCGAGGTCGTGCTCATAAGTCTCTTAAATAATTGATGAAATTTAACATATGTCTGTATTATAATGTTTTTTTTTGTTACAAAGCTTTTTTTAAAGTTTCGATCACCTTATTGCATAGCCCGGGTCTGAAAGGCCACCACGTCAAGTTTCTGTCGTAAAATGATATACCCACCCTTCCTACTTAAACATACAAACGTTAATTCGTTTCGGCAGAATTAAGACTCTAAGTTTAAAGTATCTCTGCGTCGTTAGCTCAGTCACGAATCTCGATTTAAAACTAGTTTTACTCTACTTAAAACTAGATTTAATCGAGATTTTGAGCGTCGTTTTTGAATGCAACCCTTGGATTGTCTCTTCGCCTAATCAATTAGGTTAAAAAGCCTATTTTTACCACTACATATGCAGATAGTAAAAGACTATATTTTCACTTGACAAATTTTAAAACTCTACAAAATTCGTGAAAGTTAGACTTGCGTGACAGGTGGTAATACTTCGTCAAGTATGTTAGATGTGTATAAATCTACACATTTTTAACTTTGATTGAATTTTAAAATTACTTAACATAATCGATTCAATTTGTTTTAAGATAAAGTCTTGCCGACTCTATTAAAAGATTAAAAAATATGTGCCCATAATTTTATACGTATATTAAAATATACGTATAAAATTATGGGAATGAACCACCTACTTATCTATCGGATTGGTTGTACTCTCAAATGAATTACCGTCAAATAAATTATATCACACTAATATTATAAAGGCGAAAGTTTGTGAATGTATGTGTTAGTGTGTATGTTTGTTAGTTCTTCATGCTCAAACGGCTGGAACAATTTAAGTGAAATGAGATGGTATGGAGGTAGCTCACACCCTGGATTAATACATAGACTATTTTTTATCCCTTATAATTGTAATTATGCACCTGTAATGTATACTTTTTACCCGCGGGTAGCACCGCAGGGCGCAGGTAGTTATATTATGATTATATATTATGTACCAATTATATTAACATAAATATTTTTTTCGCCGATTTATGCCCTTAGAACCTGATACCTTCGTTTCGTTTGGTAAATAATAATAGCAAGTGAAAAAAAATACTTACAACATTCATTAAAAAAAAGAAAAGTAAACAACGATTTATTATTTTCAAAAATTAAAGTAAAACTTAAATTCATTAAATATAGGGTTTACCTATTCTAGAGTAGCTGAAAATGTTCAGGCTGACAACGTCCAGAATGCTTGTCTACAACAGATGTTAAAACTAGTAGCTAAGATTTTTTTTATTACAGAGCATCGAAAGAATGACAACAAAGGCCTCCAGAAGGACACTGAAACTGAAATCGGCCCGATAGAAGACAGCAGTATCAACAAATATTGTAAATGCGTTGATGCCTACTGCAACTGTTGCAGAGATTTTGCGCTTCCATTGGTGAACTTGAATGGCCCAGGTATGTTTTGTTCAATTTTATAACGTATCTAAATTAGGTAGAGTCGTTTTTCATTGTAGGTATCGTACTCTCTATCTCTCTATGGATAGTCTTCCTTATATATGTTTATTCTTAAATTCATTCTATTTTAGGTATGATATAGCTTTAAGGCCCATTTACACAGTGCAAGTTTCTTGTATAATCAAGAGCAAGAATTGAATGCAATAGATTGCACGCAATGATTTACCCTCAGGAATTGTAAGCATCTGTTGTTTAGACGATGCAATGTATTTAATGATGCAGTATTAATGTAAGCAACAGTCGAAAAACTTGTAGCATGTAAATCAGGCTTTAATAACGCGATTTCTTTCATGTTCGTAAACTAAGCTGAAGTTTATCTCATTCAATTTTATTACATTTGAATTTTACCTTTTTATTGAACCACTATACTAAATTCCTTATTTTCCAACTTATAGGTAATCTACATAATATGTTGGTACCTATGAAATCATAGTAACTACTCTAATTTTGAAAATATATTTACTAAATAAAGGTAGCCGAATCTCTTTAACAGGGGATTATTATAAGACCCACTTCTAGAATACGGAGTTTAATTTTTAAATGCAGCGTTAATTAACTCAGAGTCAAAATATTTTAAAAGTCACATTATAAATATTGTGTTAACTCAAGGCTAGCTTCTAACTCTTGGTGGCGCCAGACAGTTTATCCTCTGATGAGCAGTTTATTCCGAGTTAAAAGATAACCCGAGTTTCTGCAACTTTCTGCAAGCCGTGATCGTCAATGAAACACAATTAATTTCTAGAAAAACATTTGCCATAAAATGTTTACCGGCGATCCCCAAACTACGCGTAAAAGCCTGAGTCTTGGAGCTCTGAGATAAGGATGCACTAGAAGTATATTTAAGCATAATCTTGAAGTAAAATTATAATACCTCAAGCTAATATATGTATTTAAACTTTTATTTTGGAGACGGGAAAAAGTAAGTCGAGGGATTCAGAATTTACGCTGGTAGTTGAGAATCAGCCGGTTTCTGATGCAAAATCGGTAGCCAACTCTTTTGAACATTTCTTCTCTAGCATACCCTTTGATGCCACCAAAACGCTTAACTCGTCTCCAGATGATGCAGGTGCTTTTCTAAAAGAACACTTCTCGCGGGATATACCAGACTTTCGGTTCAGATACACTTCCATCTCTGAAATTATCAAAACTTTCAAAAGCTTAAGAGTTAAATCTAGTGAAGATTTATGGGGATTATCAGTAAAAGTGTTAGAGTCTTTAATAGAAACTATTGCACCACACCTCATGGTCATATTTAACATGTGTATTGACAGAGGCACATTTCCCGATTTAATGAAAAACAGCAAAATTACCCCTATCTTCAAATCGGGTAGTAAGTCAGATCCCTCGAATTACAGACCCATCTCTGTGCTTCCGGCTTTGAGTAAAATATTTGAAAAGATTATACTTAATCAACTGTTGTGTCACTTTAACATACACAGTATATTAAACGAAAATCAGTTCGGTTTCACGAAAAGTAGATCAACAACAGATGCGGGAGTTCGATTAGTTACGCATGTGATGGAAGCTTGGGAGAGTTCACAGGATGCCATCGGTGTCTTTTGTGATCTTTCCAAAGCGTTTGATTGTGTAGAACACCGCACCTTGATCCGTAAATTACACCACTACGGAATTCGTGGAATCGCTCTAGATCTTGTCGAGTCATATTTAACTGATAGACAACAAAAAGTGGGAATTAATGGCGTCACATCTTCCGGATCTTTAGTTACAATGGGAGTACCACAAGGTTCTATCTTAGGCCCGTTCTTATTTTTGGCGTATATAAATGATTTGCCGTATATGGTTAAGGACCTTACAGACATAGTTCTATTTGCTGATGATACATCTCTTATTTTTAGAACAGATAGGAAAGATAGTGAACTTGTGCATGTGAACAACGTACTGACTATTATTTCGAGATGGTTCGCTGCGAACAATTTGTTACTAAATGCAAAAAAAACTAAGTGTTTAAAGTTTTCCATGCCTAATGTTAGATATATAGAACCAAACGTAATGCTTGAGGGCGATAAACTTAACATAGACAAGGCGACGGTGTTCCTGGGTATAAGCATTGATTCCAAACTGCAATGGGGTCCACATATTAGTGCTCTGTCTGGGAGACTTAGTTCTGCTGCTTATGCGGTTCACAAGATTAGGCAACTGACGGATATAGCTACAGCTCGGATGGTTTACTTTGCTTACTTCCACAGCATAATGTCATATGGCATTTTGCTGTGGGGATCAGCTGCTGAAGTGGAGGCCATTTTTATTTTGCAAAAGCGAGCGGTCCGCGCTATCTACGGAATGGGTCCCCGTGAATCATTGAGAGATTTATTTAAAGAAATAAATATTTTAACTTTACCTTCTTTATATATCTTTGAAAATATTATGCACGTTCGCAAAAATCTACATAAATTTAAATTGAACAGTGACTATCACAATTATAACACTAGAAATAAGGATAGGATAGCTGTACAGAGATTTAGACTGACTAAGTCAAGAAAGTCATTTTTAGGCAACTGCGTTAGTTTTTACAATAAAATCCCGAAAAATATAACAGGGCTCACCGAGGGAAAATTCAAATCACATGTAAAAACTACATTAATGAAAAGAGGATATTATAAGGTTAAGAATTATTTAGAAGATAAAGATGTCTGGAGCCTTCCACTTCCGCCAAGTAGCCACTAATATTTATAGATATTACCTAGTTGTAAGCCAAAATTTGTGAGACTAATTTATTTATTATTTGAAAAAATAATGCCCCTCAGTTTCTTGCCTGTTCTTCTGAGTAGAGGCTTTTTATCCGAACAAGGCGGTCGAGTCTATTTAAATAACTTTGACGTTCATAAGTGTATCTTTGATACCTAAATTGAATAAAAACATTTTGACTTTGACTTTGAAACTTTCTTCCAGGATGTGCAACGCTTACGTATTTGAACGGAGACAAGATGGCCGTATCTCTCAGCTTTGGAAAGAAGGTCATCACGAACCGGACTCTGTCGAGTAAGCTTTTATTTGCTTTTGTGACTTTTACCGGCTATAGATAGTGTATACCTACTATTCATTAATGTTGAAGGTGTATACGTATTCTAAGTCTATTTTGTATGTTCTTTTTATTGTCTATTGATGGTTTTTAATAGTCATGATGAAGAAACTATGAAAAATGAGGATCTGCTGACCTGATTCCGTTTACGAATTTGCTGAATTCATTTACTGAATTATATAAAAATTAAAAGGAAGGGAGCTTATTTTTAGTGAACATTATTATTTAACTGCAATTTCCAAATTCATCATACGTACAACCATTGATTGCTTAATATTTGCCTTTAAGATTTTAATGTTTGCTAGAATTTCACGATCTTCGTAACACATTCTCAAAGCTCGTCGAACATGTTCTCATTTCAGGTAAAAAACCCAGTCCAGTATGTATGCCACTGCCCGGTGGTATATCCAAGTTTTGCGGTCGAGTCTACAACATTGCTAGAACAGGCGAAGACTTCCGCGCATGTCTTGGCTTAGAGCTCCAGTCAAAGAGTACGGTAGAGGCCGCAGTGAGAGTCTCCTGCTTCAAATTTGGTTCGAAGGGTGTAACTTCAGAGCCAGCCGATCCCTTGCCGTTGATACCCGATGAAAAGGGTGAAGATGACGACGAGGACGATGATGATGACGATGATTTCGGCCTCGGAGCGGATGACGATGACGACGACGACGATGATGATGATGAAGAAAGTAAGACCAATTATATTATAAATACACTAAATAAAAAACAAATAAAAGCTATCGACAAATTTTATATCAATACTGTCTGTTGTGTTTCAGGTGAACTCGACGCCGTGAATGACGTGGAAAGCGCGGACTACACAGGATTCAGTCTTTTAGGAGAAGACTTATTGGGAGACCTGTTTGGTACGTCAAGCGGCAAGAAACCGAACAAAAACAAGAAAAAACAAGCTCCTCCTCCTTCAACTACAACCACGAGGCGTCCTAGACCTACACGACGACCTGCCAGGAGACCTAACACCAGAACCACAACACTTAGACCTATTAGAACTACTACAGTAAGAATACGTCCAGCTAATAATCGGAGACCTACACGCAGAACAACTACAAAAAGACCAACTACTGCGTCCATTGAAGAAATGTCTTCTTCTGTCCTTACTACTGCATCAACCACTTCTGCCCCATCAGAGATTCCAGTGACAACTAAAATCCAATTAGAGAAAGAAAATCAAATAACATCAGTGAGTGACGAAACATTTGAAACTATTGTTGCACACCGAGTTCCATCAACTACTGCAAAAAGTGTTACTAACTTTGACGATCCTGGATTAGAAATGTCTTTAGCGCATATAACAGGACAACTTTCATCGATGCCTGTTTTACCTCTCAATTCTAATGATAATGATGTTAAAGGTTCCAGTAAAGTTGAAAAAGAAATGGCTTATGAGAAGGTTCAGATGATTACCCCTAAGTCACCAATTACAACTGCCGATGACAATATAAGTGATGATATGGTACAGATAGTGCAATCATTGGACTCTGCAGAAGAAACCGTCCAGGATAAGGAAATTTTAGGTGCAGATGAAACTCGAGGATACAGCTCTAGTTACGGTTCTATCCAAGGTGGCGCATACGAAGGCCTCAGTTTGCCTAGAAAAAAACATAACGATGATTTCCATTTGGAAGATCTGGATATTCTCGATTTAACTAATATTGGAGAAAGTATTGGTGATCAACTAGGAATATTCGGAGGCAAGAAAAGGGACAATAGGCACACGAAGGAAAAAGAACCAGACTATTCAGATTATCATGAAGTTGTAGATACTATGCAAGACGCACTTCTTATGGCAAGAAACAACAAAGGCAATAAAAACAAGAAAGATAGAAGGAGACAGAACAAAATGATGCGTGGTGAATGGTCGCAAGTATGACGCAGAAGTCTAGATAGTTTATAAGTAGATGTAATATTTATTTTATTTCTAATTTCTCTTTGATTTGAAGGTGTGTAAATAGACTTTATGTAGGTGATTATTTATTTATTCTGCATGACTGAATGTTTTATAATAAAAAAAGAATTCATATTATGTGTACATTTATTTAATTTGCAACAAATCTGTAAGGGCTAAACAACTTCTTGATGGTCATAATTCATAATTAATTAAGTAACGTGAAGTAAATAAAAAAATGCTTCATATGAAAAAAACTTTAAATACTACATTTTAATACTTATAACTAATTTTAACTACTCTAAAAAACTGACCAAGTGCGAGTCGAACTCATGCACCGAGGGTTGCGGGTTTAAGAATTAAGAGAATTAAGGTTAAAATTACTGAAAATATTTTTTTTTTATGATGTAACTAAAAATGTATGCTTTTCGCAATTTTTCCTTTATCTGTGCTACGAGTATAAGACGTTGCTACGTACCAAATTTAAAAATTCTGAGTTCACGGGAAGCACTCTGTAGGTTTTGATTCCCATGCGAGAGTTAAACATTTGCAGCATAAACGGCTGTAGCTTTTGATTGCGTTGGCTTAGAAGTTTGATTTTTTCACAGCTCCAAGGGACAGTAGACCTGAGTATTTATTATGAATTTCAGCTTGATACCTCCACGCTTTCTTGAGAAACAGGGTCTTGACAGACAGACGGACGACAAAGTGATCCTATAAGGGTCCGTTTTTTCCTTTTGAGGTACGGAACCCTAAAAAAGGACGAAAGTCATTGAGTCCAAATAAGTAAACATAATTATTATTTAGGAATAGATATTTATAGTAATTACAAAATCGACGTAAACATGTGTTACGTCTTGTGCGAATAGTAGTTGGTAATGGTTTTAAAATGATGCATGACATAATTTACATGTCAAAGCATTTTTTTTTATTGAATTATGAGTATTTATGCAAGTAAAAAGATTAAATAATATCATAATCATTATATTATCTGTGTCACTTATAAATTTAACATAGTACTTAGGTTGTCAATAAATACATATACTTACGTTATCAAAGAAAAATATCGCGATCAATTGTCAATAATTAGAAGTTCTTCCAACGTCATTAATGTATTTACGTTACTTACTGCAACATTTCTAACGTTACGTTATTATAATTTATAGAATTCGATCATATAATATTGTGCCAAGCTGATTGCACAATAAAATAAATTATTACGATGAGGAAAATATCCACGCAGACCACGCATCCTACGTTGAAAGTAAGCATTCATAATATCGATTAAGTGTCAACTTTCTCTCGTCTCACATTAAAATTTAAAACTTGTTCTTTTCAATGGCTGCCCATTTAAATAAACATCAGTACTTTAGTGGTCATCGTTTAAATACTCTAAAGGCGGTGTTCTGTAGGCGGCCACAGTTTCGATTTGTACTGGTCGAGCAAGCACAGCCAGCTAATTGCATTTTACAATTGTAAAAATGAGCTCGACGGTTAAACTGTATTTATTGCTAATAATCTACGCTTTAACAATCCGGAAACTTTTAGCGTTAAGTGAGTTTTTAAAGGTTTAAAAATCTAACTAATCATTAAACAGAAAAACAAGTTTAATTAATTTATTCATTTTCTTAACAGCGGAAGAAAAAGCTTTAGTAAATAATGGATACGACGTTATAAAATTTAAAGTGCCTCATGCGATTTGGAGACAAGCTTTACGACCGACGCCGCCTATTCTCAAATCGCCGGTGACTATTACATTACCAATCAACGTTCAAGATGAAGAAAACGAAGTGGACGACGAAGTTGAGGACGGTGATGAAGTTATTGACAATGTATCAGTTGATGCTACCCTTGTTGATGATGAGCACATTGTTCCGGTGGAAGACGAAATTGCAACACCAACTCCACCATTACAAGATCCGATAGTGAGTACAGCAGCCCCTGTAGCTTCTACGGAAGCTCCGCTTTTGCAAGACGAAGTTGTAGAAGATCCACAACAAGACGTGCCAGGCCAAGTGATAAGGTTTCCGTGCTCGTGCTTAGATGGGCAATGTGGGTGCTGTACTGGAGCAATCATGGAAAGATTTAGAATGAAAGCATGTGGAAATATGACATTTGTGCCGGAAGATTTTATTTTTGATGTCAAATTGAGTGTTAATAATAACACGGTTGTTAGAAGGAGAGTTTCAGGTAACAGGTTTTGTGTGCATAATACCATAAAATATGAAGTGTGTAAATTTTGAATCATAAACAAAATATTGTTATTATTTCAGCGAGTGACCCACCACCCATATGCTTTAACCCTCGAAGAGCTCCATTTGTCAGGGTTTGCGCTGAGATTTCAAACATAAGGATCAGAAATAGGAACGCTCACGCCTGCTTGGACATTAAAGCTGACATAGGCGGTTTTCAAATTTATTCAGCATCGTTCAAATGTTTCAGGTATTTACAATTAAATTAGTTGCTCAAAGATTAAACGTAGTAGCTGTCTAATCCGGCTGGATCTTCCTAATTACTTCTTTTTTCTCGTTCTCAGTTTGGGTTCGTCAGGAGTTAAAACTGGACAAAAGCCAAAACCCGTATCGTCCGGTCCAAAACCAGTAAACCTTTTTGGCAGCGGTGGTCAAGAACAAGGAGGGTTTATTGAGAACGCAGCTGAAGTGCTGGGGGGAGGACAGGGGTTATTTGGAGGCGGATCACAAGGAGGACTTCTTGGAGGTGATGGAGGAGGTGGAATTTTTGGAGGTGATGGGGGCGGTGGGATCTTTGGAGGAGATGGAGGTGGAATATTTGGGGGAGGAGGCGGTGATGACGGACCCTTTGACGCCATCGGCGATGCCTTCGGCGACTTTCTAGACGGTAGAAATATTGACTAATTGTGATATTATGAATTTTTATATTGATCTAGTTACCAATGAGTGATTATTTATTTTAGCTAAGTATGCCATTATATAGTTGAACCAAATTTGTTATATAATTGTTTAAAAAAAGGACAATAAAAGCTTGCGAAAATCCCAGTTTCTTTTTCTTGATGAATGAGTCAGAGTTGTAAAATCTGCATACTTATTCTACGTGAAAGTGGTTTGTCAATTAGTGTTGAACAGATCTTTCCCTGCCGTGGCTGAACCGGTTCGATTCATGCATGCGAATTAGAGTGCCTGCTTTATTCAGACGACAGGCGCACGCAACGCATCGCGTAGTTTTACTTCTATAATGTTGTTTATAGTGTTATTTATTGTTCCTGCGCTTTGTTTACACAGCATCAGAGGAGGTAAGCTCATAAAATCCAATTCTACCATTAAGAACCTTTTTAATAGGAGCTAACAATCAGCTTGTTTTAGATAAACACGATGCAGCCATAAATAAAACTCAAAAGTCTAATTACATAAACGAAGAACAGTTTGAAGTGCCTGATAGTTTTATACTAAACATAGCTCGTTTAAAAAAGAATCTAACGGTATCTCAATTCGCACGTGCAAGACAGAATGTAGTCCAAAATACTACCAACTCGAGCTCATCCTCTTCTACGTCATCAAATAGAAGGTGTTCCTGTCACATGGGGGTTTGTAAATGCTGCACTGGATATTTGATGGACTTGCTAAGACAGAAAGCATGTATGAGAGTAACATATCATCCGGGAGACTTCGCGTTTGACGTCGCCATGTCTTTGAACAATAGGATTCTCTATGAAAATTCTATGTCAGGTAAAGCAATGAATTTCAATATAGCTTTATACACAATTCTTAAAAAGCTTCCTATCCTTTAGCTGAACTTCGTTGTTTCTGTTTTAAGGAAAAAATCCTAGACCCATATGCATAAGTCCTCCAAGGCTGTCCAATTTGAAAGTGTGTGCGAAGTTTTACAACATCTTCTTCCCGGGTCGAAACTTTCACTTCTGCTTGGCGATGACAGGACAATGGCGAGATTACCAGCTCTTTAACTTTGCGTTTGACTGTTTGAGGTGAGTAGATATACCTACCTACTGCAAATTACCATACAAATACCATTGTATGATTGGCTCTATTAGTGAAGGTCGTTGTACAAATTCATGGTAGCTATTTTTTATCTTAAACCATGGATTGAACTACTCTGCCGTGCTGAGCATAAACACAGTATTCATAAATCTAAAAGCGCCCTAACGATAACACTTTTAAAAAGAAAAAAAAAACAGTTAAGTAGTTACCTACGTTGTTCTAAGTGCAGTATTAGCAGCAAACATCATACCGCACTGTTTGTATTTACAGGATGGGTGCAAACGGAGTAACTATGGTAGGTCCTGATGAGGCTGGCGGCCTTCCAGTGCCTAATCCCCAGGGAGGCGTAGATGCTGTCATTGATACAGGAGACGAAGATATAGAAGACTACGACGAAAACGTCGTGCGATCACTGCTGGGGGACCTGTTCGATGATGATGATGACGACGACGACGATGATGAAGATGGAGATCGGTGATCGGTGATCGAAAGAACTAAAAATAGACTGACTGACGATAGAATGTGTAAACAAAATAAGATATTGAAGAATTCCAAATTCATAATTACTAATATGAATCATCTACAAAGTAATTTAAATAAGTAGGTACTCACTTACAACACATGTAGGTCGCATCGATGGACAAGATTTTGAAAACAAGGTTCTTGATTCACAAGGAGAGATCCTTTTAAAGTGTGAAAGTTTTTGTTTATGTTTATTTAGGTACGTTATTTAAATAAATTATTGTTAATTATTCAAAATATTTTTTCTTGCTGGAATTCCACGACTGCGAATCCGTGAAATCAGTAAAATCAGTTGGTCGTTACAATCGGACTGTGGTGGTGTGTATCCGTGATACGCAGGAGTTTCTCTAGAAAGTCCCGCAAGCCAGTTGCGCGCGCGCATGTCGTTGCATACAAATACTTTAGCCGGTAGCCGGTACCTTTGTTGGTATTGACTATTGACGTAGGTTTGCCGTCATTTGCATGGTGTCCCTAGAGCTGGTAGCAGACGAACTAGGTTGAACGAACTTTTGCTAAAATGAAAACGAAAACAAACTCCGTAGTTTTGTTTTTTGTTGTGTGCTGTGTGTTCTTTTGTGAAGGTAAGTGGAATTGACCTACATAATCTAGTAGTCGTTCTTTATTTCACTATCATTTTAATGTAGCCATTTGATTCAACGTTGATTTAATTTAAAAACTTTTGAGAATTTGTAGCTACTTCTTAAATTCAGATAAGTTGAGAGTATTTATCCATCTCCACTTCTTTTATTTTTAACAGTTGATTGTGCTCTTAATTTCAGGACTAGGAATTAATGAAAGAACATTTTTCAAAGCCAAAAATGACGATAAAATCATGGACGTAACTGATTTCTCCATTTATTATGATTTAAATACTAATGAGGTAAGTCGATCGTGTTTGGGGATTGGTCAAACATTTACTTCGTAACGCTTTTGACCACGGTGCATGCGATGATCCTATCAAAATAACTTTAGATGAGGACTTATACCTAAGTGCAAAAGCTTGTTTTTCCTTTACGCTTTTATGAGTTTTTACGACATTTGATATGGATGTAGCTAATTTATATCTTGGATAATCACATAGGCATTTTTTTTAATAAAATAAAAAAGTTTATGTGGAAGAGACTGCGGGACGCACATAGTAGAAGGTAAAATAGAATTCTAATACCTCTTTTAACTTAAATTTACTTTCAGACCATAAGAAAAATGATGCCGCGTCCGTGGTACAAGCCAGGATGGCTGTTGAGACTCCCGTTCACCGGCGGGAGATGCAACTGCGAGGATCTGGTGTGCAAGTGTTGTACTGGCATCCGTATTGAGACGTTCAACTTTGATAGAAGAAGTAAGTTACGAGTATTAATACTGTCAGATGACAAGACCATATTAACGGAAAACGTCTATATAGTTCCTTCAGTTTCTTGCCTGTTAATCTGAGTATAGGCTCTTTATCCGAACAAGGCGGTCGAGTCTATTTGAAAAAACTTCGACGTTCATAAGTGTATCTTTGATACCCAAATTGAATAAAAACATTTTAACTTTGACTTTTATAGTTAACTGGGCTTTGGCATAGACCTAGACCGTGCAAGCTGGCCACCCAATTTAAAGCACTAAAATAACGCATAAATGGTCGGAATAAGTCACAGATCTCGGATGTAACAAAAAAAACCTTAGGTCTGTGGAATAAGTAATTGACGCGATTGACGTTTTCCGTTAGAGTGGCCGGAACGTAAGTGAATAAATAGTAGATAAGATTTTTTTTTTATGGAACTAAGTGGCGAGATGAGCAAGTTGTACTTTATGATGATAGGCGTGAATTATTTGTTGATGTTGATGATGTTTGTTTATGATGATTGCCTATGAGTGTTGTGCGTGCTCTAGTTTTTACTCTTCATTCATTCGGATATAATCATTATTTTTGTGGCAAGGTATCTATTTTATATAACGATGCTATTAACTAAGCGTTCTTTTTGTAAAATTTAATGGGAAAATTGTGCTGGCTTGTCTGTGCCACAGACTTCCAATACAGTAGTAAAAACCTAATGTTTGGTCTGCTACTGTAGTGGAAATCTGTGGTCAGTGCCTATGTCACTCCCACATAATAATCCCTATTACTATACTCGTACCTATTACGTATCACTTCATACCTTTGGGGATTAATTGCCTTTTTGGCGATCCGCCGCCCTTTGTATGGCTATGACGAGTTTGCTAGCGTTACACCCTTAGGCCACGGGTTAATCGAGCAACGAGCAATTTCCGACAGTCTGTCCAACAGGCTGTTAGTTGTACTGTCGGCACAGCATTTGCTACGAAGTTTGCACTTGTAAACTGCTGTCGGGATTTCCGACATTCTATGTCGGATATTTCTCGTGGAAGTTTTTTTGCAGGTGGAAACGAGACCACCTCTCCAATGTTAGACCTATGTATGTATATCTAGTGTATCTTCGCCATCTTGAAAAAAATCCAAAAACTGACTCGACAAAAAAAAACAGTATAATCTACTCACAAAATCTCACGAGAATCGGTTGAGGAATACGACTTGTAGTGGAGGACAGACGTCGGCCGCGAGGTCTACAGCTCACAGAGCCACATCCATACATATCGTCACGCCTTTTTCCCGAGGGGGCTGGCAGAGGTGTAATACAACACCCACACTTCACCGGATGATATTCAGTCCCAAATGTGACAAGGGGCGAGCCTGTCGCACTACACCGGGCTCCATTCATGTAGCAGATGACACACAATACGCACATATGTTCACACAATGAACAAATTGGTGCGTGCCGTCGGCTGGGTTCGAGCCCGCTCCCTCTAGCTTGAGAGGCAGGCCTTCTCCAACTAGGCTGTCATCGCTTAGCCACAGTACCCTAAATATCCTAATATCTGTTACAGCATGCGCAGTCCTGACCTACGAGCCGAACGAGTCGATAATCGATTTGGAAGTACAAATGAACAACGCCACCGTGTTCAGGAGCAGCTATTCAGGTAACTATTACCGCAGACCATTAGTGCCTATCAACCTATAAAGTACGAGCTGCGCCCCGCGGTTTCACCTGCGGTTAAAAGTATCCTATGTGCTATTCTAGACTACAATCTATCTCTGTGCCAAATTTCATCCAGATCTGTTCAGCCGTTCTGGCGTGAAAGTCCAAAGAAGTGAAGAGTAACAAACATCCATCCATTCATTCTTACAAACTTTCGCGTTTATAATATTAGTAGGATAATAAGCACCTCAGTATTTAGTTAACGTACTAGAAATCCTATCCCGCATAAATAAACTAGGTACCTTACTACTTACATAACTAGGTACATACACCATTATTATCAAAGCGCGCCTGCAAGTCTCTAGGTAACTGCATGCGGGCATTAAATTAACTTTGTGAAAATAAACGCATTGTGTATTGCGTAAACCTTTAAAACTCATAACTATTAGGTAGGTAGATAGATACATACCAACTTATTTAGATTTCTTTGTTTCCAGTATTTGTTCGATGGCATTATGATTTTTGATCATAACATCTGGGTAGGTACTTTCATTTTGAGAAACGATTCCAAATAAAGTCTACTAGGCAAACTTCACTTAGCAGCTAACTGTATGGCTGAGGCAAGAAAAGATCAATACAACTTAAACATTAGTCAACTTTTTTTTTTTTTGACGACTCTATGCTGTTGGCCACTGAGGCCTCGACAGCGTACCGGGCATTAGGCAAGCGCAGATGGCGCAGGGCCTCAAAAATGCTTACAAACTATGGGCGACGAGCGCAAGGGCACCTCTGAGGTACGGCCTCGGCTTGGGCTGTCGCCGAGGGAGGGACGTCGAATTGCCCTGGCAGCCCAGAAGGGGCTTGCTCTAGGGCACATTAGTCAACCTAGAATATGTGACAGATTTCATCTAAGTACATCACAAATAAAATATGATCGCTTTAAATCCTCTAGCTCGAAACCCTCCACCGTTCTGCGTGCCGATTCCCGTTCCTTACTTACCGCCGGGACTCGTAGACATGTGCATCCGCCTGTTTGACATCAACGTGATTGAACAAAAGCTGCACGTCTGCATGGACATGGATACCAGACTAGACAAAGCTCCGGTGTTGGTAAGTATTCTATCTGACCCCGGGATCGGTGGAGACAAACCCAGTTTCTGTTGGAGCAAGGTTTCCAATCATATCTGCTTTATAAGCACGACACGTTAATTAACAGGCTTTATTTAATATTATAAAGAATTATTACAAACATTAGCCATTAATAGAATTTTTCCACTTGACACTCTACTAGATTGACACTCTTTTAAAAAAGAACTTCCTTATTGGATAGTTTCTACGAAACTGTCTAATGAGGTAGTATTCTCTTCAGTTTCAAAACCAACTTGTAACAAGGGTGGCGCGATCCGAGGTCCCCGATCCATTATCGTCAAAAATTTCTTGCTTTTGTAAAACGAGTTTTATTTTTAACACTGGCCGCAAAAAACGACGGGGTGCTATAAGTTTGACGTGTCTGTGTGTGTGTCTGTGACATCGTAGCTCCTGAAAGGATGAACGGGTATTGATTTTTTTTTGTTTGAAAGGTGAATTCGTCAAGCCTAGGCCTAAGTGTAGTTAGGCCGCGACGCTCTGAAATTTCCATACAAACGCGCTTTTCAAATTTCTTGAAAACCATTAGTCAGATTATGATGAAATTTAGCATGTACAATTAAATTGACAATATCTCCGCTCCTATGTTCTTGGTTTTTTTTAAAACGTTCTCAATCGAAAATAGAGTTATAGAAAATTTCCGCGTTTGGGGTCATTTTTGACTGATTTATCCAATAGATAGACAAAGCAAATCAAAAATCCCTTTGCATAGGGAGGTTGTCTACATCATTCGCTTTTAAATGAATCCATAATACAAGGAACATTCTTAGTTATTTAAGAATGATTAGAGAAGTGCAATAGTCATAAAAAAACACTTTGTCACTCTGTAGGTAACTTTAAAGGTCCGTCAGTATCTTTACTTGCTCTCTTCGCTCGTCATCTTCTTCTAGTCGAAATGGTTATGGAAAACCTTAAGCCAATGTGAAGTTAGTGTAAAGTGGTCGCCAGACTCTTAAGTACGTTTGATGAAAATCGGTGTCGGGTTTTTTTTTAAATATTACTTGTTAGTCCATACCCACCTAAAAATTACCACCTACATCTAATATCAAATAGGGTTTTTTTTGTCGATATTCTTTATGTCGCACTATCTGTGCCTATGCCTACACTCCGATTTACGTCTGGTTCCAGATTCTCCACTTCGACTGCATGGACATGGGATTCAGCGGGGTTATGCTCTCCAAGCCAAGTGGGACCAACCCCAACCTGTCGCCAGAGGCTGGCAGCGAGAGTTCCACCACCACCGAGCAGGCTCAACTAGACTTCGATGTTTATGATCCAGTCAGTGAAAAGTCTAATACTACGACTACGGCATCCCCCTTTACAAACTTTGTTAAATATTTATAAACTTTTAAGTACATATGTTGTTTGATTTAAGAGGGCCGCGACGCTCTGAAATTTCCATACAAACGCGCTACTCAAATTTCTCGAAAATCATTTGTGAGATTGTGATGAAATTTAGCATGTACATTTAAATTAGCATTATCTCCGCCCCTAAGTTCTTGTTTTTTTTAAAAAAACGTTCTCAAGCTAAAACAGAGGTATGAAAAATATCCGCATTTTAAGGGGTCACTTTTGACTGGATTATTCAATAGATAGACAAAGCAAATCATAAATTCCATTACATAGGGAGGTTGTTTACATCATTAGCTGTTAAATGAATCCATAATACAAGGGAAATTCTAAGTTACTTAAGAATGATTACAGAAGTGCAAAAGTCTTAAAAAAAATTGAAATTGCAATTTGTCACTCTGTAGGTAACTTTAGAGGCTCGTCAGTATCATTACTCGCTTTCTTCGCACGTCTTCTTCTTCTAGACGAAATGGCTATAGAATACCTTAAGCCAATGCGAAGTTAGTCTAGGTCGCCTAGGTCGAAGTTAGTTAGGTCGCCGGACTCTTAAGCGTTTATCACACCGTGAGATTTGTCGTGCGCGATTGATAGTCTGGCTATCTGTAGGGCTATTCCTACGCGTTAGATGAGATGAGATTTTATCTTGGTCACTCTCACACCTATGATTATTCAAACGAGAGCAACAAGGACGAAAAATGGTGAGATGAAAATCTCAAATCTCCGAATTGGGCCCCTGGCCCCTATTTTTGCGCATGACATGTCTTCTAGTAAGTAACTGTCTTTTTCGTTTAAAAAGTCATAGGAGTGAGAGAGACAAGATAACATCTCACTAGTAAAAATATTAGGGCTGTCGTCCTATCTGTCTATCGCTGATTACACTACGCTACCTCGGTAGAGAGCCAAACGGGCTCGCACTCCTTCAACGCTAGGAGGCCCTGGGGTGTAGGGTACGGGGGTATCTGGTCTCCCAACTAGGATAAGAGTCGATGCCCTGGTGTCCTGGGTATTGCTCGAGCCGTTTGAGGGGGGTCTGCTTATTCTTTTAAGAAATCAAAGTGCGCCGCCAATTAATAAGCTCCTAATAAGCCTACGTTTTCACGCTACGGGTTCACGTGAATGGTGTAGATGTTCTAACAGTTTCTCGAATTTTTAAAAAGGTCACAAATGGCATCGGAAGTTCGAAATCAATACAGAGACGCCGAGAACATCTAGTGACATCAGCAGTAAATGGTTAGGGACCCTATTCGGAGATTTGAGATTTTCATCTCACTTTTTTTCGTCCTTGTTGCTCTCGTTTGAAACGTCATAGGTGTGAGAGTGACTAAGATAAAATCTCATCTCATCTCACGCGCAGGAATAGCCCCCCAGGGGGCTGTTTCTTCCCGTGAGATGAGATGAGATTTTATCTTGGTCACTCTCACACCTATGACTTCAAACGAGAGTAACAAGGACGGAAAAAGTGAGATGAAAATCTCAAATCTTCGAATAAAGCCTCAATATCGAATGTTTTCATGTGATGCGAGATTTAAAAAAAAACAGGTCAAGTCGCGAGTCAAACTCGCGCACGAAGGGTTCCGTACCATTTTCTATAAAAACGCCAAAAATCTTGTCTGTTGTATGAGAGCCCCTTAAATACTTATTTTATTGTTTCTCTTAGTTTTGTTGTTATAGCGGCAACAGAAATACATCATCTGTGAAAATTTCAACTGTGACTACTACAACAACTTCAACAACTAACCTGGTGACTGACGGAAGTACAGACAGACGGACGGACAGCGGAGTCTTAGTAGTAGGGGTACCCTTTGTACATGGAACCCTAAAACCATTGTGAGTACGAGCATTTATTTAGTAGCATAACTTTTTTCTATTTACAAAATTATTCAGATTGAAATAAACAATGAGTGGCCATTTTTATTCCATCCTTGGTGTCTCCATCTGAAACAAATTAATTAATCATAATTGTTTTACAAACTGCACCCCGCGGTTTCACCCGCGGTCCCACAGGAACCGTAATTTTTTTTGGGATAAAAAGTACCCTATGTCCTTTTCTGTACCCCAGACATCGTGTATGCAAAATTTCAAGACTGTCGGTTGAGAAGTTGAGACTTGAAAGCGTTACAAACAAACGAACAAACTCACTTTCGCATTTTTAATATTAGTTAGGATTTTGCAGTATCAGCAAGCCTAGCCTACGTAACGCGACAAAAGTAAGTAGACTCTTTTTATCGAGACAGACATATGTTTACAAATAGCATTGTCACTTTCTCGCATGACAGAAAGTGACAAAAAGATGTTTATCGCGCGTGCATGCTAGGGGTCCTGGTTACTATCGGGTCCGGTGATCACTTTAGACTAACTTTGCATTGGCTAAAGGTTTTCTAGTGCCATGTCGTCTAGAAGAAGACAACGAGCAAAGAGAGCAAGTAAAGATACTGACGAGCCTCTAAAGTTATCTATAGTGACTAAGTGCAATTTCAATAATTTTTATGACTTCTGCACTTTTCTAATCATTCTTAGATAACTAAAAATGTCTCTTGTGTGATGTATCAAATTAAAAGCTTATGGTGTAGAAAACTACTCTATGTAGAGGAATTTATGATTTGCGTCATCTTCTTTAGTCTAAAGTGACCCCTTACAAATACGAATATTTTCTTAGCTCTATTTTATCTTGAGGATGTTTTTAAAAAAAAACAATCACAAAGAAGCAGAGATATAGTTCATTTGATTGTACATGCCAAATTTTATCATTATCTGAGAAATAGTTTCCAAGAAATTTGACAAGTGTTTGTATGTCAGAGTGTAGCGGAACCTTTAAATTTAAGATACCCAGCTCAAATGCTGGAATGGGTCTTAGGATAAATCAAGAAACAGCTTGTAAATGTATTATAGCCTGCATCCTTCACAACATCTGTGTAGGTTTTGGAGAAGACTTCATCCAGTTTATCATGTGTAGGGGGCACCCCTTGGATGAAGAGAATCTGAACAATAGTGTGATTCAGGTCAAATTGAAATTAATCCATGATGATGTGGGATTACTGCCAAATGCCATTGACTGAAGGAGTTTGATGTTTTACAATGTTTCTCTTTGAAAATAGTGAATAATCTATGTATGTACATACATAAGTAATTATAATAAAAAATATTTACCTAGTACTCTTTTTAATAAGGTTTGTAACAATTCCTTCTTCAGCCTTTCATTTTCCATTTTTAATCTGTGAAGCTCTGCATTTTGTTTCATCTGTTGGATAACTAAATTTGTTTTTTCTTGCTCCGCCCTTAGGCGCTCTGCTGCAAACCTTTTTCTTATAAGTTGTTGTTTTTTCAATTTATCTGTTTTCTCTTTAGAAACATTTACTTCAGGTCTTCTGCTAGCCCATCCTTTTCTTTTGTTGGTATTTTCATGACTAGATTTTTTAAGCTTAGCTATTAGATCTGCAACAGATTCTGGTCCTTCCTTTTTTACTTCTAGTTGATCTTTTGGGCTCACATTGATCGAAGTAATCTAAAACAAAAAGTAAGCTTATTGGCGATACCAATGGGGATGACCATGTGACAGTAAGAAGGACCAAAGGATAGGGGTAGAGTACAAAAGATCAATGCTACTAGACAGATACTTAACCTAGGATCTATCTGGCCTCTTTAGAAAGATAAAAAGTTTTATGTGTGTGTACATTTACACTTTTATACACACACCTGATATATTATGTGTATGTATTTACATATTCATAAAATGTAACAATACAAATTTGACGCACCTGGTCCTCTGGAAAATCCTCTAGGAAGATACTTTCATATTCAATTGATGCTGAAGTGTCATCAAGATAGTCATTTTCTGCTGTAAAAGTTTTGATGTAAACATTGCGCTGCTAGTTCATAGATACATTTTATACTACCTATACATCATAGTGTAATCCTGTTAGAATTCTGGGATAAAAGGTGCCCCATTAAGCAATTACACAGTGAAAACCTTACATACCTACATATATGTATGTTTATATAATTTGTATTGTGAAATTATTAGTGATTGTAATTTTCACCTTTGTGCAAAATGGTGTTTTAACTTCATGTAAGTAAACTCCATTCATGAATGTAAGTTGTAATCGCTTCTCATTGATAAATGAATACATAACATGCATACTCTGGCCAAAAAGGAAAAACTTACCCATAGCATCCTCGTCACCAACAGCATCACAGTCATTAATATTATGTATGTCAGTACTGGCTCGGCCTGTGAGGTCTACTACCAGCTCCAATACTGGGTCAGCAAATTGTTCACCAGAACCACTCTCAGAATGTTTGCTGGCGGCTTTGTAATTTTTTGCCTCTCCTTTCAGCTTTGTCCATAGTTTTTTTAAAGTCTCTGTTGTCCTGGAATTGGTGTAATTTGTATTGTAAATGAGAGGCAGGACAAGGTTAAAGGTTGACTTATGCGATGGACCGATCAGATCAAATCAGCTGTGGGCGGTCCCGTGCACGAGTGCACCCGAATGACCTCGAACAGAGAGAGATATTGTGAGGCGTATAACATCAGCCCCTGTCAATGACAATACTGCAAGACGACCACGACCGCTCTTTAAGCAAGAGGGTCACGACCAAGAAAAAGCAGTAAATAAAACCTTCTAATAGATCTACCCAAATAAAATAAAAAAATCCTTCTTGAATTCAACATAGATTAGACTAGGGTTTAACTAACCTCATACCTCCTCCTGCATAATTGTGAATCCGGGTGATTTTTATCCACGCCCGCTCTTTATCCTTATTACTAGCAGTGTCGTGAGCTTTGACTTTCGAGATTATGCTTTGGCCCTCTTTGGACATCAACCGCACAAACCTCAACTTCTCCTCAGCCGTAAAGTTGTGGGTTCTTTTACGCTTTATTTTGTTTTCCATTGTGTTGTCAAGCTTTAACGTTTTTTTTAATGAGAAATCATTTCTTATTGAGCTTCAATCAACTTCAACTTTTTTGGTTTTAGGCCGTTTGTTTATGTTTACATAGAAAAGTAATAATAATCAACTTTTACTTGAGCTTCTTGTTATGGCTCATTTAGTTACAGAAGAGAGAGAAGACACTTCTTTTTTTTTTTGTTAATTTATTCATGACCATGGATACTCGTCCTTCAGTCGGATTCTTAGTAATAATTTTTCCTTCAGTAACAGATGATGGGATGATGATGATGAGGTGATGATGAAGACGATGAATCCCTCCCCTTTTCCCATTCCAGTAAAGTTATGGATACTTTACTGAAACTTTAAGTGAAGTTTTGTAGAGAACACGAAAAATCGCGTTTCGCGATGTTTGTATCATTTGCCCACACTCGTGCACGTTTACGAACCGGTAAACGTTATTAATCCACCATTATTACACTTTAACACTCGAAGAATCACAAGTTTTAGAAAATAATACAAAAACACGACACCATCTTTTCGGTTCCCGCCAAAACTCAAGACACTTCACTTCATACTGATTTTTTTTTTTTTTTTTTTAATTATTCATGACCATGGATACTCGTCCTTCAGTCGGATTCTTAGTAATTATTTTTCCTTCAGTAACAGATGATGGGATGATGATGATGAGGTGATGATGAAGACGATGAATCCCTCCCCTTTCCCCATTCCAGTAAAGTTATGGATACTTTACTGAAACTCTATGTGAAGTTTTGTAGAGAACACGAAAAATCGCGTTTCGCGATGTTTGTATCATTTGCCCACACTCGTGCACGTTGACGAACCGGTAAAGGTTAATAATCCACCATTATTACACTTTAACACTCGAAGAATCACAAGTTTTAGAAAATAATACAAAAACACGACACCATCTTTTCGGTTCCCGCCAAAACTCCTCATACTGATTTAATAAGTACTGTGTTGCTATGCTAGATGTTTTTTGGCGATGGCTGATGACGATAAGATAAATGCCGCTACAACACGCTCGTTTTGTGTATAGCGATATTTGCACGATAACGATATTCATCGAATGTGACGGATGTATCGACGGATCGTAATACTGAAAGTACGATGTCTAAAAATACGGATAAGCACCGAGCTTTATTCTAGTCTTCGAGTCAATGTTTATCGTGATCCAGTGTCAGTACTGGCCAATGCCGTCATTTTAGCGCTAGATTTAGCCCTTTTAAGACACGCTGATTTTATAACATAGCGCTAGCGCTTTTTACTCCACTGCACAAGAAGGAGGGTTATATTTTTCGAGTGTATGTAATAGTCGTGTGTAGTTCGCCAACGAACTAGGTCGTAAGAGCGCTCCCACAGATGAACTACGCGAACTAGCTCCGTCATTCCCCGCTCCACAGTTCGTTAGTTTGTGACCAAAAGAGCATGGGCAGCGTAAACCGAACTAAAATCGTTGCTCAACTGTTGATTATATTCAAAACGTATCACAGTAATATTATAAAACCGAAAGTTTGTGAGTGTGTAAGTGTGTATGCTTGTTATTTCTTCAAGCTCAAACGGATGGTTGGATTTTGATGAAATTTGGAATGCAGGTAGCTAATAACCTGCATTGAGACATAAGCTACTTTTTGACCGTGGATAAAACCGCAGGGCGCTGCTGGTTATAAATACTTAAAAAAAACGAAACCTTTCATTCACTAACTAAAATAAGGAGTGTTTTTATTTCTTTTACAAATAAGCCTAGGTGTTATTTACAAGAACCTAGATACCTTTACTTTTTAAAAGTATAAATTCAGAGGTTTTTGCTGTTTATAGTTTATAGTGTAAAAAAAATTGAGTAAGTACCTACAGCAATCCATAATCTTGGCGCGTGCCCGTGCAAGAGCTGTATCAAAACGAGCGAACGATCTGCCTTCCTTTGGATTTGACCTAGGAGCTGACAAACTAGAAGAGCAAACTGGGTCGTTTAGGAGCGGTGACCTAAACTGAGCGATCTCCGTCGCGAACTACTCGGCGCAAGACTAGTATGTAATTGTGTTTTTATGTATGTATGTATATATGAGGTTTCTTTGGCACGCCCTACATCCTACACTGCTGGATGGATTATAACGTGTGAGGTGTCGTTTGAATAATGGAAGCGAATGGAAGCGATAAAGGGTACACAATTTTAAGATAGAGCCCGTGAAAAAAAATACGGAAAAATTATAAAATAAACTTTGTCAAATAAGTCAACATTATTATCATTATGTAGAGCTCAATAAGCAGATTAAAAAAAATATAAAACACTATTGTTAAATATTGAGTGGTTGACTACATAAAGCGGTTTTCATATACGCACGTTAGCCTACTACGAGTAGGTATGGGCCGCGCTGCGCCACCTGCTCACCGTGACTGAATATGGCAGTGGCGCGTTAAACGGGGTGAGTGCGGGCGACACGTGCGTTCGTCATCATTAAGGGTTTATCTTTCTTCCTTTTGAGGAAGGCGATGTTTCTGAGGATTCTTTCTATGGCTGATTTAGATTTAGATTTAGATTTTTTTGGCTGGGCAATACCGACTCAAAGACTAGACGCTTGATATATTCTTGCAATAGAAGATAAAAGTCATGGATTCCCATTTTTTTTAATCCGACTTAAATCCTTAATTTAAAAATTAGGATCACGGTCCGTCAATGCACTATACGACGCAAACGATAATTATTGTATTCTTGCAAATATCGTGATATATCTCGAGCGTGTAGCAGCCGTGATCATATTAATGATCACATCAGCTAATTGTCAATGTCAACTTCAGTAGTTCATCTCATCTGTCAAAACCGAAAAGAAGAAAGGTCCACAGAGTACTTTGTTAAATAGGGAAATAGAGACCTCTCTCGGCAGCTAAAACAAGCAACACCTGCCAGCGCCATCTGTATTCGTGTCATGGACTTACTACATACATAACTATAACTTTAGCAATGGTTCGAATAGCTATAGCTGTAGGTAGATATATTACAGATTAATGAAACTTTTATATTATTATTTTGGTATAGGGGAAACAATGAATTATTGATGGCTGGTAATCACAAGACAGGCCATATTTTTAATGCATTACTGGCCCGGCAATATTTTAAGGGTGACCGGGCTATATCGTCATACATTTCTAGCATGGCTGATGATGGCCGGGCTACCGGCAATATTGCCGGGCCCATATTGCAATAGAAACATGGCTCGAATAAGGAGCACCTTTACATAATTATAAACAAAAAAAAAATCAACAAGTAGGTATCAGCAATCAATAATAATTAATGATGATAAAAATAGGATATACATGTAACTCTTTATTCAAAAACCTTATGTAAGTACATACAAAATTATAAAACTTTTAATACTTAATACTTATAAAACAAAACTAGTCATAATAGCCTACATTCAACATAATTTTGCTTAGGTTTTAGTTTGGTGAGATTTTTTAGGTTTGGTTGGTTAGGTTAGAGGTTATGTGCCGGGTTTACCATAGAAAATACGGGTTTTATTTTATTATATTGACCTAATACTAATATAGCTCACTTTCAGAATCTATGCAACACTTTCTTCAAGACAACGACATCATTTATTTTGTAGGAGTCCTAGGATCTTATTTCTAAGACACAAAACTTCGAGTCTCTATCTCAGTTCCAGGAGTTTCTATCTCACCACACAGAATACACATTCAACACCACACTAACCGGAGGAGACACACTCAACTCAACGGACTAGTAAGATAAACTAAAAAATTCGGCAAATTACTGTAGAAACAAACAGAAAACTTAAAAATCATCTTATCAAAAATATTGGTCGGTCGGAACGGTCAAGTCAATTTTTTTTTTTTTTAAATTATTCATGACCATGGATACTCGTCCTTCAGTCGGATTCTTAGTAATAATTTTTCCTTCAGTAACAGATGATGGGATGATGATGATGAGGTGATGATGAAGACGATGAATCCCTCCCCTTTCCCCATTCCAGTAAAGTTATGGATACTTTACTGAAACTTTAAGTGAAGTTTTGTAGAGAACACGAAAAATCGCGTTTCGCGATGTTTGTATCATTTTCCCACACTCGTGCACGTTGACGAACCGGTAAACGTTAATAATCCACCATTATTACACTTTAACACTCGAAGAATCACAAGTTTTAGAAAATAATACAAAAACACGACACCATCTTTTCGGTTCCCGCCAAAACTCTCCGGTCAAGTCAATTTTTTTTTTTTTAATTATTCATGACCATGGATACTCGTCCTTCAGTCGGATTCTTAGTAATAATCTTTCCTTCAGTAACAGATGATGGGATGATGATGATGAGGTGATGATGAAGACGATGAATCCCTCCCCTTTCCCCATTCCAGTAAAGTTATGGATACTTTACTGAAACTTTAAGTGAAGTTTTGTAGAGAACACGAAAAATCGCGTTTCGCGATGTTTGTATCATTTGCCCACACTCGTGCACGTTGACGAACCGGTAAACGATAATAATCCACCATTATTACACTTTAACACTCGAAGAATCACAAGTTTTAGAAAATAATACAAAAACACGACACCATCTTTTCGGTTCCCGCCAAAACTCCCCGGTCAAGTCAACATCAGCGAGTGTTGCCAAGTCAATGAAATAAGAAATGGCTAGATTGACTAGACAATAAATGAAAGGGGCTCTATGACCATGCGAACTGTCGTATGCGATTGATAGTATGGCCATCTGGGCCTTATTCTTGCGCGTGAGACGCTTTCTGGTCCTAGTGTGAATGAGTGAGAGTGAAAATAACATCTCATCCGTTAGGACAGAGGCCGATAGTCACGTGACGTAACAAAACTCCTAGAAAAAAAAATGTTAACTTTGTTGATTGTGAATGAATTCGTAATTTCTTTACATCACACTTTAACGTTCTTAATTTTTAAGAAAACAACACGGCATCACATACACTTTTAACGCAAACTCGTTAATTTAATCAGAATGTTATAAATACCATAAATACGTTTGAGTCTTTGTTTTTAACTTAATGGCAAAATCCGCCATTTGGTGCCGTCATAGCTTGTTTTCTATTTGTTACTTTTTAATTTATTGATTATTTTATATGTACGACATATTATGTTAAATGCTACAATAAGTGCCAAAACTTCTAAAAGTATCGCTAATTCTAGCGCAAAAAGTGCAAAAGTGGTAGCACTGAGGCCAGTAGAGCAAGCGCCCTCAAATTGTTTTGACATTTAGCGTCACACCCGTCTACGGTCACACATCATATTTATTAACCAACTATTTCAAGGAGACTACCACCTTATGGTGTGGACATCAAGTACCTATCAATTTTAGCACAATGTCTGCTCAAGTAGCGACATCTATATTTGTGTCATAGAAATACGAGATTATAATACTTCTAAATCAAAATTAGTACATTTATGTTATGGTTCAACAGTACTTCTATTCAACCAAAATTAGTATAGTTATAGTCACCCGGTCATTCCGGATTACCAATAGAAATGTATGAAGATTGAAGAGTCTGGAAAGGTCGTCGGCCGACCGATCGGCATTCTGTTTTAAAACATTTTCAGATTTTTATTTATCAATTTTCAGAACAATTATAGCGTGCGTTTATCTAAACCTTTAAACTGGTAATAAATGAAATAATTATATCTAATTAAAATGGCTGATTTGATTGAAGAATACTTTGAGGGTGATGGGTTAGTACACCGAGCATGATCTCCTAACTTGATTTTGGTGTTTCAAATCTTAATCTAAGTATTTTGCTAATGTTCATTTGCTATATTCAGTTAGATAGCAATATGTAGATTAATACATGTTTTATATTTGTATGGATGAGCATGACAAATGCGTGTAGAGTGGATCAGGATTGCATGAACTCTTAACCCTAGGTATAGCCCGTTCTTCTGGAAAAGATCTTAGGGATCAAAAAAGTGGCATCATTTGATGGTTGATTTACCAATAACCTGCACGAAACGCTTTAGTTACTCATTGTGCAAGACTGGAATACTCTTGCCAAAGTGTGTGTTCCCTGATACTTGTAATCTGGGTGTTTTTAAATCTCGATTTCTTCTAGACAAGCATGTTTCATCGTAGGCTGTATCACTGCTTATCATCAGGCGTGATGGCTGCCAAACGCAAGCCTATCAAACCACAACAAAATAATTAAGATAGCTGGCCTATTTATTTATACTTAGACCTTGCTGGGTATGAAATTACCGTTAATTGGAAATTAATGTACATTATGTACTTTTGGGCTTGTAGGTCATAGGTGACTAGATTTTCTCACTCTCATTCTAATTAATAACAAACACACCGTAATATTTATAAGGTACCTACATTACTAACTTACCAGATTAATGTTGCTGAATAAAAACAGTTTCTTTGATATTATCTTACTTTGTAGAAAAATTATCAAAGTCAAGTCAAAGTCAAAATGTTTTTATTCAATTTAGGTATCAAAGATACACTTATGAACGTCAAAGTTATTTAAATAGACTCGACCGCCTTGTTCGGACAAAAAGCCTCTACTCAGAAGAACAGGCAAGAAACTGTATCGTTTTTGTTAAGATGCTCACATCATACCTAGACACATAGATTTTGTCTTATGATACTTATTATTCCTGAATTTCTGACCTAAATGTTACAGGAGAATGGATACACTTACGTCTGCACCTGAAGTTATTTACAACTGGGTCGAAATAACATCTGACTTTTTCAATAATGTAAAAGGTAATTAACTCATTACTTTTACCATCACATCAAAACTAGTCTGTATTACTGGTAAAGCTGAAACAACTAAAAAAAAATATTTTCAGACCTGGAACTCGGTGAACTATTACATGATGGGCAATTATTTGGCCTCTTTGAGGCTATGTCAGCCATAGAGATGATGGATCCTAAAATGGATGCCGGCATGCTGTGCAACAGAGGAAATGCAAAACCTCTCAATTTTCAACAAGCTGTTAATGTAAGTATTAAGAACTTTGAGACCAAACCTTGAGATATAAAATGGTTAAAATCTTTATGACTAGTAATTTCACTGAAAAAAATTGCACTTTAATCTGGAATGCCTTAATGTTTACACATAGCTGCTTGGCAAATTAATAACTGCCAAAAATGTGGTACTTCCTGAGACAGAATCTGATAAAGAGTTAACACATCAAACACAAACTAGAGAGCAAACTACAGCCCAGTGGTTTGCCACTGCCCAGCCCCATTGATTTGGCACTGAAAAGGTTAAAAAGTTAGTTACAAAAACATGTACCTCTCACTTTTAACTGATGATATGGAGGAGGTTTCCAATCCTTATATTTTTTTTTTCTACAACTTGCTACAACACAAATACTATTGTAGGTTGTGTTTCATTGTTTTACCTACTTTTATTTAAATATAGATAAGATAAGTTATTTATGTATTTTCATATTTTTAAGGATATATTAGATTATCAGAAATCAGAAACAATTATTTGATACACTGTGTACACAATAAATTGGTCTGCATACATATAATTTTTGTTATTATATAAAGTGACTTGAGGGCCAAAAGAACTGCTTGCTACTCTGCAATACAGGCTCTGATGTGACCTAGTGCAGGGTACAGTGACCCTTATGGTACCCATTATTTATGAACTGCTTATAAGAAAGTTAATAATGTTACCAACACCTCAGTAAAAATATCAAATAAAACATGTTATTATAATTTTCAGGCTGGGAAGCTGAAAATAGATGTCCTAGAGCCTAGTGAGCTCATCGGCATAATAGACTCTACAATGGCCTGTATTGTCTCTTGGCTGGAAGGACACTCTCTAGCACAAACCGTCTTTACAAATTTGTACCTGCATCAACCACACTCGATCCTAGACAAGACGCTAAAGGCTTATTGCATTGCTGTTTATAAGCTTCTCGACTCTATTAGAGAATGTATTAACAAGTAAGTCAAATTTTACCATAAAATTCACAAACACTACTTAAACAAGTAAATTCTAAGTATTCTCTAAGCTGCTAAGCTGTTTGCTAAATATTTCTCAGTATTGACATGACAGCTGCCATACATACACTGCACTTGTGTGCAGTAATGTGTATTAAAATGGAGGTAAAGGAATAAAAAAAAACAGATTCTTCATAAGTATGTGTTCTCCATCATAGACTGGATCTTTGCTTCCTATCGGGCTGGATGTGAGTGATGAATTAACAAGATGAAGAAATTATGAATGAAATATTTTAAGTAAAATTTTTACGAATTTTAATTTAATATTTAAAATTCTACCTAAGTTTAATTTGAAAGTTTTAAAAAGTTTAATATTTCAGGGCACAAGTGTTTGAAGAAGAAGATTTCCAACCAATGGGGTATGGATACCGTTTGGGCTCCAATCCTCAGACAGGCAATTCCTACGATGCTAGTTTAGAAGTCAGCGAGCAGAAATGTGTACAAATGCTACGCGAACAGGAAGAGGAGTTGAATAAAAAGGCTAGAAGCAGTAGTGATGAGGTGAGTTTTGATAATTATTTATGAAGTAAAATAATGTACAGTACGCGCCACATAACTAGAACCAAGATGGCGCTGATTGCGCAGGCATACTCGCGCACGTCAAACTAAGTACTCTTATTGGTTAAAAAAAACATTTTATTAGATTTATCGTATTTCTTACGCAAAATACTAATATTTTAAATGCGAAAGTGTTAAAGAGGGTATGCCTGTTACTCCTTTGCAAAAAAAATCTTAATGGATTTAGATTTTAGATCTTTGATATCATATAAGCATATTCATCATATTTTAATATAATTGAATGCATGAATATGATTACTGCATTTTATATAATATTTTCATAGTTCTCATAATATGACAATTTTACCTCCTTTATTTTTTTTTTTAAATGTAAAATCGGTCGACGTTTGACCACCAACTCGCCTGATGTTAAGCGACGTTGTGGTCTAAGATGGAGCACGACGACCTATCAGGTACTTATTGACTCTAGCCTTGAAGTTTACTAGAGTGAAGAAGTACAAAGACGGCAGTTGAGTGAGGCGCTACAAGTGCACTACTGCTCAGACCCGTCTTCGGAACGGTTACACCGGACTACATCCCGAAACACGACTAGGTCATTTCACGGCATGGCTTGGTCCGGTGGGTGGTAACTAGCCACGGCCGAAGCCTCCCACCAGAGTTTGCTACCCGGTTATCACTACCCGGGGACCACGTGTAGGGAACCAGAATAGAGTACACTCCTACGGACGTGGGTAGCTCAGCCCCCAAAATTATTGATTATGATATATAATAATAATAATTTATCGAGAATCTGACATTTTAGGGTACCTACCACTTAATTTTTTTTGTAAAACTGTATCGCTTTTATGTCTATGTGGTGCTATGGCTTCCTCACAACGATCACCACCAAAACAGCCACCAGTGGTGGTTGTTAAGACAAATAAATATTTAAATTTTAAATTTTGTCCCAACTGCCGCCAGTAGGGCTCGTTGTAAATAATTCTTATTTTTAGTGTTTTGTCATTATGTAATTAAATAGTTCAGCTATGGTACAGTGTAAAAAAATATCGTGTTTATTATAAATGCGAAAGTGAGTTTGTTTGTAACGCTTTCACGTCTCAACTACTCTACCGATCGTCTTGAAATTTTGCATACATTAGTATTATCATAAGTACCATAAGTAATATTTTTTTTATAACATTCTCAGATGAACACTCTCTGGACTGCTCTAGCTTCCCGCATCAGGTTCACCAGAATGTTCTACCAAGCGTTGCTGTTGATCACTAAAAGGGACTCGCAGTCAGGGGCTGACTGTGTTGCTCTCTTGAACGGCTGCTCGGAAATGATGAAGGTTGTCCTCAAGACCGCTGGGAAGGGGACACAGCCTTTGGAGAATTGTATGTATATTAAATAATTATTGCTTTATCTATGTTACGGGCAACTTGATTAACCGGGCAGTATAAAATGGATCGGTCATTATAATAAATAATGACTAAGAGCGTCTCTTCTCTATCAGAGCAAATCCGACTTGGACTTGGTTAGGTTAGCCCGTGTCAAATTGCCCGTAACATTTATAAACTTCCAAGTACTAAAAATAAAACAAATAATCGCGTATGTATTTGACATGAAATATAATCGTACAAGCTGCGCCCCGCGGTTTCACCCGCGGTTAAAAAGTATCCTATGTGCTATTCTAGACTATAATCTATCTCTGTGCCAAATTTCATCCAGATCTGTTCAGCCGTTCTGGCGTGAAAGAGTAACAAACATCCATCCATCCATCCATTCTTACAAACTTTGGCGTTTATAATATTAGTAGGATTATGGAGCGATTAAATTTGCCATCATACTTTATCAGGCTTAGGACTGTCAACGAAAGAGTTGCATAGAAAGAGTTTTATATATATAATCGGTATCAATTGCTTGCTGTCACTCTGCTTATCCACGAAGCCTCCATGCAAAACGCGACGTGTACACAACTCACGGAATAACGATTCATAGGATTAGTTGTTTGTTGTTATCTCTCTCTCTATCGCTCTCGCTCTCTCTATCTCTCCCCCCTCTATCTCTCCCCCTCTCTCTCTTTCTCTCTCCCTCTCTCTCTATATCTCTCTCATTCGCACTGAACGCCGCGAAGAGTCGCGTTGCCGGCGCTTGAGTCTGGCAACGCCGCATATTCGCTCGACACGCGCACAGAACACTATTACTGAGAACGCGTTGTGCCTCGCGAATCATAGCTATTATTCAATATCCTATTCCGAGAACACTAACTTATTTAATACGATACAAAATTACTTTAATTTTTTTTTCCAATTTTTTTCTGCAATCATTTTATTCTAATATATTTCCTAACTATTTTTTTTTATAAATTGATTGTAGGTTTTCTTCTTCTTTAATTTGTGTTTTTCATCTACTTTATTTCTATTTTTGTTATTTCGATATTTAAGTAACACTTTCTTTAAATTTATTTATCATATTTTATTAGTGGAAACTATTAAGGCTTATTTTAGTTTATTGTTAAACAGCTGTTTGTTTTCCTTGCAATAAATAAATAAAATATTCATAGTACCTAATATGAAGTGTCACCTGTATACCTTTTACGTGTACCTATTACGATTTTATTAATCACACCTCTATTACATTAGTCGGGAGTGTTCTTAGCTAGTCAGATGAAAATCGGTGTTTCTGTACAGCGGACTCCCCAAACTTTTTGAATTATACTTGTTTCTGTACAGCGGACTCCCCAAACTTTTAGATTTATACTTGTTTCTGTACTGCGGACTCCCCAAACTTTTAGATTTATACTTGTTTCTGTACAGCGGACTCCCCAAAATTTTTAATTTATGCTTGTTTCTGTACAGCGGACTCCCCAAACTTTTTGATTTATACTTGTTTCTGTACAGCGGGGCTCCCCAAACTTTTAGATTTATACTTGTTTCTGTACAGCGGACTCCCCAAAATTTTTAATTTATGCTTGTTTCTGTACAGCGGACTCCCCAAACTTTTTGATTTATACTTGTTTCTGTACAGCGGGGCTCCCCAAACTTTTTGAATTATACTTGTTTCGGTACAGTGGACTCCCCAAAATTTTTAATTTATGCTTGTTTCTGTACAGCGGACTCCCCAAACTTTTTGATTTATACTTGTTTCTGTACAGCGGGGCTCCCCAAACTTTTTGAATTATACTTGTTTCGGTACAGTGGACTCCCCAAAATTTTTAATTTATGCTTGTTTCTGTACAGCGGACTCCCCAAACTTTTTGATTTATACTTGTTTCTGTACAGCGGGCTCCCCAAACTTTTTAAATTATACTTGTTTCGGTACAGCGGACTCCCCAAATTTCTTAATTTATGCTTGTTTCGGTACAGCGGACTCCCCAAAATTTTTAATTTATGCTTGTTTCTGTACAGCGGACTCCCCAAACCCGATGGGCTTCGAGCCGATGATAAACCAGCGCTTGCTCCCTCCGACGTTTCCTCGATACACGCGCATCAAACCGCGCTCAGAAGCTCTACAGTACTTCGACGAGCTGGTCACGAAGCTACGACGCGCCTGGAAAATTACTTCGGCCACCAACTTCCACACAGCATTGGTAACTAAAATACACTAATACCCAATTTAATACTTAACAGTACCTGGATGGCCGAGCTTTGCTCGGTATTTTTTTTTATTTTTTAATTGTGTTTTTTGGATAATAAACAATTGATTTTAGTCTAACCTCAAAGCAAACACTCATTGACTTCGTGTTACTTAACAACGCCATCTGCTGTTGTGTCGTTAAAGCAATTAGTTGCTCACAAAAAATAGTAGTATTATTATTCGCCAATAGATGCCAGGAAGAGTCATATTTTTCAGTTGAGATTGATTATCGATAAAACACGAATAAAATGACATTTTCTAAAAATGATTCCTAGCTAGATCGATTTATCGCCCCCGAAACCCCCCTATATACTAATTTGTATGAAAATCGTTGGAGCCGATTCCGAGATTCCAATTATATATATATAGGTATATATATACAAGAATTGCTCATTTAAAGGTATAAGATATCGTCACGCCTTTCCCCCGAGGGGGCTGGCAGAGGTATAATACAACACCTACATTTCGCCGGACGATATTCAGTCCCAAATGTGACAGGGGGCGAGCCTGTCGCCATACACCGGGCTCCAGTCATGTAGCAGATGACATACAGTGCGCACATATGTTCACACAATGAATAAATTGGTGCGTGCCATCGGCTGGGTTCGAACCCTGGGTTCCGCTTGAGAGGCGGACCTTCTTCCAACTAGGCTGCCATTGCTTTTATCAATTTAATACTTAAACAGCAATAAACGTTGTGCCTCGGAATAGCCATACAGTGTTTTGTCTTTTTCGATTGAGTTCCAAAAGTTAGTTGAAAGGAAAAGACAAAGCAATGTGCAACTATTTTGAGGCTTTAAAACGTTTTTGGTAAGGGGGATAGAAACTTTGTTTACTGTAAAGTGTTTTGTTACTTCTTCATGCGCGTACCGCAACAACTTCAACTTCTTCCGTGTGTGGAAGTGTCCAAAATTTATTTATTATTTATAAATAAATTTGGGACACTTTCACACACGGTCGCCTGACCCCAAACTAAGCAAAGCTTGTACTATGGCTGCCAGAGACTGATTTACAAAACTAGTAATAACTAGTAATAAAAATAGTAAAAACTATTAAACCTACGGTTTAGCCAGGGTCAAAATTACATTCAGAAATTCATCCTAATCCATCCATCTGTACGCGCATGAAGAAGTAACAAAACACTTTACACTTTACAGTAAACAAAGTGTCTATCCCCCTTACCAAAAACGTTTTAAAGCCTCAAAATAGTTGTAATAAAAACTAGTAATCAAAATAGTGATAACTATTAGAAGTTTCACTAGTCCAATCCGCGTGTCTGTTCCCAGGACTTCTTCATGGAGTTCAGTCGGCAGCGCGCCTGCATCCTGTCCCGCTCGGCGCTGCAGCTGCTGTACCTGAGCCCGTCGGCCGCCAGCACGGCCACGCTGGCGCAGAGCTCCGCCGCCGTGTCGCCGCGCCCGCAGCAGGCCTTCATGGACATCCTGAGGGACTCCATCAAGAATTTCGTTAACCCCCCGGTTTTGTCGCACAAGTCGTCGCTATTTGTCACGCCTCAGGTGAGGACTACATGACTACAGGTCCATACAACGAAGTAATGTAAGCCATACATTATGGGGGCTGAGCTACCCACGTCCGTAGGAGTGTACTCTGTTCTGATTCCCTACACGTGGTCCCCGGGTAGTGCTAACCGGGTAGCGAACTCTGGTGGGAGGCTTCGGCCGTGGCTAGTTACCACCCACCGGACCAAGCCATGCCGTGAAATGACCTAGTCGTGTTTCGGGATGTAGTCCGGTGTAACCGTTCCGAAGACGGGTCTGAGCAGTAGCGCACTTGCAGCGCCTCACTCAACTGCCGGCTTTGTACTTCTTCACTCTCCAAAACTTCAAGGCTAGAGTGAATAAGTACCATATATAGTCGTCGTGCCCCATCTTAGACCACAACGTCGCTTAACATCAGGCGAGTTAATGGTCAAACGGCGACCTATTGCCTATAAAAAAAATACACGCTACGGTCTACCGGAAAGGTCATCTGTGCAGGTATGCCTGCGCAGGTCAACCGAACATTGGTAGCGTGTACGGGGACGTTCCGGTGTACCGGAACGGTCTTCAGTTCTTTTTGCGATGGCATCGAATGACGACGATGACGCGCCCGAAAAAAAAACTAGAAAACAACTGACGCGACCTGCGCAGGCGACCGGAGTACACGCACACACGCTCAGGTACACCGTACGGTGTCACTCGAAATAATTGATTTTCGAACTTGCGCCGGTCGTCTGAAGGCGCCTGAGTCACAAAAAACTGCAAGCGAACCGAGCGAGCGAAGCGTCTAGGCTTTAGCTTCGGCAAAAATGCTCTCATATGTCCGAATTCTGTCTAGATGTCTTGTCTGCTAATATTTGTTGATGTTGGTCCTGAAAAAGATTTTTTTTTAGTACACACATGTACTCCATATAGCCCGAGGAGGTCGTTGTGATCCTGACTGTAAACTTAGATTTCTAGAGAATGTTCCGTACTGTTTATGAACGAAAAGTGACAGGTCAATTCTAGTTTTTATACTAGTGTTCGTGACAGATACGCCTTTTACTAAGGGTTGCCTCATACATTTTGTTCATTTAAAACCTAACAGTTGGGTATTATTTTTCGGCACATGCAACGTTTTGAGTCCATCTGGACGAATTTATCAAAGTTGTGAACATTGATTTGAAGATTGAGATTTGAAAAGTGATGACAGCCTAGTTGGGAGAAGGCCCGCCTCTCAAGCCAGAGCGGGTTCAAACCCAGCCGACGGCACGCACCAATTTGTTCATTGTGTGAGCATATGTGCGTATTGTATGTCATCTGCTACATGACTGGAGCCCAGTGTATAGCGACAGGCTCGCCCCCTATCACATTTGGGACTGAATATCGTCCGGCGAAATGTGGGTGTTGTATTACCTCTGCCAGCCCCCTCGGGGGAAAGGCGTGACGATGTTATGAACATTGATAGTAATTTTACCATCAATGTTATTGTTTACAGGCTCGCGAATATGTAGATAACTTTTTATCACGCTGCGTGCGTCCGTTCGCTGTACTACTGCAAGTGTGCGGGCACAACCGCGCGCGGCAGCGGGACAAGTTCGCGCTGCTATTGGACGAGTTCGCCACGTTGCAGGAAGAGGTGGGTAGCAAAATAACTTATTTCTCGAACAAGTCTGGAAAAAGAATTGATAGAAAATGGAACCAAATGATTTTCTTATTTATTTGCTACAGGTAAGTACATCTTAATATATATAATATAAATTACGTGTCACGTTGTTTGTCCGCTATAGACTTCTAAACTACTTAACCGATTTCAATCAAATTTGCACACCGTGTGCAGTTCGATCTAACTTAACAGATAGGATAGCTCACATATATAATATACAAGCTGCGCCCCGCGGTTTCACCCGCGGTCAAAAAGTATCCTATGTGCTATTCTAGACTCTACTCTATCTCTGTGCCAAATTTCATCCAGATCTGTTCAGCCGTTCTGGCGTGAAAGAGTAACAAACATCCATCCATCCATCCATTCTTACAAACTTTCGCGTTTATAACATTAGTAGGATATATATAAATAATAAACGCAAACGAAGTCGCGGGGTGACAGCTAGTCAATTAATAAGTAAAAATATTATTACTTATCTTATTCTTCTTATGCTTTCTTTTTAGCCGACTTCAAAAAAGAACGTGGTTTTCAAGTCGTCTGCATGTTTTTTTTGTATGTATATTATGCGATTATTCCGCCAATTAAATAATCGTAAATAAATAATACATAATAATAATTTATCAAAAATACATTCTATAATTTTACATCTAATATAATAATGTATATGTATATGCCTTGTATTATATGTAATATAATATAATACAAGGCAGCTGCCAAGCCTTATTATACTCGTACCTCTTAACTCTTTAAAGTAGGTTTCTTTATGTTTGTTTATTTAGTATTTTTGGGTGTACAATATATTTTTTTTTAATTGGTACTTTTACTTGTTGAAGTTATACTTCTTTTGGTGCGATAGAGAAAAATGATGAGAGTGAATTTTTACGATGCGCGCGCACACCGACACCTAAATTCTACATCGTGAAGTTAGTTCTAGGTGGCATGAAAATTGATAACTATGTTCATGTTGTATATTCTAGTATTTTTATATTTAGAACACGTGTTTCGTAAGAGTACAATTAAACAGTGAATAAATAAATATTATTTTGGTGTTTTTATTAAATCAATTTTATATACGACGGTGGTAGGATTTACTAATAATTTATTATTTATTAGTATATCTATATAATTATATTGAATATTAGTGATAAAACTGATTTGAATAAACTGTTTTGATTGCATTTATAGATTTGAGGTTAATTGTCGGTATGTATAATTTATTTACATCGTTAATTAAAATTTATTACATTATTATCTAAAAAATATTTTTTTTAATATTTATAGTTAATCGCTACTGCATTTTAGTTTTTTTTTCCCATACGCCAAAGAAGTATAACTTCTAACGCGTGTACATAAGTACACACACTCTTTTTTTTAAATTGGTAAATTTACTTGTTTATTTCCAGGCAGAAAACGTAGACGCGTTGTTAAGTGGCGCGGCGGGAGTCGCCCCCCGGGCTTGCTTCGGCACCTGGGTCCTCTACCACGTGCTTCGAGTGATGATCGCATACTTACTGTCGGGACTAGAGCTAGAGCTGTACAGCGTGCACGAGTACCATTACATATTCTGGTGAGTTGACGCGGGTGTAAGTTGACGTAGTTGTAAGACGACGCGAGTGTAAGATGATTCGGTTATGAGTTGTAAGTATGTTAATTAGCGCGCGATTTCAACGGTACTTAGATACTTTGCTGAAATAATGACGGTACGGTACAATGATTTTCTATTCCATTCATGTTTTACCCATAGACATGATATGTATTTCATACTGGATTTGACATCTCGAACTGCCACCGTGAGGATGCTGGCCAGCGCCCTTTCACGCACACGTAGGGAGGCACTCGAAAAGACAACACGCGCTTTATGTTAAATATTGTGCTACCCAAAAAAAGGAACAATAAATAAAAGCATTTTTCAAGCAAAGTCACCTTTCACAATTTTTTTTTTAACTTTTTTCTTCTTCTATACATTGAGATATCTCCTACTAATATTATAAACGCGAAAGTTTGTAAGAATGGATGTTTGTTACTCTTTCACGCCAGAACGGCTGAACAGATCTGGATGAAATTTGGCACAGAGATAGATTATAGTCTAGAATAGCACATAGGATACTTTTTAACCGCGGGTGAAACCGCGGGGCGCAGCTAGTAAGTAATATTTGCTAGAAACGCTGTTCCAAACAAAACACTTTACGCAACTTGTTGTGTAACGTTTTTTTGAGCACACGAGTTTGCAAAAATCGAGAAAAATAAAATTCTTATTTTTTTTCCATTAAGTGTATGTTTTAAAATTTGTTCACTTTGCTGGGTAGAACAATACCTTCAAGTATTACTACACCCAAAAACAGCACCTTGTATATCGATGTAGAAGAGATTGTACCCTGTAGTTATTCCCAGGTACCTGTACGAGTTCATGTACCACTGGCTGGTGTAAATCGACGTATTGTATCCTACAGTTATTCCTAGGTACCTGTACGAGTTCCTGTACGGCTGGCTGGTGTATATCGATGTATTGTACCCTACAGTTATTCCCAGGTACCTGTACGAGTTTCTGTACCGCTGGATGGTGTATATCGATGTATTGTACGCTACAGTTATTCCCAGGTATCTGTACGAGTTCCAGTACGGCTGGATGGTGTATATCGATGTATTGTACGCTACAGTTATTCCCAGGTATCTGTTCGAGTTCCTGTACGGCTGGATGGTGTATATCGATGTATTGTACGCTACAGTTATTCCCAGGTATCTGTACGAGTTCCTGTACGGCTGGATTGTGTATCGATGTATTGTACGCTACAGTTATTCCCAGGTATATGTACGAGTTCCTGTATGGCTGGATGGTGTATATCGATGTATTGTACGCTACAGTTATTCCCAGGTATCTGTACGAGTTCCTGTACGGCTGGATGGTGTATATCGATGTATTGTACGCTACAGTTATTCCCAGGTATATGTACGAGTTCCTGTACGGCTGGATGGTGTATATCGATGTATTGTACGCTACAGTTATTCACAGGTACCTGTACGAGTTCCTGTACGGCTGGATGGTGTATATCGATGTATTGTACGCTACAGTTATTCCCAGGTACCTATACGAGTTCCTGTACGGCTGGCTGGTGTCGGCGCTGAGCCGGGCGGAGGGGCTGGCGGGGGAGAGCGCGCGGCGTTCGGGGGATGCGCGTAAGAAGGACAAGAAGAAGAAGAAGGTGCGCCTCTATGCGCGCGAGGGACTCATGTGCCAGGTCTTGCAGAACATGTGCGGGGGTTTCTATAAGGTAAGAAAATCCGAGCATTTAAAATTAAAAAAAAAAAAATTGTCTTCCCGTCATGTTTTAGACTTGTGTTGAAATCTTAAAAACTGCTTGAGCGATTTCGATAAAATTTATATGGGACCACCTCTGAAGTATGACAAACAAACAAAAAAGAATTATTAAAATCGATTCTTAATTGGCGAAGAGATCGCATAACTAGTCGAATTACGAAATAAAACATACCAAAAAAAAAGTAATTGAGAACCTCCTGCTTTTTTGAAGATAAAGAATGGAACCAATCTGTAAGTATTCTGTAAGTATTCTGTAATCTGTAAGTTTGATCACCAAATTGCCTGATGTGAAGCGACAAATAAAAAGTTGTTTCAATTGGCTTAGGCGGCCCCTGCTTTGTATTTTGCAAAACGCGACCTCATACGCCTGCTCCCTTTCCATTGCTCCTCATGCTCTATGTTTGTATCCCCTCGGGCGCTGGTAGCGTTCAAGCTACAAGGCAAGCTTTTTTTTTTTTTTTTCGTGGGGGAATGCTTTTACACATCCCCGCTACGGAGCGGGGTATGTCGGACTCGGTGCCAGAAGGGCACCCATACCGACTAAACCCCCACGGTGTCCATCCTCGTCGGCAGAGGCGGGATCACGGGACCGCTCTCAAATTCTCCGTAACCCCACCCCACCGCTGTCCGCAGCCGGACCCATCTCAGGGGCTTTGCCCCTCTTCTCACCTCCGAAGCGATGCCCTGGACACCAGGACATCTACTCCTCACGAGACCCTCCCTAGTTAAGAGCACCAGACACCCCCGTGTCCGGCACCCCTGGGCCTCCCAGCGGAGACGGAGTGCGAGCCCGGTTGGCTCGCCTCCGTGTCCGCGCCCTTCGGAGCGGGAGAGAAAGAGGATCCCTTTCTCCCGCTCCTCGGCCTCTCTCTGCGACATCACCTCCTCGCAGAAAGAGACCATCGCCCCCCAGGACCTCTTGTCGGCGACCATCCTAGGTAGGATGGTTGGCAGCGAGAGGTCCGCCCCCACCACCGCGGCTAGTACAAGCCGCGGCTCCGCCGCTCCCGGACACACCTCCAGCACGTGCTGCGCCGTCTCCTCCGCGCAGCCGCACTGGTGGCACACCGGGGTCTCCTCCCTCCGTGCCACGTTGCACAGGTATCTCCCGAAGCAACCATGCCCCGAGAGTATCTGCGTTAGCCGGAAGGAGAGGCCCCCATGCTCGCGATGGACCCACTCTTTAAGAATTGGCCGGACCGCCTCCAGAAATCGGATGGCCCCTGCTCCCCTCCGCCGTTCCAACGCGAGCCGCCTGCTCCAGGACTCCAGAGACGGCATCCCTGGAGTCCCGCTTCCACTGCTCCACCTCTCGTGGGGCAGGCCGTAGGTCCTCCTCGCGTGCCCGGGCCCTGCGCCAGTATACGTCGGCCAGGACCCCGGCCTCCAGGTCCCACGGGAGGGAGCCTGCAATAACGCAGGACACCTCGTGTGAGAGTGTGCGGTATCCCCTGCACACTCTTACCGCCATGACCCTCTGGGCCCCGCAAAGCTTGGCGTTCCCCCTGGAATCCAGGGTACCAGCCCATATTGGAGCCCCGTAGAGGGCCATAGAGCGCACCACCGCCATGTAGAGGCGGCGGCAGCTTCCACCACCACCACCGAGGTTCGGGAGGAGGCGGCTTAGCGCAGCCGCCGTCCTCACGAGCCTCGGGGTTAACCTCTCGATGTGGGCCCTAAACCTCCATCTGCTGTCGAGTACGACGCCGAGATATTTCAGCGTCGACCCCACAGCTATGGAGGTTCCACCCACCACAATCGATGAACCTACAGGTGGCGCCCTCCGAGGACCATGAAAACATATGGCCTCGGACTTATGGAGCGCCACCTCCAGGCCCAACCGCCGAATCCTGGCCACCACAGCCGCAACCCCGGCTGTGGCCAGGACGGACGCCTCCTGGTACGTCCCTCCCCGGGCGGTAACCAACGTGTCGTCAGCGTAGCACACGACGTCGACGCCACGGAGGTTAGCACCCCGTAGCACCCAATCGTACCCTATGTTCCACAGGGTGGGGCCCAATACGGACCCCTGTGGAACACCGCGGGTCATGGGGCTGCAGCCCTCCCCGTCCTTCGTAGGGTAGACTACCTTTCTATGAGAGAGGTAGTCCCCGACGAGGCACTGGAGGTACTTGGGGACCCTATGGTACCCCAGTGCCCCCAATATTGCGCCCCACGGCAGGGTGTTGAAAGCGTTGGCGATGTCTAATGACACCGCTATCATCACCCCGCCGCCGGAACACACCCTCTCGGAGAGGTCGTGGACGTGGGATATGGCATCCACCGTCGAGCGACCTCTCCGAAATCCAAACTGGGTGTCGGCCAGGTCCGGGCCGACATCCTCGAGATGCCTGACAAGGCGGGCAGCCACCACGCGCTCCAGCAGCTTGCCCGCCTCGTCAAGGAGGACTATAGGACGGTAGCCCGCCGGTTCGTCTGCGGGGCGCCCCTCTTTGCGCAAGAGGACGAGCCGGCCCTTCTTCCACCGCCTGGGGAACCGCCCTTCGCGCAGGCAGCGGTCGAATACCGCTCTAACCCGCTCCTCTAGCTCCTTTTGCACGAGGGCCCACGCACGGCCAGGGATCCCATCTGGACCTGGCGCCGTATTCCTGCCCTTCATGCGGAGGACGGCCGCACCCAGCTCGCCCTGCGAGATCACGGGCACTTCCTCCTCGTCCTCCGGAGCAGGCGGTGCCACGGTGGGAGGGATGAACTCGGTCCCCGGACTACCGGGAAACAGTCCCTCGACCACCCGCTGGAGGACTACCGGCTCAAGGGTGCTGGTGATCGGGGGGGCCCAGGGGCGAAGCTTCCGCCTGGCCCACTGGTACGGCCGCCCCCAGGGGTCCCTCTCGATGGAGTTTAGTAGCTCCTGCCACGCCTGCGCCTTAGCCTGGCTGATGCCTGCTCCGAGGGCCCTGCACGCCTCGCGGTAGGTGGCATAGGAAGCGTCCAGCTCCATCTGGTCCGGGCGCCTCTTCCTTCGGTGCCGCTGGTAGCGGCGCCTCGTCGCCAAGCAATCGCGGCGGAGCTCGGCGATTTGCTCGCTCCACCAGTAGACCTGGCGTTTTGACTGCGGAGGCCTAGCACGTGGCATGGCGGCATCGCACACGCGTGCCATGGTCTTGCACAGTTCATCAGCCTGTACATCCAGGTCTACTGGCTCCGAGGGGGGCGCATTCCACGCCTGGACTATGGCTGCCTCCTGCAGCACTTCCACGTCCAGGCGGTTTAGCGCCCACCGCGGACCAACCGCAGGTGGCAACCGCGCACCCGGTCCCGCTGAAGCAGGTGACGAGGAGACGCTAAATCGGATGTATCGATGGTCTGACAGCGTCTCCTCGTCCACTAGGACCTCCCAGTCCCGGATCCGCACCGCGAGCTCCGGGGTGGCAAAGGTCACATCGACCACCGATCCGCCCGAACGCCGCACGCACGTTTGCGTAGACCCACGGTTGAGGACGCACAGCCCCACCTCCACCAGCCACTCGTCGACGGCTTCGCCTCTGGCATCTGTCCTTGGAGACCCCCACGCCATGGACTTGGCGTTGAGGTCTCCCAGGACGATGATCGGTCGGGGACGGCTTTGGCCGACCAGGGCCCCTACCTCGCCGAGAAAGGACTCAAACTCGGCAAGGACCCTGTTGGGGGAGAAATAGACCCCTACGACCACCGTCCCGCCAATACAGGCAGCGACGTATCCCCTACCCTTCATTATACACTCAAGAGGAGGGGACTGGGCAGGCGACTGGGTGGTGATCGCCACCAAACCATCCAGATCTCCGACCCAGTCGGCTCTAGGTGGGACCCGATATGGCTCGGCGATCACGGACACCTGTATCGACCGCTCTGCCAGGCTCTGGAGCAGAACATCCTGAGCTCTGGCACAGTGGTTGGCGTTCGTTTGGAGGAAAGTAAGGCCGTCTGACATTAGCTTTCCTCCATACTGGTCACCTGCTCCACAAGGGGGCGTGTCGGCTGCGGCTTGGCCTTGGCCTTAGTCGCTACCGTTCTTCTCCGCGTCTCTGTTTTGGACGGGGGCTTAGCACAGGCCTTGCCCCCGGAGATATGATCCGCCGCCTTCCCCGCTGCTGCACTTAGAGTGCAATGCGGGGCGGTGGAGCAGCCGCTGGCTTTGTGGCCTGCTTGACCGCAGCGATAGCAGTCATCGCTGCGGTCAACCTCGGACTTGCACTGGGCTCTGACGTGTCCCAGGGCAAGGCAGCGGAAGCAGCGGCGGGGCCGGGCGTCTAGCACCTGAACCCGAGCCGCCACCCAGCCCACCAGCAGCCGGCCACCGCCATGCATGATCTTCTTAGCGGCAGTGGCAGGGCACCGAACAAAAGCAGTGCCCATGCCCGCCGCTCCCCTCCGTATCTCCCCGACCTTGAAATCCTGGGCGCCGCAAGCTCCAGCCCTGGCGAGGCTCTCTTGCAGTTCGACCTGGCCTACTGAGTCATCAAGGCCGCTCACTCGCATATCAGCGGTAGTGACCGGCCTTGAGACCCGGATGTCTTCTTCGGCGCCCTGAAATACTTCCCGAAGTTTTTGAGCCAGGGAGTCCGCCTGCTCCGCTTTCTCCGAGCCGGGCACCTCCAGTATTCGACCTCCGGTGGCTGCTACTCTCATCTTCAGGGGCGGGAAGCCTGTGAGGTCGATCCGGCCTCTAGCTTCCGCCAAGACCCTAGAGTAGGTCATGCCCTTCTCTTGTGCCCCCGGCAGCAGCGTGATTACCACAGCTGCAGTACGCCGGGGGTAGAGCTTGACCTTCTTCTTTTTTGGTGGCGGCGTTTGCTGGACCGGTTTTCCTACCGGGGGGCGTGCCGCCTTCGCAGGCTGCGATTCGCGGACTTTAGGCCGCGCCCCTCTTCTCACCACCTGCGTCCAGGACTCTGCCACGGAAGGTGGGGCTGGAGCTACCAGGTCCATCGCCTCAGGAAGTCCAGCTTCAGGTGCTGGGGTTTTTTTTCCCTTCCCCTTGCCCTTACTGGGCTTGGACTTTGGTAGCGAAGCTTGCTCAGGGGGAGGAACCACCTCCAGGCTGGTACTAGCCACCGCCTTCTCCTTTTGGCGTCTGTCGGCAGCCAATGGGGGCCTCACCCGCTTTTCGGGGAGCAACCGATCCGCCATGCCCTCAAAGCGGGCATTTATCAGGGTGCCTACCTGCACCATGATTGACCGCACGAGCTCCTCCGAGGCTGTGACAGAAGGAACCATCGGAGTCGTTTGTGCTCGAGTAGCCCGGAGCTCTGTCAACTCTTTGCGCAGCTCTTTTACTTCACCTGTCAACCTAGCGTTGGCCACCTCTAGGCGGCTTACCTCTTCCGGCACTGTACGAGCCCGCATTTCCGCCACCGCAACCCGTACCGTCTCGGCTGCCTGTTTCAGGGCCCGCACATACGTCCCCTTTAGGTTTCCGGAAGTCCTGGCAACCTTCTCTATCGTCTCCAGAGACTCCCGTACCACTCCCGACAGGTCTGACGACTCTTGTGCTTGTCTTGGATGTCTTTTGTAAGACAGCAGCTGCTGACTCCCTCTTCTTTTTTGCCTCCTCGGCCAGGTTTGCTTCAGCCTCTGCTCTAAGAGCTTCGGCCTTGGCGGCGTTGAGATCTGCCTTTGCCTTGGCAAGACCGATGCACTGGCCGGTTCTAGGCGGACGGCCTCGTCCTCTTCGAGAAGAGGCTACTTTAGGTGAGGGCATATCCTCGCCCACGGTAGCCTCGTCCTCCCCCTCGCGCTGGCGTTTCCGCCATTTTCGTGCCAGTGACTTCTCAGGACCCTGAGATGACACTGTTGCAAAACTGACGTCAGAGTCCTCCGAAAGCTCGCGCCTAAGCACTTCCTCCATGTTCTCGGAGCCATGCGCCCTACTTTCTTCTCCATCGGTGTCCGTGTTCTTGCGTTGGTCGTCGTTTAAATCAGTCTGGCGATTTGCGCCCCCCCCCCAGAGTACGCGGGGCAGCGTGCCGAAGCACGGAGGGATTCCTCCTTTTGGAGACCCTCCTGGGTAGTATTTTCCAAATCGTCCGTGTTCATGTTTTTTTTTTTTGGGCTTTATTGGGTAAAGCCACCCAGTGGGGGTCTAGCGGCCAACTTCCCGTTGACCATGCCCGGGGTGCGAGCCCGAAGCTGCGTCGCGTTAATGCGACGCAGCTTCGGGCTCGCAATCCGGACACTCTCCTCGGCAACCCCCGAACCTTGAGACTTGGTTTGCCCTATACGGCGGGGCCCCGCCGGCCTCCAACGTCACCCTCACACCAAAAAAGTGCAAAGGCCACCCACGGAGCACCGCCGCACAGAGCACTTCTCCTCGCTCGCCTATGCGAGCCCTTCACTCAGCAGAGCCGAGCCCCTCACGACCGCCTTCTACGTTCGCCTCCAGATACAAGCTCTGATGCGAACGTAGAAGGCCCACCTCGAGCCCGTCGGCAAGAGCCTCTCCACCGAGAGGCACAAGCGAGGGCTCCTTCAGGCTGCCTTTTGCAAGGCCAGCCCCTCGGGTCACCGCTACTCAGCATAAGGCCGAGACGCCGACCGAGTTCCGCAGCCAATCAAGGCTGCCTCGGCTCGCACCGCCGCTTCCCGGACTGTCCAGGGCGCCGGTCGAGCCTCCACCTCGAGTTCCTCTTAGCAGCGAGCCTCTTAGCAGCGGCAGCTGCGGCAACCCCAGTCCGCCGTTCGACAATTAATTATTTAATTATTATTTCAGTATTTTGCGTAAAGCACTCGGTCACGCGGCACCTATTGAGTATTTTGCGAAACGCGACCTCATACGCCTGCTCCCTTTCCATTGCTCCTCATGCTCTATGTTTTTACCTCCCCAGGAGCTGGTAGCGTTTAAGCTACAAGGCAAGCTGCGGCAACCCCAGTCCGCCGTTCGACAATTAATTATTTAATTATTATTTCAGTATTTTGCGTAAAGCACTCGGTCACGCGGCACCTATTGAGTATTTTGCGAAACGCGATCTCATACGCCTGCTCCCTTTCCATTGCTCCTCATGCTCTATGTTTTTATCTCCCCAGGCGCTGGTAGCGTTCAAGCTACAAGGCAAGCTGCGGCAACCCCAATCAGAGTTCGACAACGAGGCGGTGCGCTACAAGCACCGGTTCGCGCCGCTCTCTCTACTGACTCCGCCGCAAGTACACTACCACGAGTTCTGTGAGATGACGCAGCCTCTGCAGTGAGTATGACAATACACAAGTAGGGTTAACTGGGGCAAATGCGTCTTTGGGGTAATTGCGTCTTTCGAGAATTACTGACAAACGCTTCACAAATTAGGCGCCACCTACATCTTTTTTCTATCTTTAGTTGCAATAATCTGTACAAGATGGCGTTAGTTGCCTAACTTGTGAAGGGTTTGTCAGTAATTCTCGAAAGACGCAATTGCCCCAGTTGACTCTATATACCTTCTATCTAGGATTATGATAGATATAGAATCTACATCTACACTAATATTACAAAATCGAAAGTAACTCTGTCTGTCTGTTTGTAGGCTTTTCATGGCAAAAAGACTGAACGGATCTTGATGAAATTTGATAATTAGTTACAGTATAATTATAATGAGGAAGGTTTTTTTAATTATCTATTATTTTATTTAGATCTTTATCCTAACTTGTAATCTAATGTAAATGAAATGTGAATTTGTACGTTTATTTGTTTGGTTTTCTTCCACGTCTTGACTACTCAACCGATCGTATAAAATTTTGCGTACACGTTGCTAAGAGTACGGAAAAAGACATCTAAAAAAAAAAATGGTTCTTGCGGGATCTTTGGTGAAATCGCAGAGTACAGCCAGTCTTCTTCTAAAACAAATCGATGTGTGTGTGTATGTGGGTGGATGTATATGTTCCATATGGACTCCTGGGTGGGTGTATATGTTGTTGGGTGTAAACGGTTGGAGCGTTTTTGATGACATTATCATTTAAAAAGTAGTCTATGTGCTAGTCCAGACCAAAAGCTATCCCTGTGTCAATTTTTCAGATCCGTTCAGCCGTTTTGGCGTGATTGAGTAGCAAATCGCCATCCATCCATCCAAACTTTCACATTTATAATTCTGTTACCCGCGACTTCGTTGGCGCTTATTCGGAAAATAATCTATCCTAAAATATACCGAAAATATAGTATCCAAAACCTTCCTCGTCATACATTGTAACTAATTACCAAATTTCGTTAAGATCCGTTCAGCCGTTAGCCGTGAAAAGCCTACAGACAGACAGAGTTACTTTCAATTTCATAATATTAGTAAGGATAAAGATTACTGTGAATTATTATTTTTGTTTTTATTGCAGACACGAAAATCCTGTGATATTATACCTCGGTGGTTGCAAGCATTTCCAACAGGCAAGGACTCTTCTAGAAACTATCACAACTCCTGATCAAGAAGTAAGTTTTAATAAATTGTTTTTGATAAATGTTAGCAAAATTCGCGAAAAATTGTGAATACTACGAAACTAATAACGTTTTTCCTTGATAATATGAAAATTGCTAGTTTCAGTTATAACATTGTCTTTTTAACTGGCTTTAAAAAAAAAGGTTTTCTATTTGATACGTATGTATGTAGGTAATATTATTGGAACTGCACCATATTCATATAGAAATGATAAAGTTTATTATTATTCAATATTTTTTATTATGGCGTACCACAAGGCAGTATCTGTGGACCATTCCTTTTCTTGATATACATTAATAGCTTTAAATTATTCCTTTACAGATTACGGATCTTCTAAAGGTAGCCAAAACTAATTTCGTAGTCCTCAAGTTATTAGCGGGAGGCCACAAGAGAGACTCGACCACTCCGCCAGAATTTGATTTCTCTGTACATAGACACTTTCCTATAATCAAACTTGTATAAATGTGTATATACTTGTGTATAATGTTTACTGATAGTAATATCCTACTTATATTATAAATGTTAAGGTCTGTTTGTGTGTTTGTCTGTTAATTTTTCTCGCTCAAACGATGGACAATCGATGGACGGAATTTGATGAACATTTGGTATGGAGATAGGTTATACTCTGGATTAACACAGTATTCAAATTAATTAAGTGAAGTCTGATGCACACTATGTGTAGTAGAATGCACAATTACTTGCCATAAGTACTTATGCCAGTTTTTTTACCTAACAGACTTCAATGTCGTAGCCAAAATATTTCTCGCAAGAGCACAGAGATTTGTATAATTTGGGATTTTGAAAAGTCCAAACCGTTTAATAGTCGAGTTTTTGTGGTATTCAAAATCTTGTTAAACATATTTATTTTTATTGATAAAACTTTAAAGGTGTCAGCAGGTGTTTTGTGAAAAACGGCTCTATATAAACTTTTTGCAATTTTGTATACTTATAATAAAATTTTTAACTTGAGTAATGTTTTTTGGCCGGTTTACATTACTCCCATCTCTTGTTATAGTAATATTTTTTGGATTTTTTTACATTTGCTCACACGGCCGTCTGACCTCAAACTAAGCAAAGCTGGTACCATGGCTGCCAGAGACCAGTATACACACACACAAATATTTTTGCAAACATACCTAAACAGAAATTGACACCCAGACATAGGACAAACACAAATGTTCGTCGAATTCATTGCTAAACTAGATTGGAAAAAGCGCTTTTCGAAACAGCGTTTATTCAATTTACATTTAAAAACGCTGCTTTTTAATAAAAGCAAGTTTTTAACCGCGTCTGAAATGATTTTCTCCAAAATAATGTTATTTTTTATGTGAAACATTTTGCTAGTCATTTGCTTAAAAACATTATTTAAAACATAAGGTACAGCTGTTTACTTAAGAGGGCTTGGCAGGTGTCTCGCTCGCTCATGACACTATTATATTAGATATAAAACCATAGAATGTATTTTTGATAAATTTTCCTGCATTTATGACTTGAAAACAGTGTTACAAAGTATTCAGAATAATTTTCATGTTGATATTTATTTATAGTTTTTAACTTAGAAAAACGTAAACACGTAAAAAAATCGTATTTACGTTTCTTTAGGCACCCATTATAGATATCAACGTGAAAATTGTTCTGAATACTTTGTAACAAGGTTGTAAAGTCATCAATCAATGCAGGAAAAATTATCAAAAATACATTCTATAATTTTGCATCTAATATAATAGTGTCTTGAGTGAGCGAGACAGCTGCCAAGCCTTACCATACCCCTTAAAGTATAAAAAAAATAGAATATTTATTTAAAAAAGAATTAAATCATGTATTGTCAAACGGAAACAGCATCTACAAATATAACAAAAATTTAGAACCATTTTTTAAAGTTCGAGTCGTTCAAGTGTGGCTCATCCCAGCTTAGTAAGGGTTGGTTGAGACAGAAGGGAATAATCCTCGCGCACTTTTTGACGTCATTGAAAAATTAACTATAACACCATAGCCTATAATACAAAATCGCATAATATCGAGGTGCGCTGAGTTCTGTTGATGTTATACGATTTTGTATGGTGATATGGTCCATTTGTCAATAATGTCAAATATAGCTGGAGTATTTTCCCTTTCGGTCTGAACTAACCTAAACTCAGATTTCGGTATCTTTACTACCTAGCGCCGCTTCACATCAGGCGAGTTGGCGAGTGTAACAAGTAACATGATTAAGAGACAAACAAAAACCCGGCTGCAAAATATTGTACCCTATGTCACTTCCACCATCAAGACGATTCAAATGACACCTCACATGTCGAAATCCATCAAGCTGTTTAAGCTGTAGGGCGTGTCAAAGAAACCTTATTCATACATACCCATATACATACATACACTCGAAAAACATAACCTTGCGTAATCGGATAAAAGGCAACGTTTTTTTTAAAATTGGAATAACTTTTTTTTTGTTAAGTAGAATAGGTCGACGTTTGACCACTAACTCACCTGATGTTAAGCGACATTGTGGTCTAAGATGGAGCACGATGACCTAGATGGTACTTATTCACTCTAGCCTTGAAGAATAACGCTCGGATTCTTCGGATTCGGAGCTTGTGACAGCTTTGTGAGTGAGCGAAATGGCACATGATTACCATCGCCTATTAAAATAAGGCCCCATAATCCGAACGTTGGTACAAACAAAAAACTATAACCCTCCTTGCGCAGTCGGGTAAAAAGCAATATTTGGCACTGAGCTATGAAGAGCCATACTTTATTCCAACATCAACTGCGAAAAGACAGTCGTGTCTCGGGATGTAGTCCGGTGTAACCGTTCCGAAGACGGGTCTGAGCAGTAGCGCACTTGTAGCGCCTTACTCAACTGCCGTCTTTGTACTTTCTTAGTCTTTCTAAGTCTTTCGTCTTTCTACAAAACTTCAAGGCTAGAGTGAATAAGTGCCTTATAGGTCGTCGTGCTCCATCTTAGACCACAACGTCGTTTAACATCAGGTGAGTTGGTGGTCAAACGGCGACCTATTCTATATAAAAAAAAAAAAAAAAAGACAAACGACAGACTTATGTAAATTATTGTAAATTTGTACCCATTTTGGTAAATTCATACTGCTCTGTGAGTTTTTCCTTATGTTATCAGATATTTAAACTGTGAATGTAACATTAAAACCCGTTTTGTCGAATGATAAAAATATGTAAATGAATTGAAGGCTTGTGAGCGTCATTAAAGTGAAGTTAATAAGCTGCATTTGTTTTTTTAAGTCCAACTTGTGTAATTTGCATACAATTTCGTTTTACCGAAACTTGAAAAATAATCTAAAAAGGAAGGAGGTAGTTTGGTAAATTATGTGTCTTTAGATATTTAAGGAGGAGGTATGTATTAGGGTTTATTAGCTGCTCGCCTGATGATCCATAGTATCTACGATTGTACACTAAAACATAACATATCGTCACGCATTTTCCCCGAAGAGGCTAGCAGAGGTGTACAACACCCACACTTCGCCGGACGATATTCAGTCCCAAATGTGACAGGGGGCGAGCCTGTCACCATACACTGGGCCCCAGTCGTGTAGCAGATGATATTGAATACGCACATATGTTCACACAATGAACGAATTAGTGCGAGCCATCGGCTGGGATCGAACCCGCTCCCTCTGGCATGAGATGCGAGTCTTCTCCGACTAGGCTATCATCGCCTTTTTTGTAAACTATTATACCAGACTATTGCCGCTAACGCCCGCGAAAGCGCCGATACGCCGTTCCTATTGGTTAAAAAGCTTCTAACAACCAATACAAACACTTTTACTGACGTTTGGGCGAGCATTCCGTGAGCAAACACCTAATGACGTCACTCGTCATCGTCAACCGTCTCTTTAGAACTATTTGTAAATTACTTATTTCGGTCTTGCTTATGCATCGATTGACGTCACTACGTGTTGCCCACGTGACCGGAATGCGACACCTGGCGGAGTATATTATTAGGTATACCATGATTCATAGTAGAGTAACGATTCACAGTCACAAAGACTTTCTGCGTCAGGGATCATATGGAATATACACATAGACATTTTTGGTATTCAGTAATGAAAATAGTATTTGTGAGTAGCAGCAGTTTCAAGGCTAAGAAGTTAAGGGAAGCTCCTTCTTCTTCAAAAGCTTCCAGTTCCACAATGCTCTTAAATGTGTAGTGCTTTTTTAGTGTTTACCTTGGTAATACCTACCCACAGCTTTGGGAAGACCAAAATCCTGGATCCGCCACTTTTTAGGGTTCCGTACCCAAAGGGTAAAACGGGACCCTATTATTAAGACTCCGCTGTTCGTCCGTCTGTCTTTCTGTCACCAGGCTGTATCTCATGAACCGTGCTAGTTAGACAGTTCAAATTTTAACAGATGATGTATTTCTGTTGCCGCTATAACAACAAATACTAAAGAAGGGGGCTCCATTACAACATACATGATTTTATTGCTGTTTTTATAGATGGTACGGAACCCTTTGTGCACGTCCGACTCGCACTTGGCCGGTTTTTTTATTATCATTTTTAACTCACTTTTTGGGAGCACTTCTTACAATGTTACATTTTTTTATTTATTAACCTACTGTGTTTACGATAATCTTTATTTTATTGCACACGTACATGTCATGTAAATAACCATAAAAAATGTAATCAGTAAAACAACATTACGCAGTTTAAGCATATAATTTATTATTGCAACAACCTCATTAAGGTAAGTATTTACTTATAAATGTTGTTGTTAACTAAGTTTAAGTAATTATATTAAATAAGTGAGTATCATGTAGGCTCTTAATCTTATCATAATTAATTTACCAGCTGTATCTCGAGACCTTTCCTCTAATCTTGTATTGTAGGAACTGGACAATTCAGCTAACCATAGACAATTATTAAATGAACTGTCAATTCAATTCAATTCTTGGTTTATGGCAAATGAACTGTCGACGTTGCGTTTATCAAAAAGTTATTAACCCTTTTTGACAGGCCGAGTAGCGAATACGTGTAGAAATGCGTTAGCGGTCTATAGCTGATACGTTTGATAACATTAGTGGAACGAGCTATGGCCCGTCTTTTTTTAATGTTAAACGCAACGTCAACGTTTCTGTGTGGTTAGCTGCTGCAGCTTATTACTATAGTTAAATACCGTGGGACTAGTCTAGATGGCAAGGCGGTCATTACATATCTGATTTTCAGTACGCTAGGTGAGCTAGCGTGCTTTGCTGCGTGCTAAAATTTGATAGAGCAATAGCTGATAGACAGTTAGCAATCAAAGTCAAAGTCAAGTCAAAGTCAAAATGTATTTATTCAATTTAGGTATCAAAGATACACTTATGAACGTCAAAGTTATTTAAATAGACTCGACCGCCTTGTTCGGACAAAAAGCCTCTACTCAGAAGAACAGGCAAGAAACTGAGGGGCATTATTTTTTCAAATAATAAATAAATTACAGTAAATAATAAATAAATCCATTTTATTGCTATTGGAAGGGCATTGTCACGCTAAGTTAGCATACTGCAAATTGGATAGTGTAATGACTGCTTCACTTACTTCCAAAGCAATATATTTCTATTGTACAATATGTAGATATTTGATGTACAATATGTTTTTGTTAAGCAGTTAGGTACGAAACGGTGCGTTGGTAAGTTAGTAGCCTTGTTAGATAGTTGTTGATCGCTCAAAGTATCTGGCTGTTTTAATTTTTTCACCGTTTTGTAGCTTTACCTAATTGGGTTGCAGCGTTCAGCTCTGAACGGAAAATGTTCTGTTATTGGATAAATGGGTAATATGTGTGTTTCGCTCATCGTTAGTGGGAGGGAACAGACTTCCTTGCATGTATTGTTCAAGGGTCTTTTCCGGTTGAGTAAAAGAAAAGAAGAAGAGCGTTGACTCGGCATAGTTAGGGTTAGATAAGTACCGAATTCAAAATTAATTTCCATTTCCTCTAAGATAAGTTTCCAGAAAAATCCCGATGATTCAGGAAAATTATGGTTTTCTAACCGCCGCACTCAGAGACTTTAATGATTACCTACTTAAGCTATCACTAAGTTTTTCCAAAGAAATATAGTCCTTAGTGATAATGAGTGTGGCGAGTGCGGCGGTAAGACTATTTAACTAAATGCATCCTTAACTTTGACAACTTTCTAAAACTATTGTCTCTTGCTTCAGTTATTCTTCATCTTCAGTATCAGCGTCGGAGACGTCGGTGTAGCAGTCGTTTTCCAAGGTTTTTACTCTTAAGAAGTCCGTCACTTGGGGCCCTAAAAGCACAGGAAACAGATCAAAACTTTTTAAGCATATAATTGACACTTGCAAGCTAAATACGGTTAAGGCCAAACTGAACAGGCAAACCTTCGTCAAAGCCTGTCTTATGCGCGAATACACAGCACGGATTTATGTCCGGGCAGGCGAAACTGAAGGTAAAACTTCTTGTGTATGGTAGCCTTTTTTATGTAGAATAGGTCGGCGTTTGACCACCAACTCGCCTGATGTTAAGCGACGTTGTGGTCTAAGATGGAGATCTTAGACCACAACGTCGCGACCGTCACGACGACCTATAAGGTTTACTCTAGCCTTGAAGTTTTGTAGAGTGAAGAAGTACCTACAAAGACGGCAGTTGAGTGAGGCGCTATAAGTGCGCTACTGCGCACAAACCCGTCTTCGGAACGGTTACACCGGACTACATCCCGAAACACGACTAGGTAGGTAATTTCACAGCATGGCTTGGTCCGGTGGGTGGTAACTAGCCACGGCCGAAGCCTCCCACCAGAGTTTGCTACCCGGTTAGCACTACCTGGGGACCACGTGTAGGGAATCAGAATAGAGTACCTACACTCCTACGGACGTGGGCAGCTTAGCCTTTAGAGCATTTTAGATTTGGGAAGCCAAATTGTCAAAACCCGAGCTCAAACAAAGTTAAGTCGATATGAGTAGATATACATAATACGGAAATTATCGTCTGTTTAGATTTTATCGCGGCGCATACTAAGACTTCAGGATGTTTCAGCCAGTCCAAATGATTTCGCTAACCGAAGTTTGGTATTGTTAAGAATTATCGAGAAAAGTTTCGTCATTAAGAAGCAGAGAAAGCGTAGGTACTTGCCTTAATCAAAGAATAAATAAGATAATTTTAATTATGCTCGCTGAAGTTTCATAATGTATAAAGGTCCACTGGGGCAAATACGTCCGTGGGGCAATTGCGTCTTTCGATAATTACAGACAAAACCTCCACAAATTAGGCAACTAACGCCATCTTGTAGGCACAGATTATTGCAACTTAAGATAAAAATATAGATGGTGCCGTATTTGTGAAGGGTTTGTCAGTAATTCTCGAAAGACGCAATTGCCTTACAGACGCATTTGCCCCAGCTTACCCTACTTATAAATAGTAGAAAATGGAAGAAGGTGGTATAAAGTTCATAGAAATACCTTCAGTATAAACAGTGTTGGCGCCAAAGTCTTGTATGGGCGTCGGTGTGACCGCTCGCTGGATCCCCGACGCCACGTTCTCGTCGCCTTCGTCGTCGCTGTCCACTATGATCTCCTCCTCCTCACATTCTTCCACCTGAGAATAACGGTTTTAATTACAAATAACGTTTCACACTCACTCTCATAGCTCCACTTTTATCGTTCACCGATACCTCTACTTAAAGGCAGTTACCACTGGTATCATCCGATTTTGCAGTCACTGGTAATAAGGCTGGTAACTTACCAGCAACAGAAACGCTGAGAATCACAGGTTGGGGATGGTTGCGGCGGAGAGTTACACCATCCTTTAGACCGACGCGACGCAGGATGTAGGGTTGGCGAAGTCTAATTATAATTGACTAGCTGCACCCCGCGGTTTCATCCGCGGTTAAAAAGTATCCTATGTTACTTCTAGTACTTACCTCCCAGAATATGTGTATAAAGTTTCATGATGATTCGTCAAGTAGTTTTTGCGTGAAAGCGTAACAAACATCCACGCTTTCACATTTATAATATTATATGTATTTATTATCTTATCTTAAAATATATAAATTACGTGTCACGTTGTTTGTCCGCTATAGACTCCTAAACTACTTAACCAATTTCAATCAAATTTGCACACCGTATGCAGTTCGATCTAACTTAACAGATAGGATAGCACACACATATATACTCGTATATATATATTATATATATATATTATATATATATATATATATTATATATATATATATTATATATATATATATATATAAATATATAAATAATAAACGCGAACGAAGTCGCGGAGTGACAGCTAGAATATTAGGTATAAGTAAGGATTTAACATTGACGTGTGACGGTTGATTGTGATGACTATGGATACGGTCTAAATGAGATCCAATAATTGGCTGATTGATCATGCCAGGTTATTTTATTGTAGGTAATCTATCGAGGATTAAATTATGGTCATCAACATTCATTTGCCTCTGCACGACAAAGTGGCAGAACAGGTAGGTACACCAATGCTCTATAATTATCATGACCGTTCAAATATGACACGTGGGTCATGACGTGATAGTTTAGGTTTAGTAAGACTACTTATATAAGTATCTAGCTGACTTGTCCTAAAACCTACACTGAAGCTATACCTGGGACCCTATTCGGAGATTTGAGATTTTCATCTCACTTTTTTTCGTCCTTGTTGCTCTCGTTTGAAACGTCAGAGGTGTGAGAGTGACCAACATAAAATCTCATCTCATCTCACGCGCAGGAATAGCCCCCCAGGGGGTTACCGCACGTTTTGACAGTTAACGAAAACATTTTTTTTATTTTCGTTTGGCTCCATACATTTAGCCTAGTTCCTTAACGTTTCCGCCAGGTGCGCTTTATTATATGGAGTATGTATTACTCGTATGTATCGATCAAAACTGGTGAGAGCCCACAGTACATATTGCTCTATTCAACTTACTTGAATGATGTGTAGATCAAACGACTGCTGCTTATTTTTGAATTGAAGTAATTGAGCTTGAGATGGTCGTTTAGAGCTCCCTGGAAATGGTTTGCTGGGAGAAGGGGTCCCGTCGTCAGGGTTTCCTTCATTAATCTCGGAACCTCCGTCCAGGTTCAGTGCTAAGTTGGGGTTGCCTGATGACCTCCTGCGGCGAAGTTGACATTCTGGTTCTTCCGCCATTTTTTGAAAAACTAAAAACATAATACAATTTTTGCGATCTGAAAAAGATACCTTCCGAAAGTACCTATAAGTATGATTTTACGACATTGTTCGCAAAACTTATATGGGTAATGGCTAAAATAAGTAGGTAAGTAAAAGCGAAAAAAAAAATTGCAAAATTCATGAAACGCCTATCTTGCTTCGGTCGGATGTACCTTCTTATTTTAATCTTGATTCCGGTATGTGGATGCATCGATGACTCGATGCCGTATTTAGCTAAGTACCACACACAGGTCATTTTCATAACATATCGCCACGCCTTTCCCCGAAAGGGCTGGCAGAGGTGTAATACAACACCCACACTTCGCCGGACGATATTCAGTTCCAAATGTGACAGGGAGCGAGCCTGTCGCCATACACCGGGCTCCAGTCATGTAGCAGATGACATACAATATACACATATGCTCACACAATGAACAAATTGGTGCGTGCCGTCAGCTGGGTTCGAACCCGCTCCCTCTGGCTTGTGAGGCGGGCCTTCTCCCAACTAGGCTGCTATCGCAGGTCGTTTTCTCACTAGATATATTTAGTTATTGGTGTAACTAGCAAAAAATGCTTAGTGTCTCAAATTGTGCCTGGGCCGTGGTGGGTATACCTACCACCAGCATACTATAATAATAATAATACTTAATAATAATCATTTATTTGCTTTTAAAACTGAGACTAAACTTTACTGAGCAGGCAATAGATTTTACGGGTACCAAATTGCAGCCAAAACTTTGCACACCTAAATATTTATGCCTATCTTTATGGATCGACCAGCTAGCAAAGTGGTTAGGGTGTAAGACGAATCAGCTTACTGGCGGCAAATGACGTGTAAATGCGCTACTGAGTCTGGGTAAAGCAATGGAGTTTGATTCTATCGATCTATTAGAAAGCCTGTCTAGTACCACCATAGTCTGTAGGCTTTATATACCATCAAAATGCCATAGCTATACCAATAAATCCGAGAAGCACTAGACTCTAATATTTATGACATACCCACTTAATTACTTACTTCAATACTTCAGGCGGATATATTAAAATGATAAATTGATATTTACTTACCAAAGTCTTTGATATTCTTGAAAGCTGTAAAAACTTTCTTATTTTTCTATTTTTGGATACTTTATTTGTTAAAACGCGTGTTCTAAACTGTGTCTGGTCTGTAGTCTACTAAGTAGATTGGGGCTCGCGGACGGGGCGAAGCCTTACGTGATAATCTGCACTGTTTTCTTCCAGGAGTTGCCAACATTTTTACAGTTTTCTTTTTTTATTAGCTGCGACTCACGATCTTATCCCATGTTTTACGTGGTTTCAGGGTCGATTTCAAGTTAAAGTTCATCATAATGAGTAGGTACAATAAGCAACTTTTGGTTAACTATAACTGTTCCTGTGATCCAATAGATTGGTCTAGATTCTAGCCTCATCAATTTACACCTACACATTTTTTTTTGTTTTGCCCGTAAGCCAGGCTAAAGCCAACATGACCATACCGCCTTGTCATCCGTTTGATTTTGTCGTATGAGTTATTAAATCTAAGATGAAGATGATAAAGGAGAGGGTGATGAAAGATGAGATGAATCCCTCCCCTTTTCCAATTTCAGTAAAGCCGTGGATACTTTACTGAAACTTTAAGTCGAGTTTGTAGAGAACACGAAAAGTAGAATTTCTTAATGTTTGTATCATTTTCCCACACTCGCGAACCGGCAAAGGTTCGTTAACGTGCACGGTGTAATCCACGATTATGACACTCTAACACTCGAAGAAACACAAGTTTAGGAAAATAATACAAAATCAGGACACCATCTTAACCTACTGTCAAAACCAAGTAAATTATTTTATAACTCAAAGTAAATCTATGAAAACAAAATACGTGAAAGGTTTGTAATCTCTGTCACTTGTGAGGATTCTTAGTTTCAATGCTAATATATTTTTCGTATGAATAAGCCTATACATAGCTGTTAGATACTTACCCAAGTATAAGTATGACACAAACATGGGTGATCTTAATCTATTAAAAGTACTGACACAGTTTTTGTGGTTCTACTGTAGACGGAGACGTGAATTAAATGTGGTCTATCATGATAGAAGTAGGTAAGCATGCAAGTACTTGGCTATATCAATTTTCATGGCGGCTGGAAGAGGCTTCAAGGCTTCAAGCTCCAAGGCTTCTAGACAAGGGTCTACATTCTACATCGTGTTGTTTTGCATTCCCGCGGAATTTCTAGAATATAAATAAACTATGGAGCAACCTTGCAGTCAAAAAACAAAGCAGCTGTTCCATACATTTTGTTGACGATCAACATTTTTTTTATTTGGTACAGCTCCATTTTTTTTCGATTTCAAAGTTGCATCATTATTCGTGCCCTGCTAGTGGAGTATAACTAACGATACAAATTCCGCGGGAATGCAAAACAACACGTTGTATATAGGTAAAGACTAGGGTATCAGGTGTTCTCGTTGCGTTTCATTGCCCGGTGAGATCTCGGTTGCGTGATTTTTCGTTCGTATTCAAAAGGGACTTGTTCCACAAAGTGTACACTGAGCTGATATTTAAAGTCTATATCATTGACGTTAGAGTCGAGCAGAGATTCTCAAACTATTTTGGCTCGTAGACCGCACTTGCCTTTTTCTTCGGTTTTGTGTAGACCCCCTATCGCCGGCGGATTTTTACACATTAGTTATTTACTGAACTCGCATCGTCTTGCAAACCTCCCGTGGTTAAATGATAGGTGTTTGATAGATCCTTACAGAATTACCTTTTGACCATTTTTACATTACAACTTACTGGAAAAGTGTGAGAGTATTGATAACGGGGGTGCACGATAGTCGATCTAATCTATATATGAGATCGACTATCATGGATTCCCGTTATTACCAGTTCCCGTGGATCCCATAGACCCCTAGTCCTTTTTTTGCTCACTTAGGTCACGTAGGTCGTCTTCGACGCTTGGGGGTCGATATAAAGAACCTTGGGAATTACTGGAGTAAAGCAACCTTAAACGACACTATCGGCTTGATTAGTGGTATGACGGGTAATTGCAATGTTGGCTTACATAACCACTGGTGGAACAAGTTTGTGGCACTACGCAGGCAAAGGGCTAATATTAATGACCAGGGTATCGTCATTGTCGCCCTTCGAATGGCAAAGACTCTAGATCTTATTTTTGTTTTTCAACAATAAAAAAAAACGTTGAGATGTGGCGGAGGATGTAGGTAAAGATTGAAAAAGGGAAGCTGAATTGGTTTGGAGTTATTGAGAGAATGGATGGACGAAACCGATTTACGGCAAGGCGATGTGAATTGTCAAGTCGGTAACTCGGTACCTATTCAAAATGTGAGAAAAAAACCAGCTATACGGTTTTTTTTGTTTTTCATATTTTCCCTGCAATATTTTGAGTGTGGCCCGGCAATATTTTAAGTGTGGCCCGGCCATATAGTCATACACTTTGGGAAACACCGGTAAGTAAGTATAGAGTAGTACAACAGTACAATATATTCGTACCTACGAGTATATTTAGAATTAAGTAGAGGGTCACCACTGTTTATTTATATCCTTCCGTGTAAAATGTTGTGTTTTTATTTTAATTCAAGATACTGTTGCGAGTCAAGCTATGCTATAAATAGATAGGTAAGGTAAACCTTTTTTTTTACAGGTGGTAAATTTGCTGACAGACGCCCAAACGCGATTGAGGGTCACGTTTGGGCAGTGTGGGGTTGCCATGTTGGCGATCCACTAAAAACCACCTGGTGGCCAGCCTCGTCGCATGTCAAGGGGTTATGGGATCTCCATACGGAATGCACCGGTATAACTCTCTCGCATCGTGCTCAGAGCACTGTCCCGGGAATGGCATCCACAGCCACGCACCGGCACCCTCGCGTGCTACGGTAACACCTGCCAAAAGTGCCGCCCAGGATTCGCCCTCCCAGGATTCGTATATGACCAGGTATAATAATATAAGTACTTAGCATTCAGAAACACGTTGCGACGACAATCGATGCTTAAGCAAGACCAAAGTAAGTAATTTACAACAAGTTCGAAAGAGACGGATGACACCGACGTCATTACGTGTTTGCCGAAGCTGGACCGTGTTTTTTTTAGATCATGAGGTAAACCTACTTTATTCGAGTTAAAACAGCCTCTAAAATATTGCATTGGAAAGGTCGTCCCTTTAATCCAATTATGATAATCTATGTATTTAAACCTATTTACACTTATTAATAGTCGCCTAGATATTTTGCCGTAATCGGCGCGGCCTAGATAAAGGTAGAGGCCAGTGGCTGCATAAATGTCCAGCTACTAAATAGTGTAGCAAATATCTAGTATGATTTCATTTGAATGTGGTCGTAAAATTCGCAGCGTGGCTGTTTCCTAGTAACAGAGATGAGGTCAAAATATTCTTCAGAGAAGTTCGTCAACTTATTTGAAATTATAATAATGATGTTACAGAATCCAAATTTAAGGCGACGATAATCGTTTACGATTACGCGAAAACTGGGAAAACATAACTACCTTGAAAAGAACAAACAACTAAATAATTTATAAACAAATATTTTTCCTACTATATGTGGACCTAGCTTAATTGTCGCACCTAACTATGGAATTAAAAATTAATTAACTAATGCTGCCACTGGTCACAAAATGTATGGCATAAAAAATTCAGCGACTCATTTTTATCCACTTGCAAGAATTTATTTTTTGAAAAATTGCTATGTACCTAAGTCAAAACATAAGTCATTAATTTAAGTCACATTAGTACTGTAGATATGACTTAAGTTAATACGGATGTAAAAAGGATAACAAGGATTACAATGTTATCTATTTATACGTATCGAGCTAGTTAATAGTGGCTAGTTAGCATGCGTTGCACTTGAGAAGCTTAAGGAATATTTACTTCCATATTTTACCTCCTATTTAATATTTTATCTCTATGGACTTCCTCGCAAAAAAGTTGTTACCCGAGTGGATTTCCTTCAGTAATTTGTATAAAAGCAACAGTTTTCTGCTATTCATGCAGTCTGCGAAACCTAGACTACCTTGTACGCACTTCTCACGCACAAAATGAATGCCAGTTTATTATGTCTCATTTTCGCCGTCGTGGGCATACACGCTGGCGTGAGTACCTTTATATATTTTTTTATCATTTCAAATTAATTTTTCAGATTTTTTTTTGACTGCCTCTGTGGCTCAGTTGGTAGTGAACCTGCCTTTTGAGCGTGGGGGCGTGGGTTCGATTCCCACCTAGAGCAAACATTCATGATGAACATTAGTGTTTGTTTTATATCTGAGTTTATATTATATTATAATATTTATTAAGTATGTATTTAAAAATATCCAAGTATGTATATCAGTCTCTGGTCTCTCTAGTACAAGCTTTGCTTAGTTTTGTGTCAGGTAATTTTGTGCAGGTTCACTACCAACTGAGCCATCGAGGCAGTCAAACTAAACAGATTAAAGCAAGATATAACAAATCCAAAGAGATTTATGTGCATAAATAATATCAAGACAAATATTGTATTTTATTTCAGTCCGTTCATCTTGAGGGAGCCCAAAAAGAAAAAGCAGCTGAAACAGCTTTGCATTGCATAAAAGAAACCGGTGTCAAGCCAGAAATTGTAGCAGAAGTCAAGAAAGGACATCTAACCGAAGATGAAAACTTGAAGAAATTCACTCTCTGCTTCTTCCAAAAGGCTGGGATCGTCAGCTCTGATGGTAAGCTGAACGTGGACGTTGCTCTGGCGAAGTTGCCTCCAGGTGTGAACAAGGCAGATGCTGAAAAGCTGCTAAACGAATGTAAAAGCAAGAAAGGGAAAGACGCCGCCGATACTGCTTACCAAGTGTTTAAATGTTACCAGGCAGGCACTAAAACGCATGTTTTGTTGTAAGATGTTTTAGCTAAATTATTTTATTTATTAACTGTTACCGAAATTGATTAAATGATTGACTATTCTATGTACCTGTTGTCGATTCCTTTATTTTTAGGGTTCCGTAACCAAAGGGTAAAACGGGACCCTATTACTAGGACTCCGCTGTCCGTCCGTCCGTCTGTCTGCCACCAGGCTGTATCTCATAAACCGCGATAGTTAGACAGTTAAAATTTTCACGTATTATATACTGGTATAAAACCGCGATTGTTAGACAGTTGAAATTTTCACAAATTATGCATTTCTGTTGACGCTTAAACAATAACGGAATAAAATAAATATTTTAGGGTGTTCCCATACAACAAACGTGATTTGTTTGCCGTTTTATAGATACGGAACCCTTTGTGCGCGAGTCCGACTCGCACTTGGCCATTTTTTATAACGGTTTTAAGTGTGGATAAAAGTTATAGTAATAGTTAATGGTAGAAATGGTTTATAAGTAATTTTCCTCGTTTCCTTGAAAAGTGTCCACTCACGCCTGTAGGTATGTAGATACTTAATTACCAAGTTTAGGGTCACTTACTGAGAAGTGACACTAAACCTTAAAAAAATAATTGAACAGGAAATTTAGTGCGAGGTTGATAAAAAAACGTGGCGTATTTTGAGAATGCCATGGAGCATATTGAAATCAAAATTATCATTTTGTAATTTGATAAATTTTTCTTGGAGCATTTTGAAACCTTTTCTTTAAGTACTCTGGAAATAACTAGGGATTTTGGGTAAATAATCAAGTAGGTAATTAATGGGTACCTACTTTCGAAGTATTTATTACAAGTTATTATTTATTGTTGTCTAAAGGATAAGATAAAATAGAAAAATTGAGGAATTTACCTTACAGTTCGCAGATGACTTGTATGTAAATAACATAGGGAGATTTCTCTATGCTTGTTCATATATATATATATATATATATTTTCTTTTTTTTCACGGTTTTTTTTCACGGTTCATATTATGTGCGTATTGTATGTCATTTGCTTCATGACTGGAGCCCGGTGTATGGTGACAGGCTCGCCCCCTGCTACATTTAGGACTGAATATCGTCCTGGGAAGTGTGGATGTATTACAACCTCTGCCAACTTCCTCGGGGAAAAGACGTGACGATATGTTTTGTTTTGTTGTTTAAGCATTTTTTTTTAAAGACAAAAAAAGGCATTTTGTAATGCCTGCTATTTACCTGAATGCGCCAGAAGGAGGGTTATATTTTTAATTACGTCTCAATAATATAATTATATCTATTGATCGTAATTGTCCTTTTTCTGCCCCATTACACAGAGCACAATGTCGTGTGACCTTTGAAATTACCTTTAACATAGTGACGTGAGTTGTAACACATAATTGTTCAAGATATCCTGCCAATAATTACTTACAGAAGTTATAAAGTTACTAGCATTGTAGGATTTTATCACTTTTCTGTAAACGTTATACAGAAACAGATCTAGTTTAGACAAAAAACGATTATAACTTTTATCTATCTGCCTGAGTATCCAAAATGTTACGATTAATATTGCTTTTAGTACCAATTGTAGTGTTTCTAAATTACTGCGATTGTGGAGTTACTAAGGTGAGTAGATAAAAAAAAACTAATATATTTCTTACTTCCTTTTGATAATTTCTAGCTTTTTGGCTAAAACTTACTAAACATTAGAAAAATGTGGATGTAGGTAGGTAGTTATAGAAAAGTGAGTAAATAAATTAAAATATAGGTACATATAATGGTTTCAACCAGAACTACGAGTACCAAAAGCGAGTAGATAATGAGTAATGATCAATGCAAGGTGAGCGGAACGATGGTCATCTGATAGCAAGATTAAATCTCTGAGACATAGTCCTACCTACCTACTTACTTCCTTACCTTTGACATACTTACCTACTTATTTATTTAATTTATTTTAACAAGTATACCTAAATAAAAAAATTAAAAAACCCCCGATTTTCATCAACAAAAATAGGCAATGAAACTCCCGACTAATTCACCTTCCAAACAAAAAAAACTAAATCAAAATCGGTTTATCCGTTCGGGAGCTACGATGCAACAGACACACACACACACACACACACACACACACAGAGACACGTCAAACTTATAACACCCCGTCGTTTTTTCGTCGTCAAAATATGTATCCTTTTGCTCTACTTATTCTATCCCCTCTTATGATTAGCTATTGCTAACACAACTATAACACAACACCTTACATTGCTACAACGCCTTATTTTCCAGAAAACCATCCACGTGCCTCCAGAGTTAGGTGGGAAAATTCTCTTCGCTGTCCAGAAATGCCAACCTGAAACCGGCATCGATGTCAACGCCATCCTCATGCTCTACGATGGAAAATACCGCGAAGACCAGCAGTTCAAAGACTTCATCTTCTGCAGCTACAAAGCTACTGGATTCCTTCACAACGACGGCCGACTCAATCAAGCTAAAGCAATCAAAGCATTCAACAACGAGCCTCTGCTAGAAGAAGGCATCAAGCGATGTGGCTCAGAGCAAGGAGTGAATCCAAAAGAGAGTCTGTTTAAGTTCTTCAAATGTTTTGCTGATACAGCTCCTGTGAAAATTGTTATTTGAATTACTTTTCAATTAATCTAAACTTAATTAGGTACCTACATTCTGGAATGTAAGAATGAAACACGGACTATCGCAGAATGAGGTTTATTACTTATGTCACTGAGCTAGTTAACAACTGGAGGGTAGATGAAAATAATGTAGTCTACCCCCATCTTATCTAATACATTACATTTTCCTCCTTCTAATATTACAGCAACAAACGAATATAAACTAAATAAACAAATGAATTGCAGTGTTAAGTTCACTTACGTACCTATCTAATCTAACATGTTATTTACATTTTTACATTACATTACATTACATTTTTAACATGTTAAAGGAACATTACGTAAAACATACTTATTATGCCCAATATTAATATTATTTTCGCGTACACAATAATAGTTAACTAACGGATAATGAGATAACAACAGTAAAGTTGTATTACTTTTTATGTTCAATACAAAACTTTGGCTATTTCCTATTGCGTGGTCTTAATGTCATAGTCATAGGTAGAAGTTTCCGGCAAGCTCGGCGTTGGCGCGTCACGAGCCGGTCTGGAGTCCCCACTGGCACGACCGGAGAGGCCGGCGTGTGCGCGGGCGACCTACTCGTACCGCTCGGCTCGCCATCACCAGACATGGACGATGGCGATTGTACCAGTGGGGTGGAACAACCCTCACCCGTACTAGCATCTAGGTTTTCTTCGTCCGGCGATGGTCGAGTCACACAAGCTAAAGAATGACGTGATTTACGCGGGTTTTTGTGCAACAATTGATCGACATGCTTATTAGCGACTTTACTATTGTCCGTTTTAACAACGAATGAAACGGGCCCGGTCTGACCTAACACTATCCCGTCCTTCCACTTAACATCCTTATCCGCGTAATTGCGTACGAGTACCGCGTCTCCGGGCGCGATGTCACGCGACACGCCCCCGCGCCGTTCCTCCTGTGCGCGCTGCTTTTCGCGTACCAGCTCGCCCGTGCTAGGCCGCAGCAGGTCAAGCCTACCTCGCAAGCGGCGTCCTAATAGCGCCACGGCGGGCTCTTTTTGTGTCGTGCAATGTTCAGTGTTCCTATAAGTAAACAAAAATTTTAAATCTTTGAGCAATTCAGCAAATCTTCGTTTTCTACTGTCGCCTTTTTAAGTACCTGTTTAACTGACCGTACGGCATTTTCAGCGGCGCCGTTACTCGACGGGTGATATGGGGCAACTAGGGTGCGCTTGATGCCATTTTTTTCTAAATATGACAAGTATTGCTGCGAAGTAAAAGGGGGCCCGTTGTCGCTTACAATACATTTCGGAAGACCGAAACGAGAAAATACTTTTCGAAAAACGTCTATTACTGCCGCTGCCGTCGTAGTCGGAACACGTTCTACTTCTAACCATTTACTGTTTGCATCGAGTATAATCATATAATATTTATTTTTATAAGGCCCCAGGAAATCAACGTTGAGGCGTGTCCACGGCTCCGAGGGCCAAGGCCAAGAGTGCAGCGGCACGGGTGGCGGCTGATCGCGCTGCGACGAACACGCGCTGCATTCGCGGCATATCTTCTCAATATCGGTATCTAAACCTTCCCACCATAAATAATTGCGAGAGAGCTGCTTCATTTTGACAACACCTAAATGCCCACTGTGCAATTCTCGCAGTACTGTTGCTCTGAGGCTGGTGGGTATAACTACTCGATAGCCCCATACCAGGCAACCATGTTCTAAAAACATATTGTCCTTTTTTGGAAAAAATGCTCTGTCGCTATCGTTCTGCGAACGTTCCGGCCAACCAAATTTAATGTATCCTACAATCTTGTTTAAATGTGGATCTTTCACAGTTTCGGTTTTAACTTCATTAAATGTTACCGGCATTTTATCTTCAATGAAGTTTAAATAACTTCCTTCCAATATTTCACTATCATGCCCTTTCTTAACAGTCCGCTCGAGCGGTAAACGCGATAAAGCGTCTGCAAACACATTCCTAGCCGACGGAATAAACTCGATGTCGAAATTGTACGCGGCTAACCGTACCGCATATCGTTGTAAACGGCTCGCGGCCGTCTGTGGTATACCTTTATTTTTACCAAATATATAACTTAGCGCTCGATGGTCACTGCGCAGCAAAAAATGTCGCCCGTACAAGTACTGGTGGTGCTTAGTCACCCCGAACACGATCGCTAGTGCTTCCTTATCTAACTGTGAGTAGTTGAGCTCGTGCGAGTTTAGCGTGCGCGACGCACAGCTGACCGCGCGCTCCGAACCGTCCGGATAACGATGTCACAGAACCGCGCCGAGGCCGTAAGCGGAACTATCGACCGAGAGGATCAATGGTAAGCCCGGATCGTAATGCGCCAACACCGGACCGACACTCAACATCTTTTTGATTTCATTAAAAGCTAATTCACATTCTTCGCTCCACTGCCATCTGGCATTTTTCTTAAGCAACTCATACAAAGGTTTCAATATATCGCTAATGTTGGCACAGAACTTTGCGTAAAAATTTACGAGCCCTAAAAAGCTTTTAAGTTGAGTGACGTCTTTGGGCGTCGGCGCCGCTACAATGGCTTCAACTTTCTTATCATCGGCATGTAACCCGTCCTTATCTATGCGGTAACCTAAATAGGTGACGCTGTGTTTAAAAAATTCACATTTGGACAGATTTACTCTTAAACCAGCGGCACTCAATCGGCTTAAAACGGCTCGCAAATTTTCAAGGTTACTGGCCTTATCTATACCGGCACAACATATGTCGTCTTGAAAAACTACCGTAAACGGCAAGCCACTGAGTATTTCTTCTATCATCTTTTGGAAATTTTCGGGAATACATTTAATACCGAAAGGTACGCGTTTGTAAACAAAAGTACCTACATGCGTGGTGATTGCCGTCATCGGTTGTGACTCATCTGTCAAAAGTACCTGCTGATAAGCATGGGACAAATCTAATTTTGAAAATAGCACCCCTCCGGCGAGTGTAGCAAATATTTCTTCGATACGCGGAAGTGGATAATGAAAATCCTTCAACTTTGGGTTGATAGTGATTTTATAATCGCCGCAGATACGGATATCACCATTTTTTTTAACAACAACCACTATAGGCGTTCCATAATCCGAGCGATCTACTTTGTAAACAACCCCTTGACGCTGTAATCTTTCCAACTCTGACTCGACCGGGGCTCGCATAGCGAGCGGCAGCGGTCGAGCTTTTACAAAGACCGGCGTGTCGTCTGCCAAATGTAACTGCATGCGAGCTGTACAAGTCCCAAGACCATCAGCGAATACTTCTGGAAATTCTTTACGTAAACTTTCAACCGATTCATCACAAGCATCTGTTAAACTATAACAATCGTTGACATTGACGCCTAGCATTCTTATCCACATTCTACCCATCAGGGGTGGGCCACCGTTTTCTATGATAAACAATTGCAATGTTTGTGACCGCGAAGCGTATGTTACTTGTACCTCAATGAAACCTATCGGCTTAATAACATCTCCGGTGTAAGACTTCAATGTCAACGCTTTCTTTTGTAACGGTAAATGCTGAAACAATTTATCATAACACGCTTTCGACACAGCGGAAAATTTGCAACCAGTGTCCACTTCGAACCTTAATGAATGCTTCTCGACCGTCAAACCGACATAATAGGGGTCATCTTCAATATCACACGATAAATTGTAAAAGTTCATGCCATCATCATCGGAATCAGAGTCAACTAAAAAAAACTGACCTTTTGCCGCTCGCGAAGAGTCCGACCCGCGATTACCTTCGTACTTACGGCACATCACTTTTAAATGACCTTTGTCACCACACCGATCACAATTATAATTTTTGAACCGGCACTTGGCCCCCGCGTGCCCGTCCTTGCCGCATCGCGGGCACGGGCGGCGCGGTGCCGCTGCCGCGGCGGGCGCCCCCTGCGCCGCCGCTGATGCCGCTGGCTGAGCGCGGCGAGGCCCGCGCGCCCACGCCGTGCCCACGCGATGCAGGCCCTCGGCAGCGGGCGCGCCGCCGCCGGCGCCTGCGCTGCCGCTCACCGCCGCCGTCGCCGCGTGCCTGTCGGCCGCCTCCAACGCCAGCGCAAGCTCGACAGCTCGCTTATAATCCAGCTCGCGCTCGGCAAAAAGCCTGGATCTCATATCCTCGTGGTGGAGACCCGAAACGAACTGATCCCTCAAGTTGACCTCTAGCGAAGCCCCGAAGTTGCAAGTTTTCGCTAGATGTTTCAAACTCTGTAGGTATTCGTTGACGGCCTCTCCTGCCGCTTGCTTCCGTTGCCGAAACACATGTCGTTCTGCGATTTCCGATCTTTGCGGCTCGAGATGCTGTTTCATAATAGTCTCAAGTTCGTCGAACGTTTTTGATTCCGGCAAAGCCGGTGCACATAAATCACACATAAGCTCGTAACACGTAATTCCGACATGAGTAACTAACGTGGCCACGTGAAACTCGGCCGCTATGCTATTTAACGCTATAAACTGTTTTATCCGCCTACAATACGCATCCCAATTATGAGTACCGATCTCAAACACTTCGATTTTGCCTATAGGCATAATTACAAGCACTGATTAAACGTAAATTCGAATTCAATACGGCTGCGCCAAATGGAATGTAAGAATGAAACACGGACTATCGCAGAATGAGGTTTATTACTTATGTCACTGAGCTAGTTAACAACTGGAGGGTAGATGAAAATAATGTAGTCTACCCCCATCTTATCTAATACATTACACATTCTTTTAATAAAAATACAGTTGCGTATGACGAGTTAATTAATCCATTTTTATAGCAGCGGAAATGAAAAGACGATTTTTTGATTAAAATAAGTAATGATAATGCAGACTGTACTTACTCACCTTGTGTCACGATTTACGTAAACGTTACGCAAGTAAGTAAGAATATGCAGAGTAGGGCAGTATTTGAATTTCCTACTTACTTACTTTTAATTTAAATACGTATTTTGTATACACTACCAAAAATACAATACTGTAAACTATTTCTGAAGAGACGGTATTCAAAACCACCCTAATGTAAATATAAACAACCAATACTTCTAATAATCCAAACCATGTACAATCTGTAGGTAATTCCACTATGAATCTAATGGACACCAATGAAAAACACAACGAGATCCGTCCTCTTCCGTGGTCTAGCCAAAAGTGCCGGTTGGACGGGGCGGGCGACTCAGGCGCTACTCCTTCATTCCTTACGCTACATTCATTCATCCATTCATTCAATACATTCCTTTGACAGTTCGCTCGCAAAACGTCACACAGCAGACCATAGACTGCATTCTTTTGTATGTGTTGCTAACACGGCCCTCCTGCGCCGTGCATGCCCTCAGGCACGCTTCTTATATTGGTTCCAACTCTGCACATGAATTACGTATCTGTCAACACACACATGATTTTAAAGGCTGTTAAAATCTTTAAGCTCGGCCTATCATGACTCATGATGTCTTAAATAGATAGAACTTCACTTGCAACCTTTTCATCATTTGATTTCTTTAGACTTGGGAATTTCTACCACTCTGTAACTAGTTATCTCATTCATTAACTTCATGATCAATCATAACACCGAAAAAAAGGTCTTTTAGGTTTCTCAATAGTTCTGCAATGTATCTTTTTTTTATAATAGTACTGACCATCTAAACCAAAGCTGATACATATTTAGGCTTAGAAATTCCCTGTACGACTGCTATTTTAGCTCACTCCCTTAATCCGAAGTAGTGCCTGGTCCAGATCATTCCTTTAGTCTTAGGAAGTCACTGCTTCAGCTCACTACCACTATTCTGGCGAGTGCCTATAGCAACCTTTCAGGTCATCTATCAGCAACTAATTTACTTACTGTTCAGCTATTTTAGCTCACTCCCTTAATTCAAAGTAGTGCTTGGTCCAGATCATTCCTTTAGTCTTAGGAAGTCACTGCTTCAACTCACTACTTCTATTCTGGCGAGTGTCTATAGCCGTCATTCAGGGCATCTACATACATGTAGTCACGCCTGTTTCCCATTGGCAGAGACCACTTCTCTCCACTTGCTACGATCCTGGCATACATCTTTCGCTTCTTCTACTTCCATGAGTCTTTTTATACACGCTCGTCGTTTCATCTAGTACTGCTAATCTAATGAAGTTAGTTGCCAGACATAATAACATTACACGATTTGCTAAAACTAATTCCGGTATCTTTTGCCTTGATACCTTTATCCCTCAGTTGAGGTATTTCTATTTCCTTTTTGGCGCGAGAAAACTACATCTCACTTCTGATGTAAACTATTTCTGAAGAGACGGTATTCAAAACCACCCTAATGTAAATATAAACAACCAATACTTCTAATAATCCAAACCATGTACAATCTGTAGGTAATTCCACTATGAATCTAATGGACACCAATGAAAAACACAACGAGATCCGTCCTCTTCCGTGGTCTAGCCAAAAGTGCCGGTTGGACGGGGCGGGCGACTCAGGCGCTACTCCTTCATTCCTTACGCTACATTCATTCATCCATTCATTCAATACATTCCTTTGACAGTTCGCTCGCAAAACGTCACACAGCAGACCATAGACTGCATTCTTTTGTATGTGTTGCTAACAATACAAAACTCTATATTGACACCAATATGATTATTATAATTTCGATGTTGACACTAAATAAAATGTAAAACTAAACACGTAAACTAAACATTAAAATATGGGTACAAAAGGTGGTCTTATCGCTTACAAGTTTTGTATTTCAATTACGCCTGAAATGTAATTTGGAATTTTTGATCATTCAACCACTATCTTTTGAAAATGACTATCTTTGTAGCTACCCAAACCGTGTTCTTTCCTCAGGCGCATTAAATACATGAAAAAGAGCCATTTTGTGTACCTAGGTTGTCAACCAGGTGGACAAAAAGGAATAAACCTCCTATTCTATACGAGAAGCGCCAGTCTTCTCTGTATTAAGCAAGTGCCAGGCACAGAATTCTATATTCCAGAGGATAAAGCTACTTTACCTTTCATCTAAGTATACCTGCTTAGGTTTTCATAATCATTCGGAAACGTTTCCGATCAGATTCCAAAACACATTAAACTCAAATTATTCGAATCTCAGTCCATATACATAAGTTTTTAAACGCGATTCATTCTTCCGATCGGATTTTTACTCGATTCCCTATTCCAGAATTTATAAAAGTAGACTGAGATTCGAACAGTTTTAGTTTGGAATTTGCGGAATACGATCGGAAACGTTTTCGAATGATTGTGAATAGCACCGCTGAGAAGGATTTTTAGTTAAAATACTTATGGTTTCGTGTTATACTTAGCGATCTATTTAGAGCAAGAAGCATTGAAGCAAGAGTGAAAAGAATGATTGCCAAAAGTTGGATCGTCGTTATTAGTCGCAGAATGTACTTAGTCTACAACAGTACCTACTACAGAATTTATTTTCGTAGTCCGGTTGACTGGAATAATGTGACGTGTAACTATCAATAAATTCTGATTTCTGCACCGTACTACGGACAATAAGCAAATCAATTGATAGGTACGAGTGCCAGAATGGATGATTCACTTTTTTGAATAAGGATAGTATGGGATAGTCTGGGGTGTCCCCACACATCAAAATTGGAGTAAGAGTTAGCCAGCTTTTTAAATAACAAGAGTGAGCTGACCATTCTTGAAAGCTATCTCCATATTATGAAAAGTGTTCATACAATTTAACAGAAGTTTGACAGACACTGGGTTCTTCTTTTTCCCGTATTGGGAAGTAAGGAAACGGACTCGAAGTTAATTTTTTTCCGTGGTAGGACGCTGGGGGAACACTGCTCCCAGGGTATTTAGGTGTGGTGTGCAGAGTCGCGCACCCATTGCAGTTAACAGTGTGCATCTCTTCTGGCGGTAAAACATAAGTTTGTGCTCATCGCAGGACCTGCAGAAAGGATTTTTTTCTTTATCAGGCCTCCAAGTCTACTAAAACAGGGGGCTTACCACAAGTTTTGATTGTTAACGAAAACTTTTTTCGTCTTCGTTTGGCTCCATACATTTAACCTAGTTCCTTAACGTTCCTGCCAGGGACGCTTTATTGAAATGTTGGAGATAAACAAAAACGAAAAAGTTTTCGTAAAGAACTATAATGACTCATGGTAAACCGCATGGTAAGAATGCATGGTAAGGGGGTTTATAAGCCACAGCTTAGAAAAAGTATCTTAGAAAAAATTTGAATTGCCTCAAATTGATACTTTTTCAATTAAAAACAACAATTAACGATTAACAATTAAAAACAATTGGCTGAATAGAATCTAGGCTTTTTATTCATTCCCTAACATGGCTGGTTTTTTTTTGGAAATTTGTTCATTTTGTCATCTGAATGAATATGCCTAAAATATCTACTGTATTTTTACCCGACTCCATAAGGAGGTTTATGTTTTTTGAGTGTAGGTATGTAAGTATGTATGTGGGTATGTATGTAAGTATGTGTGAGTTTATTTTGGCACGCCCAACAGCCTATTTTGACATGTGAGGTCTCATTTGAAAAATGGCATATAGTACAAAGGTTTGTTGTCTTTTGTTTTTTTTAATATTGTCAAAAGCTACGTTTCGTAATCTAGCAGGCATCCGTGAATGGAAATTCATCTTTTACTGATAAAATGATCCCATAAGTATTTTGTTGTCATTTAAATTAATATGCCTAAACTACCTATTGTATTTAACGAGTGTCAAAAACATGACTTAAAACATTTTTTATGACGTATTGTTAATACTGCTAATACTACTTATCTACTCGTTTTTACTAAAAAGTATTTTAATTTAAGCAAAACCGGTAATTTGCCAGCTCTGAAAATACCTTCGTATCTTTGAACGAAGTACCTATCGTAAGGTACGCACACTAATTTTGAGTACCTACTTTATTAATGCAAACGAGTGTCATAAAACAAGATAACAACTTAACTACATGAAGTTCGAACATAAATTATTCAAAATACCTTCCCTCCACAAAGGGTTCATTTTGGATTTTTACAAGAACGAATAAAAACCTTTAACACTTTACCATTGATGTTAATCATTATCAAGACTTTTCTATTGAGAGAGATAGTTATACATCTATGTATATAGGTACTTTCTAGAACGCCAAAACACCAAAAAAATCAGGACCCGTACCGTGCTTATTGCCATGGTCAGGGCCGGATTTAGAGGTGTGGAGGCCCTAGGGAAACAAAAGAGTGGAGGCCTCTAATTATATTTTTCGGATTAAATGAAAAATAAAAACAGTCCAAAAACGTATAATTATGCTTATTGCAAGAATAGATTTAGCTAATCATATTCGTACAAACAGATATCATCAGTAATACTAAAAAAATAAGGAAAAGTTGTTGACAAGTTGTTTCTTGCAAATCTCTATTTAATTGTGGGGGCCCTCTTTTGCGGATTCCCCGGAGCTCCACCTGCCTTCCCCTGAATCCGGCGCTGGCCATAATGGTTAAGTGCAGCCTCTGATGCTGCGTCACTACGAATTGTATCGAATTTAGGTTATCTTATAATATATAAAGTACCTGGATGGCCGAGCTTTGCTCGGTATTTTTTTTTATTTTTTAATTGTGTTTTTTGGATAATAAACAATTGATTTTAGTCTAACCTCAAAGCAAACACTCATTGACTTCGTGTTACTTAACAACGCCATCTGCTGTTGTGTAGTTAAAGCAATTAGTTGCTCACAAAAAATAGTAGTATTATTATTCGCCAATAGATGTCAGGAAGAGTCATATTTTTCAGTTGAGATTGATTATCGATAAAACACGAATAAAATGATGTTTTCTAAAAATGATTCCTAGCTAGATCGATTTATCGCCCCCGAAACCCCCTATATACTAATTTGTATGAAAATCGTTGGAGCCGATTCCGAGATTCCAATTATATATATTTATATATACAAGAATTGCTCGTTTAAAGGTATAAGCGTATAAGGTATATTATATATAAGCGTATATTATATAATATATTAATTAATCGAATTAAGCGTGTTAATTTAAACGTGTGTGATTTAAACCTCTATCTCTCTAAACACCTAAATGTTCCAAATTATAGTTTATGACAATAAACATTATGTCGTTTTAGGGTTCAGTGTTGCTGGTCTTTTGGGTACGGAACCCTAAAGTGAATTTTCGATGCTTGACGTAGATACGAGGTGCATTATTACAATGCACCTCATTTATAAGCGCCCTCCGACGCATTGAAAACTTATTCGTTTGCAGCATTGTCAAGCAAAAAGGTTTCTTTTGAAAATTAACCATGATCAAACTTGTCATCTTTGTCTGTGCCATTGTAGCTGTCAACTGTGAATTTCAGGGGGTAAGTAAAGCTTGAAGGAAGATGTAGCTTAAGAATAATTAGCATAGTTCACTCGAGAATGCACACTTTAGTGTAAATATTAACAGAGTTAACTTCTTCACTTAAGCGAAAACTTTTTTTTATGTTACCAACGAGTCTTTAAAAAAGAAAAAGCTTTTATTCTTCACAAAAGTAAATTTATGAATAAAGACTCAACTTATTACTGTTTTGTAAAAAATAATAACATTTTATTTTTGAAAATGGAACTTAAAGCGCCCATCTCTTCGGCAGATACGCGTAATAAGTTCCGTGCAGCTACAGAAGAAATAAAATAGGCAATGGCGCGAAATCTTTAGAATTGTTGAATTATTGACCGTATTTTTTAAATACTGGATTGCCTTATTTTATTTTGTAGAGTAGTTTGTAGAGAGTAGAATGTAGAGTCTAACAAACGGCGCTAAGAACCAATTTAACTTGGTTTCTATTTACCTACTCCCTCGCGAGCTTGGGAGTAAAAGTACCTCGTTCATAATGGGTAATTTTAGCCCCTTGTACAACAATCAACTATTTAACCAACTTAAAAAACTTAAGAATGAGGTCCTTAACTGTAAGTTAAAAAAATATATCTATTAATGATTTTTTAGAAAAATAAAATGCATTTGCACATACAAAGGAATTAATGAATTTTTGCGTTTTGTCCTTAAGTGTAATTTTGTAAATTGTGAAATGAGCAATATAAATTTTTTTGGCTTACCACAGAACGACCAATAACGCAGATATACCTTAATTTTGGAACGGAGCGCTGTAAATTACGCTTGCATTGTAAACTAGTAATTTGCCTCAAACTGTGACCTGACGACCTACGTCCAATTTTTCTTATTTCAAACATAGTAGGAATTTGGATTAACTATTCACCATTACAACCTCGACGAATGTAGCAACCCCAGATCTTTGATAAATGATATGTCCAGATGAAATGAAAAACATTGCACGGGTTGAAAAAAATTAACAGCCAACTGTTAGGTTCTAACTCAGATCAAACTAGAGAATAAGATGGCGCACGGCGTATGATCTAAGTGAAGCCAACAACCATCCAAAAACTACGCTACTGTCGTATAGGTACACAACACTTACACATTGATGCAAAAAAACTACGCTACTCGCTTGGTCATTCTTACCTCGACATTATGTGCATTGGTTTATGGTATAAATTCGTGTACTTAAATATACATAGTGCGTCATAAAAGTGTGGCCAGGACTACATTTTGAGGTTCTTTAGGAAAAACTGTGCAGTTTTTTTACAAGTCATTTTTGACAAAGCCGTAACATTAAACTCTTACAAATATGTGCAGTTTAAGAATATGAAATCTCCTAAGTTTGTATATTGGAACGGAAATATCCTATGTAGAGTTTAGGAATTAATATTCCTTTTCGTGCAATTTTAAATGTATTTCATGGCAACATTACCACGCACACACATTGAAAAAGAAGTGGCTTCAGCAAGATATAACGCAGTGTTCCATCTTGTCCTCTAGATTGATCTGAGGGTTCTAAATGAACAAAATGTATGACGCAACCCTAGTAGAAGACGTAGCTGTCACGCACACTAGTATATAAAAGTTGGCCTGTCACTTTTCGTTTATAAGCGGTACGGAAATTCTAGACATATAGGTACTCATAGCCACTCCCACAGACCTAAGATTTTTTTTTGCTTCGCAAAAGACCAACGAAGCGTGGGACAGAGAAGTCTCCATCGAAATGTAAACTCCACAAGAGCGAAAGAGGTCGCCTACAAATAAAATGTTAGTCAATAATTCTATTGTCATTAATGACAGCGCGCCACCTGGGAACACGCGAAAATTCCTATGATTTATATTTTTACTAAAATAATTATAAATAGACTTAAAAGAGAGCAATTGTAACTAAATGCAGTTATGTCATCTTGTGAGTTTAGCAATTGTGATGTGAATCCAAGATGTAACCCACAAAATTTGTCGTTTCATGGGTAAATATGAAAATTCCATTGAGATGTTTTTGTCTAAATTTTGTCTAAAACATAACATAAATTGGTTCCAAAAAACCGATTTACCAGCGGTATGTTGTTGTCGTTTCTTCGTAACATCTATATTTCCTAGATGAAAGCAGAATTGGTGATGAAATTCAGCATTAAAATATTAGTTAGTTTACGCTCGATTTTCACTAGAGATGGATAAAAAGATGACGTCATTATTATCGATAGTTTTTATCAAAGTTCATTAGGTAGGCGATGGGTGCAATACATAAACAAACCATACATTTTTGAATCAATGCCATCAAAAGTAAATTGACATTCTTCCGAGTTTGTACTGAATGATGAGGCGTAAAACATTTTTGTATTAAATATAAGTATGTACCTTCAATTTCTGATCATCATTTTTAATTCAATTTACACATTTTGGGTGTCTTACATCCAAGTCTAATTTAATTATATTTAATTAAATTAAATAATATATATGTAAATTATAAATAAATGTACAAAACCAATGAGATAAGTATCATTATTTATCCTAATCCGTATACGAGTAAATTTTGTCAAGGGACACAATTCGAAATGAATTACTAGGATAGTATTATGTTGATCTTATTATTTACTTTTCTTATGTTAATTTAGATACATGGTGACACTGATATCTAACTCTTCCGCCTAGTTTAACACCCGTTTAGTGATTAATATTCATTTTAGCTCAGCAGCGGTGTTATACTTGGAACAAAAAACAACTCAATTGGTATGCGAAAGATTATATTTATCGACAAGCACCCGGAGGACCATTTTTGGTCAATCGATAAATTAATAAGTACTTTTCACAACACTAATTTACTCACGCATGCGCAACTGTTTTTTTGTATCACTATCGAATTGTCACTGTCGATCTTTTACATCCTAGATCTGTGGCCACTCCATAGCAGCCACAGACCTACAATGTAGTAAATAAATTCGGGACACTTCCACACACGGTCGCCTGACCCCAAACTAAGCAAAGCTTGTACTATGGCTGCCAGAGACTGATATACATACTTAGATATTTTTAAATAGGTACATACTTAAATAGATATTAACACCCAGACATAGAACAAACACAAATGTTCATCACATAAATGTTTGCCCTAAGTGGGAATCGAACCCACGCCTCCAAGCTCAGAAGGCAGGTTCACTACCAACTGAGCCACCGAGGCAGTCGAAGTAGGATGTATTTATTTCTCTATTTATGCCAATTTGTTCCAGTAGATTCTGAGACCTGACTTCGTTAGATACATTAAGTAGGTACTTTCTTAACTAACACTCTTAAATATTTTCACAGACAATCATCAACTTACAACCCGAACTCCAAGCCGAGGTATGGAAAGCTTTAAGGAAATGCTGCGCTAATAACGAGGAAATACGCGACCTCATTAGCCTCATACGTGAAGGAGGAGTCCGACATGACGATAGATTTAAAACTCTCGTTCACTGCATTTGGAAGGAAACTGGATTCATTACAGACGATGGAAAGCTTATCGTAGACAAAGGAGCTGCAGCGTTCCCAGATAAGATTGCAATGAAGAAAATACTCACGGAATGCATTAAGGATATGGGTTCGGAACCCAAAGAAAATGTTTATAAAACTTTCAAATGCTTTCAAGAAAAGTCGATGTATAGAGTTGCAATAATCGAGTAAACCAGAGAGCAGCCTGATTATAATTTTATTATGATACTAATGCTTCATATTCGTATGTTCAGTCATTGGGATAATATATTTTCCATCGGCACAACTGGTTGGTAGTACTTACGGAAAAAGCATTTCTTCAAGGAACTGGAAGATCTGGCTTCATTTGGTTGTGTCATTGAGATAATACATAGGGTCAACTGGGGCAACTGCGTCTGTGGGGCAATTGCGCCTTTCGAGAATTCCTGACAAACCCTTCACAAATTACGCGTCACCTACATCTTTTTGTTATCTTTAGTTGCAATAATCTGTACGTTAGGCGTTATTTATCTAATTTGTGAAGGAGTTGTGAGTAATTCTAAAAGACGCAATTAACCCCACAGACGCATTTACCCCAGTTGACCCTAACTACTAGTTTAGTTTTATAGTTTATTTTTTAAGGTTCTTCATTGTAATTTTTGGTGTGCAATAAAGTGATTTTGTATTGAACTGTATATATCTCTATTATAGCACAACTGGTAGTGCTTAGAGCATAGGGCATTGGACGCACCTAAACATTTTTAGGAGTTGGGCAGAAGTAAATGTACTCGATAAGTACCTACATAGCAAGAATTTAAACATGCTTTTATTTTTATGTACTTACTGATCATTATATTCCAATAATAACCTGCAGGATTAGCACGGGCTGGAGACAAATTGTCTTTCAACAGTTTTTATCCCGCGAGAAAGAGACAAACATATCCGTATTCTAGGTTTGTCTCTTTCTGCATACATAAAGAAAGAAACAGAAATAAAGAAAGAAACAATTTATTTTAACGCACAAACCACTACAACAACAAACAAACAAAATACACAAGAAAACATTATAGACAAAAATATAATAACTTCTACGTATACGTTAAGACAAACAAATATTTAGATTTTCAGTTTCAGTTGTCGCTGTAGTGTCCAATGCGACAAAAAAGGTTAGTGCGCAGCATTGGTGCTGCTAATTTATTAGCAGCGCTGGTTTTCAGCACTAACCTTCTGAGACGCATGGGACTGTTCAAAAAGATAGAGAAAGAAAGTAGTAAAAAATAAAATAAACCCAACCCAACGTAATCAGACTATTGCTTGATTGATTTAATAAACTGTTTTTATTTAATAAGTTCCTATTGTTTAGTAATATACCTAGTAATAACTTGACTACTTGCATGCCGTTAGCTAGCAGGTGGATGTAACTAGGCCCAGTAGGCGGCGCTACTGGCCGCTTGGCCAGAACTCAGGTAGGGTTATATTAGGGTAGGGTAAGGGGTAGTGATAGGGTTAGGGGTAGTGGTAGGGTTAGGGGTAGTGGTAGGGTTAGGGGGGGGGAGTAGTGGTAGGGTTAGGGGTAGTGGTAGGGTTAGGGGTGGGAGTAGTGGTAGGGTTAGGGGTTGTGGTAGAGATATATTTATCAAACAAACATATTATATGTATGGGATGCATCTGTCGGGTCAGCTAGTTTGGATTAAATTACCCGAAATCAAAATAAATTGCAAAGCTAAAAATAAAACTAATAAAGTATTAAGAGTCGGTGCTAAATAAAATATTAGCCACATCGAGTGAGATAATATATTATTACCTATTTTATGAATTTACCATTTAAATATAGTCAGATTTTGTCAAGATCAAGATCATCGTTAGCGATCTCGTTTTTAGGGTTCCGTAGTAAATTTAGGATCACTAAATTTTACAGTGTCCTAACGGACACTGTATCCGCCGTATTTTAAAAGGCGAATTCTTTTAAGTTATGCAATCAACAGTGGGCTTGGGTCATGTTGGATGTGACGCTTTACATAGAGGATCTTCGCTGTTGTCGTTCGCTTGTCTAGGCTTCTCTATCATGCCTAGGTTATCTAAAAGGCTGCTAACGCCAGAAATTGAAAAGTATTGCGAAACAGTTCATCAAAGTCTGGTGCTTAAATGACGATTATGATCATCTGGCCTATAACAATGAAGATTTTTACATGACTACAAAACCCTACAACGAATGTAGCAAGACACGCACTTGACAGTTATTTTTATAATTTATGCTAGGACTAGTTTTTTTTTTGGCAAACCTATATAAGCATTTAGGTGCACTACGGAGAGTTTAGTTTGATTAGTTTTGATGTAAAAGAAACGGCTTTTTTGTTGGAAAATCCCATCGATATGTTCAAATTACTTGTCTTTGTCGCATGCATAGTGTTAGTTGTCAATAGTGAAAACAAAAGGGTAAGCTTTTCATTATGTTCAAACCTTTTAAACCAGGTGTGACTTTTAGGAATAATGTTTAAAGTGAACTCACATAACAACACCCTCGACGAACATCTTAATTCGAGTCAAGAAGTAAGCTGAAAACCAGCCTTGCATAAACTAATCTAGTTTACGCAGCTCAGTGCTGAGCTTACGCCCTTTGCCTCCGTAATTATCTGCTACCTATTGTATTAAATTTGTTCTATTGTGATTTTACTTTGCTAATCAATTTTTTTTAATTCAAAACTGTGTTGTCGTAAAAATTATCGACTTGAAAATTTGCTGCTCCCCGTGGTTTTATTCGCTATCCTATAGGAACTATTCATTATTCTAAAATAAGATGCAGCTTACGTACCTATTTCCCGGATATTAACCCATTTTCTCACTATGAAACTCATTCAAATCTGTTAAAATGATACAAATAGATTTTGTACACCTTAACATTGCCTAACATGTATGTAATAAAAAGTAGGGATAACATTGTATAAAAAAAAAAACATTGCCTAACAAAACACTTTATCTTTTACAGATTAAACAAGTGTTACCACCTGAGCTTGTGTTGAGAATCTATAAGGCATTAGAGAAATGCGCCAAAATGGAAGAAATCGCTGAAATACTACGCAATGCCTTTGATGACAAGATAAATTCTGATCAGGGATTCAAAAAAGTTATTGGCTGTGTTTTTAACGAAACTGGATACTTAAAAGAAGATGGAAGACTGGACATAGATAAGGCGGTCGAAGTGTTCCCAGACAAAGAAATAATGAGAAAAGTATTGACAGAATGCGACAAAAGTATGGAAGTAGTATCTGACTATACGTACAATTTTTTAAGATGCTTTCAAAAAAAAGCTCCCTTCTCTATTTCGTTTTAAAACATTGCGTTATTTTTCGTTGAGTTTGAGATGTGAGTGTCAATGACAATAATAGCTTTAAATTCTGCTTTTTTAATTAGGCTTGTTGTTAAGTAAAATAATGTTTTTTGACCTGTAAGTAGTCTGTAAAACTGTTTATCTGATTTTGGAGTTAATTTGTTTCACAGCAATTGTATTTTTATAATAAATAATAATAATAAATAATAATAACGTCTAAGCTGCAGCGCAAACGTGGACACTTTTGGTCTTGTCGTATACAAGCTATCAATGTATATTTGATTTCTATATAACCAGTATGTCTAATAGGGTCGATCACCGACCCGATGGTCTGACCAAATAAAGGCGATTACATGACTTTCCGTTACTACTGCCCTGAGACAAGCCGAAGACAGGATAAAGCCGGAAACGTGTGAAAGCAGCTGGTGAACGCCTCGGTAAAGATATTTCAAGACAGACCCGACCTTCAGTAATGAAGAGCACGAAGAAGAAGAGAAGATTACTAGAACAGAACCACTATGAAATTTAAATAAACATTTTTGTGTGTAGTTGCTTCCACTTGACATACTCGTAGCCGATCAAAAAGTGTTCGGTGTTCGTAATTAGAAACTAAAAGCCGTCGGCTGAAGCTACAAGCAACTTTTACAAATTTTCTTACAATATTGTATTGAATTGTACGCATCAACCACGGTTACCAGGAGTGGCAACTGGCAACTGTGTCCAATTGCCGTTACCGGACACAGCAACTACAGTTTCCTGTGATGGTGTGCCGTGTCGGTAACAAAAACTGTCAACGTTTGCGCTTACTAAATTTGTTATTTTATCTCGATGTATCATGCTTCTCGAAACTTTATAATTATATATGAATGCTCTTTTTTGCAAAATAAATACTTCAGGTGAGTACAGTCCTTTACCATAAAAATTTCTTGCGGTTATTTGACTACATTAATAGCGTCAATCTGAATAATCGCGTTGCCGCGATGAATATGGCCCTGGCGAAAAGAACAATGAAAAAATGTACCTACCCATTGTAGCCAACGAAGTGCGTCACAAACAATTAATGAAACAACATGAATTAATTTATAAAAAGACTGATGATGGCTATCGACAAATTCCAAAAGGTCTACTTTGAGCTTACTACCTAACAGATACTAAGTCTCTTTAAAATTTTGTTTTGTTTTAATTTTTGTTTTGGTAAATTTTGTTATTTTCGAAGAATAAATATGTTTACATCAGATTTGGAAATAAAATTAGGTAGGTAGGTTGAATACTTAGTTACTAAATTTTCTTTTAAACGTGAGTTGTACTAAGATATTTGTAGGATGGTTTAATAAACACCATTGATGTTTTAAATTGTGACTTGTTTCATTTTACATACTATTAATTTTACATTCTATTATTTTTACATATTATTATAACCTCCAGTTTTACTATTTTACCTTTACTAAGACTTAAAACTGTCGACTTAATTGGGTTCTGGATGACAATAAGATAAATAGCACAGAAATAAGCAAGACCAACTCTTTATGAAATTGTATCATTAAGATAACTAAAATAAGCTACATCACGACATGCCAATAGAATAAGGAGACCGCTCTTGGTAGCACTTGAAGAATAAAAATGTAGTATCCACGGGCGTGTCCCCTCGTTCTTTGTCACACCGGTTCATGATTTCTTCCATTATGGCTGGATCTGGATACAAAGGTACTGAGGCCTCTATATTCACTCTACCGTCCTCATGGGAGTATCCAGATTTGTAAAAAGCACAATGTACGAATTTCTTGAACTCGTCGTCGTCCCTAATTTTGCCTGCTGTAACCAATTTCATAAGTTCTATGACTTTGGGTTCACTGCCAGCACATTGCTTTATTGCCAAGAAAATGCGGTCGTGAGCTTCTTTTGGAAAATGTATGGTTGTCTGAAATAAATAAACACTTGCTAATATTAATTGTATTATTGCTAGTATTAATATAAAAGAAAAGGTTAATCTTTCCGCTATTATAATTATTTGCATTTTTTTAAAATGTTTTATGAACATCACATTTCTTTTAACTACAATATATTTTAAAATATAGGTACTAGGGAGTAAGTAAATAAAATAACGTGGATAAGTTGTCTCATTTTAAATTATTTTGTTAAGTGTTATGAGTGCCTTCCTCACATCAACATTAATTTTAAAAGCGAAAAATAAATGAAATATTGAAAAAAAAAATTTCATTGCTAATCCTGAAAAAAAGGTGACTGAATCTTGCTTGATGTACATTTTTTATTTAATTAAATCTTTTAAACATGTAGTAGCGGTTTTCACCAGTTAAGGAAATAGGCTGAGTGAAACCAAAGGTAAATATTATTATTTCGCATGGGTTACATACAAAGAGATACATAAATGACCAAATGTCGTTCATTAAAAATACCCATGGTCCACCATCTATCTATCTATTTATCTATCGATCCGCTTCACATTGTCGCTTGACATTTTTACTATGATTTGATTTGACTTAATTTATAAATTGTACCTATGTGTAATGTGACTAATTGTAATTTTAATTGTATGGACTTATTTTGTTACCAATATAAATAAATAATAAATAAATAAATAAATTCGGGACACTTCCACACACGGTCGCCTGACCCCAAACTAAGCAAAGCTTGTACTATGGTTGCCAGAGACTGATATACATACTTAGATATTTTTAAATACATACTTAAATATATATTAACACATTAATTATATTATGAATTTGATATTTGAAATAAATGAATTTGAATTGTACCTATAAACCTTCGGTCAAAAATTATCTAATTGAAGGTGAAACCGCATCAAAATCCGTTGAGTAGTTTATTTAGAAGGGTATCCTTCTCAATAAAAGCAGTTAGCGGATATAAAAAAATTGGTTGCCTGTAAAGTCGGTATACGGGCGAAAGTTTTACGTGACAACGACAGGGACGAGTGCCTTTCACTTTTTATGTCTGTCTCTCTCGCTCTTAGGCGGGCTAACCATGCCCGAGTGGAAGGGACGCGTGCCTCTCACTCGCTCTCATTGTGAGCGCATAACGTGAGCGGAGCGTAACGCAGTTTCTTGAAGTGTCACCCGGCAAACCAATTTATAAGACGTTGTCACGTCAAAACAAAGAGACAGACAAACGCGAAAAGCGTTTGGTTAGGAAAGCAAAAAGTTTGTTTTAACTATTAAAAAACCTCCGACACCGATTTTGATCAAACATAGCTAAGAACACTCCCGACTAATCGTCATTTCAAGCAAAAAAAAAAAAACGAAATCTAAATCAGTTTATCCGTTCAGGGGGCTTACCACAACCTCTTAAAATATCATTAATTAAGCCTTACTTCGTAATTTCGTACCATGACCACCCTAAAAGTATTCCTGTTAAGTTTTGATATCGCCTACCAGTTTTGATGACGTTTTTGAATTTTGATTGAATGAACGAAATCGAGTGGATTTCGTTCATTCAATCCAAGGAACATTTGTTTAAAAACCGTACCACGACCTATATAGTATTCCTGCCGAGCTGTCAAAATAGCAGGAATGATACAAATTACAACGATTGTTAAAAAGTTGCTCTCCGTGTAACTTTTTCTATTTATTAGTGAGTTTTTGCTGTGTTTCTGAGGTTCTATTTGTAATATTTAGCAAGATGGCCGATGATTTGGAAACTTTCGAGTTTCTCGAAGCAGATAATAGAAGCTCCGTACTACGAAGGACGCCTTCGGACGGGCTCCAGAATAAATTTCAACCCATTTTCACATAGATTTTTTTTTGGCTAAGTCCGTTCCTTTTGATGCAATTGTTACTTCTTAGAGTGAGCCTTCGCCTGCAGACTCCTATTAAAGCCCGCAGCGATTTCACTGTGGGTTTTTAAAAAGTCTCACATGATATCGAACTGCTTCGCTGAGACTCTGCGGCCTCTGTGACAAATTATTTTAAGCATTAAATTCTAGATATCACAAAAAAAAATCACAAACTTTAATTGTATACAGCAATTGAATTTTAATTTACCTTCATGATCATAGGTAGATTTAATTTACGTTTTTGAGGGGAACCGAAAAGATGGTGTCATGATTTTGTATTATTTTCTAAAACGAAAACTCGCCTTTACTGAAAGAGGGAAAGAGGAGCGAGATTTATCTCATTTATCATCATCTTCATCAGAGATTTAATGAAAAATGTTATGACAAACATACGGAAGACTATGGTGGTATGGCTATGTTGCCTCTAGCCTGCCCTATGAGACAAAACAAAAAAAAATCGTTTTTGACATTGTTCATTTTTTTTATTTATTTATTTATTCATGACCATGGATACTCTTCCTTCAGTCGGATTCTTAGTAATATTTTTTCCTTCAGTAACAGATGATGGGATGATGATGATGAGGTGATGATGAAGACGATGAATCCCTCCCCTTTCCCATTCCAGTAAAGTTATGGATACTTTACTGAAACTTTAAGTGAAGTTTTGTAGAGACCACGAAAAATCGCGTTTCGCGATGTTTGTATCATTTGCCCACACTCGTGCACGTTGACGAACCGGTAAACGTTAATAATCCACCATTATTACAATTTAACACTCGAAGAATCACAAGTTTTAGAAAATAATACAAAAACACGACACCATCTTTTCGGTTCCCGCCAAAACTCTTTGACATTGTTCATACAACCAAGTGTCGCCAGATGTTTCATAGGAGCGATTGTACGCGGGTGAGGAAAATAAAAATTCTTAGGGAAGAAAATAATAAGTAATCATAGTGTTTTTACTAGCAACTTGTAAAAACCGTAAGTGTAATTTCCCTGTATCGATAGGATATTGTAGGCACGATTTCGCTATGCGGTCGTACTATTGTACGACCCCGATTGTACGATTTTTACATGGCAAAAATCGTATAATTACGATTGACATCGTACATCTGGCAACACCATACTCCAAAATACGCAAAAGTACCACAGAGTATATAAAGGCACTTGTATCGTACATTCTTTTGACATCACTGTAGCAGGAGTAAAAACGTTTTAAAACATTATTGTTTTCAATGCTTGTGGTATGATACAAAACAATACTTATTAAGGAATGTAACAAAACGTTCCTGCGCAATGATGCTTTTGTAAAAGTTCATGGTAAGCCCCCAGGAGCTAAGATGCCACAAAGATACACATACACACACGTCAAACTTACAACACCCCGTAATTTAAGCGTCGGGGGTTAAAAACAGAAAAGAGTAGAAGAGATACTTACCCTATTTACAGGTGTCCCGATTACATTTGTCGTAAATGCTATTATGCTTATAGAGAACATCAATATGAGTAAATGTTTGTCCATGATGCTAAAAACAATTAGCAAATAAAATTATCTAAGTTAAAATGAGTTGAAGAATTAATTTTAATTGCTTGTTTTTATTAGACACGTCTGTATTGTTTTCAGCAAAACTGTGAGTATGTTTATTTCCTACGGGTGGAAATATTTATTTGCTTAGTAGGTAATTAATAATTCAAGTGTTCTTGGCCAAAACATTCTTATATATTTTTTACTAGTTTCTCGCCGCGGTTTCGCTCGCATTATATTTCCTGAGTGAAAAACGGCCTACGATAATAATATATTTATTTAATTGAAATGTAATTCAAATCCGTGAAGTCGTTTACTGTGACGATGTAAAACTAATATAATGATCACCACTATTTTTAATATACTTACTTACTAGCCAAATTTTAAAGGCATTCTACATTTACTAGGGGACACTCGCTAATCCAGAATCAGCTGTTTCATACAAAAAGTGAATTGACCGGCGACAAAATATATGGAACAGCTGATTTTTGTTTTGCCATTTAAGATTATAGAAAGAAAAAGTTGTTTGTTATGATGTAGAGAACCAGCCATCTACATTTTGCTTACTACATAAAAAACAGCAGTTTATAGAAGGAAGCTTACTGGATCTCTGGGTCTTGGTATAGTGGACTGTTTCATCTACCTTGGCTCTTCGACCAGCGGCAATGGTTTGTAGGATCGGGGACGTTAATGAAACGCCCCGATGTCCCTCTTGTTTCGTTCCTTCGTAGATGACGAAGGATCAAAGCAAAACACGTCTGTTCTGATTCAAGATGTATTTTCCATTCGTACAGTTAGTCGTTGTCGCTTGCTAGAGCTCACTCACTAGATTAAGATAGAGATGGGGCGCGCCCCAGTCAAGATGGTCGACTGTTTTCTAGTGACAAACTAACTAGGAGCTAAAACGGGTGCGTTCACAGAACGCCACAGGCTCTTGTGAGACGGAAGTGCGAAGACGCATCGGTATGGTCGAAAGTGCCATGTCACAACATCATAGAACGTGAACAAATATAAAGATCTCACTACAAAAATCAATCTGGTACGCGTATTAGTGTTCTCGATATTCCTTAATAGAGTTGAGACATGGACTCTGCGGGCGGCGGATTGGGAACCGTTTTGACGCCTTCGAGATGAGGTGCTGGAGGTGCTGCCTTGGACGGCTTTTAGGACTAATGCATCCATACATGCAGCTTCAAATCTCAACCAGGCTTTACACCATCTGCCTGAAAAAAATGCTTGAGCATCACAGAGGTCACATAGCCAGAAAAACCGGTGATAATTTAGAGAACCTCATAGCCACTGGCAAAATAGAAGGAAGGAGATCTCGAGGCCGCAGCCAGATACCAATGCATCAGGCGTTGGTCCGCTCTACATTCGACACTTTTTTTTTTTTTATATAGAATAGGTCGGCGTTTGACCACCAACTCGCCTGATGTTAAGCGACGTTGTGGTCTAAGATGGAGCACGACGACCTATAAGGTACTTATTCACTCTAGCCTTGAAGTTTACTAGAGTGAAGAAGTACAAAGACGGCAGTTGAGTGAGGCGCTACAAGTGCGCTACTGCTCAGACCCGTCTTCGAAACGGTTACACCGGACTACATCCCGAAACACGACTAAGTCATTTCACGGCATGGCTTGGTCCGATGGGTGGTAACTAGCCACGGCCGAAGCCTTCCACCATAGTTTCCTACCCGGTTAGCACTACCCGGGGACCACGTGTAGGGAATCAAAATAGAGTACACTCCTACGGACGTCTCCTCCGTCTATGATGCTGTGCAGGTCGCCAAGCAGATGGCGCAGCATCGTGAAAGAGAAGATAGTGGAAGGCGATCACGACCCTCAGAGTTGAGGAACAAGATGCCAGGAGTCTAAGAGGAGGAGGAAGAAGGAGGTCTAAGAGGAGTCTAAACACATTTAGTCACTATCTCAGTGACTTTTTTATTTATAATATTTAGAGCCGAATGTATTAGTAAATTATATTGTCATAACTGTTACAGTGTGATTTTAAGGGCAAGGAAACAAACAAGTAATCAAGGAACTTCGTAAACAAGTCTTAATGCATGGTCGTGATATGTATAAGCCTATAAAACAATGCGAAAGTGAGTTTGTTTGTTTGTTTGTTTCGCTTTCACGTTTCAACTACTCATGCACTTTGGATATACGTTGTCAGGGGTACAGAAAGAGATAGGATGCCTTTAATCCCAAAAAAAAGTAGCTGTGGGACCACGAGTGAAACCGAGAGTAGCAGCTAGTATGTTAATAGATTATTACTATTACCAGTTCCATGTATGAAATTTTGTTATTCTCAAACCAGTGTTAGCAACACATAGAAAAGAATGCAGTCTATGGTCTGCTGTGTGACGTTTTGCGAGCGAACAGTCAAAGGAATGTAGCGAATGAATGAAGGAGTAGCGCCTGAGTCGCCCGCCCCGCCCAACCGGCACTCTTGGCTGGACCACGGAAGAGGACGGATCTCGTATTGATCTTGGTGTCCATTCGATTCTTACTGAAGTTATTGAAACATATTGTACATGGTTTGGATTATTAGAAGTATTAGTTGTTTACATTTACATTAAGGTGATTTGAATACCCTCCCTTCAGAAATAGTTTACACCAGGTACCTATACTCACTTGTTCAAACGTAAATCCAGCCATCCATACTAATAATTATTATAAAATTTAAAAAGTAGCTTTGTCTGTCTGTTTGTGGGCTTTTCACGGCTAAACGGCTGAATGGATCTTAATGAAATTTGATAATTAGTTACCGTATTACAGGCGGAAGGTTTTCGGTTTTACTATTAGGTTTTTGACTATTTTTTTGAAATAAAATGATTAAAGTCGCGGGTAAAAGCTAGTACTTAAGTAATAAGTAAAAATTACTTCCATAAAATTGGATGTACTTACCTACATATACTTAGTTATAATTTCACATTATTTTTCTAAATAAAAAAAAATTGATGGCCTTCTCATTCCGATAAAAAAACAAATTAAGATAAGAAAAAGAACCAAAACAGATAGCTACGAGTATGAAAATAAGATTATACAAATATGTAGGTACAATCTTATTCGTATTTTGATTTGAAAAATAAAATAAATGTGCCAAGTAGTCAGAACTCTCTTGTCTAGGGTTTCGTTCCCGTAAAATCCGTAACACGGAACCTTAAAAATATGATCAAAAACACCACTATGAACATTTACTTCCAGGTGTAAACTTCCAGTGTGTGTTCCCTGTGAAAGTCCTAATTTTCACAAAAATATTAAAGTAGGGTGAGATAAGAATACAAAAAAAGTGTAAAGTTTGTGTAGGATGAGTTGAGAATCCAAATGGGTTGAGTTGAAATTTTAGAGAGATTGAGTTTTTGAGGGATGAGTAAGGAACAACCCAGCCTTATGCATGCCTCCTGAAATATCAGGTATCAGGTATCAAAAAGGCAGATTAAAAAAACAGACAAAAAAATAGTACGGGGGACGGGTCCTTTTTTCACTTATTTTGAAATTATCAAAAAATGCTTAATGCGTGAAGAAAAATTTGAAAAAATTGTTTGAAATTTGAAATTCTTCCTAGTTTATTTTCCTTTCAACCGGTACTCTAATGACTCTAAGGTTTATTTTTTTTAACACTCTTTTCAGACCACATTTAAAATAAATAATATTCATTCAAAATGTAAGCCTTGTAGCTTGTAGCCACTTCAAGTCGTAGCGGCGGTGACATACAGTCAGACAAACAGACATCGGAGTCCCACCATAAAGATTCCTTTTTACCATTTTTAATTCGGAACGTTTGGAATGTTATTCAATCTACTTTTAATTATTATTTTTCAGATATTTTTCGTTTGCACTATAAATTAATTGCGTGCTAAGCAATTTGGTTTTGTGCAGTGCCCAAATTTTATGTACCTACATAAAGGTTATTAGAAAATAAAACAACCTTAAACATACTTAAAAGAACGAAAGCCATGGTTATATCACACATGGCTTTTTCCAAAAAAAAAAAGAAAAAAGCCCGGGCGGTGGCAGCCAGGGCTTTTTTCTTTTTTTTTTTTTAATTGTTGACTCTATGCTGTTGACATTATTTTTTAGGGCGTTTGTACACTACAAGCAATTTTACTGTTAACGATTGCGTGATAAAAATTTAGGGCAAACCAAAAAAAAAAATACCAGTATTTATTAATGTTATGCATGTGCATCTTAATTTTGTAATAATAGGCATCCGTGGCTATAACTAGCCCGTTATATCTCTGTTTTGTATTTTAACTAGTTTGATTTAGCCATGGCTAAACGGTTACTATTAAACCTACCTCAGATATAATATAATCATCTTAGATTTTCTTGGGACAAAAGTATTACATAGTCATTTTAGTCAGAGTGTAAACAATTAAACTTACTTACTCACCATTCTAATTGCATTTTGCAATTACTAGCATTATCGCATGCATGGTTAAATTGTTAGGAATATGAATTGAAACGAAAGGCCTTGTTCAGAGAGATGTGGAGCGTTGCGTGGCGTGTGCAGCATCGCGTCGGGTGGGCAAACCAAACATAGTATAATTAGGCTAATATGTACACCATTGCATTCTCGACACAGGAAATCCTAGTGGAAAACCAAGCTGCGTGTAAAACGTCATTTAATCATTGATCGGTAGCGTTAGCGAGCGAAGCGTCTCTGCTTCAGCTTTGGCAAAAATGCTACTGGTCACATTTTCTGCTCGTGAATTTTTGTGAGCATGTTTGATGTTTAAAATGTTTTTTTTGTCAATTAAGTTTTTGGATTTTTTTCAAAATAAAATTGTAGTGATAATATGGCTAATATGGATAATATACGAGTATATACAGACTGGCGAGGTCTACAACTCGTAGATTCACTAATTATTTAATGTATGAGATCGTTCAGTTAATAAGCGTGTAGATGCGCATTCTTATTTCTTGTAGTTTCCATACCGCGCAATGTCTCGCGTCTCCCTGAACTAGACCTAAAAAGTATGAGAAATTAAGTACATAATTTATTGACCATAAATTTATTATCGTACTTATTTTACTTACTTAGATGTGTAAGGTACTTACTTACTTATTAATAATAAAGTTACTAGCGTCCAATAAAAGCGTAATTAGCTAAGTTAATTTATTTAACGAACCATTGTTTTTCGTACTAATTACTTTTTTCTACCATGACTATAATTTCTCTATTTTTGTATTTTTAGGTATGAAATAATAATAAAAGATAATTTGATTTGTGTGTAAATAAGTATTTATATCTAACTAAAACAAACTTACTTCCTAACATCAACGTTTAAGTTTAACTCAAGTATGGGTAAAGAAAAATAAATCCACTGAATAGCGAATAAAATATGTCGAGGGTTCCGTACCTATCGTATTTATAGAAACACGGTACTCTGAATTGCTTCTTGTACAAAATAATTAACACAATAAAAACGTAAAATGTCAAAATAACATTCCTGAGATAATTGGCTGCAAAATACATAACATTTGAAAAGACAGACAAACACTGAAGTCTCATCTCAAGGGTTCCTTACACTATGATGGCAGGGAACCCTAAAAATACTATTAAACACTTTACTCAGTTATTAACAACGAGTCTCTCTAACACTTTCTGAAGATATGCTTTTGTTTTCATCCACTGGTGTGATAGGTCTTTCATCATAGCTGTCACTGTCACTTCCAATCACTGACAGATTCCTAACGTCAAACGCGGACCCTTCTTGCGACCCAGTATCATTATGATGTCTTCCATCATAGATGTCACTGTCACTTCCTACCAATGACAGATTCCTGACATCGAACGTGGATCCTTGCGACACAGTATCATTGTTAGTATACACATGGTCGTCGAATAAAGCATTCTTCACGTTGTAGTAGCGACTCCTGTCTTCTGTTCTGTAGTAGTCCATACTCTGATGCTTCTTGATTAGGTTGAAGTTATCATCCAACGGCACGAAGTAAGTTTTAATATAGCCAGCTCCTTTGACAAAGGTCTCTCCTCGATATTGCGTCAGTATATCGCATTCGTCCAAAATGATAGCGGTGTTTTCTGTGACCTAAAGAAGTAAAAATAAACATAGTGTAGAACGTATTTTTGGAGGTGACGTTAAGGACAGTCATTTTAGAATACCAAATAAGATTATGCACTAGTATAAATTATTATAATTTATGCATGCAGTTTTATTTTTTGGATCAAGTTATTTGTACTCGGTGTTCGGTTAGATGACGGTCTTGTTTTAGGATATCATTGTACAAATAAATCATTATGAACAACTTTTATTATGAGAACCACATAGAATAAAGAAAAAACGATCTGTACAATTTATTGAATGCGAACGTCTATACATTAAGTGTTTTTTTCTTTTTAATTCAGAGTTTGATTCCTTAGTAAAAAATGATTGAAAAAAAAGAAGTACGACAAACTTTTGCTATACTATACGTTTCAAAACACCCTGTATAACAAAATTTTGCAGATTGCCTTCGATTTTATGATTCCGATTTTATGTGAATTGCTTACCTGTATTTTGCCAGAATCACCGGTAGAGTCCATTCTGGATGCCATATTGACTGCATGTCCCCAGATGTCGTACAAGGGTTTCAGTGAACCCACCACTCCCGCTGCCACTTCCCCGTTAGATATACCTAAAAATATATTAAAGCTAGAAAGAAAAAAGCTAACAAAACAAATTTAAAAAATCAATACTCGTACATTAGCGAAAAGCAAATGAAGATTTACACATGTTTTGAAATAAGGGAAAGATTTTAACAGAAAGGCTTGATAAATATGGATACAAATTTTAACAAAAATAAAAGTATGTTTATTTTTTTAGTACTTATTATTTGATATTTCCTTACCGACGCGTAAATTTAACCCCTCAAAACTTTGAAAGGAGCCTCGATTAAAGTTTTGCAATTGCATCATCATTGCTGCAGCAAACTCTACCATAGTTACCACCACGGCCTTGCTATACGGGCTATTTACTTGAGTGTTTGAGGTCAAGGAAGAAGACCCAAAAGATTCTCTTCTGTTTGGATCTAACCCACAAGCTGCCATGTAAGTCCAACCAGCCATTTTGATCTTTTCCACTTTGTGTGTTGACGACCCGGTCATCAGCAGCTGAAAGTAAGGAGAACACTATAAAAAACATCGATACATAGATATCCCTCCGTCTTGGGCAGTTGGGGAAAAGTAATCAAATCACGACGCGATCTTTTCATCATAACAAGAACAGTAAAATGAATTATGTAGACTCACTCTATCAAAATCAGAGATGACCTCGTCAAGTATGCTTAAAACGAATTTGTCACTCATTTCGGCATCTGCTTCCACTCCTAGCTTGTAATCGGTTAGGGACGCGAACATCACTGCCACGTTGTCGTATTTCTCGTAGTAAAGCTCGTCGATAGATCTATTCAGGTTCAAATAGACTTGTACTAAAAAGTGGAAAATAAAAATGAAATTATGAACTAAATGGTTGTCTAAACAAGTCTAAGATACTTAGGAATACTCACTAACATGAGCCGGTAGTATATTTTCTAAAAGCATACTATTTACTTTCAGCATGGTTTCAGCTTCTTGTTGTTCCGCGCTCAACTGCAGCTGCCAAAGATGATCCAAACGATTCCTGTACTCTGTCGTTCTATCAATCCAGTAAAGAGTAACAGTAACGAAGACGACAGAGAGCGTATGAGAAACCCTTGGATCCATGCCAACGTTCCAACTTGAGTCGATAGCGAAGAGTGATGTCTTGATCTCCCAGACCACCCACAAGTAGAAGGCAGTCATTGCTCCAGCTACGATCCATTTAAATATGAAGAAGACTCTACTGAATAAGAAATTCAACAGCAATGCGAGGCCCCAACATTGAGTGACATGCTGCAAGTAAATATAATCTTAGAACTGGTGAATTTCCACCTAACAAAATACTATTTGGTGAAACATAAAAATGAGATTACCCACGGTGAAACACAGTTCGAAAGAACGGTTTCAGCAACAGCTGGTTCCACTTTTGCTTCAACACATCCAGTAACATTCACCACAGAAGTAGCTGCGAGTCCGACACTTATCAATAAGTACATTGAGGTCCTCAACTTAGCTGATCTTATGATGCTAGCTGATCTATCGTAAATCCATCTCAGATACTTCTGCCGGGGCTCATCTATGCCTTTGTATTTTCTCCAAAAGAATTGAAACCATGTCAGCGGTTGCAGGATGATGAGGCTTACAGTGAGAATGCCAAGCACTACTTTTGTGATCAATGAAAAGCCACCGAACCTTAAAATATAACTTTACAGTTAAACAAATAATAGCATCTTTGTCTGAACATTTTTGCTAACGTTCAGTATTGAAAAATCACGTCAAGTTTCATTAGTTTCTTTCACTTAATAATGATCTTAAACTATTTACATAATTTTTTATCATTTTAAAATGTAAACGAGCTGGGTTAAATAATACAAGCTAGTTTGCTTAATATTAAATTGAGTGATTCTTACCAATCAGTGGTCAACCCATTGATGATCATAATCAAAATCAAAATGATCATACAGCATGTTATGTAGTACTTAAATAAAGGATCTGGAAGTAGGAGAAAGTTCTTTTCCATGTCCCATTTTTTGTACATCAATGTAAACCTGTTCAATTGGCTTTCTTTCTTGAAATGTTCGCTGTAAATTTTAATTGCAAAGTTACAAACTAGTTTGGATTGTATGAAAATATTTTTTTCTTATAAGCAGTGAATTATATAAACAAAAAAAAAACAATTACACTTTATTGATATCACAAAAAGGTATACCAAGAAGTATACCTGCATTATTAAAAAAACGATTTCTGGCAAAAAGTACTAAATACATACATACAAATATACATATATGTAGTCACGCCTTTAGGACTTAGACTTGACCATTCACACTCGCCTTGTAAATCTGTTTTGATTCTGATACGTTTTCCTAGGTCACCCTTACCGACTTGACCATTCACACTCGCCTTGTAAATCTGTTTTGATTCTGATACGTTTTCCTAGGTCACCCTTACCGACTTGACCATTCACACTCGCCTTGTAAATCTGTTTCGTCAATGTTCTTTTATCCATTCTTTCAATATGTCCAAACAATCTAAGCATCTCTTTCTCTATCTTTGTCACTACATCTTCTACCACACCACAATGTTACTTTTTCTTATCACTGTTCATTTTATCCATCAGATTCACACCAATCAAACTTCTCAGACATTTCCACTGCATTCATTTTACTTTCGTGCTAATTCTGCTATACCGTTCTGTCTACAAAAAGTACTAACCGTCCGTTTGTCATGTCTTCAATTTCCTTTGCCATCTGTGCGTCGGCAGCTTTCAACATTTGTTGATATTCCACCAAATTTTCGTCCATGAACGTAGTTGTTCTTCGCACGTTCGTTGAGCTTCTATTTTCCGATCGCTACTGGAATTGAGATGGTATAGATTATTGTGTTGGCTAGATATCTGCGGGGCTAAAACGGCTGCTCTTGCCAATAATATAATATGCCCCTATTGCGATTCTATTCATGATCTTTTTGTATGTCTTGCAATGTTATCAACAAACATAAATCCAATTATGAATTGGATTAGGATTCACCAAATTAATTGACTATTTTGCGAAACTATGCATAATTGCTAGTAATCACAGATCCTGGCATATTATCAGCATAGACATAGAATCCCTATCTTCTATGTCTATGCTAACAACCTGCCAGGATTTATTTGATCCGTTGCCGTTGGAGATGAATTCCTCAAAGCGGCCAGACCCGCTTAGATCCGCTGGCAAACAATGTTACAAATGTGTCAAATGTGTGTGTTGTGTGTGTCTCTGACAAATTTTCAATGTGTGAACATTCAACTTACTCTAGAACCGGATGTCTTGGTGATGATCTTGTTGAAGCCAACGGAAGCTCTTCGAAATGGCTTGTATGCTTCTTGAGCCTGTAATAGAAATTAGTATATCTAGAAAAGCAATTTTCAGTAATTGTTTTTTTATCGTTAATTATAATACATTTTAGTATTTGTATTATAACATAGATTAGTAGTTATGTAGTCTTATCGACAGAGCGAGTGCTAGCGAACGAATTGTCTCTGCTTTATCTTCGAAAAATACTTTCGGATATCCGTCTGTCCGGATATCCGTCCGTCGGTCTGTCTTCTACGGGAATAGATGGAGACTTACGGCTATTTTGATAAAAATCCAAAAACTGATTCGACAAAAACAACATATAATTATCGCAATTTTGCTCACGAAATTTCTTGGGAATCGTTTGAGAAACTCAACCTACTAAGCCATATGAAGGGCATACGGAAGCATTTTCGCGAGGTCTTCAACTCACAGTGCCGCTATCACTAGTGCAGCACTAGTACAGGTGCTAATACTAGTACTCACAAAATTTGAAGAGAATTGGTTTAGAATCTTAGAAAAACTTGTAGAGGAAGACGCCGGACAAATAACGAGCAAATGCAGGATCGAGCGACAGACATCCTAAAGCATTTTTGTCAAATCTGAAGTAGAGACACTTCACTCGGTTGATAACATTGTACATACCCGAGCTCTCGGTCTTGAGAGTAAGTAAGTTTCCAGCTTATTTTTCATGATAAAAGGGTCGTTTTGAGATTCAAAATTTGGCTCAATTATGTATTCTCTAGCAAAAGCCAGTATGAGTTCGAGAGTCTGCTTTGTCACGTGTACTTTTCTGGAAATAAAAAAACAGTCAAGTGGGTGACATCAACGGAACACAACACACACCAACGGTCATGGTAGAGCCCTTATGTTATTTAAGGAATAAATCATTGACATCATCACATGCTAAATTCTTATTAAATAATAATTATAGTTGATAAGTATATAGGTATATGTAAACTATTTCTGAAGGGACGGTATTCAAAACCACCTTAATGTAAATGTAAACAACTAATTCTTCTAATAATCCAAACCATGTACAATATGTGGGTAATTTCAGTATGAATCAAATGGACACCCAGATACAACAAAACAACAAAGACGCCAAAGAAAAACAATACGAGATCCGTCCTCTTCCGTGCTCCAGTGCAAAGTGCCGGTTGCCGGTTGGTGGGGCGGGGGACTCAGGCGCTACCCCACAGACATTCCTTTGACAGTTCGCTCGAACGTCACAGCTCGAGCGTAAACTGCATTTTTTTTGTATGTGTTGCTAACATATATGTATTTTACGTTTTAATATGTCTTAAGGTAGGTACCGAGTAACTCATAAAATAGTCATAACTACTTGAATAAAAGTATCGTAATATACATACAGACAGACGGACGTGAAGAAACTTTTAGTTTACTACGGAAAATTATCAACTTTGCTAACAAATCATCATGATTCATGACTCTGGTCAAATTGTTTTGTATGTAAAAACATACATAGTAAATAATTAATTAGATATTCACACGCAGTAACGTCATCGCCAAATTATTCCACCGCTTAGTTAAGTGAATAATAGGCACATAAATATTATAATTTTATTTAGTACTTAAATTTTTTTCGTTTTTGAGTAGGAAAATACATTGACGTCGTTAATTCATTAATTTTAATCACTCTTAATTACTTATTGTAAAAAATGGAACAAAGTGATGTTCTGCTCTGAAGTAATAATAATAATACATTCGGGACACATCCACGCACGGTTGCCTGACCCCAAACTAAGCAAAGCTTGTACTATGCCTGCCAGGGACTGATAAACATACTTAGATATTTTTAAATACATACTTAAATACATATTAACACCCAGACATAGAACATACACAAATGTTCATCACATAAATGTTTGCCCTAGGTGGGAATCGAACCCATGCCCCCAAGCTCAGAAGGCAGGTTTACTACCAACTGAGCCACCGAGGCAGTCAATGTTTATTTTAATGTTTTTCAATTTTTCAATTATTTTTTTTAGTAATGTTTATTTAACGTAGTTTAATCTTGATACCTTGATACCTTAGTGCATTCTATTAGGGCGGAGACTGACTGAAGTCAAACCTCGTAATGTATCGAGTACATGTGAGTTTGTTCGCTTGATCAATTGAACGAGCCCAGTCGCAAGCAAGTCAATTTGTTGTTTTTTTTTACTAACTCTGTGAATAGCCTCTAATGAAGGAGTTCGCCGCGAGCACCGTGTCGTCGATGTGTATCAAGACTCACCGTGACTGCCGACCTCTTACGCATATACGAAACGCGAACACGATACGTTAAGACGAAATGTTACGAGTCAGTCTCCGCCTTTAGAGTTCCCAGGGCTCTCTTCCTAAACTAGCGATTTCTCAGCTCGACGAAAAAAATTTTTTTCACTCATTTGTTGAACAATCTGCTGTTGTATTCTGCTACATGACTGGAGCCCGGTGTATGTCGACAGGCTCGCCCCCTGTCACATTTGGGACTGAATATCGTCCGGCGAAGTGTGGGTGTTGTATTACACCTCTGCCAGCCTCCTCGGGGGAAAGGCGTGACGATATTTTATATGTTATGTATTTGTTGAACAAAACTTACCCTGCTTTCCCTGTCGATTCCATCTTGTTAGCTATAGTCACGTCTTTGGACCATACATCGAACTGCCATTTCCTAATTCCAATAAGACCACTCAGAATCTTTCCTGAATGAACTCCGATTCTCATGTCAATATTCAATGAACGCTTCTCTCTAAAACAAATTATTAATGTAAGAATCATTCTTACATCAACCTGTCATAAAACCACTTTTTTGTTAAGGGTTTTGTTTTTAATGCTATTAAGGCGACGTCTTCGCGAACGAGTAAATTACGACGAATATTATCGTCAGAATATCCTACTAATATTATTAACGAGAAAGTTTGTAAGAATGAATGGATGGATGGATGTTTGTTACTCTTCCACACCAGAACGGCTGGACAGATCTGGATGAAATTCGGCACAGAGATAGATTATAGTCTAGAAACTATTCTAGACTATAATCTATTTCTGTGCCAAATTTCATCCAGATCTGTTCAGCCGTTCTGGTGAGAAAGAGTAACAAATATCCATCCATCCATTCATTCTTACAAATCCAAATCCCATATACTAACATAGGATACTTTTTAACCGCGGGTGGAACCGCGGGGCGCAGCTAGTAATTCTCATAGAACTTTCATATAGAACGTGCATCCACGCTGCAATGTTATCGCGACTATACGACGAGTTAGAGTGAATAGAAATACGTGGCTTAACGATAAAATCGTCGCGCTGAACTCGCTCGTGGAGCTGGCGTCTTAGTTCATTTATTGTACGCTATCACAGTTGCTTATGTATACTTATAATATCAGAAGCACCGACTATATAAGAACTACCGACATTTCAACAATTCATTGACACTTGACAGTCAATTTGAAGAACCCCAAGATAAAATATTACGCACTTACTTACACTTACATACTCATATTATCTATTTAGGATCTTTATTATAAGGCAACTTGAAATTACGTTCCAACCAAATCGATTTAGCAGTTACAGACTCGTGAAGATGTAGAAATAAATAAATAATTACTAAAATAGATAGTAATTTGCTAAGGTTTATAATTAATAGATGTTAATAGTATTAAGGTTAGGAAGTTTTTAAGGTAATTTAATTAAGTATTTTAGAGTTTGCATAAAGGTATGTGTCAGTGCGTTTAGATAGAAGAGTATTGGTGCAAACTGATAAGTTTTCAATACTTTGTGTTTTCAAATGTATATTTTTACGGAAAAAAAAAACTTATAAAATACAACACTTGAATTTAAACTTTGGATTAAGTAAATAATAATAATATAAAAAGCAGAGCTTGAGATACCGACTTCTCGTCATCTATGTAAACAATTTTTAGAGCTTTGTTGATATTAGAAAAACCGATAAACTGATTTCGATAGAATTCATATAAGATCACCTCTGAAGTATGATCTACCAAACAAAAAAAGAATAATTAAAATCGTACCGTACCGTAACATAGGTACATACGAGGTAGAGTATAGGCGAATTGGTGGTCAAATGTTGACCTATTCTTTATATGAAAAAAAAAAACGTGCAGACGAATTGAGAACCACCTTTTTTGAAATCTTATAAAAAAGTTAGTAAAAGTTACCTAACATCTTTGATAATATGGATCATTTCAAGGCCCAGGTCGACGCAGTTTTTAGCGTGTTGCTCAGTGGGCTTGGGGACACCACTTACGCAGTAGTAACAGTCGCCAAGAAACTTAATTCTCAGTACGTCATGTTCCTGGAACATCAAATAACATAATTGTTAATAAAACGAAATACAAGTATTAATTAAGCATTTAGAAAACCCCCGACACCGATTTTCATCAACACCGATTCTCATCAAACATAGTAAGAACATTTCTTACTAAATCACCATTCAAACAAAAAAAAAAACTAAATCAAAATCGATTCATTCGTTCGGGAGCTACGATGCTACAGACAGATACACACACACACACACAAACAAGTCAAACTTATCGTCGTAACACCCTGTCGTTATTATGTCGCGGGTTAAAAATGTGCAAATGTCACTTGCTACATGATGAAAAAAAAATTGTTATGTTGTAGTGTCTCTCCATTCGACTAAGTATACACACATAATACATACATTTTGGGAGTCAGGCTTTCTTAAAATTCTCCTTCATTTTGCGTTGCTATAATTATGTATACCTAAGTTCAAAAACCGCGTTGAAAGAAAAACCTAATTTGACCAAGAAGAGAGTTTAGACTTAGGCCTATGATCACCAAAATTTGACAAGGAAATAATATTTTGTCTAACCGTCCATTGTTTACATACTGGATGGATACTTTACTGAAACTTTAAGTCGAGTATTCTAAAGAACACGAAAAGTCAAGTTTCGCAATGTATGTATAATTTGCCCGAACTCGTGCACGTTAACGAACCGATAAAGGTTAATAATTCACCTTATTACACTTTAACACTCGAAGAATCACAAGATTTAGGAAATAATACAAAATTACGACAACACCTTTTCGGTTCCCGCCAAAAACTCCACACCATCATTTGTAACTATCTATTAACTTGACACTGACAAATGCACAAAACGTGCGACGCCAAATTCCAAAAAAAAGTCGTCAAAACTGTTATGTCAAATTTTGTGAATAAAAGTTACAGAAGACGTCAAAATGATAAAAATAAACCTATTGTTCCTAAAAATAATTGAAGTCGACAAAAGAGTTAAAGTGTGATTCTGTTAGAAATTTTATAGTCATGCTAGTTACCTCGGATGCCTCATCAAATCTCCCAAACAGTTCGTTCAACAGTTCAACCATCCGCATCGGAGCCAGGGTCGTCGATATCATCGTGTAGTTCACGACGTCCGCGTACAAAATACTCACATTCTCATGTTCTTCTACATACAATTGGCTGAAATAAATTATGATACAAATTAGAAAACAATTGAAATAACGCATCGGCAGCGTAAAGACCTTTGATTTTTTAATTTTGAAAATTTTAAACCATTAGTACGTTTAGTAAAGTTGCATTAAACAAAATAGATAATTATCTATGTTCTGGTTTAACGTAAAAAATTAAAACAGTTATTTTTTCCGTTAAATTAAAAACCTAAAATTTAATTAAACAGCAATGTAATCTAAATAAAATTAATAACAGTTGAATTATGTTTTTTCACTATTATTATTTCAAATAGTATCTAAAGGGATGAATAACTGATGAACCCTGCTCAGCTAAAAGGCCAATGAACTCGGCTCTATCCAATTTTGATCTGCAAATGAGTTTAGTATAGCTCGTAAAATTGATAAAGATATTTTGATGCGATTTACTTATTTCTGATGAGCAATAAATTAATATATTTTGGTATTAATTTGGTTCAGACTGTGAACGACTGATAGCTATGTCTGATTAAACAGTTTGGTATGTTATCATCGTCATACTTTGCTAAAAAAAAAACTGTACTTACTTGTAAGTACGTCCATACCTTGTTATTATCTATTTTGACAGCCAAGTACATTTTAGATTCAAGTATTTTTTACTTTAACGGCTTCTCTATTTTGAAAGCTATATTTAAACATTTGCAATTCAACTGTTTTTACCCGACTGCGCAAGAAGGAGGGTTATGTTTTTCTAGTGTATGTATGAATGTATGTATGTTTACTTTGGTTACTTTAGCACGCCCTACAGCCTAAACAGCTTGATGTATTTCGACATGTGAGGTGTCATTTGAATCATCTTGATAGTGGAAATTACATAGGTACCTTAAGTACAAATATTTATAACATTACCTAAGTACAAATATTTTGCAGCTGCGTTTTTTGTTTTTCTTTTAATAATATTACCTGTTTTGTAGTCTTTTTTTATGTTTTTCTTGAGTCACACCAAAGTCGACGGCAGTATGTTTCATAAAGTCCGCAGGCATTTCACAAAGAGAAATTCATTATACGTACTTATCGATAAATTTAACATACTTACTTAAAAGACCTCATGGTGTAGCTCATATTATGAGTCTGAATTCCTAGGAACATCGTCCTGATATCTTGACGTACTTTTGATACGATGTGCTCTGGTAGAATACTCATCATGAGACGTTCCTGAAAACAAATCGATTTTATCGTAAGTTCATGCAAAATAGTTCATTACTGAGTACAAAGTTTAACTCTGCAAATGAGGAAAATATTTAATTCATATTGTAGGAACAATCTGAGAAAAAAAAAACACACACACAGACGAACATAGAACCTCCTCTTTTTCGGCAGTCTATTAATTTAAATTTCAACGAAAGTCGGCTGGTTGATTAAATTGATCAAATAATATGCATTTCTGAAACGCTATTTAACTATGGTATATTGGCATTCCTATTTTTTTCCCTACTTTTGTTAATAATTTATCAAAACTAATTAGAAATTAGATTTCTTGTACACTATCATATTAATCAATAAATTTCATTGGCATTGTTCTGTTTGCTTCATTTTCTAGATATCTATCGTTTTTAATGTCATCTGCTACATAACTGGAGGCCGGTGTATGGCGACAGGCTCGCCCCTTGTCAAATTTGGGATTGAATATCGTCCGGCGAAGTGTAGTTATTGTACCTAAATCTCTGCCGCTTCGGAAGAAAGGCGTGACGATATATTTTATTTATGTTTCTAGATATTGAAACACCGATCATACTTCCATACTTAATTAACTACTTCCTTACCTCTTGGTCTCTTACAAATTTCAATCGCAAAGTGCTTTCAACGCACGCTCTTCTGTCCAAGAAAGATCGTCTCGTCACTATTTCATTCATCAATCTGAAGTATAATCCCATTAAATTGACACCGACCAGGTAAATTACGTCAGATGCAACCTTAAAGAAGTAAGATGCGTTGTTTTTAATTATTAACTTGACACGACAAATACAATATGTACAAAAATATGTGTGCTAATCGTGATTTTCTTTCCACCTCATCTTCCACCTCAAAATCTGGACCACATGCGAAATGTTTTCTATTTATTTGTGGAAATACCTATGAAAGCTAGAAAATAGATACGTTTCCACCGTCATTGTAATATAATGAGCTGATTATAGTTAATTTATTTTATTTTAATTCAAATTAACTCCCTTATAGCCATGTGACGTTCATTAGGAGAAGCCAGCAGTGGGTAAACATTAGATAGACTGATAGATAAGATGATAGGTAGATTAAAATAAAGTATAAAATTAAATCACCTATCAGTCTTTACACTAATATTATAAATGCGAAACTTTGGATGGATGGATGGATGTTTGCTTTTTTTAATAAATCACGCCGGAGCGGCTGAACGGCACCCTTTCCATGAGTTTAAATGGTTACGAAAATATTTTTCGTTTTCGTTTGGCTTTTCGTTTCGGTCTCTATTTCAAAAAAGCACCCCTGGTCGAAACGTGAAACCTCCTTTTTACGTTTAATTACATTTTACTATACTTAGGTGAAATGTACGGAGCCAAACGAAAACGAAAAAAGTTTACGCTAACTAATAAAACCCGTGGCAGACCCCCGGATCTGGATGAAATTTCGCACAGAATTAAGACTATAGCCTGAAGAAGCATATACATAGGATAATTTTTAAATAGTCAGCTTGTTGCTTTCAAAATTAGTTGGTTAAGTAATAAAGTAAGTAATTAATAAAAAAAATAGCGTGATCACGATTACTTGTAACATTTACGATGTAGGATTTTTTTTATCCAATTAGCTTAACTATCGCATAATCTAACAGAAAATAAGAAAAAATGTACTGTGAGAAAATGAAGATGGAAAACAAAAGCATTATAATTATATTATATGAAGAATCAAGACATGGTTTTGTCTTTTTATAATAAAATCTCTTTAAATTGTTAATTGAGTAAAAAACCAATACAAAAAATATCAACCAACTGGTATTAAAATGGTGCGATGAGTCTAATAATACTATTGGTTCTAAAAGCTGTAGACCTCGCGGCTGACGTTTGTCTTCCTCTACAGGTTACATTCCTCAACCGATTCTTGAATGATTGAATGAATCGGTTAAGAAATGCGACCTGTAAAGGCAGACAAAGATCCGGACAGAGATCCCGAACGAATTCGGAAATACGAAAGCATTTTTGTTGAAGCTCAAGCAAAGACGCTTCGCTCGCTAGTACTCGGTCTGTCGATAAACAAAAGATAAAATTAAGATACAACATAATTAAGTGTGTTTAATAAAAGATTAAATCTCCTTAAGTTTTTTAAACTGATTTACACAATATTATATGAGTTTTCTTCATATTTTAATAACAAAAGAAAAGTCAAAGATTAGAAGGTAGGAAGGCAATGTACTCGTACTAGACCGGCAAAGATTAAATACCTATTCTCATAGAAGAGACCTATACTCAGCAGTGGACGGAAAATTATTGATGACGATGATATTGATTATTAATCACACAATGTACTATACATACTCTTACCACAATACCAAGACTTGGGCTGTTATCATAAGTGAAGAAAGCGAGGATCAAAACGTAGGTGGCACTAGTACACAAGCCCAAGAAGATGGCCAGAAAATTGTTCCTCATCGGTAGGAAAATGTAGATTGAAAGAAGCACCATCGTAGCGTATGCGGGCCTGAGTAGGAAGCCTTCGAAGAAGCTGTAAATGCAGACTGCTATATCTGTAAGTCAAAAAATCAAAAGTCAAGTAAGTGTCCACTTTTAAATCCCTGCCGCAAAAACGTGTGCTCGTTTGTGTGTGTGTGTGTGTGTGTGTGTGTGTGTGTGTGTGTGTGTGTGTGTGTGTGTGTGTGTATGTGTGTGTGTGTGTGTGTGTCTGTCTGTGACATCGTAACTCCCGGACGGATGACAGATTTTTTTTTGTTTCAAAGGTAAATTAGTCGGGAGTGTTCTTCGATTTCGGGAAGTCGAAAAGTCGAAGTCGAAGTAGGGCTTAGATTATAATGTATGTATTATTATGACTGCCTCGGTGGCTCAGTTGGTAGTGAACCTGCCTTCTGAGCTTGGGGGCGTGGGTTCGATTCCCACCTAGGACAAACGTTTATGTGATGAACATTAGTGTTTGTTCTATGTCTGGGTGGAAATATCTATTTAAGTCTGTATTTAAAAATATCTAAGTATGTATATCAGTCTCTGGCAGCCATAGTACAAGCTTTGCTTAGTTTGGGGTCAGGCGACCGTGTGTGGAAGTGTCCCGAATTTATTATTATTGTCAAGATATTTATTTGTCTTCTTAATTTCTAAGTTTTTTACAATAAATGAATATAAAAACAAATACTATAAAAAACTTAAAAACTAGGGTGCCGCCGGCAGCGGGGCGAGGCCCAAGCTACCGGTGGTTAGGGCTGCAGAGTGAGGAACCTCCTGACAATACGGCACGTGTCTAGGATCACTGCCTTTTGTATCTGGCCCTTGATCCAACCGTCTAACGAGAGCCTCTTGAGATGTTGGTCGAGGCTCTTCGCTATAAGACCGTTTACCGTGACGACTATCGGGACAATGATCGTCGAGTCAACATCCCACATGGCGGTTACCTCGTGAGCCAAGTCAAGGTACTTGCTGAGTTTGTCCTTCTCGGCCTTCACGAGGTTCTCGTCATGTGGGATGGTGATGTCGACGAGCACTGCCTGGCGCTGGGACCGGTCGACCAGCACGATATCAGGCTTATTGGCAACAATAGTCCTGTCCGTGATGATAGAGCGGTCCCAGTAGAGCAAAGCACGGCCATTCTCGAGAACTGACGCTGGTGCGTACTTATAGTACGGCACCTCGGACTCGACAAGACCGTATTGAAGAGCAAGTTGCTGGTGGATGATCCTGGCTACTTGGTTGTGCCTGTGCAAGTACTCGCCGTTAGCAAGATGCGAACAACCGGAAATGATATGCCTGAGTGACTCTCCGGGACGGTGGCATGCCCGACAAATGTCGACCGTACCGTCCTTCAGGATATATTTCCGATAGTTGTTCGTCTTGATAACTTCATCAGCAATCGCACAGGCAAAACCCTCGGTTTCCCCAAATAGGTCACCGAAGCGTAGCCAGTTCACCGACGCTAGGAGGTCTACATCGGGCCCTGTTAAGGCCCGATAGAACCTCCCATGCAGCTCCTTGCCCTTCCATACGTTCTTGCGGTCCTCGGTGCTCAGCACCGATGGTTGGCGCCAGTTCTCGTTTGCCAAGGAGAGCGGCGTCAGGCCCTTGTCAACTGCTACAACATCGCAATGCATACCACAGTCGTTGTTACGGAAAAAACTCCGGAGCCTGTACACTTCGCGGTTGTGGAGGTTCTTGGCATTTAACATGCCACGACCTCCCCACTTCCGCGGAATGTACAGTCTCATAACAGACGACCGTGGGTGTAGCATGCGGTGTGTTGTGAGCAGTTGACGGACCCTTCTATCCAGGGCGTCCAGCTCAGTCTGAGTCCACCTAAGTATGCCAAAGGAGTATATCAGTAGTGGCATCATCCAACCGTTAAAGGCACGCATCTTATTGCCGCCCGACAAAAGACTATTAAGTACTTTTGTCAAGCGACAAAAGAAGCGCTCCTTTATTGATTTCTTAATGTCCACTACTGATATACCCAACGACTCCGACATACCGAGGTACTTGTAGGTCTCGACTTCGGAGAGGGATCTGAAAGTCATTGTCTCAGAAAGTTGCAAATTCGGTGAATTAACAACTTTCCCCCGCTGTACATGCATGACCGCACACTTGTCTACACCGAACTCCATCTTAATGGCGCTACTAAAAACCTCTGTAGTTTTTAGTAGCTCCATTAAGTCTTGGCGTTTCGGTGCAAACAGCTTGAGGTCATCCATGTACAGCAGGTGAGAAATGACCTCACCCCCCCTACGGAGTCGATGGCCTAGTCCTAAATCCTTCAGCAAGGTGCTGAGAGGATTTAGGGCTAGGCAAAACCACAATGGACTCAGACTATCGCCCTGGAAGATGCCTCGCTCAATCCTTATCAAGTCCTGTGGATCAGCGGAGACCTCTCCACCACCTGGTTGACGAAGGACTGTGGTCCATTGCCTCATGCATGCGCTTAAGAATGATTTTAGAGTTATATCGATTTTATATAACTCTAAAATCCTCTCTAGCCATGAATGAGGCACTGAATCATAGGCCTTCTTATAGTCAATCCAGGCGACAGATAGGGCTCCCTTGCTCCGCCGGACTTGCTGGCTAATGGCCATGTCGATGAGGAGGAGCTCCTTAGTACCACGGGACCCAACCCTACATCCATTCTGAGCGGGGGCCAAAACATTATTTGCAACAATGTGCGTATTAATTTTATTTCTCAGAATGGATGTAAGGAGCTTGTAGATGGTAGGCAAGCACGTGATGGGTCTATAGTTCTTTGGATCCGTGGTACTACCGGACTTATGGAGCAGGAAGGTGACACCGGTGGTCATAAAACTAGGCAGGGAACAGAGCTCGAGGGCTTCCTGGAATTGTATTGCCAAACGGTCATGCGAGCATCGAATCCATTTTATCCAGAAGTTGTGCAATCCGTCCGGTCCAGGACTTTTCCAGTTCTGAGCCGTGCGGACTGCACAACTAACGTCTACGGAGTCTATTAAGATAGACTCCATGGATTCGATAGACTCGCACTCTCGTTCGACAATACGCATCCACTCACCCTCAGTGTGCTCGACGGGCACCGACCAGATACCACGCCAGAAATCAATCATGGCGCTAGCATCCGGTCGGTGTCCGTCGATAGCACACTGCTCGGTTCCCTCCCAGCCTCGGTATACCTTCCTTTGGTCACTTTGGAAGAGGCGATTTTGCCAGTATCTGTCCACACGCTCCCTGTAGCGACGAATACGGTTTGCCCATGCATAGACTTTCTGCTTCAGATAGTCAATGCGTTCCGTAACGTTGGCCAAGTAATACTGGGGCCTTATATCGGTCCCAGCGAACGCCTGCGTTACGAAACGCATGACTCGGGGGCGAGAATTCCCCCGGCTGAAGCAGAGTAGCTTTGCAATGAGAGTCCTGAATGTGCTGATACTATTATTATTATTATTATTATTATTATTAGGTCCTTACGTATGAAATTAGCGTTTTGTCGTACTGATCAATTTGATCTGAAATATCTCCTCTTTGGTTAAGAATTCGAAATTCAAATTAATAAATTCATTTAGCTGGTTTTTTTTCTTTGGAATACAGTCATTCATTTGTTATTTTCCTCATTATTTTTTCTTTGGCGTCGCTTATTACCGCGCAATGGAAAACATGAAATATCGGTATATTTACGAGTACGAGTTCTACCGTGGCACCAGTGCTGCAGAAACAGCTCGAAGAATTAATGATGTGTACGGCGCTGGTGTCGCTAAAGACAGCACGGTACGTTTTTGATTTCAACGTTTTCGTTCTGGAAATTTCGACCTTAAGAACCAACCCCGTGGACGGTCGGAGATCAAAGTGAAAAACGAAGAATTAAAGGCTATTGTGGAAGCGGATCCATCACAAAGCACTTCAGAGATAGCAGCAGGCTTCGGAGTAAGTGACAAAACTGTATTAATCCACTTGAAGCAAATCGGGAAAGTAAAAAAACTCGAACGATGGGTACCTCATGAATTGAGTGAATCGAACTTGCAAACACGGGTCGCCTGCTGTGTTACTTTGCTCAACCGACACAATAATGAAGGGATTTTAAATCGAATCATTACTTGTGATGAAAAGTGGATATTGTACGATAATCGAAAGCACTCATCGCAATGGCTGAACCCTGGAGACCCAGCCAAATCCTGCCCTAAACGAAAATTGACTCAGAAAAAGTTACTTGTAAGTGTTTGGTGGACTAGCGCCGGTGTCGTTCACTACAGCTTTCTTAAATCTGGCCAAACGATTACGGCAGATATCTATTGTCAGCAACTGCAAACCATGAAGGAAGAACTAGCTGTTAAACAACCGAGATTGGTCAATCGCTCTAGGCCACTGCTGCTTCACGACAACGCAAGACCACACACTGCACAACAAACAACCACTAAGTTAGCTGAGCTACAATTGGAATGTCTGCGACATCCACCGTACTCCCCGGACCTTGCTCCAACAGATTACCATTTCTTCCGGAATTTGGACAACTTCTTACAAGGAAAAAAATTCCACTCCGATGCAGCAGTCCAAACCGCCTTCAAAGAGTTTATTGATTCTCGCCCCCATGGTTTTTATAGTAAAGGGATCAATGAACTACCCATAAGATGGCAAAAGTGCATAGATAACAACGGTGCATACTTTGATTAATTAAATATATTTTACAAAAAAAATCGACTTTTTATTCCTCCCGTACAAAACGCCAATTTCATACGTGAGGACCTAATATTATTATCAGTTAGTAAAAAACTAAGAATTGTTCCTATTATACTTATGTCTTTGAGTAAAAGAGATTGGTCATACTACCCTTATCCTAATTCAGTGAGTATGTATATGAATATACGAGTATATGAACCTACGTCAGAAGTACTGTCAGAAGTAAGTAATTACGCTCATGCCTACCTGTGAAAACGACGTCCACAGTAATCACAAAGGTGACGAGTATGGGAGTCCAGAAGCATTTCTTTTTCAATGGCACATACAATTTCTTCCAAAGTGACAAAATCGGTACCAATAATCGTAGCACGTACATCGCCATTGTTAGGTATGTTGATTGTGATTCTATTTCCTTTAAAAACGACAATAAAATATTTTTCAATGTTAAAATGATACGGGATTAAATAAATAGATAATTATAATGCAGCAATATTCAGAGAAAAAGCAGACACAACTAGAGTAGAATAAAATAAAAGCACGAAAAAAGGGGAGAGAATTAATTGGGTAGGTGCATGTTCAAATGTGGATTGAAAAAATAGAGATTCATTTTAGACACATTTGAAGATCACACTTCTACAAATTAACGCCTGATTCTCAAAAACTCGGCTAGCCGGCAAAAGGTTTTGAAGTAAAGTGGTCAGAACTCGCTGCTAGGCGTTTGCGCGACAGATTTTAGACTTGAGGGACTGGAGTCATTTATCGATATTGGAGAGAGATACCACGCAATTTGGTCAGCTTAACTTATTACACATACTCGTACATAGCTTAGGCTTGCTTATGGATTAAATTTGAAGCCACATCCCACAGTGTAGCGTACAAACAAACCACCGACCCTACATTGCTACAAAGAATTCTTACCTCCATGTATGTTCCAATCACGACGGAAATAATATGGATAGTAGAGAAGAAGATGAGGAGGGTGATATAAATAAGAATCAGTGTTTCTTTAAGCTTGTCGTCGTATTTTCGGTACAAGCCTTCTAGATCTTTTTGGTAGAATTGATCCTAAAAAAAGTTAAGTTATCTTTATCACAGTCTCTGCTAAATATACGAGTACTTACATTACATACATCTACGTTATCCAAAACCTAATAGTTAATAATGTTTTCTTTCTTCTGTTTTCTTTCTAACGTGTGTTCTAGTTTGGTCCTCTTTTACAAACTCCTGCTTAATTAACTAAGGAAGTACCTATGTCTAAGAAGTTTGTTCCTTTCTTGGTTACGTTTTCTAAACCCATGTCCAAACTAACTGGCAAACCAATCTTTTTGATATCATGATGGTCAACAATTGCATTACAAATAGCGAATTGGAGCACGACTAGTGAATATTTTGAGCCTTTTATGGGATAAGTTCTTCAATAATTTTACTTACTTGCATTTTAGGACATTCTATGATTTTAAACAATGCATGATCTAAAAAACAAGGTCTACCATTCAGGAGCCAACACGTAATGATGTCACTCCTCATTGTCATCGTCTCTTTCCAACTATTTGTAAATGACATATTTCAGTCTTGCTTGTGAATCGATTGATGTCACTGCACTACGTGTTGCCCACATGCCCATTTTTGACTCGGAATGCTATAGCTAGAGGAGTATATGATACAATGGAATCCTTGAAAAGACAATCAAAATCTAATCTCACTGAATTCTTAAATGCTGACCAATTTAGGTCTTGAGTTAATAAATATCAGAACAAAATATCCTTAGGGCATTGTCTAGAATCTAGATAGTAACAAATGTCTTACAGGGCAATTTCACTAGAACAAACAGGCCTAATCTAATACAGATATCAATTTATTTTCTCTCGAAGTCTTGGTTAATATTAAACAGATAGACGCATAAAACTAGTTTCTTGAGCTGACCTCAAGGGATATCTTCTTGTCAAATTTTGATGTTTCAATTACATGAATTATTGGTAAGTAATTTAATTCTTTTATAGGTAGCTTGTAAAATAAATTGTATCAAAATTACCTGCTTTGACCTTGGGGTGGATGTTTTCGTCCGACTTTAGACTTTGCTGGTTTTGGGTGTAGTAATCCTTTGCGTGTTATACTATCCGTCAAAATGAACAAATTTTAAAACTTAAGTTTTTAAAATGAGTCTCCATACAAAACAAGTAGTTGCGTAATTAATAGTGTTACGCCAGTCGCAGCCGATGAAGAAACTATACGCTAATCTGTGGCGATGTTTGTTTACAACTACCGATAGGTAACGCAAATTAGACAATAGTAGCTGCTCGAGTCGCGCGTTCCATTGTTAAAATCCGGAACAAAAGAAATCTTTCTGGAAAGCAATTATTGTGCACCGTTTTATGATGTTTTTATCTATTTTGGGGTGTTTATTTAAATCTTTTGTACTGTCCGAATGTTCTAGATTGAACGCGTGGCTCCGCGTGATAAACATTTTTTTGTGTCCATGCGCTATTGTTTAATCGAATGTTCTGGATATCTTAAAATTGTATACTTAAATACGCGGACGACCGACGACTCGGCAGTCAGTTTTGATTACGCTTTCAGCGTGCTAACATCAAAGTAATTGTACGAGAAGTGTTCAGAGTGTTATAGTGCAAGTGTCTAGTGTAGTGTAACAGTGTTTGTATGTGTACTTGGTGAACAAAGTGAATCTTGGGATACATCGACGTTTCATTCCTTTTATCCTAACCCTACTCGTAACAATATGAAGACTTGATTGTTTTCCCGAATGTTGCAAACTTGTGTTCTAAAAGTTGTTTACTTTGGCGGGTAGAACAACACTCTTAAGTATTACTACACCGAAAACCAGCACGTTGTATAGTTATGACCTATACCGCTACATTTAATCTAACTGCAAACTCATGTCTTAATTTGGTTTTTGCCTTCACAATTATTGGCTTAAGTACTCGTATATAAGCAAGTAATGAAAACAAAATAATTGTGTAAAAATTAACTATAAATTATTGTTTAAGAATGCATGATATTTTTGTGAATGACTAAAGTTGTTGTCTACTGACGCCTCTATAGCGTACCGGGCAAGCGCAAGCGCAGGTGGCGCAGTAGGTACTTACTCTTAAATACTTCCAATTCCACTGTTTCCCACCAGCCATTTCGACTTCTTGCGTCCTAAACTCATGTAAAGAGGACAGCACGCTGGTGGCTCGTCCGGAGTTCATGGAGTATCGGGCCAGCATTTCCAGGGCTCCCAGCTGGGTGGACACGGAACCCACGCTTCGCATAAGATTGCCATCGTTCTTTTGAAAAAAGAAATGTAAGTACACACTTAAAATTACTCTTAATTACGTAACATACAACGTGTTGTTTCGCATTTCCGTGGAATTTGTCGAGGTAGTTATACGCCTCTAGCTGAGCGCAAATAAATTATGGGGCAACCATGAAATCGTAAAAAATGCATGCTTCTGTTTCGTACATTTTGTCGATCTACGATATTTTTGTATGGAACAGCTGTTTTGTTTAAGGTTGCCCTATAGTTTATTCGTACTCTGCTAGTGGATTATCTACCTCTACAAATTCCGCGGAAATGCGAAACAACACTTTTTAAGCACAACATACACAAGTTGACAATTATGACACTGATTTTCTCGATTTGGAGACATCTTAGAACGATTTACCACATATCATCCTTGCATCTACATTATTCTATGGATTTATCAGGTCTAAACAATAGTCGCTTAATAGTCACATTTCTCTGTATATGACATAAATTTTCATACATTACATATACATACATACATTTTCATTGTATTACTATAATATTTTAGGGTTGGCGGCCTAGCATGACATGTTATTGCCATGATGGTTATAAATATAGTAATAGTATAATGTAGTAATAGTTATAGTAAGTAGCTAGGAAAGCGTTTAATTGTTTGTGAATTTTATATTCCTCATTCTCTTAATTTACTATGGAACCTTGAAATATTTAGATTAGACTATAAATTCGGGGAACTGAACGTTCAAGGGGCCTACCATGACATCTCATTGTCATGATTTTTGCGTTTTGTTTTCGATGCTGCGCGACCTTTTTGGACCTTGGACCTTATTGCGCGTCGATATGATTCGTGGTCGTGCAGCGTCGAAAAGGCCCCCTAAACGTTCAGTTCCTTTGCTTCCAATTCCCCGAATGTATTATAGTCTTATCTAAGCCTGCACGTACGTAGATTAGATTAGGGAGGACAAATTGCATGAAACTTTGCGGTTTCCAGCTAGAGTACCTACTAAGTATAAGCTTTAAAAACAAACAATACAAAGATAATGGTAATTGAATTAATCGCTCATATCGTTGCAAGTTAATCAGAAGTCATACGAGTAAAGCAGCTGTAATGCATCCATCAAGCTGTCATGTAAGAACATAGAAAAAATGTATCAAGGTTCCATAGTAAATTAAGAAACTGAGGAATATAAGAGCTCTGTTAGTTCTAGTTTTTAGTTAATATTTTAAGTTTTTTTTTATGAACAAATTTGTTACTGACTACTAAAATTAAAACTCTATTTTCTTGTCTTCATTAAACTGAATTAAAACACAGAGCTCTGCAGTTTCAAAAAATTTCGGGATGAAAGGTGCTCTATATATTTTTCTGTACCCCTGACAACGTGTATGCAAAACTTCATGATGATTGGTTGATCAGTTCAGGCGTCAAAGTCTAACAAATAAACAAACAAAAAAACTCACTTTTGCTTTCAATGCAAAGTGAGTTTGGTAGTTAGTTGGGAGTTAGAATAGGATTGGATTGGTCCCCGAGGAGGTGGATGATGACGATGTGTCTGGTATTCGAAACATCGTCATAGAGAGGGAGAGAGCACAAGCCTGCCCGAAGTGGCTGGCGCTGTCGGGGCCGCGGTAGAGTTCGAAAGCGTTCCGCAAATTTCAAAAAAATTTTCGAGGTGGAACACCCTTGGGTTTTTAGTGGGTAGGCCATCAATGGCGGCTTTCCCACATAACCACTCTGTGCCCGCACCCGGGGCTGTTGGTGGTATCCATTAAAGATTTTCCCAAGGTGAAAAAAAAAGGTTTGGGATTTATCAGTTCTTCGAAAATAGCTTTTGACCTGGATTATTAACACAGGCTACATTTACTACATTGACCTGTAACTTTTAACGGCTTCTATAAGGTAGCAGATATGCGAGCTTCAATCAAATATCTGGCCCCTATTCTAGACGCGCGAGATGAGATCTGGTCACTTTCACTCCTATGACTTTTCAAACGAGAGAGAAAAAATCTCGAATTGTAGGAATAGGGCCCTTGATCGATGTATGCGTGGTGCAATTAATTTGGAACTTGGACATGGTTTTTGATTATTTTTCTTTTTCAGTCCTGTCCATCCAAAGCTTGCCTGCAAGAAATAGCTTTAGGCGATACGGCCACCCCTGTACTAATAACTAATTTATTGTTTATATTAGAAGCAATGAGGATGTTTTCTCTGCCTCCTTGACACATTATAAAAAGGAAGTTACCGATGTGCTAGTTCCTTAGGATAAGCTCGAGTTTTATTTTTTGCTTTGTCTCACATCTCTTTACTTTATATTAAGTTTATATGTTAATTAGCCTTTAAATCTAGTCTTGTAAGCATGAAAACTTTGTAACTAGCTGTTATGCCCAATGCCTGCCTATGACTGGCGCATGTGTCAGCATGAAACCATGAGATGTAAGTATTTTTAATGTTACGTGTACTGTTGCATGGTTTACCTCAATAAATAAATGAAATAAAAATTGTTCAGTTAGCGTTTTAATACCTTGGTATGTATTTTTATGCGTTACTGCATTTTATTAAATTGTATTGTATTTTGATCACGATATCTAGAGCTGTTATCAACTTCTGAATAATTAGAATGTTCCTGACGCCACCTTGGTAATGAATGATAGATAACAACAAAAGAGCTACCTACTTGTATTTTATCGGGGAAACAATACTTGTTAGATTATTCATAGTTTACATCATCGTCGAAAAATAAATCACATTTCGAATTTTGTTGTGTTCAAAGAATTTGAATGAGTAGTTTTTTCGTAGTCATGTTCGAATTCCTCTACAGGTAGCATTTCTTAACCGATTTTCTTGAAATGTTGTGAGTAGGTTCGATAATTTTAAATGTTTTTGTCGACGCAGTCATTGGAATTTTTTCAAAAGTGTGGAGTTTGGCGGAGATTTTTTTTTTGCCCGTAGAGCAGGCTAAAGCCAACATGGCCATACCGCCTTGTCATCCGTTTGATTTTTTCGTCTATGAGTTATTATATCTAAGATGAAGATGATAAAAGAGATGGTGATGAAAGATGAGATGAATCCCTCCCTCCCTCCCTCCTTTCCAATTTCATTGAAGCCGTGGATACTTTACTGGAACTTTGAGTCGTAGAGAACACGAAAAGTAGCATTCCCTAATGTTTGTATCATTTGATTCATTTGCCTACACTCGTGCATGTTAACAAACCGGTAAAGATTAATAATCCACAATTAATACACTTTAACACTCGAAGAATTACAAGTTTTAGAAAATAATACAAAATCACGACACCATCTTTTCGGTTTCCGCCAAAAACTCCTTGACGGAGAATGAGAGGAATACAAACGTTGACCTCGCGCGAAGTTCATAGCTTATAGAACCACCAGTAAAATTTGTACCCATCTAGGTCATGGGGCCAAGGCACCAATGTGTGTATTTGGACACAAATTGATATTGCAGCCAATGTGTCACGTAGCTAGGACCCCAAGATAAACCAACGTGCGGACGCGGCGGCAATATTAGGTATTGCGGCGGTATTATTGTGTTTAATATATTTTGTTATAATTTTTAATTTTAAATATTTTTTGAACTACTTACGTTACAACTTGAAAAATGAGTCGAAATAATTGATTTTTTATTTGATTTGATTTGATTACGACGGACGGAATCGGCTCTAAAAATTTTCAATACTTAGGCGAATAGGTAGGTAGGAACAGGCTTCCGTATGAAATCTTTCAAAATATTGAAAATATGCGAATGGTACTAATACTTACTACAAATTACTCATTAAAAGAGATTCATATCAGATTTCTTATCTCATATCAGTGGGTATCTTGCCACTGATTTATTGAATAGGCGCCAGTTTTCTGTCATAATGAACATTGATGAATGTCTCATACTTTTGTACCTACCATAAGTACCTACTTAAAATTAAAACAAATTCAGTTATTTGTCATAAAAAACTGTTTAAAAATGTTAAAATTGGGTTCGGACTTCGAACCCAATTTTCAGCTCACGGAAAAAGTTTGAGTTTTATTAAGCTGCTAAAAATATTTTTTGCAGTTTCAAATAACTACTTACATAATATCAGCAGTAGTAAAATAAAAAAAAACTATTTTATATTTCCTTATAAAAATAATGATATTGTTAAAAAAATTAAAATTTACGAGAGGTTGGGCCTATTACTAAAATAATGAGTTAAAAATCAAAAACAAATCTTTTTTTCACAATATTAGTAAGTAGGTGAAGGCTAAAGAAATAAAATAACATTTTCATATCCATATAATCTTTCGAAACACCTTAAGCCTTATGATAAGGTGTGAGTCGTGCAAAATGGAATGCTACTTGGTACTCGTACTTAGTATCAAGTGAATAAGTACAGGATGTCCTTACACAAACCTTTAAAAACATTCGAATCACACGATCGAATCACACATCGATCGATTAATACAATACAATACAAAAACTCTTTATTGACACCAAATACAAAATAAATCTAAACTAAACATTCAAAAATATAGGCGCAATGGGCGGTCTTATCGCTTAAGAGCGATCTCTTCATTATTGATTAAGTTTAGTTTAACCATAGACTACTAGTATTGTATAGTCTATCCTAACACATGTATTTGGATGAACATAAGGTCCATTTCATCTCGAATAAATTAACGGTTTCTGTGGGAACGCGGGTGAAACCGCGGGGCGCAGCTAATAATAAGTAGAGCCAACTCAGTACTTAATTCTGAAAGTTTACCTAACCATTTCATTCGTATTTTAATTTTCTACATACGTACGTAACAATTCTAAATCTCATCACAGTATTACTATTCTCGTAAAAGAAAGATAATTAGATGTGAAAGGAAGCGATGAACAAGAGATATAGTTCAGATTAACCAAAAATGGACTCTATTGGTAAAGGACCAAGGCAGATGTCATAATAGACATGAACATAACGCATAGAATCATGGTATAACAATGTACTCCGCCAGGTATAGCATTCGGGTCACGTGGGCAACACGTAGTGACGTCAATCGATGCTTGAGCAAGACCGAAATAAGTCATTTACGTAAAAGTTCGAAAGAGACGGATGACGAGGACGAGTGACGTCATTATGTGTTTGCTCCCGGAATGGTAGACCTTGTTTTTTATGGATCATGTATAAAATGACAGACGGAGCCATATCAATTAGCCGTGAAATAAATAAGGTTGTGCAATGTGCATGCACAAAATACTTCCTATTGGCCACTTGAACTAAATATAAGAATTGCCTAAGTCCTTGCTTAACTAGTTCTACTAGTCCACTCCTAGCTAGGTCCTACCATTTTTTTTTACACGAACTTTAAGGCCCGGTGTTACACGAAATCAATGAAAACAAGTTTTTTTTTGCGCCTAGTTTAAAAAAAAAGCGATGGCAGCCTAGTTGGGAGAAGGTTCGCCTCTCAAGCCAGAGGGAGCGGGTTCGAACCCAGCCGACGGCACGCACCAATTTGTTCATTGTGTGAACATATGTGCGTATTGTATGTCATCTGCTACATGACTGGAGCCCGGTGTATAGCGACAGGCTCGCCCCCTGTCACATTTGGGACTGAATATCGTCTGGCGAAATGTGGGTGTTGTATTACACCTCTGCCAGCCCTCTCGGGGGAAAGGCGTGACGATATTTAGTTTGATATGAAGAATTGTGATGATCAGGTGCATAAAAATACAGCTGGTAGAAAAAACTACCAAAATCAGTTTAACCGAAGTAGAATTTTGAAAATCCTATTCATTGTAGAAAAAAAATCCCAAAAAGTATCGTCTTAAAAAACTGTTTGAGCCTTGTCTTCTAAATTTTCAGCGATTACGACATTGTTTTTTCGATTATTAAATATCCCGATTAGTTCTCTAAAGTTTAACCGAGCAACTTATTCTTATTTGTGTTTTAATTACGAATAATACCACTAAACACGGCAAAAAAAACATCCTATGCGCCGATCTCATTTTACCATCAAATTTGAAATACAATTTTCAACTCTAAATAAAGCGGGTTAAGTAAACGTGTATGCAGGTAGTAAATCGTGATATGACTGAGCCTTAAGCCAATCCTTAGGAGAATCATAACTTTATGTTCCCAATATGCGAATAATTCGCTAGGAGTAAACTAGTTAAGCAAGGTCTAAAGCAATTCATATATTTAGTGCAAGTAGCCTTAATTCTATGTGTGCATGATAATGTTGAAGATTAATAGTGTGGTACCTATAAGCCATGAGCGACCAATTCCCATCCCTACTGCTGTCCAAAGCAACGCTGAAGATAGATAGATAGATAGAAAGATAAACTCTTTATGGTTCACACCACAAATAACAAAACAACAAGAGAAAAATTATAATAAAACTTATTATATAGTGTAGCAACTGGCAGCCTTATCACTAAAAGCGATCTCTTCCAGGCACCTTAGGATGGAGAGGATACGACAAATGAGTATGGGACAGGGTGTGCAAAAATAACAAAAATAAACATAAGATTGATTTAAAAAAAGAAGATGATAATGATTTTCTTAAAAATAGACTCACAGTCATGGTTGCTATCTTGCTACATTTTTCCTCTGCTTATTGATAGCATTCGATAGAAGTTTTACAATTAAAAAAGGCTTTTAAAACACATTCACTCACTTACCATGTTTGTCATTTATTTTCCGTAACTGTCATCACAAAACACAATGAAGAAAAAAAGAACGTCACATATCAATACAACTGTACCAAAACATGTGTTTAGCAAGACTGAAGAAATACATCAATAATCAATGTACGCCGATTAAGTCTGATAAGCGACACTCTACGGACATAGATATTGAGTAGATTATGATTAAATTTATCGTATTAAATAAATTTCTTTGGAGACATGATTAGTTGCAGCTAAAAAATATCATGGTAAATCTATAGCTGGGTTTTTCCAAGTACTCTTCAAGGTTTTGTTATTTTTTCATATTTATTTTATGTTATATGTCATATTTTGTATTAGGTGAAGGTTTTATGAATTCAAAAAAAAAAAAAACAATTTAAAATCACACACATTGTAACTGGCAGCATAGAAAAAGGTATGGTCAATTTAAAAAAAGGTTTGAATTTGGAATAGCCAGTCGAGTTACAACCAATTTGGTAAGAATCGTCACTTGTTTTAGATGCAGTTTCAAGCAGAACCAAGCCGAACCAGCACTGAGTTCAAATAAGCTGTTACCAGCGTCTTGCTAACTCAACTTAGCACTAACTCATTAGTGTCTTAGTGTTACGAACCTTCGGCACTCGAAATGGAGTTGTTAGAGCTGAAAATGTTAGTCTAATTAATGCCTACAATCGTGATTTGAAGCACAAACTTTGTGGAGATACTGAAACTGTACCACAATTATGTTTCAGGAACAATTTGTAGGTAAAATAATTATTTGTTCCAAAACATTGTACTATATAAATACTAGCAACGCCCCGTGGTGTTACCCGCGGTTAACTAAGTACATCATATCGTCACGCCTTTCCCCCGAGGGGGCTGGCAGAGGTGTAATACAACACCCACATTTCTCCGGACGATATTCAGTCCCAAATGTGACAGGGGGCGAGCCTGTCGCCATACACCGGGCTCCAGTCATGTAATAGCAGATGACATACGCACATATGTTCACACAATGAACAAATTGGTGCGTGCCGTCGGCTAGGTTCGAACCCGCTCCCTCTGGCTTGAGAGGCGGACCTTCTCCCAGTTAGGAGAAGCTAATAAGTAGCCTATGTTTAATCCAGGCTGTGACCTACTAGTTTGAGCGTGGAGAAGTAACATCCAAACACAAATACACACACAAACCATCAGTTTCTTGCCTGTTCTTGTGGCTCCTTTTCCGAACTTGTTCGGAAGATGAGAGTCTGATAAAAAAAAATTGACGTTCATAAGTGTATCTTTGATACCCAATCGAATAAAAACATTTTGACTTTGACTTTGAAACTTTCGCCTTTAAAATTGTGGGATTATTTGCCAGAATAAAAAAATTGTGTACTTGAAGCCCAAAATGTACTAAACTCCCTATAATAAAATAAAATATTACGTAGGCAGATATGACGCATTTCATCAAATAAAGATACACGTGCTTTTTACTTGTCTTATTTTCTAAGAAAGAAAATAACAAAAATAGTGGATCGAAATTACACACTGTTATGATTGTGTCAAGTTACAATGAAAATAATATTCCGGTTACATGGTTATGTAATCACAAAAGAAATAATAAAAGTATTGTCACATACTTAATGTAATTGTGTTGTCTTGTTTAGTGGATAAATGTGTCGGAGGCGAATGCTAGGGACTCACAACTCATGTTATAAGTAACTATCAAACGTTATAATTGCGTTCAAGATAGAATACGTTGTATAATTGTGTACGTGTGAATTTAGAAATTTCTCAGAATAGGCCAGTTACGAGGAAAAATTATATTATTTTATGTAGAATAGGTCGGCGTTTGACCACCAACTCGCCTGATGTTAAGCGACGGTGTGGTCTAAGATGGAGCACGACGACCTATAAGGTACTTATTCACTCTAGCCTTGAAGTTTTGTAGAGTGAAGAAGTACAAAGACGGCATGAGTGAGTGGCGCTACAAGTGCGCTACTGCTCAGACCCGTCTTCGGAACGGTTACAACGCACTACATCCCGAAACACGACTAGGTCATTTCACGGCATGGCTTGATCCGGTGGGTGGTAACTAGCCACGGCCGAAGCCTCCCACCAGAGTTTGCTACCCGGTTAGCACTACCCGGGGACCACGTGTAGGGAATCAGAATAGAGTACACTCCTACGGACGTAGGTAGCTTAGCCCCCAAACATATAGTTATGCTATTAGTGGCTTTCAAGCTAGTGTTGTGTTATTCGCATGGGTAATCGTATAAATTGTATGGGTCTAAAATGATGATAGCCTAGTCGGAGAAGGCTCCTCTCTCAAGCCAGAGGGAGCGGGTTCGGACCCAGTCGAAGGCACGCACCAATTTGTTCACTGTGTGAACATTTATGTGCTATTATGTCATCTGCCACATACCTAACTGGAGCCCGGGCCCCGCTGTATGGAGATAGACGACTGAATATCATCCGATGAAGTGTGGATGTTGTATTACACCTCTGCCATACGAATGTATGTATTCGTATAATTAGCCGTGTTGGCCGATGTCAATTGGCCGCCAACGATGAGTTGGGTCGGAGTAGCGATTTTTCTCTTTTAAGACTTATTTTTGTGGGGTACTGTGAAAGAATGGTGTTATGCAGATAATCCACAAACGATTCAGGCCCTCATGGTATAATAATATACTCCGCCAGGTACCTATAGCATTCCGGTTATGTGGGCAACACGTAGTGACGTCAATCGATGCATAAGCAAGACCGAACTAAGTGTGCTATGCGAGACGCAGCCGCGCGGGCGCACTCTCCTTGATGAAGATCGCCGAATGCGGTTGAAACTATAGTCAGAATAATCGACTAAATCGTACGTAATTCCCGTGTTATAAATCATAATGTGTAAAAACCCCGTCAGTTTCCATAATAAAACCGAATTAAGTAATTTACAAAAATGTAGTTCGAAAGAGACAGATGACGATGCCGAGTGACGTCATTACGTGTTTGCTCTCGGAATACCTACTAGACCTTGTTTTTTGGATCATGCAGGCTGTTAAGTCGAATATTGACCGAGGCATCCGTAAGATACTTAGAGCCCGAAACGATCTACCATCTGTCCATCTAAAGGTTACCTGGAAGAAATCGCTTTAGGCGATAAGGTCGCCCTTGTACTGCCGAAAAATGTATTTTAGTATTTAAGATTTTCATGTAGTTTTTGGTGTGCAATAAAGATATATTGTATTGTATTATATCTACAAAGTCTAGCAAAACTTTGTTGACAGGATGCGCTCCAGGCAGCCACTTGAATGCAACTGTATTCCTTAGATGGGAGTATTTGGTCTATCTAATTAGGACATAAAATATTTAAATGAAGAGCTGACATTATTGCATTTTTTTAAAACAAACTTAATATTGGCTCACCTTATACTTCCTTTTACTCATTATATGGAGGTATATTACGATAAGATAAGATAAGATAATTTATTTCCAAAAACACGAATTATTTACATTTTCACAGTTTATACATAAAATAAAAAATTCCTGAAAAAACAAGACAATTCCCAGATATACCTGAGGTCCCACACTAGGCTCAAGGCCCGTAACGTGGAAACCAAGAGGTCGAAAATAGACTAAATTAAAGAGGTGTCCTAGCGAATATCTACAGTTATCAAAGTTTGAATTTAAGTTCTAGTAGTTTGAGTTTAAAAGTACAATTTTCCTAGTAAGTGTGTTGAGTGTGTGTGTGTGTGTGTGTGTGTGTGAGTTCGTGTGTCTGTGTGTGCGTGACTGAGTTTGAAATTGAAATTAAATTAAATGTCTCTAATATAAATATAATTAAATGTCTCTTTTTGTAGAAGTTTAACACGTTCTATGTCCCAAAACAAAGGTTTAAAATGTATTAGTACGTCAATTTTGTGACAACTTGACCATACCATACGCCGTACGCCTCTGACAACTTTTCATTCTTTTTCCCACGTCCACTGAGATTAAGAGCATCCAATTTTTCATTTAGCTTATGACTCCAACCAGAGTCCTATGGACTCACGAGTTCGGCACGAACATGACTGTCTTTGGTGTCATTGAACAGGGGACGTGATAAGTTAATGACATATCATTTTGTGTTATCTGCTACATGACTGGCGCCCGGTGTATGGCGACAGGCTCGCCCCCTGTCACATTTGAGACCGAATATCGTCCGGCGAAGTGTGGGTGTTGTATTACGCCTCTGCTTGCCCCCTATGGGGAAAGGCGTGATATGTATGTATGTACAACTAACTACTCGATCACTGAGGGCACCCAGTAAGAGCATGCAATTAATTACAAATTTTTGGTACAAGTGTTGTAGAATAGAAAGAGTGTCTTTTTCTTTTCCTGCAAAAATGTATCACAATTTTACGGTTATTACCCAAATATTAAGACAAATTTTAATGATCCAATTTATATAATCGTACCAAGTACTGATACTAATAGAACACGGGTCGATTCAGGTATCTTGCCATGAGAATGTGTACCTCCCACGCTGTTTCCAATTAGAGCATCCAGTTACAAGGACCTACGTGTTCGCTAGAGCCGTGTTGCTTGATGTTATTATACTTACTGTACAGGAATAATATAAATTTTGCTGTATTGGAAACAATGATAAGGTCTAAGTAGAAAAAAATATTTAAACACTAGACTAGCCCCCTTAGGCAATCGTCCGACCTCCGGCGACAAAACTGCCTCGACAAAAAAAAAGAGTATGTGTACTTATGTACACGCATTAGAAGTTATACTTCTTAACCTCAAATCTATAAATGCACTCAAAACAGTTTATTCAAATCAGTTTTATCACTAATATTCAATATACATAGATATACTAATAAATTATTAGTAAATACTATCACCGTCGTATATGAAATTGATTTAATAAAAACACCAAAATAATATTTATTTATTCACTGTTTAATTATTGTACTCCTACAAAACACGTGGTATAAACATAAAAATACTAGAATATACAACTTGAACATAGTTATCAATTTTAACGCCACCTAGAACTAACTTCACGATGTTGAATTTGGGTGTCGAAGTGCGCGCGCATCATAAAAATTCACACTCATCATTTTTCTCTTTCGCGCCAAAAGAAGTAGGTATAACTTCCAAAATCTGCTCACAAAATTTCACGAGAATCGGTTGAGAAATGAGAATTATAGAGAAGTACAAACGTCGCCCTCGAGATCCACTAGTATCTAAATGACTGACCTACGTAGGTAAAAAGGTTTTAGATTTGACTTTATTTTATTACATTCTAGAAATAGTTATACATTTAATGTATGTATTACCTAGGAAGATGGAGTAATGATGGTAAGGTAATGATGACGATGATGAATTCCTCCCTTTTTCCTATTTCAGTAAGTGATGGATACTTTACTGAAATGTTAAGTGGTAATTTAGTAAGGTAGAGAACACGAAAAGTCACGTTTCAAAGTCAAAGTCGAAATGTTTTTATTCAATTTAGGTATCAAAGACACTACTACACTTATGAACGTCAAAGTTATTTAAATAGACTCGACCGCCTTGTTCGGATAAAGAGCCTCTACTCAGAAGAAGTTTCGCAATGTTTGTATCATTTGCCTACACTCGTGCACGCTAATTAACTGATAAGGGTTAATAATTCACCTTTATTACACTTTAAGACTCAAAGAATCACAAGGTTTAGAAAATAATACAAAATTACGACAACACTTTTTGGTTCCCGCCAAAAACCTCGATATGAATTTTTACATTTGCAAAGAATGACAGAGTGAGAGAGAGAGCGCCCTCTTTAAGAAACAACATGAACTAAAACCGAGTACATTCTCTTTTTCCCACGAGCCTGTTTGAGGCTTCTCGAATTGTGAAAGGTTCACGCTAGAGGGCGTGATTATTTTAAATTTAGAAATGGTAGTTAGTGTTAAAATTAACGCCCTTATTAAAAGACGTTGTTCTTTGGCCTTGAAATAGTTAAACCTTGTTTTGTCTTTTTCTTTAGTTTTAATTTTTAACTTGTTTCACAAATATAAAATACTCATTAGCTATTCCGAGGCTACACAACGTTTATTAGTAAGGAGGTATGTAGATTAGGAAGTACTAAATCTTATTAAGTGTGTGTCAACTGTATCGTATTAAGTGAAGTGTGGGTGTTGTATTACACCTCTGCCAGGAAATCCCTCTGCTCGGGGGAAAGGCGTGACAATATGTTATATCTTATTAACAAACTTAGAGGCTTTTATAAGTAACAACATTAAGGCCCGCATGCTGAAACGACGCTCAGTCTTGAATCCCGATTTAAAACTGGTTTTATCCTACTAATATTATAAACGCAATAGTTTGTAAGAATGGATGGATGGATGTTTGTTACTCTTTCACGCCAGAACGGCTGAACAGATATAGATGAAATTTGGCACAGAGATAGATTATAGTCTAGAATAGCACATATGGTACTTTTTAACCGCGGGTGAAACCGTGAGGCGCAGCTAGTCATACATAAAAACAGCTTTAAATCGAGATCCATAACTGACCATCGTTGTAGCATACGGACCTAATTATAATAACAATTTTTGGATGTATGTAGGGTAGGTACAGTAATTTAGCATTGCTGTTTTAGTTCAGATTTTTTGCAAAACATTCGTATTTATACCATTAAAGGTACTGGTAGTAGGTAGTAGGTACTGGCAAGCAACCAAGTCAATTTATTGTGGACGAAATATATGGACAGTAAAGTACGTTCAAAAGTAAATATCACAAGCTTTCTAGTCTATGTAATACAAACACAGCTGGACAGAGTAAATAGTGAAATTCACGATGGGTAGAGTCATAAATGATTGAGGAACCGATGTACGAATAAACGCGCAAAGCTTTCTACGTTATTTTTATATTATAGAATTTATAAAAGCTTACAAACAGACAGACAGAGTTACTCTTCATTTTATAATATTAGTATGGATGGAGGAAATGGTTTACGTTTACTTGAATTTTTATGTCAATAAATGTGGTTGTGATTTTGCAACCCATGTATGTACTCGTACCTAAGTACTAGTGTACTAGGTCGTTTTTTTAATGACGGAAATATTTTATTTCCAAGAACATGACGAGTAAAATCGTTACAAAGCTCAGATCAACCTTGAGAATAAGATGGCGCACGGCTAAAACCATCCAAAAACTACGCTACTGTCGTATATGTACACAACACGCACACATTGACGCAAACTACGCTACTCGCTTGGTCATTCTTACCTCGACATTATGTGCATTGGTTTATGGTATAATTTCGTGTACATAAATATATACATATATGTACATAGTCCATTATAAAAGTGTGGCCAGGACTACATTTTAAGCTTCTTTTTAAAAACTGTGCAGTTATTTTACAAGTAAATTTTGAAAAAATCGTAACTTTAAACTCTTACAAATATGTGCAGTTTTTGAATATTAAATCTACTTATTAGGTTGTATATTGGAACGGAAATGGCTAACGTAGAGTTTGGGAATGAATATTAGTTTTCATGCAATTGTAAATGTTTTTCATGGCAAAATTACCATGCACACAAGTTTAAAATCGAAGTGGCTTGAGCGAGATCTAACGCAATGCTCCATCTTTTCCTCTAGGTTGATCTGAGATACAAAGTACATATTTTTATATCGAATACATAACCATAATAATCTTTCGATTGTACGACTTTGTACTAGGATTCTTGTCCTATTATCTGCCTTTCATTTTGTGCAAAATGTACTCTATTTTTCTGAAAACAACAAAAACAAGTTGTAATTTAGTTTGTGAGCCAAGTTTTTCTAATCTAAGTTGGGTCGGTATCGTGCATACTATTATTTTTCGGGACGTCGGCTAATGAGAGTAAGTAATTGTAAAGTTATGGCAAATTGTTTCTTGGATTTAAATAAAATGCGCAGTTCATTATTCATGGTTTATGGATAGTTTTTTTTTTGTAGATATTTTATTTGCCATATTAACCCCTTTAGCAATAAATGTTATATAGTCTCGAAGTAATTGTACGTTGTCGAAGCGTTCTTTCTTCAGCTTCGACAAAAATGCTTTCGCATGATCTCTGTTTTCGTCTACAGGTCGCATTTCTTAACCGATTTTTTTGACACTTTGTGAGGAGTTTGGATAATTATATAGAATTTTTCTGTCGGGGCAGTTTTTAGATATTTTTTTAATATTGAAGATGTATTTTTCTGAAAAAAAAAAAAAACATAACATAATATATCGTCACGCCTTTCCCCAGAGGGGGCTGACAGAGAAGTACAACACACACACTTCAACTTCCGATGTTCAGTCAAAAATGTGACAGGGGGCGAGCCTATCGCCATGCACCGGGCTCCAGTCATGTAGCAGATGACATATAGTACGCACATATGTTTACACAATAAACAAGTTGGTGCGTGCCTTCGGCCGGGCCCGAACTCGCTCCCTCTGGCTTGAGAGGCAGGCCTTCTCCGGTTAGGCTGTCATCGCTTTCTAAATTACATATCATCAATGGACGAATAAACAAATAATCTTTAAGTTAAATTTGTTGAACATAGGCCGTAGTAATGTTGAATCGCGTAACGTATAATCAGTTCTGTACCTCAGAGCTATACAACATTATGTGCCAAAACAAAAACTTTACAGGATAATCAAAATAGTGCGGAGTGAAATTTGGAATGAAATTTTTAGGTAGTTAATTCAAAGCTATTGGAATAAACTTTACTGCATATTTCATGATTAATAGAGTGAATTATTATGAATTACACACGAGCACGATAAATACATTTATTATTTGATTTGATGGACTTGAGACCTTTTACTTCTAAAAAAAAATTTTTGCCTCAATGATATAGAACAGTATGAGCCAAACGTACACGATTTTAGAAGGAGTAAAAATGTAGATTGAAAAAAAAATCAATGCAATAAGAGGGGGTTCTAGCATAAACAGGTGTCGTTATTAAAATTTACATAATACATCATTAAGAAAAAAATTAAGAATTTGAAAAATATTTTATTTTCAGACACTGGTAAAACAATACTTAATTCAGTCGAAATCCTCGGGCAAATCCGGATCAGCACATGGAAGATTCTTGTAGTAATGTCATGAGGGGTTCCGCAGGCCTCGGTCTTGGGGCCAGTCCTGTGGAATCTCGGCTATGACTGGGTACTCCGAGGTGGCAACTTGAGCGGGGTCGAAGTGGTATGCTATGCGGATGACACCCTGGTTTTGGCTTATGGCCAGAACTATAGGGAGTCATCGATACTAGCAACCGCCGGCACGGCTCAGGTGAGTGAGTCGTATTCGGCGTCTGGGGCTAAAGGTGGCCCTTAACAAGTCCGAGGCCGTATGCTTTCACGGGCCTCGGAAAGCGCCCCTTGCTGGAGCAGAACTAGTTGTGAGCGGTGTTCCAATCGGCGTCGGGTCGACGATGAAGTACCTAGGACTCATCTTTGACAGCCGATGGAACTTCCAGGAGCACTTTAAACAACTTGTTCCTAGGCTCACGAGAGCTGCATCGGCACTAGGAAGTTTACTTCCAAACATGGGAGGGCCAAACGTCGCTTGTCGCCGCCTCTACGATCGATGGCACTGTATGGGGCCCCAATATGGGCGGACGCTCTGAGTGCTCATAACGTAAAGCTCCTGCGGAGACCGCAGCGGTTTATGGCACTCAGAGTGACCCGAGCATATCGCACGGTATCGTACGAGGTGGCTTGCGTTCTGGCTGGTACCCCACCGTGGGACCTGGATGCACAAATGCTGGCTCACTTTTACCGCCAATTGTCGGATGCACGATCCAGGGGAGATTTTCCTCCCCCTGAGGTGATAACACGTTGGTGGAGGCTGGGTCAGCAAGGCATTATGAACAGGTAGCGTCGTAGGCTGGACAAGCCAAGCGCTGGTCACCTGACTGTGGAGGCTGTCCGACCCGTTCCGAAATCCGTCCGTTCCGAATCCGTCCGAAAGAATGGGTTGAATGTAAGCATGGGGTCTTCTCTTTCAGGCTCGTTCAAATCCTGACATGTCCTGACATGGTCATGGCTGTTTTGGCCGATACCTGTTTAGGATAGCCGGAAGAGAGCCTACGCCGGTATGTCACCAGTGTGATGGCGCCGAAGACACGGCGCAACACACGCTGGAGGCATGGGTGATGTGGGACAGCCAGCGCTTCTAATTAGTGGCGGAAATTGGAGCCGACGTATCACTGGCAGCCGTAGTTTTGGCTTTGACCAACAGTGAGTCGGACTGGAATGCCGTTCGGGACTTCTGCGAAGACGTCGTAGAACGCAAGGAAGTGGCGGAGCGCATTAGGGAGACTGACGCGTCAAGCCACCCTATGCGCAAAAGAAGAGGCGGACGCAGGCGATTGGCGCATGAGCGCCGAATGCCTCCGTAATGGGGAACTCTGGGTGGCAGGCTCGGGGGGGCCCGTCGCCTGATTACAGAATTGCCCCGAGGTGCACGATGTGTGTGAGGTGTTTCCACACATTGTTATGAAGGGCGAATGGAGCAAAAGCTCCCTGAGAAGGGGTCTTCGGAGACCAGCGCTGCTGGGGCTGCGGAAGAATTCGGGAGCGCACCCGCGGCCCTGACTAATGGCGCAAAGGAAGAACACCCCCAGGGTATTTAGTGGGTATGCCGCCACTAGGGCGGAGACTCCCACATCACCACACTGCTCCCCTCGGGGCAGGGTGGTACCTATAAAAGGTTTTCCCTGGGACACAAAAAAAGAAAAGGTTAGGTTAGGCTAGGTGTACTGTAGCACTCCCCCGAGGGTTCCCGCCTTGTCGTGGCGGGGGGGCTCAGTAGCCGTGGCTTCGGCAACCACGGTGAAGCCAAGAGGAATCCGAGGTGGGGCCGCTTCTTGGGGCTTTTAGCTCCAAAGCCCACATGGAAGCGGCCTAAGTAGGGTGTGGGTCTGTATGGGCATACCCACAGCTGAGGCGGGGTGCAGTGTCGCATGTGCAACACTGCAACCGAAGGCTGGGGGCCGCGGCGGGAGAGGACTGTTGGTGTGTCGTTGCCACTTTCCCTACCTTCCGCGGCCCAAACGGGGTCGCTACCGTTTGATGGCGGACGCGGTGGGGCCGCAGAGGATGAGGCGTGTTGGTGTATCGTTGCCGCTCTCCCTATCCTCTGCGGCCGAAGTGGCAGGCGGCGGGGCCACTCATCTGACCCGTCGCATGGGGACCATGGGCGCCTAGACACGGGTGCCGTCTGGCGCCCACGGGCAAATTGGTCCCCGAGGAGGTGGATGATGACGATGTGTCTGGTGTTCGATACATCGTCATCGAGGGGAAGAGAGCGTAAGCTCGAGGAGGTGCCCGAAAGGGCTAGCGCTGTCGGGGCCGCGGAAGAGTACGATAGTCCCCTTAGCCCCGACATTATGCGCCGAGGTGGAAAAAAAAATAAAAAAAAAGGTGAAGAAAAGAACACCTTACACCTACAGACCAGAGATGTCGGAAGCCTTCGAGCGGCCTAGAAACTCTGACACCAGGGCTAGCCGCTCGGCCTATACGAACTTACTTGCTTGTTTTTGCCAAATTTTTAAATTTCATCAAAGTTCCTACTTTATTTTTGTCATTGAATAAAGTACCTTAATGCACAGTTATAAAGATCAATGCCATAAGAAATGGACAGGAGATACTATTATTTACCTCTCAGTTAGTTTTCTCTATGATATTTCGTTAAAAAGTCAATTTAATAGTACTTACCATGTTCAACAGTAGTGTCATATTATTCTCCGGCATTTACTAAATCACACAGTATTTTCCACGAGAAAACATGAGATTTTTACAAATTTAGGCAATATTTTAAAACCAAACGCACAGTAGCAGCGACGCCGCAGGCACTGACTGTCACTCACGTCACTCGCGTCGCATTTCGTTCAGAGGTAAAGAACATTATGTCCATCAGTCCATCCAATGAACAACATTAAGTTCGCGCTGTGTTTAGAGGTAAACAATCTTAACATCATTTGAGGTCCTGTACCTTGTAATGATATGAGGATTTAATGTTATATACTATTGGGTATTTGTCTTCACAGGCGCTGTAGGACTTAATGCTTTATACCACTGTATAGAGCCGATTCTTGCGACTCTAAAAGTGCATTAAAAGTAATTTCAAAGAAATTGGAGTTACTATTGTATACCTCTAAGGTACAGAGTTTAGAGTCTAAACTGACACGCTGAAAAAAAATTGGTTGCCTGTAAAGTCGGTATACGGGCGAAAGTTTTACGTGACAACGACAGGGACGCGTGCCTTTCACTTTTTATGTCTGTCTCTCTCGCTCTTAGGCGGGCTAACCATGCCCGAGTGGAAGGGACGCGTGCCTCTCACTCGCTCTCATTGTGAGCGCATAACGTGAGCGGAGCGTAACGCAGTTTCTTGAAGTGTCACCCGGCAAACCAATTTATAAGACGTTGTCACGTCAAAAAAACCAAAACTCCACAATTATTAAAAATATATAAGTATATATTATATACTATATTTAAAAATATATAAGTATGTATATCAGTCCCTGGCAGCCATAGTACAAGCTTTGCTTAGTTTGGGGTCAGGCGACCGTGTGTGGAAGTGTCTCCAATTATTTATTTATTTATTTATTTAATTATGGAAAAAATCCAGAGACTGAGAGGAGAGACGTCGGCTACGAAGTCTACAGCTCACAGCCACTATTTAATAAAATATAGATAAAAAATAAACAATTGGGGTACATAAACATAAAGCTAATTTACAGTGTGTAAAAAAAAACGTAGAAATCAGAAGTCATTGACCGGCTACGAGAAACTGCGTAGCGCTACGGACGTAGCACTTAGTCGCTTCAAACAGACAAAATGAGTTTGTTGTAGCCAAGCAAACATAAAATAGTGTAGTTTATTTTTGTTTTGTGTATAAATAAAAATTTAGCTTGTCAGACACTACAGTGAATTCAGTTGATGCTTAGAAGTTGTAAGTTCAAATGTTTACTTACTTACTTACTTAATTTTTATATTTTCCTAACTTTGCAATTTTACTTTGTGTTAAACAGAACGTGTTAAAATATTTGTGAAACGAACGTTTATTATAAATTAATAAGCATATTGTCACGCCTTTCCCCCCAAGTGGCTGGCAGAGGTGTGTCGCCATACACCGGGCTCCAGTCATGTAGCAGATGACATACAATACGCACAAATGTTCACACAATGAACAAATTGGTGCATGCCGTCGGCTGGGCTCGAAGCCGCTCCCTCTGGCTTGAGAGGCAGGCCTTCTCCAACTAGGCTATCATAATCATAATGAAATAAATAAATTAAAGATATTTTTCTCACACGGTCGCCTGATTCCAAATTAAGCAAAGCTGGCTGCCAGAGACTGATATGCAAATACATTACATATTATTCATTATTTTTAAATACATACTTAAACAGATATTAACACCCAGACATAGAACTATCACAAACGTTCATCACATAAACGTTTGCTCTAGGTGGGAATTGAACCCACACCCTAAGCTCAGAAGGCAGGTTTTTTGGCGAACGTTATTTCTATATAAATCCCCCCCCCCCCCGAGCAATTTGGAGAACAGCACAGTATTTAATCAATTTAAAACACACAAATTACATTGCATTGAAAAAAATAAAACAAAAAAAATTACATCGAAAGTGATTCAGCCGATATTTAATAGATCTTACTGTTAATGTCTAAATAATACCAACTGACTATTCCGTTCCTGTATTCAAACTTTTTCAATAGTTTCTAGTATATACTACTATTTTAAGCTAAATAGATGCAACTAATAACGTATAGAGTCTAGGGTTATCGAGCGAAGCGTCTATGCTTCAGTTTCAACAAAAATGCTTTCGTATGTCCGGGTTCTGTCCGGATCTCTGTCTTCCTCTACAGGTAGCATTTATTAACCGATTATATTGTCTATGTTATTTACCTGATATCTCCGCCATTAAAAAAAAAAAACAAAAACTGACTGAGCAAAAGAATTGTAAAATTATTATCGAACGTGCTCACATTTTTTTTCGAGAATTGATTGAGGAATGCGATCTGTGGAGGAGGACAGACGTGAGGCGTAAGGTCTACAGCTAACAAAGCCACGAGCTAAGCTACCTACTAGTTTCCAAATTATTTTTTGTTATTAAATTTTTTGTTGTATGCTCTCTGCTATTTAATATGACTGAAGCTCAGTGTATGGCGAAAGGCTCGCCCTCAGTCACATACTCACATCTGAGACTGAATATCGTCCGGCGAAGTGCGGGTGCTATATTACACGTTTACCAGCCTTTTTGGGGGAATTGAGAAATCCAGCAGTTAAATTTTTACATACATATCGTCACGCCTTTCCCCCTAAGGGGCTGGCAGAGGTGTAATGCAACACCCACACTTCGCCGGATGATATTCAGTCCCAAATGTGACAGGGGGCGAGCCTGTCGCCATACACCGGGCTCGAATCATGTAGCAGATGACATACAATACGCACATATGTTCACACAACATACAAATTGGTGCGTGCCGTCGGCTGAGTTCGAACCCGCTCCCTCTGGCTTGAGAGGCGGGTCTTTTCCCAACTAGGCTGCCATCGCTCTTCATAACGAAAAAATAAAAAATTAGACCAACCCATAATAATCCCATTTTAATGTATGTCAGCAAGTATATTCTCCTACACCAACACCACCCTCTAAAACCTCATCTCATCCCCGGCACACGGCAAACAGCCTTAAACTTAATTGAATTAAAGCGTGCACGCGTTACCGGCAAAAACATCTTTTGACAGCTTCGAGAGCTTATGCGAAAATTTATAGAAAATTGCATGACCCGAGTTGCGCTCAGACAACAAACTCAAACCGTATAGGGTCGCGGGGGGTGTATATTTAGAGAAGCTTTAGCCGGCTGCCGGCAGTCCACGCTTAGCCACGGAGCGGAGCGCACGTACCCCGCCTCCCGAACTTCCCGATAACATTAACATAAACTCGACAAGGAAATACAGTGCTGTGGACAGAACTGGATGTTGAGTTGCACGTGTCTGTGGATGTCCTGTGAACATTTTGTGACGTTAGGACCTTTTCCGTGAATGAACTCTTTGACAATTTGCGCGCTTTTCTGTGAGGATTTCAGGTTGGTGAGTACCTATTTGATTTGTTGAGCTTATTTACGTTACGTTTGTTTGTTTTGTTTTTGCTTGCATTCTTTATTACAATTGTTACTGTTATTGTTACAATTGAGATAACTATTACGCTCATACCATGAGTTAAAGTACTTAGCAGATTCAACTGATTATAAATCAATTAACAATTATAATAATTAACATGCACAGTAGGTATGTCTGATATTCATTAAAAATCAAAGTATATTAGAAACTAGTGTTTATTGAATTGAATACCGACGGCTTAACAAAAACAGACAAGATAATGGAAAAGCTCTTGTAGGTTTATTTCCGGGATCTATTTAAATTTAAATGCTTGCGTGAAATTAGAATAAAGTTACAGTTACATTAGTTTACTTCCTAAAATATCGCCCCTTTAGTATATTAAATTTAACACCCTTTCTCGTAACTCCACTTATGTACTCAATGCTTGAATCAACATTAATATTACACCACTTCGTTAATTTCGAGTTAAACGATTATTATAATTTTGACACTAAACCGCTTAACAGAAGCTGCTTTACATTAAAATTATTATCGCATTTAAACCAAAGTTATTGTTAATTAATGTAATTCACAGTTAATGTTTTAGTGGAGTGTGAAGTTAATTAAAATTTAAGCCGACGAATGTACTGACATTCGTATTATTGTTAGTTCTTAACAAATGAATTGAGCTTTTTTGGGAAGTCGTTTTCACATTCTTTGTTTGATTCTTTTGAAGGAAAAAGATGACGAAAAATACTAATAATTGTCATTAAAAAATTCTCGCTAAATCTTCGTTAAGTGAGAGATATGTTTTTCCAATAACTATGGGAACCCTTTTTATAATTTTTCCCCTTTACAAATAAACAGTTTACAGTCTTGGAATAGTTATAAAGTGTTTTGTCTTTTTGTTCCTTTTATATTTAACTCTGTTGAAAAATACAAAACACTTAATAACTATTGTGAGGCTATACATTGCTTTTTACTTATGAAGAAGTGTATTGATGTTTGTCTTTAATACTATGTTGTGAAAAGGAAAAATCATAAACCGACGTAAAAAAATCTTGCCGGAAATTGGACATTGGTAGAAAGACGTTAATTAGCAAATGTGAACCGAGAAAAAACATGCCAGTAAATAGGTCCAAAAACGGCTTTTTTTATACTTTAATTATGATTTGGTAACCCCATCATAAAAAAAGCTAGCCAATCAAAACGACCAATCCTAAGATAACATTTTTAAAACCAAATAAAACTTCCTATCTCAAATTAGCCAGTTTTAAAATGAACCAATAAAAACGATATTTGAACTAAAATAAAATTCCCTGTATTAATTTTCATCATCACAGAGATGCGAGATTAGTTTAACTGCAGAGGGTTATGGCATAGTAGGTTATGGGCCCGATTCTCATCTCCCCGGAATCACTAATTTCATTTGTATAAATTAAAGTGTATAGAACCCTGAAGATAACACATGACACTCTTCTCATTACGCATTCAAAGTGAAGATAAGAATTTGATACGCACTGTATACATGCGTTTGACATTAATTTATTAAGCCTATAAATGTTGGGAGTATTTATCGATGATATATTGTTATTCAGAGATAAAGCTCTGAGTAAAGTATCTTTCTCGTTGCCTTATCATTTTTCCTGGTATGGTTAGTAGTAAGATTTTATGTTTACGTTGATTTTCTGCTTTAATATTTTTATTTTGCATAGCACCGCATAAAACTTATGTTGTCTATCATCAATAGGTAAATATCTTAGCGTAGGTACGAGTATAATGGTTAAATCCATTATCCTACTAATATTATAAACGCGAAAGTTTGTAAGAATGGATGGATGGGTGGATGTTTGTTACTCTTTCACGCCAGAACGGCTGAACAGATCTGGTTGAAATTTGGCACAGAGATAGATAATAATATACTTTTTAACCGCAGGTGAAACCGCAGGGCGCAGCTAGTACACATATATATATATATATATATATATTGTATACTTAAAACTTGTAATAGAGAATGAAGTGCGTAATTTTTTTACTTTTACATTTAATAGTTACCAGTTAAAAATCGGGCGTAGCATTCTATCCTAATCCTAACTAATATAATCTTGTAATAATGGAATTCTGCATCATGGAATTTTACATAGACACGTTGTCAGCGGTACAAAAGAAGACATAGGGTACCTTTCACATAACATAACACGCATTGTCACATCTTTCCTTCGAAAGGACTGGCAAAGGTGTACAACACCCACACTTCGCCGGGCGATATTTAGTCCCAATAGCCTTTGAAATGTGACAAGGGGCGAGCCTATCGCCATACAACGGGCTCCAGTTATGTAGCAGATGACATAAATACGTGTGCGTGCATTCGTACTGTGCCTGTCTTTGGCTGGGACCGAATGCACTCTCTCTGGCTTGAGGGCGAGTCTTTTTCGACTAGACTATCATCGCTTTGTTCCTCAAAAAAATTGACGGTTTTGTGGAACCGCGGGTCGAACTGCGAGGTGCAGCCAGTTTACCACAAAATTCATCGTAAAACTACACACTAAAGGCCACATCATTCTTTATTTTAACGCTATTCTTGCCAGTGAGATGAGATCAGTGGCCCTATTCAGAGATTTGTGATTTTCATCTCACCTTTTTTTGTCCTTGTTGCTCTCATTTGAAACGTCATAGGTGTGAGAGTGACCTAATAAAATCTCATCTCATCTCACGTGCAAGATGACCCCTGGTCACTTTCACTCCTAAGACTTTTCAAACAAGAAAGATAAAAACCAGAAAATATCTCGAATTCTAGGAATAGAGCCCCATGGTCACTCGGCTTGTACTAATAAAAGTAAACTAATAAATAATAATAATAAATAAATAAATTCGGGACACTTCCACACACGGTCGCCTGATCCCAAACTAAGCAAAGCTTGTACTATGGCTGCCAGAGACTGATATACAAACTTAAATATTTTTAAATACATACTTAAATAGATATTAACACCCAGACATAGAGCAAACACAAATGTTCCTCACATAAATGTTCGCCCTAGGTGGGAATCGAACCCACGCCCTCATGCTCAGAAGGCAGGTTCACTACCAACTGAGCCACCGAGGCAGTCAAAATAATAATATCCTACTAATATTATAAACGCGAAAGTTTGTAAGAATGGATGGATGGATGGATGGATGGATGGATGGATGGATGGATGGATAAATTGATGATTGGATGATTGGATGGATTGATTGGATGAATGGATGAAATTTGGCACAGAGATAGATAATAGTCTAGAATAACATATAGGATACTTTTTAACCGCGGGTGAAACTGCGGGGCGCAACTAGTAATACTATAAAATAGAAAAAGAAATCTTTTCTTTATCTATCCATCTTACAGCCATTGAGTAAGTATTCTTGTATTGTAAAATGATGACTGACAACAAACATTACAACAAAAGATGAGCATAAATAAAAATGGGGCGAGTTATTTGATATCCGGACGTAATATGACACTTCCTCACCATTTGAAGTATATGCAGTTTCTTTGTATGATTTAATGTAAAAAGTTACGTCCGCTGTGTCGAAATGTAAGTTTTAAAAGTGTATTGTCGATGTTGAAGTAACTTTGCAGGGATTTTACTAAAAGGTCCGCCTATAACTTTTTTTTTTTAAATCCTTATTATCATTATTTTGCGTATACACTGAATTTATTTGATTTTCTACATTTTTATATTTGACATCTTATTGTATTATTATTTTATTTTATTATAATGTAACTTTCTGTACTTATATGGACTTGGAATTATTGAATTGAATTGAATTATTGCAATGACATTATCTGATTCTTGTATTTTTGACATTTTTATTTTTGTACTTACTGACATTCTGATTTCGTCCATTCTAGTTTATTAATTCACAATGTATTTCTATTATTCTGTTAATTACTAATGTGGTGCAATTTATAATGATAATAATGTGACTTTTACTCTGATTATTTAATTTAAACTTGTATGAGTCTAGGATACTTGATGAATAAATGATTTATTATTATTATTATTATAAAAAAAAAACTGAATATTTTATCAAATTTATTTTTATATTTGAAAGTACAATCTTTCCGGTTAATAATGAAAAATAATCTGCAGCTGATAATGCGGTCTTCAAAAACAGGGCGCAAAACATCTGTAGCTTCGGCTGTGTGATATGTATAGCGCCGTCCTGTTCGTGTGTCCCTCATCGTGTAGGCTACTGCATGGCCAGCCGAGGCAGCCGTTTGAATGAAATTATTTTTCATTATTAACCGGCAGGATTGTTCTTTCAAATAAAAAAAGATATTTGAGAAAATATTCAGTAGCTTTTTTTTAGCATTCAAAAAAAAATTTATCTGGCGGACCCTTTATAAGTAATATTATTATTCTGACTAACACATACACGCGTGATATGATTTTTAGTTTTTCGAAAAATAAAATATTTATATTAGATCGATGTCGATTCCATTGTCAAGTCACCACGTGACACTAGGTATACTTAATATATACGTACAACGTTTATTAGTGAAGTAATAAGTATAACTTAAATACAACAATCTCTTTTAAAACTGTCTCGTCTCAAACTAGGCCAATTCCATTCTTTCATTCTTTTGTACGTAACTAACAAGTTAGGGACAATGGACAAATGCCTACTTGTAATGGAAATAAAATTATTCATTCCTGCTGTCCGTCCCATAACGTTGGCAGGGACAACGGGATACCTTTGTCAAAATAAATTAGCCATTCCTAAAGGTCATTTTTATATTTACCTTTTTTCTTTTTTGTTGTATCTCGTTATTTCTTGCGTAACATAAAAAAATGTCTACTTTTTGAGTACATGGTTTTACGTGTACAAAATAATTAAGGAATATTGTATTATAATTGTTAAAGTCTGAAATGTTATTTTATTTTGATATAACCATCAGAAGTTGTTCTTGTAAGACGAGTTTTCCATTTTCCGCTTCTCAAACATTTTCTTCGTGTCGTTCGATGTTAATAATGTCAAAAAATTAACGAAATTTTTATCTTTTAGTATAGCTGGAGCTCGCAGTGTTATGCATTAATCTGAGACATTTGCTATCTCCGTTTCGAACATCATCACTTTCGGCAAGTAGCCAATAATACGTAGATAATAATTTGATGTTATCTAGTTGTAAGCCATAATTTTTAAGGCACAATAAAAAAAAAACCTTTAAGTTTCTTGCCTGTTCTTCCGCGTAGTGGTTCTTTAACCGAACAAAGCAGTTGAGTCTATTATAAAACTTTGACGTTCATAAGTTTATCTTCGATACCCAATTGGATAAAAACATTTTGACTTTGACTTTGACATCCAAATACGGCGATCCGTTTGAGCGTGAAGAAGTGACAGTCTATCATACTTACAAACTTTTGAATTTAAAATATAACATAACATATCGTCACGCCTTTCCCCCGAGGGAGCTGGCAGATGTGTATAACACCCACACTTCGCCGGACGATATTCAGTCCCTAATGTGACAGGGGGTGAGCCTGTCGCCATACACCGGGCTCCAGACATGTAGCCTATAGTAAAATAAAATATAAGTAGGATTAAATGAAACGTAAAATTCAAAGCTATACTTACCGTTGAACGATGTAACGTTAGTTTCCGGTCAGTACCTACCGGATCAGGCATGCCTGGAATTTCCACTTTGCTAACGTTACTCTCCAAGAAAATCCTTTTGAACGCGAGCCAATATAAATACGTTTTATGAAGAAATTAGACGTTAGCAACCTTAAAGTTTTTTAGCTTTTACACAGGAAAGTTGAAGGATTTTGATCTTTTCTTCTTTGAAAGTTTATTGTAAGTACTTTTTTTTTTCCAAGAATTCAACCGAAAATGTTGGAATTTCAAATTAAGTTGGTACTGACTTCAAAGCCTCAAACTTAGCATTTGATGTCGCGATGTTACTTGTTACACATAATGATGATAAGAAATATGATATAACATAACATATCGTCACGCATTTCCCCCGAAGGGGCTGGCAGAGGTGTAATACAACACCCACATTTTGCAGGACGATATTCAGTCCCAAATGTGACAGGGGGCGGGTCGGTCACCATACACCGGGCTCCAGTCATATAGCAGATGACATACAAAAAAAAGTAATTTGCAGTCAGTGTCAGTTAAAGTATGTATTTTTATGATATATACATACTTTTCCATGACGCCTTGTGGTGCGTCCGATATAGTCTCTGTCACAGTCACGAGATTGAAAGTGACCACAACAATGACCAACTAAACCAAGAACTACATAATATGTAGTAATATGTTTAATAAAAAATGTAAACAGACTTCCCGTCAGCAGAACTGGATTTTGAAAATGACCTCAAGCTATAAGGCCCAGTGCAAAAAGGGTGAAGGGTGGCAATAAGACTGAGAAACAAACATGTTAATCTGAAGTTTAAAATGTATGTCATACGGTTGATAACACGCCAAAGATTGATTTTAGAGATCGCGAGCGGCGACCTGTCAAATTGCCTTGAAAGCCGGCATATTCAAGCGTATGACATACATTTTAAGGTTTATTTTAGATATATCGTTAGCCTCTTACCCGCATCTCGCCCGGTTGGCGCTGAACCTCAGTATAATGTATTATCCTATGAAATAATATGAAAAATAAAAACCATATTGGTTTATTAACGTAGCAACTATTTAAAAAAACAATCGAACTGAGAACCTCCTTTTGAAGTCGGTTACTAGCATGCTTCATGTTCCAGTGATTTCACGACATCGGCTAGTTAATTAACTTTGGCAATATTCAGTTCATTACGGTTTAAGCAATGTTTGTTAACTTATTGATAAAGTTTTCACCGGCATTCGTTCTCAAGTAAATTTTAATTGGAATACTAGTTGAGCTCCCGTGAGTTTACTTTGCGTTGCGTTCAAACAAAATGATAGAAGCGGGTACTTACAAAATATGTTTGGAGTATTTTACTCATACTTACTGCAAAGGTTATGTTTTACTTACGTCAAATGTATTTTTTTAGTCACTCAAGAGCTACGCCCTACTGTTTTGCTCGAAATCCTATACAAGCGCTTTTTTGATATGTTGATATTAATAATTTTGTGAACAGAATAAAAGCGAATTATCAACATAAGTATCTCAACCGAATCTGTAGAATAATGTAAGCAAAATACGTAGTACACACGAGGCAAACAATATATTATGTACATAACATACGCATAAATAGTATGCATGAACATTTGATTGATTGTCAGTCATAATTTCGTTAATTAGGTTGTTAAGTAGAAAATGTTTAAAATATACTTTGCAATAACCTAATTAACAGTGATGTTAAATTTTGACGGCTTAATCAGCTTTATTATTATTTAGGCCTATTTTGACTGTAATAAAACGAAACACAGAAGTAATTATAAAAAAATATGTTTTATAATCACGCTATACTGGGAGTGGTATTAATACTTCCTAAATTACAATGACGTAATTATTTACACATTCATATTAACTATAACGTAATAAATAATTCCCGTTTACGCTAAATTATTATTTTGACAATATTATTAATGTAAATAAGTATGTGTTGTTTGAGTACCATTTACTTACAATACTTACAAGAAAGTATATTTAATTAAGTAAAGTTAAAGTAAGCAAAAAAAGAAATGTACTTATTACTTTTACTAAGTGTAAAGTAAGCAAAGTATCCTTAGGCGCCACCTCCACGAGCGAATGCATCGGTGATACTCACCAAACCTTTAATTGAAAAACATCACTGTCATGTAAATATCCAATAATTATTTAGTGGTAAGATAAAATAAATAACAATTTGACGCCGCACTTTAATGTTATTTATTGTGAACGACTCAAATTGAAATTAAAATGAATAGTAACTGCTGGAAGTGCATATAATTACACGAAACACCAATACACATAAATACATTTGATTACACTTTTAATAAACATCCAAAATACAAATATAACCAACAATTAAACCACATAATAAATACGAATTACTAATGTATACCAAACCTCCCTTCCATCAAAATTAAAGGAACCAGAGACCAGTAATCTAATTATTCCCGTAATAAATATTTATCATTCTAATATAAGACATGTGTAGGGTAATAATACTTCCTACTACCAATAAACCGTGGTAAGATGGTTTATAAGTGTACCATTACCACCAATTAGGCGAGCGAGCGGCCAGCTTTGATGACCACCCGGTTGTAAACAGAAAATTGATCTACCGACCGCCCTGCTCGATATCAAGTCGCATCTCATCCGATTCGATGGAAAACGATGGTAAATATTAAGTAGCAAAAGGAATTTGGTCGTAAAACAGGTTAGAAGTTTATGGTGGAGTGGATGGCTAATTGTCTGATTTAAAATCGGTGGTACGTTTCATTTGACAGGTTAGATCCGTTATTATATTACAGTATATACTTAGTATATTTTTAGAAATAATTTCAATGATTTACAAGATGCTTTCTGTCAACCCTTCTATGTAAATTGCCCTAAAAATTACTAAACGCCTACCTACTGTAATGTAACGCAGGAAACTAATAGCCATCATTTTGGGCACGATTTCTTCTGATAGCCAATTATTATCTTTTTTTTTAACTATCACTTCTTATTTTTATATTTAACTGGCTGCGCCTCCCGGTTTTACCCGCGATTAAAAAGTATCCTATCTGCTATTCTAGACTATAATCTATCTCTGTGCCAAATTTCATCCAGATCTGTTCAGCTGTTCTGGCGTGAAAGAGTAACAAACATCCATTTTTCCATTCTTACAAACTTTCGCGTTTATAATATTAGTAGGATAGGATAAACTAATAGTTGTCAGTGAAAATACTTGCACTCTTTTTAATTTTCAATAGTATGTATCCTTAATACCTTTTATTATATAAATGTACCTACTAGTTTTTTTTTTCATAGTTCCTTATTGTATAAACGTTAAAGGTGATAATACGAGCAAAATTTGTTTATGCAAAAATGTATGAAAATTACATTGAATTTCAAAGTAAGAAGTTTATTCTTGAAGTGTAGGTAAATGTTTTAAAGCTTTTTATGGAAGCACTAAAACGAACGTGCTACATTTCTGCTAAAATGTTGCTGAAGTACCTAGTTACTTTTTCTTAGTTGCCGGTTAAATCTAGAGCTTAATGATTGGTTTTGCTATTACAAGTACGAGGAAGTAGGTACAAGTTTGAAATGAATCACCTACTAATATAAGTAGGTACAAGTTTATGTACCTACACAAACTTTGTAACATATAAGAGTGTACAATTGTTAATCATTTTTGTTAATCAATGTACCTACATTGATAAGAATGGAAAATGATTATAACTTTTTTTTTAAATTATGATAATTGATTCATACATTACATACCATCCCACCATTCCGCCGAAGGAGCTGGCAGAGCTATAAAACACCCACACTTCACCGGATGATATTCAGTCCCAAATGTAATAGGGGGCGAGCTCGTCGCCATACATCAGGCTCCAGTTATGTACCAGATGACAATAAAATAATTAATAATCATAACTTATTAAGCGCATAACTATCATCATCATTTATTATTACTTGACATCATCAGTAGGTATGACTTAATAATCATCAGATTTAAAATCATTGCTTTGTCGGTAGAGTCTACGATATGTCATCTGTCATCACTTTCATTTGGTCTAGAAAATCGCCTATCAAGTATCATATTATTTCAGGATTTTCGACCTACCTACACCCATTTTAGAAATCAAACTTCATCAAAGCAAGTAATTAAAATCATATTTTAAGTACGATTTTGTTCGTGCTTCATCAACAAATTTATAGGCACCAATATCAGGCCAATTAGGGTACAATAAAATTTTGTGGTAAACTCGAAATCACTTGTAAACGTGTTTCGATGTAGAAATATAACTCCACGAATTGATTGAAACGATCATTAAGTACTCTGTGATATCCCTTAACGTTGCTTGATGTCAATTAGGGTTGGAGGTGAAATTAAATTAGATTCTAGTTTTTAATACAGCTGTGGACACGATTGTTTTTGTTACGCATGGCTACAAAGTTGTTTCTTTGGCGCGAGTACTTGGATTACGATGCGATGGCAGCCTAGTTGACAGAAGGCCCACCTCTCAAGCCAGAGGGAGCGGGTTCAAACCCAGCCGACGGCACGCACTAATTTGTTCATTGTGTGAGCATATGTGCGTATTGTATGTCATCTACTACATGATTGGAGCCTGTCACATTTGGAACTGTTTATCGTCCGGCGAAGTGTGGGTGTTGTATTACACCTCTGCCAGCCCCTTCGGGAGAAAGGCGTGACGATATGAGTACTTGGATTGAAGCAAGCGAAGGATTCTAGGATAGAACAACAAACGTAGACAGGGCTTCAAAAGTACGAGACGCTTAAGGTGTCTTACACGAAATCACCAAAAACAAGTATTTTGTTTGCGCTTAGTTTGAAATGAAGAATTATGATGATCACGTGCAAAAAATACAGTTGATAGAAAAAACAACCAACCAAAGTTGGAACCAACCGAAGAACATTTCAATCAAATCAAATCAATTTCGTTTTGGAAAAAAAAAAACACATGAAGCATCTTCTTAAAAAAACTATTGGAACGTAGTTCTCTAAATTTTCAGCGATTACACCTTTTTTTTTCGACTATTAAATAGCCAGATCAGTTCTTTAAAGTTTACCGAGCAACTTATTCTTGTTTGTGTTCTTATTACGACTAATACCAATAAAAACGGCAAAAAAATAATGTATTTCTATTCGCTGATCTCATTTTACCATCAGATATGATATATGTACGATTTTCAACTTTAAATGAAGCGGCTTAAGTAAACGTGTATGTGGGTGAAAATCATGCTATGACGGCGCTTTAATAACTTTCTGCCAAGCGAAACAACTTTTCACCTCACTACAGCGAGGAAAAATGAGGCTTTTTTTTAATGCAGTCATCGTGCTGGCCAGTACAATTATTCTAAAAATGAGGTTAGCTCACATCAGTGTTCAGTGGACTGGCGGTATAAAAAAATTGAATAGAAAGGATCGAATTTAAAAACTCTTTCCACGCTAGCGGATAAAATGCACTTTTACACGCAGATTTCGAATAATTGATAAACAGAATAGTTCTGAGCTTGTGAGGTGAAATAATACTAAATCGGAATTACTAGCTGCGCCCCGCGGTATAACCCATAACTAAAATGTACCCTTTATGTACTTTCTATGTATTTGTCCTTTTACTGAGCCCCTGAAAACGTGTAGGTATGCAAAATTTCATGACGAAAAAAAAAGTACTCAACATCGGTTGAGTTGTTTTTGTTTTTATAATAGACTAGGCATGCGTTTGACCACTGACTCGCCTGATGGGAAGCGTCGACGTGATTGAAGGTGTTAGACGCTTGCCTAGGATATACCTATTCACGTTAGTCTTGAACACCCCCGGATTGTATTTAGGTGGAAAGACAGACGCAGGTTGTTGACTTAAAACGCTTAGTGCGTTTTGGCGGAATTTCCACCATAAGAGGGTAACACGAACATGTGAAAGCGTAACAAATCAACAAACTCACTATCCATGTCATTTATAGTACTAATAGTTAGAAAGTCCAGTAACATCTGTGAATCAAACTTTATTATTCAAAAGTAAGTTCTATGCTCTAAAATTAATCTCATAAATTATATTTTAGCCTAAAACAAATGGTCTAATAACGCATGTATAGTTTGGATATAATCGCTGCGCTGTTCCTAAAAGGCTAGCACTGGGAACTGGAGCAAACTGCTTTTCGCCCTGGGCTATAACCACCAGGTGTGGTTAAAATAAATAGCCCCGTATTTCGATACACAGCTACCAATTATTCATTATTTTTTCCATTAATTGGAACGTCAGAATCGTACGTTTTTTTCGTGGCAGCTCCAAAGTTATCTATGAGTTCTATGACTCATTGCCCCGAGCTACATTTGCGTGGATTACCTCTTAACGTTCTTTTTTCGTGGAATAATCACAGGTTACCGTCATTTAATAACGATTTGATTTATACAGAGCTGTTCTAGATTGCACACTAGTATGATGTTTGAAATATTGCTTTTGGATCTTGGAATTTTCACACGTAGGTAACTCCTACGCTTGGGTGCTTAGAAAAATTATAAATATTTTTTGAAAGATCGAAACGATTGCGTACTTACTATTGAGATAGTGACTATTATAAATGAAAACTTTTACTCTGGGTAAAAGGTATATCGAGAATGATTTTAAGAATAAAGTATGAATAACTGTTGTAAGCTGTGTCTAGAAGTTCTGAAGTATTCTGTGTTTCTTATATTTTATTAACTAGCTGCGCCTCGCAGTTAAAAAGTATCCTATGTGCTATTCTAGACATCTATGTATGTGCCAAATTTCACACAGATCTGTTCAGCTGTTCTGGCGTGAAAGAGTAACAAACATCTATTCATCCATCCATTCCTTCAAACTTTCGCGTTTATAATATTAGTAGGATGAGTAGGATAATAAACATGAATACTGGTAGCTCTGTGAGCCGTAGACCTCGCGGCCGACGTCTGTCCTCCTATACAGGTCGCATTCCTCAACCGATTCTCGTGGAATTTTCTGAGAAGGTTCGATAATTACCCATACAGATTTTTCGTCGAGTCAGTTATTGGAAATTTGTCTCATATACATTTATCTCTATGTTTAATTATCGAACCTACTCACAAAATTTTAAGAGAATCGGTTAAGAAATGATATCTGTAAAGGAAGACAGAGATCCGGACATATACAAAAGCATTTTTGCATGAACTGCAGCATGGACGCTTCGATTAAAAAAGATCTACTCGTAACTAGTTAAATTATTGTACGTTCAATATGAACAAAACTTTTGTTACTAATCTTAACACATACCACCTTGTACATACACAGTTTCACAATCCTTCCTACTAATATTATAAACGCGAAAGTTTGTAAGAATGGATTGATGGTTAAATGGATGTTTGTTAGTCTTTCACGCCAGAACGGCTGAACAGATCTGATGGAAATTTGGCAGAAAGATAGATTATAGTCTAGAATAGCGCTTATAATGCTTTTTAACCGCGGGTGAAACCGCGGGGCGCAGCTAGTAAAAAATATTCTATTCTAATCTCGCTAACGCTCGCTCAGTCGTTTATCTGCCTTAGATTCCGGACCAAGCCATGCCGTGAAATGACCTAGTCGTGTTTCGGGATGTAGTCCGGTGTAGCCGTTCCGAAGACGGGTCTGAGCAGTAGCGCACTTGTAGCGCCGCACTCAACTGCCGTCTTTGTACTTCTTCACTCTACAAAACTTCAAGGCTACACTGAATAAGAACCTTATAGGTCGTCGTGCTCCATCTTAGACCACAACGTCGCTTAACATCAGGCGAGTTAGTGGTCAAACGCCGACCTATTCTACATTAAAAAAAAAGATTTAATCTACAGTACGTTACTAGGCTACTATCTCCTTTTGACTAAGTAACTATCCCGAACAACGAAGTCCTAAACTGCGCTTCCCCACTTATTGACTGATGGGATTATTCCTCCGATCTGAATTTAATCCCCGTGAAAGGTCCACAATTTTATTCCATTATCGCCGGTGGAGGCGGTTGACCTAACGCAGTTCTCGTGTTATCCCTCCAGCCTCGACTGTGCTCGAGCTTTCGACGAACTTTCTTCTAACATTCCATAGATTTTGTGTTACCTACTTTGTAAGGAGCGATAGATCATTTCAAATGGTACTGGCTCAACGGCGCTAATAAGAGTATTACGCAATTTACGCACCATTGCGAACTCTGTCGGATGCCGTTTGTTACGTCATTTGGTCGTGTGCGTCGAGTCAAATTTAAGACTACCCTAATATTATCATCGCCATGAATAAGGCTACTATGCACACTTACAAATACTTACAATTCACGTTTAGGCAGCTTACTATGAGACGTAAGCCTAGCTACATTACCCCCCGCAGCTTCACTTGCAAACCAATTTAATTCGGCCCTGTCGCAAAATCCGTTCTTGGCTGATGTCTGCTATATATACCTACTGCCTTCAGCTTCAGTTGGTTTTCGAGATTTCGTGAGTAAATGAGTGACTTTTCGCTTTTATGTATTTAGGTCTACAGATTTCCACAGATGGTACTATAACCTGAAAGCATTCAATTTATTGGGAGGTAGTGTTAAGTAGTAGAAGTTAAGTAAGCGCCGCCGCCTCTAAATATTTATCTCTATGTCGTATTCGCATTCTACTTTTTGAGTCGCAGAGTGTCGCGGTTTAGAAATACTTGGTATTTTATGTTTCACGTTTGAAACGGCACGTTTTCTGTCAGGTGTGTGAGTTTGGGTGTACTTTGGAGGTGTTTTAATTTTGTAATTGGGGCGAACTTGTGCGTGTCCCTTTTGGAGACTTTTATATGGGTATTACGGAGAATTTAAATTAAAAGTCTTTTGACGAAAACATAAACATAACCAGAATTGTAATGTTTTGGAAAAATTAAAATTTACTTACAATGGAAAAAATAAATAACTGCACTCATCATAAACCATAGAAAACATACTTAATACATTCCGATTTTTTTATGAAAAAGATGTTAAACAAATGCACGAAGCGCGCTTCATTAGTAGGTGTAGTAATTCAGTATTGAAACAAAACTAAAACACACAAATAAAAATTAATTACCCAAGAGCAAAGATGAGCAAACAGCACACCTGCCCAAAACAAGCGACATGACGGATTATTTTAATTAAATCCTTCCCTTAACCAACGAATTATCACGACTATTGCTACACTCCGAGGAACCAGCTTTCAACTTCCCATATAAAGGCTGAACAGCATTTAATTCTATTGGCATCCCGCCGTCTAATCAACAGGCCAGGTGCAGACTGCATCTTGCCTAACACACATCATTAGAAATAAAATATTTATAGAAAAACTCAGGCTCCAACGGGGTGCCACAAACTTGTCCCATTTACGTCGTCCGCATCCACCTCACGTATACATAGGGGATAGAGGCTTGAACACCGGCGGGCTTGAATAAGTTATTTCGACACAGGCATAGGTCGATGTTCGTACTTACAAAACTGTATTTTAATAGTTTATAGTCGACTTTCCAGGAAGACGTTAGCAGTGGAAGCGAGATTTTAATACTGAGTAGACTTGGATTTGAATAGGTAGCATAATTTTACTGTGAGTAGATTATTGAAAAGAATACGTTCATAAGTGTATCTTTGATACCCAAATTGAATAAAAACATTTTGACTTTGACTTTGACATTCTTTTAGTTTATTTAAAATTTATTATGCTTAAAATTTTCATTATCAGCTTGCTTAGTTTGGTTGATAATTCCTTCAAATTGGCTGTCAGTTCCATTTCCATTAGATTCTTCTTTTAGATTGTTAATTTCTTGTTAAATTGTTCCATTTTCTAGAGCTTGTTCGGCTTCAGCAGCTGGATTACTGAATCTATATTCAGAACTGTTACTAAGCTTAAGGACCTCACTCCTTGTTAGCAAGGTGACGTAGGCTTGAAGTCCTGAAAAAGGAAATTATAATAAAAAATAATAATCTAGTGAAATCATAACGTATCTAATTTGTAACATAAAATCACACGTATGCTTGACTAGATTTTTTATCGTGACCATTTTTGTAAAAGTACCTGTAAGTAGATTCTGCAGAGAACCTAAAATACATACATACATATATATCGTAAAAACCTTTGGCAGAGGTGTAATACAACACCCACACTTCGCCGGACGATATTCAGTACCAAATGTGACAGGGAGCTAGCCTATCGCCATACAGTCACCGGGTTCCAGTCATGTAGCAGATGACATATAATACGCACATATGTTGACACAATGAACAAATTGGTGCTTGCTGTCGGCTGGGTTTGAACCCGCTTCCTCTGGCTTGAGAGGCAGGCCTTCTCCAACTAGGTTATCATCACTTTTCTAAACCTAAATACCTAACCTAAAATAGTGTAAGTAAAACTGCAGAATGCAATAAATTTATTCAAATACTTTACCAATATTTGTGATCCCGAACAAAACTCTTATTTGTATTATGAGTATCAAGTTCATGTATCCATTAGGCAGTTTATCGATGTATTTTGACATAACAACCAGGTCCGAGGCCGTGCTCCAAATGAAGAACAGTATGTTGAAACATAGTAATATTACACTATAAATGTAATACATGTGTAAAATCTTCGTAGATTTCTAAAGGAAAAAAATGGTTGTCTGTTAAGTCGGTTTGCGGACGATAGTTTAACGTGACAACGTCATAACAAAACATTGATGAAATCTCCTCAGGCGCATAGGCCAATCGATTGGAAGAGAGATAGATGCGGCGCAAGCCGAACGCTCAAGCCGATCGTGGCTTTTGATCGCTCGGGTAGCGCTCTTGCTCCGATCGACCGAGCGTAACGGGACAATGACTCATCCTTTTTCCGTGCGTGCAGCGTTCATCGATTTCTTAGACGTTGTCATGTTAAAAAAAAACATTTTAAAAGTCTTCAATGAGAAAAAAATCCATAAATTAAATTAAAAAAAAATTGGAATAATAAATGAAAATATTACAAATCGAAGTTCATCAAAGGTATTAAATGTGAAGACGAAGATATAAGTAATTTAGTAAACATTTATTTAAAGAATCATAGTTGAAAAATACTTTCTTCTTAAAATTCACCTTACAAAAAAAGTAGATCAAAATCGGTTTATCTGTTTGAGAGCTACGAGAAATCAGATGAATATAGATACACGTTTAACTGTTTAGAAGCTTTGTGGCAATTCCGCCCGCCCCAACGCGCCACTCGCCGCCATGATATTTTTTGCAAAGTTTCGGCGCACTATAAATTATTAAGTAAGTATATATTTGAGTAAGTTTCCACTACATAGTGTATTAGTGGAGAATTACTCAAATATATACTTACTTAATTAAAAACCCATAAATATATCGAAAATGTGATATATTTATGGGTATTATGGTAAATATTATTATGTAAAGATTGCCTCATGAGAACAATACAATAATAAAAAATGCATTATTTAAAAACAATTGAACGCATATTACTTAGATAATTTTTAATGATATGGCATCTTGACCCATAAATATATCAAAAATGTGGCTTTTTAGAGTACACATTTTTTGTTTATATTATATTATTTTATTATATTGTTTACTTATAAAACGAGATTCAAGACTGAGCGTCGTTTTAGCATGCGGGCCTTTGGGTTCTTGTACTTTACTACTGTAAATAACATTACATTCATCTTGTGCGGAAACTTAAAAAAAAAAAAACGAGGTAGCAGGGCCGGGTGGATATGCCAGCTTCCATTGAAAAACCTTTAAACCTGTTCTGTTTGCTTTGGGGTTATAAATAAATAAATTCGAGACATTTCCACACACTGTTGCCTGACCCCAAACTAAGCAAAGCTTGTACTATGGCTGCCAAAGGCTGATATACATACATATATGTATATTTTGAAATCTATACTTAAATAGATATTTAACACCCAGACACAGAACAAACACAAATTTTCATTACATAAATGTTTGCCCTAGGTGGGAATCGAACCCACGCCCCAAGCTCAGAAGGCAGTTTCACTACCAACTGAGCCACCGAGGCAGTCATGTATTATGGGGGCGTTGAGATTAGGTTAGAAGCGTCAGTATATACCCGATGTCCACCGACAATGAAAACGATGGTCAGGCAAAAATCCACTGCCAAAATCATTACGTATACAGCTAAAATGAATATGTCTCCAAGCTGTTCATTTGCTGAAGACAAAATAAGATTGGAAATTGCCGAAGAAATCAACAACAGCAATGGTAACTGAAAAAAAAACATAGTTTAATTAAATAAAATTACAGACTAGATAAGTATACGTAAAATTGAAGTTTATGCCTGGTTTCAAGTTGCTCAAGACATGGAAGGATGACGTTTCTTAGTGTCGAGAGCCAGAAGACTCCCTTAAATAAAAGTTGTATGGCCTCGGATTTATACTTTCTTTTAAATTTGCAAAACACTGCATAACAATTCCGAAGCATACAACGTATACGACGTTTTCCGAAGCATACAACGTTACAATCCAACGTTTTTTTAGTAAGGGGTAAAAATTTTAGTAAGTAAATTAAAAAAGACTCCCTTAAATAAAAGTTGTATGGCCTCGGATTTATACTTTCTTTTAAATTTGCAAAACACTGTATAACAATTCCGAAGCATACAACGTATACGACGTTTTCCGAAGCATACAACGTTACAATACAACGTTTTTTTAGTAAGGGGTAAAAATTTTAGTAAGTAAATTAAAAAAGACTCCCTTAAATAAAAGTTGTATGGCCTCGGATTTATACTTTCTTTTAAATTTGCTAAACACTGTATAACAATTCCGAAGCATACAACGTATACGACGTTTTCCGAAGCATACAACGTTACAATACAACGTTTTTTTAGTAAGGGGTAAATATTTTAGTAAGTAAATTAAAAAAGCCCTGTTAAAATTTTGTCAAAGTAGTATGCCTTGCAGAAAGGTGTGTGTAAGATAATTTGATAGCTGGTAAGCCATCAAAGTGTATAATAATATACTCCGCCAGGTATGGCACTCCGGTCACGTGGGCAACACGTAGTGACGTCAATCAATGCTTAAGTAAGACCGAAATAAGTCGTTTACAATAGTGCGAATGAGACGGATGAATATGACGAGTGACGTCATACGTGTTTGTACCTGGAATGTTAGACCTTGTTTTTTTTGATGATGTTATAGAAGATCTCTTCTGACTCTTTGTCTGTGTTATCTAGCCTTAGACCAAACAAGGTCCTCATTATTACCAATCAAATAAGTCCAAATCGGAAATAGGCCGCTTTTCTCGACACTTGGGAGCTAAATAAAACGTGCTGTGATTATTCCATAAAAATTACCGTCACGCCATTCTACCGAGGGGGCTGGGAGATGTGTAATACACCGACGCTTCGCCGGACGATATTCAGTCCCTAATGTGACAGAGGGCGAGCCTGTCGACATACACCGGGCTCCAGTCATGTAGCAGATGACATACAATACGCACATAAATATGTTCACACAATGAACAAATTGGTGCGTGCCTTCGGCTGGGTTCGAACCCGCTCCCTCTGGCTTGAGAAGTAGGCTTTCTCCGGCTAGGCATTATCGCTTTTTTTTAAATTTGGCAATACTTTTTAAATACATCTTTTCCCCGCGGCTTCGCTGCTATTTTATAGTCTATGGCACTCAGGGATAATGTAGCTTTCGAGTAGTAAAATATTTTTTAGAATCGGTTCATTACTTTCGGAGATAGCCCCCGTCATACAAACTTAAAAAAAGCTCATGAATGACTAAACTAAAACTTAAAAATGCTATTATATCTCTTTATAATTTTAAAATACATTTTTTTTATTACTTAATAGGCTTGCGTTTGACCGCCAACATGCTTGATGATAAGCAGTGATGTGGCCTACGATGGAGCACGCTTGCCTAGAAGAAACCGATTCACTCGAGACTTGAAGACACTCAGATTATAAGTGTCAGGGAACACACACTCTGGCAGAGTATTCCATACTCTAGCGGTCCGTATAAGAAAAGAGGAACTATAAGTACGTAATATAAATAGATACAAAATAATAAACAAATTAGTATTACTTAAATATTGCGGTGTTCGAAGATGCGATTTATTCGGATTGTATTTTACATAATGACTAATTATTAACCTAATAAGTTCTAAGTTAATAATTGAAATTGCGCCAAAGTATACTTGATTGAAATACACTCACCAGCTTTAAGTAGCCCCATCCTATAAGTCCATATCTCAAGGGTATGCAAAAGCAACATCGCTTCAGTTCTGGTATTTCCACTTTCATCTTTAATAATTATTATTTATTGACAATTATTATTTTTTTCGCACTTCTGAAAACCTTACTTTTAGCACACAAACTTTTCTCGTATCTTCGATTGACAAGACTGCTTTCAAGCAACGTCTTTACAAAATATTTATTACAAATTACATTTTTTTATTATTTATTTCCTTCCCATCTCTACGAGTACAGGACGAGAACTATTTAAACTTTACAATGGACTTGACTATAATACTGTCGGTTTATTTTATACGCAGTTAAATCTGACGCAAACGTTCAGATAATATTTTGCCAGAAAATAATACTGTCCTTACTGGTGTGGGATTCTATCGGACTGATAAGGTCATCAACATCCTTTTACTATCATCACTAACCGGGAAAAAACATTAGCATGCGCAAACATGGATTAATCAGAAGTTGAAATACCCATACAATCAGTTTAAGTTACTTAATAATGACCTCGTGCTCTTTTTGGGGGAGGTTCGTTATGCACTGGAAATACTTCCGCAACATTATTGTTTTCCATATTAACTACTAGCTGCGCCCCGCGGTTTCACCCGCGGTCCCACAGGAAACGTTTATTTTTTCGGGATAAAAAGTACCCTATGTCCTTTTCTGTACCCCAGACAATATGTATGCAAAATTTCAAGACGATTGGTTGAGTAGTTGAGACGTTTGGGCTCACGGGCGGTTTGATTGTAAAAAAAGCGATCTGATCTGATTTAAGCTTCCCAGGGAAGACAACAGCGTGCTATTGCATAAGGAAGGAACGCTCCTAGCATTTTCTAGAATTAAACAGTCGGTTCAAACCGAGCGTAAAACTGCTCGAGAAGTTTAAAAAAAATGTATGCATTGCCAAAACCTATAACTTTACAATACAACAAATGTAATAAATCCTACTAATATGTAAAGTTTGTAAGAATGGATGGATGGATGGATGTTTGTTACTCTTTCACGCCAGAACGGCTGAACAGATCTGGATGAAATTTGGCACAGAGATAGATTAAAGTCTAAAATAGCACAAAGGATACTTTTCCCCGCGGGTGAAACCGCGGGGCTCAGCTAGTAAAATATATTTTTGACGTCATTGACAAATTAACCATATCACCATAGTCTAAAATAGAAAATCGTATAATATCAACAAAAGAAGTCAGCATCACTTCGATATTATGCGATCTTGTATTCTAAGCTGTAGTGATATGGTTCATTTGTAATTGATCTCAAAAATTGTATTCAGCATTATTCCGTTTAGTCTAAACGGCCACGGGCGGTTCCACGGACAGCGTAGCGTAAGCGTACGGGCTACAAAAGAGAATTTAGTAACTGAAATATAGACTCGTAATAAATCCTAGGAAAAGTAAGTAAATTTTTTTAAACTGGTTATCGTTTTTACTATTACCGACGCTACATGTTAAATGCTCCTATAATAGAGAAGAGCAATTCTTTTTTTTTTATGTAGAATAGGTCGGCGTTTGACTACCAACTCGCCTGATGTTAAGCGACGTTGTGGTCCAAGATGGAGCACGATGACCTTTAAGGTACTTATTCACTCTAGCCTTGAAGTTTTGTAGAGTGATGAAGTATAAAGACGGCAGTTGAGTGAGGCGCTACAAGTGCGCTACTGCTCAGACCCGTCTTCGGAACGGTTACACCGGACTACATCCCGAAACACGACTAGGCGTAAACTAAACTAAACTCACTATGGCGTCGATGGCATATCTCGTCAGTGTCACTTACATCTTTTAGAAGAATAGAATAGAATAATGTGGATTTGTACGAATAGTCATTTCATTGTAAAATCTGTTAGACCGCCTCCTCTAAAACTAAATAGTAAATGTTTATGAAGGAATAATAAATTTGTCTTTTGGTTTTTGTATTCTCCAAAAATCCAAATAGATAACCGGAAAAAATCTCAACCTCGAGACAACAGGCGCTTTTCCATTATTTAACGCCAAAACCGGTTATTGTTTTTTTGCCGCACCACAATTGAATGATTGCTAAATATCCCTTTACCCTAAGGGCCAGCTTCGACGATACATCACAGTTAAGGGTGTGCGATCAATATTCAATATCCGGGCGAAACTCGCCTCTTCCGATCACCGGATATACCGAACAGTACCGGATTTATATGTACCGGTTACCGGTTAACAAGTGAATACCGGGAAGATAATTAAAAGCGTGTGTTGCTTTCCGCTGTTGAATTTATTGAATATTGTTAAAGACACTTATTAAGTTTGAAAACTGACGTGGTTTTCACACGTTTATATGATTTATGAAACGGGAATTAATCACGTATGATTTAGTCGATTATTCCGATTAGTACTATTCGAAACGAAGCCGCGCGTCACTCGCCTTGATAAAGATCGCCGAATGCGGTTGAAAATATAGTCGGATAATAATCGACTAAATCGTACGTGAGTAATTCCCGTTTAATACATTTTAATAATTATTAAGTGTGTTTATTTATTATTATTTTCAGTTCATATTTGCGTAGGAAATAATTATCCCCTTAGCAAAATCGTTGTGTAGCCTCGGAATAGTAACACAGTCTTTTGTCTTTTTCAATCGAGTTCAAATTTTTAAAAGAAAGAAAAAGACAAAACACTGTACAACTACTTTAAGGCTAAACAACGTTTATTGCTAAGGGGTAAGAATTTAAACTACAACTAACCATAGAAATATCTACCAACTGTAAACCATAAAAATGTAAAATGTTTACTTTTAGTAGAAAATGTGGTGTTGTAAACATAATAACTTTTACAAAACAAAATATTAACCTCCAAGCTGTTTTTAGATACAATTTGTCAAATTATCTTCATAATTGCCACTTAAAAGTAATTAGTAACCTTATTGGTAACCAAATAAAGATTATAGACAACGAACAATCGCACAATCCTACATATTTCAGCAAAATAATCTTCCACACATTTAATAAATTACATTTCATTTCAGGTAATCCCGCTGAAAACGTTCAGAATTCACGTGAAAATTCCAAATCGGTAAGCTTTAATATGAATAATAAAATCACCCTCTAACAACGGAGTTAGCAACGTAATTAAATACCATTGTCCAATATGTGGAACTAATAATATTGATAAATAATCAATAGGCACTCAATTAACCAGTACAATTAATGTCGTTATAGTAACAACATTGTTATATTAACTGGTACAAGGAACGAGGCATAAACAGCAACATGTATTGTTAAGGCCTGGTATTATCACGAAATAAACGAAAATAAGTATTTTGTTTGCGCCTAGTTTAATATGAAAAATTACAACCAGGTCACAATCAGGTGCAAAAAAATACAACCGGTAGAAAAAAACAACCAAAATTTGTATAATTGGAGTAGAATTTTGGAAATTTTGGCATTTTGAAAAAAAAAAACACAAAAAGTACTTCTTACAAAAAGCTTTGAGCGTGGTTCTTAAAATTTTCATCGATTACAATACTTTTTTTTCGATTAATAAACAGTCAGATTAGTTCTGTAAAGTTTAACCGAGAAACTTTATTCTTATTTGTGTTCTTATTACGATTAACACCAATAAAAATGGCAAGAAAATGTAATTCTAGGCGCCGATCTCATTTTTCCATCAAATATGATTTACGATTTTCAACTCTAAATGAAGCCGTTTAAGTAAACGTGTGTGCGGGAAGAAAATCGTGTTATGACCGCGCCTTAAGTTTGAATCTCCTCATCATTTTCTGTCTGTTGCTGGGTATGGGTCTCTAGGTATGGGTTTTTTAGCTCGCCACCTTTATGTGTTCTAATATTCTAGCGTACGTAGATAAGAGATAGGTACATGTTTCCATAGAAATTTAGTTATACGACATACTATATTGTTTTTATAAAACTGAGAGAAAACTGAGATGGACGAGCAAGTCGCTCGCCTTATGGTAAGCGTCATGCTGGCTCATAACAGTTCAGTGCCGTTAGGTACAGGGGGTTCAGAGTAATTCATATTTAGGTAGGTTTATAAGTAATTTGTATTTCTCCCCTCGCCATTGTTCTTGCACTTAATTAATGTTACTATTGTTAAATCTTACTAAAGCTGAAGTTTGCTTAGTGCGTTGATTCTTCAAACTCTCTAGTGTTTGCCTACAACTTTTCCAATGATAGTTAGACTAAGAATACCCAATGTACACTTATAAAACTTCGCAGACATTTTGTAATAAGTTTCTGCAACGATGTGATAGGTATTTAAACTTAATTTAATGAGAATACTGATTTTAAGTGAGAAAACAACACTTTGAACATGGCATCACGTTGGATTACAGGGACTTTTTGAACTAAACAATTTATAACATCGTCTCGCCTTTCCTCCGAGGGGGCTGGCAGAGGTGTACAACACCCACATTTTGCCGGACGATATTCAGTCCCAAATGTGACAGGGGACGAGCCTGTCGCCATACACCGGGCTCCAGTCATGTAGCAGATGACATATAGTACGCACATGTGTTCACACAATGAACAAATTGGTGAGTGCCTTCAGCTGGGTCATAACCCGCTCTCTTTGGCTTGAGCGGGCATTCTCCGGCTAGGTTATCATCGATTTTTCAAACAATTTACAGCCAAACTAATACTCACTAGTTTCTTCGCATAATGAAAAACAGTTGCTTTACTCATTTAAAGTCTACTACCACTCTTATCAGCGACTTCAGCTTCTTTGGTTGACAGTATTAGGGTCCACGCTGACAATGCCGAGGTACGTATTTTCTTTCTTTGAACTAAATAAACGTCAGAATTTCAATCACGCGTTGCAGATGCTCTAACAGATTAATAGTTCCTTACCTAGGTTTCTTAAAAAAACACAAAAGGAAGGTAAAGTCTTAAAGCTGAAATTGTACCTTCTGAAAGTAGAGTAAATAATGTTCCTCGTCTTTGTATGTGGTATGAATGTGCGTGAAAAAACTTTTCTTTTACGTTTACGATGTGCTGGCATTGTTGGTAGACAACACTTTGTAATTTATGATTCGCTTGAAGTATAGAGTCATTTTACCTATTTGTTACCACGTGAAAAGGCGAACCTTGAATAGCGAGGCTTATCTTTTCACTTACAGACATTTTGAAATTAAAACGTAAGCGAAATTTTAAACTAAGTAGGTGGAATGTAAGAATGAAACACGGACTATCGCAGAATGAGGTTTATTACTTATGTCACTGAGCTAGTTAACAACTGGAGGGTAGATGAAAATAATGTAGTCTACCCCCATCTTATCTAATACATTACATTTTCCTCCTTCTAATATTACAGCAACAAACGAATATAAACTAAATAAACAAATGAATTGCAGTGTTAAGTTCACTTACGTACCTATCTAATCTAACAAAGGATTTTTAACATGTTATAGGAACATTACGTAAAACATACTTATTATGCCCAATATTAATATTATTTTCGCGTACACAATAATAGTTAACTAACGGATAATGAGATAACAACAGTAAAGTTGTATTACTTTTTATGTTCAATACAAAACTTTGGCTATTTCCTATTGCGTGGTCTTAATGTCATAGTCATAGGTAGAAGTTTCCGGCAAGCTCGGCGTTGGCGCGTCACGAGCCGGTCTGGAGTCCCCACTGGCACGACCGGAAAGGCCGGCGTGTGCGCGGGCGACCTACTCGTACCGCTCGGCTCGCCATCGCCAGACATGGACGATGGCGATTGTACCAGTGGGGTGGAACAACCCTCACCCGTACTAGCATCTAGGTTTTCTTCGTCCGGCGATGGTCGAGTCACACAAGCTAAAGAATGACGTGATTTACGCGGGTTTTTGTGCAACAATTGATCGACATGCTTATTAGCGACTTTACTATTGTCCGTTTTAACAACGAATGAAACGGGCCCGGTCTGACCTAACACTATCCCGTCCTTCCACTTAACATCCTTATCCGCGTAATTGCGTACGAGTACCGCGTCTCCGGGCGCGATGTCACGCGACACGCCCCCGCGCCGCTCCTCCTGTGCGCGCTGCTTTTCGCGTACCAGCTCGCCCGTGCTAGGCCGCAGCAGGTCAAGCCTACCTCGCAAGCGGCGTCCTAATAGCGCCACGGCGGGCTCTTTTTGTGTCGTGCAATGTTCAGTGTTCCTATAAGTAAACAAAAATTTGCAAAGGGCCGCGTCATAATCTTCGTTTTCTACTGTCGCCTTTTTAAGTACCTGTTTAACTGACCGTACGGCATTTTCAGCGGCGCCGTTACTCGACGGGTGATATGGGGCAACTAGGGTGCGCTTGATGCCATTTTTTTCTAAATATGACAAGTATTGCTGCGAAGTAAAAGGGGGCCCGTTGTCGCTTACAATACATTTCGGAAGACCGAAACGAGAAAATACTTTTCGAAAAACGTCTATTACTGCCGCTGCCGTCGTAGTCGGAACACGTTCCACTTCTAACCATTTACTGTTTGCATCGAGTATAATCATATAATATTTATTTTTATAAGGCCCCAGGAAATCAACGTTGAGGCGTGTCCACGGCTCCGAGGGCCAAGGCCAAGAGTGCAGCGGCGCGGGTGGCGGCTGATCGCGCTGCGACGAACACGCGCTGCATTCGCGGCATATCTTCTCAATATCGGTATCTAAACCTTCCCACCATAAGTAATTGCGAGAGAGCTGCTTCATTTTGACAACACCTAAATGCCCACTGTGCAATTCTCGCAGTACTGTTGCTCTGAGGCTGGTGGGTATAACTACTCGATAGCCCCATACCAGGCAACCATGTTCTAAAAACATATTGTCCTTTTTTGGAAAAAATGCTCTGTCGCTATCGTTCTGCGAACGTTCCGGCCAACCAAATTTAATGTATCCTACAATCTTGTTTAAATGTGGATCTTTCACAGTTTCGGTTTTAACTTCATTAAATGTTACCGGCATTTTATCTTCAATGAAGTTTAAATAACTTCCTTCCAATATTTCACTATCATGCCCTTTCTTAACAGTCCGCTCGAGCGGTAAACGCGATAAAGCGTCTGCAAACACATTCCTAGCCGACGGAATAAACTCGATGTCGAAATTGTACGCGGCTAACCGTACCGCATATCGTTGTAAACGGCTCGCGGCCGTCTGTGGTATACCTTTATTTTTACCAAATATATAACTTAGCGCTCGATGGTCACTGCGCAGCAAAAAATGTCGCCCGTACAAGTACTGGTGGTGCTTAGTCACCCCGAACACGATCGCTAGTGCTTCCTTATCTAACTGTGAGTAGTTGAGCTCGTGCGAGTTTAGCGTGCGCGACGCACAGCTGACCGCGCGCTCCGAACCGTCCGGATAACGATGTCACAGAACCGCGCCGAGGCCGTAAGCGGAACTATCGACCGAGAGGATCAATGGTAAGCCCGGATCGTAATGCGCCAACACCGGACCGACACTCAACATCTTTTTGATTTCATTAAAAGCTAATTCACATTCTTCGCTCCACTGCCATCTGGCATTTTTCTTAAGCAACTCATACAAAGGTTTCAATATATCGCTAATGTTGGCACAGAACTTTGCGTAAAAATTTACGAGCCCTAAAAAGCTTTTAAGTTGAGTGACGTCTTTGGGCGTCGGCGCCGCTACAATGGCTTCAACTTTCTTATCATCGGCATGTAACCCGTCCTTATCTATGCGGTAACCTAAATAGGTGACGCTGTGTTTAAAAAATTCACATTTGGACAGATTTACTCTTAAACCAGCGGCACTCAATCGGCTTAAAACGGCTCGCAAATTTTCAAGGTTACTGGCCTTATCTATACCGGCACAACATATGTCGTCTTGAAACACTACCGTAAACGGCAAGCCACTGAGTATTTCTTCTATCATCTTTTGGAAATTTTCGGGAATACATTTAATACCGAAAGGTACGCGTTTGTAAACAAAAGTACCTACATGCGTGGTGATTGCCGTCATCGGTTGTGACTCATCTGTCAAAAGTACCTGCTGATAAGCATGGGACAAATCTAATTTTGAAAATAGCACCCCTCCGGCGAGTGTAGCAAATATTTCTTCGATACGCGGAAGTGGATAATGAAAATCCTTCAACTTTGGGTTGATAGTGATTTTATAATCGCCGCAGATACGGATATCACCATTTTTTTTAACAACAACCACTATAGGCGTTCCATAATCCGAGCGATCTACTTTGTAAACAACCCCTTGACGCTGTAATCTTTCCAACTCTGACTCGACCGGGGCTCGCATAGCGAGCGGCAGCGGTCGAGCTTTTACAAAGACCGGCGTGTCGTCTGCCAAATGTAATTGCATGCGAGCTGTACAAGTCCCAAGACCATCAGCGAATACTTCTGGAAATTCTTTACGTAAACTTTCAACCGATTCATTACAAGCATCTGTTAAACTATAACAATCGTTGACATTGACGCCTAGCATTCTTATCCACATTCTACCCATCAGGGGTGGGCCACCGTTTTCTATGATAAACAATTGCAATGTTTGTGACCGCGAAGCGTATGTTACTTGTACCTCAATGAAACCTATCGGCTTAATAACATCTCCGGTGTAAGACTTCAATGTCAACGCTTTCTTTTGTAACGGTAAATGCTGAAACAATTTATCATAACACGCTTTCGACACAGCGGAAAATTTGCAACCAGTGTCCACTTCGAACCTTAATGAATGCTTCTCGACCGTCAAACCGACATAATAGGGGTCATCTTCAATATCACACGATAAATTGTAAAAGTTCATGCCATCATCATCGGAATCAGAGTCAACTAAAAAAAACTGACCTTTTGCCGCTCGCGAAGAGTCCGACCCGCGATTACCTTCGTACTTACGGCACATCACTTTTAAATGACCTTTGTCACCACACCGATCACAATTATAATTTTTGAACCGGCACTTGGCCCCCGCGTGCCCGTCCTTGCCGCATCGCGGGCACGGGCGGCGCGGTGCCGCTGCCGCGGCGGGCCCCCTGCGCCGCCGCTGATGCCGCTGGCTGAGCGCGGCGAGGCCCGCGCGCCCACGCCGTGCCCACGCGATGCAGGCCCTCGGCAGCGGGCGCGCCGCCGCCGGCGCCTGCGCTGCCGCTCACCGCCGCCGTCGCCGCGTGCCTGTCGGCCGCCTCCAACGCCAGCGCAAGCTCGACAGCTCGCTTATAATCCAGCTCGCGCTCGGCAAAAAGCCTGGATCTCATATCCTCGTGGTGGAGACCCGAAACGAACTGATCCCTCAAGTTGACCTCTAGCGAAGCCCCGAAGTTGCAAGTTTTCGCTAGATGTTTCAAACTCTGTAGGTATTCGTTGACGGCCTCTCCTGCCGCTTGCTTCCGTTGCCGAAACACATGTCGTTCTGCGATTTCCGATCTTTGCGGCTCGAGATGCTGTTTCATAATAGTCTCAAGTTCGTCGAACGTTTTTGATTCCGGCAAAGCCGGTGCACATAAATCACACATAAGCTCGTAACACGTAATTCCGACATGAGTAACTAACGTGGCCACGTGTAACTCGGCCGCTATGCTATTTAACGCTATAAACTGTTTTATCCGCCTACAATACGCATCCCAATTATGAGTACCGATCTCAAACACTTCGATTTTGCCTATAGGCATAATTACAAGCACTGATTAAATGTAAATTCGAATTCAATACGGCTGCGCCAAATGGAATGTAAGAATGAAACACGGACTATCGCAGAATGAGGTTTATTACTTATGTCACTGAGCTAGTTAACAACTGGAGGGTAGATGAAAATAATGTAGTCTACCCCCATCTTATCTAATACATTACAGTAGGTACTCACAGTTTTCCACCTCACGGCTTGAATAGCCTAGCATTGTTTGCAAGTATGAAACGCAATGCAATCCTCATTTGTTTTAACGAGGTATGTTCAACTTGCGCATAACTTTATAATTCTAGATTAAAACGCGAAAGCTCGCTCTGAAATGTTCTTTCGACGCAAAACGAAGGAATATTTTACATTTTATCAAACCGCACTTATCTTTGTAACGTTATAAATAGGAGCGAACATTGCCCATACAATCACATTCTGGATCTCGCCTACCTTAAACCAACACCATTTATCCATTGCGATACCTTCGGACAGATACAATTTTGCATTTCTCTCCACAACGCGGACACTGCAGACGAGATTTCCATTATCTCGGCCGCGTATCGGGCAGTGTAAAGCGTTTGCAGAGCTTATCCCGCTCTCGTTCCTTCACCACTTATCATTAGCTAATTTATGTAGCATTCTGTTTAGAATTATGTGGAGTGCGTTATCTATGTTGAGATACTCGTCTTTACAAGAACTGAGAGCGGGTTCGACGTCCTTGCGATGCGATCTCGCTCGGCCGCGCCGCAGGTGCATCGCTACACCTGCCGCTGCCGGCCCGCCAACTTACCATAAAATGCGATTCGAACCAACCCCGGTGAAACAAAGCTTCATCTCGCTCACACTCGTCCAGTTGAAAGGGACAGGCTCGCAATCACGGCCGACATTAACTCAATATACGGCGGACAGAACGCGGCCGAACGGAATATCAGTTTTTACTGACGCAAAAACTATCGGAATTTCAAGTCTGGGTTAGCTGCCGACCCGTAATCACTCGCCCGGGACTCGCTCTTAAAACAATATCTCCGCTTTATATTTCATCGGAACAGGTGTAATTTATGGTAGATTTCTCATCCCTTTTTCTTTACAATTTTGATATTTCGCTAAAGTCCACCGTTTGGTAGCATTGATCGTTTTTAGAGTTTTGTTTTTCTTCTGTCTACGGCTCGTCTCGACCGTCTTTCACGGTGTTTACTTTGGAGTTTAGATTGGATTTCGCCGTCTCTTTTTAACTTCGTTTCGTTTTGAGCTTATGGCGAATCGTACAATCTTTCAACGAATAAAAAATCAATTATAAACAACAATATAGAGCTGCTGAGAGCGAGATGAAAACATGGCGCGCTCACGGGCTTTGCTATTGTTGTTTCGAATTAATAGGTATCGCGATATCACAATATCGAATCAATAAAGACCGTATCTAAATCCCCCATTCACAGAATAACGGCCTGTTTTTTATCATCTAAATATTTGCCTACAATTTCATTCCCAAGCTTTTTGTTTGCGATAGATTTTTTGTGCGGTTAGATCTATTTTAACGACTATAAGAATACGAATCCAACTATTAAAATTGTTATGATTTTTCTAGAATCATATCAGAGCGAGACGTATAAAATATAGCTTTTATATTTTAATATAAAGCTCAGATACAAAAGATACGATCTATTTCGTAGATGATAAATTATGCGGAGGTGTAGCTCCCTGTCTGAAGTTTGTGTGAAACTAATGTACGCTACCTATCTAACAATAATGAAGATACATTATCTAAATTACGGAAGGCAACGCGCATGCCTAATGGGGAATGTGAAACGGGATCCAGTTTTTAAAAGCAATATCACGCCTCAGTTAGGCACAATATATCTTAATTAAATACTCAAACTTACTGGCACACGACTTCACACAAGTATAATTACTTAATCATAGACGTCTTGCTGCGGTACAATCAATACATAACTTATTCAAAGGGCGAGGTTCATTTTCCAGGAACGCTGAAATCGTAAGGCATTGCAGGTGTTAAACTATAAATAAAGAATGAATTCGGGCTTAGTGTCCCGTAACAAAGTGAAAGAGGACTAGATTAAAATAAATGTTTCCAGAGGGACGGCACACTACCTTCGTACGACACATCGCGTTGCGGTCACTGGGATCCAAAAAACAATAATTCTCAATTGTCACGAACGGGCACAGTCACGAGCGTGATCGTCGCAATTTCGATAGCCGATAAACTGATAACAAAAATGATAATACAATTATTATTATGACGGTGGCCTATTTTGTCGAAGCTAAGGTATAATGGGATGAAACGTATTTATACCTAAACGAAAGCTGGAAATATTTATGGTGTAATTATCACGGAGTAATTACATGAAGGAGATAGATGCGATAGGCGGTAGTTCGCTGAGAATTTACAGCGGGGTGTCACGCTAACAATAGGCCGGACTGCGAACTGAGCTCGGTGCATAGCTTTAGATCAGTGCATTCGTTTTTCTCGCGGAACATTCTCGCCGGTCTAGACGTAATATTTCTGAGGAGCAATAACGCGGACGTATTTCATAGTTTCGAATAAGTAGTCCGTGATAAAGTACCGGCTTTTCTTGTCGTCCCGTGCACCTAGGCGTCTTGAATCTACCTTTGTAAGGAAGGATCATTTTTGCGTAACACCAAGTAATAAAGATAAATCGTAATTTCATATAATGAATGAGCGAGCACTCGATGTTTCGTAACTGAAAAGGTTAATAAACGGCTGTTCCACTGAAAGCTCTGAAATTAAAGTAAGCTTCGCTTTTTGCCCGTAACCGAGCCGATGCCAACCCCACATCGTTAAACTGGAACTCGTTCGGGGAGAATAAATCAAATAAAAGCTCTTACTTTGAAGGCAAATATGTGAGTTTATTAAAACAAAACATCAACCGCACTCGTTTTCAATTCTGAGAGCGAGCGGCGCCGCTCCTTAGCATTCACAGGGCGGCCACGACGCGGTAGGTGTATTTAATCTGAATTATTCCAAACTGACAGAATGTCTAAACGACACTCAGAAAAAAACAATAAGTTGAATACCCTAAAGGGGAAAAGTTTCGCATGAAGAGCCGTTCGTAAAGAGAGGAATATTAAACTGGCAGGATGTCTTTCAGCCGTGCCGCGACGACCCAGTCGCGAATATTAACCGCTTCGCTCATTCCTGATTAAAGAGAAGCGATTTTGGACAGGATGACTGATGCGCACGTGATTTTGAAGAAACGATGTTGTTTATTAAAACATGAGCGGATATTTGAATATCGTGAAAGGAAGTGGCTCTATCATTTTATGCATACAAATTGAGAGCTGCGTTTAAAATCGAATAAAGCCACTATTTAGACGAGATTTTATAGCTCGCGGCTGATTTACGATGTCCTATTAAAGGGAGGTAAACGCTGCCTACACTTGTAGTCCCTTCGAGTAATCTCTACACGAAAGGAAATATTGCGGGGCACGTCCCGTCTCGGCGACGACTAGTTTCGATAAATTCTCTGGCCCACGTTTGCGTTTGCTGGGAGCGTAATTATCTCGAATTAAGCGAGTCATTACGGGAGCTGCGGCTAACGAAGTCTCTCGTCCTGGCGCAACCCGTCTCATAAACGGAAGGTTGAGTTTCGCCCCCGAATAAGGCGACGATGCGACGCTTCTGAATCATTAATGCAGTACCTTGGACACGAGACGATTTCGTGGCTGTGTTTAATCTCTCTCTGTCGGGTAATGACCATATACGTTTCGTATACAATGTACTAATTAAGCTGCGTGCTCGATTCCGGTGATTTTTCTTCGAAGTAGTTTGTAACTAGCAATTTAGCTGTAAGACGCGTGTTATGTGTCGCGTGTGTCGAGACACCTTGCATCTTACTCACTAATCCAGTCTTGAACTAAATATAGAATAGCATGTACCGAGATGATTATGATGCCGACGAGGCTGCGGTTCGTGCGCTTGCGGTTGCACGTTTTTGTTCACACCTGCGGTCGACTCCAGTTATGAGGTTTTGACGTCTCGTATCGAAAATTTCTCACAGCTGAGAGCTTTGTTCCGCTCCCATTTCATTCTTTACGTGTTTGTTTAGGTTCGAACGGTCGCTCCTATAAAAAGCAATATAAAAATGTCGTCTTTTGTATTTTAATACAGACATCTATTTTTCACGACCTCCGCAAAGCAACTGTCGACACATTTATCTTCCCGTGCATTAACGCCGAAGTCACATCGTGATTTTGTCGCCATAAATCATTATCATCAAACAGTATTCTGTGCCGACGTCGGCTTTCATCGGACGCTTTCAATCTGGCCTCCTTTATTTCATTACAATAAGTAATTCAGTCGCCTATCATTCACTCACTTTCGGTAAACATTTCCTGAAATTGGCAATAAATTCCCCTCTAAAATGTCGCTGCCGGGCAAGCGAGGCAGCCGGTAACAATGGAACCGAGTCGACTCTCATGAAGATGTTCACTTGGATGAATTGTTAGGCGCAACAATAGTTTTATTTAGCTGCGAGCCCACTGCCCACACGCCTCGGCTAATGGTCAGGATTGTATGAAGATGTATAAAAATGAATGGCCCACCTTATAAAGGGGCTAATAATAAGTTCTCATGCGGCTGCGATCGGGAATCTATTGTTGGGATTTTTTAGAGGCATGCGAGGATCGTCCGGGAATAATGGGGTAGGTGTCAATCGTGGTCGAGCCGGGCAGGTGCAGGCTGAGGCCGTCGCGTTGGAATATAAAAATGCCCATAATTTTATTCTGCAGCTGCCCGTCAAGCGAGAGTTGATTCGAGCCGCTCGACCGGACCACGGCGCCCTTTTCCAACAAAACGAATTCCACAAAAATATTACCAGACAGTCATTATTTTTAATTTGTGCCTGTATTGTTACGTTTAAATAGAAATTAAAAGCCAATTTCTAACCTAGTTGATCCAAATAATAGCTGATGTTCACAAACCGCAACTAGGCTATGTTTGCCAAAATGTGACCTACATTTCAATAATCTTGTTGCGGTTTCAGAATACACAATTATAAAGTTAATAATGGTGTTTAAACATTAATTAACATCCTAAAACACACATTTACATCCTAACATACAAAATGCACATCATATCAGACAAATTAACTACTTTAGTAATGTATAAATGTTAAAGAAAGCCACGAAAGGTAGCTTTTTTAACTTCTAATAATTTCCTTTTCAAAAGTCATTGTATCTACAACCTACAACTAAATAATATATGTACATAGAATTTCCGTGGAAAATTAAACCATCCTCCACTCTTTAATAATTAAACAGTAACTTTCCATCAAATTGCTCATTCAGTGTATCTTTTCTCAAAACAAATAAATTGGAATGGCGAGCGGCGCTCCCGAAATCAATTCTAGTATTAATTAATCAACATCAGACATTTTAATGATTTTGTTTCAAGCGAGAATTGAGGTCGGAACCCCGCTGAGTTTAATACAAAATTGCTTTCAAAGAAATAGCTACGCACCTCCTATAAGTACTCGATATGACCGTTAAAAAATCCTTGCTGGCGAGACCCGGCGCGGCGCTAATCTTTACTGAATAATACATGAGATGCTCGATAACATACTATTAGGGTTAAGGCACATAATACAGCTTTCTATTACCGTACAATATGAGCGTTAGCTTAAGTATCGACGGATTACGTAATCTCCATACACGCGCCTAATGCAACGCGTTGCCAAGACTTAATTAAATCTTAATAAAAATGCGTGTGTGCTCACAACAGAGGGGAGTGTCTAATATTCAGATACAGGGGGAATTAATGTATATTTTGCATAGACTTATAAGCTGCTTCATAAGGACACGGCACACAATGGTATCAATCCAAGTAAATTAGGTTCACTCATACCTAGTTAAACATTATTATATTGATTTTGGAGCCTTATGCTGACGTAATATGTTTAAGACAATATTGGATATTTGATGTTGTTTGCTTGTACGCGTATGCGAAACTGTAGCGAGGTGGAGGCACCTACGTCATTAATATGTAATGTTACTTGCTTTACGCATTATTAGTTGGGATTCGCGTTATTAGATACCAGCCCGACATGGATATGATGTCTCTAAATAATGAGTATCGTATTTTTATCCTACTAATATTATAAACGCGAAAGTTTGTAAGAATGGATGGATGGATGTTTGTTACTCTTTCACGCCAGAACGGCTGAATAGATCTGGATGAAATTTGGCACAGAGATAGATTATAGTTTAGAATAGCACATAGGATACTTTTTAACTACACACAGCTAGTAATAAATAGTTATCAAAATATTCGATTATTAATCAGTCAGCAACGGCTTGTGGTTTTACCCACGGTTAAAAGGTAGGTACGCAATGTATCTTTATACCTTTGATAGTGTGTATGCAAAATTTCATGAAAGGGTAATAAACTTATGAGGCAAAAAAAAAACCAAATCGCATTTATAATGTTACCAGCTGCTCCCCAGGGTTTTACTCATAAACCCAGGTTAAAAGTAGCCTGTGTCAATCCAGGGTAAAAGCTACCTCCATTCTAAATTTTATCAATAGTCGTCTATCTGGAATTGATCGTGAAGAAGTATTAAACAAACACACACACAAACTTACGCCTTTTTAATATACTAGCTGCGCTATACTTACCGCGGTTAAAAAGTATCATATGTGCTATTCCAGACTTAATCTATCCAAACTAAGCTTAATCCAAATCCGTTCAGCTGTTCTGACGTGATTGAGTAACAAAAAACCATACATCTATCCAAACATTCGCCTTTATAATATACTAGCTGTTTTACCCGCGGCTTCGCTCGCGTTTTATAGCCTATGCCACTCAGGAATAATGTAGCTATCTCATGGTGAAAGAATTTTTGAAATCGGACCAGTAGTTTTTGAGTTAATTCGTTACAAACTCTGCCAGAGTGTGTGTTCTCTGACACTTATAATCTGGGTGTCTTCAAGTCTCGAGTGAATCGGTTTCTTCTAGACAAGCGTGCTCTATCGTAGGCCGCATCACTGCTTATCATCAGGCATGTTGGCGGCCAAACGCAAGCCTATTAAGTAATAATAAAAAAAAACAAACAAACATACAAAAATTCCAAATCTTTCCTACTTTAATATTAGTGTAGAAGGAAGATAGGTTAGGATGAGTATTAATATTAAAATAGGGTCAACTGGAGCAACTGCGTCTGTGGGGCGTTGTCGAGAATTACTGACAGTTACTGACAAATTTTCTATCTTTAGTTGCAACAATCTGTACAAGATGACGTTAGTAGCCTAATTTGTGAAGGACTTGTCAGTTGTTCTCGAAAGACGCAATTGCCCCAAAGAGGCATTTTCCCCAGTTGACCCTAATTATTAATGAGCATGTCGCCATTTCGACAATCTAACATATCAGTTTCCACCCACTTGTCACTTAAAGCTTCAAAAAGTCTGTCTCAATGGCTCGATCAATTTGTTTTATCTCCATTCGTTTCTTATCGTGGAATAAAATATTTACTGCACAATAAAAGCGTCCCCGAATATAATAGGGACAGAACTACGATAACTACCTCTGATAATGGATGAGTGGGTTCAGTATAGTCAAATAAACGACATTCAAGACACCATTTAATTAAAAGCTCTTTTTTTCTATAAGCTCACAAAATTCTTACCATAGACATAATATGCAAATCATACTAGACTTGACATCTCGAACTGCCAAAGTCAGAGAACGCTAGTCAGTATTCTTGCGGTGTACTACACACTGCGAGAATGCTGACTAGCACCCTCTGACTCACATGTAGTTAGGCATTTGAAATGACGACATGAACTTAGTTTTATAAACAGCGTCACCAAAAAAAAAAAATCGGAGTCACATTTCACAATTAAGTTCCGATTTTCAAATAAAACGCGCGTGAATGACAGCCGTCTGACAAATTGTGTTCTTGATAGCATCTCTAGTTTTTTTCTTAATACTCCAAAACTCTATTTAATTAAAAGCTCTTTGTTTGTGTAACAAAATTCTTACCACCTACTTTGATTCCCAACACGCCGCTGAACTTAGAGCGCTATTGATTTGAGAAAGTGCCTGAGTCAAGTTACTCGCAAGTTAGTAAGTCAAACTGGGAGTTGGAAGTTATTAAACAAAATCAATTTATAAACTAAACAGGGCTCCCTAAAGCTATTTATTAAAACAACACCTCAGCGAAACAAAAGGGGGTTCGCTTACAGTTGAGTATTTCATTTGTAGTTTGCAGCTTATTGATATTCTAAGCGCATCGACGAAGATATCAGCGGTGGATATAAAACTTTACGTGAGCATAAGATTGGGCGCGAGTGATAGCGGGCCACGACTGCCTCCGCCTTGAGCGGAGGTGGAAAGCTATTCACGTGTTTCGTTTTTACCCGACTGCGCAAGACGAAGGGTTATGCTTTTTGAGTGTATGTATGTGTGTATGTATGAGGTTTCTTTGGCACATTCAGCCTAAACAGCTTGATGGATTTCGCCATGTGAGGTGTCATTTGAATCGTCTTGTAGAAGTGACATACGGTCCAATATTTTGCAGCCGGGTTTTTTATTTTTAATAAATTTACTTGTTTTTTAATTTTTTTTATTATTTGTTAATTACGGTTCATCAACAAAATTTGAAAGTATGGGTATGGGAAATCGGTTACAAACCGTTATGATGACATACTTTACGTACAGTAGAATTCATTGTTACTTCTTGTCAGGCAAGATTGAAGTCATACAAAAGCTTTGTCCGTGTTGAATAATACATTACAGTAAAACAAAAGTAAAGGATATCTAAGCGAAATTTAATGAAAACTTAATTGAACAAAAATTGATTTCAATTAAGTTTTTTGTTAATAAGTGATTTTATCTGTCTGGTGTTGGTTTAAATGGTGGGAAATTAGTTCGATGGATGTTTAGGATTTCTGTTTAGCAGACAATTTTTTTTTTCGTTAATTTTTTATTGTTAAGCATCTCTATGATATAAAATTTAGATTATATTTTTACGATATAATCCGCCTCTCAAGCCAGATGAAGCGGGTTCAAACCCGGCCGACGGCACGCACCAATTTGTTCATTGTGTGAACATATGTGCGTATTGTATGTCATTATCTGCTATATGACTGGAGCCCGGTGTATGGTGAGAGTCTCGCCTCTTGTCACATTTTGGACTGAATATCATCCGGCGAAGTGTGGGTGTTATATCACACCTCTGCTAGCCCCCTCAGGGGAGAGGCGTGAAGATATGTTGTCTTATCTTATGTTATTTTTACGATGTATATCTTACTTGTTTGACGCTGATTGCTTTCACAATAGACATACCTTGTCTAGTGCAGAAGGCAGTGCGCGTCACGACGATCGTGGGCAGCGCAGCCCTAGCCTGGGGTGGGCAGCTCGCGTTGTTTTGTTTGCTCAGTATTTCCTGTTACGTCCACTTCTATGATTACAGTTTTGCAAATACATAATATAGAATTGAACATTTAAAAGTAAATACAAAGTTTACGAGTCATTATTACGTGTGAAGGATTAAGATTTAATTTTCATTAAATTAAGAATAGACTAGGTACATAATTATAATATGTAATGTTTAGTTTGTTTGTATACATTATGTTATTCTATGTATTTTTTTTTATGAATGATTAAATCATGAATATCTATTCATCTTACTACGTACGTACTTACTTACGTTACTCTGGTGAGATCACCAGAGTAACGTATATTAGAGTTTCTGACGGCTCGGACAAAAAATCTCTTATCAAAATGTGATGGTCTATGTAAGCTTCATCAAACTTTTGAAATAAATAAAATAAAATAAAAATTCGGGACACTTGAACACACGGTCGTCTGACCCCCTACTAAGCAAAGCTTTTACTATGGCGGCCAGAGACTGATATACATTCTAATGTACTTTTAAATACATATTTAAATAGATATTAACACCCAGACATAGAACAAACACAAATATTTATCACATAAATGTTTTCCCTAGGTGGGAATCGAACCCACGCCCCCTAGCTCAGAAGGCAGGTTCACTGACTGAGCCACCGAGGCAGTCGACCTATCTATAGATTTTAAAAGAAACACCGGAAATATTTCGTTTAATGTTACAATTGAATGGTTTGGAATTTCCACTTAAAACTAAACTTATCCAGCATACTTTGGCAACAAACTAAACGCTTAACAGAAATTTAGCAGTACGTTACGTAGTGCAATTTGGGCTAGCTTGCTCTTTTAATCAGTCGATGTGCGGTAGTTTAGACAGCACGCTCGCTATACATTTGACTACAACTTCTGTGGAATCCGTCTGCAAATTACAGACCGTGTAGGTACGAGTATGTATACCACAGAACATAGAAACCACTAGCAAATGCACTAACGATTTAACCTAGTCGCTATTTCGGCGAGGTAGAGTTCTAAATATTCCGAACGTTTAATTTTATCATCATCATAGATTTTATGAGCTACTAATTTTTAGTGGGTGTACGAAAGTTCTTCAATGTGAAGTACAAACTGGTGAATTTGTCGCATTTTGTACGAAACGTTAAAGCGTCGATGTTAACTCGTAAAAATCATGATGACGATCCAAACATAATGGCAATCAATAAAAAGCACAAAAAAGCCACTGCATTTCCGACAAAATTTATTGTTAACACTTTCTCGAGAATTTGTCACATACACGCAACATTTTAATACTACACGCCCAGGAATTCTCGGAGAAGTCCTAAAAGAGAGTTTATAAGATTTCTCTGAATCTCTTGACCTGAGAGTCGGAGTCATAGACTAATGAAATGTGCTTAGATTGTTGTGTTCTGCGAGTTAGCTAATAAAATGCTTACTATGTTAGTATGCTATGTAGACTTTGACGGTTAGTCTAGTAAAGCAAGTCTTGCGATAGAGCGATAACGTAGTATTAGAAACATATAAACGTTTTACGATCCCGTCCAGCGTTTGATAGCGGTTGTAGTGCAACTTTAACTAGATTGCTGGTACAAACGACTTGATCGAATGCAATATACTAATGACGGCAATAATACTAAATATGTTAACATTCAACTTATTTTATAACAAATCCAGCGAGGTAATTATGGCAAACGCTTCGTACATTTAAAACATGGTGCAACCTGCTTGATTAGGTTAGCTGTTAATTGCAATGTAGGACGCGCTTTCACGCCACCTTAATTTGTTTACGAATAGGGAATAGGATTCCACGATTGCAGGTATATAGGTTGCAGGTATATAGGTATGTAGGTGACTTTTAGATATTTCTAGATTTTCCTAACTAAAACTGTGAGCCTCTCTTTGTCATCTACTGTTTTATACACTAGGCATAGGTTTTAAGTGGAAGAGCGCTCTATCACGGGAAAATTTAAGAAGTATAATCCCACCAAATACAATACAAGTCTATAGCTCCATACATAGTACGCACGTCTTTGTAAATTGTATGTAAATATACGGACACCTGCCGAATATATTTGTGTAAGCGACTAAACGTAAGTCCACATAAGGCGTGTTTGAGAATTCTCAATGGAGTGGTTTCTGCTGAGTAAAGCTATTAATATGGGCAGCCAGCGTGATGGGTCTAGGTGCTATGTAAATTAAGGCAACGTTAATGCGTGACAATTTGAATGAAGGGCTTATTAATTCCACTTGGTTTGTTAGTTTTCGAAAGCCCGGTCCTTCGACGGTTCCTCGAGCTAGCTTGAAGGGGTCTTCATTGTTGGTTGAGTGTTATTTCGAAAATTTCGTTTTATGTGTTCTTTAAGTCTTATTATCTTTCTAAATTCTTACAATAGATGAGTTTTATTTGTATGTGTTTACGTTTTAAAAGTATTGGAAATTCGCCAACTACACAATTAATAAAAATACGTTTTACGGCCAGTATGCAATTCGTTTTCTTTTAAAATCAATTTAAATTAGTTCATTTTTGTTGTGTAAAAATTTTTAGACACGAAAAGGTTATAAATATTGTACATATTAATATGGTTATAAATAAAAACTTGATCTAGACAAACATTTTTATTCGAAACATAAACGAAAGAAAAAAAAAAACGTTAATATAAGTGTGTTACATTCAATTCATTTTTATCTGCTCGAATATTTTTTCTGAGCCGATAAATATTATAGAGGCTCAGACTTTCTTAGCTTTATGTAAGCAATTATATCTACAGAATCAATTCAATAGTCCATCAAAGAGATACAAGTGGTGATTACCGGCGGCGTAGAACATATCGTCCTAATAAATACCGTCATTATCTTTACACGTAGCCTACAATCTTGTTAAGTAAGTCCATGTTGGTATCTTTATAATGATATTGACAAGCTTTTTTATTTATCATACGTTTCCATCTCGAGGTTTCGTAGCGCGAGCTGGCGCGATTACCGTGGCATAAAAAAGTAGGTAAGTAAGTACGTATAGTCGCAGTCAGTGTTACTAATCTCCCATCTCACGAAATGGCCGAAAACGTTTCGAAATCGTCACTTACTAGAATATTAGCCTCTAATGCAGCCAGCGTTAGTAGTTTACAACCGAACCACTTAGAACGAAAGCTCAAATTACTCTGTCCACGCGATACACGTTTTTATCGTCAAATATGAAGTAGCTTCTTTCATTTCATTATTGACTAGATAAGCTGCATAAAATTTGAAAGTTTATAAGAATTTCTATTGATTAAGCCACTCTGCTTACAAATCGGAAAATTACTGTCAAACAATGCGTTCTTTGTGCTTATTTTATGTATCTGGTAAGTTTTCTCGCCGTTATGGTGACGCTGAATTTTTATGAATTGGAATTTGGATTCATAAGGAAATGTTTGTCGTCAATAATAATTTTGAGTGGGCAAGGCATGGAAGATTGGAGCTGTTGTATTGTGGGCTACATTTCCTGCTGCGCATGCGACGCGACTTGTTACCGAGTAATAATTTGTTACCGATATTATGTAGCCGACAAAACGAGCCAGATTACCGTTACCAGATTCATTTGATGACCAGATAAAAATCTATTAATAACATTCGGTCAGCGCCGACGACGGACAGATATATAAATGATGAGTTCCATTTCAGATAAGATCATATTCGATATCTCAGATGATTGATGGAGCCTCCATAGCAGAGGTACTTGGAATTCTATTACTGCGTTTCTTATTGTTTCGAAGCCCATTATACTCGCATTAGCATATTCGATGGTTGTAATACGATACTTAATTTGTAGTGAGTGAGATTTTTTTGAGATGATACGCGTTTGATTCGAAATTAATTTTTGATGGCGACTAAAAATGTTTCGGGTTTTTAATCTTCATCAGTAGAAATGTAATTAGTTTGTTTTATATTCTTACTCATATATGTGAGTACTTAAACTAATCTTACTTCGATAATGTAGGTTACTTTTTCAAAACACCATCTGCAACTAAGTTAAATTTTACTTTATTGACAGTCTATTTCACAACCAATATTTTGCTTGTTCACAAATTTCACTCAAATCAAATTCAGTGTAGTAACTATCTAACTATCATCTGCTCCACCATAACAAGGCCAGGTGTCCAGAAATGAATAAACAATACCCCTTCTAATCATGCCAAGATCCGTTTGATTCCCGCAAGTCATCGTATTACGCTCCACTGAGCATTGCTGTTAACATGCTACAAAGAAAAACAAATGAATAAATCACTAGTCTAGAGTATAGTCGATGGAAATGCGGAGGCGTACGGACAAAAAGCACGGAAGTACGGGATGGTTTTGATCATTTCAAATTGGATGAGCGGAGAGCTCGCTAGAAACATATTGAAGACATATTGGTAGGTATTCATTAGTATAGGTAGGTACGTGAAGACAAACTAAGGGTTTAACGAATTTGTAAACCAAGTTTGGTTACTTGGATCTGAAATAACATATCGTCACGCCTTTCTCCAAGGGATCTGGCAGAGGTGTAATACAACACCCACACTTTATTGGACGATATTCAGTCCCGAATGTGACAGGGGGCGAGCCTGGCGCCCTACATCGGGCTCCAGTCATGTAGCAGATGACATATGATACGTACTATGTTCACATAACTAACAAATTGGTGCGTGCCGTCGGCTGGGTTTGAACCTCCCTCTGGCTTGAGAGGCGGGCCTTCACCCAACTTCTCCAACTAGGCTATCATCGCATCAATACTCTGGGTCTGAAATGAGCGATAATAATTTATGTTGTTTTTATAAAATCCATTTCGACTTTGAATTACACAATTCAAAGCATCTCATCATTTGTATACTCATGCATGTAAAAAAACACATTATAAAAACACTAAACAACAGTAAATATATTTTTTACTGCAGCATTTAAATAATGTAAGTGAAACATTAAAGCAATGCCATACAGGAAACATAAATAACTCAACAGCACTCAAAGTAAAACATATCAATTTTGTAGCGCCAAAGCTCTTTCATTATAGCAGTAAGGCACGACTGTCCTCAGGCAATCCCGAATAATAACTATCATTTACTTAATAGCCGTTAATTAATTAAAGGTTTCGTTCCCGAATTCAAGCCTTCATCTAATGCCCCAAATGACTTAAATGGCCTACACGAGTCCCGTCTTGTAGCCCATTAATTGGTACGAATAAAAAATGTTTTGTTAAAAAAGGAAATAGAATGTACGTGGAGTTAGTCAGGGACCACACACATCCGCAGTCTCTTGTTAGTATAATGATATGCACATTTATTTGAAACCTAATGTTGGGTTTGTACATCTTATATTGTGCATTGAGACGTGGAACTTGAGCGCATTATGAGTCGACGCGCATCAAAAAACACAAAAGGGTTTGCTGTATCTTATTATGTGACTTTTATATTAATGAGGAGACAGAGTTGTACCAAATTCGTGTGGAATTTGCTGGAGCAATATATGTTTTTCCAATAAGAATTTCTGACATCTATTTAATACTAATAAGATACTGATAATGCTAATATTTTTCATAAATGGTGCCTCGACGCTACTAGGCAGGTACTAGGAGGAGAGGTTGACAGTCAGTTAAATTGCTAACAAAAACATTAAAACATTTTTAATATTTTTTAGGATTAAATGCGAAAACGTTGATTAAATGAATGTTATACTTTTTGAGTCGTTAGTCAACTGGACTGTGAAGAACTCGACCGCGTAGTCAAATCGTCTTTCATCTACTCGTATATAAGTATTATTTGATAGCAGTTAAGCAAATTAAATTAATTTAAGTGGCAAGCATAAAATCAAACAACTATTCCACTTTTTGCAGAGCTTTAAAAATGGACTTAAAACGTGATGTTTATTTGTACAGGATCACTGTAACTAAAGATACGACCCATACATTTGAGTCAGCTGATTTCTTTATTTCTTTTAACATCGTGTGTGAGAGCGTGTACCGTATTCCCCAAGCGCGTTGGTTTCCAGCCTAATATATGCAGTAGCAATGTCGGTAGTACTCTGTACTAGCGTTAAAAAATTTATTTGAATCTGGCGTCTTGCCAGCGACAAGCGTCTTGTTCGACTTGTTTATACTGCTTAGTTTATTATGACCACTTAAAGTAAATGTGCTTACGACTTAACATCATTATACTCTGGCGATGTTTATAAGGTCTCTGTCAATATTTACATGTGACTTAGTCACTTCTCGCGGAGCTTTAAGTCAATAATTAGAGGGAACTTACGACTACTAAAGTTTGTTTGGTTTGATTTTTGTCTTTGATACATAAGTTAGGCAATCTTTATAAAAGCCCGAGGTTGAAATGTCAAATGTGTTTAATGGTTTTTTTTCTAAAATTTCCAAATCACATTTCAAGTTAAAGGTTTACAAATTAATTTCATTTAAAATTCTAGTTTTCGTAGTAGAATTGAGTTGCAGTATTTGTAATGTTTGACCCACTATATCATTCTTATACATAATACAATAATTTTAAAATATTTTATTAAGGACACTGATGTGGTTTTATAATACGTAAATCGACACAACTTAATCATACGTGAGTAATCCCCGAATCATAAAATCATAATCTATTTGAAATTATTAGCAAATTTACATTTTTGACTTAAATAAAACAAGGTAAGGATAATAATTATGTTAGTAAGTACCTAAGTACACATGCTAAGTACAGCTCGCAATTAAGCTTAAAATCAGCATGAGCTTTCAGGAAGTGTTTTAATTCAGACTTAATTATTTCAAAATCAGTCCCGAACTCCCAAGTAAACATTTGCCTTTGCTTTAAGCTTTTCCCTTGCATAATCTGTTACTCTGAATAAGGTGGGTACAAGCCAAACAATGATAATTTCTCCATGAGGCAACGTGCGTGTGTTCCAACCAACGATGGGCGGCGCAGACAAGTATCCCTCCGCTAATCTGCATATTGGATACACAAATTTAACTGCACACGCGTCAAAATGTTTATCACTACAAAATACACACTAACCACATAGAGTTACGACTTAAAATGCACTGCTATAAAAGCGAATATGACATTGTGATTCGATCTCTAAACTCAACAATGTTGAATTGTTGAATCTATGCATTTATACATAAACATAAAGGCTATATAATATCTAGCATCTGAAACAGACATCAAGCATGTCACGGACAGTAAAAATTCTATTGTGAACGAATACAAAAGGCAATATAAAGTTAATTTATAACTTTATCATACAATGTTTGCAAATAAAGACGTGAGCCTCCATTTTACGGCAACATCTATTCCTAGAAAGGCAATATCAACAGACAATAATAATTTCTCGTTATAACGTGTGATGGATAGCCCACCGTCCCAGGTAGACGGGTGATTATTAAACTTTTTTCTGACACAAAAACGGGACCCAAACATAAATAGTTGTATTATTTCGAGTACAATAGTCTCCCGAAACTGGCGAGCCGAATTCCGATCGGTTACGGTAGTTTAACACTATTAATCGTTTATTTTTTAGTTCATCCGCAGCAGTTATTAACAATTCGGTATCATTAATAAGCAGTGGAGCGAAAGAGAATGCGTTTAGAGCAATGCATTCACAGCAGCGGCCGCTGGTAATACTCACATTAATAACGTTTAATGTTTCATTCGAATACTACACCGCTAAACCGCTACTCTGAATTTGTGTCAGATATTATAAGCACCGGGCTTTTTAAAAGCTCACAGATAATGGCACTTTATTTATGATCGCACTGTTTCATTATCTCTCGAGTTAAAACATTAAAAACATTCCAACGAGTCAGCCAAGATTGATGTCGAAAATGACGAAATACAAGTTGTCGGACCGGCAGTAATTTTGTTTGAATGAACGCTGCGCTTTCATAATTTCTTCAAAAAAAGGCTTTATTATAAAACCCCTTTACAATATTTGCTGAGGTTATTAAAAAAATAAATTCAAAACCAGCAGTAAATATTTGCCCAAATCGCATCTCCCTCGATGTTCACGAACCAAAAAACCACTCAAATCCAATTCACGGCACCGCTTCCTTTACAGCACAATGGATAACGCTAATTTATTTCGACGTCGAGTATCGCAGAGGGTCCGTGCCCGATATAGAAAAATTAAGTAATTCATTCGGGTTGAAAGGGTAGCCTGTTTGTATCTGACGTAGAAAAAGCTCGGTATAGAGTCATCAGTCCGAATGGGCACGCTCCGTTGGCTCTAACCGACCTCTCCGCCAGCGCGTTCGCTCTCCCAAACGCATTCTTATTCCGATCTTTAGATAAACATTAATAAGTCCCTACGGTATTCCCTATTCTATATGTATCTAAAATAGCGGTTGGCAAGTTAAACTGTTTCCGGAAAACGAGTTATGCCCCATCCAGTTGAAGGCGAACGATGTGAAAGAATGTTAAATTCATTATACGTATGTTTTGTTCAGATGCGTATCAATTTTGTGTGTTCACGTATGCATAATTCAGTGTTCAGGTTAATCGCTACGGGTAATTCATGCGCCTAAATACAACGCTCATAATCATATCATTAGAATTCATTTCTCGTTTCGAAAAGAAGAAAAGTTAATAAGAATTCCGAGGCATTGTCGGGGCGACGAGTGTTGAGCAAGCGAGCGGCTGGATCCAGCTAATGAAGATGTGCAAGTACACTCGACCGTGTAAACAAGCGCACCCGGAGGCGCTTTTTCTGTTTACTCCCGCGGGATTAGTAATTTAAAAGTCAATGCGGACACTCGAAAGGGTCAATCGCATCGCTCGACCCGCGTATTGAAAACAGATACCCTTTTCTGTATTCCGGTGGTAGCCCATGAAAGTTATAAGGGCTGAGTTGTTGAACTATGTAATTGACTCGGTTCTGCGGTCACCGGCTTTGTTCTACGGAGGGCGGATAATCGAAAACGCCTCTGGTTAGCCCCGAATGACGGGAGAGAAACAATGCGAAGTTGATATGTGGATCAGCCAGACGGTCCCGTGTTTGATTTGCAAAGAGCTATTTGCTCGACGAAGACTGCGGTGGGAGCAGGAAATTAGACCTCGAACGCTAGTTGGACTCTGAACACGTGTCCTATTACTTCCTTTTCGGCAGTTAAACTGTTTAATGGGTGCACTCGTTTTCATAAAGGACCGCCACACCGGTCGTTTCAACGGTAAACATTTTGTGACAGAGCAATTTCCGTGCGACACGAATAGTTGTCGGAAAAACTAATACGTTACACGAAAACAAAAGAAATACGAAGCGGAGAGACGTGACGCCGGTTATAAAATAGACAAAAGCGTTTAGCTACAGCACGAATAACTGAGCTATTTAAGTCTGGAGCGCTCCCGTGCCATCAATTTTATTTTCTCGCACAAAACATGTCGGCTGTCGCAGCGCATTATGCCGCGCCACACGCAACATTCGAACGTGTGTTTTATTTTGGGCAGAACGTGGACGTTTCCAATGATTGACTTATCCGGAGGTAACTGGAGAGGCCCTCCCGATGCGTGGACGCTCTCCGGCGGCGGCCAGCCGGCGGCGTACTCCTACCAGTAACTTTACACCGCCGCTTAAACAAACACCGTCCGCCGGTGACAGGTATCTTAACGTGAAAGCCAGATACATATTTCAAAGATCTCATAATTCATTTTAGTTTGTGACTGGCGTGAAATTGTGTAAGAGGATGCCACATCTGCCTTAGTTATTCAACAAACGTTAGGCGTTAAATTTATTGAACTTGAAACCTGCTTTATTCAAATCATTTCACTTATAAGGGTCTATATTCTAAACTAGGTTGGCGACCGTGTATTTAGGTTCTGTTCGTAATTTACACGCAGTAAACCCTACATACTTTGTAAACAAACGTTCTCTAGTCTAGAAACAATGTGCCTTTTACATGCTAGAGCACCTAAGATCAAGTAAATAGAATAGGTATCCAAACATAGTTCCGTAAACTCGCCTGTGCTGGGTCCCTTGTCGTGTCGTGCAAGCGACCAGCACTAATCTATCTTAGTTTAGAACCGGCTGCTTCAGACAATCGCCTTTATACCGTGGAAAGGAAATATTGACGCTCCCATGTGATTTAAATGTCTCCCGTTTTAAGAGAAAGCTTACACGGATGTACTGCACCATCTGCTCGTTGTCTTTCTCAAATGGACGAGAGTAGTAACTTAATACACCGGGAGCGTGTAGCAAAATAAACCTATTGTACTGCAGTGAGACTCAGAGTTCTCAGAATGTATTTATAATGACTCAATAAGCAGAAGCTCAGCGCGAAATGAAAATAAAAAATATGGATTCCAACTGAGTCTGGCTTAACGCATCACCATAATTCAATCGTGGATGGGCCGCTACTTTGCTACCAAAAGAGCATCGAATTTATTACAAAGCTCGCTTCGGGAACCCCTACCTATTATTTATGGCACTCGGTTGGTCTGTCACAAAAAACGGACGGGTGCTTCGAATATCTCAGCGGGCGGTTTCGAAACATAAGCTGCAATAACACGAACTTCCTCCGTTTCGAAAAGTACATCGAAATACGGTTGCACATTTCGTTGGCACCTTATTGAATTTTAAACCTTGTCTTTGAATAAATAATAAACATTTTTGAACGGGCGCCGTGTTCGTGTCAAATAAATGATAATCCGGATTTATTGAAAGTATGCAGTAGAGATATGTTTCATTCCGGGCATGTGGTGCCAAATGTGGGAACCCCGCCAAGACGCTGTCCTACTAACGAGATTGTTACTCCATTGTTGTTTTAGAATTGGCTACTTTAAAAAAATAGTAACTATTGAACTGCGATAACCCGTATTGTAAAGTAGAAGTAAAGTTTTGATGGAACATGTATCACGATAACTAAGGTTGTAGGTTTCATTGATAATGTCATATCAATAACATGAGTCATTTGGGTTGGTCAAGTACATATAAAGTAGGCATTTTCATTATTATCAATATTTACTCAAACTAAAACATTTTAACATTTATTAATCTTTTAAAAAATGTTTTCCAAATGAAACTTTTGAAAAACAGCTTTTAAAACATTGCGAAGATTAAAAAATATATTTACTTAACATTTTATTTAACGACAGCACGTGCAAAGTCCTTTTCTTTATTCTCTTTCATTTTTTTGTTGTTACGGAACACTTCATCTTATCGAACCGGATGCGCGTTTAAAAAACATTACCTTCAAATAATACTCCACGTTTTCAGATGTCATTGAAGCACATTAAGAATTAAACGAATGCCTTCTATTTAAAGCTATAAGTCCTCTTTTGTTGTTGAAGAACACTCGAAAGCAAAGCCATTTTGTACGGGTCTAATTATACAAGATTCTCGAAGACGATCCTTGTACCATCTTCCGATGTTTATTGTAAAGAGAAGACGTCGTTCGGAAGCGATCACTTTTAATCCCCGAAATGAGACAAATATCACGAACCGGGTCAACGGCTATCTTCTCACGTTTGTTGACGGCTCTGCTGTGATAATATTTATTAAACTGTTCACTTTAAACGACCGACGACGATAAATAACATTCTAAGACCATTATGCGTCACGCAAGATTTACTATGTATGGCATCAACCGCTTTTTATACCAACGGCGTTGCGGCACTACACTTTTTGAGAATTTCGGCGATGTTATCGTTTGTTCTGCTAGTAATTAGTATTTATTACCAACTGGTCTGAGACTTCGTGGAGTTATCTTTTAGTGTGAATGCGGCCTAATGTAAGTTATGTGGTTTGAGATGGACGAGTTAAGCAATTAAAGCTGGTTTTATGTGAACAACCAACTCACGAGATGTGGCACGCGATAATCAAGAATTTATAGTTTTATAAGTGTCGGGGAAAATTTGTGTATACGTTTTTTTGGTTTAAACGTTACTGTTATATAAGTTGAGCAGGAAGTCAGATGTTGGAGAGAAATTTTTCGCGTGTTTCAAATTCCGCTTTACGAATTTTTGGCCGCACAAATCGGTAGCGTGCTAGAGCGATTAGCGTCTGAGCAAAAAACGGCTACCGTCTTGATTTTGGTCACCATCTGTGCGGAACGCGATCCTTGATATTAACACTATGTTATATGCTCGAGTAACCCGATGGCACATCCTCTCGAGCGGGTCCCGCGCCCTTACCCCGCGTAAATCATATGTTAATTGAATCATATGCTGCCCGTCAAAAGTAATTAACAGTCTGCGATATCCATCTTCCCACATGTTTTTAATACCGTCGCTGCTCAGTTTCCTCTCGCACACGCGACTCATGCTCGAGATAACATCGACATAGAATTTCTTTAATGCTCGCATGAAAATTATTACAGCCCATTCATTGCACGAGATGACTTTATATTGAGGTCATTGTAAGAGTAAATTGATCCGTAGACCTTTCTGATGAGCGAGGGCGCAGCAATTATACAATTGTAATGGAATGGAACCATATTTTAAGCTGATCACAGCTGATGTAACTAGTAGAAGTATTTATGTCGATTTGATTGAGAATACGATAGACATCGGTGTGTCGCATTGTTTTAATAAAAGGGCAATTCGAAAACATGCGGGACAAAGCGTCGTAAATCGTAGTCGTTTTATTGTAAGAGCCAATTTGGCGATGTTGTTCCATAAATCTCAAGATCCAATTAATCCGTCGGGTGCTCAAATTTGTTCCATTAACATAGTATTCCGTATTAAATTCGGCCCGCAGCGAAGTCTGACAACGATTGGCGCAGCGCAGCCCCGAACGACCACTGCGATGGCCCATAAAAGTGTTTCGGAGCCGTACACCAATTACCTTAATGTAACTACCATCAAAACAGCCTTTTTAGCGAATCGCTCTTCGCTCTTTCCCACGAAACGCTGCCCCTAATGAAATTAAGAGTAAATAAATATTCGCGGAAAAATAACGTGCGGCGCTCCCGGGTGTTTTATGAAAATGAGAAAACTCCGAGGAATTCACGTGTTTCGCAAGAAGAAGCCGTTTTGTGAGCGCTTCGTCAGGGACACGCTAAGGATGAAATATTAGAGGCGTCGGACCCCGCCCCGCCTGTAATGAGACCCGCAGGAATACGCAGCAATATCTTAATACCCTCGGCCCGGGTGACAAATGCACGCTTCCAAACTCTAAATTATTTATAACCTTACCGTTTTACGATGTTCCCAGTAAAGCGATGACAAGACGAGCCGGGGATAATATCGCTCGTCGCAACATTACGTTAAGTGGAATTATTGCTGACGATGTACTGAAACCGCGTTTCTCGAGCTTAGTATTCCGCCACGCGGGCACATCAAAGCCGGTACGGCATTAGGTAAGTAATATTACGCGCAAAACAAACTCACGCTTCAGTCGGCAGGCGTTATGGTAGAATATGATTTATGAAACATCCCCGCAGCATTATTAAGGAACGTATCAGTGTAGCGTCACTATCGAGAACATCAAAGGTGTCGAAACGTCAAAGCTGGAAGTTAACTTCAAAGAACAATAACCGAGGGTATCGTGAGACAGAGCGTAGAATAAACACGTTTACGAGTCGCCCGCATTAATTTATTTTGTCATGGAAACAATCGCACTCCGGTTGGGCTTAAGAGCTTTGTGACTGAAAGTTGAATATGAAAAGGGCCATAAAAAGCTCGTAAAGTCTACGAGGAGCGATCGTGCTTTCAGAGTGGCTGCTCCGGGCGCTTTGATTTGTGTAGAGCAGCTGCCCGGAGCGTTAATAACTTAATTCGTCAGAGTCGTCGAGACGGGAAGAGGGTTTTAAAGCATCGGTACATGTGCTCAGGCGCCGAGGATGTTGCCTAATGCGCGGGAGCGACGCGGATGGAGATGTCACATTCGACGCGCCCTTTGTTGAGTGCTGCCGACGAGCGATTTGTGTTTATCTTTGGTACCTACTTAAAATTCTATGGTTATTGACTACTAAACGTGATAACAATCAATCGACTCCAAAATATTAAGTTCAAAAGCTTTTCGATAAAGTTACTGAATAAAGTTTAATGGCGAAGATGCATTAATTGTTTTAGAATACAAAGTAGCGCCATTAATGTTTCATGATAATTTTATTATGTAGTGAGCTAGTAAGTAAACCACATAACATTTACTGAGAAATTTGTAACTTTATGAAACTTGACAACGTAAGAGCTACTTGTTTAAACTTAACTTCGCAGGCGAATAGAGTTACGTACTGCTATCATACCTACTTAATTATATTTCCTGGTAATACACTTGCCTGGTACTCATTCGGATAGCACTAAATAAGTCCATTATTTATTATTTTGCCTAATCATTATCAACCATTTTTCACCCATTAAGTATCTACAGAGTATATAGTAAGAAGAAAAAAGAAAGAAATATAGATTTATTTTGACACACATGACACTCTTTAGCACGCCATCCAGTCCTGTGCCAGCCTCATTTTAATTACTCCACTTACTCATAATTTAATAACATAAAACCGTACACATAAACCTACCCATTAACAAAATAAACATCACTGGGTTACCAGATTCAATTCAAACAGCAAAAAGCCTTGACATTCCTGGCTTCTCTACAGGTGCTCCAAACGTCATTCCTATGAGAACTGTCATAATTATTTATATGAAGGGAGTCCCGTCAAAACACTACTTCAGAATCTCGGTATGAAGATGTCGTTACGATGTAGTAGGTACTTCAATACTCGAGTGTCATAGAAAGTTGAGTTTGACTGTTTTTATTGGATTTTCTATTGAAATTCTAAACTTACCGGGATGCAAGTAAGTACTTGCTTGTAGGAGTTAGTAGGGATAGATTTATTCAAACTAAACTGGCAGTGGCTTATTAAAACTGTCAAGTTCAATAAAAATCAAAATGAGCTTTTATGCTAAATGTAATAATCACACTAATATTATAAATACTAAAATTGTGGTGCATTGTGGATAGATGGATAAATGTTTGTTACTCAATCACGTCTTAACGGCTGAAGGGTTATGTATGGAAATTGGCAGAGGTATAGATTTTAGTCTGGAATAGCGCATTGGATATATTTTATTGTTCACACCAGAAATAACAAAAAAAGAGAACAGAAAAACTTAAACTGTAGTTTAACAATTGGCGGCATTATCACTAAGAGCGATCTATCGATGCTATTGAACCACGTCTAATTTAGATTGGTAATAGTCTTTTATTTGTTATCAATTTAGAAAAAAGAAAACTAAAACTTTTTACAAACATCTATTTAACATCGAGTTGTGTTCACTCATCAGTTAGGTAGGTACGAGTATACCCACAGACCTAAGATTTTTTTTTGCTTTGCAATAGATCTGTGAGTATACCTACCTAATAAACAAAACATTACAATTCTTTACGTCAAAAAAATTAAAAGCAAATTAAAAACTAATATATACTCGTAGGTGAGTATACCTTCCCTACATTTTGGCTACACAGTCTTAATAAGCAAATCTTATCTACGCTGCAATTTGTCTCCAATACATTTTCCTTTCGAAATAATTACTCTAAACTGATTTCAATTAATTCTAAGCAGGATAATTTCTGCATAAACTCTCCTAATTAACATAGCAAACGGGACGTAAAGCAAACCGTCGTTGCTTATCTGAAAGACGGTTGAGTTCATTACGAAACGCTAGTTGGGACCACAGATTACCTCTAAATATTCCGCACTTAAAGTTGGGCATCCACTGGAGGTGTGTGGAAGATGAGCGACGAGCGAAGATAAAATACACCTAAAGTTTTTATAAAAGTACACAAAATCCTAATGATAAACATAGAAAAAAAAAATTGACAAACAAGAAGTAAAATAAACTTAACTAGTAAGTATCTATTTTTTGTTAAAAACATCACACATATTTATACATCAGCCAAGTGATTCTTTTAGCGCAGCACGCACCAGTTAAACTATACCTAACAAATATATTTTACAACCTTTAATAACGTTGCTATGTGCCTAGACCAATAGGAACGCTTTATCTCAGTTCTCACACTGTCTTTTCTACCAACTTTGCTGCGTTTCTGTCACATGAAACATTTCGTAACGCGTTATTTACTTACACTTATATTTTAGATACACACAATATTTAAGTTTGTATGTACTATATTGTATGTATCTTTGTATTTTTGGAACTATTAGCCGAATTTTAAAAATATGTCACTAATTAGTAATCACTGATTCACCATAGGCTATGAAATGTACAAGCGAAGCCTCGAGCAAATAGCTACTCTACCTATAAAGGGTAATCTATGGTTAGAATTCTGTTTGGACTAAATAATACAAGGTACTAAGATTAAATACTAAGCCCGCTTCATGTGGGTGTATTTAGAACCTATTTATTACGAAGCCTAGGTAATAACCGGTAATTTCTAGGTAGTTTACCGCACTGTGTGAATACGTAATATCTGTAATGGCATGTCTAAAAATATGTCCCTGTTAAAGCTATTTTGAGTGTTATTGTGTTCCTTAGTGTGTAATTGGAAGGCTGTTCAGTTTCAGCTGTAATCGATAAGTCGTGTTTGAATGCACGTTGAGGGAATATTCAACGAGTGTTTTAGTCTATTTTGTATACACGAATTACTTCGTTTTGACTTGCTGAGTAGTGAGTAGATAGGTAGATATGTGTAATATATGTTTAATTAATAGAATTTGTATTCTATGGGCTGCTGTGTATATGTGTAGAGTTATAGACAGACGTAGAGCCTTACTTGAAAACTTTGGTGAATGTTGGATATAGTAGTTATGTACGTTATTGTACATCTCTACGTTTATGGTGTGTTTCTTTAAACGACAGACATATTCTAGGATATCATTTTACTCACAATTATAAACGACTTTTAGGGTCAACCCTGAAATCGAGAAAACAAGTAACATTATTAAAAGAAAAACAAAAAACCTGGCTGCAAAATATTTTACTGATTGTCACTTCCACTATCAAGACGATTCAAATGACACCTCTCATGTTGAAATCCATCAAGCTGTTTAGGCTGTAGGGCGTGCCAATCAAACCCTATACATACACACTTACATAAATACATACTCTCGAAAAACATAACCCTTTTTAATCGTGCGCAGTTGGGTAAAAAACATATGTTCTACGAGTAAGTATTTATTTACATATACGTATATAGATACAACCTATATAAGTATATTTGTAATGTTTATATCGTATGTATTGGCTATACTTATCCATGTACAGTTAACCGGAATAGATAGCTTTAGGCGATAAGACCACCACTTAGCCTAGTTTATAGCAGTTGCTTACTGCTTATTGTATCTGTTGTCCACATCGGTGTGATTTTAAGGTCCTCAGTAAACTAATTTAGTATGACACCTTTGTTTCAGTTCACTTTGTTTCAGTTTTATACGTTTAGTAGTGAAAAAGTAACACACAGACACATAAACTGATGTTGTATTCTTCCAGAGCTTTCTTAAAAAGCGATGATAGCCCGCCGATAGAACAGTCCCGCCTCTCAAGCCAGAGAGAGCAGGTTCACACCCAGCCGACGGTACGCACCAATTTGTTGGTTGTGTGAACATATGTGCGTATTGTATGTTATCTGCTACATGACTGGAGCCCGGTGTATGGCGACAGACTCGTCACCTGTCACATTTGGGACTGAATATCGTCCGGCGAAATGTGGGTGTTGTATTACACCTCTGCCAGCCTCGGGGGAAAGGCGTGACGATATGTTCTGTGAACCTTCAGAGACAGCGACAAAAATGAAGAGTAACCCCCTTTTCATTTAACGTTTTATTTCGAAATAGTATTACAGTGTTTTATCTTTTTCTTTCATCTATATTTTTGAACTCGATCGAAAAAGACAAAACACTGTAGAACTATACAATACAATACAACTTTATTGCACACCAAAAAACTACATCAAAATCTTAAAAATTTAAATAAATTTTTCGGCAGTACAGGGGCGACCTTATGACCTAAATCGATTTCTTCCAGGTAACCTTTGGACGGACAAGAACTTAAAGAAATACGAAAAGGGTAGGCGGTGTACATAAAACTAAATGAAAATTAAAAAAAAGTAGGTTCTTAAATAAATAACCAAAAAAATATATATGTATACATGTGTGAATAATTATAAATAAATAAAATAACATATTAATACAAATACATGATTTATTATTATTCCGATCTATTATATTACTTATCCGAGAATTAATTTATTAACTATTCCGATGTTAAACACCGTTCATTATTAGGGGAGTATGCGTTTGCATTAATAATATTGGTTTGGTGTGAGATTATTATAAGACCTATACTTACTTACGTACTCAGTTGAGTCAATATGGTTGAATTTTAATCGGATTTAAAAAGTTCGAAACTTACATTTATTATTAACAATTTCCTGAAAATCGACGAGGTCTATCCAACTTGTGGTATTAGGCTTTGTCCTGACTAAGCCAAGTGATAGCGCTATCTGTTTGCCTCCTTGCCCACCTTAAGCATTTTTAAATGATGTATCTGAACAGCTCGGACTGTACGCAGTTTGCAGCGTTTCGCTTGGTGACTCATTTAGTGAGTGGCCGCTCGCATTTTGTTTGCTACAATTTGCCGCTCACTCAACTCAGAGTCAGCCAGCGGGCAGTTAGCTGCTTACAGGTTTTTTAGTCAGTAAAAGACTGTCTGTTTGCATTCAGTTTGCCACCCCATATATTTTAAACTAGCTGTGCCCCGCGGTTTTACCCGCAGTTAAAAAGACAAGTAACCTATGTGTTAATCCAGGGTGTCAGCTACCTCCATACCTTTTCCATAATTTTTTTTTAATTAGTCCAGCCGTTAGAGCGTGAAGAAGTGACAAACATACACACTCACACAAACACTTACAAACTTTCGTCTTTATAATATTAGTTAAAGTTAATGATTGAGTGTCCGAACAGCGCATACTGAGTATACGCGTTACTCAGTTTGTAGGGCATCATTCGCTGACGAGCATTTATGTTTTTAACCTACTACGCAAAAACGACGGGGTGTTATAAGTTTGATGTCTCTCTCTCGTTCTCTCTCTCACTCTCTATCTATCTCTCTCTCTCTCTCTGTGTGTGTGCCTCTGGCATTGTAGCTCCCGAATGGATGAACCAATTTTGATTTTTTTTTTTTGAAAATTGAATTAATCGGGAGTGATCTTAGCTATGTTTGTTGAAAATCGGTGTTGATGAAAAGCGGTATCGTGGGTTTTAATATATATTTTTATATTTTATTAATATACATACTTGTGTTTGCTACAATTCGCCGCTTGCTCAACCTTACGCTTCCCGCATACGCGACTCAGCGTCAACTAAATGATCCCTAGCCCCTAACAGTTTGCTTAGTCAGGACGAAGCCTAAACCAAACTTCTAAGAACCTCTACTTTTAAGAGTCAACGAATTGTAACTCCATTAAAAGTTTCCTTGTTTTAGAAGTAAACACAAAACTCTTCAAAGGAAGTCCTTAAAAATTAATGGAGATATCCTGATTACTTTGAGGTGTGCCGTATTTTCACAGCGACTATTTTTGGTGACAGGACCGTCGATTTACCAACACAATGACAAAGAATACACCAACATAATAAAAATTGGGTTTAGAATTAAATTAAAAAATAAGTGTCTATTAAACTTAGAACATTTTTGAGACCAAAATCTATGAGTTTTTATGGACATCGCATTTATTTATTTTTTCATGATACCTAATACGTACCAGAACATAAAATATGGCGTGCGACAGCTACTCAATAATTGGAAGAAACTTTAATGCTTAGGCTCCAAAATTAATAAAATATTTAATTAATTAATTCATATTTTTTTCTTTTGTCCATTGCCAAACCACTCTTTGCGACAGTATGGAAAAAGAAAGTGTTAATGCCATCACTATTCTACCTTTATGCTATTTTTTTTGAATTGATCTTTTCGAGACACAACTTGCGGCATATGTATGTACTCGTACATTGGCTGTATTGGCCAATCTGAACATTCGCGAGATCGCCCTATACTCAGATCAACCTAGAGGAAAAGATGGAACACTGCGTTATATCTCGCTAAGGCCATTTCTTTTTAATGTTGTGTGCGTGGTAATGTTGCCATGAAAAACATTTACAATTGCACGAAAACTTATATTAATTCCCAAACTCTACGTTAGCCATTTCCGTTCCAATATAAAACCTTAGTAGGTTTAATATTCCAAAACTACACATATTTGTAAGAGTTTAATGTTACGGCTTTTTCAAAATTGATTTGTAAAAAAACTGCACAGTTTTTAAAAAAGTTCTTTTTTCAAAATGTAGTCCTGGCCACACTTTTATAATGCACTATGTAAATGTATGTACACGAAATTATACCTTAAATCAATGCTCATAATGTCGAGGTACGAATGACCAGGTATGAATCCGAGTAGCGTAGTTTTTTTTTGCGTCAATGTGTGAGTGTTGTGTACATATACGACAGTAGCGTAGTTTTTGCATGGTTTTTGCTTCACCTAAATCATACGCCGTGCGCCAATTATTCTCCAGGTTGATCTGAGGCCCTATATGAGTAAATGAGCAATGTTGTGACTATCGCCGACACTACAGTTAATATACTATCCCCACAAAAGGAAATAAAGATTCCGATCCAAAAAACGAATAAAAGCAAACGTGAGCGAGCGCGCGTCAGATTATAGGCATAAATTATTAGGCACTTTTGTTCAAGTCAAAGAGCTGCTTGCGGCCCATTCAATTACGGATCAACCTTACAAGGAGTGCCGAGTCTTTTTCAGATGTTTGTGTAGAGGATTAGTTCGGGATATCTGTGCCGGTATCTCCGTGAGATAAGTACGAATATACGTCAACGTCGGACGGCTAAGCCGATTATTTTAAATGTATTCACTTCCTTAATGGACGTCGTTTTTCACGTCTCGTCTGTGAGCGCGCGCACTGACTTACTGAAGATTTTCGGTTATGATCCGGTCAATGACTGGTGGGGATTATTGCTCACTTATCTGACATTTATTAAATTGTCTTAGGACTACCAAAGCGAGGCGCTGGATAAAAATGTCAACTTTGATGAATTAATGCCGCTTTCCCTGACGACGTCAGTTTCATTACCGGTGCCATCAATTACAACTGCTTTTACGTTAATCACGGGTAACTTTTGGTTAGAATAACTCTAGAGATTTAATAGCGTTTACTTTTATCGTACAATCTTAAGTTGATACAAAAAAGAACATAGAATAAGTAATTTCAATTTCACTAGACCACACACGCTACGAAGTTAATGATCGAGAAAACAGCTCCTGCGAGTAAGCATATAAAGTAGCTATGATGGTTATTGAAATGAACCAAAAAATAAAGTAATAATATCAGGATCATAGAAGGACCCACCTGTGCGGGCATTGACAAATGCTGCCGTTACGGCGGCCTCCCTTGACGCTTGAACCAGCCCAAATAATATACATATCATTATTACGCTCCATGCCTCCATAAATATTACGTACAAATTCGCCTATTCGACGAGCCCGAGGCAATTTTTCATGGAACATGGAAATAACGCTGAAGGAGACCAGCGAACGGGGAAGGCAATATGCAATCATGCACTACACTCGCTCATAAATCAATCAAGCCGCCAATGGACTGAGACTAGGTTAAAAGAAAGAACTTTTAATAAAAGCTTTTAAGCTCTCCGACTTGAATATTTGAAAGAAATTACTTTGGCGAGTTTTAAAACCTTTTACGCTTGTCAAAAAGTTGCGAATATTTTTGTGAACTTCTGCTAAACTTTTAAGGGGTGCCTAAACTTTTTTAGTAACCTCGTAACCTTGTAATTTAGGGGCTGTTATGACAAAATAATAATTTTGTCACGGGCTGTTAACGGTCGGCCATACTTTTTATTACTCGAACATAACTACAGCGACTGTGTAGCAGGTGGTCATCTAATTAATTAATAGGTGGGTGCTAGTCTCCCTCAGAGGGGTTGAAATTAAATGTGTATTTTGCATTTTTCCACCCTCGTGTAAATATGGCGCATGCCGTCACCACAAGTTATGATTAATAACAATTTTCAAACTGCCAACTTTGTAATATTGGTTAGAAACAACGCTTTTAATAATATTACAGGGTAAATTGGATGTTTATTAAAGTAAAATTAGGATCTGAGTGAGACAGGCTGTGAGGTTCGGATTTGACAACTTATTGAACTTAAATTTCTGTGAAGTTTGTAAACAACATCTAAATATTATTAGCGATTGAGTTATACACCAATTATTTATTTTTTACCCTACTAGCTGCACCCCGCGCCTTCACCCGCGGTCCCACTGGAACCCAAGTTTGGTTGTTAGTGCCAATAATAACATTATGAACTTTTGATAAATATTTTTTTTTTGTATTTTTTGGAAATAGCTTGGTATTGTATAATGTTTCAACTTACGATTTTATGAATAGGTATGTTTCTTTTGAGATCCAAATTCAACTAACTAGTTGTTTTTTTTCCATAAACTTTTGAGCTAACTTTACCAAAGAGCTAATAATGGCGAATCTTTTGAACAATGTATGGATGCAGTTTGTTGCCAGACCGACTGAATGGATCTAAATGAAAATTGGTACAGAGATAGAACAGTATGGAGTGATACATAGGCTACATTTTTACAGCGGAGGCTAGTATCCTAATCCTTACTTATTATAAAATTGAAAGTAGCTCTTTCTGTCTATCTGGCTGTCTGTCTGTCTGTTCGTAGGCTTTTTACGGCTAAACGGCTGAACGGATCTTGATGAAATTTGATAAATAGTTACAATATATCACGAGGAAGGTTTTAGGGTACTATTTTCTGAATAAACGAAGTCGCGGGCACCAGCTAGTTGTTCATAAAAAATTACCTATCGCAGGATCCGCCTCGAGATGTAAATAGCTATTTCTCTCACTCACCTTAACAACTATCAACTAATACCAGATACTAATGATCAGGTGACAGGAAGCCATAACTTGAAGTATACTATAAAAAAGCTTCATCTGTCCAGTTCATCAAAACAACGTAATAAAGTCAGAAGCAGGTGAGATATTCACGTTCCTATTTTAACTCACAATCAAATTACTGCATCTGTGAAACACCTGGTCAAAGCATCTCTAGCAATCAACTGGGACTTTAATTATCTGAGCAGTTTAGTTTAAATGTTTTGGTCTTTCTCGTTTTCGTGTTAACGTCAATGCGAGTAAAAAGGATAGAGTCAAGTAAATAAGCTTGATTACCAAGTTGTTCGTAATTAAATGTTTCTAATTACACTACAAGTTGATGTGAGTCCATAAGTGTTAGAGATAGCAATGTTCTACGAAGTTTACGAACGACCTTCTTAGAGCTAAATCAGGTAACTGAGTACTACCTATAAGTTTACGTAAGGGTGTCTACACACCAAAGTCGCCGACAGTATACCGTTATGTCGGCAGGCTGTATCGGCAAACCACCGACGTTTTAAAGCCACGGAATAGTCTTATATAATGTTTTGTCATTTTCTATTGACTTAAAAATGTTAAAGAAAGAAAAAGACAACAATGTAAAGCTAATTCCAAGCTATACAACGTTTATTAGTAAAGGAGATGAGTATCTGCGTATACAACGCGTAATAAAAGACAATAACAGTAACCATTATCTTAAGAGCGCTATAATCTTGCAAATATAATGGCATTGGGCTGATATAAAGCGAAATTATAACCATATGCTACGACTATGACAGATAATAAGCTCATCTGAAATTTCTTACGCTCCAACTTATCTTTAAATACAAACTAGAGTCGAAATCTTGTTATAAACTGCTTGTATCGGCAATACAATCAATGAAAAACTGCCTGTTCTACATAGAAAAGACTCCGTACACAGGTTTTATAACAAAAGCGCTAGTCCACAAAGCATATGAATAAAATAAACGGCCCACGCTCACTTTAACGCTCAACCCACGCTTACAAAACACTTAATAACCCACGTTGGGATAAGCCGATAAAAATACAACCTAATAAAAAGGTTTTACCTACAATCAACGCAGCATTGCACTGGGCGACTGTTAACTTTACGCTCGTTATTACATCTTAAAACGTTATTTAAATACGTAGAAAGAGTTCAGAGCGTAGACACAGTTTTTCTCGGCAAAGCGACGGGATTCTGAAAGGCGATGGAAAATTTAAAGAGTTTCAAAAGAAAATTAAGGTGCCCGGGGACGGTGTAGATTCTAAAGGCGTTTTTGCCGAAGTCGGTGCATCACGTAACTTTGTTTGGCGCAGCGAGTTACCTCGTTAACCGGCGCAGCGAAATAGTACAGAACTGAAATTAATCTGTGATAATTTTTTTCTATTTTTGCAAAGGAATTCTCGGTGCTAATGAGCTAGATTGTTAACTCTTGCCCGACGCCGCCTTTGTGGCAGGTGCTTGTTTAGTTTGGGGCAGAATTTCATTTTTTATTTAATATTGCAACAACATTCAGTAGGTAAGCAGTAGTAAAGTTCAGTTGAGAAGTAAGACTTTTTTTCGAGTTCTATTTTAGACATTTTATATCATCAGTTTCCCCCTGCTTTGTGGTTATATAGCGATGCAATAAAGACATAAAGAAGCCGGTCCCCTAACAAGTTGTAATCTAACGGCTATCGACGGACATTTGTAACGAACCATACATTTATCGTAACCAAATTAAACGTGTTGAGGGTGTGGAACTATCAAACCAGCCTTATCAGACTCAAATAACAGTGAGTCATAACGTTCAATTGTAAAACTTGCAGCATATACCCAGATGAATCCACGGCAATTTATGCACCGCAACTTTAGCTCGACGTTTTGCATAGTAATGTCGACGCAGTTAGCGAACAAACTCTGCGGGGACAAGAACGCTTCTGAAAGTCGAAACCGAGCCCCCAGTTTTTGTTGCAGTAACTTTTCTCTAACTATATCGCTCGCATTAAAATAGCTGCCCGGGCGATACACGGCCCAGATACAACAAAAATTCTCTTTATTTTCCGCTGAGCGCTCGTCACCGTGTAAAAGCTCTGTGTCTTTTTTGTTCGCTCAATGGAATTACAGCATTAATCAGCCGAAATGAACCTTTTAGCGGAATGTCAAAAGGTTTACGAAGATCTCCGCAACGACGCGCGGTTACCAGCAAATAAAAGAATGACCACTCTACTTTGCGGGCATTGCCTCAGACCACGACAGAAATTGGATTGAGCACTTGAAATTTAGTTCAGACTTTGTTGAAACACATTTAAAATGTAACAACAATGACTAATGTAAAAAAAAGAGATCTTCTCGTTCAATAAGTAAACGAAATACTTACATAGTGATTGGCACTAAATTGGAGGTTAATTATCTTGAACAATAAAATCTGACGTCACCTAAATCTCTTTGGGATACAGAGAAGCGTTTCGCCGGACGCTAGAATGACGACCCCGACGGACCATTCTTCGCTTTCTCTTTGATAAGCACTTCGACTCATTGTCTGACCCAACGCATTAATTCGAGTCCGTGATGCAATCTCAGTTATTAAATTGATTGAACGAGTCTTTTTATCACAGCAATTGTTTCTTATCTGGCTCTCGTCGCGTCCGCGCCGCGTCTCTTACGACAGAAGATAGAGCGGACAAAATCTCAAAAAGTCGTTCATGAAGTGAATCGAGTGAATAAACAGAAAGATAGGTCGGAACTGGATCCAAATTTCCTGTTAGAATTGACCGAATGCGAATGATTCAGATTCCGGGCCGGGGATTGTTCAGGTGTAGCGTCTGTAGGCGGGTCGCCGGGTCAGCCGGCCGGTTCGCCGGTCCGGTCGCCCGAGCACACATTTCCGCTTGATTAGAGGACGTGCGCGTCGCCCGGGACACCTGCGCCATCTGCGAACCGACTTTTCGGTACGTTTTGTTTTGAAATTCAGTACGTTTCCCGACAAAGTTTTATCGCTGGCACGGAGCGATGCGGGCCAACGTTTGAGTTCAGAACCAAATTTTAGAAGCGATATTTTGTAAATCGTTTATCAGTGGATACGGGTGTGGGCGTCGTGTCTTTGCTTTACTCTTCCTTCTGTAGCTTTTTCAAAAAGTTGCCGATCCCAATAATATCTGTAATAATTTATTCGTTTTTTTCTATCATCTTTTTAGAAAACGAGAGATCGAACGAGTTATGGGAATGTATAAAAGATATTGCTTGTTTATGAAGGTCTGCTTTTATAGGGCCCTAAGGGAGAGCCTTTCTTTATCGATGTTTTATAATGGTAGTAATGGTTATCCGGAGATGTTATAAACTACAGCATTAATCAGCCGAAATGAACCTTTTAGCGGAATGTCAAAAGGTTTACGAAGATCTCCGCAACGACGCGCGGTTACCAGCAAATAAAAGAATGACCACTCTACTTTGCGGGCATTGCCTCAGACCACGACAGAAATTGGATTGAGCACTTGAAATTTAGTTCAGACTTTGTTGAAACACATTTAAAATGTAACAACAATGACTAATGTAAAAAAAAGAGATCTTCTCGTTCAATAAGTAAACGAAATACTTACATAGTGATTGGCACTAAATTGGAGGTTAATTATCTTGAACAATAAAATCTGACGTCACCTAAATCTCTTTGGGATACAGAGAAGCGTTTCGCCGGACGCTAGAATGACGACCCCGACGGACCATTCTTCGCTTTCTCTTTGATAAGCACTTCGACTCATTGTCTGACCCAACGCATTAATTCGAGTCCGTGATGCAATCTCAGTTATTAAATTGATTGAACGAGTCTTTTTATCACAGCAATTGTTTCTTATCTGGCTCTCGTCGCGTCCGCGCCGCGTCTCTTACGACAGAAGATAGAGCGGACAAAATCTCAAAAAGTCGTTCATGAAGTGAATCGAGTGAATAAACAGAAAGATAGGTCGGAACTGGATCCAAATTTCCTGTTAGAATTGACCGAATGCGAATGATTCAGATTCCGGGCCGGGGATTGTTCAGGTGTAGCGTCTGTAGGCGGGTCGCCGGGTCAGCCGGCCGGTTCGCCGGTCCGGTCGCCCGAGCACACATTTCCGCTTGATTAGAGGACGTGCGCGTCGCCCGGGACACCTGCGCCATCTGCGAACCGACTTTTCGGTACGTTTTGTTTTGAAATTCAGTACGTTTCCCGACAAAGTTTTATCGCTGGCACGGAGCGATGCGGGCCAACGTTTGAGTTCAGAACCAAATTTTAGAAGCGATATTTTGTAAATCGTTTATCAGTGGATACGGGTGTGGGCGTCGTGTCTTTGCTTTACTCTTCCTTCTGTAGCTTTTTCAAAAAGTTGCCGATCCCAATAATATCTGTAATAATTTATTCGTTTTTTTCTATCATCTTTTTAGAAAACGAGAGATCGAACGAGTTATGGGAATGTATAAAAGATATTGCTTGTTTATGAAGGTCTGCTTTTATAGGGCCCTAAGGGAGAGCCTTTCTTTATCGATGTTTTATAATGGTAGTAATGGTTATCCGGAGATGTTATAAACTACGCTCAAATTAAACAGGCTGTACTTTTAATGAGAAACATATCCTGGATTTATTGTCCATATATTTTATTATTTTTCTTTTTGTTGCAGGATTTTGTTCGGATTCTTCGACGAGGAACCCAACCTAATGAATCTGACTAAGGCAGAGTTATAACATCAAGCCAACACCCTGTATTTAGGTAAGTTTCTTCTATTATTCACATAGACTTAAAACTTTTATAAAAAGTAAGTAGGTAACAAAATTTTACAAGCACATTTATTGTAGAAATCAATAGTACCTACTTACAGAATGACTTAAAATATTTATAAAAAAATATCTAACATTTTCCTTATTTTTAATGTATGATAGAGATAAAACTGGTCAGTAATACATACTCGTATTTCACAAGAGCCCTCATTTCACTTTCTCACCGCTTACGCTTGTCCGATTGTAAATTTTCAATCAGCAAAAAGTTGCCAGAACAAAAAAGCCTCCGCCTTGCAGAGGCATCAATCCGACATCAAATCGTGCAGAAAGGGTGTAATTTGTATCTTTTTTTCAATAAAGCAACACCTGTGCCTGGCCATTTGTGCTCCCTCTAAGCCTGAAGCTTTGTAAATGTTACACCATTTGTAGCGAGATTGAAAAACTGTTTCTGGTTGTTGCAACAGTTTGTCGTTCTGCTATAAGGTCCGTCTGTTGTGTAGTTACGCTTGTGTCGTGGTTGAGTTTATTTGTCTAACGTACAGCGTTTAATGTAGGAGTTTGGAGAGTAAAACTTTAGGGAGATTTGGCTTTAATTTGGGACTGTGGGAGATTTGTTTTGTTATTTTAGACCTAACACCTAACCTACAGCTAGAGCTGTAAAAATCGGGCTTGCTGATGTTTAGTTCAGTCGAATACTTCTGACTATACTAATAGCGTTGGTGTTGTTTTAGATTATGTTAGAATTTATAACTGTGTCCTGTTGAAGCGGTTGAATTTTATTTATTTATTATATTTATTTATTAAAACGGCATTTACCAATTACATTAATTAATTACATTTTACACATTACAAATTTCAAATCAAACATTATAAACTTATAAAAAAATAAAATACAATTAACTAAAATAATAATACTCCAGTTGAAACTGTCAGTCAGTGCAGTAAACTATTCCTATCCTACTAATATTATAAACGCGAAAGTTTGTAAGAATGGACGGATGGATGGATGTTTGTTACTCTTTCACGCCAGAACGGCTGAACAGATCTGGATGAAATTTGGCACAGAGATAGATTATAGTTTAGAATAGCACATAGGATACTTTTTAACTACACACAGCTAGTAATAAATAGTTATCAAAATATTCGATTATTAATCAGTCAGCAACGGCTTGTGGTTTTACCCACGGTTAAAAGGTAGGTAGTCTAGAATAGCACATAGAATACTTTTTAATCGCGGGTGAAACCGCGGGGTGCAGCTAGTCACTAATAAACGTTGAATGGCCTCGAAATACTTATTCAGTATTTTGTCTTTTTCAACCGAGTTAAAATATTTAAAGAAAAATAGAGCTTGAGGCATTCAGCTAAATTAAACATCCTAATCCCGATCTTTCAATACCAAAAATAAATCAATTTTATAATTAACACACACAACCTCATCTTTGACTGGATTTATAAATTTTGCTACATCAAAGCTGAGTTATTTTAAACTTGGTTCTTAATACAAAACCCCTTGTAAAGGTCACACCAAAATAATTTATCCCTGTCTCTGAATTTGTTTAAGTAGAAGCCAAGTTTAGAATAACTAATTTTAAAAATTTGCTGCCTACCTATATTTAAATCCTACTTACCTTATGAAAATTGAGACAGGATCGAATCTGACCGCCGTATTCAAAGACTTCCATCATCACTAAGAGCTGCTTAAGGGGCATAGCAAGGCTTGGCAGCTGCCTCGCTCGCTCGCGACACTATTATATCAGATATAAAATTATAGAATATTATTACATTAAAAAAAATACCATTATTGATGACTTTGAAACCATGGTACAATGGTACAATATTAATTTATAATGGGTGCTCAGAAAAACGTAAACACGTTTACGTTTTTGTAAGTTAAAAACTATAAATACGAGTACAACATAAAAATTATTCTGAATACTTTGTAACACTGTTTTTTTTTCAAGTCAAATTAGCAAAAATACACATAAAAATAAAAAACAGCTATAGTTTTAAATTCAATATATCATAGTGTCGTGAGCGAGCAATCTCTTAAGCTACAATTCCATATGAAATCTTTACTTGGTGACAGATTAAGTAGTCATCAACGTCTACCCCTTTACTAATAAACGTAATAAACTCTTGGAATAGTCATAAAGTGTTTTGTCTTTTTTTTATTTAAATTTTTTAACACAATCATAACAGACAAAACACTGTTTATAACTATTATTAGTAAATAAGTCTGAGAGCGGCGGTAAGAAAAATAACTCTTATCCATTTCTAAAGATTAAAGAACACGCGTTCATCCTTCTATTTGAGCTTTACAAACTCGTGCTTAAATCATTTCATTTCCCATTCGACCTTTACCATTCATACTTTTATAGAAACGAGCGCGTGCGTCCGGCCCAAACAAAAATATGACCAATCATTTTTCAATGACACCCTCAGCATCGACTTAATATTCTATAGAGATCACAAGAAACTTATCCACAATACAAAATAAAACAGACAACTGCTTAGGTACGCGGAGCTGAAATAACGGACATTGAATTAAGCGACCTTTTTTTAATGGTCTAGTACCTGGATGGCCGAGCTTTGCTCGGTATTTTTTTTTATTTTTTAATTGTGTTTTTTGGATAATAAACAATTGATTTTAGTCTAACCTCAAAGCAAACACTCATTGACTTCGTGTTACTTAACAACGCCATCTGCTGTTGTGTCGTTAAAGCAATTAGTTGCTCACAAAAAATAGTAGTATTATTATTCGCCAATAGATGTCAGGAAGAGTCATATTTTTCAGTTGAGATTGATTATCGATAAAACACGAATAAAATGATATTTTCTAAAAATGATTCCTAGCTAGATCGATTTATCGCCCCCGAAACCCCCTATATACTAATTTGTATGAAAATCGTTGGAGCCGATTCCGAGATTCCAATTATATATATATATATATATATACAAGAATTGCTCATTTAAAGGTATAAGATAACTGAAGTATGTTTTTGTTTATTTTTGTTTTTGTTTACGTAAAACGTATACAAAATACGGATTGATATACTGAACGCTGATTGGCCCACTGCAAGGTCGCTATATCAACACTAGCTGATTTATTCGTGGCTGGAGTATGTTTATAGGTAGAATTTGTGCCAATGTATTGTCTGATATACCTTATGTCAGTCTATCACCCTACGTCAATGTGTTGAGAGAAGTCGTCGACTCTCGTGTAGAGTTCGGACGCGTATTTCGAATGTGTCAATCACATGAATGGCTGACTCCAAATGATCAGAGCCAGGGTGTGACAGTTCAGATAGCAATTCCAGGGTTAAATTGCGGGCAGTTGTGAAAAGCGTTAAATATTGATTAATTTATTGCCTGTCACGCTTGGCTTGTCGATGGCAGCTGGCGAATTTTTGGCTTTTGAAAGAAATTTATTTGTTGGTTAATTTAAACAGCAATGGAATCACAAAATTGTTAGCTTGAATGAGTTTTATAAATGAAATTCCTGTTAATATTATAATAAGTAAATTGGAAAGCCAAATATTTTGCGAGTCACGAGTCAACGCGGCGAGAATAGTCCTGATTAAAAAACAAGAAAGAGGCTTTTAAAAAAAAGGTATTCATTCGTGAGTATCGCAAAATCACGGGCGAAAATAGTGATGATGATGATGATGATGATGAAACAACAAACCTACTAAAATAAACTACTCTTGCTCCAGGAAAATATTAAAGAAAACACAAAGGCTTGTCATATTTCAAACCAACAATGCTTTACAAAAAACTGAAGTAAGCTTTGACGTCTTAAAATTAGAGTTGAATTTTAAAGCATAGGGCCTAATTAAATAACAGCGCATGTCAGAAGGGTTAATTGACGGGGCTCATAAAAAATTAACATAGGTGGGTAGATGGTAAATTAACATCTACTTAACTGATTAACAAAAGGACTCTAATTATCGTAAACGAACGTTTGTAGACTCAGGATCTAATCATAACAAGTTAAATTCATATTTATTAATACATAATGTGGGATCGTGTATGAATATACAGGGTTCAACGAAAATGTTACACTAAGTCGAAGGGGTCTTTAGTTAGGTCATACTTATGAATAACTTTAATAAATAATTTGTAATATCAACCATGAAATTGTCAAGCATGAAAAGCTTTTCTAAACATTTCGACTTACTTAGTTGGTTTTTTATTTCCAATGCCTTTTTTATTTAGCTGAATTTTACGTTAATCATTACACTCCTATTTAAAGCCCAAGAGTATTTTGCCTAACCTTTATTTTTTTATTTTTTTATTTATTTAATAAGGCTTCACATTTACAGCTACATTCATAAATACTCTGTTTTCTTACAAACTAATTAAACTAAATGTGCTGTCTGTTGAAGGAAGCACAGCATGCACAAGTTATTCTAAATGAATTTTAATATTAAAAGAAATATTATTCTAATTAAGCATAAATATTAACATGTAAAAATCACCTTGTAGAAGCTTAATCTTCAAAATCATCTTCATCAAAACTAAACTATCATCAATTCATCATACACAACTTATTATAATATTATAATATTTTAAAATAAATGGAATCAAACAGATTGTTAGATAGTTTTATGTACACCACCTACCCTTTTCGTATTTCTATAAGTTCCTGTCCATTCAACAGTTACCTGGAAGAAACCCTTGTACTGTCGAAAAATTTATAATTTAGTTTTTCATGTAGTTTTTTGGTGTGCAATAAAGTTATATTGTATTGTATTGTAGTGTTATCTGTTTTATACTGATCAGATAAAAATAAAATGAGACCGTACAAGACCCTTGACCTTATTCAAGATCAGCTCATCATCAGTTTAATATGACCCACTATTCTAATAAAAAACAATGTCCCAACAAATTACCATAATTCGTTCCACTTTTATCCCTATTCTAGCTCGTTCGATGGCACGGAATCACCACGAGGTCTGCAAACGGTGGGCCGCACTTTCATTATCATACAAATTTTGGTTTGCCTCTATGTTGCTATAGAGCAGTGACTAATGTATACGGTAACAGCTTTTATTGGGTTACGGATGCTAGTTAGTCGAAAGGAGGTTATTGCACTCATCATTCTAAACTACTTTTACTTAATACTCAATACTAGTTACACTATTTAGTATTTTATTATTTTTCTCTTGTTGTTTTGTTATCTGTGGTGTGAACAATAAAAAGTTTAGCTATCTATCTATCTAATACTCATTTGCTGTTGCAAAATTACAATCATCTTTTTTTTTTAATTAGTGGCTTCTGCCCCTTATGGTTTGGGGAATCATGGTTATAATTGTACGGGTAGATAGATGATAGAAAATTATCACATCAGAAAACTGGAGTTTTAAACAGGATTAGACTTACAAAGAAAGTACCGGTTTTATCAAACCGAGCGTCAGCGGGCAAAGCTTCTATGCTTCAACTTCGACAAAAATGCCTTCGTGTGTTCGAATTCTATCTGGATTTCTATCCGGATCTCTTTTCGAATCTCTATCTTCGTCTACAAGCGATGACAGCCTAGTTGGAGACGATCCGCCTCTCAAGCCAGAGGGAGCGGGTTAGACCCAGCCGACGGCACACAGCAGTTTGTTCATTGTGTGAACAAATGTGCGTATTGTATGTCATCTGCTACATGACGGGAGCCCGGTGTATGGCGACAGGCTCGCCCTCTGTCACATTTGGGACTGAATTTCGACCGGCAAAATGTGGGTGTTGTATTACACCTCTGCCAGCCTCCTCGGAGGAAAGGCGAGATATGTCTTCCTCTACAGGTTGGATTTCTTAACCGATTCTCTTGAATTTTCACGAGACCTTACCTGACCTAGACAAACGACAGACTCTGACCGCGAGGTTTCCAGCTTGAAACAAAGTTTACAAAGCCACTTGAGAGCTTACAGAGAGGTTACGAGTGCCAGTCGAAACAGCTTTACCTTACTTCAAGCAGAACACTATAATTAATAGCGTACTTGCCTCGATTTAAGTCCATAGCATTCGTTCAACGTCGCTCAACTTTACATACTGTCCAGAAATTTACAGTCCGTGCATTCCGTGCTATTACTTAGCAATTTCCCTGATTAAGGGTGCCGGTGCGGTATCGTACCTACGCGGTGGCGACAGACCGTCAAATAGGCGGTCCTGGAGCCATGAATATTTATGACCAAGTTAATTTTAGATGTCGTGTTATGGTAGCAATTGTTGGGTATGTAATTTATCGCCAATTGACTTGTTAGAGTTTGGGACAATGGTTTGTTGATTTCGCGTATTTGGGGCAAGCCTTTGCAAAAATTTCAGCTTGCTTCGCAAATACTTTCTTGATTGCCTCGGTGGCTCAGTTGGTAGTGAACCTGCCTTCTGAGCTTGGAGGCGTGGGTTCGATTCCGACCTAGGGCAAACAATCATGTGATGAACATTTGTGTTTGTTCTATGTCTGGGTGTTAATATCTATGTATCTAAGTACATTTGAATATCAGTCTCTGGCAGCCATAGTACAAGCTTAGCTTAGTTTGGAGTCAGGCGACCTATCTACATACTTAGATATTTTTAAATACGAGTACATACATGAATAGATATTTACACCCAGACATAGAACAAACACTAATAATTAATCACACATCTGTATTAATAGTTAGCAGCTTTTATTCTAAGATAGTGTCACAACGCGAATAATAGTTTACAAATAACATCGACGCGATTAGTGTCTACGTTCACGCTTCTAGGAGGGCGAAGTGCTATGTGTGTTAATTTTTTTTATCGTCAATATTTAGTTTAAAGTAGAATTATTGTTTCCTCCGATCGATACTGGATACGCAAGGATAAAACAGGGTTTTGTAACACCCTGTATATAAATAGATTATTCAAAAACCTTTCTTAAATACTGTTACCAAATACCAAATTTCATCAAGATACGTTCATCCGTTTAGCCGTGAATAGTCTAAAAACAGACAGACAGACAGTTACATTTTTCGATTTTATAATGTTAGTGTGGATTAGTACCTAGTGGATTTTTTTTATAACAGAATTATTTACAAACAGATACCAGTAAAAACGAATGCTAGGGAATGGACTTATTTGTTTCTAGATTTAAAATAAAGAGGTGTTTTTTTTCACTAAAAACAAAGTCGTTTCTAATGAACTGAATAGCCTAAAGCGTTAGACTACTATTGTGATTCTATACACTTTAATGTTAGATATTTGAAAACATTATTCATTTGTAAAATTATAATAATTAGTGTTATCTCATTTTTATCTTTTGTGAACATAATTGAATTGCCTGGACGTATTTTTGAAAGGTCAAGCTCGTCAAAAGATTAACCTGAAGGCCTTTAGGTAATTTTCATTCATGATTATATAGCTTTCCATGTTAGAAAATTCACTTCAATATAGAAATACACGAATAAACATTTTTTTCGACACACTACTGGCTACACAAAAAGTAGCAGTATATTTTATAAAAAGTAGGTAAGTGCTTCTTTTACTGATTCGTTCTGGCTTAGTAGAAAAAAATCTAAATAGGAAATCTCTTCGAAACACTATGAGACTTCCAGTTCAATCTAAAGAGGGGTAGAATCTTATCCTAATGTGTATAGAAATGGGTTGACTTACATTATTAACGCTCGTTTCAACAGACTTGATCCCTTTTGCTCTGTTTCTGTCTGTGTGGAATGAGGTATTATTACTTTAGAAAGTTTTGAGATACTTTTGAAATCATTTGAAAATTTTTCAAGTACTGAGGCATTGTTACTTAGAAAGTTTTGAGATACTTTTGAGATTATTCGGACATTTTTCGGATATGTTGGTTGTTAGACAGATTTGTAATTCTTACGCTTCTTTTTTTGTTAAGGTAATATCTGAAATTAGCCGATAGCATAGCAGTCACCAGTAAGACACCTTCCTTATGCTCATCAAAAAAATCGTTTACAGAATGAACGCGTTAGCAAAAATTACGCGTGTTCAGTAACAATATTGCCTTGAACAAATGGGAAGTTGTAACAAGGGTTAACATCAGATAGCAGTCTATTTGGAATCGGGGCAGCTAGATAAAATTTTATGGCTCATTCCGAGTTTCGTTCATCGTAATAGATTTAACAGTTATGCTGTACGAGGCGCCTCACCGAGCTGATCCAGATAGGCACATGCGGGCTCCAAATTGGGCATCGCCAACCGGTCAGACATAATGTTCTTGCATCGACATGCTTTTGTCAGACCTATACAAAGGTGGTTACTCGTAAGTAGGTCAACTGGATTTACGAACGACGTATTCACTTAAACGTACCCTCCAGCTATTGTGACGACCACTCCGTTAGCCCTTTCAGCTTTGCGACAACAATTCTGAATGCTCAGTTTACGTGCTCTGATAGTCGCTTCGCAGATTGCGAGCGAAGCTAAACGCTTCCCAGTCTTATTTCACCGACTAACATCGGAAACACATATAGTTTCAAGAAATTGCAAACTGTTGCAGTTCCTGTTTTGTTGGAGTTGAGCGTTTTCAGTACCTACGCTGTTATAAAATGGTCAGTCTGCTGTTTCTTCTACGGAAGCTGCGTTTGACTTTTATATTATTTTCCACGGAAATAATGAACAGCTGTCTAAACTCCGTTCAGACGGAAGATAACCGTAAAAAAGCGCGTCGGAAAAAATCAAAAGCGCTCGCGGACAACCGTCATAAAGCATTTCGGTGCTTCAAAACCTTCATGTTTCGGGGATGGGCCGTCAAAACAAATGGAGGGTGAAAAATACAAGGGAATATAAACAAAGGCTTGTTTGGTCGTAGGTCGTGAGCGTGAGATCCTCATTTCGGCAGGCGGATAAGTGCGGACGTAATCTGCGCCGGGCCTCGTGTAAATGCAAATTGTCCCATAAAGCCATCGCCCGTCTCCCGGTCCGCCCCTTGCTCTTAATGAAGAGGAGCATCTCGGACGAGGAGGCCCACGTCCGTCATCTCAACAGCGGTTTACGTGGACTGTAGCTACACGCCTAAATTAGATTCGCCCTAAATTGGTTTGCATACATGTAGCAGATGCGGAATGCCTAAGAGTTCTAGCTTGGCTTTCGACTCGATTTGCATGTTGTGGGAACGTTTCGAGAGAGTATAGTTAACAGACTGTTTTGGTATGCCGTTCATTCGTTTATAAGTCCACAGTCGACACAACAACTGCATACTGGTTTTAACTATTTACTTTTTTATTTATTGCCATAAACAGACCGTGAAATAATGAAATAACGACACTGTCATCCAATATGCTGAATTTAGTTTGATAAGCTTCGTATATTAAAAATTGATTTGATACCGTATCCATAATTATTTGAAACTGCTTTACTCATAAAAACGTTAATTATTCTTTAAAGCTATTTTTGTTGGAAGAAGTGTTTTTATTTTTGTTCAGGTAGTTAAAGAAAATTGTCGGTTTCTTGTAATCAAGCTTAAGAGCCAGTGAGCTGCTATTATTGACCATTATGCGTTTATTTTAATTACACAAACTAGATTTGCTAACGAATGGGTACTCCAGTAAATTGGTTTTGTTGGACTTCGTTCTAGTTTTATGTTTTGTCTATTGAAAACTGTTTTGTCCGATATAAACTTTAAAAAAAATGTGAACAAGTGATGAGACGAGCTGGACATTGATGGTAAGCGTCATAACAGTTGCAGTGCTACCCCTTTGATTTACAAAGTCATTGGTTGCACTGCACTGCGCTTATCACTGTGAAACGTCAGATCTTGAGTCTCATGTGCCTAGTAATTTTACTAGCTACAGTGCCTTTCAAACCGGAACGGAGTAACGCTTACGCATAACTATTTGGTTATTGGTGGTAACTATTAATGTAGTATCCTATGTGCAAATCCAAAGTATAAGTAAGCTTTTTCCTTCATGAGATGAAAACGAACGTACTTCAAATTCGTTGTTCAGCTTATGTTTACGTTTGTTTACCTTCGTATAAACTTTGTAATTTATAAAAGTGTGAAGTAGGATGTGAAAAATGTTTTTAAAAACCTTGGAAGATACTTACAAGAAAAATTTAGTTTTATGCAAGTACTTATCCTCAGTAGATATTAATTAATATTAAAGAAGATAGGGGAAAAAATAAATTAATAATAATAATGATAAAAAAGTAAATGACATTGTAAGGGAAGAAAAAAAAAGAGAGTATCATAACCCTGCATAATAAAAGTAGGGATATCATTGAAAAAAGTATTTTATCACTACTCAAAAGTTTTACTTATTCAGACACTTTCAATGTAGATTAAAGTTATTTTGACTTTAAAATCAGTGTTTACGCGTGGCTTCAAATAAATTAACTAAACCAAATTCAAAGTCACGGCTCAATAGCTCCTCAATTTACCATACCTAAGCATCATTTTATAAAACTCCACATATTCAGTTGTCGTACAATGCATTTTACCTTAAGCAGTAGGTAAAACAATAGGTACTGGGGAGAGCTCGTCTTGAATTACAAATACGTCGACTTGACGTGAATTCGAATGAAACTTGTCTGCCACGACACTGTGTCTTCAAAGTATCGAATCGAAGCTATGAATAAGAATGTACAAGATGCAGACAAATCCTATGATAAGTACTTAGCTTTAGTATTTCTTGAATTTACATAAGTAGATAGACGTTTCCAATCATAAGCTTTACAACAGCCATAATGGAATTCAGAGAAGAAACAAATTGAAAATAAAACTCTCGTAAAACCACTGTTAGACAAGGTTTTTCTTTAGCTCAGTTTTGGTAGCAAATTTACTTTCAAGAAAATATTGGCAGGTCAGTTTCGAAGTAGAATGGCTTTCCTTTCCTTTTGGTTGACATGTCTACACTACATTGATGTCAAGGAGCGTGTGAAACAGTGAAAACGATCCTGTTGAGACCCTTTTATATCAAGAAAATAGAGAATAGGTACAAATATTAGGTTGTTATCTTTTCTTGAAACGTGGCGAGGTCAGAACCAAGAATTTTTGGAGCTTCAGTTTTGTTGCTAAGCTATAATTCTTAGGATTTTCAAACACCAATTTCTCAGAATTTCTTATTTCTCTTTGAGAACCATGTTTATGATTTTCTTTAGAATATTTTTGCCTACTTAATGATGGTTTGAGGTAAAATGAGAATTTAGTCTGTTCATGCCAATTTATTTTCTTTACGTTACCCAATTCTTTGAAAATGTTAAAATTCGGGTGTCATAAAAAATATTGTGTATTTTTCAGTACACAGTTTTTACAAGGCATGATGAATTACCTATAATATAGGCACTTATATTAGTAACTATGTTATAGGTAACTCATCATATAGTTTTATAGATCTCTTGCTTTCAATTGTTAAGGGTCCGGCGACCACTTTAGACTAACTTCGCATTGGCTAAAAGTTTTCTATTGCCATTTTATCTACTGATGAACCTCTAAAGCTATCTACAGAGTGACAAAGTGCAATTTTAATATTTTTTATGACTTTTGCACTTCTCTAATCATTCTTGAACAATTAAAAATTTCCCTTGTATTATGGATTAATTTATTAGACATACACGTACATAGACCCATGCAAATAGATTTTTGATTTGCTTAGTCAATCTATTAAATAAATCAGTCAAAAGTGACCCCTAACAAATGCAGATAATTTTCATAGATCTATTTTCTTTTGAAGACGTTTTTTTTTTTTTAAACTAGAAAATAGGGGCGGAAATTTAATTAATTTAGTTGCATCTGTAAAAATTTTTCATAATCCGACGAATGGTTGCCAAGAAATTTGACAAACGCGTTCATATAAAAAAATCAGAGCTTCGCGGAACACTTAATTATTTTATTCCTTTTAGATTACGTTATACCTTTCTTTCTCAGTCATTTTGGATGCTATTTTATCATCAAAAACTACTTCATCTATCAATTCAATTTAAACCGTCCGCCGAGCTCTGACCACTATACAGTCAATTAAATAGAATTTGTAATAGTTTTTACTGACGGACGTGTAATAAAGGGTCAATTCATAGAGATCGTGACTAATATTGTAATTGTAGTATTGGTTCACGATGAGTATAATAATTATTCTAAGACTGTCTTGATACAGGGTAAACCAGTAGCTCAACTTGATCCAAAGAGCTTGAATGTTGATAATGTAAAATGAGAAGATCGGTGTTTCATTTTTGATTGTAGAGCTTGTTTTTTTGTGATTCTGATTTTTTAAGTCACTAAATTTACGAAAATCGTAGTAAAAAGTAGTTTTTTGAAGTTTCCCTACTGGGATAGCGTTTACGTCTGTGTTGGGAGGGAAGCGAAGATGTTATATTCATGGGCAGTGGACCGAATCGGTGAGAACTTTTCGAATATTGTTAATCCACATTTGATACTGAACGGAACTTGAGGTTTTTGTACCGCAAGATTAGATTATTTTACTTAGTTTTGGAAATTTGGTAACTTCTCTTGTGGTAATGATAGAAATATATGATATCGTTTTAATAAGTGGCTATCAAATAACGCAATGTAGGCGGATAAAAAAAGATGTAGGTGGCGCCTGATTAGTGAAGGTTTTGTCAGTAATTCTCGAAAGACGCAATTGCCCCACAGACGCATTTTCCCCAGTTGACCCTTCCTACCAAGTTGGGCAAAAAATCAGGCATTACAAGGAACAATTACTAGTTGTACACATTAGACTCCAAAACCTGTAATATCCAGGTTTAATCCGAGGTAAGCCACACTAACTTTGTTATTTAGATACTCAGAAACTACAATGAAACACGAACATCCACTGTTCCTTGAAGCACTCAAACCCGTACACATTTCCAATCCGTAATAACACTTCACAATTTATACATAGTTTTATCGTAATCTAGAGCTAGTCAGTCGAAAATGTGGTTTCACGGTCCATAGGCCAACGTCAGATCGCATTGTTAACGACCGATGGCTACCAAACGACATCCGATACACCGCTGCATTTGATAATAGCCGAGGTAAATGTCCCAGCTCCGGAGATCAATGGAAAGCGGCCACTGAGGTAGACCCGTCTCGAACCGTGAGACTATTTAGACATGTATTTTTGACGTTTACCATTGACGTTTTACCATTTCATGGGAACAAAGTCTCGATTTCACACGTGATTCTAAGTCGGGTCGTTCAGAACGTGTTTTATTGGAGATTGTCACGACATATTGTTCAGTGTGGCGACAGTATAACTGCCTTACAATCTAACTTCACAAACAGACTTTTTTTATGATCATGTTTTACTTTTTCACGTTAGCTTTCGAAGGTTGAATTTGAATGTCAATAACATAATATGGAAAGAAAAGTTAAAAAAACCGACTTCCCGTCATTCATGTAGATAATTTTTAGACTTTTGTTTATACATATTTTAAAAACTTAAAAATAATTATTTTAGATGAAATTTTTATGGGACTACCTCTGAAGTACGATATGATTTATCAAACAAAAAAAAATCATTAAAATCGATTGTCAATTGGCAGACTTATCGCGTAACATAAGTAAAAAAAACAGTCGAATTGAGAACCTCCTCCTTTTTGGAAGTCGGTTAAAAAAACATACAGTCGAATTGAGAACCTCCTCTTTTTTGGAAGTCGGTTAAAAATGGTTTTATCTTTTTATGAACCTTTCTTTAAATAATTTAAGGTAGGTAAGTTATAAAGATAGCTTCTCAAAAGGTTTAAAATGTTCACCAAATTGAAAAGGTGAATACGTAAAAATATTTACTTTTTATGAAGATGACTTGAATTTGTGTGGTTATTTTTGCTACGACTGCAAGAAAAGAGACGTTTTCTCGTAAACTTTATTCCCTTGGATGTTTTAAATTTACGGGATCTATTAAAAATAAATTGAAAAAACTTTTTATTTCTTGTTATTAATTCCAACAATTTTTTAGCAAAAAGTAAATATGTAATAATAATAATAATAAATTCGGGACACTTCCACACACGGTCGCCTGACCCCATTTAAGCAAAGCTTGTACTATGGCTGCCAGAGACTGAAATACATACTTAAATAGATATTAACACCAGATATAGAACAAACACTAATATTCATCAAATGAATGTTGGCCCTAAGTGGGAATCGAACCCACGCCCCCAAGCTCAGAAGCCAGGTTCACTATACCGACTGAGCCACCGGGGCAGTCAAAGTGTTTACTTATTATAACTTACTAACTAAATTAGGTATTATGTAAAATCTTAATTAAGCTAACAAGAACCCCTCGTTAGTCGAAAGTGATGGTCTCCTCTAGAGATTTCCAGGTGTCTCGATTGCTTATGTAGTCATCCACTGGTCGCCAGCAACTTGATCTAAATTGTCATGATCTATTCTTCTTGGTCGCTACGCTCTTGACAGACTGATCGTGGTCGTCATGCAGTATTGGTATTGGCAGGGGCTGACGTTATGCGCCTCACAATATCTCGCCATGTCTCTCTGCTCGAGGTCATTCCTGTGCACTCATGCACGGGACCGCCCACAGCAGATTTGACCTGATCGGTCCATCGCATAGGTGATCTGCCGCGCGGTCTAATGCCTTCAAGCTTGCCCTGGACGACAAGTCGCTCTATTTTTTTTTTATGGACAATAAGTTGGCGTTTGACCACCAACTCGCCTGATGTTAAGCGACGTTGTGGTCTAAAATGGAGCACGACGACCTTTATGGTACTTATTCACTCTAGCCTTGAAGTTTTGTAGAGTGAAGAAGTAGAATAACGCAGTTGAGTGAAGTGCTACAAGCGCACCACTGCTCAGACCCGTCATCGGAACGGTTACACCGGACTACATCCCGAAACACGACTAGGTCATTTCACGGCATGGCTTGGTCCGGTGGGTGGTAACTAGCCACAGCCGAAACCTCCCACCAGAGTTTGCTACCCAGTTAGCACTACCCGGGAACCACGTCTAGGGAATCAGAATAGAGTACACTCCTACGGACGTGGGTAGCTCAGCCCCCAAAATCTATAGATGATCTCTACCATCTATTACCAGTTGAAAATGTAACGTGTTTTCGCTACGAGCCTTTTATCGCTAACTAGATCCAAAGGAAGCACCTGTCAAATGTTAGCAACACATACAAAAGAATGCAGTCTATGGTCTGCTGTGTGACGTTTTGCGAGCGAACTGTCAAAGGAATGTATTGAATGAATGAATGTAGCATATGGAATGAAGGAGTAGCGCCTGAGTCGCCCGCCCCGTCCAACCGGCACTTCTCGCTGGAGCACGGAAGAGGACGGACCTCGTAGTGTTTTTCTTTGGTGTCTTTCTGTCGTATTAATCTTGATGTCCATTAGATTCATACTGGAATTACCTACATATTGTACATGGTTTGGATTATTAGAAGTATTAGTTGTTTACATTTGCATTAAGGTGGTTTTGAATACCGTCCCTTCAGAAATAGTTTACATCAGAAGTGAGATGTAGTTTTCTCGCGCCATAAAAGAAATAGAAATACATCGATAAAGGTATCAAAACAAAAGATACCGGAATTATTTTTAGCAAATCGTGTAATGTTATTAGGTATGTCTGGCAACTAACTTAATTAGATTAGCAGTACTAGATGAAACGACGAGCGTGTATGAAAAGACTCATGGAAGTAGAAGAAGCGAAAGATGTATGCCAGAATCGTAGCAAGTGGAGAGAAATGGTATCTGCCTACCCCTATGGGAAACAGGCGTGACTATATGTATGTAGATAACCTGAAAGACGGCTATAGGCACTCGCCAGAATAGAAGTAGTGAGTTGAAGCAGTGACTTCCTAAGACTAAAGGAATGATCTGGACCAGGCACTACTTCGGATTAAGGGAGTGAGCTAAGATAGCTGAACAGTAAGTGAATTAGTAGCTGATAAATGACCTAAAAGGTTGCTATAGGCACTCGCCAGAATAGTGGTAGTGAGCTGAAGCAGTGACTTCCTAAGACTAAAGGAATGATCTGGACCAGGCACTACTTCGGATTAAGGGAGTGAGCTAAAATAGCATTCGTACAGGGAATTTCTAAGCTTATATATATATCAGCTTTGGTTTAGATGGTCAGTACTATTATAAAAAAAAGATACATTGCAGAACTATTGAGAAACCTAAAAGACCTTTCTTTCGGTGTTATGATTGATAATGAAGTTATTGAATGAGATAACTAGTTACAAAGTGGTAGAAATTTCCAAGTCTAAAGGAATCAAATGACGAAAAGGTTGCAACAGAAGTTCTATCTATTTAGGACATCATGAGTCATGATAGGCCGAGCTTAAAGATTTTAACAGCCTTTGAAATCATGTGTGTGTTGACAGATACGTAATTCATGTGCAGAGTTGGAACCAATAAAAGAAGCGTGCCTGAGGGCATGCACGGCGCAGGAGGGCCGTGTTAGCAACACATACAAAAGAATGCAGTCTATGGTCTGCTGTGTGACGTTTTGCGAGCGAACTGTCAAAGGAATGTATTGAATGAATGAATGTAGCATATGGAATGAAGGAGTAGCGCCTGAGTCGCCCGCCCCGTCCAACCGGCACTTCTCGCTGGAGCACGGAAGAGGACGGACCTCGTAGTGTTTTTCTTTGGTGTCTTTCTGTCGTATTAATCTTGATGTCCATTAGATTCATACTGGAATTACCTACATATTGTACATGGTTTGGATTATTAGAAGTATTAGTTGTTTACATTTGCATTAAGGTGGTTTTGAATACCGTCCCTTCAGAAATAGTTTACACAAATAAGACAGGCTGTAAACAACTCTTGCGTTACGGTATAGAGAAAGAATTTCCTCTGACCTTGCAAAGGAAAATAAACCGTAAACCATAAGCGTAAGGTATACATTTGATAAATGGTTAACTATGTAGCAGACATGCGCTGGCGCAATACATGTTTTTACTCTGTGATGACAGGATGTTAGAACTTAGATGCTTTAGAATTTTCAATAGAAATTGTTAGTAAAGTATTGCATGGCTATGTTTTACAACTAACGTGCTCGGTTCATTATGTTTTATGAAACGGGAATTGCTCACGTCAGTCGATTATTCCGACTATAGTATATTCATAAATCTTAATGTGTGAAAACCACGTCAGTTTCCATGATCAGTTCACTTTTATTTTTATATATTTAATTAGAAACATTTACAATACTTTATAAATATTATATTATTATTATAAAATTATCGAATTCTAAAGCTAAGAATTGGTAACCTTGGTTATGTGTATAAATAAATACACTAACGCCCTATCGTTCGTAAAAGATAAAGCACTGTATAACTATTCTGAGGAAACACAACGTTTATTGCTAAGGGGATAAGATTTATTTATTTATTTATTTAGGTAGAAATACCAACAGTTTACACTTTAGACATTAAAAAAAGAAAACACTGAATAACAGAGTTCTGAAGTGAAAACCTATTATAGGTATTTACAACATTATTTTTCTAATACTTTAACAAATTATTGTACATGTTCACAAGAATACGTAATGTACATATTGTTACGAGCGGGGTTGGATAAAAGGAATGAAACGTCGATGTATCCGAAGATTCACTTTATTCACCAAGTACACAAACACTATTACACTACACTTGACACTTGCACTATAACACTCTGAACACTACTCGTACAATCACTTCGATGTTAGCACTTTGAACGCGTAATCAAAACTGACTCCCGAGTCGTCGGTCGTCCGCGTATTTAAGCGTATAGTTTCTACGACTGGCGTAACACTACCCCCTCCTAAGACATGCTCGTCCCGAGCATCGTTAGTCCCGTGATATCGCGCCAGTCGATCAACGTGGACAATCTTAGGTGCGCCTCGCTGACCCTTCTGTATGCGATATGTGACGTCGTTGATTTTGGTCACCACTCGGTATGGTCCATCCCATTTGGGTTGCAGCTTTGGAGATTTCCCTTTCTTGCGTACAGGATTATGAAGCCATACTAGCGATCCTTCATCAAACCCAGGGTCGTTGAACTTCCTGTCATATCGAGTCTTCATCTTTTCCGATGCTTGTTGGCCAGAATTTCTAACAAGTTCGTAGATGTCGTTCATCTTATTCCGTAGATCCCTGGCGTACTCGTTTATTGGTTGTGGCGAGTCTGGTGGAATACCAGTTATTAAATCTGCAGGCAACCGCAACTCTCTTCCAAAGTTTGCAAAGGCAGGAGTGACGTTTGTGCTCTCGTGAACAGCACTACGGTACGACAGTAGAAATGGCTGGATGTGCTTGTCCCAATCTCGCTGATTGTTTTCGACCACTTTTGCTAGATGGGTCACAAGAGTGCGGTTGTACCGTTCCACCATTCCGTCGGACTGTGGGTGGTTTGACGTAGTCCTTGTTTTGTGAGCACCCATCACTTGACATACCTCCTTAAACAGTTGAGATTCAAAATTCCTTCCCTGATCGCTGTGAATTTCCAGTGGTACTCCAAAACGGCAGAACACTTCATGCACCAATTTGTCGGCTATTGTAGGAGCCTCTTGATTCGGAATTGCAAAGACTTCTGGCCACTTGGTAAAATAGTCCATAACAACCACGAAGTACTTGTTGCCATTATCAGTGACAGGAAATGGGCCCGCCACGTCTTCCGCTATTCGTTCCCATGGTGCTCCGACATTATACAGCTTCAATGCACCTCTGCTACGGGTGTGTGGGCCTTTCACTGCAGCACAGCTTGTACATTTTCGCACCCAGTCTTCTACGTCGTCTCTGCAATTGATCCAGTAAAATCGTTCTCGTATCTTTAGCAGCGTCCGTTTTACTCCCAGATGTCCTCCTGAATATCCATGGTACAGATGCAATACGTCAGGTACCTTAGCTTTAGGCACAATCATTTGTAGATGACAGCGATTGCCTCGTGTATTTTCCCATTTGCGGCACAATACTCCTTCATGGATAAGAAGACTGTCCCATTGCGCCCAATAACTCTTCGTCGTTATACTCATGCCAGCCACATCACTCCAATTTGGTTTACAGGCACCAGACTCCATCCACTCGAAAATTGGCTTTATGTCTGTGTCATCTTGTTGTGCTATCTGGAGGGTTTGCTTCCATTCATCACTAAGATCTGTTTTGAGCATCCTGACGGGTACAGTTTCCTTAGACTCTTGCTTTAGACAATGCTTACAGTCTTCCGGGCAAGGCCTTCTAGACAATGCGTCCGCGTTACTATGTGCCCTGCCACTGCGATGCTCCGCTTTGAAATCAAACTCCTGCAGCTGCTCAATCCATCTTGCTACTTGTCCTTCAGGGTCCTTGAATTGAAGCAACCAAGTTAATGCAGCGTGATCGGTCCTCAGACGGAATTTTCTTCCCAGCAGGTATTTGCTAAAATGCCGCAAAGTCTTCACTACTGCTAGCAGTTCTCTCCTTGTCACGCAGTAATTCCTTTCTGGTTTGGATAAGGATTTGCTGTAGTAAGCTATCACAACCTCTTGATCTCCTTTTCGTTGTGATAGTACGCCGCCTATACCAATATTACTGGCATCGGTGTCAACGATGAATTCATTCTCGGTGTCTGGGAATCCAAGGATGGGTGTTTCACACAGATGCTTCTTCAGTTCTCGGAAAGCGGTGTCGCAGTCTTCATCCCAGTGGAAGATTCGTTTTTCTTCAGTTAGTCTATGCAACGGTTTTGCTATATCAGAGAAGCCTTTCACAAATCGTCGGTAGTAGGAGCATAGACCCAAAAATGATCTGATTTCCTTCTTGTCTTTTGGAACCGGCCAATCCTTAACCGCGCTGATTTTCTCTGGATCTGTCCGCACACCATCTTCAGAAACTACATGGCCCAAAAAGTTAACTTGTCGTTTGAAGAATGAGCATTTCTTCGGGCTCAACTTGAGGTTGGCTGCACGGATTTTCGTCAACACTAGTTCCAGGTTTCTGAGTTGGTCTTCAAAGGTTTTTCCCACAATTATTATGTCATCTAAATAGACCAGGCAAGCGTCTCCAATCAACCCTGCAAGCACTAGCTCCATTAATCTTTCAAAAGTTGCAGGGGCATTGCACAATCCGAATGGCATCACGTTGAATTGCCAAAGCCCTTTTCCTGTAGAAAATGCGGTTTTCTCTTTGTCTTTAGGGTCAATTTCCACTTGCCAATAACCACTTTTCAAGTCCAAAGTTGTGAACCACTTCATTCCCGTCAACGTATCCAATGTGTCATCAATTCTGGGCAGAGGGTAGCTGTCTTTCTTAGTTACATCATTAAGTCGTCGGTAGTCCACACAAAACCGCATACTGCCATCTTTCTTCTTTACTAGCACCACAGGAGAACACCATGGACTGGATGAGGGCTCGATGATCTCGTTCTTCGCCATATCTTCAATCATGGTCTCCACTTCCTTTTCCTTGGCAACTGGTATTCTTCGTGGCCGCTGGCGTATCGGTTGCTGGTCGCCTGTATTTATCGTGTGCTTAACTAGGCCGGTTTTCCCATTGTCCGCATCGGTCGAAGCAAATATATCGGCGTAATTTTGTAACATCTTCCTTGCCATTAAACGCTCCTTCCCAGTAAGATTTTTACAATCTTCTAAAAGTGTAGACACGTCGTAATTCTCACGAGGTATATTTTTGCTCGGTAGTTCTTGACATCCGCGCATCCAATCTACTTCCTCGCAAGTGCCCATTATGGTTCCACCTTTTATGAGATGCTCCTCATTACTGGGATTCAATACACGCACTACGCCAGTATTAGTTGTCTTCACTAGAGTCCGTGCCACTATCCATGGATGATTATTTTCCAATTGTTCAATTAGCACACATCGTTGTTGGTGTCTTAGCTTTGGTGGTAGTCTCACTACCACAATGGTTTCCGACTTCGGTGGAAGGATAGTCCTCCTCAGACAGTACACTTTTCCTGCTGTAGCCCCTTCCATAAAGATCTCTTCTGATCTACACTTTAAGATTCCTTGATTGACATCGATCTCACAATGATGTTCCCGCATAAAGTCGAGTCCCAGAATGCAATCATCGACTATATCAGCCACAATCACTTTGTGTTGGAAAGTCTCCTCACCCAGCGTCAATGCCACTGATTCTTCGCCTCGGACGGGTATGTGCTGACCGGTCGCTGTCAGGAGTTGAACTTTGTTGCAGCCCGGAAAATCCTGAAGGTAACGCTTAGCGAATCGGGAACTGATCACTGTTCGAGATGCTCCAGTATCCAATGTCAGCTTGCAGGGTGTTCCGTTAATTTCACCTTTGATGATCAGGCTATTTCCATCGTGAATTTGTGAGATCGAAATCTTCGGGGCCTTTAAAGAATCAGCCAGGACCCGCCCCTTGGTCCTGGCGTCTATTCGTTTTTCTTGCTGCTGTGTTACATCGCTATCCACTCGTTCCTCAACTTGATGATGGTCTCTCCTTTGCCGTGGCTTCGAAAAGTTGCGCGATGGATGACCTTTTTCGTCGCTGTTGTAGCATCTAGGGCTAAACCGGGAACGATTTTGGGTTATTTCGCTCACTTCTCTGATGCGTTGGGTTTCTCCCGTTGGATTTCTTACAGCTTCCACTTCTAAAGCGTGAGCTAAAGCGTCCTTTAGAGATTTGTGATGTCGAAGCTGTACTGCAACCCTTACTTCACTGTCACGTATTCCATCGGCGAATGCTTCGACCAGCTGCTCATCGTTGGGTACAGGTGAAGACTTGTGAGCCTTTCTAAATAGTTTTTCTATCTCGAGAGCCCACTCTTGCAAATTTTCTCGGCGGCCTTGAACTCTGTTCTTCATTTGTGCTCGAAACACATGCTCTAGGTGTTCGTCTCCGTAACGACTTTCCAAAGTTTCTAGAAGCTTCTCATAAGTGACGTCCTTGCCCAGTGCTTCAAGCACAGTCAAAGCCTGATCGCGGAGGCTTACTGTGAGAGCAGTCAGGGCTTGCTTCTTATTCCATCCATTGGCCTCGACTATGGCATCAAATTGGATTTTGTAAGCTGACCACGAGGAACTTCCGTCGAAAGGTGTCACCTTGAATCCATGTGTTACAGGTGCAGAAAACACAGGAGCTGCTATTCCATTTCCAGACTTGAGAACATTTAAACATTTTCTTACATCGTCAATCCGTGTCTCAGCCTCGAAGATGCGGGTTGCGTGGTCCTTTATAGCGATGTCATGTTCCTTCACAGTAGTCTCATGCTGGTCAACTTTGCTTTTTAACTCTTGAAATTCCATTCCAAAAGCCGTTCGTAGGCTAGTCATCTCTTCTTTTCCTTCCTTCAGCTGGCGAGTAATTTCTTCATCCCGACGACGAGTATTTTCCTCCATGTTCTTAAGCATTGTCAGCAAGGCAGCCATGTCGAATGAAGTTGGTGCCGTAGCAGCTACTGAAGAAACTTCCACATCTTCTGATGGATTGTTGGTCGTTGGCTCACTCACATCCACCAATAACGAGTTGTTTCCAAACCGTCTCTGGTCAACGTCTTCCTGTCGACGTGTCTGCTCCTCTTGCCGGCGTGCCTCTTCCTGTCGGCGTTGGCTCCTGGTGCGAAGCGAATCGTCGTCGTGCGGAGTTATCGGCATTTTCCTTTTATCCCACTTCTGACACCAAATGTTACGAGCGGGGTTGGATAAAAGGAATGAAACGTCGATGTATCCGAAGATTCACTTTATTCACCAAGTACACAAACACTATTACACTACACTTGACACTTGCACTATAACACTCTGAACACTACTCGTACAATCACTTCGATGTTAGCACTTTGAACGCGTAATCAAAACTGACTCCCGAGTCGTCGGTCGTCCGCGTATTTATACAATTTTAAGATATCCAGAGCATTCGATTTAACAATAGCGCAAACACACAAAAAGTTGTTTATCACGCGGAGCCACGCGTTCAATCTAGAACATTCGGATTCAAATAAACACCCCATTATTAACTAGATAAAAACATCATAAAAACGGTGCACAATAATTGCTTTCCAGAAAGATTTCTTTTGTTCCGGATTTAACAATGGAACGCGCGGCTCGAGCGGCTACTATCGTCTAATCTGCGTTACCTATCGGTAGTTGTAAACAACATCGCCACAGATTAGCGTATAGTTTCTACGACTGGCGTAACAATATTCATAATGTTGAGTGTAATATTCGTGTTAATGCTGTGTTTGAACTCAGAAAACTGTTCAGCTAAAAAAAAAAAAACAAATACTGTAGTAACCCACACTGTTGTTCCTATCTGTCTATTTAGAAATATCTACTCATACAACTAGAGGCTCTGTGAGCTTTAGTCCTCGTGAAGTTTTGTGAACAGGTTCGATAATTAAACAGTTTTTGTCCCAAGTTGTGGAAATGGAAATTGTGATTTCAAAATGGCGGAGATTTGATATCAAATATCTACGCCATTAAAAAAAATTCAAGAGAATCGGTTAAGAAATGTAGAGGATGACAAAGATCCGGATAGAAATCGGTCATCCGAAAGCTGAAGCAGAGACGCTTCGCTAGCTAACGTTCGCTCGGTCGATTAAGTTAATTAATGAATAAGTACGTCAACTTGCCTTAGCCAGCAACAAGTCATCTTTTATTTCTTTCTTTAAAAAAAAAAAGAATTAGCTTCACTTGTCTCTTCTCAAAAACTGACAAGGCCGTATGGCCATGTTAGCTTTAGCCTGCCCTACGGGAAAAACAAAAAAAAAGGCTCTTCTCAGCGACGCAGGCAACAAACGTGTAATTAAAGAACGACGATAGAAAACACTTTTGCTCCAATTGCACTCGCAATCAAAACGTTCAAAGGGAAAATCGAATTAATCAACTCATCTGGCTCTCTGTGTCGGCGAGCGTCCTCAGTCACATTGATTATAAATAGTACCTCTTCTAACCTTCCCGGCTCCCTGCTGGGGGTTGGAAAAAATATTTTTCAATTTCAACGCAGCGTTTTTCCTGTGATGAAACAATTTCAGCAGTAACATTTTGTCCAAGCAGTGATGCACATACAAGCGATATGGAATGTCTCAACATTTAAAGCAGTCATTGAGACAAATACATTGGCACTATCACGTTGCCTAAGTCAAAATCGATCCCTATATACGAGGTGCTATTTTTGGGTGTAGTAATACTTAAGGTTGTTGATTTACTCGTCAAAGTAAATAATAAACAACTTATTTACTTAAAAAAGTTTTCAAAAAAAAAAAACGAGCCTCCATACAAAACTAAATAACCGTATAGTAATAACCACTTAGTTACGTGATCAATTTTGTATGAAGACTTTTCTGGATTTTTTTTCTTTTTTTCTCGATTTTTTTTTCTCTTAATCTGCAAACTTGTGTTCCAAAAGATGTACTCTTTGACTGGTAGAATTTCGCCCTGTATTACTACACTCAAAACCAGCACGTTGTATAAATATGTAATAATACCTTTAGTCGATTTGCTTAGTAAATAAATGTTTAACCGGAAAATTGTATACTAACTCAAACGATACAATGACGATGCCAATGATAAGCCCACGTTCTTCGCTTTCCACGGAGCATTAACATATTTTCAAGCTTATTTACTAAGCAGTTTAAAGTCAATCCCGTATAAGTAATTAAGTCCAACGCATCCGAATCGACCTTATCTCAGCCATAGCAAACAAAGATAATGAAGCAATAAAAATTCGTGAGCACGATGTAAAATTTTAATCAAAATTATGTTACGACATCTACGAAATATGGTCCGAGGAGTAGGGAAAATTGCGCCTCTATATCAAGCACGTCACCTTCGCAATACGCTCTTTGTCAAGCCTCGTAAATTTGCTCATATTATTTGCTCTTAAACTTTATGTATCGTAAAACTGCACAGGTCTGCCGTCTCTTCAGAATTCAGCAGCTTTATCTCGCAAATCTATTTCATTTTACTACGGCGGCACTATTCAAAAATTTATCGCTGGTAGAGAAAAAATCCACAGTATCATAGTGCGTCAACTGCGCTTTTGCCAATGGTTAGTTGGAAGTGAAATCCTCCCATTCATTCGCTCATTCATTCAAAAAATGCATTACCGCCGACAGCTCGAGCCCTAACCCGGGGCGTCTCGGTTGCAAACGCGGAATACGTTAAAGAGAATCCTGGAATACTACAATATGGAATGGAACATGAACGTGGGATTTTGTTGCGAAATACGCTGTGGACCACCGAAAGAGATTTAGTTCCGCAGCCTCGAAGGGGCACTATGCAGCTTTCAGCCGGCGCTATCAGCGCACTGCATTTTGTTTTCTCTTCTGTGCAACCCGAGGAAAGAGATGAATATGTCACTTTGCTACGGAGATAGGAAAATATGGAAATTCAGCCTAGGCGTGTATTAAAATATATATGTATGAGAGATATGTATTCTCTACGCTTTCCCAATTGCTGGTCAAATTTCATGATTTTTCCAGTTAAGCAATTGTTTGGTGCTGAATGTATTCAGATCTTGATTTGAAAGATTGAAAAAAAAAGAAGCTTTTAATGAAAAATGTATTTATGTAAAGCGTGCTACAAAACGTTTACGCAGGTACACTTGTTGGAAAAATTATTATTACAGTGCAAAGGCAACATTTTCAAAAATGTTTTTGCTGTTGTAAAGAACATCTTTGATAGGAATTTGTAAGCCAATAAGAGGCTTCGATCTAAAGTATTTTTGTGTCTATTTTCTTACTTCCGTTTCGGTAAATAAGAACAATAGTTTTAGCGGCAATATCATTCTGCTCCAGTTCCATTCCCTTATTGGCAGCCCGCCCATATCCACACGCGCGCGGATTTTATCCATCTACCGCTTTTACACCGCCCAATGAAGACAATGTACGAGCCCATTTAATTTATTTCATGGGCATTTATTTGGGAAAACACAGATTCTTTCATTTCGACCGGATAGATTTATTTGCCGCCTCATTTCCCTAAAACCCACTCCGTCTAATAACCCTAAAAGTGCCGACGAATATCTCACACGGAATCCTTGGGATTTTCGCCCGTGCTCGGTCGCTGTGTTCGCATGCCATTGGCGGCGCGCCGCGGTGAACGTCGATAGCGCCTATCCGACGTTTCAGCGAGCTATTTCATTATTCAGCCTCGGCGGGTCCGCGGGAGATGCTGCGATAGGATTGACTAATTTTCACACAGTCCCGCAGAAGACGCCACGCGCCTCATTTAGGCCGAGCCCGTTACGCGAGCTTAGCGTCGGATCCACTCCGTAAGCACGTCATTTGCAGCTCATGGCTCCCCCGACGCAAGAACGCTCTTAACCTCATCTACCCTAAATTTAACTTACGATAATGCAAACGCTAACTTTTAATTTTATAGACTCCATATCTCAATGGAAAAGTTTTAATAACAGTCAAACAATTCATAGGAGTTGTTTTTTCTTTCATTTCGCAAAGTCGACGACGAAGTTTTGAAACGTGAGCCGGTAACCTATCTGCGGTATTTTTACCGCAGGATCTGAACGGTGAAATTAAAGTTCAAGAAAGCATACGTTCTCAATTAACTTTTTTAAAGTTATGAGCATGTGCTTCATCAACTTCTTGCATACTTTTTGTATTATGAAATTCGTTTTCACTTTCAACTTATTAACAGCATACCTACTAACACAGGTACATTTTACAACATCTTGCTTTTAGCTAAGTTTTAGTAAAAAAAAAACTATGTCAACAGAGAAACTGTAACTAAATTGTAACTACAAAAACAAAACACTGCCTCACCATGTAAAGTGAAAACGAAACTTACAAAGCGCAAACTAGATTTTAATTCGTGTCGTCCCGTAGCGTCGTTTGGCCTAAATTCATTGACTATTCATCCGCAGGCCGCATCCAATCGCACCGAGGCTCTGCTAGGTGGCCCGGCGATGAAAGTCAAAGCTAAAGCGGGTTTGAGAGCTAACTGCAACTAGCTAAAAGCCCTTTGGCGAGGCGTCGAGGTGGCGCGAACTGCGAGGAAGCGATGAGTACGGGGCAAGCCGTGGCTATGAGCGAGCGCGGGCGTTCGTCATTACAGCCAAGTGGCAAGTTTTGTGCTCGCCTCATGGCTGATTCATCGGCACCTCTCGTTAGGGCGCACGCTTGAATACCGCCTTACCACTCCTCATTATTGCGTTTATAAAGGCGCCCATACAGAAGCCTGATTCACTAAGACTCGCTCCGTCGCTGAAAGAGAAAATGGAATTGTGTAGACGTTTTGTTCGCTAAAGTTCCTTTTTATTCTTACCGCTAGCGGTACAGCTACAGTAGGGAGCATCTGAGGGTATTTTGTAGCAACATTCTGCATTGTGAGCGTAACGACGTGACGTTTCCTTCGTTCTTTTACAGTTAACGTTTAACATTAAAGTAATACGGAGACATCGGATAGAGTAGTCGACTTTCACGAGTATTGGCAGCTTTTTCTCTTTTGCTATGTATTTGTTTTTATCGGCTCTGTTACGGTGGTCGTTGGTTCAGTTTTTGCGCGACAGGAAATCCTGAACGCTTCTGTAAATGGAATTGGAGCTGCGTAATGTTAGCAAGAAGTTGTCAAGATTTTGCGGCCATAACCACGCATGGGTGAATCTCGTTGGAACAATGTTGGCGCTCGGAAATTAATATCTGGCCGTAATCGCGGGCAAGTGGCGTAGTTCTCTAACAGGACTTTGATTGCAAAATCAATAGCGTAGGGGCGTGCAACTATCGACGGTGGTGAAGGCAGGTGCGCCAGTGATATTAAAATTTGTTACCGACCGCCGATTAGGGTGCAAACACGTCGCTAATCAACGTTTATCCACATTAATTTTGGTCGCCCTCTAATTAAATACGATCGCGTTTCACGCTACGAAAGGTATTTGGGTTATCGCTATCTGAATTCCAAAACAACATAAACGAGGAAAAGTTATTACTCACATTTTATTTCGTTTCGTCATTTCGTTACGCGACTCAACTTCAGTTTTAATTAGTATCCATTTTAGAATTCTCCAGGCTGTTTACAATGTCAAAGCACGTTAAAGCAGAAACTACTTTGAAGCGTGAGGTGCACTAAAGCGTACCAAGTTGGAACTACATCTTGAATGTTGAATTCTGTAGATAAAATTACAAACTTGTTTTATATAAACACCTCGGAAGCTTAGAGCATTTCCTTGTTTAAAAGACAGTTTAATATTTTTAGATGCTAGCTAAAATGTACCTGTGAAAAGTTCAGTCAGTCATCGCTGTATTTGTGGCACATTTTAATTTTTGAAGAAGAAAAAAAATGATATTTATTTTGAAACACACACAATTAATAATATAAAATGATAAAAGTAATACACAAAGTACTATAATTATAATTAGATAAATATGCTGCTCAATCAAAAGCTCTGGATTTGGAACAGAGCAATGGTCAAAATCAATTTTGTTACCGTTTTTATCAATAAAAATTTACAAAGTAGCACTAATTTTCCTTTTAAGGGTACTAAAATGGTAAAAACAGCAATTCGCCGTGTTTCACCGTGAAGTTGCGAATTTACAATCGAATCAACCAGACGCTTTGCACCGTTTTTGTTTCCAACTAGTAACTAACTAGTGGGGCAGCCGGCCTCCTCCGACGGAGCAAGTTTTCTCATTATTCCCTTTAGTGCCTGCCGACACTCACACTAATACTTACGGCCGTCAAACTAAGAGCACGTATACGCACTCGGACGGAAACTCCCCGAATGCACCCTCACGAACTAAAACATCTTCTATTTCAATACGTTACAGAACTTTCTGGCGCTAAGACGGGAACTGTTTTAAAAACGGTAGCACACGACTTAAGTAACACATAAAAGCGAGGGACGTTTCCTGAAATTCTCGAGTGAGAGAGCGGTTACCTACTTTTACACTGGTTTTATTGTCTTAAACCCCTCTTTGTTACCTCTCGCAATAGGGATAACTTCGAGCGATAATTCCGATTACTATCGTCCGCAATTAGGCTGGAACGGATAGTTTTGATAATAATAACTTAAATGGAGCCGATGGTGTTAGTATTAATGCTGAAGGTTTGGTCCCTTTTGATATTGAATTTAGTAAGCGCACGGAAACTGCGTAATAAATTACGGGCATCCCCTAGCGCGGCCTAAACGGTGTTTAGATGTTATAGTGTAATTAGGAAGGTCGCCAGTATCGGGTCGAGTACCCACGCTCCGGGACGTTTTACAAAGCCATTTAAGGGGTGAACATTCTCCAAATGCGATACTAATATTTGAACGAGCATTATAAAAGGAGGCAGGAAGCGTCAAAATTTAATTCAGTGCTTACTAAAATGTTTTACGTTCTCATACTTAAAGTTTAAAATCGTTATGAATAATGAATAAAAAAATAAGCGCCACTACGTGACCGCGATTAACGCTCAGTTTGAGACGACAAAATTAATGATATCTACTTATATTATGACAACTTGAACCTCATTAAAATTTTAATGAAAAATCCTCGCGATGAGACGACGAGACGGCGGCATTTCATCCCGACAAATCTCTCTTACAATTATTAAAATTCAGCATCTAAATGCTAACATTCTAACTTTTCAATAAGGAAATATTTAATTTCCATTTCGAGAAGTTTCGTCGCCAGCGAAAACAAAACAAGGAGTTTGGAAACACACTCGATTTATAAAAGGAAAATGAAAAGACTGTTTCATATCGCGGGTGTATTCTGGCGCCGATTTCAACGACACGAATTTTCCAACGAATTTAGCGGTTTGAATCGATGACGTTGGTAATGGAAAAGTTCAATAGGCAACAACAAAGGTCGATACAAGTTAACGAAGCTCACGAAAGCGAAATTCACGATGGGCGCGCACTCTGGCGGACAGGAAATTAAAAGACAAAAGAATGCTGGCCAGAGCAGTTTAGGCTCGGAAATGGAGGGTGTGCCCCTTTGCTTTTTTCACGTTCACCAAACCGCAACCCTCTTCGTGAAATGCTAAATATTAATGAAAAAGTTTTTCGGATTAAGTATCGAAATTTTCTTCCTTTTTTCGCTGCTTAGAAGCCAGAAGTTAGCAATCATAATCACGTTCTTATGATTGAAATTTGTAATCTTCAACATTCACGTGACGCGGCATACATTTGGAATGTAGCCGAATTAATCCGCCCTTATACGGGACCTCTAATGTACGTATGGTTTCTGTAATTCAAACGGGACTGGTAATCCATTCACGGTGGATCATATCGGGTTACTGAGGGTGACTGGCAACTTCTCACGACTTTACTTCTTGTACTTTGTATTTGGTTGAGAATGGTGCTAAACATGAGAAGGTATTTTTTTTACAGAATAGAGGACTACGTTGTGTTTTTAGCACCGATATAGCTCAAGTATTTTTTCATGTCGATGATTTTTAGTGATTAAGATACAGCTGGAGAAAAGTATTTCTTCTTTATCTAGAAAAAAAAACAAATATGAATTTGTACTGACCAAAACTTTGAAGAGCTCAAAAGTTTAAGTTTGACCCAGAAATAAATCAGAATAGGTTTAGTCAATTTCATGGCTCATTCTAATTAGAACTTTACAAACGACCATGTTGATTAGATGAATGGATGTTAATCATTTAGCATAATACAGCCAACGACTTAACCGAGGTACAGCGGCTCAACACTCACAACTTTGTTTCCTAATTCAATTTGCATTTGGAATCAAAAACTTTCCGTGACACTGTTTTGCATTATTAATACTTTAGCACGGCGTCATCTCTCCGGAGGCGCACTAGAAGCCATAAATTGAATTCCAACCTTCGCAATTAGTTATTCCCGCGCGTGAAAACTTTCTAGATCGTTCGCCTTCGTTAACAGATGTTACGGTGCTATTCATTATACATTCCGTCGAATTGTAAAGCCGAACGTTTAATTTGAAGTACCTACGGAGTCCTTTGTTGGATCGCCGAGAATTTTGGAGGTATTGTTGAGGCTCGGGCGGATTAGCCGCTAGTCTCGCTTACTGCGAACATTCGTCTTGCAAGAACGTGAGACGATGAATAAAGGTGGGCAATATGCGATCACAGGTGAGGTAGACGGGGTTAGGGAGCAGCGGAGAACGCATTAACTGGCACCACGTGCCACGACAATGCCGCGGGGAAAATGACGGAGCGACGACGACCTATCCAAGTGCTTGTAATGGCATATTTAATAACAAATCATGGAAGCAAACAGCGGTTGTTCAATATGCTCAAAGTTTTTCTTGCTCTATTCGCATAACAAAAGATAATAAAAAAGTTTCCGAGTTGAAACCACCATTCCGCTGGCGCGGCACGTCTCTTATCGGCCTAATTTGGATCAAACAATTCCATTCCCCCCTCATACAAATTGTGGAGAAGCACATTTGTTATCTGCAGTTTTCGCCAGAAATTATATTGAGATGTTCTCTAGCGATAATGTTGTATATTTTTACATTGCTTTCCCGCAGTCTGAGCGAGACTTATACTCCGAGGGTGGCTCGGATTTTATGATAACAATAAATTACGGGAAAAATAAACTAGATCTCATCTTTGGCAATGAGATTTCCTTTTGTTTGAATGGGCTTCGCATTCTGTTAGTCATAGCCGCGTTGAAACTTGGCTTTATTCTGTGATGCAATATGTTTTTTATTACTATAAAAATGTAACAGTGCTTTATCAATAAAATTGTTGGGGAAAACTTTTCTTAGGGCGCTCTTGGACGGGCTATATTTTTACTGCAGTACTGGCCCGGCAATATTTTAAGTGTTGCCCGGACATGTAGTCATACGTTTATAGCATGGCTGATAAGTGCAGGGCTGCAGTCGGCAATATTGCCAGTGTTGCACTAAAAATATGCCCTATCTAGGAGCGCCCTTTAAGGTTCTATAGCAATAATAATATTTTCGCCGTATTTATCACATTGTTTTACTCAATAACTTATGAAGTTTAAAATTTGGTGTATGTAGATAATTATTATTATACTCGCCATAAAATATTGAGAATATCCTACAGATCAAAACATATTTATATTTATTTTATGTATGTATATTATTTGATTATTTAAGAATGCATCTGAAACGACCACGAGACTTTACCACCAACCTGTACACCAACCTATACACACTCGACAATTTATAAAGATTACTTCTCTCTTGTTACAGGTCTCAGTGGCGTATACATGAGATGTTATGGGCTTCTCGGTAGCTCGGTGGCGCTGGTGGGTGGTGGTGGTGGCGTGGGCGTGGGGCGCGACGGCGCGCACACTCTGCCCCGCTCGCTGCGCCTGCGACGACACGCTACGCGCTGCTTCTTGCGCAAACGCAGGACTAGAAATCGTACCCATACAACTCAACCCAGAAGCAACCTACATCAATCTCAGCCACAATGCCATCGACAACCTCCTCTACACCTTCAGCTTCTACACACAACTCTCTGTCCTCGACATCTCATACAACAGAATCGAAGACCTCGGTAGTAAAAACTTCGAGAACAACATGGAGATGACTCATCTAAATCTCACTAACAATTTCCTCAAGCGACTTGACAAAGAGACTTTTGTTGGACTTAAAAGACTGGTTGATTTAGATCTGTCTAATAATCAATTAGCCGAGATACATGCACAAACCTTCCAAGATTTAAATGTACTAGAACGGCTCGATTTGTCTGGCAATAAATTGGTCAGTTTTCAAAAGAGTACTTTTGAACCTTTGACATCGTTAAAGATTTTATCGCTTCGGAATAATTCTATAATGGACTTACCCACGCTCAACTTCGCTTTCATGGTTCGGCTTGAGTATCTGGACTTGTCACTGAATCTAGTGGAAGATATACCTAGACATGGTATACCTTACTTAAAGGAATTGAAGAATTTGGATTTCAACTCCAACGTTATTGGAAATATTGACCAACTCGGCTTCCATAACTTACCATCGCTGCGTCATCTGGATTTGAGCAACAACAATATGACCTCGATCCCCACATCCGCGTTGTCTAAACTATCAAACTTATCCCATTTGTACCTAAGTGGAAACTTTTTTCAAAACGTGACAGCACTTTCGTTCCAAAGCCTCTTCCACTTAAAACATTTACACTTGAGCAGACTTTTCGAGTTGGAGAAGATTGATTCGAGAGCTTTTGTGGATAACATAAATCTGCAAAAGATTTGGATGAACGAGAACATCAAAGTCAGAGAAGTTCCGCCAAGATTATTCCATGGGAATCCAAAGCTGACACATATATACATGAGGAACAATGCACTGGAAACTTTGGAGGCTGCTCATTTTCCAATCGATCGACTGCAAGAGTTGGAAATATCGGGTAATCCTTTTGTTTGCAATTGTTCCCTGTTATGGCTCTGGAAACTTGGAATCGAGAGTGAAATCAACAGCCGAAAGTCGAAGAACACTAGTACTATACTGAAGATTGATTATGAAGATATGAGGTGTGCTGCGCCAGAACATTTGAAAGGTGCATTATTTGTTATGATTCCAGAGTCGGAATTTGGGTGCTCAAACGGATGGGTTATTGTAGCTATAGTAGTACTCACTGTGAGTATCGGCATTAGCCTCGTTGGGGGTGGTTTATATTTCATGGGACACTTGAAAAAGTGCAAAAGAGAGAAGTCTAAGCAAGTGATGACAAGTGTCATGTTGAACGGTGATGTGACAAAATTAGGCAACGGGCTAGGGTATTCTACGCGTAGTCGAGAACCAGAAAACAAGAGGGAAGTAGATCGGTATCTAATGATCGGATCTTCTGTGACTAATAACTTCCATTCTTTGAACCCTCCTTGGAACAGTGTCGATAAGAATCCTTATTACCAAGAGGACAGTGACGAGCACATCTACCAACAGTTCGCATATGAAACGATACCTGCTCACAGAACGCCCGAGAAACCTCATATAGTGTACGTTTAACAAAAGTTGTGTGCAAAGGACAATATCCCAGATATATATTCTTTGCTACGTTATAATAAGATGAACTGTGTATATCGTCGTCAATATGACGAGAAACAATGAATGCAATAATGTATATAGTGATACGAATAAAATGTAATTTGTGATAGCTTTGTATATAGACTTGTACATATAATTGCGGATAAAGACATAATATAAATAGGTAGACTATTCTCCATTTTGTACTTAACTCCTTAGTCATGTTATACTCAAAATTATTATTTAGTTTTGGTGGAGTAGCATATAAGTCTTCATTTGTTTTGTTTACTAGTTCCTCAAAAATATGGGTAATGAAATAGTTAAGTGCTTTGTAAACTTATATTAAATTGTTCAATACCCTATCGGATGTAATGATATATAAAATTGTATAGAATACAACATGTATATTTTCAGAATTGTAACACCAATAAATACTTAATGAAAACTTTGTACAAAAACGAGCAATATAGAAAATAATTCTCATATAAATTATTACGTCGTTAATTTTATTCAAGAATGTTATATCAAACTAATTAGTTGTTTAGAAGAAACATTTTTAATACACTATATCATGCTTAGAACATTATAATATACATTAATATGGTAAAAATGAAGTATGAAAATAGAACCAGCCGCTCTGATGAGAAGGAGTACAAACTAAATAAGTTAGGCTCAAAATTCACTAACTCAAAACGCTTTACAAAAATATGACTGAATAATTTTCAATTATTGTCTCGATTGCGAAAAAGTCTAGTGGTGTTTGCGCCTAAATGAACACTCAATAGATACTGATTAAAATATTTAAAGAAATTGTGTTATTGATAGATAATTAAAATTAATATTTTTGTACTTAGCGAATATGCATTGGGTGAATGTAAAAGTTAGCGATTTTGAACCATTGAAATGGAAAATTGATTTTCAATTTTTGTTTTAAGCTTGTGAATGTTTTTATTTTGTAAAGGTTTTGTTGGCATTTGCAAGAATACGTTTAATGTATTTACCTACTAAATAAGTAAAATTAAGTGAATACCATCAAATATGCATAAATTTGGTTTAATTCAAACAAATAATTAGAAGAAATCGAGCGCGTGTTTATTTTATTAGGTACTTAGGCTTTCTTTTGACCACTTTGGTACGGAACCCTAAAATGATTCAAGATCGCAACTCTTAAATTTGACGCCGAGATTAATAACTGCGAATATAATTTTCATTATAAATTAATTATAATCCTATAAATTTCTTATATTGTATACCCACTATGTAACCGAGAATCAATACCTACCTATTCAGTGGACAAAACCTTCAGTCGTAATGATAGTATAAGCCTATTTATACATTACTCTACTTTTAAAACTTTTGTTATCGAACTTATTTAAAAGTATAATGCATTAAAACAAAAGAGAAAATAAACAATTGAAAACATTTTGTTGTTTTTCCATCTAACATCCCTTTAATGTTAATCGCAGACTTAAAACATTCTACTGCAGAAAAACTATGTGACTTCTCTTTGGTACATTAAGGAAAATACATGACACAATGACACAACCAAGTGATCCAGTAGTACCACAGGTTCTACCTTGAGAAACTGCTATTCTTGAGAAACTCATACTACCCATATTCACAGCACTTGCAGAATATAGAATGACCTTCCCGAAGGTCTTTCCGCCGAGGTACAACAAAGGGTGTGGAGACCGACTTCTGACCAACAAAGTCAAGTCGTTAGAGGAACACTTGTGTCATCAAATCACGTCGGGGTCACCACTGTGGAGACCGAGGAAGGAAACAACTTGATCGCTGTACGATATTTATAATTGTCATACTGTAAACTATTACAATCTGTCTTATATAATAATTTCTTATCTAAACCACGACTCTGAGCTGTGCCGTATCATAGAACGTGCTGACTATCGGACGAGTCGGCACAAAGGGTGTCTACAATTTTTTTTCAGGTTATCAACAGCACTGCTAGGGTTGCAAGTGTCCATAGGCGACGGCGGCGGCGTCCATTACTGTTTACCATCAGGCGCGCTAATAACAGTCACAAACAGGAAGATGCTTGTTTGCGACTGTTATTAGGTACTAGTGGTTCTTTGAGCTGAAAACCTCGCGGCTGGCGTCTGTCCGGCTGTCCTTCCTACAGGTCGCATTTCTCAAAAGATTCTCGTTAAAAAAGAAATGAGACTTGTAGAGGAAGACAGACATTCATACGAAAGCATTTTTGCCGAAGTATAAGCATAGACGTATCGCTCGCTGACGCTTGCTCGGCTGAGAAAAAAAATCATAGCCTTCTAACAAATACTTATAGAAAGTAGGAAGTGCTTATACTAATACTCTCTATCCTAAGAAAACGCCATGACACTGCTTCGTTTTTACCCGACTGCGCAAGAAGGAGGATTATGTTTTTCGAGTGTATGTATGTATTTATGAGGTTTCTTTGGCACGCCCTATAGACATAGGGTATACTATTTTTGGTATTTTTTTTTAAATTATGCACATTTGCCAACTTATGTACTTAGGCCCATCAAAGCCAAAAACAGGGATAACTGGAGAGAGGGAAGAGACGCCTTTGCCCAACAATGGAACATACCAGGCTGATAAATATAATAATTTGCTTTTAATTCATTAGTAAGTTTCTAATCTAAGTAGATATAGTTACAGAACAAAACAAAGAAGATAATTGGGTGGCAATAACACCCCTATTTTAGGGGAATGTGGCTTGAGATTACCTCGGTTACTTTCACTCTCATAACTTTTCTAATTAGGTAGACAGGGATGGAGATGTGAGGTATGGAGTATATTTCGAACACATCAGAATACTTACACCATAGTAACTGTCTACTACTCACTATACCTACATTAAATAGAAATAAGTAAAACGATTGGTCCTACCTACCTTGTTTTATAACTAAGTTACCTTAGTTTTTTTGCGTGTGTGTTTAGTTACTTGTTCACGTTAAAATGGATTGACAGATTTTCATGAAATTCTGAACGGAGATAGCTTTTACTTTAGATTACATCATAGACTATTTTTTAATCGCGAATATCAACGCGGGATGCAGCTACACATAATTATAAAGACTAGTAAGCAAGTCACCAGTCAGAAAAGCTGAAATTATGATGATAATTAATTTACCGTTAAATTTAAATAAACAAAAGAAAAAGTAACTAAACAACGTACGTTTTAAAGTACGTGGGGTCAACTGGGGTAAATACGTTTGTGGGGCAATTGCGTCTTTCGAGAACTATTGATAAACCCTTTAGAAATTAGGCGCCACCTACATCTTTTTTTTAATTCTTTAGTTGCAATAATCTGTACAAGATGGCGTTAGTTGCATAATTTGTGAAGGGTTTGTCAGTCATTCTCGAAAGACGCAATTGCCCCACAGACGCATTTGCCCCAGTTGACCCTATGCTAAAACGTACCCACATTTATTATGGAAGCTGCATCACGTTCACACATTATGATTTTATAATACGGAAATCGCCTACGTAGGTGCGATTAAAATATATGTTGTTTGGTAATAACTATATTAGTCGAATAGCCAAGTTTTACGTAGCAAAATAACATTATTGATACAGGCTACTTACAAAATTATATAAAATACTACCTACATAAAGCATAGTCGACATGTTGAAAGCTTCACTCATCGCATTTCAGTCTTTTTACCATGCATGTGCTCAATTACCGTCGAATCGGACGTTGATCAGTTAATGTGACATCGGGGATTGGGACGTTCATTGGCATGGATCAGGAATTATTTATTGCCATTGGAATATGAGTATCTACTACTTTCAGTGATAATTATACATAGGTAGGTATGTGTGCTAGGATCGTAGCAAATGGAGATAAGAGTGGTCAGTGTCTGCCTACACTTACAAGTAAGAGGCATTGACTGTCTCGGTGGCTCAGTTGGTAGTGAACCTGCCTTTTGAGCTTGGGGGCGTGGGTTCGATTCCCACCTAGAGCAAACATTTATGTGGTAAACAATTTTGTTTGTTCTATAAGGTTAAATTTGATATTACCTTGCGATGTCCATATTACTTCAACATTTTCATCCAACTATAATTATTTCTCATAAAATTACCATGTATTTGGTTATTAGTCATTTAAATAAAAGCTTTAGTTTGCCGACGCATGTACAGTAACAATGGCTGAATGAGTACCTATGTCTTAGCCAAAAATTCTGTAAGACATTTTTTTTTACGTTTTACCCATCGGGCAGGCTAAAGTCTTGAGGTCATACCACCTAGTTATCCGTAGGTTTGTCATTAGTCGTTACTCCTATGATAATAAGGGGGAGGGTGATAAATAATTAGATAAATCCCTCTCCTTTCGTTATTTCAGGAAAGCCGTCGAATATTAGTATTATTTAAACAAAGTTTAGAGAGCTCTTTTTTTGTGCCTATTGGGCTGACACGAAATGTCAAGAAGTCGTGTTCGTAACCGCACAGTCGATGAGGCGGGCTTTGAATGACATCACTACCTACTATAACACTTATCGACCAGCATTTGGTGGCAGTAATCATTTGATCAGTAATGAGTGGCTTTAATAATCACAATAATCACACACTCACAAAAAGTTAACTTTGAAAATTGTAAATATTAATCGATAACTCTATCCTTCTATTTTATCTGCCAATGTCGGCCAAAATCGGGCCAAGAGTACCAAAAAAGACGCTGCTGTCGAGATGAGTTGATCAAATTTAGTTCCATAAAAACCCACCCTTATCGAATACAATCGTGCGCTTGTTTAAAATTAAAAAGTGGCAAATGACATGATTTCGACTCAAATTTTAAAACGATTGAAATCGAATATCAAAATCAAGCCTGAATTTATAGGTAGCTATGAGACAAGAAATCTGTGAAAATCTGACTGCCTCAGCGCATGATTGGTAGTGAACCTGCCTTCTAAACTTGAGGGCGTGGGTTCGATTCCCACCTCAGACAAACATTCTTACAGATACGAACATAGGTACTTATGTCTTTATTCTATGTTTGGCTGTTGATAACTACTTAGGGATGTATATAAAAAATATGTATGTATATCAGTGTCTGACACCAATGTTACATGCTTTGCTAAGTTTGAGGTCAGATAACCGTGTGCAAAAATTTAACACTTTTTTTTATTTGACTCCGATTTAATCACAAAAATCAAATCCAAAAACTGCAATGCCATTTATCTTATTTACACTCGCTTCGCTACAAAAGGTAGAGACAATAACTCTCTTTTAAAATTAATTGGGACATTGTAACCCTCAATTAATTACTCCCGAAAGCGTAAAACAAAAATATTACCGTACCTCCTTTTTATTATCAGCCCTACACACACGGATGCGCTCACTTAATAAAGGAAACAGAATAGGATACAAAATCATTTAAAGCGAGAGTTAATTGTAAAATAAATGTCCTACACGTTTACTCCATTACGTTGGTATAGTAACCCGCGCCATTTTACTTTAGAAAATATTGAGTTGCTCATCAGAAATTCGTAGCGCGCGTCATAAATTTGTTCAATTTATTGGAGGTCAAAAACAGACAGACGTTAAGTTACAAAACAGCGGCAACATAGCACACTTATATGACAATACGACAAAGTACAGTAAAATTACCACCTTGGTATTTAAGGTAAGAGGGGTTTATGTTAATTTGTACCTGGTGTATTTAGGTACTCCTGTAATAGGTACGAGTATTTTAACAAAAAATATTGTTAAAGAAATATTTTAAAACTTAAAAGTATTTTGTACCTTCGAACTTTTACCAAAGTCTAGGATTATTTTGAAATTTCTTTGACCTCTTTTTTATGAAATACAAAAGTTAGGTTTTTTGTTGCTCTAATAAATAGCATCCTTTACTTTTGAGTCGGAACAGGAACGTGGCAGTTTGAGAGCTTTGACATTCATTTATCTCCATTATAGATCTGCGGAGGTACACCCGGATGGAAATGAGTCCCGGGTGTGTACTCCCCTTAGTAGTAGGCCCAGTAATGAGCGTAGAGCTGCCGATAGCGTATCCTGTGCAATGTGGACCGCCCCTTATTTATGACGTTATTTTTGTTCGAATTCGGTCAGTTTGGGGTAATGTTCGTTGACAGAATTACTAAGGTAAGTATCTACGATAAGTAAGTAAATTACTGCTTTAGAATGTTTTTGCTTTTGTATGAATGGCAGCGATAGCGAAAGCAAGCAAATAGCTATCATGAGTGAGTAGTGTCTCATAAATCATACTTATAGTAAGATACCGTAGCAATATTTTAAAACAATTCTTTTAATTGACTAGTTTCTTTGTTAGTAGAAATAAAAATAAAAATCACAATCTTTGAGGAAAAATGACCTAAGTATCAAAGTCAAAGTCAAAGTCAAAATGTTTTTATTCAATTTAGGTATCAAAGATACACTTATGAATGTCAAAGTTATTTAAATAGACTCGACCGCCTTGTTCGGACAAAAAGCCTCTACTCAGAAGAACAGGCAAGAAACTGAGTGGCATTATTTTTTCAAATAATAAATAAATTAGTCTCACAAATTTTGGCTTACAACTAGGTAATATCTATAAGTACTAGTGGCTACTTGGCGGAAGTGGAAGGCTCCAGACATCTTTATCTTCTAAATAATTCTTAACCTTATAATATCCTCTTTTCATTAATGTAGTTTTTACATGTGATTTGAATTTTCCCTCGGTGAGCCCTGTTACATCACAATCATAATGCAGACTATTTATAAATGGATTCAAAACCCTGTTTAAAAATTCGTGGAAAACGCAATCGATCAACGCTCTAGCATTTTGTACACGATAAGTTTAGCAAACCAAGCCATCCAACGATACCTACCGAACGATTAGAACTGCAAAGCCATAAATTCGCCCCATTACATCGGCCAACAACAGTCAATGAAAAATACACTAATAGCACGCTCCATGCTCGCGAGCCGTGACTGTGTAATTGAAGGGATGGCTTAGGGTTCCGTACGTATACGTTTGATTCAAATTGGCATATTTTGCGGAAAATAAATGAAACAAAACATAGCTAGAAAAGTTAGAAGAACTGAGCCTTCAACATCGTTCCTGTAACCCTCATTTTTGCCTTCATTTTTGTCATTTCTCTTAGAATAGGCTTGCTGGTCTCGCGGCTAGCAGCATAAGAATTCTCGAGGGTCCAGTTGGCATTCCACCAGCATTTTTTCGTGACAACCGGCCGTTTGGTTTAAATCTGCAAACGGATGGACGGGCAGTTTTAATGGCCGCTGTAAGGGAGTGGAAAGTGTTCCATAAATTTCGGGCACCTCTTGCAAAGACCGGCCAATTTGGATTTTTCCAAAGCATCCGTCCCGGAATGCCTGTTGTCTTTTAATTTATTTGTCTGGTGCAGAACGGCTGATGTGGCTGTTGGGCCGCGTCCGTCACGATTGATTTAAACGACATTTATCGTGCAGAGTTGTGTTGGTGATTTTTTGGGAACGATTTTTCGTTTACTCGTCGACACGCTGCTCTGGCATGAAGCATTTGTGGTCTAATTTCATCACAGCCAGAAATCTGGTAAAAGTAGCACTATAGACCTTTAAAGTGCCTTCATAAACGTAAATGTGGTCCGTATTTCACAGAGAACCTTTTTGTTTCGAGTTAACAACGTACTCAGAACAAAATTGTAACTCTCGTTCTCTAAACATAAACCAATTTCGGCAGACAAACGTTCCCACAAGACAACAATTTTAAACAGAAAACAGCCGAAAACAACAATCAACTTCCAATAAAATCCGACCAATCAAAACAGTGAACATAAAAGGGCTTCAGCGTGAAAAAGTAAAGAAGCTTTAGGGTATAACCGCACTGCGATACAGAGATGTAGCCAATACTCGTACCTACATCAGGGCAAATTTGAAACAAAAATAGGCTATTAAGACAAAATTCCATTTCTCAACTTTATATTTTCAGTTAAAATTAAATACTTATGGTCATCTCACCATATTGTTGATGCGTCAGCTGGGTGAAATTCGGCCGTTTAAAGTGATTCTGAGATGCACAAAATGACTTAACGTTGATGGCTTATTAATCTAAGCCATCACTATTTTAAAAAATACAACAAGGAAAGAAGGATGCATAGGAAAGAAGTTTTTTATGGATGTAATTTTAAAGGTATGTTTTTATGGAGCGCCCGCGAAAGCGCCGATGCGCCGTTCCTATTGGTCAAAAAGCTTAAAACATTTTTGTTAATTCCCCTATCCTAGCAGTGCCCTAGCAGCGTCGTACCCTCAGCGAGAAAAAATAAAGAGGCTTTATCTGGCTCGTGAAGGCTGAAACGGCGTCGCCAGCTGGGGTGGCGAGATTTATTTCACGACAGCACTCGTTATGGCACCGAAGGGACTGGTACGGAATGCAGCCTGCAGCATACTGAAATTCAGGGCTGAATTAAAAATTGGATGAGGCGTAGCTTTGGTGTTAGTGTAAGCAGGCACTTAGATTGTGAGGAAATGCAAATTCGAAAAGATCAAATCAAATCAGTCAAATTAATTTATTTCAGATTAATATTCTTCCTTATTAATAATGAAATAAAATTGATAAAACATGATTATAAAACATTCGTTAAAGTTAAAGTTAATAAACAATAAATTGAAAATAAAATTACCCAAAAAAAATATTAAATCGAATTTGAGACAATTGCGAACAGTTTAAAAAAAAACACAAAAATCATAGAATTAATTAAGGCAGCGTGGCCACGGCAGCACATGCGTCTTCAAAAAATTTCTAAGGAACGGTCCATCATTTCTATCTGCCACCACATCATTAAAGAAGAAAAAAAAACCTATTGATTTATGTTATTGCAATTTAGTTGCTATTGAAAATTGTTATATTAATGAACAAAATAAAAACACGTATAAGACAATACTAACTACCTAGATTCTAAGTTTAAGGATCTGAACTAAAATACATGAGCAACCCAGATTCTAGAAGTAACTTCTAGAAAAAAATAGGCATCGCTATCTTTACTATCTCTCAATCCACTCCTGGTAAAGGGGACTACACACAATATTAAACGACCGCAAATCGCCAGCGCACAACGGATCGTACGGCAGGACGCCCAACTCTGTTCCAGCTCTGGAGCCCTATTTTGCATGTTAGAGATATAGACTAGGTACTTCTCCCACTGTCTTCCTCTTACGAACAAACGTTGTACACAGTCATGAAATATTGTGAACAGTCTATCTTCTTCGATCGAGTTAAAAACTTAAGAGGAAGAAAATAGACAAATCACTATATACTTACTTTATTTATTATACTTACAACTAATATTATTAAGGGGTATGTTTACAAAACTTCAGTGACTTCGTAAACGCACCAGAATAGACGAATATTTTTTTTTGTTCACATCATAATATTTAAAAAGAAACAAAAGGATTTCAAAGCTTAAAACTGAAAGTCCGTTCACAAAACTTGTCGTTTGACAAAATATCATTGTCTCTGTCTATCAGTTATTGACAACACTTGCTGCCAGTAGGAGAGAAAATACTGTGGCCAAGGGACTTTTCATAGTGAACTAGCTGCGCCTCGCGGTTTCACCCGCGGTTAAAAAGTATTCTATGTGCTATTCTAGACCATATTCTATCTCCGTGCCAAATTTCATTCAAATCTGTTTAGCCGTTCTGGCGCGAAAGAGTAACAAACATCCATTCATTCTTACAAACTTTCGCGTTTATACTCGTAATATTAGGATACTGTAACTTTAGAGTAACAACTGGTGACCTTAGCGCTAAGAGCGATCTTTGTCTTTCCCATAAATACAGCCCCTGTTCTCAATTTTCATGCCATGTTCTCTTTCCCATTGAATTTTGTTCCTACCTCCGCAGTCTTGTTAATTAAATACAATTGCGTAATTGTAAAGCAACAATGTACGTGGAACACAATATTGAAACTCGTGTAATGAGCTCAATACAAAGTGTTGCTTGTTACTGAACTGCGATAGTTAAATTCAAATTATTTTGTCCTGCTTTTGTGTTAAATATCACTGAAAACTTCGTAGAAACGTGGACCTATTTGTGAAACTTTTAAAATGAGTTGCTTAAGGCTCAATTTTATTTGTCAATGGCCCGCTTTCGGGGGATCCTCGTATGCGGGTAAATGAGTAATGAAAATCCATCTTCTATCCTTCGGTCGAAATACATGCGGGTATTGCCAGCAAGTGGCCTTGACCAATGGCGTGCGAGAACAGAAAATCACTTGCACGCCACATGCAGGCCCCATCAACTAATGAAAACAGCTCTCGCATAATGTTAGGGCTCGCATTCTGGGCGCAAGTAACCGATTATAGCCTAGATGGAGAAGGCCCGCTTCTCAAGCCAAACGGAGCGGGTTCATACCCAGCCGACAACATGCACCAATTCGTTAATTGTGTGAACATATGTGCGTATTGTAGCTACATGACTGGAGGCCGGTATATGGCGACATCCTCACCCCCTGTTACATTTGGGATTGAATGTCGTCCGGCGAAGTGTGGGTGTTGTATTACACCTCTGCACCCCTTCGGGGGAAAGGCGTGTCGGTCTATAGCCCTAACAACCAACGAAAATGATTCTTGATAGTTTTGATGGCAAAGGAACAGAAAAGAGACGCACCAAAGAAGAAGTGGTTTGTAATAAATAAACATTTAGCTAGGAATTCTATTTTGATTCCCTATATGTGGTCCCCGGGTAGTGCTAACCGGGTAGCAAACTCTGGTCTTAGGCCATGGCTAGTTACCACCCACCGGACCGAGCCATGCCGTGAAATGACTTAGTCGTGTTTCGGGATGTAGTCCGGTGTAACCGTTCCGAAGACGGGTCTGAGCAGTAGCGCACTTGTAGCGCCTCACTTAACTTCCGTCTTTGTACTTCTTCACTATACAAAACTGCAAAGCTAGAGTGAATAAGTACCTTATAGGTCGTCGTGCTCCATCTTAGACCACAACGTCGCTTAACATCAGGCGAGTTGGTGGTCAAACGCCGGCCTATTCTACATAAAAAAAAATTGCTAAAATCATAGCCGTTTTAAAAAAAAAAATTACATTTATGACTACATCATTAATGATTATTACATAAGACAAACAGAAATTACCACAAAGTATTTTTGCTCTGCATAACTTAAATAACTTTTTATCTCCACTTTTACAATTTTCTCCGTTCTCCGACTGCAAAATGTAATTAAATTCCAAAGATTTATTTTGCGTCAACATTTTAGACCGTCACTTAACTTTCATTTAACGCTTCATCTATTTCATTTTGAAGACTATTAATCATTGAACTTAGTATTTGGGACTTACTTTCAGCGTAATACTTTAGTAGCTTAGTGTCTAAAACTTCCTATTAAAATACGTTTTTAATGCTATGTGCCTACATTATTTGCGTGATTTAATTAATATCTTGAACTAGCTGCGCCCCGCGGTTTCACCCGCCGGTTAACAAAAAACGGTTAAAAATCAACGTTTCCTGTGTGGGGTCCCCCCACAGAGACCGTTTGATTTTTTCGGGATAAAAAGTACCCTATGTTCTTTTCTGTACCCCAGAAATCGTGTTTGCAAAATTTCATGACGATCGGTTAATTAGTTCGGGCGTGAGGCGTTACAAACAAACTATTAGTTAGGATGTTCTGCACGTAACTTATTTTTGTGAAAATAAAAAAATCCAAAGTTTGAGTAAGCCATTGTTTATTGTAATAAGTAATCATGATTATCATCAAAGTCCTGAGCGTTGCTTCTAGCGGTTAAGTATTTTGTGGAGTAAAAAACCGGCCAAGTGCGAGTCGGACGCGCGCACCGAAGGTTCCGTACACACCTGTAGGTAAATAAGTAAAAGTTATAGTATTTTAATTTGAATTTCAATTTAATACCTCTATGCGTTCATGAGGAAAGGGGTAGTAAGTACATATGTATAAATTATTAAAAATATTTTGATTATAATATGTTGGAACTAAAAATTCATGCTTTTCATAATTTTTCTCTGGGCTATGAGACGTTGCTACCAAATTTCAAGATTCTGAGTTCAGAGGAAGTATACCCTGTAGGTTTTGATTCTCTTGCGAGTGTCGAAAAATTGCCTCAAATTTGATTTGGCTTAGAAGTTTGATTTTATTCACAGCTTCAAGGGACAGTAGACCTAAGTATTTGATGTGAATTTTAGCTTGATACCTCCACGCGTTCCTGAGAAAAAGGGTCTTGACAGACAGACAGACGGACAGTAAAGTGATCCTATCAGGGTTCCGTTTTTCCTTTTGAGGTACGGAACTCTAAAAAGGGTAAATTTCATCATTGGCTGCTTATCACCATTCATCAAATGTCACCATTGATAACAAAATGGCCGCACCACTATTGGGCCTAGATTTTACTGTACCTTCGATCAGATTAACTTAGATGTAAAGTCTTAATTAGCAAAATGTCACCTTGGTTACAAGGCTTAGATCAAGTGTAAGCCTTGTTTTGCTGTCAATCCATATGTTATATGTTTTAGCACTTTTAGACGTCGTGACATCGACGTCTAAAAGTGCTAAAACACTTTAGCTAATGTCATCAACGCTATTGCGGACTGATAGGGCTTAAATGCAAATGAAGTTATTATTTATTATATTATTTATTATATATTTTATTATATTTATATTATATTATATTTATATTATATTTATATATATTTTATTATATTATAGAGTATTTGATTATTTTTACCCGACTTACCGAAGGAGGGTTATAGATAGAAAAAACGTTGGTGAACATACACGGTGCCTATAGATTGTATCTATGGACTATAGACGTCTGATTTTAATGAGACACGACATCTATGTAAATCAGATCGAAGAATTAAACCAATTGTTTTCAAATTTATAAACTGCCTACTTTGGATGGTTTTGGAAATTGAGGGCGTTTATACATCCTACCTATATTTTCTTTGAATTGGCACTCTTTCTCTTGTGTGTCAGTGTCACTGTCGCTGACACACTTGGTGACGCTGAAGCCAAGGACAGAAGGTTAGCTGTATATGCACAAGCTTGGAAAAAAAAACATCGACACGAAGAAGAATACAGGCTTAGTGGTCTTCGGCTAAAGTTTTTATCTCCGTGTACTACAAGACGTCTGCCTTCTTTTTTATTTGGTCTAGATCATAATAAAAAATAAGGTCTAGCAGTCCAGGAGCAAACACGTATGACGTCACTCGTCATAGCTAGCCGTCCCTTTTGCACTTTCTGTAAATGACTTATTTTAGTCTTGCATAAGCATCGAATGACGTCACTACCCTCAGATCAACCTAGAGAATAAGATGGCGCACGGCGTATGATCTAAGTGAAGCTAAAAACCATTGAAAAACTACGCTACTGTTGTATATGTACACAACACAACACATTGACGCAAAAAAACTACGCTACTCGCTTAGTCATTCTTACCTCGACATTACATGCATTGGTTTATGGTATAATTTTGTGTACATAAATATGCATAGTGCTTTTTAAAAAAGTGTGGCCAGGACTAAATTTTGAGGTTCTTTTTAAAACTGTACAGTTTTTTTACAAGTCAGTTTTGAAAATGCTTTAATATCCACCTCTTACAAATATGTGCAGTTTTAAAATATGAAATCTCCTAAGTTTGTATATTGGAACGGCAATGGCTAACGTAGAGTTTGGGAATTAATATTAGTTTTCGTGCAATTGTAAATGTTTATCATGGCAACATTATTACGTACACACATTGAAAAAGAAGTGGCTTCAGCGAGATTTAACGCAGTGTTCCATCTTTTCCTCTAGATTGATCTGAGATTATACCATGGTCTAGATATGAATTCTCTTCGGTCTTATTTGTACCAATACACTAACATAATAAAATAAAGTACAAACAAAAGCGTTTTACGACCAGCTATATTAAAATCCGCAGCTCTGGTTGTTTTCTTTCCCCATTGATCAAAAGACGTAGACTGTTAACTCAAATTTACTAGCTCTATAAATAACTATTTTCAGTACGCATTTCGAAATGAGGTCCCGATAATATACTACTAGATGTGTAAATAAATTTTATAGACGGAGATAAAATCCATTACCACTGCTTTATGAGAACCACTCCCCTAATGACGGAGCTAGGAGAGGTGATACAAACCATTGCAATGGGGTATCTGAGAATATAAACACTAATGGCAATAGCTTAAAAAACTGCAGCAAAAAAAAATGGTTTTAAAATGTCTCCACCGAAAATGTCCCTTTAATTTTATTGGATGTTAAATCCTATATTTATATTAAATCCTATATTAATATATAATATAATATATAATATAATTATATTAATATATAATATAATTATATATTAAGTATATATTAATAATATTATTATTATTATTAATTATATATTATATATTAATAATTTATCCTTACTAATTATAAAATCGAGAGTAACTCTGTCTGTCTGTCTGTACCCTTTTCAAGGCTAAACAGCTGAACATATCTTGATGCAATTTGATAAATACGAGTAGGTGCAGTATGTCACAAGGAAGGTTTTTGGATACTTTTTTCTGAATAAATAAATCTTTTATCATGAAATTCTGTAAATTATTTAAATATAACGTGCCGCTTACCAACTGCGTCAGACAACATCACAGAATAGTACGTAGTTGGTACTAAAACAACAACTGACAACTAAAATGAAAACTACGCTCAAAACAAGCCAGTTTTTTTTTTAATGTTTTTTTTTTAATATAGGATGGAGCACGACGGCCTATAAGGTACTTATTCACTCTCGGCTTGAAGTTTTGTAGAGTGAAGAAGTACGAAGACGGCAGTTGAGTGAGGTGCTACAAGTGCGCTACTGCTCAGAGCCGTCTTCGGAACGGTTACACCGGACTACATCCCGAAGCACGATTAGGTCATTTCACGGCATGGCTTGGTCCGGTGGGTGGTAACTAGCCACGGCCGAAGCCTCCCACCAGAGTTTGCTACCCGGTTAGCACTACCCGGGGACCACGTGTAGGGAATCAGAATAGAGTACACTCCTACGGACGTGGGTAGCTCAGCCTCCAAACTTTAGCTAGCTTTCATTTCAGACTAGATCTATTCCTGCTTTGCCTAAAACTATAAAACAACCTTTCCTCTCTTGTTTAGCTGAAACTCATTTTCCTGAAAATGGCCTTCAAGTCATCTACGACCCTTGAGCAACTTATTTTCAAAGAACATCTAGCAACAGCACTTCTGTTCCCAAAATCGCATAAATTAAATGCTCCACCAACAAATTTATCTTTTCCCGCCATCGGAATACTAATACGGACCCTCGAGTAGGGGTGCGATGGTTTGGTGAAAAATATTTGATGTTATCGATAATATTTGTTCGGTAATGGATGTTTTGGGGTACGTATACTGATCACGTCTACGATGATTTGATCTAGAAATGTATGTCTGGAAACAAAACATGTAGCCATGTGACTTTGAGAAGAGCTTCTAAAATACTGAGTAAAGTAGAAAATAATATTGAAAACATAGAACAAAGTAATGAACTCCTTCCGAATAAGAACTGACAAGGAGTGGAACGCACTTCCTGCCTCGGTGTTCCCCAGCAATAGATACAACCTGGATATCTTCAAGGCTAGACTGGATAGGCACCTCGTGGGCAAGCGTGCTCCATCTTAGATCGCATCGTCACTTTATGTGTTGTTTTCAAACGTGGACCCATTCAATCATAAAAAAAGAAAATTATTGTTTTCAACTAATTAATAATAAATCAACAACAATGACAGCAATTCTTGATGGTTGGCTCGTAAAGTTAGGCACGTAAAAATAGAAATAGGAGAATAGAAAAATGAGTTTCCTATGTTGCTGATAAATTATCGACAACAACTACAATAACAACAACAACAACTCTTTATTAAAAACATAAAATAATTACAATAGTACTTAAATAAGGCTTAACTAAGTTTTTAATGGGCGGCCTTATCGCTTAAAGCGATCTCTTCCAGGCAACCTGTATGGACAGGAACATTCATATAAATAGAGGCCTTGAATGTCATAAAACATAATTGTGCAAGAGGTAAAAAATAATAAGATATAAATAATATATACAACAACGTAATTAAAAGCATCGATATTTTTTTATAAACTACGCAACCTTATCTTGAACCGCCTATCCATCGTAGGCCTTCGCATCAATAAAATTAACATTGTAATCCACTTACTGTTGGAAAAAATTACAAGTAAAAAGTGCGGTTTTCTCGGCGGCATAATCTTCAGGGTCTTTAGAGGAAGGTGCCTAAATATTGTGTATATTTTAAAAAATACTTTACTTGCTTGAAAAGTAAATTTTGTTTGGCTTCAGGAAGTCACTGCAGGTGTTTTCCTCAAGATAAATTTTAAAATTCAAATATATTTTTGTCAGCTTCTTAGCCCAGTTTATTGAAAAAAAATATTGAATTTTACTCCATTATACGAGTAAACAAAACTTCGTTACAACCTTTAATAGACAAATTGTTACAATTATGAACTTTTTAAGAATCCTCAACATCATCATTAAGTTTTACTTTTTATAAATTTCATGAGAACTTGTGGATCTGTTGGCATTAACTATCACAGCTATAATCAATCTAACACTCAGATTTTCATACAATAAATCGTCTTTAAATCCAGCCAAAAACTTATAATACTCAATTCTGACAGTAATCCTTACGCAAATGTTATTAAAAACCACCCTAACAGAATTTTAGACAATTTAATTGGCGTTTGTCTGATATGAAATGCATTTTGAGTTCAAAATGATGCGCGCTATGATTCTAACGCCGTATGCAATGCAGGAAGTCTGGTTAATGAGTTCCACCTCGGTTCAAGCCGCAAATTGGATTATAATGTTAATATCACCATTTCTGAGGGGATTGTGCGCCGAGGAACAATTTTGGCGCAGTGTGTAGGAAACTTAGACAGAGCGAAAGCTAAGAAGAAAGCCAATCTTATGAAGTCTGCTGGCGTCGATTTTTGCGTGACTTGTATCGTGGGAGGTTAGCCATGCACATGCATAAAAAGCATTTATACTGCACGATGCACTTACTATGGTATAGAGGTAGTAAGTAGTAGGAATTACTCTTCTCGTGCCACGAACCTATGGACATAATGTAGGTACTCCGGTATTTTATATTTCAGCTCGTGACACGCAATACTTAAGCCCGCCATTCTCCGGATTTGTCGCCAGCGACAAATTCAGTGATAAATCCTGCAGATTGGTACGCGTGTGAATGGTAGGCTTTACATAATTGTAGTGCCTACTTAGGTACGCTGTTATAGCAATACCCCCTCGTTACTCATCAGTACCTGTGTCTACATAACTCCAATAGAGATAGTCCTTTATTTTATCAGTCTATACTAAAATATTGTAATTATATTTGGTAAATGGCGAACGTAAAGCAATTGATTCACAAAACCAGCGTAAGCTCTCGTACTGCGCCTATAATTCCGCTGTGATTTCGGGACGTCTCAGGGCGGCTGGGCGTCTATTATCCTCATTTCAATAAGAAATAAATTACGATTTCTTATTACGTTTCCATTATGCGGGGAAATTTATCAAGTTTCATTCAACGGCGCGTGTTATAACTGATTTTAATGAAAATCTTATCTACGCTTTGTGTGTCTCTTGAAGGTAATTGTTTTTGATTTGAATATATTTCGAGATATTTCTTTTAATTTCGTGGATTTCTTTCTCTAGTTTTGAGCTGTGAATGTTCTCTTTTTGAAGATTTACCGACGTCCCATATTGTGTTCATTGTACTCGCAGTGCAGTTTAGAAATAAAGCGGATTTGGGACACTGAAAGAGATTTACAATCTGTAGTTAATGTCCAGCAACAATGAGATACAATTTTACTTCCGCAACGATATTTACAAAGCGACTGCCGGACTGCGAAATATTTTGCTTATGTTTTTTGGCTAGCCTTTAGCAAACTTTGCTGCACCATAAACTTTTTGTTCTGTCGACTGCAGCCAGACTTAATAACTTTATTGCTTGTAGAGCATTCCGTGTTTTTAATTTATAAATGAAACTAGGTTTGCTCCCATTCTGAGAGTAATTACCTACCGAGCGGGAACTGCAACAGAATTTTCGTGGCTTTACCGGAAATTAACTCAATGTAAACTGAATTGGATTAAAATATAGGTATACCTACTTTTGGTTTTGCAGACGTTTATTAATAACTAGCTATTTAATTGCGACTTTGTTACTTAGCACATTGTAATAGTGTGATAAACTGTAACTCCTTTAAAATTTTTGAACATTCATTCAGCCGTTCAGTCGTAAAAATGCTACGAACACAGATAAAGAGACAGAGTTTTTGGCTAGTTTTTTTATCTGAATTTCCCACAGTTTTGTTCGATAAAATGTTGAAGTTAAAAACCTGCAACAGATAAACGCCTTGTCAAACATTGGAAAATAAAAACGAGCGCTCTGCTTCTGTCCAAATATCCGTATAACAACGTGTAATAAAATGAAATATTGCAAAAAATCTTGCTTGAATCCGACATTTTATCCACAATAATTTAAACATTATTCCAAACACACATATGCGTATACTTATTTGCTAAATACGAATTTGCTTGCTCGTTACAAATAAACAGACAGAAACTTTGTTTTTTTTTCTGCGGTAAAATGTCTTTAGTTGCAAATCCAAATGTGTAAATAACTAGCTATGCCCCGCGATTTCAGCCGCGGTCCTACAGGAACAATTTATTTTTTCGGGTGTAAAAAGCACCCTTTGTCCTTTTCTGTATCTCAGGCAACGTGTATGCACTATTTTATGATGATCGGTTGATTGGTTAGGGCGTGGAAGCGTTACAAACAAATGAACAAACGAACAAACTCACTTTCGCATTTACGAGTATATATTAGTTAGAATATACGAGTACATTGTTTACAAATACAGTTTTATTTATATAGCCTTGAAATAGTTATATACATATACACTGTTTTGTATTTATCGATTGAGTTAAAAATGTAAAAGAAAAGAAAAAAAACATATACAACGTTTAAAGGGGTATTAGTTCAATTTTACTCCATAGAAAAAAAAAAGTGTACATTGGTCTAGATACCTACTAGTCAGCAAAATATTATTAGTCACACGTTGTGTCCTACATTTTTTAAAAGTTTTGTTGTGGTGATTAAATCAAATATTATTATTTATTAAGTACCAAGATTTTTAATAATATTTAAAAATTATGTCATTTTAGATATCTAAATAAAATAAATAATAAAAAAGCCTTTATTTCCCATTTCCCTTAAATAACATTGTAATGTAAGTGTTGATTATTGTTTGTTAGTATATAAATTTAGGTATTAATCTAGGTTAGTACGTTCTTTGGGATATGGGCCCCTCCACGGGTGAAGGCCTCCTCCAGTGTCTTCCATTTGTCCCTGTCCTTTGCAATATTCTGCCAGTCATTTCCTGCTATATCCATTAAGTCGTCTGCCCATCTTTTCTTTGGTCTTCCTACTCTTCTTTTTCCTTTTGGCCCTTTCCACTCTGTTGTTTTGGCTGTCCACCTATCATCTTTGTATCGTGATACGTGGCCCGCCCATTGCCATTTCAGTTTATATTTGCCATTTTAGATATCTATCTACTTATAAATCATCCAATTAGTTTGGTAAAGCCACCTACTTTACTTCTAAATGTTTCTTTCTTCTTGTTATGGTTTAGTCTGCATTAAAATGCTTATAGTCTATGTGTGTGTGTGTGTTAAAGTTTGAGTTTGAGTTGTTTAAGTTTGACTAATTAATCATAAACATTCTACAATAAGCTTAAATATTTGAACCAGGTGAAGTTCACAAGTTAACACGTTTATTGGTTGCAAGCCTGGACACGTGACTAGAAATTTCCATCAGTATTATTATGCTTTAATAAGCCAATGCTAAAATTTGTCACATCGCCTCGAGCGGCTATTTCATTACGTCGCGCCGGCCTTTGTCATGTGCCCAAGAGCATGTTTCCACTGTACTGGAAAATGCTCTCGGGAAAACATGTTTCATGTTATCAGAAAAAAAATATTTTGAATTTGAATCGGCTGGATTTTCCACTGATCCACTGTTTTGATTGGCTTCGTTGGAAAAATAAATACGTGAAGTATGGAGAGCTGTTTACGTGGAAAAGGTAGACGTTTTTTATTTCCTATTCTAGGAAATACTTAAATATTCTGTTACTAAATAAACCAAGCTGGATCGGAGATGTAATTTCAATAAAAAGTAGATTAAGTGAACTAAAATAAAAAATAGTCTATGTAAATTTAACAACTAACATTACAAAAAACCTGGCTGCAAAATATTGTACCCTATGTCACTTCCACTGTCAAGACGATTCAAATGACACCTCATAATATGTCGAAATCCATCAAGCTGTTTAGGTTTACCATCCTAAGGTTGCCTGGAAGAGATCGCTTTTAGTGATAAGGCCGCCAGTTGTTACACTATAGAATTAATATTATTATAATTATTTTCTTGTTTTTTTTTGTTACTTATAGTGTGAACAATAAAGAGTTTATCTATCTATCTGTTTAGGCTGTAGGGCGTGCCAAAGAATCCTCATACATACATACTCGTACATACCCACATAAATATGTACATACAAATATACATACATACAAGCCGATTCCAACGGAAGACCAACGCTGGCTGCTACAGCCGGCATTATGCTGAGTTGGAACCGGTTTGTGGCAAAAAACATTGTTTGTATAGTTTTTAATTTTTATTGTTATTATTCGTTTATATTTGTTTTTTGCTCACAAATAAGAGTTGTCTATTGTCTATATACACTCGAAAAACATAACCCTCCCTCCCTCCCTCCCTTTATTAGTTAATATCAACGAATTTTGGACAAGAGATTCAAAAAACAACATAGTTTGGTTAATATTCCTTTCCAAGAACGTAATTTGTATGTGCAATATTAATAATTAGTGAGCTACGTTAAAAATAATTATTAAACCCTATTTGGACGAAAAAAGTTTCCAAACGAATTTACCAAAAGTTGCTAGACGAAAAAGAAAAAAGTGTAAAGCATGTGTGTAAATGGCCCATGCCGATTCACACTTTATTGCTCAAACTATATACTATAGTTACTATAGTTACACATTTGAATAGCGCTATGTACTTGCTACTCAACGTCTAACGTCATCTGTGAAACCAATGTTCAGTGGTTTCACAGATGGATTTGGATTTTTTTTTATTTCTAAGGCTGTTAGTAGTAGTAGGTTGCCTGGAAGAGATCGCTTTGAGCGATAAGGCCGCCCATTAAAAACTTAGTTAAGCCTTATTTGAGTACTACTATTGTAATTATTTTATGTTTTTAATAAGGAGTTGTTGTTGTTGTTGTTGTTGTTAGTATTTACATGGCTATAATTTTCAACTACATATTAGATCACCGAAGCCAAATCACCATTTTCACTAGGTGGTAAGTCTCTTCTTCTTAGTCGGCATCTTCATTGAAGGTCGTGCCTAGTTTGATTGAGTGTTCATCACACAATGCACTGTGCTCCTCCGCATGTTCCTGTCTTCGGCGGTTTTAATCGCTTCAGGTATTGCCAGGCCCGTGAGCGTACTTGTTAGGTCTGACCAACGGGTAGGTGAGCGCTCGCGTGCTCTTTTCCCGTCGACCTGACCTACCACCATCAGCTTTTCCAGGCTGTAAGTTCCAAGTAAGTTCCAGGTGGTAAGTAGCTGAAGGTAAATAATTCAAACTTTGTCCATTCTGTGATAATGGAAACAGGATTTAATAGTGCCCTGTACAAAATGCGACAAGTTTTAGATGAACATGACAAGGGCTAGCTTTTGAGTTCAAAATTAGTTTGGGGAAAAACAGCGGTACTACAACGTTGGAGATTGTTATATCTGCGTAAAAAGGTTGACAGTGACCTAAATGTTATTGCTGTAATAAACTTTATTAAACTTTAAAAACTGTGTGCCACAAAATCTGGATGCCCTTTAGCTGAAAAGACAAGGCTTTAAACAGTAAATTTAACTTATTACCCGACTGTGCAAGAAGGAGGGTTATGTTTGTCGAGTGTATGTATGTGGGTATGTATGTATGAGGTTTCTATGGCACACTCTACAGCCTAAACAGCTTGATGGATTTCGACATGTGAGGTGTCATTTGAATCGTCTTGATAGTGAAAGTTACGAGTACACAGGGTACAACATTTTGCAGTCGGTTTTTATGTTTTTCTTTTAATAATGTTACTTGTTTCATTGCTTTTATTAACCAATGCTGAAAATTATATACAACTAGTGGCTCTGTTAGCCTTAGACTTCGCGGTCGACGTTTGTCCTCCCCTACAGGTCACATTCCTTAACATTATAGAGGAAGACAAAGATCCGGATAGATCTGGAAGGAAATCCAGACAGAATTCGTCCATTCCATCGTAGGCCGCATCACTGCTTATCATCAGGCATGTTGACGGCCAAACGCAAGCCTATTATGTAATAAAAAAAAAGCTAAAAGTATGCTAAGCCGTAGCTTACGTGTTAATCCAGTATATAAGCTACCTCAATAGCAAGTTCCATCAAATCCGTCCATCCGTTTGAGCGTGAAGAAATAACAAAGAAACACACACAAAAACAAGCTTTCGTCTTTATAATATACTAGCTGCGCCCCGCGGTTTCACCCGCGGTTAAAAAGTATCCTATGTGCTATTCTAGACTATAGTCTATCTCTGTGCCAAATTTCATTTAGATCTGTTCAGCCGTTCTGGCGTGAAAGAATAACAAACATCCATCCATCCATCCATACATACAAACTTTCGCCTTTATAATATTAGTAGGATAGTAGGATATACAATTATGTAAATTGTTGTTTCGTTATTTCTGGTGTGAAATAAACAATAAAGAGTTTATCTAAAAATAACAATAATATTCCGGACACTTACACACAAGGTCGTCTGACCCCAAACTAAGCAAAGCTTGTACTATGGCGGCCAGAGACTGATATGGATACTTTTATATTTTTAAATACATATACTTAAATGGATAATTAACACCCAGACATAGAACCAACACAAATGTCATCTATTAATCTATTTATACACTAGCTGCGCCCCTCGATGCTACCCGCGGGTAAAAAGTAAACGTTACTAGTGTATAATTACATTTTTAAGGGATAAAAAGTAGCCTATGTGTTAATCCAGGGTGTGAGCTACCTCTATACCAAATTTCATTTAAATTGGTCCAGCCGTTTGAGCATTAAGAACTAACAAACATACACACTTACACACTAACACACACACTCAAAAACTTTCGCCTTTATAATATGATTAGTGTGTAATTAGTGTGAAATTACATTTTTAAGGGATAAAAAGTAGTCCATTAGTGATATTATTTAAGTACTAGACATACCTACTATTTGTAGTAAAAGTTCTTCACAGCCATGATGTTGGAGTGGTATCAATTTGCATGCTCTACAACGGAGGGGTTTCAAGCCTTGTCCCTTTGAAACAATCGCTTCTGCCACTTGAATTTATTTTCATTATTGCACTCGACTTGTTCGTGAATTGGCTGAAATGTTTTTCTTTTTATTCTAGTAAGTCTACAAGGTATTTTGCTCGTCGCGTCTATCCAAAAAGATTCATGACATGTGCTGTTCGTATGAGTGAGAGTCTCCTTTATTATTGATCAATACCTGAACTGATTCAAATTCAGATTGTTTAATGACATATTAACGGACACATCCACTGACATCTATGTCAATAATATTCAAAATAGAATAAATTAAATTACATTAAAAAACAATACATAAAATGTCAACACAAAAAAATAAAATTAAAAATATGAAATAGTAAAAAATATTACTATTCTGTCACATTTTAATCAACATCACAGACACATGGACTTTTTGTTCCTGTCAAATTGGTCAATTAAATTTTTACATAATGATGAATGATGCAATGGCAATAGTTTTTAAATTAGATTTACTCATTTACCCTAATATAACCTTTTATCAAACCTTAAATTATTGATATAAATGTGTACATGCCTAAATTAAATTTTCTTTACATTTGCGCGCTAACACTATCACCGGCGATAGTGACCTTTACCTTGGTCTCATATAATTAAATGAAAAATGTCACAAAGTGACAGACAGCCCTCCGTGCAGAGGATGCATGGAGTCAGAGTGAACGCAACGGCACGTGCTTATCGCGTGGCAGATCACCGGGCTCGAATCCTTCACTCCCTCTCGTCGCTCCCAGAAACTTGCGGCAGCCTGAAAAAACTGCTAACCTTCTGGGAGCAACGGGCTGGTTTAAGAAGAAAAGAAGAGAAGTGGAATTCACGCACAATGGCACAATAACTTAATTGGGCCATTGCCACATTAGCCACTTGGCTAAGAGCAGAAAATGCCCCGCTAAACAAACATGAGAAATATCTTTAAGCAACTTTAATATCCGCGGCAGTGTTAATTCACGTGAAAATGGTATTAAAATTTACATTAAATAGCTTCTCGTAGTCTCATGTTTTAGTACATTGAATGCTATGGACAATACATAGCATGTAAGTGTCCATAGCATGTCAAACACTGCATTGCCTGAAACTGAGCGAAGAATGTCAATTTTCGTCACTGAATGTAGCACAGAATGCTCGCGTTTAAACAGTTCCATGTCAAAATATTTGGGGTCCCGCCACAATAAGAGCGAGGGGTGAGCACGTAATTATTATTTTAATTCACTAAGCTGCATAACGACTCGGATGCCTGAGCTGAGTGGGTGGGCAGATTTTAATAGTTAAGCCTGTCTTTTATACGGACTGACATTTCTCGACACTATTAAGAGGTGGTGCGAGAGTTCGTAATGAATTTTTCATATCACACTTAATGTAAAAGTTTGTAAGTAAATGCGAGGGGGTGAGAGTATGTGTGTGTGTGTCTGTGTATTATTTTCACGCTAAATTGTCTCAATGAATTTACATGAAATTTAGTCTAGAGTAGACATGACGTCTCATGATATGTGCGGCTTGATTTCTTTTGAAATAAAACCACCAACGTCAAGGCGACTTATGATATATCATAAAATATTTATGTATATTGTATTATCATCATAATAACAAAACACCAGTGGCTATCCGTGACTTTGGTGTGTAGAGTCCCTTAGCATTTACCCTACATTGAACGAAAATTAGTTTTTGGAAAAAAACAAGGTTTCTCTTGGAAACTGGGTTAAAAGCGGGAAGCAGCTAATTAACAATAAGTACCTTGTTACTTATATTATAACTAGCTGCGCTCCGCGGTGTTGCCCGTGGCCAGAACGTAGCCCATGTTGTGTGTTAGTCCAGGGTATAAGCATCATCAGCAAATTTCATCCAAATCTGTCTATCCATTTAAGCGGTAAAGAAACACACATGCACACAAACTTTTGCTTATAGTATATAATAGAAGTAGAATTACTAGTTCCATAATCTAATCCATTTGACTGCCTCGGTGGCTCAGTTTGTAGTGACTCTGCCTTCTGAGCTTGGGGGCGTGGGTTCAATTCGCACTTAGGACAAACATTCAAGAGATTAACATTTGTGTTTGTTCTTTGTCTGGGTGTTGATATCTATTTAAGTATGTGTTTAAACATATTAAAGTATGTATATCAGTCTTTGGCAGTCATAATACAAGCTTTGCTTAGTTTGGGGTCAGGCGACCGTTTGTGAAAATGTCTCGAATTTGTTTTATTTATTATTTATTTATTTAAACATATTTAATTTGTTCTGCTATGTATAGTATTACTACTCACACTAATTCCTTATAACATCCATAAATACACTAACATACTGAAAACACTACTTAACCATACGCTTAAACGTGCATATTTAAAAAATAGAAACTGCAAGCAAAAAACGTTAAAAGCCCCAGTTAATGTGAAATTCATAAACATGAGATGTTTACCATTAATGCATTACCGGGTTCCGTCGGCACATGTAGAGTGTGTAGAGCTCCAGTTGAACTAAGCCAGTAGGTACGATGTGAAAGGATTACTAACCTTTTTGAATTATTTTATTTTCAACTTTTTAAATTCTTAACATACAGTAAAGTGACTCTTACCGAGTCTGCGTAACGCGACTGTGTGCGGAAAGATGAACCAAAATTTCGGCGTGAAGTCTTGGGGAAGCGTCGGTCGACAGTGTTGTGTGTGTTGCATGCGTCTTATTAACAAACTCAGATTCTTCGTACAACGTTTTAGTACAAAGAATCTGAGTTTGTTAAAATAGTTTGTTAATACATGAAATCATCAGGAAAAATAGGAGATAAAAAGCATAAATTAAAAAATTACAAAACCCCCAACACCGATTTTCATCAAACAGAGCTAAAAACACTTCCAGCTAATTCACCTTTCAAACAAAAAGAAAATCAAAATCAGTGCGTCCATTCGGGAGCTACGATGCCACAGACACACACACATACACACTCTCTCTCTCTCTCTCTCTCACACACACACATTAATACAAGCTATGCTTTCCTCGGAGGAAGCCTGGCAGGCCACAAGTTGTTTCGCGACGGAAGTTCTCCAGGAACTACGAAATATAGACAGGAAGCGGGTTGAAATAAGACGGCTAGATAGAAGCTAGGAAGGTTCAGAAGGAAGAGCAATAGGTAGAGCCTCCCCCGTGAAGTAATGTCTACCGGCGGTCCCGCGGGGGAAGTAGAGGTTGGTGCCAGAGGAAAGTTTTGGTCGGTAGGTATACTTATCGAGTCCGACATACACAGGCAAGGCCTGATGATACGTAAGTGAATTTTTCCAAACCTCTGTAGAAAAAAAAAAATACACACACACACACAGAGACACGTCAAACTTATAACATCCCCGTCGTTTGTGCATTGGGGGTTAAATCTTAATATATATAAATCTCGTGTCACAATGTTTGTCCTCAATGAACTCCTAAACCACTTAACCGATTATAATAAAATTCGCACACCATTTGCAGTTCGATCCAACTTGAGAGATAGGATACTTCTTAACCGCGTGTGAAACCGCGGAGCGCAGCTAGTACATTTGTAGATAAGTACAGTTAACTAAACTAAACCATACGTTTTCTTCAATGCATGCATTTACTTGTAAGAATTAACGTAATTAAGAGGCCATTAAGAATGTCAAATAAAAAATTAAGCAATTAACCAAAACAAGTTCCACTACCCGAGTTCATGATGAAAATATTTCACATACAACTTCATCAGTCAAATGGTTTCAGACGCGCGGCGTGGCAGCGATGGCGTGGTGGAATGCAATCTGCCGAGCTATGTGCATAGCTGAATTAAATTTAAGCTATCTCGCAGTGAGAGGTATCTTTTAGTGATAGCTGGCTTTATTTAGGAAAAAAACGTACGTGCAAACATTAAACGTTAGTTGGAACGCGTCTAGCTTCATAGGATGAAGGTTGAAAATGAAATAGGGTTTATGTACTAACCATTATCCAAAACAAGGTCTTGCATTCCTGGAGGCAACACCTGATGACGTTTCTCGTCATCGTCATTGTCTCTTTTGAACTTGTTGTAAACGACTTATTTCGGTCATGCTTATGCATCGATTGACGTCAGTGCGTGTTATCCACGTGACCATTTTTGACTCGGAACGCTTTACATGGCAGAGGATTTGTCAGATTAGTATTTAATAGTACTAACCTCAGAAATACTCTAGCAAAAAATAACAAGTTATTAGACCACGTTTCCATCTGCAAGAAAATTCCCGCAAAAAATGTTTGACAGCTTGTCCGACAGCAGAAAGTAATATGGCAGTACTTTGCTAAGGAGCATTTGCAAGCTGTCAGACATTTGACGCCGCCGACAGATGACGACTCCAACTCTCTTCGGTGGTCCCGATTCAGAAATACTCCAGCTCATTGCTGAAATCCGGCAGCTCAGGGAAGAAATGTGTGAACTAAAAGAGCAAAATAAAGAAATCGCATTGCTTCGACAAGATGTTCAATCTCTAAAGGCCCAACTTGAAGCCGTGCCTCTCAAAATTACAACCTACGAAAAGAAGATTGCTTATCAAGAAGCTGAAATTATTGAGCTCAAGGGATCCCTCAACAGTTTACAATCTTTACTGAATACGCACGAGCAGACTAGCCTGCGAAACGAACTGGAAATTTCTGGAGTTCCAGAGGCCGATAGCGAAAATCTCTATCACGCTATACTGGTCATGGCAACGCGACTAGGCGTCGAGTTAAATGCTGCCGACATTGACAGCGTCACAAGAGTTGGCCCCAAACACCCACCTAGAGGCTCGAACAAACAGTGGATGCCTAGACCAATCGTGGTAAAACTTCTGCGCCGCTCGAAACGAGACGAATTTCTTCAATCAGCGAAGACTCGACGCAATCTTACGTCCGAAGTTGTAGCTCAAGACACAGCACAAAAGCTCTACATCAATGAAAGACTCACGAAAGCTAACCGCGCTCTTTTCAAAGAAGCAAGAGCTCGCGCACTGCAGTATAACTTTCGATTCTGTTGGACGAGAAACGGAGCCATATACGCACGGCAGTCTGAGAAAAAGCCAGCAGTACATATTCAAACGCTACCCGACCTCAACGAGCGCATCGGCCCAGCGCGCGAAGCAGTTCCGGCACCTGAAACTACGTAAAGAGCTGAACTACCCTACACTTCGCTCTAGAACATTACTTAGTATTTTTGTTTATAAGCTCGAGTCATCAATATCTATAATATTTAATTTTAGTCACTTATCACATGTAACACGTAGCAGCAAACTAGAAATTTGTTTCAAGTATTTCACTCACACACACATAATACAATTACTACCAGCAACTAAACACAAATACACACCCTCCCATATCCCGCACACATTAAACACACTCACTCATTCACGCCATAATAATGTCTCGTGTAATCTAGAAAAGGCCACTCACCAATGCGCATTGTGTTCGTCGCTAGCGTTAATGAAATTAAAAAGATTCTCAACTATCACCTCACTAAATAATTGTCTGCCTGGTCTGGCAATCATTATATACATAGATACACACAAATACTTTTCTATCAAATCCTATTTATGACAAAAATTGACTTCGATACTGTTAATGATATTGATAAAACATTCTCTATTGACTGTCAGACCTGCGATGTGATAGACAAGTGTCCACAAATCATCACTGATGAATATAATTTTAAAATGCTAGCGCTGAATATAAGGAGCATAAGGAAAAACTTCGATGAATTCCTAGTGGCATTTCAACGTCTCAGTCTAAATTTAGATCTAGTGATCCTTACAGAATGTTGGCTTGGTAGCGACCCCTTAATTGGACAAATACCTGGCTACGATAGCTTTAGTACCAAAGATGTCCAGAACAAAGCCGGAGGGGTAGTGGTCTATATTAAAAACTGCTGGAACGCAACAGTAAATCAACCAGCAATTGAAGAATGTGACTGCTTACAAATCGATTTACCCAATACTGCCTCAATTTTTGCGGTATATCGCTCTCCCTCGTTTAAAAGTGTAAAGAAATTCTGTAACTCTCTTAGTAATGCAATAGAAGAATCTAAAAGAGATACCCCGGTTATTGTGAGTGGTGATATCAACATAAACATTATGAGTCCTTTAGACGAAGCAGCCAGTGAATATCTTTGTATGATGACAGAATTGAACCTGCAACCTGCAATCACAAAACCCACCAGAGATAAGACTTGTCTGGACCACATTTTCATTAGAGCCAAAACCAACAAAATTATAGGAGTGGTTGCTGAAACAGATATAACTGACCACGCTATAGTCGCTTTAGGAATGTCCTCGTCATCGCAGACCCGTTCGCAGCAAAGAAGCAGATCTGTCTTGGTAACAGACTATAAGGCGGTAACTAATGAACTACACGACATTGATTGGGCCTGCATACTTAATAATCAAGACGTCAATGAAGCAGTCGCGAATTTTAACCAAATTATTAGTAAGGTATTAAATACACATACTCATAGCAAAAGACTTAGTAGATCCCAATTTGTCCTAAAGCCGTGGATTACGCCTGGTCTAATTCGATGCATAAAACAGCGTGATAAACTACACTTAGACTTAAAAAAACATCCAGGTGATGCTCTACGAAAACTCATATATCTCAGATATAGAAATTTCTGTAATAACCTATTACATAAGCTCAAGCGTGAATATGAATGCAACGAACTTGAATCCAACAAAAATAACCCCAAAACACTTTGGAGAGCTATTAAAACAATCATCGATACCCCAAGTAAGCCATCATCAGCTTCGGAGCTTTTAAAATGCAAGCCAAGTAGTCAGGACTCAGTAAATCACTGCAACGAGTACTTTGCAAATGTTGGTTCTCAGCTAGCGAGCAAAGTTCTTAAATCCCTGAACACAACTGAAGCACACTTAGCCACTGATACCACCTGCATACGTACCCAAGCACAATCTGGTGACTCTTTTTTCATGCAGCCAACTGATGAAGTGGAAGTAGGAAAAATTATCGACAAGCTAAAAAAAGACAGTGCCCCGGGTCTAGACGGTATTAAGCCGGCCCTGATCAAAGCAATAAAATTTGAGATCTTAACACCACTTACTCATATCTTTAATATAAGCTTATCAACAGGTACTTATCCACACCTATGGAAACAGGCAAGCGTCACCCCAATCTACAAAAGTGGTTTAAAAAGTGCTCCAGAAAATTACAGACCTATCTCCCTTCTGGCCTCACTCTCCAAAATTCTCGAGAGGATAGTAAACCAACGTCTGATTTCTTATTTGGAAAAGGGTAATGTAATCTCAAATCAACAATATGGATTTAGACGAGGAAAATCCACAGAAGATGCTGTTAAGCTTCTGACCACTAAAGTGGCGTCTAGTTTGGATAGAGGGCAAAAAACTATAGGTGTTTTTCTTGACCTTGCGAAGGCATTTGACACTGTTTCAGTGACAATTCTATTCAAGAAACTTGAACATGCTGGAATCAGAGGCTTGCCACTGAAATGGTTCCAAAGTTACCTTAGTGATAGAAGTCAGTGCGTTAGGTTGGGAGATAGCTCAAGTACTACACTGCCTATCCACTTTGGAGTTCCCCAAGGTAGCGTACTAGGTCCAACATTCTTTATTTTGTACATCAATGATATCCATGCAGCATGTCCTAGTAATACTGACCTCATTTGTTACGCAGATGATACTGTCGCTCTATTCAACGGAAATACGTGGGAATCGGCGTTCCAGAATGCCGAAGCTGGTATGGCAATCGTCAAACAATGGTTGGATAGGAACCTCCTAACACTTAACCTTGGTAAAACGCAATACCTCTGCTTCCACAAAACCAAAGTTTCTGAGCCAAGTACGCACTTCAGCTTGAAAATTCATTCTGAATGCACTATGGTCGCTTGTACCTGCGCAACGATATCGCGTTCCTCTACAACGAAATACTTAGGTATAAACATTGACGAACAGCTATCTTTTAAGGCGCACATTTCCGCTCTGTTGAAAAGAGTTCGCAAACTAATTCACGTCATGGGAGCGCTACGAAATGCAGCCAACGAGCAAGTTCTACGCCTGGTTTATGTTGCTCTTTGCGAATCGGTTCTGTCATATTGTATAACTGTATGGGGAGGAGCAGGAGCCACCACCATGTTGGAAGTGGAAAGGGCACAACGAGCAGTGCTCAAAGCAATGCTTAAACTGCCCTACCGGCATCCAACCGATGACCTGTACTCCAAAACGGGAGTATTACGAGTCCGTCAGTTATACGTTCAAAAGGTGACTCTAGCGGTGCATCAGAAAATGTCTCAGCAAGTTGTTTCGGGCCCTTTGAAGAGGAGGCAGCCCCGAGCCCCGGAACCATGCACAAAGACTGTTTTTGCGCAACGTCAGCCAGAATTTAGACATCCCTACATTTATAATAGAATAAATAAACAGCTTGGCATTCGCAACAAAACAGCAAGAGATTGTAAGCTATCTGTCACAAAGTATTTACTTTCTCTGTCATATGTTGATACAGAAAAACTATTAAAAATAATTAAATAACTGGTTATACTTACCTTGCCACATACACATACACACACACACACACACACACACACACACACACACACACACATACACACTCACTCACTCACTCACTCACACAAACACCTCAAATCTAGTTTAGTCTACACTAATAATATTATATCTGCATATCCAATAGCCGCACTACCATTCATTATATTTCTGTATTCGCATATACGTTGGTCCCTGCGATACAGGTCTCCTAGTGCAGGGCCACAAGCAATTTTGTAACCATTTCTTTTTGTAAATAAGCTTAACTCTCATATGGTTAATTGTAATTGTCTTTTTTGAAATAAATTATTTGTATTATTTTTGTATTTCTCCCGGAAGTTTTCTTGCACTTGAAAACGAGGTTGTAGGTATGTTTTTGATTTTGATCTGTGACTGATTGAAGCCACAGCAACACGATGGTTTTTGGCGGGAACCGAAAACATGGTATCGTGATTTTGTATTTTTTTCCAAAACTTGTGATTCTTAGAGTGTTAAAGTGTAATAATTGTGGATTATTAACGTTGACCGGATCGTTAACGTGCACGAGTGTGGGAAAATGATACAAACTTTGCGAAACGCAACTTTTTGTGTTCTCTGCAAAACTTCACTTAAAGTTTCAGTAAATAATCTATAACTTTACTGGAATGGGGAAAGGGGAGGGATCATCATCTTCATCATCATCCCATTATCTGTGAAAACGAATGATAAGTACTTGAAACTGGCAAATGCACATGACGTGCGACGCCAAATTTCCCTGAATGGGGGAACAAAAAAAAAACACGATGATTTTTTGGCGGGAACCGAAAATGAAGCGTCGGAATTTTGTATTATTTTTGTAAACTTGTGATTCTTCGAGTGTTAAAATGTAATAATGGCGGATTATTAACCCTTATCGGTTCTTTAACGTGCGCGAGTGTAGGCAAATAAAACAAACATAGCGAAACGCGACTTTTCGTATTATATTTACTCTGCCAGAGTGTGTGTTCCCTGACGCTTATAATCTGGGTGTCTTCAAGTCTGAGTGAATCGGTTCTTCTAGGCAAGCGTGCTCCATCGTAGGCCGCATCACTGCTTATCATCAAGCATGTTGGCGGCCAAACGCAAGCCTATTAAGTAATAAAAAATAAAAATAAATATCTCTACAAAATTTCACTTGAAGTTTCAGTAAAGTATCAATAACTTTGCTGGAATGAGGAAAGAGAACGGATTCATCATCGTCATCATCACTTCATCATCATCATCATCATCATCCTATCATCTGTGAAAACCCATGATTAGTTACTTAAAACTGGCAAATGCACATGACGTGCGACGCCAAATTCCCCTGAATGGGGGAGAAAAAAAAGCAACACGATCGAAACCTTCAATTCAATCTACATGGTTTAAAACTTTAAACGAATATTTAATTCATTCAAAACAATAACATAGTCTATCAACTATTTTTTGTAGCAGTACGAAAATAACTTAGAAAATAAACATTTAAAACTGACGTTGAATGAAAAGAACAAATCTAATTAGCCAAACAAAGGTAAACCGCTGAATAAACTTTTATTAGCTTATTTGTTTGGCTTTAAAATGAGGTGAATATTAATTATCGCGTATTCGCACATTGTAAAAAGTTAAGCACATTCAGAACTGCTAACCGATTGAATATTCATTTATTTTGCAACTAAAGTTCTTTGCTAATTCAAGCTAATATTTTGGTTAACAAATGAGAGAGCGCAAAAACAAGATTACTGTAATCCCTAAACCCAAGCGCATACGTTTCAAGTTTCTTACAAGTTAGCCTGCTTTGATGACGACATAAATTCATTAAACTACTCCAGTGTTATTAACGATGATTATAGCACCGGAAACGTTCTAGGGTGGGGAAAGGCTCGACTGCGGCGGCGGTTTCATTTCCCTTATTTGCAATTCAAAAATTCACTCTCCCTTCCAACTTACACGTCTAACAGTCCCCTCTCTATCACACTCCCTCCAATTCCGTAAATCTATTTCTTTCTGTCACTACTTTTTAATGCGGATATTTTAAAACTTTACCAGACCTTAACATGCGTGGAACCTTCCACCGCTCCGTGCAGTTTATTCCGAAAGGATTAGCCATAAATAGTTCTGCTCATTACACTTTCATGAAAGCGCCCTCTAGTTGTGGAATTTATGCTGCGAAAAGTTTGAGCTTTACTGAATAAAAGATATCTATTTGGTGGAAATATCTACTGGCCGTTTGCCAAGCGACACTTCACGGCCGAACTCAAACTTATTACTTGTAAGATGGGTCAACTTAAATCCTGCAGTGTTTGAAAAAAGCGGGAAAAGTAACCATTAACTTGGAAATGCTGCTAAAAAAATGGTCGTATTAATACTACAGAGAGAAAAAGAAAGAAGTGGTGGCAGAAAGAAAAGAAAAGACGAGGACAAGACACAGACGGAGTTAAGACATGACAGCTTCATACATAACGAGAAACGTCGCTTCCACGCCCCGTCTTCTCTGTATATGTTGCGTTGCGACTCTTCTATACATTTTGGATGAATGTACTGTAATGGACGCTACGTCTACGTCCCATTTGTGTCTCCTTCTTCGTCTTACGACTTTTCTGTCTGGATTGTAGCTCATCTAAATTTAGTACGTCATGCATGAAGCCATTTCGATTTTCAGTGAAACTTGGTTAAGTGGGACCTGGATAAGTGAGATACCTCCATAACTCGAACTCCTGCAGTGCTGAGGTCCCAGCACTTGGGCACTGAATCGCCTCTGTTAGTGCATGGGATGACGCAAACCTCTATATCTGGGATTCGTTCGTAAATGCATTTCAATCATATATATCGTCACGCCTTTCCCCCGCGGGGGCTGGCAGATGTGTAATACAGCACCCATACTTCGCCGGACGATATTCAGTCCCAAATGTGACAGGGGACGAACTTGTCGCCATACACCGGGCTCCAGTCATTTAGCACATGACATACAATACGCATATATGTTCACAGAATGAACAAATTGGTGCGTGCCGTCGACTGGGTTCGAACCCGCTCCCTCTGGCTAGAGGCGGGCTTTCTCCGGCTAGGTTATCATCGTTTTCAATAATTGTAGGTAATATTGTCAAAATATCAATTGTAACATCAAGCCCCTGCCTGTTAATAGAGCCTATTTTAGCCTATCCTCTAATAGGTCCATAAACTACGTATTCATAATTTTAATATACGAAAGCAACCAACAAGAGATTTAAATAGAAAAGGTCAAAGATTTATGTCAAATTGCGTCAAACACAATACTAACAAGTACAACAAAACAAACAAACGACAACAAAACTTTCGGTAACTGCGATAATTACGAAATTATCACAAGAGCCGTAATATATTAACGAGGAGATAGCCAAGGGTAAGATAAATACCCTAGTCTCACACAATACATACATACATACATACAAATACACAGATATGGACGAGTGTGACCGCGCCTCAGGCGTTTTCCGCTCGACGTTTTTGCGAGATTTAGGTTTACATAAATACAAATGCTTATCTTATATTTCATATGTGATACATATCTACCTATCCATACCGTATGTACATAGTCGTTCTTTGGAGGTTTTAGGACAATAAACAACCTTTAAATTAGATGAAAGTGTTTTTAAATCTAGATGTTTTTAAATCTAGATGCAACCAACGCAAAACGGCGGGATGTTAAATGTTTTATACGTTTGACGTATCTGTATGTGTGTGTGTGTTTGTGTGTGTGTGTGTGTGTGTGTGTGTGTGTGTCTATGTGTGTGCGTGGCATTGTAGCTCCCGAACGAATGAACTGATATTGATTTTGTTTGTAATTTGAAACTAGTTTCAATGAGCATAGTATAAGCCGCGTCTATATATAAACCAATTTAAACAGAACAGCGTCAACTATGTTATCTTATTCTTACTAGCACTATTGTCTAATTGTGCGAGAGGGACCATATGATTGGCGTAACTTTGTTAGATTTGTTTCTTAATAATTAACAAATCGTGTTTTACTTTGTCACGAAACAACACAGAAAAGTCAAATGAAAATCAAGAAAAATCCTCGCACACGATTGGGACCTCACACTTCTCGCTCACGGCCATCCTATCAGCTAGAAGAGTCATAACTCATGAGAAATATGATACTTTGTAATAAAAACAAGAGTTTTCCTCAAACAAAAGATACGGACGAATGAATTTCGTGTGTGTGTGTGTAAGGGGCACTACGTGACGCGACCAAAGAAAAGGTTGCGACATTGCCATGAATTTGAAATAGAGAATTTATGTGAAACGGAGAATAAGCGTTCGAATAACAAGAAGTTGTTGAGAAATAATGTTTCTAATTTAACTGCTCATGTCCTATAAAGTTTTCAAAGAGTTTGTATGATATCATTCACGAAGGTATAAATAATAAATTCGTCAATAGCCAGCAGTCAAGTTGAGGTTAAATTTTGTTTCATTACACGTTTTTTTAAAGCAATGATTATTTTTGGTTCTTGTGATTAACTAGCTCAACTTTCCTCTTTCTTAGTAATGACTCATTTTGATGTTTATGTAATCTCTGACAACGCAATTTCTACTCCTAATTTGACTGCCTATTCTTTCGTCTTAGTTAACTTCTAAAAATATAATAAAGAAAGAGTTTATCTCTCGTAACTCCAATAGAGTTAGCGATAAAAAAAGGAGATAGCAACTTTATTCAGTCTTAATTTAATTAATTATTGTCCCCTCTTTGGCTGCTGTTTCTTTGTTCGCTCCATCGATAGGAATCTTTTATTTATGTAGGTTCTTACGTTCTGGGAAGCTTTTCTTGTGGTTCCACGCTTATTTTGTTTGCAAATGTTGGAGATATTGAATCACCACTCGGAAGAAGAGTGGATTATTTCTTCCACTTTGTGGTTTTACATTTAGAAACACGAAGCTTGAATAAATTGAGAAGCTGTTTATTTTAGCTCTAGTTGATTTAATTGTAACTTTGAAATGTGTATAAAAAATGATGATATAAGAGAATGAAAATTTGGAACCTTGCTTACTTTTTTAAGTTTTACTTTTTTTGATAGGCTCGCCTTCTGCCACATTTTGGGTTGAATAATGTCCGAAAATGTGTGGGTGTTGTAATACACCTTTTCTTACCTCTTCGGGGAAAGACGTGACGGTATGTTATTTTATGTTATGACAAATTTGGTCTGTGGTGGATGAAATAGTGTAGGCGGTAGGAAGACAGTCGATACAATACAATACAATACAATTCAGCTTTATTGCACACCAAAAAACTACATGAAAATCTTAAAAACTTAAATATATTCTTCGGCAGTACAAGGGCGACCTTATCGCCTAAAGCGATTTCTTCCAGGTAACCTTTGGATGGACAGGAACTTAAAGAAATACGAAAAGGATAGGGTACTTAAATAAATATCCAAAAACATCCTACTAATATTATAAACGCGAAAATTTGTAAGATGGATGGATGTTTCTTACTCTTTCACGCCAGAACGGCTGAACAGATCTGGATGAAATTTGGCACAGAGATAGATTATAGTTTAGAATAGCACATGGGGTGCTTTTTAACCGCGGGTAAAACCGCGGGGCGCTGCTAGTATTTAATATATATGAATAATTATAAATATATATAATATAACTATAGTCGATGTGACGGGTACACGGTACAAATCCTATCCTGTAAAAAGTATCCTGGAAAAGGATATATCTATACTGAGCAGTGGACGAGAAATATTCGATAACTAGCTGCGTCCTGTGGTTTCACCCGAGCTCCTACAAAACTCGTTACGGGTTAACGGGTTCGGGTTTTGGGTTACCCTATGTTTTTTCGTACTCCTGATTACGTGTAAGCAAAATTTCACGATGATCGGTCGTCGAAAGTCAAAAGTAAAAATGTTTTTATTCAATATAGGTATCAAAGATACACTTATGAACGTCAAAGTTTTTTTAAATAGACTCGACCGCCTTGTTCGGATAAAGAGCCTCTACTCAGAAGAACAGGCAAGAAACTGAGGGGCATTATTTTTTTCAAATAAGAAATAAATTACAGTCTTACTTAGGCTTTTATTAGGCTTACAACTTGGTAATATCTATAAATACTAGAGGCTACTTGGCGGAAGTGGAAGGCTCCAGACATCTTTGTCTTCTAAATAATTCTTAACCTTATAATACCCTCATTTCATTAATGTAGTTTTTACATGTGATTTGAATTTTCCCTCAGTGAGCCCTGTTCGGAATTTTATTGTAAAAACGAACGCAGTTATAACACAACGTAACAAACAAACTTACTATTGCATTTATAATATTAGATAACATTAGGTTAAGATGATTTTTTTTAAACCCTGACATTTCATCTGATTAAAATCATTCGAATCAACCAAAAACCACTTATCAAGAACTGCGTCAGAAATGAGAAAATGAAAATAATTTTCCGAGTGACGTCTTCACAATGACCCCTTCAGTTTCACAATTTTACAAGACGAGGGCGGGTTGTTATTGAAAACGCTATTATTGGATCGAAAAATCCGGGTGTTATTCGTGATTTTGAAAAGAAAATCATGCAAATAAGTCTGTAGATAGAGCTTATTTTCGCTATAAATATTTTTATGAATCAAGAAGCATTGAAAAGCTTAATTGGTTTAGCCTTCATGCACTTTAAAGAAAGTATCTTCAGATAGGTAAAATGTGGAGAAAATATGTATGCCATTATAAGTACGATTTAATCTACCTAGCCTCATATTAACAACTATAAATTAAACATTTCAAAAACCCCTGACACCGATTTCCATCAACACTGATTTTCAATAAACATAGCTAAGTACACTTCCGCCTAATTCACCTTACAAACAAAAAAAAACAATATCGGTACATCCATTAGGGAGCTACGATGCCACAGAGGAAAATGGTCCACACGTCAAAATTATAACACCCCGTCCTTTTTGCGTCGGCGGTTAAAAAGAAAAAGAACTATAACAACGGATATTTATGCAGAAGTTAAGAAGGTACCTACTTATAGACAAAAACTTTTGTTTAAAATTAGAAACTATTATTATGTACTATTGGTGTATTTTTAGCTGTTGACGATAATAAGACGAATTTTTTAAGTAATATGTGTACCAAGTTATATTGGCATTTTGGTAGGTCAACTACGGAGTTGCGATAATGTAACCAATACTTCAACACTCATTATTCCTAACTGCTCAATACAAAACAAGCCCAAGGTTCCCAAGGTTAATAAACTTATATCGAAAACCAATAATGTTTGAAAGTAAGAAAATATTTTCTCAAAAAACAGTCCCGAAAGAAAAATCAAATCTATATTTAATAGGCCAGCCTCATCATTTTCATCTGCCGGCAGGCTGACCGAGAGAAAGTAATAAATTATTCTTCCTCAAAAGAATTATTACCGCCTAAATGAAGTTGTCCTCGCGCCGTAAGGAACACGCCTCCCCTTTCAACTTCGGAATAAAAAAGACGCCAACTGTAAAGCGGGATTGTAACAAGACTGTTTAGTGCAGTGACCGAGCAGAATCGACCCCACCGTAACGCTCCCCTCGACCTAAATCGCAAAATAATGGACACCGCAGAAACCGATCACGTCGCAAATAGCTCACGCACAATCGAATTAATTAATCATGGGAACCGAGCTCGGTGAAGTTAAAAAACTTGTCCGAGTCTCCGGGCAAGTTTTAAGGAGAAGCTAACGAGGAATAGGTCGGGATGAGAGACCAAAGTTCAGATCGAGTTCAGAGCGCGCACCAGACAAGAATGAGTGCAATTTAAAACTCGATTAGAATTCGAACATTGAGCAGACGCGGTTATTAAAAACCGTGTCGTGGTATGAAATCGAGAACTTCGGTTCTGAAAATGTGAGCGAAACTTTCCAGCGGTTGGTTTTGTTTTTTCCGTCGCCAACTTTTTAACGAGATTATTAGCGCAAAGAGAATAAAATTAGCACAAATTGTAGAGGGATTCCGTACGGAATAATACCTACTAAAATTCAATAGCCTAATGATTATTTAGACGACGGTTTTCTTGTTTCTGAATAGTCTCATAATTTGCGTGAACTAAACATTTGTATTGTCCGAAATGCAATTGTGGTGCGAACACAATGCATTTTATGGTTAGTATCATTTGCATGTAAAGAAAAAATAGTATAGGAAAGGAGGTATCGGGGGCTCACTTTGCCGTAAAATCTTTTACCATAAACGTCAAACGAGACTGGCAGGAGTTGCCAGTATTGTTTACGGGCAATAAAATAAATCGAATGTAGAGTGTGACTAGGTTAGCGAAGCTAGTTATAGGTTTAAACTACACGTCAATGTTGGACTGCACATTTTAAAAATTTGTTGTAAAATGAAAATAAAAATCCTTGGAGTTCAAACATTTTACTATAAGTATTTTGGTTTTGGTAGTACATTTAAATGTCAAAAATGTTGTCAATTGTTGTAAGAATGTTGTATTCCCACATTACTTCCTTGATTCCAATAACGTTTCAAAAGATAGTTTTGACTCGTACTTGACAGGTTAAAAATCTGTTTATAAAAGTACAAAGTTGTCTTTTATAATTTCTAATTGTCAAAATTCATTTAATTTCATACCTTTCATGTTATATACTTATTTCATTTAACGGACAAATTGTCATTGTTTTCAATCATGTACCTTGTCATTCAATTATAATTTACTGATTGAGTCTAACATGCAAAATGTATTTTTTTTTTTTTTTTTTTATTAATTTATTCATGACCATGGATACTCGTCCTTCAGTCGGATTCTTAGTAATAATTTTTCCTTCATAACAGATGATGGGATGATGATGATGAGGTGATGATGATGAAGACGATGAATCCCTCCCCTTTTCCCATTCCAGTAAAGTTATGGATACTTTACTGAAACTCTATGTGAAGTTTTGTAGAGAACACGAAAAATCGCGTTTCGCGATGTTTGTATCATTTGCCCACACTCGTGCACGTTGACGAACCGGTAAACGTTAATAATCCACCATTATTACAGTTTAACACTCGAAGAATCACAAGTTTTAGAAAATAATACAAAAACACGACACCATCTTTTCGGTTCCCGCCAAAACTCATGCAAAATGTAGATAGCATTGTGTCGCCAGTGCGCCAATCAAAATTGCAAATTTTAGTACAGATTCGTTAGCAGTGCAACTCGTATTGACATGGATTTCCCTTTTAATCGGGGAGTGTTGTTGTATACTCGTAATATAGTTTCTTATGACACTTAAAAAAATTAAACAAAAATTAAAAACTCATCTCTTATTAAATGTGCACTAGCTGCACCCCGCGCTTTACCCGCGGTTAAAAGTATCCTATGTGCTATTCTAGACTATAATCTATCTCTGTGCCAAATTTCATCCAGATCTGTTTAGCCGTTCTGGCGTGAAAGAGTAACAAACATCCATCCATCCATTCTTACAAACTTTCGCGTTTATAATATTAGTATAAGAAGGATAGTTTAGGTACAGAAGAAAATAAATTATGAGGTAATAATAGATACTGAATTGGTCGATACCAATTCAGTATCTATTATTCCAAACTACAATATTTACTAATAAATATGATTTTAAAACTAACAATTCGTTTTATTGCTTTCTCACCAGAATTGCGAACCAGAATGCAATATATCGTTCGGAACCAATAGCGGAAAAGAACAATTTTTCAACGAATATTACAATGTCAGAAGTGCGATTCTATTTGAATACCTAAGAATATTTTGCTTCAAAACTGCAAATAGTGTATACCCAATACAAAAAGCACTTGTTTACACAATGTTTTCCAATACTTACAATCGTAACGTGTGCTTGAAATAACTTTACCTTTCGCAACTTAAAAACTTACATAAAAACCTTGCTTTCGCTAAAACCGTATAAATAAAAATTCTATTACAAGCAGACGCACGTAACATCAAATGCTTACCAGTTTATTTTTCAAATAAAGTCGCATTTTTATTCTGAGAGAAAATTTTGTAGCGTCATGCTATTTTTATGGGCACAGACCCCTAACAACTTCATACAACATGCACCAGCCCGTTACGTCAACGTTTAAAATGAATAATGATCAATAAAAACCAACCAGAAACGACCGCTCAAAGCCGAAACGGCTTTTAATAACGCGCCTCGAAAACACACGATATAATTTCATTCTACTTTCCTTGATAAACATGACCATCCTGAATTACTCGTGTGTTCGTTTGATCTCAGTTATGGGCCCCTCGAAATAATATTTAGCGAAATGGACTCAGTAAGGAGGGGTTAGTAATTAATTAAATTAAGTTCGGAATACGTTAGGAACAAAGTTCGATGTGGCTACCGGCGACTTGCTAATAGCCAGGGGAGATGAGCCGTGGGTCGGATGCGTGCAGCGATCTGAGACCCTATAGACACGACATGAAACTCCTTTACAATTCCGATAGATTATATTAAAAGAACAAACAACCAAAACAATATAATCAACTGAATACACAAATAAATCTAACAATACGTTGCAATCCAAATAGGCATAACCGTTTAGGTACTTGAATGTCACATAAACATACAAAGGTTCTTCTAAATCTTAGCTAGTTGTCTAATCCGATATTTTTATCCGGCTTCACACGAAAGTAGGTATTTTTTTGTTACATTGTATACAAACAAAAAGACAACTAGCTAAGATTTAGAAGGACCTCGCGACCCTGGAACCAAGCTATGCTAAACACTGATTGGCAAGCGGGATAAAACAGGGCTGTTAGAATGCTCTTATCGGTAAAATTAGCGCTAATGTGTTAACTGTTATTTTTTGTTTAATTCATATACGTACGTAAGTCTAGAGAGTATGCAAGGCATTGGAGCCGCGTGTCCCAACAGTCCCAAGGGTGTCGGTGCGTCGTCGACACCCCACATGCTAATAGCCAATCACATTCTGTTTACATTCCATCATGGTACATGAATAATTTGTTATTGTCTCATCAAACAGCGGCCACGGCATTGTCCGGTCGAATCAGCCTATCTAAAGAACAATTGTAACTGGAATAGTCACTGAATAGAACGCGGAAATTGAATTTTATCATTCGATTTCGTACTCGTAAAGTGTGATTTTTATGAGCGTTTTATCGACAATTATTCGACTGGAAATTTATGTATTCGTTGGCTCAGGTTTTGAGCTAAAAAATTTTTTTTTTTAATTTTTTTTTTGTTGATGTCATAAAACAAAAGTTATCTAGGTAGGTATAAGCTACTAAAGCTACAATCAACTTTCTACTCAACACAACATTGTATTTATTTTTATGTGTTACAAGTTTGACGTGTGTGTGAGTAAATGTGTGTGTGTTTGGCATCGTAGCTCCCGGACGGATGAACTTATTTTATTATGATTTTGTTTTTTTTTTTTTTATGTTTGAAAGGTGAATTCGGGAGTGTTCTTAGCTATATTATAAGAAAATTGATGTCAGGAGTTTTTTTATTTTTCAAATTATAGGTATGTACTTATTTTACAACCATAAATACCTAGAAATAGCTTTGTACAGAATGTACCAGTCCATCTCTGCCACTCTCTTCGTCAAGGCAGGCGATATTTCACACTCTTCTGCAACAAAAACAGTGAAAATACCTCCCTAAACGATATTGCAACAATACATCAGGTTCTCGAGTGCTTCCGTAGGTAGATTAACGAAAAGGGTTGTCTAGTAGGTGTTTTAGAGCATCGATACTGAGCTAAGAATCGATTACAGAAGTTCACCTTTTTAAAGTTTAACTTTTTGTCAATTCATAATCGACTTAAAAATCAAGCCGTAGTCATTTGCAAAAACACCAAATATACCACAAACCGAAAATTCTATCACATCCTTGAAGAATAACCCCGTCACTGTTGCAAGTAATTACAATAGCCTAGCTATATTAACAATCCAAATGTCTTTCCACCTAAATACAATCCGGTGGTGTGTAAGAGTACCTAAAGTGAATAGGTATCTCCCAGGCAAGCGTGTTACACCTTCGATCACGTCGACGCTTCCCATCAGGCGAGTCAGTTGTCAAACGCGTGCCTAGTCTGTTGTAAAAAAAAATTCTTAACAACAATTTACACTACAGTACTTACTTATTTTCCTAAGAAATCGCCGTAACATCCTAATTTTCGATATGCATCGATTACATTATCTTTGTACTAGAATCGAATCAAAATCGATTTCAGCACAACTGCCGTCTCTACCAAGTAAGCGTGGTTTCCAGCAATCAATTTTGGTTAGACAATATTGGATTTTAATTAACTGTATCGCAGGTTCAAGCAACTAATCGATGAACTGCCGCCGTTGTCGTCGGCGGTAACAGCTATTAGATTTATTATCGGTTTTGTGCTAATAAGAAATTTTAATTAGGTTTCGGTCGATAATGTCGTTTCGGCCTTGCGAGAGACAAATTGGGAGGCTGTGGAATAAACGATCTGAGATTGCGATGGTCTGCTCAAACTTTGGTTGAACTTTTGAAGATGTTACCTTATAGGTAAGCGGGTACTATGACGTATTTCTTTTGAGGGTCTACTATTAGGTAGGTATACATTTTCGGAACATTTATGCACACACGGTCACCTGACCCCAAACTAAGCAAATCTTGTACTAAGAGTGCCAGAGACTGATGTACATACAGATATTTTTTAAATACATACTTACAAAAATACTTACATTTATTATTTTAAGCTTATCTAGATATTAACAGCCAGACATAGAACAAACACAAATATTCATCACATGAATGTTTGCCCTAAGTCGGAATCGAACCCACGCCCCCAGGCTCGGAAGGCTCACTACCAACTGAGCCACCAAGGCTGTAAAAATTATGGAAAACCAAATTCGAACAGTTCATTATGTGGCTATTATAGGTTCTTATTTGTAAATTTAATGATATAAGTACAAAACAAGTAGCTTTTTATTCATCTATAGTTTAAATTATTAGTTAAACGGTAAACCAATATTTTTAAGATAGAACTTAGTATACAAATTAAGAATATATACCTACTTACATAAGACGGCCACCCATAGCTTTCGCGTTATAGCAAACAAAATCAATCCAAAACATCTGTGCTCCCACGCCTAATGCAAATGCACAAATCCACTGACATTCTACTTATACGAGTACGTGTTGATTATAATCCGACAAGAATTGATTCCAGTTGATAGACCATAATGTTTTCAATCAAACGCATTGAAGTAATTTATCAACCAAAACCATCAAAATTACGACAGCATTTGAACGAAAAGCAAACATTTCTTGTTCGCATACAAAACAAATAGCCTGACATTCTATTTCTACGTGCTTATAATATTCCGACAATAATTTATTCTAGTTGATGGACTCTAACATTCTCAATCAAACATACACATTTCAGTAATTCGTCAACCAAAGCCATCAAAATTACGACAACATTTGAACGAAAAGCAAACAATTCTGCCTTAAATCAAATACCTTAATATGTTATTTGTACTTGTTTATTATATTCCGACAATAAATTATTCTAGTTGATTGACTCTATCATTCTTAATCAAACATATTTCATTAATTTGTCAACCAAAACCATCAACCAACAAAATAACGATAACATTTGAACGAAAAGCAAACATTTCTTGTTCGAATACCAAATACCCTTATATGTTATTTGTAGGTGTTTATTATATTTCGACAATAATTTATTCTAGTTGATGGGCTATAACATTCTCAATCAAACATATTTAAGTAGCTCGTCAACCAAAACCATCAAAATTACGACAAAATTTAATCTAAAACCAAACATTAACTTGTCCGCATACAAAATCGGCATGGCTATAGTTAAATTGGTAGTTTCGCTTGCAACGTCCACTCGGTCGTTTTGCAAGTTTAACAATATTTCGGGCGGACGCTCTGCGCCGGTTTTATTTCATAGTAGCGTGTACCGGTGACGTTTTATTTGATATAACGCTATCTGGTTGCACAAAAGAATTTTCGATTTCGTACTTTATTTTAAAAGCTGAAATTGAATCAGTATGTTGATTTTAATTGACTCGCTTTTAATAGGAACTTTGTCATGATTTATTTTTCTAACGTAAATACATTTATTCACTTAGACATGTTTGTATCTTTGTTTTAGTAAAAAAGTCCAATTTAAGGCTTAGTTTTTCACTAATGTACAGGCCGATTCGAACTTAATGACTGCTGTGAAGTTAGGCGCGAAACGCTGCGCAGTAGCAAATTCAAAATTCAAAATTAATTTATTTCAGGCATGACACACATAATAGCACACATTGTAAATTACATTCGATTTAATATAATTATAGGTAATGCGTAAAATTAAAAACTGAACTTATTTATAACAATTGAATAATTATGAATTACAATAGAAACCATCAATAATTATGTAGACATGTCAATTACAATAAAAAAAATAAAAATAAATAAATTAATTTAGTAGCGAAAACTAAGGTTTCCGCAAGAGCAAGGCAAGACGCCGCGCGCCGCAAAGTATCACTTGCGGCTTACTTCACAACCGCCATTAAGTTTGAATCAGCCTGTACAAGAAAATTCCCGCGAGAAATGTCAGACAGCCTGCCCAACGGCAACAAGTGCTGACGCGAGCACTTGCTAGAGAGGTGCAACTTGAAACTGTTATCGGACATTTCTCGGGAGAGTTTTCTTGCACGTGGTACTAGGGTTTTGAACTAAGGTTCGTTCCGAAGACGGGTCTGAGCAGTGGTGCACTTGTAGCGCCTCACTCAACTACCGTCTTTGTACTTCTTCTTCACTCTATAAAACTTCAAGGCTAGAGTGAATAAGTACCTTATAGGTCGTCGTGCTCCATCTTAGACCACAACGTCGCTTAACATCAGGCGAGTTGGTGGTCAAACGCCGACCTATTCTACATAAAAAAAAAAAAAAAAAAAAAAAAAAAGGTACATATTTCATTACAAATTGTACATGTGACGTACAAAAAATTGACACAACATATATCGTCACGCCTTTCCCCCGAGGGGGCTGGCAGAAGGGTAGGTGTGTGTAATACGACACCCACACTTCGCCGGATGATATTCAGTCCCAAATGTGACAGGGAGCGAGCCTGTCGCCATACACCGGGCTCCAGTCATGTAGCAGATGACATACAATACGCACATATGCTCACACAATGAACAAATTGGTGCGTGCCGTCGGCTGGGTTCGAACCCGCTCCCTCTGGCTTGAGAGGCGGGCCTACTCGCAACTAGGCTGCCATTGCTTCAAAAAAATTGGTACATCGATAATACGCCGTAGCATTATTCCTTGCTTATGTACTAATTTTCCCGTAAAGGTAATAGGCACAGATAACTTCTCTCATCTATTGCTCGATCCTGGTACACATCATTTGCTTCTTTCACTTTCATGAGCCCCTTCATATTACATGCAAATCGATTACGGGTACTAATGGTTGCGTTTTGTTTTTGACGATTCGCGACCATGCATGTTATTTCGCGGCGTTACGATTTGCGGTCGCGCAGCATCATTGTAACCTCATCAAATCAACAAAATGTACCATGGCGAAAAGATGTCATGGTAGTCTCCTGGCCTTTAAACATCTTGGATTATAACATCCTTTAGTAAAACCATTATAATAATTCACAACGACCGATATTGGTTCTCAATTTACCCTTCAATATGACAACGTTCTCAACGTTGCATAAAACTAAACCTTAAACGCGACTTTGTAACCAAACTCATATGGGAAGGCAAGGCGTCCTATTCTGAAGAACATAAAAAATGATTTTACGATTCTATATCAGAACACGCAAATCGAAGTCCCCTGTTTATGAATAAAATGTACATAAAACTGTTTGTCTATGATAGAGACCCTTTTTTGAGTTGTAACTTTATTTGAGTGTGTATGAGTTTTGTAGGATAAGGTGTTTTTTTTTAGATTTGTCTATTCCTGTTGTTCCTTGTCGTTTCCTGACTATTTCTCTGTTTTTTCTAACTTGTTTTTTTATACAATTGACATAACATAATTATATTGTTACATATCGTCACTCCTTTCCCCCGAGGGGGCTGGCAGAGGTGTACAACACCTACACTTCGCCGGACGATATTTAGTCCTAAATGTGACAGGAGGCGAGCCTGTCGCCATACACCAGACTCCAGTTATGTAGCAGATGATATACAATATCATCTTGTTGTACGACAATAATGGCCACTTGCACTGAATATAAGAATTGCTTATGTCTTTGCTTAACTAGTATAAACTACTCCTAGCTACTATCTACATTTTCTTGCACTAACCTTAATTCATTCCTTAGGAGACTCTTAACTTTATTTATTTATTTTAAAATGTAACTTACGAACTAATATACCCAATCATTACATTATTTACAGCTTATGTCCAACAATAAATTTTAATAATATAAATATGCACTAATAACACAGAAATTGAAATAAAATATCCTTACAAACAAAAAAAAAACGAACAATAAAATTAAGAAAAAATAAATTAAACGAAAAAACAAACTGAAACAATTAAACAATATAAAAATCTTACTATAAACGTACGTACTCGCAATATGACAATGACTTTTTTGCAAATGACTTTGTGCCCGATAAGCGAATATTTCGCTAGGAGTAGATCACACTAGTTAAGCAAGGTCATAGGCAATTCTTATGTTAAGATTACCAAGACTACTCTGTCATTCATAGAGCATCTTTCGACTGCCTCGGTGGCTGGTAGTGCACCTGCCTTCTGAGCTTGGGGGCGTGGGTTCGGTTCCCACCTAGGGTAAACATTTATGTGATGAACATTTGTGCTGGTTCTATGTCTGGGTGTTAATATTTATTTAAGTATGTATTTAAAACTAAGTATGTATATCAGTCTCTGGCAGCCATAGTACAATACTTTGCTTAGTTTGGGGTCAGGCGACCGTGTGTGAAAGTGTCCCGAATTAAAAAAAAAAATCTTTAACTTAGCTTATAGTTACCTACCTAGTTAACTAGAGTCTCTGTAAGCTATAGACCTCGCGGCCGACGTATGTCTTCCTCTACAGCTCGCATTCCTCAATCGATTGTCGTGAAATTTTGTGAGCAGGTTCGATATTTATACTGATTTATTTTTAACAAGGCAATTTTGGAAATGTGAAAAATGGCGGAGTGTAGCAACTTAGTTTGTAATATTTAACACCGCGACCCGACGGCGAATGCATGCCAATTCTGACTAAAACTAATTACCAAAAATAACTCGCAAAAATTATATAAACTTACAAAAATTATTACATAACTATCTTCCTTGCTTTAAGAGGGCCGCGACGTTCTGAAATTTCCATACAAACACACTACTCAAATTTCTTGAAAACCGTTTGTCAGATTATGATGAAATTTAGCATGTACAATGCAATTAACAATATCTTTGCCCCTATTTTCTTGATTTTTTTTTAAATACATTCTCAAGCGAAAATAGAGCTATGAAAAATATCCGCATTTTAAGGGGTCACTTTTGACTGATTTATTCAATAGATAGACAAAGCAAATCAAAAATTCCATTACATCAAAGTCAAAGTCAAAGTCAAAATGTTTTTATTCAATTTAGGTATCAAAGATACACTTATGAACGTCAAAGTTATTTAAATAGACTCGACCGCCTTGTTCGAATAAAAAGCCTCTACTCAGAAGAACAGGCAAGAAACTGAGGGGCATTATTTTTTCAAATAATAAATAAATTAGTCTCACAAATTTTGGCTTACAACTAGGTAATATCTATAAATATTTGTGGCTACTTGGCGGAAGTGGAAGGCTCCAGACATCTTTATCTTCTAAATAATTCTTAACCTTATAATATCCTCTTTTCATTAATGTAGTTTTTACATGTGATTTGAATTTTCCCTCGGTGAGCCCTGTTATATTTTTCGGGATTTTATTGTAAAAACTAACGCAGTTGCCTAAAAATGACTTTCTTGACTTAGTCAGTCTAAATCTCTGTAGTTGCCTAATCTTGCGAACCGCATAAGCAGCAGAACTAAGTCTCCCAGACAGAGCACTAATATGTGGACCCCATTGCAGTTTGGAATCAATGCTTATACCCAGGAACACCGTCGCCTTGTCTATGTTAAGTTTATCGCCCTCAAGCATTACGTTTGGTTCTATATATCTAACATTAGGCATGGAAAACTTTAAAAACTTAGTTTTTTTTGCATTTAGTAACAAATTGTTCGCAGCGAACCATCTCGAAATAATAGTCAGTACGTTGTTCACATGCACAAGTTCACTATCTTTCCTATCTGTTCTAAAAATAAGAGATGTATCATCAGCAAATAGAACTATGTCTGTAAGGTCCTTAACCATATACGGCAAATCATTTATATACGCCAAAAATAAGAACGGGCCTAAGATAGAACCTTGTGGTACTCCCATTGTAACTAAAGATCCGGAAGATGTGACGCCATTAATTCCCACTTTTTGTTGTCTATCAGTTAAATATGACTCGACAAGATCTAGAGCGATTCCACGAATTCCGTAGTGGTGTAATTTACGGATCAAGGTGCGGTGTTCTACACAATCAAACGCTTTGGAAAGATCACAAAAGACACCGATGGCATCCTGTGAACTCTCCCAAGCTTCCATCACATGCGTAACTAATCGAACTCCCGCATCTGTTGTTGATCTACTTTTCGTGAAACCGAACTGATTTTCGTTTAATATACTGTGTATGTTAAAGTGACACAACAGTTGATTAAGTATAATCTTTTCAAATATTTTACTCAAGGGAGGTTAAGTTACATAGGGAGGTTGTCTACATCATTAGCTGTTAAATGAATCAATAATACAAGGGAAATTCTTAGTTACTTAAGATTGATTACAGTAGTGCAAAAGTCATAAAAAAATTAAAATTGCACTTTGTCACTCTGTTGGTAAGTTTAAAGGCTTTTTGACATTTTTTTTTGACTTTTTGGCAAAGGACATTTTGAAATTTTTCCAAAAACTGCCACATCAAAAAAATAAATATTTAGTAATCAAACCTAATCACAAAATTTCAAGAGAATCGGTTAAGAAAAGCGACCTGTATAGGAAGACAAAGATCCAGACAGAGATCCGGACAAAAATCGGATATACGAAAGCATTTTTGTCGAAACTGAAGCAGAGACGCTTTGCTTGCTGTCGTGTCTTCGGTCAGTCGATTAAAAAAAAGTAACAATAAAAAAAAAACCTCTGAACTTACCCTAGTACTTTAGTTCAATACAATACAATACAATACATCTTTATTGCACACCAAAAATACAAAGTAAAACAAACATAATATAGAGAATATTAAAAATAAAATATCATTCGGCAGTACAAGGGCGGCCTTATCGCCTAAAGCGATTTCTTCCAGGCAACCTTGAATGTAGTCTTAGTTCTTGAATGTAGTAATTGAACTACTGCGACTAAAATTTAATATAGGTAAGTAGTACGATATGTATGTACTACATAATATATTTCAGTACTGTCTTTTCCTATGAGCTATTCATAAAGGTAACTACCGCAATGATTCATGCAAACAAACAATTTATGAAATTACTTATTCAACAAAGACTAAGCGATGCGGACTTCCTTATTTTGCATTTTTAAACTCATATGAGGGTTTTTTTGCTACGTCCTTTGCACGGAAGTTTGTCTAGACGACCACTTGGCAGTTAAAAAGACAAACTTATTTGAGAGCTGAACGAGGGAGCCACTGTCGTGCTTTCTGAACAAAACTGAAAGCTTTCTGTAGAAAAATTTAGCTCTCCCATTTTGTCAACTGTACAAGTTAAGTTAGTCGCTCTGTGCTGCTAAAGCATAATGTGCTTGCATGCCATGCTTTGATTTATACGTCATGTTGTACGAGTAATTTTTTTAAGCATGCATTAACTTTGTTAACGTAATTTCTAATTTCAGTCACATTTTTCATAGTTTTGTGGTTGATTTTATTTTAAAACATGGGAGTATGGGAATAAATAACTTAAACTTTGAAAATTTTACCTGTTAATACTTATGAAGCTGAAAAAAATGAAAATAAATTTTAAGTAAGCTTACCTTTAGCTATGCAAAATTCTAGTTAAATTCTGAGAATTTATTGTTGAACAAAATGTAAACGTGTGTATACATTTTGTTCCATGTACATGTGTGTATTCATACCAGCTCAAAATTATACAAAACGAATATTATATCTAAAGCTACCTACAAATTACTTATAATAATAATATTTATTTCCTAAAAAAGTGTACAATTAATCTTATAATAATATTATTATTAAGGCTAGCTTAATGAGTTTTGATTAAAGTCTACTGTTGCCGAACTAGGCTTTATGTCTGTGTTTAGGCGTGGTAGAGAAATTGTCGCGAAACGATGATGCAGCGAAGTGTCTGTTTTGCTAAAATAGGTTATTAAATATTGATTTTGATGATGACATGATAACGTAAAGCTTGATCATAATTCGGTGCTAGTAAATTTATGAAGGATGCAGGTACGAGCACAGCATCAGCATGGTGTGTGCTTGCAGCAATTGAAATTGCAAATTTGTGCAGGGGCCTCGGTCCGGTTCGTTAGCGACTTGTGTTTACGCGACCGGCTATAGGGTTGACAACCGCTAATTGATCGAGGTTTACTTTTAGTTTGATTTGATTTGAAACCGATTTAATTCGATATACTTGCGCTTTACATGTGCGTGACCGCGGTCAGAATTTAATTCCCGCGTTGAGTGCTGACCGACAAAATATTTGATTAGTCGGCGGTCGCCAAATGCAGTTATGCTGTGACCGTGTTTGCTAACGTACCTAAAAATGTATCGAGTAAAATTTAATTTTGGTTTGCTTTGGTCAGAATGTTTGAAATAGTGAACTGCGGTAAAGTGTCAGAGAGCTTGGTAAATATCAATTTGGCCCCAAAGGCTATTAATAAGTAACGATTTTAGTTTTATTATTGATTTTTTGTTTTTGATATTCATGTTTGTTTAATGACCTCTAAAGCCCTGCGGTTTTTTTATGTAGAATTGGTCGGCGTTTGACCACCAACTCGCCTGATGTTAAGCGACGTTGTGGTCTAAGATGGAGCACGATGACCTATAAGGTACATATTCACTCTAGCCTTGAAGTTTACTAGAGTGAAGAAGTACAAAGACGGCAGTTGAGTGAGGCGCTACAATTGCGCTACTGCTCAGACCCGTCTTCGGAACGTTACACCGTTTCAAAGACGATTCAAATGACACGTCACATGCCGAAATGCATTTAGGCCAGCTATTCTATATTCTATTATTCCAGCTGTTTAGGTTGTAGGCCGTGGCAAAGAAACCTCATACACACATACACTCGAAAAACATAACCCTCCTTCTTGCGTAGACGGGTAGAAACAAATTTGATAGGCAACCCTAAATATTAAATTACTATGAAATAACGTTCCTTCTTTCGCGGAACATTTTAATAATAACTGAAATTATATAATTTCCATATTTGTGTAGCAATCCATTACACGTGTTAGCCAGCATTTCTGGCATTTAGCAAGTATGGCAACTGTGGGTTTTATTTAATCACTGACAAGCAAAACAGTTTGTGAGAAAACAATAACTAAAAACACAAAAAAGAAAATGTTAAAAGCACTGATATTTTTAATATTTTCAACAGTTTTTTAAGACCAAAAAGAAAAATTTCATACTAGGTTAGCATGTAAGTGCACCAAACCTTGACATGGAAACAACATTTTTAACCGACTGTTTTTGACCGCTGCGCTATTCAATAAGTTACATGTCTGGGTTTCTCTTACTGAGATACCTTACATCATTTTTTGTAACCACATACTCCAAGAAGTCTATAAACGAACATTTGCGGAATTGTGACAACTAGCCACAGAAACCAAATCTAATCTAAATTACATATAATATATCGTCACGTCTTTCCCCTAAAGGGGCTGGCAGAGGTGTACAACACCCACACTTCGCCGGACGATATTTATTTAGTCCCATATGTGACAAGGGGCGAGCCTGTCGCCATACACGGGGCTCCAGTCATGTAGCAGATGACACACAATACGCACATATTAAGTTCACACAATAAACAAATTAGTGCGTGCCGTCGTCGGCTGGGTTCGAACCCGCTCCCTCTGGCTTGAGAGGCGGGTCTTCTCCGGCTAGGCTGTCATCACTTTATAAATTACATGTCATCAATGGACGGGTAAACAAATAATCTCTAAGTTAAATTTTGGTAAACATAGGCCTTAGTAATGTTGAATCGCGTAACGTGTAGTCAGTTTAGAATCTAAACTGACACGCTGAATTCCTTCAAAAATTACATTAAAGAAATTACATTGAGTCTATCCAAACTTTAAACAATCAATGTCTTTTATTTTAGATGAAACTTAGCTTGCCTAGTAACAAAGAATACGTACGCACGTGTTTGCGAACGCCCTTTTTATGATCTATGAATTATTTTCGATTATTCCTAGCCTGAGCTCAAAGTAAATACTAAAACAGCAACAGTCAGTACTCACTCGAGTACCTATCACGTTCATGGCCCGTAACAACTTGCTTTTCGATAAAGCAAGGGTTTTATGTCGTGAATCGTATGTCACGAACTATAAAGTTCTTGACGCCGTAACGTGAATGTACTCGTACCTACTAAAATATGCTGTTTAAGTTTGCGTTTGTGTATTTTTTAAATTGCTGGCAATAGTGAGTTCAATTTCTTAAGATGAAAAATGTGATCCCATTATATTTTTACATACATTTTTTGGAAGTGACATTTTTAACCCCCGACGCAAAAACGACACGTGTTATAAGTTTGACGTGTCTGTGTGTGTGCGTGCGTGTGTATGTGTAAGTCTGTGAATACGTTATAAATAGGAATTATTTAAAAAAAAAAACGAGAAACCCGATAACAAAATGTGAACTATGCCATTTCTGATTCAAAGAAATCCAGCAACACCTTGCATTTCAAAATCGGTCAAGCCGTTTAAGTGCTAGGACCTCCTAGCAATATTAAAAACAATAGAACACTTTTATAATTAATAGCGCATAGCAAGTAGCATTATTATATCCATACACGTCATACACATAAAAAAAAACCTGATAAAATACCTTCCATTTAGGCAGTCGCGTTTATATATAAGAAACCATAAGTAGATATAAGTAATCTCTAATTAGTATATTAAATAAAAAGTAGAAAACAAATCCGATACTTAGTTATAACATACACCAACCATTGATATATAATGTGCTACGTACTAGATTTCATCATCAACACATTAACTTCCTTCCACTGCACTGTACTGCAATCCATGCACCTTACATTAGTGTAGCTTTAACACACACGCCGAGTGATTGTATACGGAGCGAGAAAACTGTGATTTAGCGCTGCATGCTATTACAGCTTGGTTGGACGACTTATCGAATGTTTTAGCGCTGCAGCAAGCCTGCAGTCAGTAAACGCGAGCAGGTCCCGCCGTCATTTACAAGTTACGTGACGTGTTTTGTTTCGAACAGCTTCTCTTGTACGTACTATTTATATCTCAATGACATCAACCAAAAGCTCTTTTAAAGAGATATGCAAGTAGCACGTTTATTATAAAGATCTCACAACTTTACAACTAAGCAGCCCATAAATAAGACTTTAAACACATTATAATATTATAGCGACAACCTGTTTTCTAACACACGCAAGTTAAGACTAGCATTCATACCTTAATCCTCAAATAAGGATCATCATAGTAAGCTGGTATTACACCCATAGAAGTCGCAGTGACTGGATTCTATTCAATTAGTTACAGATTTATGTGGACACTAACCTGTACTGTGAATATCTAGCTGTAATATCCCCTCAGTTTCTTGCCTGTTCTTCTGAGTAGAGCCTCTTTATACAAACAAGGCGGTCGAATCTATTTAAAAAAAAATTGACGTTCCTAAGTGTATCTTTGATACCCAAATTGAATAAAAACATTTTGACTTTGACTTTGACTTTTGACTTCGCTTGATAAGGCTGGTTTGGTTAATAGGTGCATATTTTTTCAATCGACTTCATAAAAGGATGAGGATCTCAATTTGTCGGAATATTTTTTTTATGTATGTTCAACGATTTATTCGAAGACGCCTGAATCGATTTCGAAAATACTTTTCTTGGCTTTAAAGGGTGGGGTCCATTTAAATTTTATCAAAATCAGTTTAGTGCTTTTTTAATACTTCCTAACAAATTACTTTTGTCCCTTTGACAAAATCTAGTTCTTATAAGAAGTCATTTTTGTAAATTTAAAATATTCTATTAATCAATTAAAGTACAATGCAATGCCGCCAGCATTCTGGGGACCGTTCCTTCTCTACTAAATTCTCTTCTAAATATCTCCTATTCTAAAAAAAAAAAAAAAAAATTAAGTACATACTTATTCAGTCTTTTAAAATAAAAAAAATATCATAAAGTGCTACAGGAATTCGTTTCTTAGCGCTAAAACTTTTTAAAAACTTAATTAAGTAATATCATAAAATCGAAATTGAGTTTCTTTGTTCGCTTGTTTGTTTTTTGTTTTCTCGCTCTAATTACTACAAAATAATTTAACAGATAGAATTTTGCTATAGTTATGAGTAAATTTAATCAAATATTAGCCTAACTTAGATGCTTACATTTAACTGGGGGGCTATTCCTGCGCGTGAGATGAGATGAGATTTTATCTTAGTCACTCTCACAACTATGACGTTTCAACCGAGGGCAACAAGGAGGAAAAATGGTGAGATGAAAATCTCAAATCTCCGAATAGGGCTACAGGTATCTATGGCTCAAACATTAGCTAAACACTTTTTTACTCCGCTTTTTAACGCTTGAGGATGCACGCTACGTTACACGCTACGCTACGATACACGATAAGCTTGTGGAACTGGAGCCCGGTGTATGGCGACAGGCTCACCCCCCGTCACATGTGGGACTGAATATCGTCCGGTGAAGTGGGGGTATTGTATTACAACTCTACCAGCCCCCACGGGGGCAAAACGTGACGATATGTATGGAAACAGCCGCAATCTTCATCGACATGTACATTAATATCAGAGACCAATATTATAGAGAAACCAACTAAACAGTCCAACACAAACATTACTGCAGTCCCATTGTACAAAGTACAAGTGGCCAGTCTTTAGATAGCAGACGGTCCAACTGGTTCAAAGCTAAACTCTACCTACGAGGAATGTTAACGCGCGTGTGACTCGAATACGATAGCCATCGGCGCTTCTGTTCGCAGTTACCTGCAGTTTTACTGCTATTAGGATATTGGTACACTGAAGCACGACATTATTTACTGACTGCATTTTAGGGTTTCGTGATATTTGGTTTCTACGGCTATTTTTGATTTACGGTACATTTTGGCGGATTGAAAAATCACTGATAAATCTTATGGAGTTTACAAACCAAGGTCGCATCGAGACAGCGGCTGTTGGCGACTTTGGTATGCATTCCATAAATTTTACCAACATTATGCTTCTCTTGTACATAGTATGAGTGACATGAAAAAGTAGTAACATAATTATATTTTGTGATGATACTAAGTAAGTTTGTGATTTGGTATAGACCGAGTAGCTAGCTGTAGTGCCACAATTTCAGTCCGACTCACGGCTATAATGATACTAAAATATAGACAATATTATTGGCAGTATACATTATTGTTTAATAGATATTTATGCAATAAATCTCGCATTGAAATCGCGAAAATTCTAAATGTACACTTTTTTGATAGTCAAAGTCAAAGTCAAAGTCAAAGTCAAAATATTTATTCACTTAGATAGGGTAAGTACATAAAGTTCTTCAATATATAATTTAGTTCTGCCTATTTGTCAGATAACCTGACATGTGAATATGTTAAAATTAATATAATTATAATCGAAATATTAGTTTATTAAAATTATTAAAGTTATGTCAGTCAATATCAAATTTAAAAATTATATTTTATTATTGAATTTATTTATTTTATATATAGTATTCTAAATTAAATCTTATATTAGGTAACAATATTATTTTAAAAAGTCTTTAATACAATAGAAGCGTTTGTCTAATAACCATGTTTTTAATTTCCTCCGGAAGATTCCGTAGGGTAGGTCTTTAAGGGTCAAAGGAAGCTTGTTAAATACAGAGATGCACATCGCGTAACAATTCTTTCTACATACTGCCAATCGAAGCGCATAAGCGATAAATTAACACTTACTCGTACACCTATGCAGAATTGATCATTAGAAACCTAGCTTGCTAGTGCTCTATCTGTGAAACAAAATTAAAACAATAAAGTTAAGCAATAACGTCATTAATAAGGCTCTAGTGTGTCCTTGAGCTAAAGATCTGTTCAGAACGAAGTAAAATAAACTTGCCAAATACCAGGAATTGTACCCACCATTGCCCTAGGGCTAGCTAAGTAATAGTGAATTGAAACATGAAACTGCGCTCGGCTCGCTTCAGTTTTAGATGTTATTTTTCAGTAAAAGAAATTGGTTTAAACTATTGGATGAGGTACTTGTATTATTTTATCGAGCTGTGTAGTTCTACTTGCTATCGTACCGAAACCGTATTTTTACTTAAGTATGTTCAAGCGGAGTATTCCTACTTTTAATAAAAAGGCGAAAATGTGTGTGAGCGGGCTTGTTTGTTACTTCTTCACACTCAAACGTATGGCTGTCCAATGTCCATCTCTTTGAGCGTTCCGTCATTTTGAAGAAAATCGGAACAGAGATGGCCTATCTGCTAATCCAGGGTATACCCTGGTTAACAGATAGGCCACTTTTTGACCGCAAGTCACACCACGGGGCGCAGCTAGTACATAATCATGCAACCTCCAAACACAATGTCATTTAAATCTGATCAAAGCAATCCAAGTTACTCACACAAAATTTCCTTATTCTCGTATTTAACCCTAGAGTGGGCGCGCTATGAGCATTTTGCCGCTCCGGGAGCGGCAAAATAAATAAGAAGAGAAACTGTCAACGCGCTTTTAGTAGCTGCCCCGTCTTTTGTCGTCGACTCATGCCGGAAAGTTGCACCCAATCTGAGCTCATTACATTCGCATGAGGAGAAGGCTGTAACAATCAGGTGTCGCGTGGCAGCAATTAGATAATAGCGCACCTTCTCACGTAGACGAAAATTCTGTAATATTAATTAGTTCTTTATTTAGTTGAAAGAATGTTTTTTTTTATTTGTTATAGGTCTCTTAAACCTACTTCTAATAAATAAGTTCCTAATTTTCTATATCTTATACTCGCATTTGTGTTTTTGTGCCATTAAAAGGTTTTTATTTATTATTTTGATGACGTAAAGTTTTCCAACGTCGAAATGTATGATAAAATAGTACCAAGGTGGCTGTGACATAAGCATGACATATAGTTTTGTCCAAACTACTATGCTAAAACATGTCCTGGAGATTAATAAAACTCATAATTACATTATTTTTTTTCATATTATTAGACAGGGCAGAAGAATTAAAAAAAAACCGAAAAAAATTAAATCAAAGTGTTCATAATTTTTTTTGAAATAATTATGTGGACTTTCTATGAATATACCTATGTCTATGTCTATATCTAAATAATACCCTCTATTTAAATAAAATAATAATAATAATAATAAAAGTGTTCCTATTTAAAATTGACAATAAACATGAGCGGCAAAATGCTCCCCACGCGTCAACTGACGTTATTTTAAATAACGCGCCCACTATTATAGGGTTAAGTATATAATTTCATATCTATTTCTCTAACTATAAAATTGTACTGTACATACGAGTATGTATTACTTACAACAATTTTGGTAGCATCACCAACAGTATAAGTAAGAAACATGCCTAGTTCCAACAACACCAAAGCCTGAAACCAAGCTAGCGCAGCTTACGTAATTTTAGATTTATGCAGACCACATTACAATTCAGCAGCTTGTTACCTTTATCATTACTCCAGAGACCGTACCATAAATTACGGTATTGTTCCGCAGAACAGGTAGATAGCGTAATGCTGGTTCAATTTGCACAATAGAAAATACTCCAAGACAACTGCATTGCTCGGCGCCTGGGGGCTAGATCTCATAACAAACACAAATAAGCTGACGTGATCCGCTTACTATCCTAGATTAGGAGAGGAGAAAATATTTCTGGCTGTGTGTGGTTGTGGTGGAATAATAAAGTGCGATTGGCACGGATTAGGTCCGCGATCTGGTTGAGGCGAGTTTATGGTCTTTTTATGGATTCAAATGCCAAAATGTTGGAACAAAGAAAAGTTTAACTCTTATTTTACAAAAGAACGTAATTTTGTGTTCTTGAATTATGATCCATGGACAATTTATCATGACTTATCTTTATCTTAAGAATTCGTTATTTTTAGAAGAAGGGTTATGTTTTTCGAGTGTATGTATGTAAGTATGTACATTTATGTGGGTATGTATGTATTTATGTATGAGGTTTCTTTGGTACGGCCTACAGCCTTTTTTTTAATTACATAATAGGCTTGCTTTTGGCCGCCAACATGCCTGATGATAAGCAGTGATGCGGCCTACGATGGAGCACGCTTGCCTAGAAGAAACCGATTCACTCGAGACTTGAAAACACCCAGATTATAAGTGTCAGGGAACACACAGTCTGGGAGAGTATTCCACAGCCTAAACAGCTTAATGTATTGCGACATATGAGATGTCAATTTAATCGTCTTGATAGTGGAAGTGACATAGGATACAATATTTTGCAGCCGGCTTTTTTATTTTTGTTTTAAGAATGTTACATGTTGAAATCGAGTTTTATCAAATGATTTTGATCAATAAAACCGTTTTAGCTGAAAAACTTTTTAAAGTTATTACAAACGTTACACGTGGTTTGCTCAAAACTTGCTCTGGCGGTATCCCAGACTCTTACAATACTAATTAACTCATCTTCCTACAAGTTTTTTCAATCAACTATATGGGTAACCGTTACCACGTTTTGTAGCCGACAAAACCAGGTGTGGAATTTATTTCAGCTTCAACATCCAGTCCAATAAATATTTCAAGATTTTCTGCACCCACTGTCTTATCTGTATGAGGGATTGTTTACATGCAGACGTGGACAGTGGGACGAAATAATGTATTGTAGACTCAGTGAAAGGTTACCCGAGCAGTAAACTGGAACGTTTCTGGTTGGGAGCCAGTTTTGTAACGTTATTTGCTAGTAGAGTTTTTAGCAAACTAGCTAAGTTAGAGCACTATGGAAGTTGTAGTTTTTGAAATGAATCGGTTTTAGAAATATTCGTTGTTTTACTAATGAACTAATTTCATTGTAGGATGCTGCGAGCATCATTAGATACCGCTTAAAAAGTTAAAGCTTCAGCAGCATCTAAATAGGTAGCATAGCACTAAAACACGGAATCTATAATATTGACCGAGGGAGCGTTAGCGAGCGAAGCGTCTCTGCTTCAGCTTTGACAAAAATGCTTTTGTATGTCCGAATTCTGTCTGGATCTCTGTCCGGATCTCTGTCCGGATCTCTGTCCGGATCTCTGTCCGGATCTTTGTCTTCATCTCCTGGTCGTATTTATTAATCGATTTTCTTGAAATTTTGTGAGTAGATTCGGCAATTATAGGATTTTTTTTGTCGGGGCGAGTTTTTCTGCTCCAAAATTTTACGAGAATCGGTTGAGGAATGTAACCTCACATGTAAAAGAGGTTAAGCGTCAGCAACGAGGCATATACAGCTCGCAGAGCCACTAATTATTGTGTTAAATTAGCAAACGATTAGCAAAGTACGAAATAAATGCAGCATGATACGGTAAATAAAGTAAGAAAATATGTTGATAGTGTATAAAAGTACAAAGAAAAAAATAAAGAAGATAGGATTGGTGTTAATTATTTTATTCCACTTCCTAAACTAAACTAACTAGTGTCACCCATGTAAAATACTACGCATTGCAACTAAATAAAACGGAATGGAATAAAGCCATTTCTACTAGACAGCTAAATTCTACTAAACAAGAAACTCTAAAATATCCCCTTTTTCACCCACCAGCTGTCTTGTTTCTCCAATATTGCAAGAAACGATTCAGAAGACATCGAGTACCAATTTAAATTCTTGAAAAATAGGCCTAAGTTTAAACATTGCCAATCGAATATCGTAATTTATTTACGTTAACTGGCATATTTTCTGGGAACAACCATCATTGATATTCAGCTGGTGAATAACAGATTATTGAAATGTAATAAAAGATCGAATAAATATCGTAAAATTAATTCAGTGGTCGCTATAGTCTGCAGTCAGTGTTTTATTTTCCTAAAAACAGTTATAAAATAAAATAAAATGTAAAACCGAAGAAAACCCTTTTTTGAAGAAATTAATAAAGCAATTCGTTATAAAAACCTTTTTTTTTCAAATCAGAAATTGATTCGACCGATAAGAGACATTAAGCAATACAAAATACCTTAATTTAAAGTGCAATTTTAGGTTTCAACTTCCACTCGGTAATTTTTAACATCACATACCTATCAGTAGAAAGTATTCAACAAAGATAGTATTTGAAAAAGCGGACCCTTAACAGCAAAAACAGTTTATAAAACCCAATTTATTCCCTAAATGTAGCACAAAAATCCACCGTAACAGAAGATAAAAACAGCTCTCTCCAAATATTCTTACAAAAAGATCTTTACAAAAGAACGATTCAAAAACAGGCTTTTCTTACAAGTGGAAAACAAACAAGGGGTAACAAGGGTTAAATCACACACCTTGTTAAAACGAGGCAAATATTTCACAAACAGAATCAGCACCTTGTAATCTCCTAAAGCTGACTGTCGATATGATGAGGGACAAACAAAGCCCGACTCATTATCGCGACCGCCTCTACGGCAATGGCAATACAGTCGAAAGTTCTTTGGAATAGTTTAGCTAGCCTATAGACCTAAATCAGGGTACCCTGAGTAAACGTAGTAGACGCAAGCCGCATACGGTAAAAAGGATTAGGGATTGGAACAATGGATCGATATAAGGCCTCGGAATGGTTGTAAGCCACACTATAATTTTGTTTGTGGTAGGCAAGGGTACGTCTGGTATAAGATCAAAACAGTTGACGTACATATCACGTATATAAATGAAATTGCACGACATTGACAACAGAAAAACAAAAGATTTAAAAGTCACGTTTAAACACAACGTGACAAGAGTAAAAAAGTATGCCTCATCTCATTCTTTTTTTACGGCAATCTTAGCTTGTCATACTTAATTTTATTTTAGCAAAAAGTCTTAGAGATATTCAAATTATTTTTACAAATTATGAAGCAAGTCAATAAACATACATATCGTCATGCCTTTTCCTCGAAGGGACTGGCAGAGGTGTAATACAACACCCACACTTCGCCGGACGATATTTAGTCCTAAATGTGACAGGGGGCGAGCCTGTCGCCATACACCGGGCTTAAGTTATGTAGCAGATGATATACAATACACACATAGTTATGTTCACACAATGAACAAATTGGTATACGTGCTGTCGACTGGGTTTGAACCTGCTCTCTCTGGCTTGAAGGGCGGGCCTCCTCTAACTAGCCTATTATCGCTTTTACGTTAGCGTCATGTTTTTTGCGTTAGCACTAACAAAAAAATAGCAACAATCAGCTAAATTAATTTTGCTGCGGATAAGCCAACAATATCATTCTCAAACAATCATTATTAATACAATATTGGACCGATCAACTTTCTTCTAGACATTTTTTTGTTATCAACTAGCCACTCGAATTGCTTTTGGGTACTGTAGTATGTATTTAAAATATCTAAGTATGTAAATCAGTCTTTGGCAGCCATAGTATAAGCTTTGCTTAGTTTGAGGTCAGGCGATCCTGCGTAGAAGTGTCCTGAATTTATTATTATTATTATATAAATAAGATCACACCGACCACAAGTAAAATGTCTGCTAATAGATTTTGTATCAAGTTCTAATTTAGTTCCCAAAGCCAGCTCACCTAGTTTCGTGACAAATTAATGCCATCTGAAGAAAATAGAACAGAAAGCCGGAGGTTTTCTTTCTCCGCGTCCAATTTGTACCGAAAAGATCAATCGTGTCTGCGTTTGTTTATTACTTTGGCGTAACAAAAAAATCTTATTACGCTCGTTTGTCGACACAAGATAGACGGTGGGTGAGGTAAAGAGCTAGATATACGAGTGTACAGTGCATGGCAGCAAAGAAAGCGCTCCGCACTGTGCTGTAGGTACATTATCGAACCGTAGCAGAAAAAATAACTGAAGTATTGAGTAGGACAATAAAAACTTTGTACTTAAGTAAGTATGTGAAAAGAAAACATTTTTTTATTTTATTTTTTATTTTATAAAATAATGTATGCGTTGATAGCCGTTGGAGAAAACCCGCCTCTCAAGCAAGAGGAAGCGGGTCCGATCCCAGCCGACGACGGCACGCATCAATTTGTTCATTGTGTGCAATTTGTTCATTGTGTGAACATATGTGCGTATTGTATGTCATCTGCCACATAACCGGAGCGTATGGTGACAGGCTCACCCCGTGTCACATTCGGGACTGAATATTGTCCGGCGAAGTGTGAGTGTTGTATTACACCTCTGCCAGCCCCTTTTGGGGGAAAGGCGTGAGGTCATGTATGTTTATTTACTTACTTCAGAATTTGTAAAAATAATTAGATTACCTCTTAAGACTTTTTGCTAAAATACTATTAAGTATGACAAGTTAATAGAGCCGCGAAAAAAAAAATGAGATGAAGCATGTTTTTTCAATTTTGTCCCGATGTGTTTAACTGTAACTTTTAAAATCTTTAGTTTTTCTTTTAATTGGCAATTTTGTGCAATTTTTTTTACACTGATCTAGTAAGGGCCACTTCCAAAAGCTTGAGTTTCTTTTTAACTCGGAAATGACTTTTTTAGATCGTCTTGCACCACCAAGAGTTAGAAGCTAACCTTGAGTTTACACAAAATATTAGACATTACATAAGATTAAACTATTTTTAAAAACCCGTCATTTACCCTGAAAGTGAGCCTACCAAAATGTTCAATTTTCTTGCAACTCACAGCACGCTGTAGTACTTGGAAGCTAATGGAAGGCCGGACCGCCTCGAACCAAGCAAAATCAATTTCAACACAGTACTTCTTCCAGCGGTTTGTTTCATTGCAACGGCTCCGGGGCGAGTCTGAAAACCGATCTAGATTAAGACTTCTTTGCTGCTAATCCCAGGATTTGCGAGACTTTGAATTAATTTAGAAATGGGAATTATTTGAAGCAGTATACTTTAGTTGCTTTGATTTGAGATTTAAGGAACGTGGTTTAATAAATTTTGGGGAATTTTTAAGATTGTATTTGTAAATTGTTAGAGAGATTTTCGAAATGAACAGAAAAGCTTTAGAAGCATCGTTGTACTTACCTATGTATGTACAGATGCCAATCGTTGCAGGAGTTGGGTTTAAATCCTAACAATGGTCAGCTTGTACTAGGAAAAAGCTTGTAGTATGGCTGCCAGAGACTGATATACATATCGTTATGCCTTTCCCCCAACGGGGCTGGCAGAGTTGTAATACAACACCCATTTTTCGCCGGACGATATTCAGTCCCAAACGTGACAGCCTGTCGCCATACACCGGGCTCCAGTCGTGTAGCAGATGACATAAATAATACGCACATATGTTCACACAATGAACAAATTGGTGCATGCCGTAGGCTGGATTTTAACCCACTCCCTCTGGCTTGAGAGGCGGGCCTTCTCCAACTAGGCTGTCATCGCTTTTTATATACATACATAATACATATATTTTTTTAAATATGCTTATATAAATATATTAACACTCAGACATAGAACAAACACAAATGTTCATCACATAAATGTTTTTCTAGGTGGGAATCGAACCCACGCCCTAGGCTTAGGAAATCTTCCGATAAAGTAAAATACTTAGTTATTATAAAAATACCATAGTTGTAATAATGCATGTCACAGAATCTTCCTTATTTAATCACTTATTTAACGTCTTCAATATTATTTGTATGATTAACTTCAGTGATCTGATTGGTGGCTATTTTCCTCGCTACACATCTTCCCAACGCTCATCTTCTGGTGTACAGGCACCCTAACTCTGTAGGATACAGAATAGGATCTATGGCGAAGCGTAGACAAAAATATTTTCATTGCCAACAGTCTGTATAGAATTTATTGGTACATGTCATCATCATCAAAAATGTACATCAAAATGTTTTTTGAACACAATATTAAAAGTATTTGATGCAAAATTAAACGTCGCTTGCTGTCTAAACTAACACGAAAATAAAAAGAAGTAAAATATGTAAGTTTATAAGTTTCTATGTATATAGGTAGGGGGTAATCTCCAGAATTATTAGTCTTATTTTTTAAACTAAATCCTACTTCCTACTATCCTACTTAATATTATAAACGCGAAAGTTTGTAAGAATGGATGTATGGATGTTTGTTACTCTTTCACACCAGAACGGCTGAATGGATCTGGATGAAATTTGGCACAGAGATAGATTATAGTCTAGAATAGCACATAGGATACTTTTTAACAGCGGGTGATACCGTGGGGCGCAGCTAGTAACTAATAAAAACCTCACTCAAAGAGAATCGCTCAGTACCTACCATAGACTATGAAAAGTGAGCGAAGCCGCGGGCAGATAGGTTAGTGTTTCAATAAGTATTAACGTTTACAGATAAGCTCAATTAGAATTTGAGGAATCACTTTAATGTCTCCATTTCCTTTTGAGTTAAACTATCGTTATTAATAATTAGGATTCTCAGCCCCACCTGGGCGCTTTTGGAAGCCATCATCGTTAAAATTAAGCTCCAACCCTTTTAGCTCCTACTGTACTAGATACCTATTGTAATGTACTACAGAAATTCAGTTACAGAAATTGATTCATGGACACGTATAGGTAGATATTGATAAGGGTTATATTCAAGAGTTTATAGATAAGCTAAATTAGGTACCATGACAATACTAAATAACATTACCTACTCGTGCAAGACTAGTAGATTTTTTTTTTTTAAATAGGTCCAAAATATTGTTAAACATACGAGTACATCATACATTTTAAAATTTACACAGACACACAATGGGTACAAAAACATTATTTGGGTGTAAAAATATGACTGTTACAATTACCCATTTACATACCTACGTTAAATTGCCATCCTTCTCGACAGGGTATGAAAGAATAGAAAAATCCACTAGAAAAATAAAGTTAATTTTTATACTTAGATAAAAAATAACTAATGTGTAGTAATATTACTCGTACTTACTAGCTGCGCCCGCGGTTAAAAAGTATCCTATGTGCTATTCTAGACTATAATCTATCTCTGTGCCAAATTTCATCCAGATCCGTTCAGCCGTCCTGGCGTGAAAGAGTAACACACATTCATCCATCCATTATTACAAACTTTCGCGTTTATAATATTAGTAAGATAATTTAACTTAAAATACTTAGTACGAGCAACATTCCTACCTAATTTGCTATGTAGTAGGTAATTTCATATCCAAATTTTAATTTTTAATTATTTTATTTTGATATCACTAATTAACTTACAAGGCAGCGTAAGTTAGATCCTTATTTTAACTTAACCTATCAACTATTACTGTTAACTGTTTCCTAAAATGGCAGGAGAAAAACATCAAGCGAAATGGGTATTTTGATATCATTTTCCGTGCTTTATCACGCTGCAGCGTTATGGTAAACGACAAATATTATAGCGTTCTCCCCCATTTCTATGATTAGGTAACGATGAGTTGCGACAATGCTGCCTTCTATATTATTTATTACTCACTGATGTTTTCCCAAGTACCTACCTATTAGATATGTTTATTTATATTTTCTAAGCAATAAAGCCTTTTAGTAGTTATTTTAGTGAGTAGGCTTAAGTATTTTTGGGTGACAATGAATTGCGACAATGCCTTGTACTCACACTGATGTTTTCCTAAGTGCCTAATAGAATTTTTATTTCCATCTTCTAAGGAATGAAGCTTTTGATTTAAGTTATTTTAGTAAGTAGGTTTATTTTTTTACTCTGTGGAAACGTGGACGCTATTAGAGATTGAAAAAAAGAAGATAGATGCTTTAGAGATGTGGTGCTGGAGGAGAATGCTTGGGGTGTAGTGGATCGAGTTTCGCACTAACGTCTCGATACTTCAAGAACTCGGCATCAAACAGCGTCTATCTGCCGTAGTACAACCCCGAATACTCACGTTCTTCGGACACGTTTCGAGGCGAGACAGCCAGTCTATGGAGCGACTTGTCGTCCAGGGCAAGGTTGAAGGGACCGAGCGGCAGGTCACCTATGCGATGGACCGATCAGGTCAAATCTGCTGTGGGCGGTCCCGTGCATGAATGACCTCAAGCAGAGAGACATGGCGAGATATTGTGAGGCGCATTACATCAGCCCCTGCCAATAACAATACTGCATGACGACCACAACCGTAGCGACCAAGAAGAAGGATAAGTAGGTTTCATTATTTTAGGTAACAATGAGTTGCGACAATGCTATGTACCTACATATTTGTTACTCATACTGATGATTTCATAAGTGCCTAATAAAATTTTTGTTTATATTTTCTAAGCAAGGAAGCCTTTAATTTAAGTTATTTGCTTAGTATACAAAATTATTATTCAAACTTGTGATCTCACAATTTATGTGAATAAGATAAGGCTAGGAACATAAATTAAAATTTATTACGAAAATTGATATTCTCAGCTTAAATTGTTAATAAATATTAGTAACATAATATTGACGGAAAGTGAATTAATGTTCTTTTTTTGGTAAAACTTTGTTTTTGCAATAAAAATAAAACAATCCATTTATATGATTTTAAATAAGCCTTTATTTTCTAAACTAACATTAATATTTAGGCAAAAAAAAAACTAAAATCGAAAATAACTCCGGTCTATCTGTCTGTTTGTAGGCTTTCCATGTCTAAACGCCTGAAAAGATCTTGATGGAATTTGATGATAAGTTACAGTATATCACGAGAAAGGTTGTTAGATACTATTTGTGTTTGTTCTATGTGTAAGTGTTAATATCTATTTAAGTATGTATTTAAAAATATCTATGTATGTAAATCAGTCTCTGGCAGCCATAGTACAAGCTTTGCTTAGATTGGTGTCAGGCGACCATGTGCGGAAGTCTCCTGAATTTATTTATTTTCTATCCCGAAAAAGGTTGTTAGATACTATTTTCCGAATAATAGTGAACGAAGTCGCCGGTAACAGCTAGTATCCTATAAAAAGCTGAACTAAACTTTGAACTCTCTACTTAGGCATTCCAAAGCAAGCATGCCACTATCGACGCAATCACATAGAACAGAACAATGCACGTAACAAGCGAACTGACTTAACAAAAGAGGAAGCGACAGATAACACGGAAATGTGACTCGTGATAAAAATGTAATTTCCCGGAGTAGCGAAAACACGGGTCTTTATACGAAAATATTTCGCCTCCGGGCAGCTTCCCCATTGTGAAATGCAACAATCGTCTGAGGGCACATTCAAATGATAATCTCAGCATACGCTTTGGAAATTATTCCTGTGGTGGCACCCATGGGCGTACCCAGGGGGGGGGCAGGGGAGGGCAGCTGCCCCCCCCTTGGAAATCTCGCAGAACATGTATAAACTCCCCTAATTACTAATTAAAGTGTAAACGAGTTATACTCTAACTTTTTAATAAACCGCGCAGTAGACACTGACAAAATGCACGATGCAATAGGGAACTTGCATAAAAATTTTAATGACAAATTAGGTTAATGATTCATTAAGAATATAGTAAAATGTACTACTGTGACAGGATTGTAAAATTTTATTTATTTAACTACCTATAAAACAGGATCATTTGCGGGTGTTTGCCCTACACACTACACTACATACATCTAATGACTCATGTAGGTGTGTTGTGTAGTGTGTATGACAAAACAGCCGCGGACGATCCGACCTAAAAAATCTGACTTGCCCCCTCCTACGCCAGAAGCTGGGTACGCCCATGGTGGCACCGTAACACCGATGTCGGGTTGTCACATTAGCTTGATTTAAGCGCGTTACCTGACTGTAGCAGTGCGCTCACACCCTTATGTTACATTTAGACGAGATATTATTGTTTTGCTTCCGCAGTCTAGATTGTAATTTGGTTTAACGACCGCTAAAGATCATAGACGGTTTCAAACACGTATGACGTCACTCGCCTTCGTCTTCCGTCTCTTTCGCGCTATTTGTTAATGACTTATTTCGGTCCTGCTTAAGCATCGATTGACGTCACTACGTGTTGCCCACGTGACTGGAATGCTATACCTGGCGGAGTATATCATTTTACCATGGTTTTAGACAAGCGTTTATGATGCGGTGGGTCTAATGAGGTTATTATAGTAGTGTGTCTTTTGAGTGTCTAAATACCTTAGTATTTCGATACGTTTTTAGATAATATGTACTTTCGAAAATTAAGTTTAATGTACGGTATTTACATTCCAGTTTTCCGAAAATATCTGGAGGTTTTATGTGAGCGTAAATCCTTAATACCTACTTCACAGCCTGCGGTTTGCTACAAACACGTTTTTACGTCGAAAAATAATTTTCTGCGAGGCGTCAAGCAGCTCAGAGCTTCAGAGATACGCGGGTGCGAGAGCGAAGCCCCATTAAGGGTCTATGGGCATGCCATTAAATAAACATCTCTGGCGGGTTCCCGCTAGTTATTAGCGTTGCCTCTCCCCAACCACTCGAAGCTCGGTGATACGGCACGCAGACAGCGCGGGGGCAAAATCAATTTCATTTTTCGACACGTGCATTAATGTTATGGCGATTGAAACCACGATTTTCTTTCGTCTCAGAGCGTTACAAAAGTAAATAGAATTTGCATAATTTATTTTTATGCCCGACAGATTTTCCGGTAAGATTATTTTTCTGAATACTCAGTAAACACTCAGCTTATTAAATCTTGAGAAAGTCGTAAAGTTTCCAAGCAGAATTTTATTTAAAATTGCAGTACTTAAAAGCGTGCATTTTTGTTCCGATTCACAAGGAGATTTCTGTAATCCATTCTGATATCCTCGTTTCGTTCAAAGTCCACTCGTTTCGTGTCATTACAGGAAAGCGGAGTGATATACACATGGACAACCGTAGCTTTTAGGGATGTAGAAAAGTGAGAATGCCTTGTTCCCTTCGGATAAAGTTCAAGTTTGAATAAGATGTTCATGTTAGTTATCGGGTTTCTGAGCTAGAGCAGACTGAGCATGTTTTACTGCGATTGATTCCGTCCGCAAGACGGACGCCGGATCGGAGCGAGACTATCCTGTACTTATCTAATTTTATTGTCACTCGTCGACGTCCGACCCTCTGCTACCGAGACCGTTCTAGAAAATTCTTTCTTCCCCATCGGACACTTTTATCTTAGGGACATCTTTATTCTCAAGCAGTTAAACTCAATTCAACGTCGGTCGTAAGATAAACGGGCTGTCTGGCTCGGCTTAACCGAGATATAAAAATTCGACGTCTTACAAAATTTTGGTCACGCTATCGCCTGAAAAAATCTTAAGGAGTACGCGCTAAGTTTTATTTTCTTAGAAATAGCAGATGCTTTATACGAGAGACTTTATGCTAACTTTTATTTCTAAAAGTAGAGTTGCATGTGGGACATAAACTTTATTTTCTCAATTCAGCGTTTTTACTCTGAAAATTCGCGATATTATCAAAGTGAACCGTTTTTGTTATTTTCTTGAACATGACAGGCATAAAATATTTGACGCAAACTGAACGCTGACTGTCACTTCACACAAGAACACAATCAAATCAGCGCACGCCAAACAAAAAGCGCTGGGAATACTCAGGAATATGTTATTAGAACAGGAGCCAGGGGTACGGAATTAATCTCATTTATTTATGTTGCAAATAGGTTATATGGTATGGAGGTAGCTTATACCCTGGTAGCTAACACATGCTATTTTCAAATCGTGAGTAAAACCACGTGTGCAACTAGTTAAGAGTCCGGCGACCACTTTAGACAAACTTCGCATTGGCTTAAGGTTATCTATAGCCATTTCGTCTAAAAGAAGACTACGAGCGAAGAGAGCAAGTAATAATACTGACGAGACTCTAAAGTTACCTACAGAGTGACAAAGTGCAATTTCATTTTTTTTATGACTTTTTCACTTTCGTAATCATTCTTAAATAACTAAGAATTTCCCTTGTATTATAGACTCATTTAAAGCTAATAATGTGTACAACCTGTCTATTTATTGAATACACCAGTTAAAAGAGACCCCTTACATATGTGAATATTTTTCATAGCTCTATACTATCTTGAGGACGTTTTTGCAAAAAAACCAACAACATAGGGGCGGAGGCGGAAATACATATTGTTCATTTAATTGTAAATGCTAAATTTCATCATAATCTGACAAATTGTTTCCAAGAAATTTGACAAGCGCGTTTATATGGAAATTTCAGAGCGTCGCGGGACTCTTAACTATAAAAATATCAATGATACGGCTAAATGAACTTAGAAAGGTGTTATAGAAGCTAAAGTGTCCCATAATTATATCTCTAGACATGAATAAGTAATTCAGAAATTATTTGACCAACTTATGGATAGGAGAGGTATAATACTCGTAATAACAGAGAATCGTACTCAATTGCAACGTACATCTCTTTGCCTACAAAGGCGCTTGTTTCCTTCTGTTTTGCGGGTGCGCCGACTCTTCGGCGCATTAGCTATGATAATTGGGACATTTGCTTTGCGAATGGGATGACATCGGGTAATAATAATGTGGCAAAGCGAAGCGGTTAACAGCGTACGTGATACGTACCCAAACAGAGCACCTAATTTAAGATTCGATTTAATGTGCACTGAGATCGTGGGGCTTGATCATTGAATTGACTAATGGTTGTAACAATAACATAAACTGTATGTGTTAAAGCGATTACGTGTAGATGGCGACTTAATTGCAGTTGTACGTAAAAATATATACTGCTTATAGTAGACTGTAATAATTATATTTTTAAATTAAATGACTAACCTAATTAAATTAAAATTAAATTCATTTATTTCAGATAACTTAAGGTCCATACAATTATAATAAGTAGGTAATTACAACATCTATTTAAAATAATCACAGTAATTTTAATAATTAATGACTGCCTCGGTGGCTCAGTTGGTAGTGAATCCGTCTTCTGAGCTTGGGGGCGTGGGTTCGATTCCCACCTAGGGCAAACATTCATGACGTGGAGAACATTTGTGATTGTTCTATGTCTGGGTCATAAAATCTATTTATGTATGGAATTAAAAATGTGTATATGTAAGTATGTCAGTTGCTAGCAGCCATAGCCAGCCATTTATTTCGTTTATAATTAAATTAAAAACAAAGTCTGTAATGATTCTGATACCGACCTTCTTCATTGTACTCCATCTTTAATAAACATCTCTTCAGAGTACTATGCTTTGCTCATAGAATAATTCTTAAAACTATAAAAAAAAAAAAAAAAAAAAACTGCCATATGCTATATGCTTTCGCTAAGAAGTGGAATAACATTGTAAAAACGCATACTAAAATTCTAAGATTTATTACATTGTTAGTCAGTTACAAGCTAATAAAAGCGTGTTAAAAATGAAACAAGCTCTGTACTACTTGACCACTAGTGCAAGTGCACTAGAACCACGAGTCATCAGTCACGTGAAGTGGCTTCACTTCTCCTCACTTCGCGATGACAGAGTTTGCGGAATTCATTTCGCTGCGTTGAGAATGCGAAATTCATTTCGCGACGCTTCCTTGAGATATGAGGTGGTATATTGCAGGATCCATTAGCGTTGCGCTCGAGGTTACTGCAGTAGAAGTAGTAAGTTCTAAACCACTCGCACAGAAACTGTAGGAGTTATGACTTTAGTCATGTATACGCTTCTAACAATTGCACGTATGCGAACTTCAATTACGCGCTTAACGCACGCGACGCTCTGAATTTTCCATACACACGCGCTTGTCGAATTTCTGGGAAACTATTCGTCAGATTGTGATGAAATTTCTCATGTGAGTATAATTAAAAAAAAAAAGAAATAAACCGTATCTCCTTCCCTATGTTCTTGGTTTTTTTTTTTTTTTTTGAGAACGTCCTCAAAAGAAAATAAAGCTAGGAAAAATATCCGCATTTTTAAGTGATCACTTTTGACTCTGTTTCTTTTTTAAATAGATAGACATAGCAAATCAAAAGTAAGCATCGGGAGGTTGTCTACATCATTAGCTTTTAAATTAATATACCATACAACGGAAATTCTTAGTTATGTAAGAATGATTAGAGAAGTGCAAAAATCATAAAAAATGATTGCCATTGCACTTTGTCAGTCTGTGGATAACTTTAGAGGCTTGTCTGTGTCTTTACTTGCTCTCTTTACTCGTGGTCTTCTTTTAGACGAAATTACATTAGAAAACCTTTAGCCAATGCAAAGTTAGTCTAAAGTGGTCGCCGGACCCTTAAGAAACGGTACTATGATTGAAATACAAATTAAAATTCATTTAAATTGAAATTCAGGTGGCTTATGTCAAGGACTATTTTACCACATACTTTCACAGTAATTTTATACTTAGTCACACGATAATTAAAAAGTTGAACTAAAGTTATATTTGATTTAAAAAATACCGTTACGAAAACACAAAAATAACAGGACGAGATAGCTAGTACTTTACTTGTCTTAGAGTAATTAAGAGGTATCTAAGTACTTTTATAAAGCGATGATGTTTTAGTTGGAGAAGGTGCGCCTGTCAAGCCAGAGGGAGCGGGTTCAAACCCAGCCGACGGCACGCACCAATTTGTTCATTGTGTGAATATAATATATGTGCGTATTGTTTGCCGTCTGCTACATGACTGCAGCCCAGTGTATGGCGACAGACTCGCCCCCTGTCATATTTGGGACTGAATATCGTCCAGAGAACTATGGGTGTTATATTACACCTCTGCCAGCCTACTCGGGGGAAAGGCGTGACGATATGTTTTAGGTATTTCCGAATTAATTTTACTAGAATTCAATAAATTTCGTTCGTGTTTTTTTATCATAATTGTATTGTTTTCGCAAGCCAATTTTTTTAGCCCGCAAATTATATTGCACCAAACTTTACACCCCACCTAAAGTCATGAAAGTCGTGAAAGCACCACACTAAAGCCATATCCAGCTCTAATTTATGTGCTATTAAATTTTAACTATCAATAACGCAACCATTAAACGTGCGATTTCACAGTTCTAATTCTAACCTACATCCGAAATTACAATAGTGAATTACGCCGTTGTTACCTGCTTGAATACCTGCAATAAAAATAACCGAAGTATCGTTTCCCGCCACGATCACGGATTCTAAATTTAAATCTTTGACAGGAGTGACAAACGAGACTATTGTGGCTAGTGGCGTATGAATACCAAGGGCATAGAGTAAAATTGCATTGAGGGTGGCAATCCTCTTGTCTCTACAGGCAGACTGGCAGCTACTCGACTTGAATGATGACCCATGCGCTAGCTTTAGCGAAGAAATAGTGCAATTGCTTTTTTAACTGGCAGGAAGCTTTAATTTGAAAGGAGGTTTAAGTTGAACGAGTACAAATATTTTTATTTTAAAATCTGTTCCATAAAATGTTTGCTTTACCTATAATATTAAGAGGGCCGCGACGCTCTGAAATTGCCATACAAACGCGCTACTCAAATTTCTTGAAAACCATTTGTCAGATTATGATGAAATTTAGCATGTACAATAAATTAACAATATCTCCGCCCCTATGTTCTTGTTTTTTTTTAAAACGTTCTCAAGCGAAAATAGAGGTATGAAAAATATCCGCATTTTAAGGGGTCACTTTTGACTGATTTATTCAATAGATAGACAAAGCAAATCATAAATTCCATTACATAGTGAGGTTGTCTACATCATTAGCTGTTAAATGAATCCATAATACGAGGGAAATTCTTAGTTACTTAAGAATGATTGCAGAAGTACAAAAGTCATAAAAAAAAATTGAAATTGCACTTTGTCACTCTGTAGGTAACTTTAGAGGCTCGTCAGTATCATCACTCGCTCTCTTCGCTCGTCTTTTTCTTCTAGACGAAATGGCAATAGAATACCTTAAGCCAATGCGAAGTTAGTCTAGGTCGCCTAGGTCGAAATTAGTTAGGTCGCCGGACTCTTAACTTTTCATACTTATACTAACTTCGGGTCACTTGCAGAAGCTCGGGCTGTCTTGTTAAATCGGAGTTAACTGCTCATCAAAGGTTTTACTGATAAATCGTCTTGCACCCAGAGTTAGAAGCTAACCTTCAGTTACCATAATATTGGTAGACGGCTTCGGCGACTCAGTTGGTAGTGAACCTGCCTTCCCAGACTGGGGGCGTGGGTTCGATTTCCACCTAAGGCAAACATATATGTGATGAACATTTGTTTTTGTTCTAGGTCTGGGTGTTAATAAGTATTTAAGTATGTAATTAAAAATATTATATGTATGTATATCAGTCTCTGGCCGCCATAGTACAAGCTTTGCTTAGTTTGGGGTCAGACGACAGTGCGTGCAAGAGCCCGAATATTTAATTTTATTTATTTATTTTCTTAGAGTGACATTTATGGTACATATTTTAATAATGAGTTAAAAGCCCTGTGTTTAACAGTTTACCATCCTTGTCTCGTGCAAGTACAACTTCATTTCGAGATATGTTTTTATTGCATCTTTAAATACCACAGACCGCAAAACGCAAACGCGTTAACGTTAAAAATTAAGTAAAAGGAAAACCTGACCTTTTTATTGCTGATTTTTAACACGAAGCAAAAATCCTAGCGAAGGTGGCAGAGCATGTAGTCAGCTTTAATAGCACCATTACACATTACAGCACATGCTGTGCGAATATTATACTTGGAGCTTAACGATTATTAGCCCAACGGAATTGTTCTTGAATATTGCTGGAGTTAAGTTCCAAGAGTTGTCTTATACCCACTTGCACTAAGAGTGGGGGCTGAGCTACCCACGTCCGTAGGAGTGCACTCTATTCTGATTACTCTACACGTGGTCCCCGGGTAGTGCTAACCGGGTAGCAAACTCTGGTGGGAGGCTTCGGCCGTGGCTAGTTACCACCCACCGGACCAAGCAATGCCGTGAAATGACGTAGTCGTGTTTCGGGATGTAGTCCGGTGTAACCGTTCCGAAGACGGGTCTGAGCAGTGGTGCACTTGTAGCGCCTCACTCAACTGCCGGCTTTGTACTTCTTCACTCTACAAAACTAGAGGCTAGAGTGAATAAGATTCTTATAGGTCGTCGTTCTCCATCTTAGACCACAACGTCGCTTAACATCCGGCGAGTTGGTGGTCAAACGCCGACCTATTCTGCATAAAAAAAAGGCTTAAGAGCTCTGAATTCTCCATACAAACGCGCTTGTCAATTTTTTGGAAACCATTTCTCAGATTTTGGCGAAATTTGGCATGTACAACTATATGAACTATATTTCCACCCCTATGTTCTTGTTTTTTTTTTAAATGTCCTCAAGAGAAATTAGAACTGTAAAATATCCGCATTTTTAAGAGGTCATTTTTGACTAATTTATTTATTAGATAGATAAAGCAAATTAAAAATCTCTTTACATAGGGAGGTTGTATACATCATTAGCTTACCAAAATTAATTCATAATACAAGAGTAATTATTATTTATTTAAGAATGATTAGAGAAGTGCAAATGTCATAAAAAATGATTGAAATTGCACTTTGTTACTCTGTACATAACTTTAGAAGCTTATCAGTATCTTTAGTTGCTCTCTTCGCTCGTCGTCTTCTTCTAGACGAAATGGCAATAGAAAACCTTTAGCCAATACGAAGTTAGTCTAAAGTTGTCGCCGGACCCTTAAATCCTTGCTTAACTAGTTTTAAACTACTCTTAGCGAAATATTCGCTTATTGGTCACATACAGTTAAGATTTTTTTAAGGAACGGCTTAAATTTTTTTGTAAAAAAAATAGGTAATAACTAGGCTAGGAGTAGATTAAATTAGTTAAGCCACGACTTAGCCAATTCTTTAATTTAGTGCAATTAGCCATAAGTCTTTGGTTATGAAGCTCATTAATACATGGTTCATGAAGTATGAAGCCTTTTCAAATGCCATAGGTGGGAAACAAGCTAACGGGCCACCTGATGGTAAGCGATCACCGGTATTTAAAACGGTAAGTGATATTTAGTTTCCAATCATATTTTGATGGTTGGTAGGTACCTACCAACTATATGATATGATAGTATGTACCTAGCTGTAGCTTGGGTTATATAATAATCAAACTATTTATTTGTCCAATGTTCACCTAAATATTTTTACATACCTACCTCATCATAATTATACCTACCACAGGTACACTATGTAAAAATATTTCACCTAAAAAAATATATTTTGAAAAATTTCCAAAAACTGAGTCGGCTAAAAACAACTGTTTAATTATCATTCACTTAACAACTATCTGAATCACGAAAATCGGTTGAGGAAAAAAACCTGTAGATGAGGATAGACGTCGGCTTCGAGCTTTAAAGCTCACGGAGCCACGTTATAACAGCTTCAAAATATACCTACTAAATAAAAACCATCAAATCCCAGTTAAAATAAATGTAAGTACAATTTTTATTTAACGATCCTTCCACGTCACTTAACACGTCGGCAGCCAGTAACAAATTACTGACGCACCTCCGAACTACTCCCATTTTAATATCAACTCAATTAACTAATGCATCACATCACATGCGAACGTATTTGGTATATTTCAATCAAGAAACTCAGAACCTGTAATAATAGTTTTTTTTTTTTACAAAAATAATACGACTTTGTACTTTTTTATTCTATTCATTAACAACTGCAGATTCAAAGATGAAGTAAGTACGCAGTATGGTTTTATAATAATATACGCCAGGTATACATAGCATTCCGGTCACGTGGGCAACACGTAGTGACGTCAATCGATGCATTAGCAAGACCGAAATAAGTCACTTACAAATAGTTCGAAAGAGACGGATGACGATGACGAGTGACGTCATTACGTGTTTGCTCCCGGAATCTAGAAGATGCTCATTCGCACTGACCTTGTAAACTTCAAGACTAAAACTTTGTGACTAAAACTTCAAGATACATAGAAATCTCTTCTATTCTTAGGCCGTATAGAAATGTGCTTACTTACTTTTTCCATACGATACCAAAGTTGGTATGTCAAATGAGTAAACGTACATACGTACGTACGTAAAAACATCGTACGAATATTTCAATGTAGAGCAACTTTTCAATTGGCGTAAAGTTCGCGTTGCGGCGCTTGATCAAATTATTACGATGTTACGGCAACACTATACGAGATACGTCAAAGTTGCTGTTTAGTGATGTGACGCTCTAGGTCACGTGCGACTTGTTTTTGTGTGTATTTTTTACAGTTTTTGGTGGGTAACTCACTAGTTTATTACGTCTAGTTTAGTTGTCAATGAGGTCTGTGTTCTTCTACTGTTCGCATTCTTCAATCGATTCTCGTATTATTTTGTGAGGTTCGATAATAATTTTGAAATGATTTGAAAAATTTACAAAAACTAACTCGACATAAAAATCTGCATAATTATTAATACCTACTCACAATAATTCAAGAGAATCGGTAAAGAAATGCGACCTGTCAAATCGGACAGTAATCCAGACAGAGATCCGGACAGAATTCGGACATACGGAAGGATTTTTGTCGAAACTGAATGATAGACGCTTCGCTCCCTAACGCTCCCTCGGTCGATCAAATTGTTTACAAATTTCTATTTGAATTCTTAGCTATGAGAGTGGTCAAAGTTACGCTAAAAAAATTTTTATTTAACTGTTACCAGAGCTGAACGATATATTACGATATTTTACAAAAAAAAATATCCAGATACACTTACGCTAAAGGATTATGTTATAAATACTTTCCAAAACAGCTCTGCACATTGCACGAATGTGTAAAAAATCGCAAAGTTCAGTGCTTCAATGGCTCTCTATATGTAATACCTGAAAATTGTATGTCCCGACCACTGTCATGAATCAGCACCTTTCTAGTTAAAATTCAAGACTGCTGTCCTAACTGCAAGTTCGATACGCTCACCCCAAGGCCTCCCAACTTTGCAGTCTCCAAAGTTGACAGAATGATTACATACTGTGTGAGAAGTTCTTAATAAGTCTTCACAACATTTGCATCGACGTGGATGGCATGAGGCTTCCTCTGAAATGTACACCGACTTCGCATGAGTTTGTTTGTCGTGCGGTAAAGTTTTACGGAAACTTGATAATGAGGTGTTGACTTTTCATCAAAACATTATTGCGTACAATGTTTTTAACTAAATAAATGCTTCGGTTATGGTTAGTGATTATATGACACTGGTGTCACTTATCAATTAGTAATTTTTTCTTTTTTTTATGTCTCTACGCTGTTTGCCACTAAGTCCTCGACAGCGTACCGGGCATTAGGCAAGCGCAGATGGCGTAGGTTAAGTTTGGGTAGATAGAGAGATATATATATGGATAAACACTTTATTGTTCACTCCAGAAATAACAAAAACAAAAGAACAGAAAAATCTTAAATTGTAGTGTAACAACTGGCGGCCTTATCACTAACAGCGATCTCTTTCAGGCAACCTTAGGATGGAGAGGATACTTTAACGTGTGAAAGTTTTGAACATTGATGTTTACGCCACACATACCTATCAATTAGTATTAAATTCTGAAACCGATTAGATTTTGTTTTCATACTGTAACGGCTAATATAATTTGTACCATCTTTTATCCTATCCAAGATACATATCCCATTCCTTGTCTAGCACACACGCAAATACGCGCCGGTGACAAAAATGAAGTTGCATACGAGAAAAACAATGTCAATGTCAAAGTCAATATGTTTTTATTCAATTGGGCGTAAAATGCACTTAAGAACTGACTTCTTGAATTTGAAGAATTGTTCGGACAAAGAGCCACTCCTCAGAAGAAGAGGCACGAAACTGAGGGGCTATATTATTATTATTTTAAATAAATAAATTCCTGTCTCACAAATTGTTCATCCTAGAGTTGACAGCGCAGTACAGTACAGTCCCATTTCTCATTTTCACATGTGCCACAATTTGACAGGTTTGGTAGGTGCTTAAAGCAAAAATGCAAAAAACCGCAATATCAACATTTTGCCGAGGTTGAGTCTTAACCACTGACTAATTCTGTCGGTTGATTGGTAGGGGTTAAATGTGAAGTCATAATATTATTATTTTGTTTACATAATCGTGTACGCATTACCCTTACAAATGATTATCATACAATACAATACAATAACTCTTTATTAAAAACAAAATAATTACAATAGTACTTAAATAAGGCTTAACTACGTTTTTAATGGGCGGCCTTATCGCTCAAAGCGATCTCTTCCAGGCAACCTGAATGGACCGGAACATTTATAAAAATAGAGGCCTTGATAGTCATAAAACTTAATTTTACAAGTCCTTAGTTAGTTATGTGTATATAGCACAACCTCCTTAAATAAAATATTGATCGTGGATAAAAAAAAAAAAAAAAAATTTACAAGACTCTTAAAAAAAATTTTTTTCATTTTAGACCTATACCCATAATCATCATAATTTAATTAAATTATACAGTAACCAAAATACCTTACTAAAATGAACCCTTTACTTGCCAAACACCCTGTACCTCATATCTATCTCAATCTCTATCCAATATTATCAAAATAATATTGTCCATCTCAAGCAATTAGTTATAAGCTAAAAGCGTTTACTTTTAATTAACTACCAAAGTAAAAACCGCTTCAAACATCAACCTAAATGCTCATTAATTAAAAGGGTCCCGAAACAAATTGACGACTAGACATTAAACAGACTGAAAACATCTTACATTAATGAAGTAAACTGCTCTTAATAATCTACAACAATATCTTAAACGTTGTTAATAACTACCAAGAAAATAACTGGAAAATCTCTAAGAGAACTTCTGATGTAAAACAAGTTAATTATAAGCCAATTAATTTAGCCATTTGGCTAAGGGCAAAGGTTGAAAAGGTCTGAAAGCACTTAAACGGAGCTCATAGGTACCTCACTTGTTACTAAGTAAATATTATGGAAAATAACAAGGTTGTTACAAATATTATTCGTTTCTCAAGAAAAACTTAAGTCTTGTCAGTACTTTGTCGAACGCCAACCAACAAATATCATATTTGTTGGTTGCGCGTTTGATATACTAAGTGTAAAATAAGGCTCTTGGTAAAAATGAATTACTTAACGCACGTATGTTACACTAGCTGTTACACGCGACTTCGTTTGCGTTTATTCAGAACATAGTATTCAAAAACTAGCCTCGTGATATACAGCAACTAATTATCAAATTTCAGCAAGATCCATGCAACCGTGAAAAGCCTACAAACAGACAGACAGATAGAGTAACTTTCTATTTTTAGTATTAGTATGGAGGTATGAATTACATACACGTAGTATTGTTGTACAACATTATGTTTACTCAGCTAATACTTAACCCTATTATCATTGTATTGTTGTTCAATAAATTAAGTGGTTTTGGGAAGATTCTATGACATAAGACCGATACTGTTGCCTTACAAAGGTCTTAGTTGTAGAATATAATACACGGCAAGGTTTAACACAATATAATATAAAATCATGTAAAAGGATATCCGTGCGGGTGGTTCTACGCTTGTCCTCTCATACGTTGAGGTTGCTGTGGTGAAGGTAGAAATGAAAGGCAGGTATTTTAGAGTAACTAACAGGTGTCTCAATTAGAATAACTATCTGAAAAATTATGTCGCGAGCGCGCGAAGTAAAGTTTTGTTTAGTCAAAAGCGTTGTTTTGCCACTGATATAATACTACCACAGATAATTAGAAGTGTGGTTCGGAAACGAACGCCACATTCTCATACGAATCCAAATATTATATATCCTTAACTAATCCTTACTAATATTATAAATGTGAAAGCGTGGATGTTTGTTACGCTTTCACGCAAAAACTACTTGACGAATCGTCATGAAACTTTGTACACATATTCTGGGAGGTACTAGAAGTAACATAGGATACTTTTTAACCGCGGGTGCAACTGCGGGTGAGTGAGTTTGTAACACTTTCACGCCCAAACAACTGAACTCAATAATGAAATATTGCAAAACGTTGTCTGGTATATAGAAAAGGACTTAAGGTACTTTTTCTCCCAAAAAAAATTAAGGTTCCTTTGAGTTCGCGGGTGGAACCACGGGGTATAGCTAGTTTTATTATATTTGTAAAATACGATATATTTTTTTATCACTAAATAGGCTTGCGTTTGGCCGCCAACATGCCTGATGATAAGCAGAGATGCGGCCTACGATGGAGCACGCTTGCCTAGAAGAAACCGATTCACTCAAGACTTGAAGACACCCAGATTATCAGTGTCAGGGAACACACACTCTGGCAGAGTATGAGAAATGAAGAACCAAAGCGTTTCGTGCGTGTTGATTTATTTAATCTCTGCTACAAATTCATAATCTGTGACCAAAACCTCTCAATTTCAATTCTTGTTTAGATAAACTAACTTTTCTCTCAATTAGCATAACTAACGCCTCGAACTTTGACAGTATTTGCTACTTGATCAAATTAATACTCCGATGCTTGGTTCCATCAAAATTGTGATCGTTAGTGTACTGGGTGTAGTAACTCTTGTAAGACGTGTCGGTTTGTTTGACAAGTTGCAAAGTTGTCAGTTAAGCCGCTTGTTAGAGTTGCTCTTGGTGGAATCAATCTTCATAGTCATGGTTAAAGTACTGTAATGAAAATTACTTAACACTAGGGAGTAGACAGACTGACTCTCGTATTTACAAATATTACTAATAGTGCCTTCGTGGGCTGTAGACCTCGCGGCCGACGTTTGTCTTACTCTATAGGTCGTATTCCTCAACCAACTCTCGTGAAATTTGTGAACAGCTTAGGTAATTACCTTTTACGTATAGATTTTTTTTGCCAAGTAAGTTTTTGGACTGTTTTTTTTAATGCAGAGATTTTATTAAAAAGAAAACGCTATCGTCTCCATTTTGAAAAATTTCGGAAATGCCATGGTATAAAAGTCTATTTAATTATCAAATCTTTATACAAAATTTCAAAAGAATCAGTTTAGAAATGCAACTTGAAGAAGAAGACAAAGATCCGGTCAGAATTTGGATTTACGACAGCATGAAGGAGAGATGTTTAGCTCGCTAACGCTCATGCGATAAGCGCTCTAACGCACAAGGAATAGAAATGTATGGCAGCCGTCATGTCAATGTACTGAGAAAGTTAGCACTTAGTTGCCAAGCTACTTTACTTACATAAGTAATACTTATAAACACGGTGGTTAGAATTCAAGTAAGGTACATTTAGCAATAATTCTTAAGATTGCTAAACAACAAATGCTTTTCAGCGAAGCCGATTACTTTGGGGACCCTAAAAGTTGATTTCAAATATTTATCTTTCAGAAGAATTGATTGTGTAGGACGTGTGTCCTACCTACGCAATAATGATCGACAATTTGTTCGACTTAATATTTGATTCAAGTCCTTGGTCCTGAAAAAATAAATAAAGCGAATGCTCATTCAGCTCGCGTAAATAGAAGCCTCATTTATGTTCTGTTAGATATTTAACTGAAAACTTTTCGTTCAGAACTGCCTACGACTTTCAAAGTACTTGCCACTCTATACTCTTGTAATGGATATTTGAATACTGAGATAGAATTTCTTACTCAACTATTTTAGACTACGCGACACCCCATTGTGACATGACCTAGCTATCGATCCAATTACAGACATTCAAAATCAAACTCCAATTCACATAGAACAAACGACAAACGTAACAATCTCTAATATCACACAAATACGAACTATAACTAAAGGTAGCGAAACTTGCGCACTAAGTAAAGGGAATTGCCCTAACTTTACTGCGAGAGCCCTTCCCCTGGTTGTTAGCTAACAAGAGTAACAAGATTACTTCTCGCCGTACAACTCTGGTTTAAACTATTAGCCGCTATGAAATTGAAGGTACAAGTGACGCGGTATTGTCTATCTAATCCGATTTAAAGGCTTTCAGATTAACAAAAGAGTATGTAGTATGTATCAACAAAATTAATTAAACTACGGCTTAAACTAGCTCTGTAACTTGAATTGTGAACAATAAATACTACTAGTAGTTTTGTAGAATTAATTACTCGGACTAATTTGAAATGTATAGAATTTCATAGGTTTTCTAAGTCAGGTGGCGTAGGCGGTTTTCTATTTTAGGATTTATGAGTTAGTAAAAAAAATAAGATAAAGCAGACACAAGGATTATGGTAATACCAGTTTTTTTTGCATGTAATCAGACTTTTTCCCATAGGTATAGGCAGATACCACTTCTCTCCACTTGCTACGATCCTGGCATACATATTTCGTTTCTTCCACTTCCATGAGTCTTTTCATACTCGCTCGTCGGTTACGGGTTCTCTTGACCTGGCCTTTCTTTAAATGTTTTCGATTTGGTTGAGATTCGGGCGCCTAGGTCCTTACAGTCTTGACCATCCACACTTGCCTTGTAAGCCTGTTTCGTCCATCTCCTTTCATCCATTGTCTTAATGTGTCCAAACCATATCTAAGCAACCTTTTCTCAATTATTATCGTGAAATGACCTAGTCGTGTTTCGGGATGTAGTCCGGTGTAACCGTTCCGAAGACGGGTCTGAGCAGTGGCGCTCTTGTAGCGCCTCACTCAACTGCCGTCTTTGTACTTCTTCACTCTACAAAACTTCAAGGCTAGAGTGAATAAGTACCTTATAGGCCGTCGTGCTCCATCTTAGACCACAACGTCGCTTAACATCAGGCGAGTTGGTGGTCAAACGCCGACCTATTCTACAATTTGTTCGAAAAAGCTTGGAATTCTGTGTAAGGTCAGGCGGTACTTCACACCGAGTCAGCTTCTTAACCTATATCAAGCTCAGGTACGGTCGTGTATGGAGTACTGCTGCCACCTTTTCGACGGTTCGGCTAATTATCAGCTTGAGGCTCTAGAGTCTGTTGAGCGGCGGGCTAGGAGGCTCATATGCGACGAAAAGTTAGTCGCTACGAGACTTCTGAGCCTTGAACATCGGCGTAAAGTGGCGTGTTTGGCAATTTTTTACAGGCTGCATTTTCGGTGAATGTGCGTTGGAACTGCATGACCTAATCCCTTCTTCCCCTTTTTACAACAGAACAAGTCGGAAAACGCATACGTACCATCCCTACTTAGTCGACATTCCACCAACTCGTACTAAACGGTTTGCCTCCACCTTCCTAATACGAACCGCTAGGGTGTGGAACACCTTGCCATCGTCTGTATTCCCGACTAACTATAACCTGGGTATCTTCAAGGCTAGAGTGAATAAGTACCTTCTAGGTCGTCGTGCTCCATCTTAGACCACAATGTCGCTTAACATCAGGCGAGTTGGTGGTCAAACGTCGACCTATTCTAGATAAAAAAAAAAAAAAAAAAAAAAACATAAAAAAATCACTACATTCTCTACTACACTGCAATGTTTTTTAATATCGTTGTTTCTCATTTTTTTTCATTATAGTCACTCCAGCCATATTTCTCAAACTACTCATTTCTACAGCATCCACTTTACTTTCATGGTTCTCCTGCCAGACCCAACATTCACTTCCATACATAACCGTGGAGACCAAAACCCCTCTATGTACAGCCTCTCAGAAACACTCTCGCTGCTCATAAAGTTATGCAAGGCCCCATTCACTCGATATAAAAATAAAATCAAGACTAAGACCTAATTTATAAACATTGAATAAAACATTTTAGTCGTAATAATCGCCATTGAGTCCATTTGATCGGCTACAAAAAAGCGCTTCTTCCAGGCCCAGCCTTCAATTTTATTTTGCTCGAAGCTTTTCAACCAAAAAATAACTGTGCAACCAATTAATTTGTTTCATATTTCATTCCACAAATTACTCCGCAAGCTGATCTGCGGTCAACAGCCAAAATAAAAGGGTACAGTTGCATTCAACATTAACTGGTAGTGACACTTCGTGATACGAGCCCCCAGCGCTTGCAAATCGAGTTTTCTGCTCGCACGCATCTCACTCATTCCAATTGACATGTGAAATCCCTCGGTTTGTTGCCGTCGCAGAGAGCAATCACTTACTTTGTCGTGTTACGGTTTCGACTTTGTTGCACTAACTCGCAGTTGCGGTGGTATAGTTGGGTTGCGGAGCTGTTCAATTACATTACAGTTTGTTGAAATGCTTAGGAGAAATACTTACAATCTGATAAAATATATGGGTTAAAAAAGCAATGATAGCCTGGTTGGAGAAGGCCCGCCTCTCAAGCCAGAGGGAGTGGGTTCTAACCCAGCCGACGGCACGCGCACCAATTCGTTAATTGTGTGAACATGTGCGCGTATTGTTTGTCATTTGCGATGACTGGAGCCCAGTGTATGGCGACTGGCTCACCCATGTCACATTTTGGATTGAATATTGGCTGGCGAAGTGTGGGTGTTGTAATACACCTCTACCAGCCCCTTCGGAGGAAAGGCGCGACAATATGTATAGATGCATGTATGTATGTAGGTTTGGATGAATGAATGGATGTTAGTTAGACCGTTAGAGATAAAATTATAATGATAAAATAGTTATAACAAATTTAAAGTGGATAATATTACTCTAATTTCTAAACAGTTTGTTCCAGTTCTCGACATTAAGACAGATAGTTCAGTAATTGTCCAGCAGCAACTTTCGAAACAGCCACCGGAGTCGCCGTAGGTTGTTGCTCAGAATATAGAACATGTAGCTGGCATGTCATAATACAGACAACTGCTCGTAAACCCTTAAACAAGGAAGGTTTACATTATTTGTAGGTACGAGTACTTACCTTTTTTTATGGAGACCGGGTCAAATTCCTAACTAAATAAATTCAAATTCAAAATGTTTTAATGCAAAAACAAGGGTTGGTATACATTATAATTTAACAATGTTTGGTCTCACCGTGCTCTAGCACCAGGGCATGCATTTTTTTATAAATTGTTATTATTAAGTATACATATCACATTATATTATTACATTTATTCAATGTCATAGTAAAATAGCCATATATAAATAGCCAGTAACGCTTTGATTCATTCAAATTTTAAATAATTGAATCAAAACTGTTACGCATTTTAAATTTTAAAACATAACATTTATTAAATCAAACGTTTTAATTAGTAGTTTTCGTAAGGACCATAATTATTCATATCAACATATTTTGGGTTGCTAATTTGTTTTATGATTTATTGTAAACTTGGGAACTTGGGGAACTTGGGAAAACCTATTTGGGAATGGATAGAAAATCTGAAACAGGCCTACAAATTCAAAAGGGTAGGTAGGGGATTTTTCAGGACGGGGCAGTTAGTTTACTTTTCATCAATTCTGCTTAGTTTGTTTATAAAAAATTGATTGGATCTTTATTTATCAAGTATTTTTTCCACATTAAGCATTTTAAGTTTAGTAAAACTAAAAATCAATTTATATGAAATGTAATTTACCTAGATCAACTTAGTTTACTTTGGCTGTCTAAAAGTAAGAAGGTTTAAGAAAAAACATGTTAAATAACAAGTAAGGCCGATTGGCTAGCCCTAGCATCACACTATCAAACTTCACACTAAAATTATAAAAGCGAAAGTTTGTAAGTGTGTTAGTGTCTTAGTGTGTATGTTTGTTAGTTTTTCACGCTCAAATGGCTAGACCAATTTAAAAAAAGAAAATAAATTTGGTATTTAAAGCTCACACCCTGGATTAGCACATAGGTTACTTTTTATCTCATAGAAATGTAATTATATACCAATAATGTATACTTTTTACCCTCGGGTAGCTCCGTGGGGCGCAGCTGGTCAGAATATAAAAACTTCGAATTTTTTAAACCAAACAATTTATTTATAATTATAATAAATTGGTAATAGGTATAATTATTATTAGTATTACCTCCTATACCTACTTCCCGACAAGTTCCCGACCCTTCCCGCAGGCATATATTCCACATCATAAACAGTCAGACACAGTGGCTTGCATCCAAACATTCGAAGTCATGGAGTTGACGATGCAGCCGGGCTGATGCATCGACAGTGAAATGACGCGGACGGACCGGATAAGAGTATCACTGACAAATATCCATGTGCGTAGCTGACTGTTTGTGACTTTATGTCTAGTTTAGCTGACTATAAAGGTGTTCGTGATGTCCAGTAACGGAGATAGGTATAATTTTTCTTTGTAAACTTTTTCCTAGCTAACTATTCTTGATCACCAGTAACAGGGTACTTGGGTAAGTCCCTACCTTTTTCTTTCTTTTGCTTGACAATATCTAGATTTCAAACAATTTTATAGTTCCATTCAATCGAAATTTGTCACAAAAGGTGCAACTTTTTAGCTTCTTATTAAATACCTGATTAAATAATTGGCTCAGGATCGATAATAATGGACCGTTAAAGTGGAAACCTATTCTATTCTCACCTATGAGTGGTAAATTTTAATAGTTAATGATTAAATATTTTTTTTTGTGAAAATTTGGCATTTTTTTATTCAGAAACCTTTAATGGCTTAGTCAAACTATCTGTACCTGTACGTAATTACTAAATGATACCTGTTCAGGTATTGAAGTCCACATTTTTCAATTATTGCATTAAAATAATGTCTATCTATCACAAGTATAATTGCACTTTGTCTATCAGTAATTAGTACACAATTCTACCCTATTAAATAGTTGGTAAGTATATTTAATGTGCAACTGAATTTGAAAAGCAATTTATATTGCTCGATGATAACTTCAATTAAAATAAACCTACTGCACACAACTGTAATGAGTTGACAAAATGATTGCGTGTCCCAATTTAATTGCAGAACCGACTTTAAATCGTTACCTACTTTATAATTATTAATTGCTACTCTTTAATTAATGGTGTTGAAATATTCTCTCTACATTATTTAAGAGCAGGTAAACAATTCGAATCCACATCATACCACAACAGTTAACAAGTAATTGTAGGGCTAACTACGAGTACTTTAACCACTTTTCTTTTAGTGTGAGCACAGCCAAAAAAACTTTTTGACATCAAATTTATTTCTTTTGCGCTACAATTCGGCTAGAAAAATTATTCTTATAAGTCCAAATACTCCAAATATTATGGCAAAAAGTATAACAGTAATGTCAAATATTATATATGTACATCTAACAATGATTAAATGTTGAAATCTTCAAAGTTTATCCTTGGCCATAGTATCGTTCGCAGTAACACAGTATATCGTAGGCAGTGACTGCTCGGTGGCTCAGTTGGTAGTGAACCTGCCTTCTCAGCATGGAGGCGTGGGTTCGATTCCCACCTAGGGCAAACATTCATGTGATGAACATTTATGTTTGTTTTATGTCTGGGTGTTAATATCTATTCAAGTATGTATTTAAAAATATCTAAGTATGTATATCAGTCTCTGGCAGCCATAGTACACGCTTTGCTTAATTCGGGATTACGAACTTATTTATTTATTTACTTATATCAGCTGGTGAACTACATCATTCATAATATTGGGCGAGTTACTGTCCAAATGTAAAGTTACTTTTCTTTAAACGCCACAGTCTCAACTAGTACCTACTTCCTACGAGTCCCTGTCAGGCGTCCGTGTGTGCAATAATGTCCCCGAATATTTATTTTTTTATTTTTGTCAGCTACATCTTTCATAATATTGGGCGAGTTACTGTCCAAATGTAAAGTTACTTTTCTTTAAACGCCACAGTCTCAACTAGTACCTACTTCCTACGAGTCCCTGTCAGGCGTCCGTGTGTGCAATAATGTCCCCGAATATTTATTTTTTTATTTTTGTCAGCTACATCTTTCATAATATTGGGCGAGTTACTGTCCAAATGTAAAGTTACTTTTCTTTAAACGCCATAGTCTCAACTAGTACCTACTTCCTACGAGTCCCTGTCAGGCGTCCGTGTGTGCAATAATGTCCCCGAATATTTATTTTTTTATTTTTGTCAGCTACATCTTTCATAATATTGGGCGAGTTACTGTCCAAATGTAAAGTTACTTTTCATTAAACGCCACAGTCTCAACTAGTACTTCCTACAAGTCCCTCCATCTTGGATAAAAACAAGTGACATCGGCACCATACGCGTCGTTAGCATGAATAATTGCATCCTCCCCTCATCCATTAGGCTGCGAAGAAAATTGGCCATCCCGACAAATATCAGATTTCACGTTGATCTGCCTAACACTGATCAAGTCTGACCGGCGACAATTAAATTAGCGTCGTCTGGTCTCTCCACGCGATTTTTGTCATATTTCCGTATATGGCGTACGTCCCTAGTGGCTTAGTGGTAACTCAGAACAGAAATGGCATGGAGAGGAATATAGCTGCTACACATTTTCTAATTTAATTATTTAGCTAAGGAGCGGGACCGGGAAGCGTTTTCAGTTTAAGGCATGAATAGAGGATTGTTTTAAGAAAGCTTAATCCTTTAACTATTTGAGACGGCCTTATCCACCAAAGATTTTTTTCCGCCTAGGACGAACAACGATATGTAAAAAAGCGAGACGAGATTTAAGACGAACAAAATCATTGTCCTACGTGCAATGTGCTCAAAAAAAAAAGTACGGATAAGTACGTCTCAGGCTGTCAAAGGGTTTAAAACCTAGTAAGGATTCGTTGATCTTTTAACTTTAACTCTCACACTTTTACACATCCACACACACACTCTCTCTCTCTCTCATACACACACACACGACTGCACATATTATTTAATTCATTAATAAAATATACATTCTTTATTGGCTGTAAGTTTAGTTTGTTACTGTTGTGTTTTGTTTTTTAAGGGCTGTGAATGTTGTTTAAGGGGTTAAGATGTGCCAATGACATTTGGCATTCGGCGCTCAGCTGGTTTTAGCGCCTCTAGTGATCAACGCTCGAAGCTTTTGAACATTGAGCTAGCATTTCTCAAAGACAAACAAATTCAGACGAAACACCGTGAAAAAAATATTTTTGCCTAAAAATGAAAGCCCTCTGTGATGTTATGCTTTATTGTAATGTTTTTTTACTAAATTATTTGAAGCCAACGGCGTTTTAAAGTTGAGCCTTATAAGCAGCATGAGCGCGGTAGTTTGTTTATAAGTATAGGTAGATTAAGTATGTACTCACAAATATCCCGCATCTAAAGGTTTTGATTCCCTTTGGTCGTGCGTGTAAAATCTAAAAAAAACAATCGTAGACCACGGACTCTCTGAAGTGTGAGATATTATCTTGGTCCCTCTCACTTTTATGATTTTTCAAACGAGAGAGACATTGACCAAAAAATATCTCGTGCGTAGGAATAGGGGAAATAATATAATATCGTAAGAATGGCCCTGGAGGGCTATTCTTGACGCGTGAGATGTTTCTTGGTCACTCTCACTATGATTTTTAAAACGAGAGAGACATTGATCAGAAAATATATTTCGTAAGAATAGGGCTCCTGATGGGCATCCTAAGAACTCCGGTACCAGGGATAAATTATTCAACCTATCCTAAACCAATGCTTACAACATTTCAAAAATCTCATAACAAAAAACATATTCACTAGGACTAGCAGAGCTGTTCAATCGACGGCCCGCTTAAAAAATGTATTCTACGAGTTGGTAGTACTAATCTGTTTTACATAATCAGCAGGTAGTATAAAAATGACTAAAATGATTCAAAACATAGTGGACCTAGAACTTACAACCTCATTATTATCTCGATAGTTTCTTGCCTGATTTTGCTGATAATTATGTTCCTACTCGAAGTTAAAAACGCGTTTGTGTTTAATATCTTTTTCATCACTCTCACTCGTAAAAAGGACTTTATTACATCAGTTTTAGCTCATAATCCGAGCTATTAAGCACGTGTGCTGTTACTTTACCATTATCGCACTAGTAACTAAACTAGACTTTTTTTTAAATAAATCAACAAGAGTTTTTTTTTACTTTTCTTAAATTCTTGATTTAAAGTATCATAACTACGTAATAACAGTAAATAAACATTATTTTTTTTATCAAAATATTGACAATTAATTAGTTATGATAATTTAAACAAAGTACTCGCTTTATTATTATGCCTAGTAAAATTTTGATAAGTGGAAAAGCAGCAAAATGCGCATACATTTTCAGAAAAATGTATTGACTAATGCAAGTCTGTGTTTTTTCCCCTCGCATGTGTGATGAAAAACGTCACATGAAACGCGTGTGCGTTAATAATTACACTATTGGCTCCATTAGTGTGCTCGCATACGGCTCGCGCTATAATACCGCCTCGAGTGTAATGATCTTAGCACAAAAGTGTCATAATTTACGATATAAAAAACTACACTTTGACTTAATTTTGTTTACTTAATTTTTTTAGTAAACTGATTTTCAATAAAAGTCAAGTTAGAAGATGTTTTAAGTGATCATTGTAGCAAAATTAAAGCGACTTCCAAACCACAAATAAGCACTAATATTAATTAATATAATTATTATAAGCGCTACCCATCTATTTGAAGTCGGTGCCAGCCAAGTCTTATAGGTAGAAGAAGAAGGATACTACTTACAAGTATCTACCTAATTACTACATATACATAGTATCTATATACTACCTACTTGGCTTGGCTGGTTCCGAGTAGTAGGTAATTCCTACTAAACATTCAGACTGAAATATTTGGCATAGTACGAGTAACTCCTAGTACTTCTACCTATTACCAACAAGTATATAACCTACTTACTACACAAATATAATTACTTACTTATACTGCTTACTATACTATTGACGAATATTTAAATGAAAACCATACAATTTAATTTTAGTAATAAATAGACTAATATGACTTTTGACAAAATTAATATTCTTAACATAAATATATTCCGACTACGACGATGATAATAATAAAATTTCAAAATGTAATAACCATCCTCCTCTCTTCTAAGTTGCTGTGCCCGACGGGGTCCGTTGAACTATGTACCTAATGCAATATTGTGTTTTGAAACATCATGTGTACTGTACGGCTTATGGCAATAAATAATCTGAATCTGAATCTGAATCAAATTGTAACTATCTACTCCATATTAGACTTGGCTACCTATTAGATTTAGCTTGGAGGCCGAGTTAACGGCTTACCTACCCGCTACCCTTGCCATAGACACCTGTCTGAGCGTGACGTTTTAATCGGACAGTGCCAGCCAAACCCAGTATAAAGACAATTGCCAATGCCAACTAGATAACTGTTGCCCGTACCATGGTCTGGCAATATGATGATGGTAGAGAGAAGGGTGCAGGTTCGAAGTGGGACCTGTGAATGACAAATACAAGAAACTAACGGAACGAGCTTTTTTTTATCTACGCGTACGAAATCGTGAGCAACAGCTAGTAGTTAATATAGTAAAAAAATCCTCTCTAGCTGGACTAAAGGGGTCTTAGATTGGATATTGAAAAACCTTTTGTAGCTGAAATACATGTATAGTGCTTAGATTTTAGCAAACACCAAAAAAATAATCAAAATAAACCGAGAATCAAAAAATATCAATAAATCAAATGCTTTGAAGGCAGTAATCGCTCAGATTAACACATCCTTAATCTAACACATGAAAATCAAATGTTGGTTTTATAGATGAAACATAAATTCGAGCGAAGCTTGCAGTTGGGAGTGTCCAAGCAAAGAGATTAACATTGAATGAAAACTCAAAATAAGCACTGTAAGAAGAGTTTATTTGAAAATTGAACTAGCTACCAAGAAAAAAATACGAGCACGTGCTCCACGAGCTGCACGAAATTTAAAATAAAAGACTGTACCTTACTAGTACCTTTTTATTAGTTATGAGAGAGTATAATATTAGACAGTATTTTTAGAAGAGGATTCGCTTCTAGGATAAAGCAGTGTTTTTGTCTTGGGCGGCTTGAACCCCTCGCTGCCCTCAGGACTCATCTTCCCTTGCTGCGATCGGGAGTTAACTCTAGATTCCCTCGTTACGCTCAAGGTACAATAAGCCGCCCGCGACGTAAGGCACTGCTTTGTGCCCTCGGTACATAATTTACTATTGTTACTCTTTATTCACAAAAAGGTGAATTTAGAAGCAAGACCTGTTTGCTTTTCTCCAATCAAGTCTATCGATTGTTTGGCGCAACCAAATCCATTGTGTCTTGATATTTCCTTAAATTTTACGAAGAAGAAGCTAATGTTATAATACGCCAATAACTTTTGTCTTTCTGTTCTTGTTCTGCTTCTTCTTCGACGATGAGATTCGGCAATGAAGACTGATATTGTTGTTCCTAAAAACAATATTAAATAATAATTAATTTGCAACCATACTAAGTCCCAACGCTCGTATCAATAATTTATTTATGTACATTGTGTACACAAAAAAAAAATGATTACCAGTTTATTCGAAGGTGAAAAAGTCCCTGTTCCTCGGATGCTCTGATAACCTTCGGATGATTTTGAACTAGGCATCTGTAGATAAAAATATAGGATAAGTTTTTAGTACTGAAACGGAAGTTCTTCACTCGCGCTTCGCGCTCGCTAAGTGAATGTCACGCATGCCCATAGCAGTTCAGCGCCACTCTGATTATAAGTAGTGGCTCTATGAGCAACGTCTCACAAATTACATATCTCCGCTATTTTAAATAAAACCTAAATTTACAAAATTTCACAAATATCGGTTGAAAAATGCGATCTGTAGAGGAAAACAATCGGACATCCGTGCAATCAGACGCTGGACGCCGGACATACGATAACTTTAGCAATAGCATTTCCACTTGGCATAGCTCTGACTATGCACTATGCTTGTCACCCTAATAATATAAGATGTTAAATGTCTTTTAACTCGCCTTAGTTCAGTACTCGCATTTTTTGTTGGCTGAACGCTTGTGTTTAAACTTTGATAATTTCGTTGATCTCTGTTTCTGAAAAAATGAAATAGAGCAATTTAAAGATATTAATTACACAATATTCATATTACTCAAAGCGTCTCGTTTGTCTCTTTCCATGATACCATAAAATATAAAACAATTACCAATTTATAATCCCAGTTTAAAATATATTACTATTCTAGTCTTCATGCAATAGAGACTAGATTAAAATAACTATTAAGACTAGATGCAGGTTGGTATCAGTTACCAAAGAAATTGTTGTATTTAATAAATATAAATAAATAACAATACATACAATAGTGACTCTGTGAGCTGGAGATCTCGTGACCGATGTCTGTCCGATTTGAAATTGTCACATGTATTTTATACCCAAATAAATTATTTGTATTTGTATTTGTCCTCCTCTACAGGTCACACTCCTCAACCGATTCTCGTGAAATTTTGTGAGCAGGTTTGACAATTATATAAATTTTTGTTTTGACTCGGATCAAAAAGTTTTTTGGAAATTTTCCAATTATGCAGATATATCCTTTTTTAAATCACATCTCTGCCATATTGAAAAATTTCCAATAACCGCCTAGACAAGAAAATTCTTTTTAAATATCGGACTTACTCACAAAGTTTCAAGAGAATAGGTTAAGAAATGCGACCTGTAGATTAAGACAGGTCTGGGCAAAGATCCGGACAGAAATCCAGACGGAATTCGGAAATACGAAAGCATTTTCGTCGAATCTGAAGCATAGACGCTTCGCTCGCTAACGATCTCTCGCTCGGTTATTGTTGTAAGAAAATGTAATAACTTTTCTTTCGAATTCAATGGCCATAACTCGGAACACTACTTTCTGAATGCAAATGCTTGAATTTTTGTATTAAATACTATTTTTTACAAAAAAATACTTTATTCAAAGTGACTGATCAGAGTGTTAGTAAGCATATTCTTTCAAATAAAAAATAAATGACGAAGTTATGCTGCAACAAACATTTAGTAAAATTTATACAATGTAATAATTGAGTGCGTCCTAATTTTTTAAGTCGGTTAACAAACCAGGATAAGTTAGAAAAATATGCTCACTACACTGCTAAAAATAATAATGTATTGCGGACCGTGGTTGGTCAGCTATAACATAAAAATGTGATTGTTTCTAGTTTAGGTAGGTTAGTTTAGGAAATGTGCTATACCAAAAACAAAAATTAGTATTAGTCATTTACACCGTTCGCAGTTCGCACGCAACGACCGCTTTCCGATATTGACATCGTAAGTACACATAATAATTATCATTATTTTATTTTTACCCGATTGTTCAAGAAGGATTATTTATTATTATTAACTATAGAATACTCCCCATTTCTATGTTATTAACTAGGTGTTGAAGCATTAGCAAGTATGCCACAGCTTCAATTTAAAATGGCTTAGGTATATTGACCTTAGTATAATTTTTGTGAATAATTGAATCAAATGAAATCACGAGAAAAAAAACAGCTGTTTCATACAAAAAGCTCATCGATCGTCGACAAAATGTAAGCAGATGCTTTTTTCCCCGATTTAATTTACAAATAAAAAAGTTTAAAAAGTAATCGTTGTTTATAATGAAGAGTACAATGACCCCCGTTTGGCTTAGTACACCCTATACCGATAACCCTGTGCAATGTACTAATATGACACATATAGGTACATTTGTACATAACAAGAAAAAAAACACAGTTCTGACAAGTCTTGCACTTGGATAATTATCATGAGCAACATGTACAATGGGGCCCGTGCCGTGGCGTGATGATTGTAGTACAGCACGACGCTGCGCGACCGCGGCTCGTATCACAGCAAAATAAGGTTCACGGTCGCACAGCGTCGGCGGGTAAATCCAACAATCATCGCAATAAGGTGTAATGGACGGTGAAGCCCTGAGAGTTAACATAGGTCGGAGGACACGTCTGTAGTTTTCTATTAAGTATTTTTATCAGGAAAACAAACGTCAGACCGAATCATATGCCACTAAAAACTCAGACACTAGGGTTAGTCACTTCAGTCTACACAATAAGAACAAACGGGTAAAAATATTTATGTGGTAATTAAATATTAATAGGTAGGTAGGTACTTACCACTTAGCTACCTAGTTGGAGTCCAATTTTTTTGTTACGCCTAGCTGCCTTGGTGACATCTCCCATTTTCATCGGATCAACCTTCTGTACCCTCTACTCACAACGCGATCAATTATTGTCCAAATATTTTCACTAGTAGTAAAGTCACTAAAAACTTATCAAATGTCTTGAAAAACTACTTTTTTTGATTGGCTCTGGATAATTAAGCACTGTTTAATTGATGATTTACGTACAAATAGAAAAAAAATGCGAAAATATTTTTCGGCAAGGCGAGTACGTCCTTCCTTCGTGAGGCGCTGGCGCCGACTGGCCCGTCCCCCGCAAAGGAGCTCGCGGGTGTCAGTGGTCACGTGATCTGACGAAATACTTCAAAATAACACAAAATATTACTAAACTAACTCAATTTTAGCTCTAAAAATATGGTAAAAGAACGATCAATCATATTTTTAATTTCCTATCCGAAGGTGTAAAAATATATAGTAACGTAATCTCCGTAAGCACGGTATTGCACGCCATGAGAACGAAAACAACGTTCATTTCATATTTTTTTACTCGCAATCTAGTAAGTAATATAATATTTTAATTAGACTAATTAATAGGTAACAGAATGATCTTATTGGTGATATTTTTTTCATATCGGTAGGGTCCGTAGCTTCTTCACTATTACGAGTTGAATAGACGCATTTGGCGAATATTCAAGGCTTAATAAATAAAAAAAAAAACACAAAATTTGTATGTACGAAATTTTCAACTCCACTGGCTTTATTTCCTCGATTATATTTTATCGCTTAACCCCAGAAATTATAGCCAGATATACGCTTAATTGGTTTCGCGTTGCGGTCGTATGACATTTTCAGTGCATCGCCTTTGTCAACGGTTTAAAATATTTGCACGGGCCTTTTTCCTGAATTAAATAACGACGGAAACAATGCGGTTGTTGGTATGAAAACCTGTTAAAATTTCATTTCGATATTTTGCTTCCATGAAATTTTACTTAATTAATAGTTTAATAACGTCCCATAAATATATTTGTACGTCTCAAAACGGCTCGTTCAGACAAAAGTTATCATTCAAATATAGTCCAGTTTTCTACGAAATAACTGCCGAAACTAATAATGTAATTGTGATTTTCTAAATATTCTCGGAAACTGAATGATTGTTGTGAAAATTTCTTGCTTTGATTCAGAAAAATAATGAACTTTGAGTGAGTGAGTCAACGTGTTATAATCTACTAGTTTCGCCTTGACCTACGTTTGCGTTCATTATACTTATCAGCCTTTGATTTAAAAAAAAACCGGTCAAGTGCGGGTAGGACTCGCGCACCGAGGGTTCCGTATAAACCTGTAGGTGATAGGTAGATATTCATGAGGAAAGGGGCAGTAAGTGTAAAATTACTATTTTGTTATATTAATTTATGATGTAACTAAAATGTTTACGCAATTTTTCCTTTATCTGTGCTATAAGATGTTCCTTCGTACCAAATTTCAAGATTCTGTGTTCACGGGAAGTACCCTGTAGGTTTTGATTCCCTTGCAAGTGTAGAAAATTTGCAACATAAACGGCTGTATCTTTTGATTGCGTTGCCTTAGAGATTTGATTTTTTCTCAGCTCTAAGCGACAGTAGACCTGAGTATTTGGTATGACTTTCAGCTTGATAACTTTACGAGTTCCTGAGAAAAAGGGTCTTGACAGACAGACAGACAACAAAGTAAAGGGTTCCGTTTTTCGTTTTGAGGTACGTGACCCCAAAAAGTGACCTAGCTAACTTACCCAAACGTACCTAAAGGGCAAAACGAGACCCTATTACTAAGACTCCGCTGTCCGTCCATCTGTCTGTCTGTCCATCTGTCACCAGGCTGTATCTAATAAACGGTGATAGTTAAGACAGTTGTAATTTTCACAGATAATGTATTTCTGTTACTGCTGTAACAACAAATAAAAACAAGATAAAATAATTATTTAAGAGGGCTCCCATCCAACGAACGTGTTTTCTTGCTGTTTTTATAGATACTGGTAGGGAACCCATGGTGTGCGAGTCCGACTCGCACTTAGCCGGTTTTTAAAATAAAAAAGCGACGTATGACTTAAATGATAAGCTATCTCCATACTAAATTTCACTCAATCCGTTAAGTCGTTTCAGTATGGAGAAGTACCAATCAAACACACTATCTCTCGCACAAACTTTTTCATTACTAAAATTAGTGTGAATATAAAATATTACCAACAGAATTCCACATTCAAACTTAATTAACATCGCCATAATCATCGCTGGTAATGCCACCTAGATTAAATGGACAAATGAAAATATTTTCACCGTCCGGCGACCGGTAATGCATATTATTCCAAACGGTAGCTGAAACCACACCACAGCGATATCAACCGTAGAACATTCGTTTTGTTACCAACCTATTGTTTTCAACCTGTAATAACACTGGTGACTTAAGTAATTAGTGAGGTGTCTGTACATGTTTGGCCGAATGCCGGACTTGTATGCCATAAATGTACATGATTGGAGTTGCTAAGGCTGTTCGTTAATCGTGTGTGTAATTAGCTCTATGATTTTGTAAGTTAGTCATAAGATGTTTTAGCTGTTGATTTTATTTAGGTTTTTTTTTTCATTCGTTAAGTAGCTATGCCGGTGGATTAGCTGCGGTTAAAAAGTAGTGGAAGAGCGAAAGATGTATGCCAGGATCGTAGCAAGTAGAGAGAAGTGGTCTCTGCCTATCCTGGAAGAGATCGCTTTTAGTGATAAGGCCGCCAGTTGTTACACTATTTAATAAGTTTTATAATTATTTTTCTCTTGTTGTTTTGTTATCTGTGGTGTGAACAATAAAGAGTTTATCTATCTATCTATCCCTATGAAAAAGAGGCGTGATTATTATGTATGTATGTAAAATGTAGGTAGCCTTTGTGTTATTTCAAGGTATAAGCTGCCCAGGGTCGGACTGAGCTGGAAGGGCCCGGGTGGCTCCCCGGGTGGCCCGAGACGAGGTGTAGCCGCCAATCTACCTACCACCAGGCTTGCGGCAAGTCCCGCAAGCTAAGTCCGAGGGGGGCCCGCGCTACCTGGGGCCCGGCTGGCAAATGGCACCCTGACTATATGACCAGTCCGACCCTGGCTACCTACATATCAAATTTCATCAAAATCCATCTATTCATTTAAGCGTGAAGAAGTAACAAACAACACACAAACAAGCTTTTGCCTATAAAATAGACATAGGATATTCTTGTCATATCTTAGGAGACTTAATTACAAGTTAAAACTTCAGTTGATGGTGAGTTTGGCTCTTCAGGCTTTAGCTCTGGGAGCATGTGACTAACATAGGCCATTGGCCAGCACAGTCCCATTTTAGCTTAACGACTTTGAGAACTCATTAAGATTAAACAAAGTTAGCAAAACTGAAACTTTACAAAGATAAACAGGTATTTTAGTATCAAAGTTTATCCAAGCAACTACGTTTAATATTGCCGGTTACACGTGGCTTAAGCACATCCCTATACGTAGTACTTACGTCAATTTATACGCCGTGCTTAGCACTTACGGCCATGTGTGCGAGGCGAGATAATATTTCATGACTGTAGTGCAATTGCGTTATATTTCTTGAAATAAGGTAAATGGTCAAGGAAAATGGAACTGTAAGTGACCATGAGTTGATAGAACGTCCAAAAGCAGCAGCGCTATAATTGATAATCAAGTAAATTACAGTTTATGTGATTTTGTACCTTGGTTCATAATGGTTCCGCGGGCGAAAACCTGCATGGTTGGATCGAATTCTACTAGCATTTTTTTATGGTCAAATTAGTTTTTTTTTTATATATGGTTGAAACTATAATTGCCAAAACATTAAAAAATATATACAATAGTCACCCATCACTTTTATTGGTAATCATTTAAGTTAACACCAAAACAACTCAAATCGTATTAAAAAACAAAACCGTCCTTCATGCACAGTCAGGTAAAAAAAGCCTCCATTTCACTCTTACAATCTTTTTATTTAAGCAATATCCAAACCAATTAAAACACACTACAATACACTTGAAATTAAACTCGAAGACAGTCTCTTATATTGTAGCTTCTATCGAAGCCAACTTCCAGTCACACCCTCGACACTGGGAAAATTCTTCCAGTTTTCGCAATAAACACTATCATAACCGCCTTGGGACCCTCCGCCTGTTGATTCCTAATGAAACAACAAACAGCAATATAAAGAAAGCTAAAGCTAATTCGACGGCGCACGTGTTACGTACTTGTTGTATTCTACTCACGTCGTACGTAAGTAACGGCATCTTCGGAGCTCGCGTGTCACACCTAGCCTTAGGTCGCAGTGGAAGAAAGCAGAAGAATATATGGCATCGTTTTGCTGACATTTTATAATATTTTCTTCCAATACAGAAAGCAATTACTTATTACGTAACAACCACTTCAAAAATATGGGGGCTTACTGCAAGTTTTGAGTGCGAGTTTTTAGCTCCATACATCCTACTAATATTATAAACGCAAAAGTTTGTAAGAATGGATGGATGGATGGATGGATGCTTGTTACTCTTTCACGCCAGAACGGCTGAACAGATCTAGATGAAATTTGGGACAGAGATAGATTATAGTCTAGAATAGCACATAGGATACTTTTTAACCCCGGGTGAAACCGCGTAGTGCAGCTTGTTTAACATAGTTCCTTAATGTTTTCGCCAGGGGCGCTTAATGGAAATGTATGGAGACAAACGGAAACGAAAAACATTTTTGTAAAGATCAAAACTTATGGTACCTATGGTCCTTAGGCATTTGAATATTTTGTTTAAAAATGAAAACAAACCTTATCCCTCCCAGAATACGAAAAAACTGTGTAAGATGTGTTGTTATTATTTAATTAGCCTAAAACTATTAAGGAATTAGAATAAATTAATTTAGAACGAAAGAGAGAGCTTTAAGCTCTGAATAAAATTATTAAACGTAGCCTAAAGTATAGCCTAGACTACTCTAGAGCCTTGGAGATCTTAAACAAAATAATTCTATAAGTAGCCTAAAAAATATATTTGGTAAAAAATAAAATTACCTACAAAATAATTATTTCTGTAGGGTTGTAGTGTAGCTGAAAACGCTGGGCGCAGGTATGAGTAGCATCGAGTAAAACAAAAGACTATTTTACAGAAAGGCATACAAAATTAGTTTCTATCCTTTCAGAAATTCAAGAACTGAAAGGAAACCGAAAGATTCCACACTACCCAGTTTCCACTGCGCCTCCTTCGCAGTTCGTGTGACACCTAGCGTTTGGTGCCGTGAAAAATGGTCCATTTCCCGACACGCGGATAAATTTATCTTCGCGGGACTATTGCGAGCGTTATTCGAGTGTTAATATTCATTGTGGTTCAACAATGTGACTCGTGATGTTGCGGCGTGGCGTTTGCATGACTTACTGTATCGCATTTGAAAGGCTTTGTGGCACTTGTTTACATACTCGTATACGAGTACGTAGCTATCGCCGGAGCTATCGCTGTGGTATTTTGCAACTTTATTCAGGTTTTTATGTCGATCAACTTGACGTTCTGTTACTTGTTTTATGTCATACTAGCAACCCGCCCAGGGGAGATATTCCTGCGCGTAAGATGAGATGAGATTTTATCTTGGTCACTTTCAAACTATGACGTTTCAAACGAGAGCAACAAGGATGAAAAAAGGTGAGATGCTCAAATCTCCGAATAGGGCCAGAGGTTAGAGGTTAGAATGGTAGTTATGAACTTTCTATGAAAAAATATCTAAATAATGGTGAAAACCGCATCAAGATCCGTTGCGTGGTTCAAAAGGAGTTAGCGGATATACAGACAAAGAGACGCAGATTCGGAACGCGTTCTTTGCTATGCTATGTACGGAAGTTGCAAGTAGACGGATAGGTTCAGTAGATTGATGGTAAGCGATCACCGTCGCCTACATGGAGAACTCTAACATCGGAGATGTAACAAATATATTGGCGATGTTTTAAAACTCTATTAGTAGTCTTTTTGAAGAATCCAATGCCCAAATTGCCGTGTTAAAATGAGCAATAATTTCGTCCATTTAATAAACCGTTACATAACACTTCAAATGTAGCTTTTTACTATCGAGCACTGCGAGCTGATTGATTTAAAAAAAATGTAAAATTTCTTGCTTCAATTAATACAGGTATGTTTACTTCGACGTAAGTACCTATTCTTCTTATCTACACAAATTCCAAAACTCTTACGTATCAAAAAATCTGCCCCCCGATTCTATGAATTTAATAAAATCTCTTCTTTTTAAATTTTAATTGTGTGAATTGTGTGAATCTTTTTGTATGCCGGAAGTGTCAAAAGTAGACAATTTAATCAATTGTAATAAATTTTATAATTTAATAAATATCTACTAAAATTTTAAAACAACTGCTTAGTATACAATCGAGGCCCTGTGGGACTATCCCTACGCGTGAGATGAGATGAGATTTTATCTTGGTCACTCTCACACCTATGACGTTTCAAATAAGAGCAACAAGGGCAAAAAAACGTGAGATGAAAATCTCAAATCTCCGAATAGGGTCCCTGGAGCTAGGTACAAATGTTCCAAGCCAGTTCTAAAACAATTTTTGTATTAAATTTAACTCACTGATTCCAACAAAAGAATGATACGTGATACCCAACAAAACCAGGTACGAAAAAGAAAGTTGGTTCTCGCCACACCCGCGTCTGATGTATTTGACTGCTTCTTCAAGAGGAAGAAATTTAATTTGTCAGAGACCGCGGCGAAGCGGCGCCTGTGAAGTTTTTATCGCAAAACTGATAAGGCAGCTCGGTGAGAAAGTAATTTGCTATTGCAAAGGGTGAAAATAAATCATGCTGCTAATGGTTCTGATAATAGTAGAAGAGTTTGTATAAATATTTGAGTAATTGATGGTGAAAATGGTTCGGGTTGAAATAAAAATGAAACAGTAGCGCGTCGTTTTTCAGTTTTAAAATATTTCCGGAAAGAAAAAAAAAACACATGGAGCGCAGTAATATGATATCAGTTAGATATTTTCCAGTTACGTGTTTGCCTTAAAAAATGCATATTCGCTACATAACAATGAAAGCAAAAAGAGGTGGATATTGTGGTTCACAGGTGAGTGTGTTTTGTTGTTTTGAATACCTGCTCTACACTCTCGCTAAGCGAGCGAGACCCAATGAGACCATTCCGCCTGTACGTTGTGCTTTAGTCCTGTCTTATACTATAATCGGTTTACATTTATGAGAGGACGAGCGCAGTGCAGTGCAGTGCCGCGCAGTTCAAAAGTTTGTGAAATCAGCATTTATGAGTGGATACGTGCACTTGGTTTTAGAGAGCAGTATAGCTTCAGAAATAGAAATAGCAATGATAAACTTGGTGTGTATCACCAGGTGAGCTACTAGTCACTTATGCCCGCATGTTAAAACGACGCTCAGTCCTAAATCTCGATTTAAAACTGCTTTCACAAGCGACTAATAATGTTGGTCATAATTTTTACCCAATAATCTAGATTTTTTACCAAAAGCTTGTATGAAAAAAGTGTCTGTTACACTATCAATCTAGCATGAAAGTTTATCAGACACGTCAGTCTGCGTCGAGTTGAGAGATAATGTTGCGTCGCCTACGGTTGACAAATGGCATGCGGGCGCCCGCGACCTCCCAACCATGGCGTCAAGCCACAGCGTCAAGCTTATCAGGACATGAGAACAGTATCTCACTCTGCTGATTGTTCGGTGATTTGGTGTGATGGTGGTGGCCAAAAACTAAGTAAGTTTTTGGCCTAAAACAGTGCCTCATTTTTAAGATTCATATAATATGTATTTATGGCCTGAAAACATTTTGACTTATGATATATACTTTGAGTACGCGTTGACTTGCACTCGTGCTAATGCGAGTGTAATCCGGGCTTTTACTTGTAGAGCTACATGTACGATGATGGGGTGTCGGTAATCTGAGAGTAAAAGTTTGACAGACAGCTTTGGTAATTTAGAACATTTCATTCAATATTATACTTTACTTCTATCATTCTACCGTGCTGGGTTTGGGTATAGCAATAGCTATACCCAAAACCAGCACGGTAATGATTGAATGATTTTAAGGGTGTGTTTTTACCCGTCAAAATGAACAACTTTTACAATGTACGAGTAAGTTTTTAAAATTTGAAGAGAAAATTAATCGAGTCTCCATACATACATAATAACTGGTCAGGTGATCAATTTCGTCTGAAAAATTGATTTTTCTCAAATTTTGCAAGCTTGTGTTCTAAAAATTGTTCATTTAGTTTGTTAGAATAACACCCTTATTAGTACTACACCCAAAACCATCAAGTTGAATATATTTTTTCAAATCACACTGATATTATAAAATGCAAAAGTTTAAATTGATGGATGGATGTTTGTTACTCAAACACGCCAGTACAGCTGAACGGATCCGAATGAAATTTGGCAAAGAGATAGATTATAGTTTGGAATAGCTCATAGGCTACTTTTTAACCACGGGTAACACCGCAGGGCGCAGCTAGTATGTAAAATAAACCTACATACAAATACATGTTTATTAATTGTTGCCAACAAAATACTCACAACAGACAGCTGTTGGCGACAGACTCGCTTCTGTCACATTTAGGACTGAATATCGTTCGGCGAAGTGTGGGTGTTGTATAACACCTCTGCCAGCCCCCTCAGGAGAAAGGCATGACGATATGTTATGCCAACAAAAATAATCCAAATGGACTCCCATTAAAGCGAAATGATAGTTTTGGTTTCGAACGAAGTGTATACATAGGTACACATACTACATTTTTTAAAATAAACCGAAATTAAGCATTCTTCAAAAATCAAAATGACCGATAATGGCGGTAACCGCTGCTTTACCAGCAACATTTTTATTTAAGTACCTCACTCGCCCAATTTCAAAGAAAAACCCCATTTTCCGAGTCTCTTAATTTACATGTTAATTTATAAGAGCTGCGTAAGCTTTCCTTTTCATTTGAAATTATTTATTTGCGATAAGTAAATCTCATTTGGGATTTTAATTACCTACCCACGTTTTACTTTGCAAATGGCTGTTAAAATTACTTTTCGAATTCCAAGCGGAACATTTTTTAAATACTTACTGCGAGTTCGGAATTGGAATGTTTGTGAAAACACTTTTTTGTTTCACTGAAATTGTGTTTTCATGACTTATTTAACTTTGACTCGTTCAATCAAACTAGACGAAAAAGTTGTTAAAACAAAAGCGACATAAGTTTAAGATATCTATAAATGAGTCTTATTAATCACTAAAATGTGCATTGCAAGCTAACACACAATGTACACGATAATAATATACGTACTCGTATCAGTACGTAAACATGCAATCAACACGTCCCTTGTGATGGAATTTGTTAGTAAAACGTAACCACAAACACCTGAAATCAACATATAGGACAAGATGGAACACTGCGTTATAACGCAGTGTTCCATTCAGCGAGATATATCTCGCGAGATATATTCAGCGAGATATATCTCGCTGAAGCCACTTCTTTATTAAACTTGTGTGCGTGGTAATGTTGCCATGAAAAACATTTACAATTGCACGAAAAATAATATTAATTCCCAAACTCTACGTTAGCCATTTCCGTTCCAATATACAATATACCTTAGTAGATTTAGTATTCTGAAACTGCACATATTTGTAAGAATTTAATGTTACGGCTTTTTAAAAAAAAACTGCACAGTTTTTTCAAAATAACCTCAAAATGTAGTCCTGGCCACACTTTTATAATGCACTATGTACATTTAAGTATACGAAATTATACTATAAACCAATGCACATTATGTCGAGGTAAGAATGACCAAGCGAGTAGCGTTTAGAGTTTACAATAGAGTAGAGTAGTTTTTTGCGTCAATGTGTGCGTGTTGTGTACATAAACGACAGTAGCGTAGTTTTTTGATGATTTTTGGGTTTACCTAAATCATACGCCGTGCGCCATCTTATTCTCTAGGTTGATCTGAGCCTCATACACAAATGTTGTTCTATATTAATATTAACAATTATATCCAGATTAGGTAACTACAGATACCACACTAATCAAAATATACTAAGCACCGTCTATCTTTGTTGTCTCAAACAATTCTCAATTGGAATTTCCAATTGAAATCTCGAAGCTTAACCGTTCATTATTGCTGGTAACCTATTCCAGTAGGTTTGCGCCACCTGCGACGTGCTAATAACGCCACGTGACAGTTTGATACCTACTTCATTTGTCACGCTAAGACGTCATGCGTCATGAGATTCACGGGCAGGAAAACCAGGCTTAAGGTGCTCATGGTTAGGATTTTGAACATAATCTACGCTAACATTTTTAAACATACTCTGCACAACATACTTATTATCGATTCCCTCATTTGACATTAGTGTTACATATATTTTATTGAGATTGTATTATTGTTATTTCATTTGTTTTTTTTTTCATATGTACAGCTTTTAAATGTTATGTTTTTTTACTAGCATAGTGCCATGCACTCTGACATATGTACGCCTATCTGGCACAACATGCTGTAGCGCCTTTTTCTTCACTTATTCCAACATCTTTTATAAAACCATGCTGTATAGGTACATACAAATAAATTAACTTAACTTTATTTTTTACAACATTACAATACAATACAATATGACTTTATTGCACACTGAAAAACTATTCAAAAAAATATTCAGTTTTTTTTTACGTTTACTATTTAGTAGATTTGCGCTTGGCCGCCATTTCTCCTAATTTTAAGCCATGATGATTATTTTTAAGTTAATTCAAAATGTATTTACAAATTATTATCAATGGCTAATTTTCAGCCTACAACCTAGTACTTAGTTCAGAACTAAATCTGCCAATGTTTCCCTATTGATTACCGATAATCCAGTCAAATATTTTATCTACTAACTCGTTCTAACAATAAAAGTTTAAATGTAGGGATAAAAATACACTTTTAAAATTACGACACATCGGAACTATTTTCACAATCCCGTCGCAATCCCGCAGCTGTGGCGTGCCGATAACACTGCGTGACACCGCGCACGTCATTTGTCACGTCAACCCTGTTGTTCTCTTTTATTAATTGACTACCATGCCTTATTGCTGTCTTTTAAAAATTGTAAACAAACAAAGCTTGAGAAGCACTTGCAACTTGAAATTATAAAACTGATTTCTGGTTCACTATCCTATCCTACTAATAATATCCTACTAATATTATAGACGCAAAAGTTTGTAAGAATGGATGGATGGATGTTTGTTACTCTTTCCCGCCAGAACGGCTGAACAGATCTGGATGAAATTTGGCACAGAGATAGATTATAGTCAAAAATAGCTACTTTTTACTTTTTAACCGCGGGTGAAACCGCGAGGCGCAGCTAGTATTTAATAGAATTGTAAGTAAATATTTTTTCACACTTGTAAGTGTTAATCCAGAGTATAAGCTAACTCCATAACAAATTTCATCAAAATCAGTGCATCCGTTGAGCGTGAAGAAGTGAAAAACATATTTATTTACACACTGAGCCTTTTATGCGTTAAATAACATTTCAAGAAGTAGAACGAGTACGCGTTTAAATTTTACAGCGAGTAAATTTTTCAATCACCGCTGCATATTTTTCAAAGAACATTCTACGAGTATACTCAAAATTTACATAAAATACTAAGGCTTAGGTACTACATATTCACAATCACGCGACAATACGGCAGCTGCGGCACGCCGATAACGCCGTGACACCTGCATGTCATTTGTCACGTCGTCTTGTCACGTCTCGCCTTGTTGTTCTTTCCACGATATTGAACCTGTTTGCTTGCTTCCTATTTATAGACAGAGTCTGTCCCGCTGTTTTGCCGGCAAACTGTACTGATTTTGCAAGGGGTTGGCGTGTAAGGGTTAAGGTGTAATGCCGGTCAAATTAATGTTGCATGGAATGAGGGGTCGTAATTAATTTATTAATAGCTTTGTATTACTTTACGATACTCTCCTCTGTGCCGTTTTGAACACTTTTAGTGCACAATGTATAAAATTAGCACACATCAACTTCAACGAGTAAATGAAAATTCGGTTTTATCCAGTTTATTAAAAGTATCCCATGAGATATTCAAGATTACAATCTATCATTGTGTCAAATTTTCTCTTAATACGTTCAGCCGTTCTGGCGTGATGGAGTAACAAACATCTATCAAAAATTTACTTTCGAACAATGACATGAATTTTAAGATCATTTAAATTTAATTATCTACTCTATTCCTTAACTTTTGCACGCTCCATCGGGGCTGGGCTATAATGAGACTCTTTTAAAAGATCAAATATTCTTATGTACCTATATTTCTGCAAATAAATAATTTTGAATTTAAATTTGAATTTCCATCCGTATGGATGGTATATCAAAATATTCGTGTGATTTATAGTAATACCAAGTATTAGTGTGACTCATAGCTGTTGCAAGTTTATCAAACAACGCCTAGATATAGGTAACACCACTTGCAATACTTTGAACGTTAAACTTTCACTGATATTTCGGAAAAGACTGAGAATTGATTTTTAATTAATACAGCTTCACAATATAACATATCGTCACGCCTTTCCCCCGAGGGGGCTGGCAGAGGTGTAATACAACACCCACATTTCGCCGGACGATATTCAGCCCCAGATGTGAGAGGGGGCGAGCCTGTCGCCATACACCGGGCTCCTGTCATGTAGCAGATGACATACACAATATAATACAACCAAAAGCTTATTCACGCTCAGTTTCATCACACATCTCGGCCTGCTTTCAAACATTTCTTTATAAATGAATTGCTATAAACAGAACAGAAGTAAGTTAATCCGAGACGATGTTAGTGACGTTCCCCTCGTCACGGCTGTCCGAGGGATGATAGTACATCGATGTTTCAGTAAGTGATGGGTATCGCCGGTTTTGTTTGGGATAAAAAAAGAAGATGAAGCAAGTTAGGGATGGTGACGAATGCTTACGAAATATTAGTTTTAATGAAAGGCACTCAGATATATTGGACAAAAATTGTTTGCGTTTTTATTTTTATAACAATAACACAACTCAATAAAAAAAAACTTTTTGTTTTTGTTGCCTTGGAAATTTCTGTTAAGTATTGGTTTTGCTTAATAAAATTTATACTACTGCTCTCTCTCTCTCCCTCTGCTTTGGAACATTATACTATTATTATAGTGCAATGTGAAAATGAAGATTTTTACAAAACTAGAGCTAATATTCTAAAACCACCCATACTTTTTTTAAATTGTTGACGTAGAAGTATTCAAAACCACTCTTACGTCAAGAGGAACAAAATCACTGTTGACTGTTCATTGTACATTAGCGGCCTTCGACGATAATTCGGGCTATCGCGACAAGTGTAGACGATGAGTTAAGTTCGTCACTCTGCTATGTATCGGGCGAATTATATCCCGATACACAGTCGAGTCAAGACCGCAGAAAGGCGACGAGTTGACCGCTAATGTAGACAAGAAAATCGCCTATAACCCATAACGATTTTAGCGCGACAACTCGACACGAATAATCGCGGCATAAATAGCCGTAGCATTTTTTTTTTCTACGCCATAGGCAATAAGCTAGCTAGATATTTTAGTGTCAAATATCTTTTAAAATAATTTTCTTTTAACAAGAATATTGGCTGCATTTAAAAAAAATAAGCAGCAAGTATTCGCCTAACTAAAATATTGTCAAACCTGCATAAACACGCAATTTTACTCATTTATACTTTCTCGTCTTTCTCGTTTGTAGGTATATATAATTTTTGTCCAAAAATCTACTCTACTTTTATTGTTGTTTACGTTTCAAAACTATTAAATAAAGAAGATGAGAGTCATGCTTCCGGAAATGTTTACTGCTATGCAGGTTGTTGATGATAATTACGACTTAGATCTATTAACATCTACTCAACTCTCAGACATCCTAGTAACTTTTTTCTATGCCATAGCAAGCTGGATGTTTTTTGTGTCAGATATCTTTTAACATCATTTAATCTTTTAGCAAGAATATTGGTTGCATTCGTTCGAAAACAGAGATACTCTATTGTTGTTGATAATAGATTGATCATCAAAATAGATCTCTATTATCAACAAGTAACATTATTAAACGAAAAACAAAAAACCCGCGTGCAAAATAATTATGGTACCATTAGTCATTTCCACTATCAAGACAATTCAAATGACACCTCACATGTCGAAATCCATCAAGCTGTTTAGACTGTAAGGCATGCCAAAGAAACCTCATACATACCTACATGTATACATACATACTCACATACATATTTACATACACACATACACTCGAAAAACATAACCCTCCTTCTTGCGCAGTCGGGTAAAATAAAGATTCCGAAGACGGGTCTGAGCAGTGGCGCACTTGCAGCGCCTCACTCAACTGCCGTCTTTGTACTTCTTCACTCTACAAAACATCAAGGCTAGAGAGAATAAGTGCCTCATGGGTCGTCGTGCTCCATCTTAGACCACAACGTCGCTTAACATCAGGCGAGTTGGTGGTCAAACGCCGACCTATTCTACATAAAAAAAAAAAAGATTATTCTATCGATGTTTTTTACCAGCCTATCGAGGCCTGCAGTCCAGTCGCCCTTCCCTCCAGCCTCGGTCTGCGTTCGACGCACGATATGTCATGCTTGTCTGCATTGTGACGGCGCTTAGCTTTTGATTGAGACTTGCGCGAGTTTGTGAATTTTGTTTTGTTTATGTCTGCATTTAGAAAAGACTAGAAATATAATTGATTGTCCTCTAGATAAGTGATTATGATTTTTTTGTGCAGGTAAATAAAAAGGATAAAAATGATGATAGCCTAGTTGGAGAAGGTGCTGACTAAGTCAAATAGGTAATTTTTAAGCAACTGCGTTCGTTTTTATAACAAAATCCTAAAAAATATAACAGGAAAGGAAAAACAGTAAGCCCTGTTATATTAATGAAAAGAGGATATTATAAAGTTAACAATTATTTAGAAGACAAAGATGTCTGGAGCCTTCCACTTCCGTCAAGTAGCCACTAGTACAATAGATATTATCTAATTGTAAGCAAAAATTTGTGAGACAGTAATATATTAATTTTTTTGAAAAATATAAGCCTCTCAATTTCTTGCCTATTCTTCTGAGTCTTCTCTTTTTCCGAACAAGGCAGTCGAGTCTACTATTTAACTTTGACGTTCATAAGTGTATCTTTGATACCCAAATTAAATAAAAACATTTTGACTTGACTTTTGAAGGCCCGCCTCGCAAGCCAGAGGGAGTGGGTTTGAACCCAGCCGACGGCACACACCAATTTGCTCATTGTGTAAACATAAGTGCTCACCCCATGTCACATTTGGGACTGAATATCGTCCGGCGAAGATGTAAATTATAAAACTAAGTGTAACACTGTTTGTGTGGCGACGAGCGGCTGCATTTTACGTTCACTAAATTGTATGCGATAGCTTTGACTTTTAAATACGTAATTCAGGTCAAACCTACTTAGCTCGACACGCAATTACTTATATAAGCATCATAATATTCAGCTCTAAGTACCTAACACTAAGTAATAATTCATTTAAATCAAGGCGTAGAACTCTAATAGTTATTCCAAACTACCCAAAACTTCTCAAAGCCATTCTCTAGTTCTCTACCGACAGGAAATTATCTGCTGTGTTTTTGACAGCGCAATAAACTTGTACATTCAGAAATTCTGAATATATTATCTTTGACTCCCAATTGGAAGGCTTAACTTGGGCACGACACATTCGCCATTTGCAAAACTTCAAGTCCTTTTCAGAGTACGTCATATAGCATGATGGTATTGATGGTGTCACAATTTACTCTTTACTCTATGCCTGCCTTGTAATATAATAAATAAAAAATATCAGGACACTGCACACACGGTTGTCTGACCCCAAACTAAGCAAAGCTTGTACTATGGCCAAAAGCTGATATAAATACATATTTATTTTTAAACACATACTTAAATAGAAATTTACACCCAGACTAGAACGAACACAAATGTTCATCTCATAAATGTTTGCGCTAGCTGGGAATCGAACCCACGCCCCCAAGCTCAGAAGACAGGTTCACTACCAACTGGACTGAGGAGCTGATGTAAAACAGTGTACTGAGCGAAGGCAGTGCCAGGTTAGGCTTACACCAAATTAGGTTTATGTGGGACATGGATTGATGCGACTAAAAATATTAAATATAGACAGACGTAGAAAGAAATAAAGACAGTATGTAAGCGTGAATATGTTACCATTACCATACAAACAGTAATACAGCCAATTTTACCTACTAGCGGCTATATGTGAGCTGTAGACCTCACGGCCGACGCCGCCGACGTCTGTCTTCCCGAACAGGTCGAATTCCTCAACCTATTCTCGTGAAGTTTTGTGAGCAGGTTTGATAATTTTAAATATATTTTTGGCCGATTCAGTTTTCGTAACATGAAAAATTTCTAAAAACTGACTCGACAAAAAATTCTATTTAATTATTGAACTAACACACAATTTCACAAGAATAGATTGAGGAATTCGACCTGCAGAAGATAGAGATCCGGACAGAATTTAGACATACGAAAGCGTTTTCGTCAAAGCCGAAGCAAAGACGCTTCGCTCGCTGACGCTAGCTCAGTCAGTAAGGCAGGTATCAAGCGGGCATTGCAAATAAAAGTACTTGAGCAGCCAACGCACGATGGCTTTTTTTTTTCATTACATATTAGGCTTGCGTTTGGCCGCCAACATGCCTGATGATAAGCAGTGATGCGGCCTACGATGGAGCACGCTTGCCTAGAAGAAACCAAGAAACCGATTCACTCGAGACTTGAAAACACCCAGATTATAAGTGTCAGGGAACACACACTCTGGCAGAGTATTCCACACTCTAGCGGTCCTTATGATAAATGAGGAACCAAAGCGTTTCGTGCGTGTTGTAGGTATGTCGACCATAAAACGATGCCGCTTATAGCATAATCAGAATAGGCCTGAACTTCCCAAGCTCAAGTTTGCCCGTTGAAAACTAGGCTATCGGTATTGCACTGGAGTCTACCTCACTACAAAGGCACGCCTAGAAACTTCTCTAATGAGATGAATAATTAAACAGGCTGTGGAGCTAAATTAACGGGAATAATCGCAATATATTAACCTAGATTGCGGAGCAAACAAGACGAGTGAAATCTACGGCTCCTGTAATTATTATCTATCGATTGAAATTCATGTGACGACAATTTATGGATTAACCGTGCACAGGGGTGTAGTAATAAGGCCTGGAGATGGGGGGGGGGATTTGTTAAGTTAAATTGGTACACTGGTGGTAAGTACTTACATATCATAAGGGTCTCACACATCACATCACTTATATATGCCACTGACCGTTTGTCATATTTCGTTCTGTCCTGTCCATCCAAAGGTTGCCTGGAAGAAATCGCTTGAGGCGTTAAGGCCGCCCTTGTACTGCCGAATGATATTTTATTGTTTAATATTTTCTTTATGTTTGTTTTACTTTGTATTTTTGGTGTGCAATAAAGATGTATTGTATTGTATTGTATCACACTAATATCATTAAAGTGAAAGTTTGTGAGTGTCTATGCTTGTTACTTTTTACGCTCAAACGGGTTGACGGATTTTGATGCAATTTGGTATGTAGGTACGTAGCTTATACCCAAGATTAAAACATAGGCTACTTTTTATTAGCGGTAAAACCGCGGGCCATAGCTAGTATTAAGTATTATTGTACAGAGGTACAATTAACACAGTTTGTAAAGTATACTCGTAGTACTTTTAAACAGGAAATAAAAACTTAGTTAGGAGTAGTATCGCGCGTCGGTAATAAACATAAATACCTAAATTAGGCAATAAGTGAACTAGGACTTATTTTTTTTTCAAATCTTTTCTGGGAAGGAGTAGTAGGGGGGAACTGCCCCTACTACTCGTTCCCTTGGCGATGCCCATGATGGTACATATAATATAGGTATATGAAACTTGTATACATATATACGCAATTAATATCTAGTTGTTATTGGTTCGAAAAGCGGATTTGAATTCGAGTATTGTTTTAACAAAATATAATCATTATAGTATAATTAAACCAATACAATATATGTACGCTAATTGCATTCATGTAAGTCTTAATAACATAGGCAAATAATACACTTTTCTGCAGCAAAATATTTATTTTCTACGTTTTTGTATGGTAATAAATTCGTTTCAAAAATTTACACAAATTGTAATAAAGCAACCCACAGTCACATTACATGGGATAAAAAAACGCGCGTACCCTCGCAATTATTTGCAAAACACTTTAAGTCTCGTAACTGCTTAATTAGATAGGATTTAAATGGTTAATTACAAGGCTTTAATTGGCTTAAAGCGCACACGAATTCCACATTTTCTTCCACAAAAGGCTGGATGCTGAAAATAAATTTTACGCTATTTAGTCAAAGGTGTTTTATTTTACGTTGATGATTAGAGAAAAATTTAATAAAACATTTAAAAAAGCGATGGCAGCCTAGTTAGGAGAAGGTCCGCGTCTCAAGCCAGAGGGAGCGGGTTCGAACCCAGCCGACGGCACGCACCAATTTGTTCATTGTGTGAACATACGTGCGTATTGTAAATCATCTGATACATGACTAGAGCCCGGTGTATGGCGACAGGCTCGCCCTCTGTTACGTTTGAGACTGAATATCGTCTGGCGAAGTGTGGGTGTTGTATTACACTTCTGCCAGCCCCCTCGGGGGAAATGCGTGACGATATACATATGTATGTTGATTAGAGTAGAGTAAGTATTAATAGCCATGCGATTTTTATGACAAGTTATTATGAACGTTAAGTCATGTCAGAGGCCTTTCGGTTCGCATAAAACCTCTGGTACTAGGGTTAACCACTGGGTCTAGAGAGCTTACTTACTTTCACTAAAATTTCCGTCTTATAAAGTATTCTGATGCACTTTATGCTACGACTGCTGCATTAGACTTTAAAATCTATTTTGCATAAAGAACTTTGCTTACTTTCAAATCAATGAAAGCCACAGCCGCCAAGGTAGCTTGCAAGGAGCAATATTATCCTGAAAGCATATTCACCACTTTTCGTGTCGTAAGCGGCCTTAAATATTCATGAGTAGTGCAAGTGAAGGGTCCAGGAATTCTTTTCACCTATGAGATTGTGGAACAGTTGCTGAAGTCTGAACATAAAACGTAGATTGTTGGAATAAATCCAGTGCTACAGGTGACGGTGAGTACTTACTATGCCTGATAGTAAGTACTCACCGTCACCTGTAGCACTGGGTTGTCAGCTTATTTTTTAGCTATGACATAAAAAAAAGCGATGATAGCCTAGTTGGAGAAGGCCCGCCTCTCAAGTCAGAGGGAGCGGGTTCAAACCCAGCTGAAGACACGCACTGATTTGTTCATTGTGTGAACATATGTGCGTTTTGTATATCATCTGCTACATGGATGGAGCCCCGTATATGGCGAAAGGCTTGCCCCCACATTTGGGAGTGAATATCGTCCGGCGAAGTGTGGGTGCTGCATTACACCTCTGCCAGCCCCCTCGGGGGAAAGGCGTGACAGTATGTGTCTTGGCATCAAAAAAAAAAACCCCTTAAAGATGATGTTTATCTAATCGATTATTTGCAAAAAAAACAACTAATGATGACAACAACTTTCAGAGCTAGAAACGCAATGACAACACCAATAGTAATTTTAAAGTTGTTGGCGGCAGTAATCACTTTATTTTCAGCCAGAAAATTTGCTATGTAGCTTAAAAAGCTTGGCTCGTCAATTTAAAAAATGTGTAAAGTTAGAAAGACAAGTAAATATAAAAAAAGGATAACGAATAAGGTAGATATAGATTTTACTTAAGTTTGAGTACTCGATAGAATATTGGTTCTTGCACGTACTTATGCGATGGGGAACGTAGGGGTGCGATGTCTAATGTATTCACTTTTTCTCTATTGCCACAAACAAACATCACAGGGCTCTCGACTTTGAATACTATGGGTGTAATTCAATTTCTCTTTTCATCTCTTTTCTGAGGAAGCAATTTCGGTTTCTGTAAGATGGAAATTTTTGGTCGGTGTTGAATTTTTATTGTGAGATTTTTGTTGCTGTTCCTATTTTGTTTTGTAGGGTAATCGGAAATGCTGACCCTTTTTCCAGTTTTTTTTTTCTGTAAATTAAAATAAAGATAATGGCATACTGTGCGTTGTTTTGAAAAGATCGTTTAATGCTGGCAGCTATTAAAACTTTTTTTTTAATTATTACAGTTTTTAATGAGCACTCTCTTTTCTTTGTCAAACTGTTATGTGTGTTATGTACTAGAAATTTAACACATGCTAGTCGATTGATCATCACATCGTAATGATAGCTATGGCGACAGACTCGACCCTGTCACATTTGGGACTGAATATCGTTCGGCAAAGTGTGAGTGTTGTATTACACCTCTGCCAGCCCCCTCGGGGGAAAAGCGTGACGATATGTATGTATGTATGTATCATTGTAATAAAATTAAGGTAAAAATATTTAGCTAGGCGTACGTTTATCCAATACCTAGTAAATCAGGTCTACATTAACACAACTATTTAACCCAAATCCCGCGTCTAACCAAAACAATTGTACATAAAACGGACGATAATTCAAGTGCGGGAGCTCGTCGCGATTACTGAGCGAACACAGTATTTTCATGCCAGTACCAGGGCCTTGATTCCACTAAGCAAATTGTTTTAAAATTGTTTAAATTTGATACTTCTCGCATATTAAAAGTGTCAATTTGAGGCAATTCAGAGACAATTTTAAAAATAATTGGTTGTTTGTAACGAAAAGTACTTTTGTCCTTGTTTTGAATAATCTTTTAATTATGTGCCACAATTGGCTCCCCAACAAAAATTGCAATGTGAATCTTCTAATGCTTTTATTTTGGTACAGACATATTTCATAACAGTATTAATTATGCCAACTGTCATTTAGGCTATTTCGAAATGAGAATTACTATTAAAGTCACGTATTATAGCTAGTGCAGTTATGCTACAGCGCTGTGACTGCAAAAGCGCTACGCTCGTAGCTGTTCTACGCCTTTCATTGCAGATGTTATATTCACATTTTGTTTTAAGCTTATTAAATGTAGCAGTTTTTGAAGTGAAACTTCTAATGCGACTTCGAACAAGATTGCGTTAAATGTTTAACGCTCCTGGGGAGCGGTAATAGAAAGAGACAGAGCGAGAGTGAATGCGTGGCACTCGAACGCATGCGCGTAGTAAGAAAGATACACAGAAGTTTCACTTCTTCCGCCCGGAGGTACTCCACGCATATTTTGATATTGCTTTTTTTTTAATTATTCGCTTGTTTGCCTTAAACCATGGATACTGTTTTGCATTGTAGGACCATCGCGATTACAACACGAGCGGGACTAAGTCCCAGCTTACGTGGATTTACAGCACATCTGCGTCGCGAATGCAGGTCATTAAAACCGCAGCCACGTGTTTATGTTGCCTGTTCGGAACTTTGTTTGACAGTTTACGTGGTTAGAAGGTTCGAAAGTTTGGGACTTTCGTCTTTTAATACTCTAATAGTATCTACAATAATGAAAATCGTACATATTGTTCGTTAAACATACTCGTAGCTTGAATCGCGGAACAGTCATCAAGATGACATATTTGTTATACATCAAATGTCATTTTTATTGTTAAAAAAATTTCATCTTGATGGCTGTCCCGCCAATCATATCATCGCCGCCATCAGCTATATTTAACGAACTATAGCTATTATTTTATAAACCCCGTCGTCAAAAACTGAAAAGTGTTTAAATGTTGTAACCAAACTTATAGCCCAATTTCAATGCAGTCATTCAGTTGAATCTAGTAACAAGATTAAACTAGATTCTCATTTAATTTTAATGGTATTAAAACGTATGGATTTAATGAAAATATGCTATTTCAAAGCAGCACACTGGATTAACTTTCATTTCAAATTTGAATCAGGTGTCCAAATTTTCATTTTAATTTTATGTGAACCTGTCTTCTGAGCTTGGGGGCGTGGGTTCGATTCCCACCTAGAGCAAACATACATGTGATGAACATTTGTGTTTGTTCTATGTCTGGGTGTTAATATGTATTTATTTAAAAATATCTAAATATTATGTATATCAGTCCCTGGCAGCCATAGTACAAGCTTTGCTTAGTTTGGGGTCAGGCGACCGTGTGTGGAAGTGTCCCGATTTTTTTTGTCCCGATTATTATTGCATGCTCTCGGGTAAAAAATCTAGTATCGAATCATAAACACTGAAATACGACCAGCTGAAGCGATGCAAACGAGCCTGTGACACAGTTTCAACTTTTGTCCAAAATTCAGCATTTTTCCTCGATGCTTGTACGTAATTTCATCGCTCTGCTCTGCATACATACGCGTATTGGTGCGATTTCGCGAGCATTCATTCCGACCGTCAACGGGGCTTGTCGGATTGCGTTGCAGGATTGCAACGTTACAGCAAATGGTCGCAAACAGATAATAAATTTGGGATTACCGCGGGTTCCGTAACGCCATCTGGTGGTCGCACGTTGAATGATTGGAACGTGGACCTGGAACTCGGTGTCGATGAATTGTGTTATTTTATTCATGAACGTTATTGCTGCGCATTAGACAAGGACAACAATACTACTACTGCGCGGGTCCCGCCGCGACTAAACTAGCTCTTATTTTGGCGCTTGCGATTCTATCACTCTTACTTGACTTTTGCTACTTTACCGACAGTTCCCGAGCTGCTATCGGACGCGCAAGAATATGGTTTACTTATTATCTCTTTAAAAAAAGCCTTAAGAGTGAAGAGGGTACCTGACAAAGTAACACGCATCAATTTAAATCCCCTGCAATTTTCTTTCACATTGGTCAGAAAGTTACTCGTAGTCTCAATAATTTATGACAATTTTCTATTACAGTGCTGTTAGTTGCTCAGAATTTTTCCAATGAGTAAATTACAAGTCAGCAACACTCGAGACAAAGTGCAACCGTAAAAGTTCCTTTGTGACGCGAAGTGGGACGTTATTAGCGACTGCAGTTTTAAGAACAATTGTCTCTATGCAGAAGCATTTCAGTGGAAAGCCTATCCAGCGATCCATTTGAGCGGGAGTATTTGCAGTGAGAGTAGTAAGGTTGGTACTCCTCTATGCTTTCAAAGCTAGTTTGCATGCAGCGCGGATCAGACTACCGCGATACGATTGTGGTAGGCAATTTCGTGGCCACGCATTGGTCATATTTGCACCAATCTAAGTCTTGGGGCCACGACACCTAGGTGTGTCTTTGGACACAAAGTTGATAATAAAGCCGATGTGTCAGTATTAGTTAGTTAAATATTGGCCATTTTAAACAGAAGCCAAGCTTGGACCCAAAGTTGAACCATTATAGGGCAGCGGCATAAGCACAAATGACTATAATTGAGCAACACTCAATTTGTGAGCTAAATATTTTTAGGAGAAACCTTAATGTAGCAAGCCTAAATTTTTAACACGCGTTGCAAAAATGACAGGGTGTTATAAGTTTGACGTGTGTGTGTGTGTGTGTGTGTGTGTCAGCGTAGCTCCCGAACGGAAGAACCGATTTTGTTTTTTTTTTTTGTTTGTATGGTGAATTAGTCGAGAGTTTTGGGGGCTGAGCTACCCACGTCCAAGAGTGTACTCTATTCTGATTCCCTACACGTGGTCCCCGGGTAGTGCTAACCGGGTAGCAAACTCTGGTGGGAGGCTTCGGCCGTGGCTAGTTACCACCCACTGGACCAAGCCATGCCGTGAAATGACCTAGTCGTGTTTCGGGATGTGGTCCGGTGTAACCGTTCCGAAGACGGGTCTGAGCAGTGGCGCACTTGCAGCGGCTCACTCAACTGCCGTCTTTGTACTTCTTCACTCTACAAAACTTCAAGGCTAGAGAGAATAAGTGCCTCATGGGTCGTCGTGCTCCATCTTAGACCACAACGTCGCTTAACATCAGGCGAGTTGGTGGTCAAACGCCGGCTTATTCTACATGAAAAAAAAAAAAAAAAAAGAGTGTTCTTAGCTATATTTGATGAAAATTGGTGTGGATAATAAAATGGATGTCGGGCTTTTTATAACTTTTTAATTAAACTTGTTAGATTACACTATTCTGTGAAAAACTGGAACACGCCAACATAATTAGCTCTAAGTAAACTTGCACTTGTCAGCCTGAGATAAATAAGTAGGTAGTTATGTAATTATTAAAGTCTTGTTCAGTCCTGAAATTTCTACAAGCATTACCTTACTTCCTAGTCTGAAGAAGTAACCTCGTATTTGTTATTACATCGCTGCATAGCCTCGCTTTGTGAGATACTGAGTTACCCTTATTCGCTAGGGACGTATTTTTACTAGTGGGCACCCACCAGAGTGGATCAAAGCTTTGCAGTGCGATGTACGGATGACTGACGTTATCATTCATCCTGTGATGTATATGTGACATGTAAGTAGGTTACGTGGAAAGGATGCTCATTTTGTTCAGTCTTTTTTCTGAATCTAAAATTCAAATTCAAATTCAAATTTATTTTATTTATGAAAAGCTTACAAATTTTACTTATAGATAAATCTTAAAAATATAAGGGTAACATTAGTAGTTGTCTTGTAGCACCTACACTAAGAACATAAATATTCTTGTGCTGTAGGTGACTACATTCCTTCATTTTTTTTTTTAAAAAGAGTAGGCGTATGTACTATGTGTGTGCAAACTGTGAGTGCGTCAGTGTGTGTGTGTGTTTCTTTTTGTATATGCAGTGAAAATTAGTTTTATTTTAAAACTAGAAAGAAAAGTTCCTTTTATTTTTTATTATAAAGTAAAATTATTATTTTTTTACTTTACTTCATTTTGTATTATGGAAACTGACGTGGTTTTCATTCATTATGATTTTATGAAACGGGAGTTACTCACGTGCAATTTAGTCGATTATTACGACAGTTTTTTGGCTGCATCTCGCATAGTACTCCATAATTTGACTGCCTCGGTGGCTCAGTTGGTATTAAACATGCCTTCTGAGCCTGGGGCCGTGGGTTCGATTCCCGCCTAGGGCAAATATTCATGTGATGAACATTAGTGTTTGTTCTATGTCTGGGTGTTAATATCTATTTAAGTATGTATTTAAAAATATCTAAGTATGTATATCAGTCTCTGGCCGCCATAGTATAAGCTTTGCTTAGTTTGGAGTCAGGCGACCGTGTGTGAAAGTGTCCCGAATTTATTTATTTAAAAAAAAATGAAAATGTAAATGTATTTTCTATAATATTCAATTTTTATTTAAATAACATTCAAGAATATTCCAAAGTCAGAGTGTCTTCAAATTCAAAATAATCAAAACCTTTTCTACTACATAGGTACTTCTAAATGAAGTCGATTTATGTTAAGAGTGTGTTTTTGGAGTTCATAAAACCTTAAGTGCATGAGGGTTATGTTTTAATTTCCTGCATAACATTACATCTATCATTAGAAAGCAATCCCGAGTATTCCCGAGACTTATTTACATTCCATAAAAATTACGCATACGGAAGTAAGTAGGTACTGGTAGGTAGGAATTTTAAACATGTTTCTTTTTCAGGTAGCCGTCTGCTTTAAGCCTATTTAAATTTCCACTCTCGACGTTAATGTTGGAATATGCACCGTAATTGAGGATTCAACGTGACACGCAAATGTGGGGTGCCGTGCCATCCGGCATACTCACCGGGGAAGTCCGATTTACATCTCAAGGGTGCAAAGTGCCAGATTCTTATGGATAAATCTGGGGTCTGTAAAAATATTCCAATCTTTTTATTTACTTTGTTTAAATGTTTATCCAACTATATTAAGTGTACATATAAGGAAGGAAGGAAGGAAAGAAGCATTATAAGGAAGAAGAGTTAAAGTACTTTATTTAACAACACACTAGAGCAAACAATTTTTTTTTTTCAATTTTAAGAAAATACTTACTTAGTAGGTTTTCTTACAAAAAAAAAATCAAAAGAATATAGGTAAACTTTTGTTACTCAAAAAAACTTTTGTTTATCAAAACATTAATTAGCAATTTCAAGAAGTACGTAAGTACTTTGATAGTAATAATTGGTTGTCAACATCCATCTCTTGGCAAACTTACTGTACAAATGACTCATCTCTTTTGCGTAAGATACGTCTACACTTCTACGAGCTGATAAGGCCAAAAACTAGGTCGTATAAATACTTAACTATCGCAAGAAGTTCCCGTACACAATCCTTCGCTACGTCCCTGACCCGGGACATGTAAACAACTCTGGCACATGCGATGTTCTACCACGTCCCCCGTGTCATGACGTGTCACTGACGCAAAACATCAAATAAAGTTGCTTTATTTTACTTACTTATCTGAGTGCGAGGGTGTCTGCTTGGGGTGCATTAATGACCCTGACTTTTGTTGACTGCTGCAAACACTTGGAAAACATTGAGTTTTTTTACTAGGTATAAAGAAGTTATCACAAGGAACAAGGTCATGGTCCATTTCGTTGAGAGTTTAAACTAAAGTTTGCTGCAGCGCTGAAACAATAACTAGGCTCGTCTAACCACACAGTATGTAGAAATACGTAGCGGTAGAAAACGTCCACTAGGGGACGTTTTCTCGCGATCGAAAGGTCGAAAGAGACTTAAGCACTCGAGAGGTAGCAAGCAACAAAGTGAAGTATTGCCGGATGGCTGCACTTGAACGGAACATTGATGTGCAGCGTCTTCTCTATACGTAGTAATAGAACTCAATGTTGGAAGCTGGGTAATTATGTTGAACAGAAGTGTTTTATTTTTGCAACCTAAATAGAAATTGTAGTAAGAAGGTAAGTTACTAAGTTCGTATCGACAGTATGTCTAGCTTCGGTTCAAGTTTTTAAGCCGCTTGAAGATCTCTAACATGGCTTCATACTAGTTGTTTTCGAAAATAATTGAACCGAACTGTAAACTGAACTGAGTTGTAAATCAGAGTGAAATCTTCTTCAAGAAATCAACGGGACTTGTGAGATAGACCCTTTGTAGAAAGCTGCAATTTCTTGCAACTTTTTGTGTTAAGATTGTCAGCTAATTTTAGTTAAGACTAACCAAGTTAAGACCATGTCTAACTACGTTAACGTTTAACTACGTCAACGTTTAACCACGTTAACTAAGTCTGCCTAACCAAATCACAACGAGTCTAGACTATCCAGATCGCACTACAAAATAAAATGAAACCACAAAAGATAAACCATTACAGCTGACCTTTTTCATGACATTGAACATTAAACATTTGGGATACGTTATTCGGAAGGGCCGGGCGCCAAGAAAAATAAATCACAATGGACTAATTTGAATGTTCCCTCCTTTCTAAGGGAAAAAGGACCACGATTGAGGCAACAATGGTTCCGTAGCCGCCTGAATACTGCTGAAAACATTTTTTATCCTTTTTTACTTTTCTCCCTTTGTGGATAATATAAACAGAAATGTTTAGGTTCCGCTCACCTATTGTTTTTTTATTAGCGTATGTAGAAAATGTTTATGCTCACCCTGCGAGGGTAAATAATTATTGCCTAAAATTGCCCGCTTTATTTTACTTTCGTTTAATGATTACAAATGGGAGCAAAAAAGACTTGAGCTTGAAAATTCTGCGGACGTTTTTATTTACCTCAGGTAATTTAATTTTGTACTTGAATAGCGTTTGGGTTGTAAAGTTTTGGGTGTGTATTCATTATACGTTGAAAAGATAACATGGGAAAAGCCTAGATTTTATTTTTTTATTGTGAAAGGAATAAGCATTAATGATGTAGCATTAATTAAACATACGAGTACAACAACTTTTTATGAAAATAATTTTGGTGATTCACGATTCAATGGCAAAAACCTTCAAAAGAAATCTTCACACATTTACAATTTTATTTTACTAGAGCGTTACTTATCCTAACTACAATATACTCGTATATTACAAATGCGAATCTGAGTTTGTTTGTTTGTAACGGTTTTGCGTCTTAACTACTCTCATCATCATGCAATTTTGCATAGATACACGTTATCAAGGGCACAAAAAAGAAAATAGGGTATTTTTTATCACGGGTAAAAATGAGGAGCGTAGCTAGTAATAAATATACAATGTAGTATATCCTACGATCCCGGTGAACTCAAAAAAAAAATGGGCCAATAGCAAGATTCATTACTTTCACGTTCCTCGGTGGCTCAGTCGGTAGTGAACCTGCCTTCTGAGCTAGGGTTCGATTCCCACCTAGGGCAAACATTCATGTGATGAACATTTGTGTTTGTTCTATGTCTGGGTATAAATATTAGTCTCTGGCTTTGCTTAGTTTGGGGTCAGACGACTGTGTGTTCAAGTGTCCCGAATATTTATTCATTTATTTTATTTATTTATATAAGTGTATCTTTGATACCTAAATTGAATAAAAAAAAATTGACTTTGACTTTGACTTTATTTACCTGTAACAATGTAAATTTCCAACGCCGTTAAATTGTAGGCCCCGGTTGTTTGTTCTATGACAACAATCGTCAAGCCATGTCAGAGGCCTTCGGACGGCCTAGGGACTCTGACATCAGGATTAGCCTCTCAGGCTAAAGGAACTTGCTTGCTATTACTACTGCTTGCTATCGAGCTACATCGGTCAACTGTAAGAAAGCAGTGACTATATGATTGTACATATCTTCGTCGAAGTCATGACAAAGAACGTTGAAAAAACGTTGGTAGAGCTATTCATTATTTCACACACATAATTTTTGTACTTAGGCCTTTATACTTGTGCATTGATTGTAGTAATCAACATAACATATCGACACGTACCAAAGGGGCTGGCAGAGGTGTACAAAACCCAGACTTCGGCGGACGATATTTAGTCCCAAATGTGACAAGGAGAGAGCCTGTCGCCATACACCGGCCTCCAGTTATGTGGCAGATAACATACAATACGCATTTATGTTCACAAAGTAAACAAATTGGTGCGTGTTTTCGGCTGGATCCGAACCCTTCTGGCTTGAGACGCGAGTCTTATCCAACTAGGCAATCATCGCTAGTAATCAAGTCACAAGTATATACACTATATATAGTATTAGAATTTTCTGGTGGGAGGCTTCGGCCGTGGCTAGTTACCACCCACCGGACCAAGCCATGCCGTGAAATGACCTAGTCGTGTTTCGGGATGTAGTCCGGTGTAACCGTTCCGAAGACGGGTCTGAGCAGTAGCGAACTTGTAGCGCCTCACTCAACTGCCGTCTTTGTACTTCTTCACTCTACAAAACTGCAAGGCTAGAGTGAATGAGTACCTTATAGGTCGTCGTGCTCCATCTTAGACCACAACGTCGCTTAACATCAGGCGAGTTGGTGGTCAAACGCCGACCTATTGTACATAAAAAAAAAAAGAATAAGAATGTTGTAAATACCTTTAATAGGTTTTCATTCCAGAACTCTGTTATTAAGTAAGTGTTTTCTTTATTAATGTCTAAAATGTAAACTGTTGGTATTTCTACCTAAATAAATAAAAATAAATAAATAAATACACTTCTTAAAGTAACACAATTACATTATACCAAAACAATATATTTTCTTTTGGTTTCACGTCCTAATTCAGAAGCAATTACTTTGTAATCATTAAAGGGTAAATCCCTTTTTACATTCGCGTTTATGCGGCCTGTAATTATTCTGTAGAACGGGAATCGTAAATAAACTGGGATGAACGTTGCCTATATAAATCATTCGACGCGCCCGCGATCCTGCTTAATTTGCTACAGAAATTATCCGACTAGGAATGGAGAAATGGTATTGATTGGAGCAAAAACTCACAATCAGTAATGGCTTGCCACCGTCTTAATTTCAGACCAATTACTACCTGGGTGTCTTCAAGGCCAAACAGAATAAGTACCTTCTAGATCTTCGTGCTCTATTTTAGGCCACAACGTCAGGCGAGTTGGTGGTCATACGTCAACCAATTCCTTGACATGATTAAAAAAAAAACAACTAACTTTATCAATCAATCAATCTATCATTTATTTATTTGACATAAAAATAAATTTTACAACAAAAATTTTGAAGCCACTGGTGCTCCGAACTAGTAAAAAAACTATGTTACAGAAAACAGAGTCCTCTCCCAATATAGTGTACTAGCTGCGCCCCGCGGTTTCACCCGCGGTTAAAAAGTTTATCCTATATGCTATTCTAGACTGTAATCTATCTCTGTGCCAAATTTCATCCAGATCTGTTCAGCCGTTCTTGCGTGAAAGAGTAACAAACATCCATACATCCATTCTTACAAACTTTCGCCTTTATAATATTAGTAGGATCTATTTTAGTGATCAAAATAATATCAACCATCTTTGTAGAATCGCTAACATTTTCATGCATGTCTCTTTATTTTTGTCAACACTTTTGTTTTACTATAAAACAAACCACGGAAGCTTCTGGAAGTGCCCTAATTGGCAATCGCTTGCAAAAACAAACTATGATTACTTATGTGCGAGCTGTACGTTTAGCATTTGGATCTCATCTCTATTGACTCTCTAATAATATTCGCATGGTTAATTAGCAGTTAGAAAATAACGTTCGTGCGATGAAAACGCAACTTTTGTTCAAAGGATAAAAGACAATGAAACTGTGTTGTACTCGTATGTACTCGTATGTACTTAGTTAGAAGAAAGAATCACTACAATGTTGAGTCCACACTCATTGCGAGTACGGGAATTTTTTTTTTTTTTTTCCTTTAATTGTGTATTGGGTAAATGAGTATTTGTAAGTAGTCAAATAGTTAGTAAAACATAGATAATATTTTAATAGTAACTCATATTCTTACATTGATTTACAATGATGAGTGCAACTCCAGTCATCTGGAGATAAAAGGAATTAATCATTGAGCCTCTCGAAAAAATTATGTCCATTCTTCCAAAATCAAGCTCTGCGGCGGATCCCGCTTAATTCGCGGATAGAAGAACAAAGCCCACGGAAATAAATATACAGTCGGGCTACATCGCAGCTAAATTAGACGCCTCAGCTCCGAACTGGCTATTTCCCATTTGGGACGATAAATTATTAAATTCCTTTACAGTGAAGTCACGGAAGCTATTAAATTGATTCTTTCGATGCCTCTCATGTAGGGTTTGTTTTGCAGTTTGATTTTGTTATGAGTAAAATGGACGTTTGTAACTTAGCAGAAGGCGTATAATGTATATTCACATGCTAGGAGTTCAACTATCTATTAAGAACGAAAAAGATAGCAGTAAAATATCAAAGTATCTCTCCTTTTTGACCGACTTCAGAAGAAGGCTCTTAATTCGTCGGTTTTTTTTTGACCGAATTACGAAACGATAAAACGCCTAAATCAATTTGCAAAAATCTTTTTTAGTTAGTTATTTAGTCTCATTTAAATTTTATTAAAACCGGTCTATATCTACGAGTATATCGGTCATTATGTCGAAATCCAGTTAAGATGGAAGTAAGTTTTGATTTTCAGAGATTATAGCAGTATATTTCTTAAGGTCTTAAGTCTTACATGTTACAGTATAATAACCAAGAAATTGATTTACCAGTAAGCCGTATTATGATACAATCCGCATAGCTGAGAACTCGGCAAGCTTACCAAATGCTGCGGCTTACCGAGCCCTCAACCATTTTACAAGCGGTTGCTGCGCCGCTGCCTCAGAATGCAGCATTGGCTAGATGTTATTGTAGGGTAAGTATAATTAGTAGCATAATAATGACAGTCTAATTCAGACACGTACAAACCAAACTTTTAATAAAAATAGGATTTGAAGTGTAGAGTAGGCATAATGGTGATGGATCTGATTTTTATGTTTCACGAAAGCTAGAATTTGAACTATAAATTTGCTTTCGTCGTTGCATTTTTCGCCTGCATTGTTTATTTATATGACTGGAGCCCGGTGTATGGCAACAGGCTCGCCCTCTGTCACATTTGAACTGAATATCGTACGACGAAGTGTAGGTGTTGGATTACACCTCTGCAAGCCCCCTCGGGGGAAAGGTGTGACGATTTGTATGTTTATTTGCGGGATGAAATGAAAAGGAGTAAATCGCACGTCTGGTGGTTAGCGCCAATAAAGGCCTGTTCAGGGAAATGTGTGGGACGTTGCGCAGCGCGTGCAGCGTTGCATGTCATGTGGACAAATCATAACAAATATATTAATGCATGAGAGCGACCACAAGCGTGTTAACGTGCGTTCCACTTTGTTTTATTTGCGAACCGCGCAGCACGACGCTGTACGCTCCGCTGTACCCTGAACCAGGCCTAACAAATCAGTATCCTTACTCGTAGATCCACTTGCAGAAAATACGGAGTTCGATTCTTAAACGCAGCGTAAATTAACTCAAGAGTTAAAATGTTACTAATGTCAGCCTAATATTGTGTCAAATCAAGCTTCTAACTCTTGGTGGCGCAAGACATAAAATCAGTTTAACCTCTGATGAGGAGTTAACTCCGAGTTGAAAAGATAACTCGAGTTTCATACTGAGCTTAGGTTAGGTTAACACTGAACATCAGCTAAATCGTAAATCTATATTTTATCTAGAGGTACGAGTACATCAGAGATTCAAAACACTGAATATCAGCTAAATCGTTAAATCGTTTTTTTTTTTTTTTTTTTCAGGTTTGTTGAAATATTACATTGTATAACGTTTAAAATTAGATTCAAATATCAATTTGTATAATTTTCTAGTAAATTTCATTAAATTAGTTTTTTAAAAAAATTTCAAAATTAGAATAAAAAATTCATGTTCCTTGATGTACTTAATGCGACGTTAAAGCGGAATTACACTAGATATTGTCCAAATAACAAGTTTAAATCGTTAACCTATATTTTACCTACATCAGAGATTCAAAACGCTATATTCCTTGAAAATTACACAGCCAGTATTTGGCCTACGAACCTCACTAGCATGACAGCTTGCAATTCATAGCGTCGAGTGCATTAGCTCTCGCAACTCGAGGCGGCGCGTAATCGTATTTACATTATAAATTCGTTCGTACACCTAATGGCGTTGCTGCCGACACGGCGACGGCAAACAAGCACTTGCGGGCTTGCGGTGTGCGCCGGTGTGTATCTTTGTACGATGCAAAGGTATGAGTTTGAAGACTAGTTTGGTCTATTATTTTGTTGACTTAGCAGTACTGTTCAGTCTGTCATGTGTTTCAGGTTTCTTTGAGGATGCAGCTCAGGTTTTACCAGCGCATTTCTGGATGTCTGATGCTCTCTGCTAGGCTCAGAGACAACAACAACAACAACAACAACTCTTTATTAAAAACATAAAATAATTACAATAGTACTTAAATAAGGCTTAACTAAGTTTTTAATGGGCGGCCTTATCGCTCAGAGCGATCTCTTCCAGACTGTTGACTGACAGAGACTGTTGCTGTTTTGATCGCATCGATTCATCTTACATTGCCTGACAGCATTTCAAAAGATATAGTATCATAGAAAAATGGTCCATCTAGAATACAAAAATATAATACCACATTTATTAAGGATCGCGAAGCTCTGAATTTTTCATACAAACGCGCTTGTCGAATTCCTTGGAAACGATTCGTCGGATTGTGATGAAATTTGGCATATAAACTATATCTTTTTTCCTATGTTCTTGGTTTTCTTGTTTTAAAGAACGTCCTCAAAAGAAAATAAAGCTATGAAAAATATCCGCATTTCTAATTGGTCAGTTTTGACTGATTTCTTTAAAAAATAGATGAATTAATAAAATTAGAAAAGCTTTAACCAATGTGAAGTTAGTCTAAAGTGGTCATCGGGCCCTTAAGATAAGTATAATACTCTCAACTACACTGAGAAAAAAATGATACGTATACGTAGCTCTCCGTAAGCCCATTACCACGTAGCTTGCAATTTTACACGTACTACGTGAACTGCATAGGTTATTTAGTGGTTGCATATTTACTAAAGAAGATACATACTGATGCGCAAGTAAGAGTCATACATCTCGAGAACGGTCACTCAGTGAAGCTCGTACAAGGATGCCGCATCATTCTTAATGGTGTTCTTACAGGAATTTACGTATCCGGCTTGATAACCTCGTACACAAGTACGAGGCTACATTTTAAACATAATAAGCGTTAATCGCTTATTATGTTTAAAATGTAAATTTACTATGTGCTTACAAGATAGCGTCTCCTGTTACTCATGACTGGATTATACATATTGGTCGGACGTAACTAGATAAAATAATCCGTAATCAATAACGTTTGGGTTTTGCATAGAATACGCCTAGTTCATAATTATATAAAAGCGATGATAGCCTAGCCGGAGAAGGCCCGCCTCTCAAGCCAGAGGGAGCGGGTTCGGACCCAGCCAAAGGCACGCACCAATTTGTTCATTGTGTGAACATATGTGCGTACTATATGCGTATATGTCATCTGCTACACGACTGGAGCCCGGTGTATGGCGACAGGCTCGCCCCCAGTCACATTTGGGACTGAATATCGTCCGGCGAAGTGTGGGTGTTGTACACCTCTGCCAGCCTCCTCGAGAGAAAGGCGTGAAGATATGTCATAATTCTATACACACACACACACACACACACACACACACACACACACACACACACACACACACACACACACACACACATTTTAACACCTATATCATTATATTTTGTATGGGACAACATACTGTACGTAAGCTGCTACATTAGACGTATTTGGCGTACTGCCCTTGTGTGGGACTACTTATAGGGCGTAAACAGCTACACCGTAAGTACCCGGTGTATCGTTTTTGCATAAGATTACAAAATGTACGGACGCGGCCGCATTTATACATAACCACGATACTGTTCCTGTACTGCAATACATAGTACATAAGCGGCGACATTATAAGTATTCGGTATACTGCCCTTGTGTGGTATTACTTATTGTAAGTATGCGGTAGCATTCATACTACGCAGTCCCGATATTGTTAAAGTCGATGTTCGATTTACAATGGCAACGACACATTTAACATTAAAAAAAGTATTTTAGGGGATTCTAATGGGTTCTGGGTTCCATTAAAGAATTGATATTTTTGAGTCGTCGATGAAGCTGATGGCAACCAAATGTCTTGTTCTGGTCCACTCCATTGGATAGAATTTGGGTTTGTACCTACACAGCTATCATTACAATATTTTATCTTTAGTTTCAGTAAAGTATCTTTTCGAAAAAGTTACAGTCATTATTATAAGCATTGACAGTTTAGATGATTTCAACCAGCTTGTAATGGCCATGGGGAATAAGAATTGTAAGACCTGCGGGAAATCTTTCATAACTCCTAAAACTGCCTCAACAGAAACACTATATACTCGTAATTATCGAACGTACTCCCACTATGTCAAGAGAATCGCTTAAAAAATGTGACCGGTACTACTGGAAGACAAAGATCCGGACAAAAATCGGACATACGTAAGCATTTTTGTCGAAGCTGAAGCAGAGACGCTTTGCTCGCTTACGCTCGCTCGGCACATTAACAAAAGAAATAGGTAGGTAATATGAAAATATTGTTAAGTACCTATGCCTCAACTTTTTCTGTTGGGATGGTTGTGTTTGTGGTGCTATAACAGTAGGTAGGTATATCTATGTCGGAGTCTAAATTTATATTTTTGTGTTCTCCCATCTACATCATTACAGATGTTCTTCTGTCCGAGGCTTTGTCCTCGTGGCCTACACGAAACAAATGACATATTTACCTACCTATTTTTCTTTAGAAAGAAACATTGTAAGTGCTCTCACTACCTCTCAATTGAATATGCAAACTGACAATAGGTAGGTAGGTACCTATTCCAAGCAAAGCAATAAGTAAGTACTCGGTAAAACTCGAGTTCTCGGTAAAACTAAAATAGTCTCTGTTAATAATTGCAAATATTACTTAGTTCATAATTATTATCAGATAAGAACATAAATCACAGATGCACCACAACCTCAGACAAATCCCTAATACCTAGGTAAACAGTCCCGTGCCTCATTCCCGCGCTCCACCGCACGCTCTGCCGTGTAGGATTTTCGGAGCCCAAATTATACTCTGTTTGGTGTATTTATTTACACGTTAACGGGGACTTTCAATAAAATCTGCATACTCTGATTGATAAATACTCAGGTCTAAGCATCTAAAAGTGCGGCAACATCGCAACTCGTGACCATGTCAGCAGAAACGGGACCTTTTTGCGACGTGGTAGGTATTGATTTTGTTTGTGAGTCTACGTATAATAACCACCAACGTATATATGTATTCGGAGTACTCACGTTGTTTGTGATTAACTATTGTACGTAGCCCGCGACAGTATCCGTAATCGGGGTAGGTACTATCCTTGTTTGCGACTACGTACATAAATATGCGCTTGCATTTTGTACGTAGGAGGAGTAAGTCTTGTTTGGCGGGAGCCTGTTTTATCACGTTTGCGGTGTTGCCAATTTGGCTTTTCTTTGGCAGTTTTTGGCATTTTTTTAGATTATTTAGATATCAGCTAGATATCTCAATGATTCTGAATGCATAAAATTTGTTTGCCATTACTGAAAAATTAAAAAATAAGGGAAATTAAAAAAAATGGTGACACGGTAATGTATTGCACGACATGAAATTCTCAAGCTCATCGTTGGGAGTCCAAGTTTGAACCCACGTCATACTAATCATAAACCAGCTGAACGCTCCATCCATTGAGATATCATCGCTGCGTGGGAAAATAATTAAAATAAATTTTATTGGCAAATGAACAAGGCGTGCAACGACAAAATCTTTTCAGAGGAAAAACACATTTTACATACTTATTAGGTACTAGTAAGACAGCCGGTAGTAACATGGCCTATAAACGGTCAATAATTCTTCGCTTTGCTTGGTCAATAATTCGTCTTTAGTAATGCAATATCATGAAAAAAAAATTGCGACATTAGCTAAATTTACATATTTTTGGCGACTTCTTTTTGTCTGCGCGGCAAAACTGATCTGTTCCGTCTTGACTCCAGTGTATGTGTGATCTAGCCCTTTTCAAGCGATACGAAATTTTACCTTATTCTTGCAACTTTTTTTTTTTTATAAAATTTGAAGAAAAAAAAAACTAAGTTTCAAATAAACTATGTTTAACCCTATGATTTGTAAATATATTTTTAACCCTTTCTAGCACCCCTTATATGGTAAAATTTGCTAAATCTAGCTCTTTCTAGCTTGTCCGACTGCCTCTTTTCGAAAACCAAGGTGGCAACACTAGTCTTGTGTAGTGAACGAGTCGTGAACGGTCAAACAAATTACTACGAGTGAGAGTTTATAGTGTTTTCCTGTGGTAAATTAATGACATGATTGTATGTTCAGATAATGTTGTGAGTGTTGTCAATTTGTGTCGGATTAAATTAATTTATGAATTAACTTTGAAACGAATTAGAAAAGCAGCTACCTACTCGTATCGTTCCTGCATTGTGTCTTTACAACTTCAAGTTTTAAAAAACTGACAGACGCAGGCGCAGACACGGACAGTCTAACAGGAGTTTTAAAACGCGTGGGATGCGACGATCTTGTAACAGTATTTAAAGGTAAGTTTATTTATTAAATCAAGCGTGTACGTACCTACGTAAAAATCTTTATAGTACTATGAAAACGACGTTAGTGTGCGATCTATGGTCACAGCCTACAGTCTAGCTAGCCTAGCTAACCTAACTATCACATAATTATGTGTAGAATTGATAACCACTTTTTTAGAGTATATTTAATTGTCAGTTTTAGAATACAAAAAAGTACTACATACTTTACTGAACTTTGTAGTACAGTACCATATGAACTCGTAATATGTTATAGTGGTGTTTGATAAAGAGTGTAGCTTAAAAACATTAGTAGTTTACAATTTTACTGTGCACGTTACACACTAGTTTTATTATATTTCAGGCAAACTAAGATGGTCTTCTGGAGAGCAATTTTACGTGAAGACTGACGAGGACACAAATGCTACTGACGGAAGAAACTTAGTCGGCTAATAATCTAACAACCGTATGGAAAAATCCGGGAAATCCGAGGAATTCTATCACCTGGCTTCACACATCTGCGAGCTTCTTGTAGCTTTGCCCACTGAGTAAGCAATGTCATATTTATGTTACTCAGGAATAGTGTAACTTTGTATTGGTGAAAGAATATTTTAAGTTTTGAATCGGACCAGTAGTTCTGGATATTAACCCACAACAAACAAAGTCAAAATCTTTACCTCTTTGTGATATGACTGAAGATGTATTTATTTGTTACTTCTTTTTAACCGACTTCCAAAAAGGCTATATGATTGTGTGTGTATGTTACGTGATTACTCTGCCAATTATGAATCGATTTAAATGATTCTTTTTTTTTGTAAATTATACTACAGAGGTGGCCCCATATATATTTTATCGGAATCGGGATGCGGTTTTTATAAAATCAACAAATATCTAAAAATTGTTTACAAAATGCTATTGGGATGACGGGAAGTCGGTTTTCTAATTTAAGATATTATAATTAATATAAAATAAACCACCATAACAGACCAACATGTTATTTATTTACAGCTGTTGCAAGAGTTTCGTCGTATGCACCCGAGCAATGACTACAGCCTATTCTCGACTATAACCCTGAAAAAACAAGATGTCTTGACTACCAGAGATTCGCAGTCGCAGATGGTACGTTAATACATGATTTATAATTAAACATACGTACTGTAATTGGCAGTCAGACCAACTAAAGCTTTAATTATATTACTATTTAAAAATGTATAATGGTATAACTGACAGTAAAAAGTGATGATAGCCTAGTTGGAGAACGCTCGCCTCTCAATCCAGTGGGAGCGTATTCGACTTAATGTCATCTGCTATATAAATTGAGCCCGATGGATGTTACTGGCTTATCCCTTGTCAAATTTGGAACTGAATATTGTCCAGCAAAGTGTAGATGTTGTAATACACCTCTGCGAGTCCCTTTGGGCAAAGGCGAGACGATAATATATAAATATTTAATTAGGTAATATTGATCGATTATGGAAATACATGGGCTAAATTGATGTTATTCAAATTTTGCAGATTGATGCTGTTGCCATTTGTCATCAATATATCACCAGCACGCAAGCTCAAGGACCAGCCAGCTTGGAAACCCTCGAGAGCTGAGATCTGTGATGGCTTTCTATGAATAAATCCTTTAATAATATAATTTAATTTTTATTTCTATTATAGCCAGACATTTAGGGTTACGATATTGAGTGCTTAATAATTCCAGTTAGTGTGATGTTAATTGGTTTTGCTGTGTAAGAGTACTACTTGTTCGTATCTATCTAACTGTTTATAAACGAGTTTATTTTACTGTTACAGACTAAATCACGATGCTATTTAAATGAAATCTTATTTTGTGTTTCAGATACTTATCATTATGTCACGGATACATGACAGCTTGGATCCTCACACGTTTGATACTAGTGTTTCGTACGTACACCTTGGTGTTTGAAACGTAACGTAATGCTTTATTACAGTTTGACACTCCATGCGAATATACTGGTTTCTCATACGCAACCAAATACCTAGGATTGCAACATTACAACTAGGCACGGCGCACGTATACCGTGTGTTCATGTTGATGACATATATATTCTGAGATATTATTGTACTCATCATTTACAACATTTACTATGGGCCCACCCTGAAATCTCGAAAAAAATCTGCTGTTCCTTAGAAAAATTCATTGACTTTGGACAAAATGTATGAAACAGTATTTTTTTTTCTTTGGAATTTTAGGGTTGGTCCTTTAGTAAAACTTTTTCAAATGATAAGTACTATGATATCCTAGAATATGTCTGTCGTCTAGATGAACAACCGGTATATGTATGGCGTGTCAAGTTGTAATGTAGCAATCGTATTAGGTTGCGTAAGAGACACCAGTACATTCGTATGGAGTATCAAACTGTAATAAAGCAGTACCATTACGTTATGTATCAAACACCAAGGTGTACGTACGAAACACTAATATCAAACGCATGAAGTTCCAAGCTGTCATGTACCCGCGTCATTTCAATAAGTATCTGACATCAACCCGCATATACGAGACACCAGTAAAGTACGTATGAGGTTCTTAGCTCTAATGTAACCGAGTATTTATGATAAGTATCAAACACCAATCCAAACGTACACGACACCAGTAGAATACTTATGTAGTTCCAAAATGTATAGTACCCGCGTCATTACGTTACGTATCAAACACCGATTCATACGTACAAGACGCCAGTATAATACGTATGTGGTTCCAAGCTCTGATGTAGCCGCTCCATTACGATAAATATCAAAAACAAGTTCATACGTACGAGGAACCATTATAACACCTATGCGGTTCCAAGCTCTAATGTAACCGCGTCATTACAATAAGTATGAAACATAATGCCGTGTGTATTAGACACCCGTATCATACGTATGCGGTTCCAAGCTGTATTGTACCCACATCGTTACAATAACTACCAAACATCAATCTATATGTACTAGACACCCGTATCATACGTATGCGGTTCCAAGCTGTAATGTACCCCCGTCAATACGATAAGTATGGAACATCAATCCATACGTACTAGACACCCGTATCATACGTATGCGGTTCCAAGCTGTAATGTACCCCCGTCAATACGATAAGTATGGAACACCAATCCATACGTATGCGGTTCCAAGCTGTAATGTACCCGCGTCAATACGATAAGTATGGAACACCAATTCGCATCATGACAGTTGTCATGAAGCGGGCTACGTAATGCTCGCTACGTACGCAACATGAAGGCGCTTACAAGCTTACGAGTGGTATGTTTTTGTCCAGACGTACGCAGCGCGTCTCATGATTTACGTAGCATTTTTTTCTCAGTGTAGCATATTACAAGAGAAATAGCCATTCCTACCGAGTGTCCTTCAAACTTTCTCATCAAACTCTTTTTAATACTTGCCCAAGTTATAAGGTCAAGCAGATGCGTAATATATTAGGTCCTTACGTATGAAATTGGCGTTTTGTCGTACTGATCAATTTGATCTGAAATATCTCCTCTTTGGTTAAGAATTCGAAATTCAAATTAATAAATTCATTTAGCTGGTTTCTTTTTCTTTGGAATACAGTCATTCATTTGTTATTTTCCTCATTATTTTTTCTTTGGCGTCGCTTATTACCGCGCAATGGAAAACATGAAATATCGGTATATTTACGAGTACGAGTTCTACCGTGGCACCAGTGCTGCAGAAACAGCTCGAAGAATTAATGATGTGTACGGCGCTGGTGTCGCTAAAGACAGCATGGTACGTTTTTGGTTTCAACGTTTTCGTTCTGGAAATTTCGACCTTAAGAACCAACCCCGTGGACGGCTGGAGATCAAAGTGAAAAACGAAGAATTAAAGGCTATTGTGGAAGCGGATCCATCACAAAGCACTTCAGAGATAGCAGCAGGCTTCGGGGTAAGTGACAAAACTGTATTAATCCACTTGAAGCAAATCGGGAAAGTAAAAAAACTCGAACTATGGGTACCTCATGAATTGAGTGAATCGAACTTGCAAACACGGGTCGCCTGCTGTGTTACTTTGCTCAACCGACACAATAATGAAGGGATTTTAAATCGAATCATTACTTGTGATGAAAAGTGGATATTGTACGATAATCGAAAGCGCTCATCGCAATGGCTGAACCCTGGAGACCCAGCCAAAACCTGCCCTAAACGAAAATTGACTCAGAAAAAGTTACTTGTAAGTGTTTGGTGGACTAGCGCCGGTGTCGTTCACTACAGCTTTCTTAAATCTGGCCAAACGATTACGGCAGATATCTATTGTCAGCAACTGCAAACCATGAAGGAAGAACTACCTGTTAAACAACCGAGATTGGTCAATCGCTCTAGGCCACTGCTGCTTCACGACAACGCAAGACCACACACAGAACAACAAACAACCACTAAGTTAGCTGAGCTACAATTGGAATGTCTGCGACATCCACCGTACTCCCCGGACCTTGCTCCAACAGATTACCATTTCTTCCGGAATTTGGACAACTTCTTACAAGGAAAAAAAATCCACTCCGATACAGCAGTCCTTCCTTCCTATCGCCTTCAAAGAGTTTATTGATTCTCGCCCCCATGGTTTTTATAGTAAAGGGATCAATGAACTACCCATAAGATGGCAAAAGTGCATAGATAACAACAGTGCATACTTTGATTAATTAAATATATTTTACAAAAAAAAATCGACTTTTTATTCCTCCCGTACAAAACGCCAATTTCATACGTAAGGACTATAATAAAAGGTAAATTTATTATATCTACTCGCTTGACGTAAAAACTTTCAGACTATGGTATAAAATACAAATTAAGCCAATTACTTAATGGTTGTAACTTTAGTAACATCCAAATTGTTCTGAAATCATAAAAATACCAAAGTCGATTTTTTTTTTCATAATTTATTAAATGCAATGTAAATTAATTGCTTATTAAATCACGCCCACAATGACATTGTACTACTAAATCTATAAAAAAAAATTAGTGAACGTAGCCAACTCCTTTCTGCCCTTTGCTGAAAACGAGCAGAAAATGCTTTTAGAAGGCTTCGTCCTAACTAACCAAACCAAATTGACTGTTTGCATCCAGTTAGCTAGCCTATTTAAACATTTATTCTAAATAAAGTGTCCAAACAGCGCGTGCTGCTGGCATTTTGGGGCTTATCGCTTGCTGGCTGATTCAGTGATCGACCGATTCGCATTTCGTTTGCTACAGTTCGCAGTTGAGTTTGGCCCAGTTCGCAGTCTCAGACTGACAGTCCCCAGCGGACCGTCCGCCGCTCACAGTTTGCTTAGGCAGGACGAAGCCTAAAAATAAAATAATTACCTTCCAAACCATCCACACTGCCTACTACATAGAAATCAACTGTCCGATACAAAATTCATGTTCTATCAACCACACGAATTTTATTTTCAGTGGATGTAATATTGTTCACTGAATCGGTTAAAATCAATGGATTTTCGTACAAAGAGAGTGTCAATCAGCACTTCGTCTGAGCACCCCGTTTGATATTCTCAATTCGTAGGCATTTGGACAAAAGAAAATTGGTCAACCGTTATATGTCCACTAGGCTGAACCGGTCCATTGTTCAATCCAAGGGGTCTTTTATTCAAAGATGCGTATAGTCGAAACGGTCGAAGATTTCTTAGGAACCCTTTAGCCGCACAAAAGTTTGAATTGGCCCTGATTGAATTTTCTCCCTTATCTTTTTGTTTGGATACCACTAACGATTTATCGGGTCCGGGTCGGAATTAAGTGAAATGTGTAGTTTGTATTATGGCTGAAGAAGTTTATTCAATAAGCAAGGTTAGTAACGTCGTGATCAGAATAATATTCCGAAATAAGCCGGTGGAACACTGAAAATACTCAAACTCCACGTGTCGTATAAATACGGTTCCCGAAACTTCTTGGTCATTTAACGGATGAAAAAAAATTAGCTCTATTAGACCTATATATTCCTATATACCTATATAGGTCTAATATCTCTGTGTATGAAACGAGAGACACGTATTATAAAAGCAGCGAAACAAATGTTTGATAAAACAATTCTGCCTCAATGAAACGAACAAAAAAATCTAAAACTACATAAAATAAAATACGAAACGGTAATGTATGTATTTTTTATAAAGATTTTGAATCAAATAATATTGGTGCTTTTTCGTAATGTATTGGCATTTTATACAAATAGTGGCTATGAAGCTTATCGTTAAGGCTTTTTAGCATTACATAATTTAAAAAAAAAATCGTAACACCACTCAGATAACCAACATTTAATTCTACCAACTATTATTTATTCGTGCTTCTACTTAGCTTTTTTCTAAAGGATCAAACTTGCTTGTACCGCCTAAGATTCGGTGCAAGGCTTCCCTGACAGGGGATTTCATTAGATGCAGCTTAACCACCAAGAGTAAACATCGGGGACCAAGTCTTGGATATTTTCTCACTAAAAGATTTTTTCGGTGTGCGCAATGAATTTCTATAACGTCGACGTGCGTTTATTACGTACCTGTTAGGCGGGATCAGGGAGCTTAGCCTGCTGAAGTAATAAAAAAGTCTGTGCGTAGGCCGCATTGAAGTGGAAGAATGACTAATGTTGGGGCTTTTCCGGATACTAAGGAATTTGGATTATGATTAATGGTTTGTCCGCTGAATCAAAAAACTGTTTTTCTTACCTTCATCAGTTTTTGATTTACAGTACATAATCCTACTAATATTATAAACGCGAAAGTTTGTAAGAATGAATGGATGGATGGATGGATAGATGGATGGATGGATGGATGTTTGTAACTCTTTCACGCCAGAACGGTTGAACAGATCTGGATGAAATTTGGCACAAAGATAGATTATAATCTAGAATAGCACATAGGATACTTTTTAACCGCGGGTGAAACCGCGGGGCGCAGCTAGTTACATATATTTTGCGCTTTGCGCTGCTAGATGTGACTTTTCTGGTTTACACGCAGGTTTAGAAATTAAAAATTACATTACATTCACATTTATTTCCATATCAATTTTTAAAATGTGTATTTTTTTTATTAATAATTTTCTTTTTGATTCTGGTTTGATTATTATACAAGTACTGTTGGGCGATTCCTGGAGAATCGACTAAGGGTTTGCTATCTGCACTACAGTAGCGCGGACATCACTACTCCTGCTTGCGTAGGAGCGAGAGAGAAAAAGGACGCCGCGAAGATGGCAAGGGTCACAATCAGCTACTTCGTTGAATGTCTGTTAATTACTTATTGTCGGTTATCAATTCGTAAAATACATCCCAATCACTTTAATTCTAACAGTGTCTATTACTTCGAAAATCAATTGTGTGAATGTAGCGTCTAAGAATACGTACATTATTTCGGTTTATTCAATAAACTTTTCAAACTAAATTTGGATGCAAATTTATCAGATGTTACAGTAAGCACAAATTCTGTTCAAGCAGCCTTCGTTTTATTCATATTTATCAATATGAATAAAACGAAGATATGGTACGATGTTGTATCCAACATCGTACCAGCTTAGCTTTACAATATTTCACGCCTCAGCTGCCAGAGAGTCGCATCATGGCAATATTTGAAACAAGGATTGATGCTTAATGGAAAACGCTACCGTCCACCCCATTCAGAGCAAAGTGTTCACATTTGTAAGACATACGACTAGAGATGTACTAGTTACTTACTCAGTTAATAGATTTAGACGGATGCTTGGCCGGATTGGACTGATTCTTCGCAGTTAGAAACAAACAAAAATCAAAAGCTAACTTGCATTATGATTAGACAAATGAAGTGAAAATACCTATTATTGTGCCTAGTTTTTATTTTAGTAAGTACATACTGGTAAAAAAACTTTTTTATAGTCAACCTGGGCAAGTATACGTTAGCGTAAAGTTTTTGTCGCCTAGTAGTAGAATAAGCATTGCGCGTTGTGTCGTTGTTGTGAATGATTTCAGTGAAACTACAGCATCTACATACTTGTGATAACTTTGGATGAAGAGAGTAGAGATAGTGTTGGTTATGGTTTTTAAAATTTGAAATTCCGAGTAACTTCTGAAACAGTTATAGTCCAACGTGACCTAAAATGTATTATCGTCTTTGCCATTGGTACCTAATTACATCTAGATAGCAGTTTTACTAATTAAGGTCAAATAAATGGATAGAGAAAATATTCCACGCGCGTATGCTCAACATTGTCTCTTAAGAAATGGCTGAAAAAGTTGTTTACGAGCAAAAATCATGCCGGATTTCTCCATCCCTATTTGACTATGAATAATGACAGGTGGCCTTAGAACAATAACTTTAGCGAGTAAAAGTGTGAAACCAATCTCGCTAGATCGCAGAAAGGGAGTCAAACAATAGGACCGTATGAGGAAATGGATAGATGACTAACACTTTCAGCGAAATACGGACCGGTATTACGCGGACCTACTTAAGGTTGAAAATGGTGTAGTTTTTGGTTGTTCTAATGGGGTAGGTAATATTTTGAAGTATACATTATTGATAACTTTTTTTTTTTAGCTATATATATTTGCTATATATTTAGCTATATATTTTTAGCTATATCTGGTAACTAGCAGTTACCCGCGAATTCGTTCGCGTTTATTCACAAAATACCATCCAAAAACCTTCCTTACTGTAACTAATTATCAAACATAAAGATGCGTTCAGCTGTTCAAAGTTTCTTTGGATTTTATAACATTAGTGTGGATGTTGACAATGATTATAAAAATGATAACACTTATACATACTTGAGAGGTCTTTTTCTTTTAATTCACTAAGCGTTGCTGAGCATTAAAGTATTTAAATTCGTTGTTAATTGTAACATAACATATCGAATAATAATGCAATACCCACACTTCGCCGGACGATATTCAGTCCCAAATGTGACAGGGGGCGAGCCTGTCGCCATGCACCGGGCTCCAGTCATGAAGCAGATGACATACAATACGCACATATGTTACACAATGAACAAATTGGTGCGTGCCGTCGGCTGGGTTTGAACCCGCTCTCTCTGGCTTGAGAGGCTGGGCCATCTCCAACTAGGCTATCATCGCTTTAATTGTAGTGGCGTTGTTAATTGTGAGCATTATATACCTACATTCTTAATAGCTACTCAGCTTTATAGATATAGTGTGGCTCAAAACAAAGAAACCATACTTATCTCAGTTAGTAGTACTATTTGGTAACTTATCATTGGTAACTTACCTTAAAAACTTAATTCTAAACCTGACTGACTGACCTGACCTGACTTTTAAGCCTGAAACAAAGATTATTTCCGGAAAATTTTCGATTAAAGACCGCTTTCAATGAAGATTATATCTGAAATCTTGAATGGAATTTTTAATCTCCCTTAATATTTAAGTACTGTTGGCTTTTCTCGAATACCCGTCTAGTCTCCGCTGATTTTACTTTCTGAGATTTTGTTAAACTCTTCTTAAATGAGTGCTATTTTGAATAACAAGCATTTAAATCCTTTGCTCTGAGCACTAAATTAGATACTCACATAAGGCACTCACAGGCAGACATATACAGATACCTATAGACAAACCTAACCGGAATTTGACGTTGGAGATCATTTTTCGTTTTTTTAGTATGCAACCCTAAATATCAAATTAAGGGTCCGGCGACCACTTTAGACTAACTTCGTATTAGCAAAAGGTTTTTTATTATCATTTTAACTAGAAAAATACGACGAGCAAAGAGAGCAAGTAAAGATAAGAGCAAATAAAGTGCAATTTCAACCGTTTTTTATGACTTTTGCACTTCTCTAATCATTCTTGAATAACTAAAAATGTCCATCGTATTAGGGATAAAATGAAGGAAACGATAAATTAAAAGCTAATCATGTAGACAACCTTCCTATATGTAAAGGGCTTTTTTGATTTGCTTTGTCTATCTATTAATAAAGCAGTCAAAAGAGACCCCTTACAAATGCGGATATTTTTCATAACTCTATTTTCTCTTGAGGACGTTTTTTTAAAAAGCTAATAACATAGGGGCCACGATTTAGTTCATTTAATTGTACATGTCAAATTTCATCTGACAAATCGTCTCCAAGAAATTTGAAAATCGCGTTTGTATGGAAATTTCAGAGCGTCGTAGAACCCTTAAAGCGTAAATGTACATACTTGTACGATATACGAATATTAGAATTTCAGTCAGCACCAAAACGAAATAAACTCTTCATTTAGCCACATCTGCTTAGTTCTCAAACAAGCTAAGTATAATAGTTTACAGCGGTCTCCAATATTGCTTAGCCAACAGTTCCGGAGAAGCTGCAACGCACACACGTTGATTGTGTTTGTAGACCTTCCTTAACTGTGTGTGAAATGTTACCAAGTTAATATTAGTTAAATGGCTAGTTTAAAACTGTAAATTATTAGTTATATTTGAAAGTTCAAAATAAATTGAAATTTATTGGACATCTGATGGCTGCCTCGGTGGCTCAGTTGGTAGTGAACCTGGCCTTCTGGGCTTGGGGGCGTGGGTTCGATTCCCACCTAGGGCAAATATTTTTGTGATGAACATTTGTATTTGTTCTATGTCTGGGTGTCAAATATCTATCTAAGTATGTATTTAAAATTATATAATATATCAGTCTCTGGCCGCCATAGTACAAGCTTTGCTTAGTTTGGGGTTAGGTGACCGTGTGTAGAAATGTCCCGAATTTATTTATTATTTTATTTGTTTATTTATCTAACTTTATGAGAGTGAGTAACTTAGTTACCTGCAAAGTTCTCTTTTATTCTCGCAGTTATGTGTGTTTGTGTCTTTATCGTTAGTAGTGCAACTTTTTTAGAATTCCGTACCAAAGCAGTCAAAATGAACTCTTATTTTATCCGTTGATAAGCTTGCGATTGGCAGCCATACTGTCTGATGAAATCAATAATGCGGCGTACAATAGAGCATACTTGCCTAGAAGAACTCAAATCCCGAACCTTGCTCTCTTGCTCTCTGAAACCGCTTAGCTAATATCGCAGAATGTACTAGCAAATATTTACATTTAATTTCAAAATTGAAATTAAACGCTACCGATACAAGAGAAACCAATTATTGCATATCCATGGCACAAAGCATAACAAAAACAGGGGGCCAATATTAACCGAGTGCCTGATATGACGAGTCGGCACCCATGATCTTAGCCAATCCGTAAAATATACAGGGTGATGTTAACTATTTGAAACTAACAAATAATTGATTGAATATGTACAATACATTACTGACACAAATTAGTAGAGGTATGAAAATGCCAAGTACTTAATTCAAAGTAACCGTAGGTGCAACTAGCTAAACAACCAACACGTACCTACTATTTAAATTTATTTTTTTGTATTAATCTACCTGAACGCATTGTTGGAAGAACCTTTTAAAGTCAAAGTCAAAGTCAAAATGTTTTTTATTCAATTTAGGTATCAAAGATACACTTATGAACGTTTTTTAAAGTTTTTTAAATAGACTCGACCGCTTTGTTCGGATAAAGAGCCTCTACTCAGAAAAACAGGCAAGAAACTGAGGGGCATTATTTTTTCAAATAATAAATAAATTACAGTCTCACAAATTTTGGCTTACAACTAGGTAATACCTATACATACTAGTGGCTACTTGGCGGAAGTCGAAGGCTCCAGACATCTTTGTCTTCTAAATAATTCTTAACCTTATAATACCTAACCTTTTAAGGCTTCGTTCCCACCATGAGCTATTTAATTCGATATGCTAGGTAGCTTAAATGAGTTAGGATGAGCGATGCGAGGATATTTAACGGCATCTTTTACACATCTACCTCTAACATGCTCCGTCTAATGACTAGTACATCCGCGGTTTAATTAAATTTATAAATTCATCTAGAGATTTTCAAAAAGTCCAACTGGAAGTGCGTACTTGGGTTGTAAATGAAGTTCCACAATTTTGATACACCCTGTATGCTTCGGGTCGAAACAATGCTAGCTAGGGGAGCCAGCCAAATGGATAGAGCGAATGCAGACAGCGCCTCTCGTATTGTCTTACGGAATTTGCTGATGTCATTTATTAGCCTCTAACATAAAACATTTTTATGGGAACTGATATGAGTCGAACGCCATGCAATAGATGCCTTCAAGCTCTTTGTGGAAATGAGAACAAGACAATTTATAGTCTCGTATAAAATTGTATGGGAAGCTATTTTGTTGTGTCGACGCTAACACCAGTTCTGTGCAATCCTATATGTCAGCGGGATCGAGTTTCAGTACTTCATGGAATTGGCTTTGGAGCCAATGTGATTGAAGATTATGGGTGCTTTTAAAGTCAGTGGCGTCAAAGTTGACTTATTTTTCTTGTCAATGATACCTAAACAACCTATCTGTGTCGTTTAAGGATTTTAAGGTATTATCTTGTTTCATACGTACTTTTGTTTATTTATTTATTTGTCCATTAACATTGTGTACACTAAAAGATTATTAAATTCAATAAAATATTACTTAAAATAACTAAATGTCACAATAATTATAAATGGAGACGGCATGCATAGGACTTAAGAGCGAAAAATATTATTAATTAAAAATATACAAATAATAAAATTGAATTTAAATAAAATAATGAAAAATTACAAAATAGGCGTCAAATTATCCTCACAGGTCAAGTCAATGATAATAATAAATAAAATGTCAAACAATATAAAACGCAAGAAAATACATAAAACATTATAAACGCAATAGCATAAAACATTTGTTGTTTTGTTTTCTCGTGCATCTCACCTTTTCTCCTACTCGCTGTGAAACTATTTTTTTTTTCATATGTATTATCTAACATTCTTCTTGAATACTACTTACAGAATACAAATTATATTGTTCACTCGCATTATAAACGATATGGGAGAATGGTAACAACAAGAATCTATACGAGGAATCCATTAAGCATTCATTTTATGATATGCTTTTTGAAAGCAACTGCTGAATAATATTTCAACAAAGAGTGTTATTAATCATCGAATTAAGATAACATAACATTTGAATGAAACAGGAAAAGTCGTATAAAGTTTCATTGTCGCTAAGAGGGGAGTCAGCGTCGCGTGCGACGCGCGACAAGTGACATCTCGCGACGTGCGCGGATAACCGTATGAGCTGGTACTGTGACTAGCTAGATTTGATAGTTGCGTTGACACATAAGATGTTTATGTTGTTTTATAAAAAATTAGGTTGAAACTAATGTATCAAAAGCTATCCAGTAAAAATATTCAAAATATCGGGTTAAATAGTGGTAATGATAATGATCTGCAATAAACAACATTTTTTTTCTATAGAGTAACGAAGAATTGCAATTGAAGTCTCAGAGAGAGAATTTTTGAATATAATAAATGTCTTAGGCCCATGTTCACCGAACTTCAATCGGGCGATCATTTATTTTACTGTTCATTATTGACATTTAACTTATTGAAGAGCTGTCAAAAACAGTCGGTTAAATAGGTAATCTTTTGTTTTAGTTTCGGTGAACTTTGGCCTTATTCGATCGCAAATTTAAGATTCAATAAAAAGAAGAGTGAAATAACAAAGGTAATTCCGTAAAAATAATTAGCCAACTAATAAAAAAACTTTCATTAAAATTACACGTTTACAACAACATTTTCGGTAAGACTAAATTCAAAAATACTTTACATGCTGAAATTCAGATTCTCAGTTTTTGTTGTTTAATGCTGCAATGATGTTCTTTTTACTCTTTTACGTGCAAAATTATAAAAAGAAAAGCTTTTTATAAGCTTTCATTTACATTAAGTAAACAAAATGCAACGCTCGCGTGCATAACATTCATTAAAAGTCATGGAAGGTGTTCAAAAAACTATGGAAAAAAGCAGTGAAATATCATCGCACTTAACATAGCATGCTAATTGCGCATTCTGTTATCAGAAACAATAAAGCAAAGCTGTTAATTCGTATTCAAAAGTGTTGTATTTACGAAATAGCAAATCACATTATCATAAAATTAAAATACGTGAAACATTTGCAATTGCATGTTTGCACGAAATTAAACAATATATTAAAACTGCGGTTAATATAGATGGTCGTGTATCGTTTTTAAGTTTTGCTACATTAATTTTTACTCTGTGTTATGATGAATGAACTACGGCACAAAACTTAATGTTTTACGTTATGTTCGTGCTACGACGAAAAATACGTTTAAACACTTTAAGAACGCTGGTAGATACAATGCAATAGTCGTTTTCTAACACATCAGCCAAGTAATTCTTCTTCTTCTTTAATCGGTCCCTCATTACTGAGGATCGTGGTCACGGACCCCTTTAAGCGAACAATCTGCCTCCATCGATTCCGGTCCAAAGATGCCATCACCACCTGCTGGAATTTGCTTGAGGACGTAGCTTCTTTCACTTAGTCAGACCATCGTGTTGGCGACCGGCTTCGTGCTGCTAATTAATTATATGTTTAAAAATATTTTATTGATATACTGCTACTATTATACACTCGTCCTAATAATTACCTTGCTATTCGACTGTCATCTTAAATATCAAAACGCTAAGTACCAAAACATTTTTAACGAAGACTTGATGTTTTTACTCGTGGCGGCGCGATTTGACGCCTGCGACAGTGCGTTTTCATTATATGCAGCTTAGTGGCTAGGCTAGGAGTAAATAAACCACCCATATTGCAGTCTCGGCTTATTCTCACGAATTCTATCCACCACGCGAGCTGCCGGCTGTGGGCGGAACCAGGATTCGGTTTGAGGGTATAGGTTAGATTTATTAGATAGTGCTTGGTTGCACGGAATAGAGATATTGTTACTCGGGATGATGTGAATTTAGATTTATATAAAAATATCTGACGATGATGCTATTATCGGAGATGGTAAGCATGGCTTTCGTTGCATCATAGGTATTTATAATATTCAAAATAAATGCAGTTTAATTCGATTATTTTAATAATGTCAATTATAATTTCAATAATAATGAGCGATGATAGTCTAGTCTAGATGGAAAAGGCCCGCTTCTCAAGCCAGAGGGACCGGGTTCGGATCCAGCTGAACGCACGCATCAATTTGTTTATTGTGTATTATTATTATTATTTCTTTTTTATTTATATGTGCGTATTTAAATACGCACATATGATGACATAAATGTCATCTGCTACGTAACTGGAGCCCGGTGTATGGCGACAGGCTCGCCCCCTGTCACATTTAAGACTGAATATCGTCTGGCGAAGTGTGGGTGTTGTACACCTTTGCCAGCCCCTTCGGGAGAAAGCCGTGACGAAATGTAATAATTTCAATTGAAATAAACGAAATAAGTAGGCAATTGGGTAGATCTATAATTATTTAAACACTTTATTTTTTTTTATCAGTGAACACGTACCATATTTTCAGATTTAGACTAATAAAAATTATAAATTCTTTTTTTGCACACACGGTTATCTGACCCCAAACTAAGCAAAGCTTGTACTATGGCTGCCAGAAACTGATGTACATAAATACATACTTAGATAGATAATTAACACCCAGACATAGAGCAAACATAAATGTTCGTCACAGAAATGCTTGCCCTAGGTGGGAATCGAACCCACGCCCCCAAGCTCAGAAAGCAGGGTCACTACCAACTGAGCCACCGAGGCAGTCATATTATGATTCATTCTTGAAAGGTATTTTAGCAGCCCAATTTTTTTGCCACAAAGACCTTTAGGTAACTCCATCCTAGCTACGCCCGTGCTGCCTATAATCCGCTTTTTACGATTCTAGTCGCGAGGATGGAGAATTTGAAATGAGAAAAATAACCTCAAATTCTTTGTGTGCGAGTAGCGGTCGGTTTCGTGTTGTGAATGAATTTCAATGGTAGAGGAATATTCCGGGTTTGTGTGAATCCTATGCGGTAGCGCTTGCAGCGGATCTGAAATAAGTAATTTAATTTTGTAAAGTAAGACGACAATTCTCGAAACTCATTATGAGTAGCGTCTCCACTATTTAAGAGTCCGGCGACCACTTTAGACTAACTTCGCATTGGTTTAAGGTATTATATAGCCATTTCGTCTAGAAGAAGAAGACGAGCGAAGAGAGCGAGTACTGACGAGCCTCTAAAGTTACCTACAGAGTGACAAAGTGCAATTTCAATTTTTTTTATGATTTTGCACTTCTGTAATCATTCTTAAATAACTAAGAATTTCCCTTGTAATTTAACAGCTATGCAGCCATGTAAATGAATTTTTGATTTACTTTCTCTACTTATTGAATAAATCAGTCAAAAGTGACCCCTTAAAAATGCGGATATTTTTTCATAGCTCTATTTTCGCTTGAGAACGTTTTTAAAAAATCAAGAACATAGGGATGGAGATATTGTTAATTTAATTGTAGATGCTAAACTTTATCATAATCTGACAAATGGTTTTCAAGAAATTTGAGAAGCGCGTTTGTATAGAAATTTCAGAGCGTAGCGGCCCTCTTAAAAATATAAATAGTCTCAACTATTATAAAATTTATGTAGGGTCAACTGGAGCAAATGCGTCTGTGAGGCAATTGCGTCATTCGAGAATTACTGACAAGCCCTTCACAAATTAGGCAACTAACGCCATCTTGTACAGATTATTGCAACTAAAGATTAAAAAACAGATGTAGGTGGCTCCTAATCTGTGAAGGGTTAGTTAGTAATTCTCGAAAGACGCAATTGCCCCACAGACGCATTTGTGCCAGTTGACCCTATAGCTATAAACTAACTCGATGACGAATTGATGATAACGCTTGTTAATTAACAATAATAATTTATAATAACAAAATAATAATAATAGTAATTGTTTAATTAAATAATAATAATAGTTTTTTTTTTTAATGTAGAATAGGTCGGCGTTTGACCACCAACTCGCCTGATGTTAAGCGACGTTGTGGTCTAAGATGGAGCACGACGACCTATAGGGTACTTATTCACTCAAGTCTTGAAGTTTTGTAGAGTGAAGAAGTACAAAGACGGCAGTTGAGTGAGGCGCTAAAGTGCGCCACTGCTCAGACCCGTCTTCGGAACGGTTACACCGGACTACATCCCGAAACATGACTAGGTCATTTCACGGCATGGCTTGGTTATTTCATTTTTCATTAATAATTATTTCATAATTAATGAAACTTCACCAGTTTCATAATTACAATTTTTTTTAAGCTGGCAATGTGTTACAAGCATGTAACTTTATCAAATATCTAAACGAAAACAATTTTCAAGGCTTGGACAGACTACAAAGACAACTGAACAAAACTACGCTTAAAACTTTGTTTTGTGCTGTTGCATTTTTGTATCGGGCATTTTGCTCGAATAGAGCTGGCTCGTCAAAAACAAAGGTGCACAAAACAAACTGACAACAACGCAGACCCATAAATATTTTTTCATAAAAGTACCAGTCAGCATTTTTCGGCGTATGAAATCAACAACGCTAGTTTGACTACGGTAAACTCAGTAAGGGTATATTTTGTCGGAAGAGTGCGTAAATGTTCTGAGTTGCTGCAAGCTGCGTCGAGTTGATAGATGAGATAGAGAGTTATCTGCGAAGCGGTGATAGCTAGTTGGAGAAAGCCCGCCTCTCAAGCCCGAGGGAGCGGGTTCAAACCCAACCAAACGGCACGCACCAATTCGTTCATTCTATAAACATAATCTGTTTTACATATATGTCATCTGCTTTCACATTTTGCAAGGTTCACACACATTTCCCCCTTTCACATTTGGGACTGAATATCGTCCGGCGAAGTGTGGGGTGTTGTATTACACCTCTGCTAGCCCCCTCGTGGGAAAGGCGTGACGAAATAATATAAGGCCGCATTCTTAAACAATGAATCTCAATTTCAAACTGGTTTTAAGAATAGCAAAACTAGTTTTAAATCGACTCATGATTAGATTGATAGAAATTCATGACAGAGCGTTGTTTTAGAATGTGGTCATTAGTTGCTTCAGTTGCTCTGAGTTTTCAAGAAAATTATTGAATTGAATGAAGCCCATCTGTATTCTGAGTTGCTTTGGACTGTTCTGTTATTGTTGAAATGGTTGTTTTTAATACTTAAGCATTTAATTATTTTTTTTAAAGTAAGTAAACAAAATATTGCAAAGCGTTTTTTTATGTTTTTGATGTAGCCTCTAGTACATACTCGTAGATATAATATGATATTACCTAGTTGTAAGCCAAATTTTGTGAGATAAGTATTTTTTTATTTTGAAGAAAAAAAAGAATGGCCCTTAGTTTCTTGCCTGTTCTTCTGAGAATTAGCTCTTTTTCCGAACAAGGCGGTTGAATGTACATATTATGAAAATTTGACGTTCATAAGTGTATCTTTGAAACCCAATTGAATAGAAACATTTTTGGCTTTGACTTTTACTTGGATGCCATTCAATAGAGCAAACTGATTTCACGCAATTCCTCATACTGTTATTTGCTTCATTTCCTAGCTTTGTTAGCTACTATACGAGTTTTATGGACATTGGAAAAGGGGACTTGAATCCTCTGGAATATAGCTAAAATCGTTTTCTTTATTAAAGTTAAGGTTTTGTGATAGGTGCGTCCCTTAAGTCCTTCATGTTGGTGTAATGCAGACGCCCCGTAGGAAATAAGGAGATAATAACTGGGGAAGATACTAGAGGTGGAAGTTTTTACAGCTCAATTTATGGTTATTTGGTATTTTTGTCATTAAAAAGTATTTTTGCTACTTTTATTTACTTTTACTTTGTTATTTTGACAAACTGGAATCGGTCTGGGAAACGATTTAGTCAAAATTATTTTTGAACAATTTTTTAAAGATCTGCTCTGTTCTGTCTGTAAAAATACATGAACTGAGAGTAAGAATAAGGTTCAGCTGATTTTCGTCTAGGCATTTTTTTTACAATAATTGAATGTGTTATGTGTCACAATTACACAGATAAGTATATAATTAATATGTTACATTTTGATTACGGACATTTACTATATTATTGGATTAATTAAACTTAACGATACAAATGGAGAAACGCACATAATTATGTATTTACTGTACCAACCCATCCTAAGTGCAAAGGGTATGAAGATAATGATGAAATGTTGCAAAACTGAGATATTTATGGAAACAATTTTAATAGCTATGATAGCCTAGTTGGAGAAGGCTCGCTTCTCAAACCAGAGGGAGCGGGGTTGATTCCAGCCAAGGCACGCACCAATTTGTTTATTGTGTTAGCAAATGTGCGTATTTTATGTCATTTGCTACATAACGGAAGCCCAGTGTATGGCGACAGACTCGCTCTCCGTCGTATTTGGAACAGAATATCGTCCAGCGAAGTGTGGGTATTGGAATACACCCTGCCATCCCCTTCGGGGGAAAGGTGAGACGGTATGTCACAATTTAATAGTATTACGTAAGTAGATACTCACTCGTACATAGGTAACTTCTCTATTCATATCACGCAAAGTACCTACCTGAGATCATTTCCTCATTTCATTTCCGAACAGTGAACTCTCTACGGGCGAAACCGAGCTCGTCGCTCAGTCTCCATCCAATAGCTTCTCACGCCGTTTTTTATCATTTTCATATAACACTGTCTTGAAAATAATATCCCCTCCTTTGTCGTGATATTCATTCGCGGTACAATCCCTTGTTTTCCACAAAGGATCTTGTTACTCTGTACTTACCGTCAAGTCAGATTATAGTGTTGTGGATAAACTGCATATGACACGGGTGGGACAAAACAGAATGCGTTCTCGCATGTGGTGTTTATTGGAAGAAATAAAAATAACAAAAATGTGTTCACTTATACTATATAACACATAATACTCGTACATACTAGCTGCGCCCCGCGGTTTCAACCGTAGTCTCACAGGAACCGTTAGTTTTTCGGGATAAAAAGTGACCCTATGACCTTTTTCGTACTTCCGTCAACATATATGCAAAATATCATCATGATCGGTTGAGTAGTTGAGGCGTGAAAGCGTTACAAACAAACAAAGAAACTCAGTTTCGCAATAGTGTTTCCAAAAATAAGTTGTCTTTCCACTTTCCACTTTGCAAAAATAAGAATTATGATTTAATAATATTTAATATCATAACCAAACAATGAAGGAGGAACTACAAAATAAAAGAACATAAAGTTGAAGAAAGCACTTTAACCGACGAAACGAAGGAGGTTTACAAGTCGACGTGTAAATTTTTTTTAAAATAAAGACATGCAGAATGTTGATTAAAATGTTAATGTCTTTATTTTGGAGGTAGATACTAACTGTAATAAAAAAAACAACCATAATTCTATGCAACGTCATAAGCATATCTAAAGCTCGTCTCACTATCTAAATGCTCTATAAATGGTTACGCAAAACCTCCAAAAAAACCGCCCAAAAACTAATCTTAAATCGTTAATCTAGCCAACCACTCAGTGTAACTTGGAAAGTATTTCACCTCATCTAACTAAAAACCTCTACCCACACACCTCACCTTCACATGTATCGTAATAGGTACTTTATAAAACACTCGCTCCCCAACTCCGTTGATTGATGACTTGAAACTTCGTAAGGAGCCCGAACAGGTATTAAGTTGGTACTTGATTAGAACGTGCGAAACTACGTGGAATCTTGAACAAAGGGCCGCTTAGTTTGTACTTTGCATTGGGAATTACAATTGGGAAAGGTTAGGTAGTTTGTTAAGACGTGTACCTAACTACCTAGCAACATACATAACTGTTTTAACAAACTGTCGCTTGTTAGCTGGTACGTCATTGTAATGTTTCTTAAGAGATAGACATATTAAATATCGTAACGCCTTTCCCTCGAAGGGGCTGATAGATGTAATACAACACCCACACTTCGCCGGACGATATTAATTCCCAAATATGACAGGGGGCGACCTTGTCGCCATACACCGGGCTCCAGTCATGTAGCAGACGACATACAATACGCACATATTATGTTCACACAATGAACAATATGGTGCGTGCCATCGCTCTTTAAATTTTTTTTTGTTAAAATAAAGAGAGAGATAGTAGATACGTAAAATTATTTTCCCCACATTAAGTACAAGATCATCATCATTATCATCAAAATTAATCTCCCTAGCCTTTCTGTCTTTTGTTTCAGTTCTAACTACATCCATGCCTTTCTGGTATAGCACTAACAAAATGTTATTGGTGATATTTTTTCATATCGGTAGAGTCCGTAGCTTCTTCACTACGACGAGTTAAAGAAACGCGTTTGGCGAATCTTAAAGGCTTAACCTGAGGATCTTTGGTGGTCCAGCCATCAATTATAAGCTCCCAAAAGCGACAATCAGCATAATCTCTCCACCGGTATTCATTCTTTTAAACCATTTCTTCGTTTAGTACAGCGCAGTTTTATTCATTGTTATGTACATTAGTTTTACGTTATAAAACATTTCTGTCAATCCAACACAAATTCCTTTTTATTTTCATGACCTCTTTTTTCGCTACAATTCACTAATAACAGCCGGATTTTTTGACTATGACATTTATATTGGAACATTCATACGATATCAGGCTAAGGTCATAAGAAGCATTTCTGAGATACAGTAAATATTGTACTTTAAAGTTAATCGCCCTTCCTTAGTTTTTAGTATATTTTAGGTATGAATTTTAAATTAGTAGATACCATGAAAGGACCTTATTATATTGTTAGCACGCTAATTCCGTCACATCCGAGCAGGAGACGACCTAAAATGTTGCCTAAATTTAAACCCGTCTCATTAATATTCATTACTTTAGCTTTGATATTATACTAAAGGTACAGTATAATTATTTCGTACGTCATACGAAAGTACGTGACCTAGCTTTTCCTAGTAAAGCGGTTCATGAGTGTTACAGAGAATTAAAGAAAACATTTCTACATTGGTGATATTTACGTTTATTATACGATATTACGAGACTACTAGTAAATTATAAATATTTATTCTGATACAAAAAGAAAAGCTTAAAAACCGACTTCCCAACCTGTAATTCGTCATCCATGGAAACAATTTTCTACTTTTGTTGAAATTTAAAAAGTGCTTTACCGATTTCTATAAAATGTATATGGGACCACGTCTAAAGTATGATCTACCAAACAGAAGAAAAAAAAACATTAGAATCGATTCACAATCTACGGAGTACTTGTGTAACACACAAAAAAAAAACATACAGTTGGATTAAGAACCTCCTTCCTTTTTGGAAGTCGGTTAAAAAATTGTTCCCTTTTATGATGCCTTACTCGTCTTTTAACTGGCTTCCAAAAAAAGGGGGTAATCCATTCGACTGTGTGGGGTTTTTCGTGTTTATTTAATCGAAATTTAAAATAGGAACACCTATGTTGGATGTCAATTAAAACTATGTTTGGTTCAATGTACCTATAGGTGCAAAGTAATAAATAAAGAATGAAGAAAAATATAACTGAAGCATCTAAATTATGCCGATGCGTACCTGATACTCCGGATTACATACATACATACATATAATCACGCCTCTTTCCCATAGGGGTACGCAGAACCCACTTCTCTCCACTTGCTACGATCCTGGCACACATCTTTCCGAATTACCACCGAACTTTTGTTGCCGCATCTTGTTCAGGGTGCTAATAGACAGGCCAAATTTTTACTGCAATACTGGCAATGTTGCCGACTGTAGCCCGGCCATAATTTGCCATGCTAGAAAAGTATGACTTTATGGCCTGGCCACACTCAAAATCGCAGTATTGCCGGGCCAGTATTGCAACGAAAATATACCTATGGTGCTTACATTTCTCGTAAGTAAATTCCCACTTGTCGATACTGGTTTCATCGGGAATATACGACATTTTTATCTTAGCAAAAGCCCGTCCTTCTTTTTATCTCCTCCAAGCAAAAAGCATAACTACTCACAACAGCTGGCGTACCAAGTCTAACTTGAAAGAATGGTGCCATCAGAACCAAAGCTTGCCGCAAAGAGAAATCGGCAGCCGCAATAAAGTTGCAAATAAAGTTCTTTGTTGCCGCACAAGTTATTCGAAATCAAATCAAAGTTTTATCTGAGCTATAATGGAGCGGATATCGAGACGGTATCCGGATAAAGATCTGGCGACAGCGAGGGGCTTCGTTTTGAGGTGAGGTTTGTGGTGCAGATAAATTCGAAAGAATTCGCATTCTGCATTCGAATTCTGCAGATTTGAAAAAAGTATCTGGAAAATGGAACTATAATTATGGAATTTGCTGTGCTGTTGAGTTCTTAGCTAGTATAATTTTTTATCAGGTAGGTATGAGTGCATCTGTAACTCGACTTATACTCCGTATAAATCTGTACGGACGTAAATTAGCAGTTCAGTAGTCAACGCTGCAGCCAACGGTGGGTAGGCCCCCACTACATTAAGTTGCGTAAAGTTTTTGTTTAGATCAACTCCTTAAGTACGTAAAACATAAATCTCTTTGGTTTATCTAGTATACTAACCTATATTTGAAGTTAAATTGTACTTATTCACGGAAACAAACTATTTGCCACCAGGGAAAATTGCGACTCAAAAAGTGTCTTCTTTGTCTATAAAAGTCCTTAGGCTTACAATGGAAGCATACATACTAATTTGCGGTCAATTACTGTTTGTAACAAAAGATGTAAGAAACCATCGTTGCGTTACTCTGAATACAGTGACCGCAAATTATTTTGGCACACGATGCAACACAAATCATGCCTCAGTGTGTACCAAGCAGAACGCAGTGTCCGCCCATTGGGTACTGAGACGTGAAGCGAGTCGTTTTGTATCGGGATAGAGGTGGAATTCTTCCGTTTCTTCCGGAAAGAACTAAAAAAGAAGCCAAAAAATTCGGTTAGAAGAGTCCAAAACAATTTGAAATCGGTCAAGGTTTGGAAACTATTGACGTTAGCAGACTAATAAACTGAATAATACTATGTATGTTAGCAATTAGAATAGAAAATTGTAACCCTCATTTGTACTTTGAATTTTTCAATATGTACTTAGATTTTTTTGAAATCCTTATATCGCAGTAATGTGCTTTTCAGTACCGTGAAACAAACAATGCAAATTAAGATACTTCCTTAAAATATAAAGTTGCAATTTTTATTTCAATACACACAGAATAAGGATGACGGCTTAGAATGTTTTGCCGGTTTCTATCCGGAAACCCATAACATCTCTACTCAGAGGCTTTCATCTTACGCGGCGACTGTAACAAATGATGGGGGACGGTTTCCCGTGCCATTTAGTGTATTCAACTTTTCACTTAAGTAATGCTGACTGTTATTAATGTACGAGTAAGAAAGGGAACGGTGCGTTTGTAAGAAATTAGGCGGCCATTGAAACTGTTTGCAAGTGTAGGCTTTTGGCTGACTTCTTCCTTTTGTTTGGCTCGTCATCATCATTATTCGCCTTGGATAACTTTCTTCTAAATTACAAAATGTCAAGAAACCAAATAATTACCATTACCATTGACTATTTTGGCCCGATCAATTTCCTTTCACGATTAGTTTTGAGGCCAACCTTAACTTAGGTTTGGTACCATGCTTAACATGGTACCTATAAACTTACTTTAACTTAAAATGAAGCTTAAAAGACAGTTTACCATAATACTTGAAATGGATTGAAGAAAATAATAAGAGACAGAAAACGTTGACAAAATTGGGAGAGGCGTACACCAATGAGATTTGAGATCTCTACACAAAACTGAATAAAAAACAGACTAGAAATGTATTTCAATTAAGTAATTGGAATAAAGTTTTTTTACGAACTTGTAATGCTGTTTGTAAAGCATCCATATCCAGAAGGGACTCCTTTGTGATAACTATTTCTGGTAAATTTATTTTGGTCTATTACAGTCGCTATACATGACTGGATGTTCTATTTGAAGAGTACGAAAATAAATATTGCCTGAGGTAACTGCAAATCAATATAGCAGTAACGAACAAGAAACTAAACCTACCTACCTCAAGCATTGAGATAATATTACTTAGACTGGGTACTAACTTACCTACGTAGGATTCTACGTAGGATACTACGTAGGTGATACTGTAATTTTGAAAATTATTTTACGGTGAAACATTGTTATTTACGACCATTAGGCGAATGTAGAGGACGTACCTACGTAGGATACTACATAGGTGATACTGTAATTTTCAAGAGACTATTTTACGGTGAAACATTGTTATTTACGACCATTAGGCGAATGTAGAGGAAGTACCTACGTAGGATACTACATAGGTGATACTGTAATTTTCAAGACTATTTTACGGTGAAACATTGTTACTTACGACCATTAGGCGAATGTAGAGGACGGACTCGTACCTACGTAGGATACTACATAGGTGATACTGTAATTTTCAAGACTATTTTACGGTGAAACATTGTTACTTACGACTCTATGGCGAATGTAGAAGAGGTACCTAAGTAGGATACTACGTAGGTGATACTGTAATTTTCAAGACTATTTTACGGTGAAACATTGTTACTTACAAGGCGAATGTAGAGGCGCGGCAGTTCTCACTCGCTCACAACATCTTTTTACTAGTTTTAAAATTATTGGCAAGAAAATGATTTAGACATAAAATTAAAACATCACGTGTTTATGGATCTCTAAGCATGCACTATAAATATCAAATTTATTCTAGATACTTTGTAATACTGTTTTTATTCTATCGAAGTAGGCAATGTTCTTCAAAACTGCATTGAATTATTTTAAATCTGTCATAATAGTGTCGTGAGCGAGCAAGACTACTGCCGCACCTCACCATTTACCTTAAGCAAAGTTCAAGTAGGTAAGAACCTTTTTGTTAAAGGTTCTACGCTGGTTCTACGCCTACGATAATACCGCTATTCTGTGTAGGCCATTACTTCATAATAAAGTAAAAGGGGTTAATATTTGAAGCACATTTAATTTGATTTTCAACAAACACACCTACCTACGTATCCAGAAATATGAGTTTAAAATTCTTCTATTTATAAAAACTGGCTGCGTCCCGCGGTTTCACCCGCGATCCCAAAAGAATCATTAATGTTTTCAAGATTACTTTCAATCTTGAAAAGATGACGGTATCCTTATTTTATAACGGTTATTATACCCTACCTATATCCTTTTCTGTATACCCCTGACAACGTGTCTGCAACATTTCATGATGATCGGTTGCGCAGATAGAGCTTAATAGAGTAACATACAAACGAACAAATGAACTCACTTTCGCTTTTGTAATATTAAAACTTAGGAGTTAGGATTCGTAGGATTAAGATTGTTTTCTCGAAATTTAGAAACTTTTTATTTTAATAGTTAAACTTAGCACGTACCATGACAGAGAGTGAATAGACACGAAACTGAGAACGTTAATTTAATTTATCGTAAATTTTTTAGACTTTTTTAAAATCAAAATATCGGTTTTTAAAAAGTGTCAATTTGCTTGCAAACATTTTCTTTTTTCATATTGTCTGGATCTTTAATGATAAAAATAGTTTCTATTTGTCAATAAAGTAAAAATATACGTTCGTATAAACCGAGGGGAACACCCTAATATCAGAGTTTCTAGTTTTTATTTTTTGCGATTAATTAGTTTAAGTTAACTAAAAAATCATGCTAAAAACGTACAGTCAGTTGAAAATTAAAACAGAAAATTTTGCTGTTCACTATGCATGAAAATATTCTCAAACACGGTTCAAAACGTCCAATTTCCAAAAAGGATACAGCACAGAAAAGCAGAGATGGCGATTAAACGCCACGTTTCTAGATTGCATGCATACCAAAAATATGAAAGCTGAAGCCAGCTCGCGTCTCGCAATCTTCTCGCTTCCAAAATGACCTAATCCGAAGTCTCCATCGAGAGATATATAAGTTTCTGATACGTTACTAACACGGGGTAGTTTATGGACTGTGCTCCCTATACCACGATTCAATTTAGATCCACCAATGAGATAGCGGAGATACGTTTTTCGCGTAAGTTTATCGAAGAGACTAGGTTAGGTAGTTAGGTTTTTAATCAGGGAAGAGACAGACCGTAAAACCAGCTTTCAGATGTCTTAGCGTCTGAATGTATTGCAAAACTACGTATTTACTTATAATGGCTAGTAGATGCTTAGTAGCTAGTAGCTATGATGGCTAGTAATGCTTCCTATAGGCACCTCCACATAATGCATTAGTCAAGGCAGATAAAATATTACATGTTAAAAGCGCCAATTAAACGATAATTGCACGAATGCACGTCTACAATTAATTTAGATCACGGTATGTTAAGAAAGATCTAATTATACAGGATATTATTATAATTTGACATTGGCAATCTGATCGTAACTTAATTATTTATGACACAAATTTGTCAATTTAAACAAAATATTAAGTTATGAAACTTTGCCATTCATTCTAAACGCACACCGCGTTTAGAATGAATGGCAAAGATAAATTTAAGTACGTATTTAATACAAGATCTTTCAACTTTTGGTACAGAGACATACGACTTTATTTTCAGATAGATAGTATCTATCTAGTAAATGCTTAGTTGTATTGCAGTTTCAGAGTTAAAAAAAAGCAAGCATAACTATCCACGTAAGTCGAAAAACAAGCTCGTTCCATCCATTCCTTTTTCTGTCACTTTACATGAAGTAAATGGTCGAATCTGCACTAACGGCTCGTCCGGGGGTGTTGCGGTCGGTTCTATTACCCTAACGACGCGATATTACGTTTACCCAAAAATGTTTATAGCGTATACGGTCGTTCGGAACCCGACCTAATCAAGCGACGCTCCAGCGAGGCTGTAACTTTTTCTATACGGTAACTCACTTTGGGGTTGAGTCGCACTAGTGGGTGCGTACTGCGCCTCGCGTTGCTATGTGATGCAGTTTTGTATCTGCAAGATGTGAGACAATACTGCGGACAATACAATACAATGAGAGACAATACAATGAGGCGGTCACATCTGCACCGCCACCGCCACCGCCACCGCCACCGCCACCGCCACCGCCACCGCCACCGCCACCGCCACCGCTACCGCCACAGCCACCGCCTCGGCCACCGCCTCGGTGGCTCCTGAACCTGCCTTCTGAGCTTGGGGGCGTGGGTTCGATTCCCACCAAGGGCAAACATTTATGTGGTGAACATTTGTGTTTGTTCTATGTCTGGGTGTTAAATATCCATTTAAGTATGTATTTAAAAGTATATATGTTTGTATATCAGTCTCTGGCAGCTATAGTACAAGCTTTGCTTAGTCATGAATTTATTATTATTTTTATTATTTATAAATGATGTCGATAACATCTGAAACATAAAATAGATACCTAAATCTATTAGGTTAGTTCAATCTATAAGCCTATTTCGTCTATTCCCGGAGATAGGTAAATTACCTACGTCTTCGTAAAAAAAATCTATGTAGAGGTGTGTTAAAACAGTAACATCCCATATCCACATAAGTCTTAGTGGCGTCATTGTCCTACGACATTTCTACGCATAGCTACTTATAAATATGCTACTCGTAACTAATAATAAATGTACATACTGTATGTCTATCAAGTCGTTCTGTTTGTACTATTATATTCAGGACTAACTGACTTAGTAGTATAGTAACTAATTAGTATTATAATAGTTAACACATTAGTGTTAAATGTATAAAAAGGCTGATCTAGGATAGATACTTTTGACTTTAAAAACAAGTATAAATTTAAACTTAAAAAAAACCCGACACCGATTTTCATCACACATACTCGTAGATAAAAAGAACACTCCCGACTAATTCACCTCTCAAACAAAAACAAAAACAACATCAAAATCGGTTCATCCGTTCGGGATCTACGATGTCACAGACAGTCTCACACACACACACACACACACACACACACACACACACACACACACACACACACACACACACATACACGTTAAACTTATAACACCCCGTCGTTTTTGCGTCGGGAGTTAAAAAATGACTTTAAAGCTCAATGAAAAAAAAAACAGTTTTTTTTGTCAATGAAATAAAGTTAGGTCTAGTCGAATTAGCCTAGTGCGGTCTTACCATTAACTCTCTTTATTATTGTGTTGTGCCTTGTGCCGACCCGATAAGGATTTAGGCTGGAAATGGACTTATCTCATTAAAGTTGTAGCGTCTATTGGCTTTTTTGTGGCTGTTTCAGACCTTTATTAAGGTACCATCGTAAACAGTGGTGCTATTTTCTTTTAGGTTTCCGCCGTTCTCTCGTCTACTTCATGTTAGGTTCGCTTTAATAGTAGAAATTAATGATTCAAACAAATTAGGAAGGCAACGTCAATGCAGGGAAACAAAAAGTGGTCATGATAGTGAATAAAAATTGTTTCGGAAAACCACACATTCAATACACATATTTGAGAAAGATAAAGAAGAAAGAAGTATAGATGATAGCCTAGTTGCAGAAGGCCTGTCTCTTAAGGCAGAGGGAGCGGGCACGTACCAATTTGTTCATTATGTAAACATACATATGTGCGTATTGTATATCATCTACTACATGACTGGAGCCCGGTGTATCCGGGGTCCGGATACACCGGGAGCCCGGATACACCGCTCCTGGTGTATCCGGACCCCGGATACACCGGGGTCCTAAGTGATATCCTAAGGGATACTAAGTGTGTCCGGTGTGACACCGGACACACCGGTGTGCAGGTGGGACAGGCTTGTCTCCTGTCACATTTGGGACTGAATGTCGTCCGGCGAAGTGTGGATGCTGTATTACATCTCTGCCAGCCCCCTGACGACCGCGTGAGGCCGAAGTGAAAGCCGAGGTGAAAGCCGTGACGATATGTTATATCAGTAAGAATTATTCCACCAAAACATTATCCTAAAAGAAGGTGAGAACATAACGACCTGATTTAATATTTCGGCTTTAAAAGATCCAAAACCCCAGACAAAAATGCTCGTCAATATTTTCCCTAACAAATTTTCGCTAACACCCGGCGGCAGTGCGACGCTTTTACATCATATTACTCTCGTATTGAACGAGATTGATGTGTGAAAAAAGCTCTTGAAATTGGTAAAAAGGGAAGGCTAAGTGTAAGGGGCGAGAGTGATCGAAAAGCGTCGCCAATGTCGTACCTACCCGCAATTTCGTCACGCGTTTTTACTGAACAAATGTTCCCTCAAGATTCGGCTTAACTTATGCGACGCACGTTTTATTGAAGGTTAAATTCGCTTCGGGCTATATATTGGGTTACATACGAGTAATACAGGTGTAAACGGTTAATGGTTCGGCTGTGTACTTTGCGCTATAACGGCAATACATGGCTATATTTTCAGAGTCATAAGTTACCTAGTAATGTTAGAAAGAACCTCCCTGCAATCTCTAGAGAGATTTTCATTTAACATTTATTTATTTTCAGCGCCAAAATACATACCTAAATATAATACAACCACATTTACGACTTTGTTCGCGTTTATCCAGAAAATAGTTTCCAAAGACTATCCTCGTGATATGCTGTAAGTAACTAATGATCAAATTTTATTAAGATCCGTTCACCCGTTTCGCCGTGAAAATCCTACAAACAAATAAACAGAGTTAATATTATGCATCTGTCCATCTAGCATACAAATTTATTTTATTTATTTAAGACCATTTCATCGACATACACATATCGATCTCTCGCCCGCGTGCACACACACACACACACACTCACACACACACACACACACACACACTCTCACACACACACACACACACACACTCACACCTTCTGTTTTACCAGGCACATAACAAACTTAGGTTTATTAATGGGAGTAGCCACTGGCTACCGAAACACAGTTTTCACTAGTTCGGAGTCAGTGGATTCATATCTTATGTTGTACTTATTGTTCGTGCCTAAATAAAAATATTTGATTTGATTTGATTTGATTTGAGTTAATTTTGATTTTATAACATTAGTGTGGTTTATATTGGGTTCTACCTACTAGTACATCTGATTAGTTCAATCATTGAACTAATATAATACTTATGACAATCATAGTGAGAGCTTATGTCCCAGTAGTTGATCTGCTTGTATTTAGGCAATTGTATTATTGGGTTAAGTACGTTCAGGTTGCGTAAATGGGACAAAAAATCCTACTTATCACACTATCACATCGCATCACACTTTACACTATTACACTGACACTAATATTAGAAAGGCGAAAGATTTTGAGTGTGTAAGTGTGTATGGTTTATTATTTCTATGGCTGGACTGAGTTAGATGAAATTTGGTATAGAGGTGACTTATACCCAGGATTAACACATGTACTACTTTTTAACCACGACTAACACAGCGGAGCGCAGCTTATAGTAATATTTTAAAGGCGAAAGTTTGTTTGTGTGCGTGTGTGTATTTGTCACTTATTTACGCTCAAACAGAGATAGTTTATGCCTAAATTAACACACAGGCATTAACACAGTCATTATAACTGCGGCTAGCACCACGCGGCGAAGCTAGAAGGATGTTATACACCACCATTATTTCACACAAATAAAGCCATCTTACGCACACAATAAAACGGAGCTGGCTTATCACATGCCATCGCCTGGACAAGTTAGCCGATGATCACTAAGAGTAATGATAGTAAATGACAGGAAATTACCGTGCCACCTTATCGTCCGATTCAATAAGCCTCGTCTGGGGAGGGAAGAATGAAACTGCAGCGTGGCCGTTCCATTGAATAGCGGTAATTGGCGCTTATTCCACGTCTTTATAGAGTTTATAGACGTTCGTTCGTACGTGTGGTATGGGCACGTTGTACGTCTTGATCTGCGGTAGTTTAATGCGTTTATGTGGTGTTAGATTTAGATTATCGGGAGTAAATTTATGGATTTTACACGGCCTTTTTATAATTGGTATTGAAAGCGAAAGTACTTTAGTAAATCTAATAGGTATACCTACTAAGTTTGGTCAGTTTTTTTTTTTTTTTTTGCAAATTGTATTACGTGATTCTTCACCAAATTAGTCTGACTATAAGATTGGTTTTTCGATACAGAAAACATGATAGAGACTAATAATAAATATCTAGAGTAGAATAAAAATGATGTGAACTAATCATTATGTGAACAAAAGCGCGTATTGTAGTAGTAGTAGTGTAGTAGTGGAGCCCGGTGTATAGCGACAGGCTCGCCCCCTGTCACATTTGGGACTGAATATCGTCCGGTGAAGTGTGGGTGTTGTATTTCACCTCTGCCAGCTCTTTTGGGGGAAAGGCGTGACGATATGTTATGATAAAAAAAAAATTACAAACAAATGCAGTCACTCCTTCAATAAAACAATATTTTTTGGTTTACCTACTAAATGCATAAAGTTAGTGTTCCTTCGCTGATTTGTTGATTGTCAAAGTCAGTTAAGCTATATCTTTTTGTCCACATACAAAAGTTATATTAGCTTGTGTGTGGACAAAAAGATGACCAGAGACGGCGTGACTACTTCCTGGTTTTTGTATTCAGAAAATTACTAGGGATACGTAAAAGGGCATTATTGTAAAATTGAGGGTCTTCAGTAATATAGGGGTTCTTGCAAGGGTGAGTGTGAATGTGGTTTGAACATAGCTATTATGTGAGTGGAAAATATTGGTTGAAAATTGTCGATGACTTTATACTGCGATGTGAAGCACGAATGATTGCAAAAACGCTATTTACGTTTGTCACAGTTTTACTACATAAATATCTGCAGTATCTATTTACATACAAATACGAGTACATGCATTAAAATCACAAATTTTCAAGGTTTGCAGTTCTTTACCTAAGTTTTTTAATTATTAGGTATGGTCAACTAGGGCAAAAGCGTCTGTAGGGCGATTGCGTTTTTCGATAATTACTGACAAACCCTTCACAAATTAGGCAATTAACGTACATCTTGTACAGATTATTTTATTGCAACTAAAGATAAAAAAAGTGTTAGGTGGCGCCTAATTTGTGAAGGGTTTGTCAATAATTTTCGAAAGACGCAATTGCCCCACAGTTGGATTTGCCCCAGTTGACCCATATTGAAAAGAATAAATATAATTAGTAAGTTTATTTAATATCTATTTAACCTTGATTATTATTATTTTTCTTTAGCACACACCACCGTTCATGCTAAATCATATTGTTTTTATTCCATCCAAAGGTTGTCTGGAAGAGATCGCTCTTAAGAGATAAGACCACCCATTGCGCCTTTATTTTTGAGTGTTTAGTTTCGATTTATTTGTATTTGGTGTCAATAAAGAGTTTTTGTATTGTATTGTATTGTTTTGTATAATTTTAGAATCATCAAACATTTATCAGAAAATTATCCACATTCGATTATTAATAACCTACTCCTCTTAACGAACATCACTAGCATAAGCGCAACACATACATCACTAGCAACAGCGGGTAGCACCGCATCGCCAGTAAACAAGCGGGTTCCGCAAGAACAAAGGGGGAGCGTATGCAAGATCGATTAACGGACTCTAATTACGCAATTTCTGGCGATCTCTAATTGTGGCGGACCAGTATATTCTGCGTGACAGTACGTTATTTCCCTGGAGGGCGGTAAAGATAGCGTCGGACAATGAAGCTGAAATATGCTGGAAGTGGTAGCTAGACGGCTAAAGGAAAAACAGCGTTAATAGCTCGAGTTAATCTTAAAGATTAAGAACAATAAAGATTAACGTTTAGCGTATTAGCGTTTCGCGTAACTTCATGTAGATAACGTGCTTTTAACGTACTTTTAACAAACGATTTAAAACAAATAGGCTTAGGTAGGCTTGCAATTTTTATTTATTGACGTACATGCGGTATATACGGGCAGAAAGAAAAGTCAGTCAAAAAATCTGAAAGAAGGGAAAGGAGGTCTTTGCTCAGCAGTAGGACACCTCAAGCTGAAAAAATAAGAATATTGAAACTTCGAAATTGAAAAAAGCTACGAATTTATGACAAATTGAACCTAAAGCTGCATACACACAAAGCCAACGAATGGCACAGAATGTGCTGCGTTCCGTTTCATTTTAATAAAATAAAACGAGACGCAGCATATCGTTGCCCTTCGTTGGCTTTGGTCTGTACGCAGCAACGAAAAGCAAAAGCAAACGAAAGCCAATGATATTCTGTGTTTCGTTTTGTTTTATTAAAACGAAACGGGATGTAGAGCATTTATTGGCCTTCGTTTGCTTGGTCCCAGCATCAGTATATATTTTATTTGAAAAATAAAACTTCAAAAATTAGGCAGTTACTTACTTAAGGATAAAATACATTTTGCATCTAATCAGTACCTTAATCTACTCACATTTAAGTCTATTATAATCCAAGCATTTTTTCTTTTACGGTTCTCTATCGAGTTACTCTATTTTATCGCTTTAGTAGCTCTATTTCTGTGATGGCAACATCTCATTTCTCTTTTAGTCACATCCAGCGATACTTTATGCCTCGGCTCACGTACCCAACGCGTCGCGCCGATGGTGCGCCGAGCTAAAATTATTCACTGAGTCGACGAGCATTGTTCTCTCATACTTTATTTGTCCCAACCATACAGTACCACAAAGCAAACACGCCAAATTGAACCCTATTCTGGCACGGTAAGGTGACAAATTTTTGAATATTCTCGGTACGCATCTTATTCGTTCGTCACGCTCTTTTTGGTTGGTTGCGTGTCGTTTACAGGGTAATCCTTCTGTCTCTGTAATTTGTGGTTCAGAATAAAACTTGGTACTCATCAAAGGAAAACAGAATAAGAAAGAGAATTGTGAATTGTCTGAGATCGAGATAGAATTAGCTGGGTATTGATTGTTTGCTAGAGCTACTTTTAGATGGAAAAACGTACAAAACATTTGCATAAGCGAATCTCAGATCAACCTAGAGGAAAAGATGGAACACTGCGTTATATCTCGCTGAAGCCACTTCTTTTTAAAAGTGTGCGTGATAATGTTGCCATGAAAAACATTTACAATTGCACGAAAACTAATATAATTCTCAAACTCTACGTCAGCCATTTGCGTTCTAATACACAACCTTAGTAGATTTAATTATTCTAAATATGCACTTATTTATTTGTGAAAGTTTTATGTTATGGCTTTTTCAAAATTGACTTGTAAAAAAACTGCACAGTTTTTAAAAAGAACCTCAAAATGTAGTCCTGGCCTCACTTTTACAATGCACTATGTATATTTATGTACACGAAATTATACCATAAACCAATGCACATAATGTCGAGGTAAGAATGACCAAGCGAGTAGCGTAGTTTTTATTGCGTCAATATGTGCGTGTTGTGTACATATACGGCAGTAGCGTAGTTTTTGGATGGTTTTTGGCTTCACCTACATCAAACGCCGTGCGCCATCTTATTCTTTAGGTTGATCTGAGAAGCGAATAGAAAACATAGTTTGAGCTTTTGGTTTTATTTTTAAACTAAAGTGTTTTTATTAAACAGGGTTACAGACTTTGTTGTACTTAGTCTAGAAACATGTAGAAGTACTAGCTAGTAGTAAGTAAACAAAAAAAGTTTTCCATAAAAAAATTAAATGTCAGTTACACGCAGATCTAATGGTAAAAATTAACTAGAATTTTTTAGTATGTACTTGTAATGTCAGTACATGCTATCGGCTAATATACTCCAAGCTTGTAATATAACTCTGTATTTATTTTCCACCTACAACATAGTTTGAAGCAATTTCAGTAACATTGTTTGGTAATCAGAATCGGTAGAACATTGTAGACTGCTACTTTGAAACAAAGTACATACTTGTATGATGAAAATATTTTGAATTTTGCACGAAAAGGTAGGTAGCATTAGAGATTCAATTTACGTTTCTTAATACAAACAAAAAAAAACTATTTGCTAGAAATTCAATTTCAGGCGCGTAAAGTATGTGAAAAAACTGTAAGCAATCCTAATAACAGTTTAGGTAATTTAATCTAGTTTGTATACAATGTAATGTAATTTAGTTTGTGTACAATAGAAATTTAGCTCATCTGCAGTTAGGCTATCTAAAATGAATATCTGCTAATAAAAATGCTAATTTAACGGTTTTTCTTAAACTTCGTTAAAACTGTTCTAAGAAAATTGTTTGTTTTTTTTTATCAATATTCACTGCTTATTTGATCGTGGCTCAGACACGTTATGTGATGGTCCCAGGAGTTTGTGTTGGACCAACTAGTTTTTTTTTTGAGACGCCATAAAAGACGGACACTAGGGCTGGCCAAGAGGCCACTCAGGTTATACAAACTTGATACTGAATAATAACTAACCCCCCCACCTGTATTCCTCTCAAATAATAATTAAAGATTTATGTTAACAAAGGTCACGGTCCCCGGAGTCTGTTGAGTGTACTAAAAAAAAAAACTTGATACTGAACGTGAAACAATACTAATAATTACCCGCTGTTAAAAAGTTGCCTAAATGTATATTATTTACATAACGTAACATATCATCACGCCTTTCCCCGAGAGGGCTGGCAGAGGTGTAATACATCACCCACACTTCGCCGGACGATATTCATTCCCAAATGTGACAGGCGGCGAGCCTGTCTCCATACACCGAACTCCAGTCACGTAGCAGATGACAAAAAATACGCACATATGTTCACATAATAAACAAATTGGCGCGTGCCGTTAACTGCGTTGATCCAGCTCCCTCTGGCTTGAGAGGCAGGCCTTCTCCAACTAGGCTATCATTGCTTAAATTATTTTACCAGGATTTCAACTACTTCCATTCCAAATTTCATCTAAATCCGTCCATTATTGAAGAAGTAACAAACATACACACATAAGGACGAGCCGTTATAATATTAATGTGATTAGGTACTCATAAAACACGTACACATGTAAAAAAAAAGAGATTGTAATAATATTATCAAAAAACTCGAACATTGCTAAATTATTACAATTGGATGAAAATAAAAACATTATTTCCCAATTATACTATTTTTGTGTGTTGTGAATTCCACGACATCACTACGACAATCAATAAACTACACTAATTTCTATAGTATTTATAGTAGCTAGATACTTACACACATTAAATTGTACAAACAAAAGTACGTAGTCTATTGTATGGTTGTTGTCTAAATAGAACATCGGAGTTCATTCCCCTCCTGTTAGACAAGTGTAACTGCTAACTGCAACTAATTAATGACTGCTAAAATTACTATGCTTCGGCTATTGTTGCTTTGGAAAGGCGGCTTACAAAATTAGTGCAAAGCGCGTTTGCAGCATGAACAAAAAAAAACGCGTAGCGAAAACAATGCGAGTGCGTAACGGGTGCAAAGTAAGCGCGTTGCAAGTTCAAAGCGGGTGCGTAGCGAGTACAAAGCAAGCGCGTTGCAAGTGCGAAGCTGGTGCGTAGCGAGTACAAAGCAAGCGGGTTGCAAGTGCAAAGCGGGTGCGTAGCGAATACAAAGCAAGCGCGTTGCAAGTGCGAAGCGGGTGCGTAGCGAGTTCAAAGTGGGGGTGTGGCTAGTGCAAAGCCGGTCGTAGGTAGCTAGTGCAAAGCGGGTACAGGGCCCGTACCGTGACATGTCAAGGGGCCAGGCCTCAGTTCCAAGTTAACGGGCGCGGGGTGCCGACGGTGGCAGAACGGGAAAAATAGAATAGAACTGTCCTCAAAGCACTATTTTTTTTCTTCATGTCAATGTCTCAAAGGAAGCGATGGACCTATATACGTTGCCCCACACTCGCTATCTTCAAGACTTGAGGCCTAACAGTGCGCAATACTAAAAGAATCACAAATTGAAGCCACTAGCAGACGCTCTTCGCGCCTTGCTTCTATTCTCCTTAACATTGAAAAAGCAGCAATTCGTTCAAATGTGCGGATCGGATTCACAGTAGATGCATAGTGCGTAGATACTAGTCAAAAGTAGTAGCGTAGAAAGTTCAAAATGAATGCGAGAAAGGTGCAAAATTAACGCATGGTGGGTACGTAGCAATTACGATGCCGGTGCAATGCAAATAGGTGCGTATTAAGTGCAAATCGAACGTACAGCGAGTACTTGTCGAGTAAAAAGCGAGTGCGTAGCGAGTAGCGACTGATTAACCTAACTTCAAAAGATCACGTAATCAGTACGCGTTGGAGCTGCTTTAACAATTTATCAGTGTAGTGGTAGTGGTAAAGGATAGTAAAATAGTTGTCACGCACGTAGCAAAAGTTGGCGTAGAATTACCTACCTTCTTCAAAAGATAATTCGAATCAAACTCGATTTTACTCGCAACTAACCACATCTTCTTAGCCTTACAAAACTACGGTTCTTTTATCGTTCCGCGCGTAAATTCTCGAATCCTTTGGGATCGCAATAAATAGCTGAAATCCTGAACTTCGGCCACTGACACAGACAAGCCAAGATAGGACTTGAGGCTCTACTTTTTTGAGACCAAGCCACTGAGTCTCAAGAAACTTTGCTTAGATGGCGCAAGTGGCGAGTTTGTTTTTAGACTTTTCAAAATTGAAGTAGAATTCGAGCTAGTTCTGTAGTTTAGTGGTTATAAATACAATTCATGCAAACCCATGCATATCTAATTATTATCCTTAAAAAGCTTTATAGACAGGATTTGCGTAAATAAGTTTTCAATAATATTTTTTTCTATTTTTAATTTACACTAAGTATGTATTATTTATTCTGTGATTTAGGTACGTTTTGCCGACACACCGACTGGGTAGAAACATGGCAGGAGGTTGCCGTTCGGCTCTCCGCAGCGTGATAGTCGCGTCGCGCTTAGTATTAGCATATTTGTAGTTACCTAGCGATACAAATATTTAATTGGTTGATCATAAAAAATAATATTAGAAACAGACAGACATATTTTCGGTAAAAGGTAGACAATGCTCGAGTCACACAATAAGTTTCAATTTCGCGTAACGTTTAAAAGAGTAGGTAAATTTTTATACTTATACGTGATTTTTGTTCTGGAGTAAACGTTCTGTACGTAGTACTATATTTACTCTGTGCACTAAGTAAATCAACCACAACTTAAAAAAAAAACACTGACTGTGATCAAAACTATCGGCTTGTATATAAAATAAATACAACTTAATGAAATACAAAATATCCCAAACTGTTAAAAGTACCCCAGTTCTTACAATAAAACTACTTCTAGAGCAAATATTTGAAAACCTTGAATTTAAAATGAAAACTTAGGACTAATTAAAACGGCCAGAAGCGCGCGAAAGTTTTAAACAATTAACAGTCATTTCAGCAATACCTAAAATTTCCTTATTAATTAAAGTTTAATTCGAGAAGGGCTGTGTAATCTTTAAAAGTTATGGAATATATTTAATATCTCACCAAAATTATTTAACGTACATCAAAATGCCTCCGCCAATTTGTGTTTCATAAAAATTTTGCTGCTCAAATTTGATGGACAGTCTGGTAGGAAACGCAGTAGAAAATCACAGAAAAACTTCTAGATTTCGCTTTTATTTGAATTCAGTACCTAACTTCGAGTATTAAAAGATCTTGGATAATCTGTAAAACTCCAAGACAACTCGACTCTGTTTTTGTGTGTTTTTGGCAAAATATTTAAAAAAATCATACTTCGAATAATATTTCTGCCGAAGGTGTTTATACTTACTTGTTGAGCGTGCATAAAATAAATCTGAGGGTATTAATATTTCTTATTATGACAGTTAAAAAAAGAAGTTTTCAAGTAGGTTTTTTTTTTATTTTCTAATAACAAATGAACGAAACTTTTTATTTTCTACTAACGAACTAACTAAAAAACAATGTGCAAACGCCAATATTGAAGTCGTAATTTGCATATTTTTATGCCTGTATTAAAAGTCTACTCTTTTTAACATAGCACAGCATTGAAGTGAGTTATTGTATCAAAGTATTTTTTGATGAGCGACTAAATATCAATGAAAAGTTATCATCGGTTGGCCGTTATTCTACCCTTGTTAGGAGCCCTGACGCTCACTAACTTCTGAGATACACTTGGATAACAGGGAAACTTGTGTAGTACTTGATTGGAACGATTTTGTAATACTTTAGCTGTGGAAATTTTACTTTTACTTCAGTAAAAAGATTACAAGGTACTTTTTTACCTATTGTCGGTAAGGTTTTCCACTTTTTTCTACTGTTAGGTCACGCTGGGTAAACTTCCGGCCCAAAAAACGGTCAAAACTATCATTTATTATTTACCTACTGAATTCGGGTAAAATTTCATTTTTTACTTTTAAGTATGTTTAGTTCAATAGCCCTGATAGTTCAGCGCTGCGACGTTTTTGGGATAATTTTCATTTAACCTTTTTTATATAATGACATGCCATAGAACGTGAAAAGACAAAATTAACTCACGCACAAATCTACTTCGAAACATTAAAAAAACTTTGGGCGTATGCGGGTTTTTCGGAACACGTGTCGCGCGCTCAGAAAATACTCTTAATGTTGCTACGTAAAGCTATAGCCTGAAAAGGTGTTCAGCAGATCACATTCTTATTCTTACTTGAGATGAGGACGATAAGTCCACTTGATGTTCCACTTGGGGTGCTGCATTTCCCTTTGCCAGCACCTACACAGGCCAACCCAACTTATCCTTGAAATACCAGAGTGCATGGGGCTCTGGAGCGCTGGGATAGTTGTTCCAATTGTCCAATGTTGGCGTAGATGATGATAACGATAAAAGGCAGTCAGGGTAGTTATTGAAGTGACGTGGATGAAAAAGGCAATAATGTCTCATGTAACCCATCAGAAAATCACAGTTGTTGCGTCTTAGACGTAAGATAGTTTAAGATACTGGCTCTTTTTTTTTTACTTGCAATACTTAATATTTTGGCATAAGATCGGTTTATGTAGCGTAAGAGAAAAGAGATAAAAATCCGACTGTGATCGATCATAGATTGACTGAATCTTCTTCTTCTGACTTGATTTTTTTTTTCTGACTTCTGATCTAGGGGGCGTGGGTTCGATTCCCACCTAGGGCAAACATTCATATGATGAATATTTGTGTTTGTTCTATGTCTGGGTGTTAATATCTATTTAAGTATGTATTTAAAAGTATATAAGTATATATATCAGTCTCTGGCCGCCATAGTACAAGCTTTGCTTAGTTTGGGGTCAGACGACCGTGTGTTCAATTGTCCCGAATATTTATTTATTATTTAATTAAGTCGAAAATGATGATGATGTTTCTTAAAGCTGTTATTTTGTAGAAATTAAAACATTTGTTTATATCTAATTAATTAGGCTTCATTACAATAACATCAAAAACAGCGAAAAAACACTAAGTTAGGCCATAAAGAAAAAACACTAAGTTTGACATTAAAAACGTAATGTATGATGACATATAAAAATATGACACAATAAATAACGCCACACGTTTTTTCAACGTATTCCGGTTGCGATTATCTAACCGACATTGGCTATAGGTCATAGAATCGTGAGCAAAGTTCAAGGAAAGGTTGAGGACGTTCGTTGTGCTTTAATATTTTAAATGTTACGTAAGTAACGTTTCAATCTATGATAATTTTACTTAGAATTCTTTTATGAATAATGTCGCTATATTTCTGTGGCAAACATAAATAGTAAAGGTCAAACTTGTGTTTAGTATTGCTACTAAGTTTTATTTGTGTTGATTCTACGTATAGATAACAGTATGAATATGAATAAGAATATATTCGTGGTATGACTGTGTTACCCTCGCCTTGATGAAGACCACCGAATGCGGTTGAAACTATAGTCGGAATAATCGACTAAATCGTACGTGAGTAATTCCCGTTTTATAAATCCTAATGTGTGAAAACCACGTCAGTTTCCATAATAAAAAATGTTACAAGTTTTAAGTTAATATCAACAGCCTGCCCGTTTCGAGCGTGCAATTTTTATCGTTTTTCGAAATTAGTTTCTATTTATTAATACAAATACATAAAGATCTAATATAATTATTAAATAAGATTAATTTTCGGTTAATATTCTTTGGTAGTGTAAAAAACTTAATGGAAAAGCAAGAATTTAAGTCCATTTTGTTATTATGAGTATTATACTGTACTGAAAGAGTAAGCGATAATCTGAGATCTTAAATGCACCTAGTGGTTAAAATTGGTTTCTCGAGAGTTTTTTTTTAACCTTTACAGGCCATAAAGTATCCTGGTAAAACAAAAAAGTAGGAAGTATAAAAGAATTCAAATGATACCTAAATTTAAAATTTAAAAAACCTCCGACACCTATTTTCATCAAACATATATAAGAATTCTCAATTTAAAAAAAAAACGATTTATTTATTCGGGAGCTACGATGCCACACACACGCACACATACACACACACACATGCGCACGCACGTGAAACTTATAACACCCTATCGTTTTTGCGTCGGGGGTAAAAATAAAAGACTGGATTTTGAAAAAAAAATGGGACTAATCTGTGAGTATAGTTCATAATCTGTACAAGTGTACGTACGAGTAATATAAAACAAAGTAGCGTCTCTCTGTATTTCCCTTAACTTTAACGAATTTTGATGCGTTTTCACCCATCATAGAATAGATAATTATTCACGGAAGGTATATTATATTAAAGGTAGGTACCGCGCAACGCTAGAGCAGGTGGCAAGTTTAAAAAAATAAAACAGAATTTTGTTAATCGATTTCATTTAAATATAAATAAAGGAGTATTGCAGTAACAAACATAAAAAAATCGGTTGTGATTTGAGAACCTCTTCCTTATTTGAACTTGTTCAAAAATCTCTGAAATTCGAAGAAACGGATAAAAATTGCGATGCACTAATATCGCAACGGCCATTACCTGAAGTACTTTGCGGAAAATTGTTGTTGCTCACAAGTTAGGGGTGGTCTACAATGGAAATTATGAGCGGGTAAGTTTCAAAAAATACTTTTGTTCTGGTATGTATCGAAATCGTCGTTTAAATTCGTGTCGGCTTGATATTCTCGTATTTCTCTGAACTTTTCTCTCTATAATATACATAACTAGCTGTTACCCGCGCCTTCGTTCGCATTTATTCAGAAAACAGTATCCAAAAACCTTCCTCGTAATATACCTACTGTAACTAATTATTAAATGTCATAAAATCCGTTCAACCGTTTAGCCGCGAAAATCCTAATAAGCCTAATTTGTGAGACTGTAATTTATTTATTATTTGAAAAAATAATGCCCCTCAGTTTCTTGCCTGTTCTTCTGAGTAGAGGCTCTTTATCCGAACAAGGCGGTCGAGTTTATTTAAATAACTTTGACGTTCATAAGTGTATCTTTGATACCTGAATTGAATAAAAACATTTTGACTTTGACTTTAACTTTGCCTACCAACAGACAGACAGATAGGCAGAGTTACTTTCAATTTTATAATAAGTAAAAAGAAGGAAGGGTGACGACAACATTCCATTGTTTACAAACACTGTCAAAATATAGTAGAAGATCAACAAAACAGGACGCAGTAAATTAATAATCGTATAAACACTAGCAAAGTACCAAAACTCTTGAAGGTACACGAAATTTGGACGTACTAAATCGCTTCAACTCACTAACATAGCCATTCCCTTAACATTTCAAGTGCACAACTGCACAACTGCTGAGCATGCAACATAATGCAGCCATTGAAGGTGGAAGTGGTCAGTTTGACTAAAGTTTCGTGCAAAAACAAAGGTGGTAGACGAAATATTGGGATCGAGGGAAGTCAAATACGTTTTAAAGTTTTAGTACCTATTATTCGCTACGGTTGGAGTTTTGTGCAAATGTTTGTGTTGCTTTGGTTGAGACAGTGAGTCAGTTGCTTTTATGTAGTTCAATATTTGTTTTCTATTAGAAATTTTAAATATGTGCTTTTCGCTTGATAATTTTAAAATCAATATGTCTGGGTTAATGATAAACAACTCTAGAGTTTATCAAACGAGTTCTTTATAATCTTCTTCAATAGTAGGTACCGTATGAGTAGCGTAGTTTTTTAATTATATTTGTATTAAAAAACACATGAGTATCATTAATGTCACTTCATCCATTAGCTAGAGTCATGACTGCATTAACAGATGCTCCTATGATGAGAACAAAAAAATCAAGCCGTAAAAACCACAATTTATTCTTTGTTTGGATCGCTGCTTCAAGATCAGCATTAACATCGAAAAGCACCAAAATTTATAGTTTATAAACAAATTCTGATACTCCAACTTGAAGATGTTTAACTTACTTTTTACAAAATTTATGTACATAGCAATCTAACGGCAAAAACGCCTTTTAGACATCGGAATTTTCATTGGTTCCTCGGAAATGCTTTACTATGAGACAGCTGCTTCGACTATTTAAGAAACACGACGGAGCGACACTTCCAGAATAACATATCGTTTTAAATACCGACTGACAGATGACACATTTCGACATTCTTCAACTTGTCGTTTCTGAAATACACGCTCTGCCACTCCTTTTTTATTTATTTTTGCTTCTGACTGTCTGATGTCCGTGAAATTGTAATTTGTATTCTATTCCTTTACTTCTAAGATTGCATCTAGAGATTTAGAAGATTTAAGAAGTGGCTATTCTCTGACATTGCAGTCATGCTAATGAGATTGTACAAAAACTGAAAATCTAAAATCTCGAGAGAGCTAATAACGAACGAGGCGGGTTAACTAAACAATTAGTTAGTTAACATTCTTTTATACCCTTTGTTCTAGTAAATTGACGAGCACATATTTTCAAAATAATTATTCACTGTCATTTTAAGCGGTGAGTGTTTAATCACATGAAATTTATAGAGATCATTATTTTTGTCTCTGGGAGAACATAAATATGTTGTCAGTATATTAATACTCATGTTTCTCTGTAAAGGCTAACACGTGTTTAACAACGGGGGCATTTTTTAACGATTAACACGTTTAGTCAACCATTACTCTTCGTGATGAACATTTTAATAAGCATCTTGAGTGAGATTGATCGGTCTGTGTGTAGAATCAAAGTGAATCAAATCAGTCATGCTAAGTAGCGCCGTGACGTTCAAATTCTCTAGGATCCGCTGGATCTGCAAAATAATTGAGTCATTCATAAGGCTCGTGATAGGCTCGAGTTTCGCGGCACAATGACTAATAAGAAGTTAATCCGCAAATAAAAGTGGAATTGAAACAGAAGTGGAACGCCTTTGCGCCGTGTGGGTAGGCTAATGTCGATTTGTCTTTGTCGGCGTCACTGAACTCGTCAGAAATAGATTAAGCGCTCTCACTCCATCTAATGGTGCCTCATTTGTTTGGCTTTAAGAGAAAAATTGCTCTAAATTCAGCATGATAGAATCTTGTCGATGAATTTCGTTCGCTTGACTCAATTCGGTCTGTCTTTCTACAAAACGGTCTACCTAAGGATTCATTTACATTAAAGGATTAGGATTTACGGTTCGCTCCCGGTTTCCTTTTCAGACCAAATTTAATTGGAACAAGTAGTGATCATGTTACTAACCCGATGGTAACACAATGTTTTGAAGAGATATGTTTTAAAATGATAGGCAGTTATATTTAAGACGAAGTAAATGGTGACAGTGTGTTGACTTTTCTGCTAGGGCTTTCCCTAGCAGAAATATTGAACGATCTGTTAGCTGATCACCAGTCATGATGAGATGATATATAAGATTCACCAGGAAGATTATTTTTTGTCATTGTCTCTCATACTCCAATAGTCATGGGAATGAAAGAGACCAAGAAACATCTCACGCGTCTAGAATAAGGGGGCAGACCCAGACAAATAACCGACTTTATTTAACTAAAATTTTAAGTTTTTAGAAACATAACGTTCGTTTCAAAACAAATGCAGACATTCGGAATTCTAAAAATGTTTTTGCAATTGAAGTCGCATTTAATCAAGTTCCACGGACATTTTAACCAGCCCGAAAAAAATACAAAGGTATAAAGAGTTTCAGAATGTACAACAATGTAAGCAAGCCCTAAATTTCAAATTCACTTAACACTTTCGAGTGGTGCCTCTGCAAATTGTTTAAGTTGTTGTGCTCGAATTTTCCCCTCACCTGAGAAAAAATGTAATTTGTGTTTTTCTCCCTTATTTTCTTATTTTCACGGCTCGTTTAACTTGTACTCAGTATTTTTTCGGTTGCTTGGTACTGTTGTCTTTTATTTATTGGTTTGTAATCGTTCTGTGGACGACAATTTTAATTAATTTAACTTGCTCTGGGTTTGAATTAAGTTGGAAATCGTGGAGTTTTTAACAGTATGACTTTATGAAATTGTGGCTGATATATTACGTGTGCTTGAAGGATTTCAGTTAAATTTGCAGCAGAAGAAGAAATTAAAAACCTACGAACGCTGGCGAAGCGCAAAGAGTCGTAATAAGAATAGTTAGCTGGATGGAAACTATTTAAAAAGCTTGACAAAAGGCTTGGTTTAACGGATTGCGAAGGTTTAAATTATTTAATTTTCTTTAAGAACTTTATATTTACGTACCTATTCTGTTTTTTATTCAGAAGGAGTATATTAATGTTTCCACGTCATAATGTTTTTATAACGGACTGACTTTGTAGAATCACTTAGAAAAAAATTAAACTTCTAGGTACGTATTTGTAAAAATGTTGATGGTCATCCTAAAATCTCAGTAATGATAACGGCTTGGAGTATTCACAAAACATTAGTCTACCACTACAACTAGTTATAACGACCATGAAGCATTTTTTAGACGTAGCTACAATCCTTCTACTCTAACTTACATTTCAACCTAATATTCTTTAGTTAAAACTAGTGACTGGTGAGCTGCAACGACCTGCAGAGGAAAACAGAGATCCAGACAGAGATCCGGATAGATTTCAAACATACGAAAGCATTTTTGTCGATGCTGAAACATACACAGTTCTCTTGCCAACGTTCACTTGGTCGATAGAGTCTTCCCTATCTTTCTAATTTGCAAAGCCAACGCTACCTGTGCTATTCAGTTTTCCAGACTATATTCAGCTCAAACACAACATTTAGTGGCCATTACCACCGTTTATTGCTCGTGCACAGCTCATATACACTATATCCGCATGTCTATTTGTAGTGCACCGGCGTGAAATAACCGTGAAGTCTCCGGCCACCCATCGCGGCGATGACTGCTTAACGCGCTCGCCGTCATTTCTCTTGATTTATCGAAACGCGGAGCCGACGGCGGTTGCGCTACAGTTGTAGGACCGAAAAAGGCACATTCGATTTTTTCTTAAATTTTTTGGTTTAAAAAAAAGCGAATCCTTTTTTTTTCAATCGCCTTGGTTTTATAAACTTAGTAGGTACTTACTTACCTACATAGATTATAATTGAAAAAAGTAGACTGTACTATGACGTTAGAAAAAAAGTTTATTTTAATGTAGTTTTAAGCAGTAATAAATTTAAAATAAAAAAATCCCCGGTACCGATTTACATCAACATCGATTTTCATCAAACATAGCTAACATAGTGAGAACACTCCCGATTAATTCAAGTTTCAAACAGAAAAAAATCAAAATCCTAATTGGTTCCTCTCTTCGGGAGCTACAATGCCACAGACGGACATACACTCACACTTACATATACACACACGTCATACATACCCGTCAAACTTAAAACTCCCCGTTATTTTGCGTCAGGGGTTAAAAAGTATTTTTATGGTATTTCGAAACTCCAAAAATAAATGTCTTTATTTAAAAGTTAGGTGATATACTTATCCTACTAATATTGTAAACGCGAAAGTTTGAATGTATGGATGGATGTTACTCTTTCATGCCAGAACGGCTGAACAGATCTGGATGAAATTTGGCACAGAGATAGATTATAGTCTAGAATAGCATATAGGATACTTTTAACCGCAGGTGAAACCGCAGGGCGCAGCTAGTACTATATACTTATACTATATATATATAATATATACTTATACGATATACTTATACTTAAATTTAAATACTTATACTTACCTACTTATCCGAAAAAGCGTTATTTTACTCACGCACAACTTTTACCATGAAATCAACCCTGAAATGCAAAAAAAATTGAGTCAAAAGTTCATTGAGCGTCGACAAAATGTATGGAACAGCTGTTTTTTATTTCTCCATTTCAGAGTTAGGCACCTTAGTAATAGCTGTTAATAATGATGAGTACAATGACTCCCTTTTGGCTTAGGACACTATTTACTGATAGGTGAAGTTTGTGAAGTAGGTATTTATAGTATATTAAATATAATATGTATTATAAATATAGTAAATACCTACTTCACGCCATTCAGCAAAGATTTATACACAAATCAAAACAATCAAAATTCGATGGTTCGCCCTCACAAAGCGTTTTATCTCGGCCTGAAGTGTACGACAAATTTTACACTAGCTTAAATTAATTTCAAATCTGTGCTTTGAACGTGTTTCTCACGCCGCTGCATCGGATCACAGCGGCAGACTTTAATTATAAAATCAATGGTGTAGCATTCGTCTGTAGAGCCATCTCCACTGGCGTTGTTAAAGATTCCTATTAAAGCTGAAATATAAAAGTTACAAGCCGCCTCTATAAGCGATGATAGGCTAGTTGGAGAAGGCCCGCCTCTCAAGCCAGAGGGAGCGAGTTCAAAGTCAGTCGACGGCACGCACCAATTTGTTCATTGTGTGAACATATATGTGCGTATTGTACGTCATCTGCTATACACGACTGGAGCCCGGTGTATGGCTGTCAGGCTCGCCGTCGGTCACATTTGGGACTGAATTTCGTCCGGCGAAGTGTAGGCGATGTATTACACCTCTGCCAGCCCCCTCAGGGGAAAGGCGTGAAGATTTTTATGTGTGTAAAAAAGTTACCGCTTATGCTCAGGCAATTTTAAGACCTCTGTTGCACCTATAGGAGTAGTGACTAGCAGTATTTACGATTTCGCCTGCTGCTGCTGATGATGATCAGGTAATCAGTTTCTTCGCTGGCAAGCTGGCTTCATCGTAGAACATACTCGTACCATCAGGCACATTGATTACCATCAGGCGAGCTGGCGGTCAAAAGCAAGCCTATCAAATAACTTAATTATATTACTTAGTATAATTTATAACTAAAATTATAAATGCGAAAGTGAGTTTACTCGTTTGTTTATTTGTTGTGCTTTCACGCCTTTACTAATCAACCAATCATCATTAAGTTTAGCATACATGTTGTCATGGGTACAGAGAAGGATGTTGGGTAACTTTCGTTCTGTAAAGATTCCCGTAGGACCGCGTGGGGCGCTGCTAGTAAGTTTTTAATGGATTTGTGTGTATAAGAAAACACACAAATCTATTTTACAAAGATGCGTTAGGTGTATCTCGCAAATAACTAATTGATAAAGTGCGTTTTTACCAGACTGCGCAAGAAGGAGGGTTATGCTTTTCGCATGTTTGTATGTATGTATGTATGAGGTTTTTTTGCCACGCCCTACAGCCTAAACAGCTTAATGGATTTCTACATTTGAGGTGTCATTTGAATCGTCTTGATAGTGGAAGCGACATAGGGTACAAAATTTTGCAGCCGGGTTTTTTGTTTTTCTTTTAATAATGTTACTTGTCAGTGCTAGTTGTTGCGTGAAAATAGCCTCTAAATGGATAAATTATATGTTACGTACAATGTTTGAATTGGTTAAAATATTTGTCCAAGCAATGGTAATAAATAACTCGCTGATGGGTTTCGGTTTGTTACCTCAGTGACTTAAGGTTTTGTATTTACATTTGAAATTATAACGATTTACGGAATGTTGTTTATTTGTTTCAATAATGAGGGTCTATGCATCAAAAATTAATTAATGATACGTGATGTATAATGCTATGATTGTGAGAGAAAAAATAATTTACTTATTTATACATATTTGGGTAACCAACAGCTAAAATTTAAATTATTAAACTAAAAATGAACACATAAAGCCAATTAACGCTACCGTCTAATTTCCCACAGCCTGTGTCATAGACATTTTGATAAAAAATACAATCCCTTCCTCAGATATACGCAGATGAAGACCAAGACATCACTAGCCTGGCTGACGGCAGCAAGAAGAAGGATAAGCCCCAGTACGACTCCTCGATGGAGAAGCTCGGAGGGCTGACGGTGCTGGAGGATGACAACCTCGGCGATGATGAAGATCCTCTAGAGCTGGAAACCGACGAAGAGGAGATATAGGTCACCGCGTATAGAAAATGAATACACGTATACAAACATTAAGTGAACAGCTACTTACTTATAGAATTTATAATTAATTGAAAAAAAAAACAAAATAAATTAATAAAAACACTTGAATATCAAAACATATATTTTATATAGAATATACATATTTAAAATATTTTTATAGAAAAAATTATACAGAAAATGAGCCGAAAAATTCTCTGGTCAAAATCCGTCAATTAACAATAAAATAGACCAATTATTTATAATCGCATTAGAAACGTCAAGTTGTGTTTTGTTGTATTATCTCTGTAACTTATGACTTTATTGAAAAAGATAAAATACTAGGTGCGCCCCGCGGTTTTATCCAGAGTTAGAAGTACTATTGTATGTGCTATTAGAAGCGATGACAGCCTAGTTGGAGAAGGCCCGCCTCTCAAGCCATAGGGAGCGAGTTCAAACCCAGCCGACGGCACGCATTAATTTGTTCACTATGTGAACATATTATGTGCGTATTGTATGTCATCTGCTACATGATTGGAGCCCGGTGTATGCATGGGGATAGGCTCGCCCTCTGTCACATGTGGGTCTGAATATCGTCCGGCGAAGTCATCCATCCATCCATCCATCAGCCATAGGACGTCCACTGTTGGACATAGGCCTCCCCCATAGACCTCCAATAAGACCGGTTGGTAGCGGCCTGCATCCAGCGCGATCCTGCGGTCTTGATAAGGTCATCTGTCCACCTTGTGGGTGGACGTCCTACGCTGCGCTTGCCGGAACGTGGTCTCCATTCGAGGACCTTTCGACCCCATCGGTCATCAGTCCTTCGTGCTATGTGCCCTGCCCACTGCCATTTCAACTTGCCAATCCTCTGGGCTATGTCGGTAACTTTGGTTCGTCTACGGATCTCCTCATTCCTGATTCGATCTCGCAGAGAGACTCCGAGCATAGCCCTCTCCATAGCTCGTTGGGCTACTAGAAGCTTATTTATAAGGCCCATAGTGAGAGACCACGTTTCAGTGCCATAAGTCATCACTGGTAACACACACTGGTCGAACACTTTTGACTTGAGGCACTGAGGTATGTCGGACGAGAAGATCCGGCGAAGTGTGGGTGCTGTATTACACCTCTGCCAGCCCCCTCGGGGGGAAGGCGTGACGACATGAATGTGCTATTTTACAGACTATAATCTGTCTCTGTACAAATATTCATCCAGATCCATTTAGCCGTTTTGGCGTGAATGAGTCACAAATATCTACCTTTCAATTTAAACTTTTGCTTTGAACAAGCGTTAGTGATCGAAGCGTCTACGTTTCAGTTTCGATAAAAATGCTTTCGAATGTCCGAATTCTGTCCGGATCTCGGTCCTCTACTACAGGTCGAATTTCTAAACCGATTCTCTTGAAAATGTGTGTGTTAATTTTGAGGAATGCGACTTGTACAGGAGCACAGGCATCGGGCGCGAGGTCAACATTTCACAGAGTCACAAAAGTTAAAATGGAGTTATTATTTTCATTGTCCAGGGAATACAATACATCTTTATTGCAGACTAGCTGTGCCCCGCGGTTTTACCCGCGTCCCACAGGAATCGTTATTTTTTTCGTAATAATATCTTAATTTTTTCTTTTATAAGATCCTTCTCCTGGCAATAATAAACACAACAAAAAAAAATTATTAGCGAAAATGGTCCATCTGTTCACGCGTGATGCGATGACCAAGGGAAATAGTGATTCATTTTTTTACACAGGGCTATAGGTACCTAACCAAAAACCTCTTAAGGGTTCATTGAACCACTAATTAAATATGAACCACTTATACTATGTATGATTAGTTGAATATGAACCACTTTTACTATGGGGCGAACACCGAAATCTAGAAAAAAAAATCAGCTGTTCCATACATTTTGTCTCAGGTTATTGAACTATTTGTATGGAACAGCTGTTTTTTTTTTGCGTGTTCAGGATTGGCTTCATAGTAAAATTTGTTCATATTGATGAGTACAACGAACCCTTAAGAGGTTTTTGGTGAGTTACCTATAACTTTGTATAGAGATGTATTGTATTGTAGGGATAATCACTTGGCCTGTACGAACTTGCTTGCTTGCTCTTTTTAATGCATACAAAATAAGACAAACATAAACAAAAACTAAAATATATTTCGGCAGTACAAGAGCGGCCTTATCACCTAACGCGGAAATAATAGTAGGTAATAGTAGTAGGTTCCGAAGACGGGTCTGAGCAGTAGCGCACTTGTAGCGCCTTACTCAACTGCCGTCTTTGTACTTCTTCACTCTACAAAACTTCAAGGTTAGAGTGAATAAGTACCTTATAGGTCGTCGTGCTCCATCTTAGACCACAACGTTGCTTAACATCAGGCAAGTTGGTGGTCAAACGCCGACCTATTCTACATAAAAAAAAAGGTTTTAAAAATTTTAATTTTACTAATATTATGCGAAAGGCAGAATAAATTGCGTTATCTGCCCTTTGTCTAATACAGTCATCCTCTAGTTTCTAAAGAAACGAAACATATTTTCCGCGTCAATAAAGCTATTTCTTCAGTAGCCGTCAGTTACGCGTCGATTTATTTTAATGTTATTGTGTTACAAGTTTAATTGACAACCCTATTTACAGGGACGCCTCACCCTGCAGCTGTTGAAAGAAAACAATTTGCTGTTGTTTTATTAGTGTCTGGGTGGGATGTATCTAGGATTTTTAATTCGTGGGGTAACACGACACTAATTTTCCATATTAAATGACCCTTAACAATTTAAACCTAACATTCTTACGATTGCGATTTTAATTAATGTGATTAGACACTTCAGGCAATTTTGTTGAATTTCAATATTTGATGAGTTAGTATTCTCATCATTTTACTTCTAACTCAAAGTAGTTATGTCTTGTGCTATGACAGTTAACACGTCTAGTTTTATCATTAAACTTTTTTTTCAGGGGTTTTTAAAAGTTTCGCACGACCTTCAGCCCCCTATCCTTGATGCGCCCTTGACAACTAACACTAGATAGGGTTGTCACTCGTTTTATTTTGTTGCAACTACTATAAAAGGGCGAAACGGGCGTAGATTTTAGCGCTGAAAGACTTAAACTTTGAAGGGCGAGTTTAACGATCTGCGAGCTATAAAGTTGGATGAATAAAACTTATGCATGTTTATTCGCCTTATTCATGGAACTTATTTATTGGGCTGTAAAATTAATCTAGAAAGTTCTAAACAGCCGATTTACGAGTTTTCAAGACATTGTCAGTCACGTTTTGTGAAGGCCGGCCTATCAGACAAGATAGAAAAAGCCTGAGATTTGTGATTGAAAAGTTATTGTTAGGCACTAAATTACATATAACTCGATTTTATTTAAATCAAAACACTAGCTAGATAAGAAACGCTATTCTGCTTCGTTTTATGCAGATTTATTCTGTGTGTGGAGTTACAAGTAGTCTTGGACTGTAATTTATTTTAGTAAATCTTCTGCTAAGAAAATACTTATCTGTAACATTTTGTTTTTCTTATAAACTGATGTTTACTTTTTAGTTTCAAAGTTAGTTAGTGCCTTGTGGTGTTGTAGAGCAAGACACGCTCGGGTAACTGCACCTATGAAATATGTAAACAAAATAAATAATTATGCGTACCAACTTTGTATAAATACAGGTCTAGACCTGTTACTTTGATCATACGTAGCTAATTTGTAATAAGTAGCAATATTGATCTTGTACCTAAGTACTATGGTCATACCTATAATTTATTGCCAAATTACAATTCATTCAAACATTTGTAAATCTGATGACTATCTACTAGATCCATTGTGATATTATAAGCTTGCAAACTACATTTATTAATAGATAAAACTAAAATTTGTATATTAAATCAGATTCTGAGTACAGTGAGGCAGTCCGTGCAGTCTGATGATCACAACTTGATCATCGTCAGCAAAGTATGCCTCAACAACAGCGCATGTGGATCTTCCGCTACAGTTTTCAGGATTCTATTGTGGCTTCCCCGCACTGTCCTTACCAATGCCGCAACGTATAATAACTGTGTAGCTAGACAATTATTAAGTAAATAGCTATAGCCATAGGCGTCCCCAGGGGGGGGGGGGGCAGGGGAGGGCAGCTGCCCCCCCTTGAAAATCTCGCAGAACATGTATGAACTCGCCTAATTACTAATTAAAGTGTAAACGGGTTATGCTATAACTTTTAAATAAACCGCGCAGTAGACACTGACAAAATGCACGATACAATAGGGACCTTGCATCCAAATTTTAATGACATGCACAGAGGATGGCCACCGAGGGAGTTTTAGTGGGTCAATCCCCACATAACCCGGATGCACCCCAATAACATCGGGCATCTTTTTGAAGAATTCCCCCCCCCCTCCACAAAAACAAAAAAAGGTGTGTTTATGTAGTGTGTATGACAAAACAGCCGCGGACGACCCGACCTAAAAAATCTGACTTGCCCTCTCCTACGCCAGAAGCTGGGTACGCCCATGGCTATAGCAGCTTCAGCACAATATAGCTGGTGTATCTACCAACCCTGGCTTCTAGTTTCCTATTAAGCTACGCTTGCAAGCTGCTGTTGATTGTGTTAATAGAGAACCTTGGAATCCAGAGCACTTGCTACGTTGTGAGTAGGTAAACAGTAAGCATACGCTCCAGATATGAAATATGTGCTGTAATGTTAAGTGTAGTTCAAACTTGTAGATAATATGGCAGGATGCATAAAATACAGACCTAGAAATACCTTACAACAATAACATATCGTCACGCCTTTCCCCTGAGGGGGCTGGTAGAGGTGTAACACAACACCCACACTTCGCCGATGATATTCAGTCCCAAATGTAACAGAGGGCGAGCAAATCGTCATGCACCGTGCTCCAGTCATGTAGCAGATAACATACAATACGCACATATGTTCACACAATGTACAAATTGGTGCGTGCCGTCGGCTGGGTTTCGCTCCCTCTGACTTGAGAGGCGGGCCTTCTCCAACTAGGCTATCATCGGTTTAGCCTTAGGTTTACGTTTCGAAATACCTCAGTATACTTAATACTACGGTCTTCTTCCTCGTTCCCTCAGAGGATTGCCACCACGTACGACTAGTCTCCAATATGTGCCGTCATAATATGCATCGAGTGGACCGCACGGTGTAAAACTCACTCCGCCTTCTTACTACGATTCTACTACGTTAGGTAAGTATGTTAAGTCTACATCTATGTATACCTACTATAAACTAGAGATTTAGAAATAAAGAGGTCATATCTGTGAGCTTGAAAGCTTGTAAGTTAGTGCCTATGTAGGTAGAGGGCTAATTTGCGGAACTTCTGGTCTGTTTTTCAAAAATTCATTCACCAATAAAAAAGTATCTATTTACTGACCACAATTGGGTAATCGAGGTATAAAATGTAATTTGAAGCCGCGAGCAGATTGCAAGTTTAAGAAAACTAATAGAACTAATTAAACATATCTTCAAAATGTATATACTCGTATTTTGAAGATAAAGATTTAACTAACGCTTCTCTTTAAAATGCGACAATATATTTTGAGGTTTCCATACCCAGTTACTTATTAATAAGAAACCTCGGTAACGGAAACCTTATTAATAAGTAACTTAAAATAACATGTAGGTGCCTAAGTAGGTAACCTACACGTTATTAAATTTTTATAAGGCTTTTTTACATCTGCAAAGAAGACGTAAAAAAACTGGTTAAAAATTTAAAGACGGCTTAAAATTAGCAGTAATGTAACTAAACGTGTCGCAGTACTCCTAGCCTCAGATAAACCTAGAGGAAAAGATGAAACACTGCGTTACATCTCGCTGAAGCCACTTCTTTTTCAATGTGTGTGCGTGGTAATGTTGCCATGAAAAACATTTACAATTGCACGAAAACTAATATTAATTCCTAAACTCTACGTTAGCCATTGCCGTTGCAACATACAACCTTAGTAGATTTAATATTTTAAAACTGCACATATTTGTAAGAACTTAATGTTACGGGGTTTTCAAAATTGACTTGTAAAAAAACTGCACAGATTTTATAAAATTAACCTTAAAATGTAGCCCTGGCCACATTTTTATAAAGCACTATGCATATTTATGTACACGAAATTATACCATAAACCAATGCATATAATGTCGAGGTAAGAATGACCAAGCGAGTAGCGTAGTTTTTTTCGTCAATATGTGCGTGTTGTGTACATATACGACAGTAGCGTAGTTTTTCAATGGTTTTTGGCTTCACTTAGATCATACGCCGTGCGCCATCTTATTCTCTAGGTTGATCTGAGCTCCTAGCAAGCAAACTACTAGAGATCAACTCATTTGCATCACAAAAGTATTTTTCCACGTCCGTTTTCCACATTTACTTCCACATTACGGAGCTGTGTTGCTCTAGAGCCTGTTATAAATACAACTGCAAGAGTTAAACTGCACCGGCTGCTAAACAAATGTTTTGCGTCGGAAGGCGCTGCTTTTAACTTATTCTCCGTATGTTCATTACGTGAGCAACTCGTCATTCTAGCGTTTTAAAGCTGAAATTTTGTAGGAAATGCTGGAAGTAATTTAGAGGCTGTTAAAGAATTTAGAAGGCGTTAGGCGGCTTTGTTAAAGGTTAGTTACCTTAAGCACTTACGTAATGAGTACCTATTTAGTTAGTAAGCATAGGCAAGAACCTACTTACTTATTTATAAATTATCTATTTTAAAATTAAACAAGAATTTAGCTAGACTTAGAGTGAAAAAAAATATTTTAGAACACTTGAGTAAATCTTCTTCTTTCTCCTAGCTATTCTACTAATTTATATGGGGTCAGCCGTCCTAGTATTTTCGCGCCACGTCGTACGGTTGTGGGTTGTCTCTATTGTGGTGTTGCTCGCTATCATTTAAGTTAATATGAGTAGTAAATATAATAGTTACTAACCTATTACTAGGTACTTATATTTAATAGGCACTACTTACTACCATATAATCATAGATAATAAAAGGCAGAGTATAACTCAGAAGATACTTATGATATCAAACACTAGACGTTGAATAAAAAATACATTATAAATGATTAAAGTTACAGTTTTACAGGATTACAAGTTTTGCTCTTATTTTA